>CM046879.1:547393932-548643932 GCA_025667525.1 Glebionis coronaria | reverse complement strand
AACCAATTAAACCCGACACCCTTTTTATATATATAACCCCAAACTTGACTACTACATGGTTTAATTATGATTAAATACTGATTATTTTTGTGGTTTCAAGAAGATCATAAGATAGGTGCAGAAAAAATGAGGAAGGAACGACTTACCTTTTGTTCGTTATTAAGATGGATTAAGAACACACAATCGAATCAAACCCAAAATCCGAGACCCCTGTTGTCTGAATCTAGCCGGCGGTAGGGATGGAAACGGGTCAGGTTCGGGTCGGGTTTTATTGAACCCGTACCCGCACCCGCACCCGTTTATAATATCAAAACCCGCATCCGCCCCAATACTCGACGGATACCCGATTACTATTACCCAACAGGTTTTCGGTTTTTACCCACGGGTATCGGGTATCCACAATTAAATTTCTTTTGACATAATTATACGTATAAAGTTAAAAAAAACAATGAATAACAATCAAAATACCCTAATCTAGTTTATTAAGTTTTTAGAAAATGAAGAATACTAATTCAATATCATATCATGTGATTTAATATATCGAATACATCATTATTTATTTAAAGTTACAAAATCAAAATATGTTTGATCACAAACATTTTAATGCATACAAAATATAACTAAAATAAGCATCTCATTTGTTTAATAATCTTCGTCTAATATTTCGCACAAATTTAAAAATTATATAAAAATGCAATAAACGATATGTATTTTGGTAAACGGGTACGTACACGGGTAAACGGGGCGGGTATTACTAAAACCCGAACCCGAATCCGTACCCGCGAAAAATAAAATATCCCAACCCGAACCCGCATCTAAACCCGCCAACACAAATCCGAACCCGACCCAATCGGTTCGGGTTTCGGTTTTCTCCATCGGTTTCGGGTACCTTTGCCATCCCTAGCCGGCGGCATCTTTTTTTTTCTCTTGTGTCGGCAGGAACAAACCCTACTTGTTTCTTCTTTTTTTATTTTTTTTACTCAAACCAAACGGGCCTAAAGCAATTGACTCTTTCCTTTTAAAAAAAACAAAACCGGTCGTGGGCTTTTTTTTTTACTTCTCATTTTTTTTCCATTCTAATCCGGCCCTTTTTAAGTATGTATACTTTTCAAAAAAAAAATTAAACATAATCGTATATATTATTCCCGCGTTTTTTTATTTTTTGAAACGTAAAATTTTTGCGTATTTAATATACGAACAATTAAATACGGGTTTTACAATTCTTCCCCTCTAAAAAAAATAATTCGTCCTCGAATTAAGGATACGATTATGCTGCGGTTTTACAATTCTCCCTCTCTAAAAGGAAAATTCGTCCTTGAATTAAAGGTAAACTAAGCTGGTGAAATTTATATAAGTTGAAAGACACAAAGACTAAAAGGACATGAAAGCTGAAAGACATATAAACTGAAAGACCATTCGTCCTCGATTTAGAACATATTGCTGCTGAAAGGGTATAACGTGACATGACTGAAGTGAACATGGAACGTAACATGTCTGGAAGAACTTAACTGGATTAATTGAAGGAAAATGGATGAGAGGTCCGGATGGACTCCTCCGTTTCGAGTGGTTTCCCGCTCGAAACGATTCCTTAGAAGGTCTAAGCATAATAACAATCTTGGTCCTGATGACCTTGTCCTGATGATGCTGAATGGTTTCTGGTTCCATACTTAAGATGGATTTTCTGAATCTGATGGAATGAACAAGCTATAGCATGTAGTATACATGAAACCGTACATACAAATATCCTGAGAAAATAACATTTATATCTCTGAGCAAGCTATTGAGAATATATAGGGACGAACTACGTGAACAATTATGAACGTGCAACATTAACTGACCATAAAGGAAATACCGGAATCAAACATCGGTAATCCAAACATAAGCTCAAAACATAAAAAGTAAATACTAAAGGAAAGGACTGGAACTGATCCCTCCACCCAGCTCCAATGTGAAGGATGTAGAGCACAAACGACATTCACCTGATAAACTATAAACTGATAAGCCTAGGATACATCCATACGCCCCACTAATAATACAGATAAACTGGCCAAGCTGAGCTGAGTGGGACGATACAGGATATCACTCTCCTGCATATGAGTCACGACACCGGTGCCTCTAGTGCCATGGTTACGATACCTCCGTAGCTAGTACATAAACTGGTCATGCTTGTATATAATGCTCAGGCAATATCTTAATTATTAAAATAATTACTGATAGTGTAAAACATCTACTGGGGAAAACATTTGGCTGCAGACGGGGAATCCTAATCATGCATAGAGATAAGTCCATACTAAAGGACGGGAAATTCGTACCTCGTGTCCAATAATGAATTAAGAATGAAAACTGAAAGGTCTACTCTGACTTCGCGGTTACTACATAAATAAGGACGCAGAGATGAGTTGTCTTATATTTGTTTTTTTTTTCTTTTTACTGATCTTTTTTTGTTCTTAGTTTAATTTAGTATATTCTTGTATTACTGTACTACATAATCTGGTAAATCTGAATGTTCTATTATATTACTGATAAGTGTATTCTTGTAATTTTGATTACCGTATGATATGTATTTCCAATATTTACTATCTTACTAAAAATTGTAACCTGCCATACATAGAAAGTTTCCTAATTTAGAAATATTTCCAATTTAATATCTTTTAAATTACATCATTAATAAATCATATGTTTTTAATAAGATAAACGATCAAGCGAGAATCAATTTAATTTTATTAATTAAATTAAATAAATTGTACAATATAATTGATTTATTAATAAAACTCATTTCTAAAAATGATTTATCAGTTTAATTACTCCCATGGTTCCCACTGTTTTTGTTTATTTTCCCACTGCCATTGCAGTTTTCCCACTGCTTGTTAATAGTTCCCCCTGCTTATGCAGTTTTCCCACTGTTATTATATGTGTTCCCACTGCTTGTGTTATGTTTCCCACCGTTAGTTCAGGGTTCCCACTGTTAGTTCAGAGTTCCCACTGTCAGTGTTTCTGACAGACCCAACAGCCCCTTACCGCCTGATAATCCCAAACGCCCACTGTTGCTGCGTTTTCTCACTGCTACGAGCCAAACACCCCTGATGGATCAGTTTTGTTGCGGCTGGGCCAAAGAAACACCACCGAGACGTGGTGGCGTCTCGGTTTCATTAAACCAATTAAACCCGACACCCTTTTTATATATATAACCCCAAACCTGACTACTACATGGTTCAATTATGATTGACTGATTATTTTCATGGTTTCATGAAGATCATAAGATGGGTGCGGAAAAAAATGAGGAAGGGACGACTTACCTTTTGTTCGTTATTAAGATGGATTAAGAACACACAATCGAATCAAACCCAAACTCTGAGACCCCTGTTGTCTGAATCTAGCCGGCGGCCTCTTTTCTTTTTATTTTTATTTTTTCTCTTGTGTCGGCAGGAACAAACCCTACTTGTTTCTTATTATTTTATTTTTTTTACTGAAACCAAACGGGCCTAAAGCCCATGACTCTTTCCTTTTTAAAAAAAAAACCAAAACCGGCCATGGGCTTTTTTTTTACTTCTCATTTTTTTCCATTCTAATCCGGCCCTTTTTAAGTATATACTTTTCATCATTTTTTATAAACGTAATCGTATGTAGTATTCCCGCGTGTTTTTATTTTCTGAAACGTAAAATTTCTGCGTATTTAATATACGAACAATTAAATACGGGTTTTACAAAAACAGTGAAAGAATAATATATGTAAATTAGATTATAAGTTATGGATTGAGGCTACACTACACTGATATTCACTTATAGGAAGAAAAAGAAGCTTACCACCAAAGCATTGAACTCAGTTTCCTCATCTATTACGCTTACTATCCAAGGGTCCGCAAGCACCTCCTGTTTTACG
The DNA here is from genome assembly GCA_025667525.1 of Glebionis coronaria. Taxonomy (NCBI): domain Eukaryota; kingdom Viridiplantae; phylum Streptophyta; class Magnoliopsida; order Asterales; family Asteraceae; genus Glebionis; species Glebionis coronaria. The sequence goes on along the minus strand of CM046879.1, from coordinate 548,640,052 downwards.
AAATGTCAGTGAAATTGTACGTGTTATATTAATGTAACAGGTTATCATGGTTGCTACTAGTTTGGTATCTCATACACATTCATAATAGCTAGTAGCTGTAAAAATACATACTAAAGATGATCTTCACCTAGTGCAAACATGATTAATAGCTAAAGAATACTACTGCAAATGCGATAACAAACCTTTATGTGAAACTGAACCAAAGTTCGATGGGGTGCCAACAATATCTTATTATGTGTGTAGAAGAGGGAATAGGCATAATGCATTAGAATTTTAGACATACAATTTTAATCCAAAATGAGTGGATAGCTATACTAAAATGATAAAAAAAAATGTTGCGAATATGATGTGTATCGTTTGTCACTTTTATTAGATGATTTGTTAGATTTTGTTAATTTTACATGGATGTTTGCAGGCGTCATTAGAGAAACAACTTCATTCATTACTTATCAATTCGGGCATCATTATTAACCTAACAATGAAAAAATAGTGATTTTTAGGACCTTTTTGTGGGACGCCTTTTTTAGTGTGGTCCTAAAAACCTATATAATAGAACGATTTACCTTTTAAGTCCTAATATGATGAAAGCTAATACGACACTAGTTATTATGGTCCTAATAAGAGCATTTACATGACACGTGTTTTTAAAGGTTGCATTATAGCGAACCTAATAGGACACTTGGTATGTAAGTACTATCACACTCATTCTTATAGGACACTTGTTTGTTGAGGTCCTTTTACATTATTAATCTAAAAGGACATTCTAAGATATGGTCCTAATACATTAAGTTTTATAGGACATATATTTGTTAAGGTTATAATATCATCATAGCTTATAGGACCTTTGATATTTGAGTCTCATTAGAATAAGTTACATGACTTTTATTGTAAGAGTTCTATTATGTTGAGAATGAGTAAGACACACAATGTTTATGTTTGATTATGTTAACTATTTTAGGACACTTTTTTTGTTGTGGATGTATTATACGGAAGCTTCCGCTACAAGAATTTTAACTTTTAGTGACGAAATAATTTAGGGATGACGAAATTTCGTCACTAAAAACGTCCATGGGCCCTCTTTTTCAACTATGCTTTTCGTTTAGGGACGACAATGTCGTCACTTAGTATTTTCAGTTTTTGTAAAACTATTTAATCTATTTACTCTTCTAACAAATCATTTTCTTTTTACTCCTTTATAAATAATTTTTTAAAATTTTAAAGACAACATTCTCGTCCCTAAGAAAATTTTAATATGTTCAAAAATATTTTAATCTGTTTACTCTTTTATAAATCATTTTCTATTAATTTTGTGGATGTATTATAAGGAAGCTTCCACAACAAGAATTTTAACTTTTAGTGACGAAATAATTTAGGGACGACGAATATTCGTCACTAAAAACGTCCATAGGCCCTCATTTTCAACTATGCTTCTCAACAAAATGTAGACTACTAGAAACCTTTGCTTAGGGGCGACAATGTCGTCACTTAGTATTTTCAGTTTTTGTAAAAACTATTTAATATATTTACTCTTTTTACAAATCATTTTCTTTTTACTCCTTTATAAATTATTTTTATTAATTTTAAAGACAACATTGTCGTCCCAAAGAAAAATTTGATATGTTCAAAAATATTTTAATCTATTTACTCTTTGAAAATCATTTTCTATTAATTTTAGGGACGAGGATGTTGTCCCTAAATAATTTTTATATTTTCAAAAATAGTGTTAGTTATTTTATAGTTTAAAGATAGTTTTCTATTTCTTAAATAATTTATGTATCTTTAAAAGTACTTTCCATAATTATAAAAATAATTTCATATTTTAAAGATAATTTAAGTTGTTTGATACGTAGTTTTCATATTTTAGGGACGACAACATCAGCTTTAAGTTTATTTTTCATATTTTGTTAAAAAGAATCTTTTCTAAAAAGACAAATAAGTTAGCAAAATCTTTAAGAACGACAGTTTTTTCAAAAGATCTTAAAATGTAATTTAAATTGGTTACTCTTTAATTTGTTAAAAAAACCTTGCTAAAAAGATTAAATAAGTTAGCAACTCATATTGTGTACAGTGATACCTTATCAACTCATATCGTGTAAAGCGATACCTTATCAACTCATATCGTGTACAATGATACCTTATTAACTTATATCTTGTACAGTGATACCTTTTCGACTCATATCGTGTATAGCGATACTCTATCGACTCATATCTTGTACAAAGATACCCTATCAACTCATATTTTATACAAGGATACCTTATCGACTCATATCGTGTACAATGATACCTTATCGACTCATATCATGCACAAGGATACCCTATCGACTCGTATCGTGTACAATGATACCTTATCGACTCATATCTGGTACAACGATACCCTATCAACTCATATCATGTACAACGATACCCCTATCGACTCATATCGTGTACACCGATACCCTATCGACTCATATCATGTACAATGATACCCTATCGACTTCTATCGTGTACAATCATACCCTATCGATTCATATCGTGTACAACAATACCTTATGACTCCCATCATGTACAACGATATCCTATAACTCATATCATGTACAATGATACCTTGTTGACTCATATCATGTACAATGATACGTTGTCGGCTCATATCGTGTACAACGATACCCTATAGAATCCTATCATGTACAACGATACCCTACCGTCTCATATGGTGTACAACGATACCCTATCGACTCCCATCATGTACAACTATACCCTATCCACTCATACGGTGTACAACGATACCCTATAGACTCATATTTTGTACAACGATACCATATCGACTCATATCATGTACAAGGATACCATATCGACTCTTATCGTGTACAACGATACCTAATCGACTCATATCTTGTATAATGATATCCTATCGACTCATATCATGGACAATGATATATAATCGACTCATATCATGTACGATACGATATCCTATCTACTCATATCGTGCACAACGGAGTAGTCGAGATGGTATCATTATACAAGAGATGTTCAACGGATGATTCTGTATGCTAATATTCATCAAGATACGTTAATATTCATCATGATGAGTTAACATCCATCACGATGAATTAACATTTATCATGATTAGTTAACATACAAATTAACACGTAAACATAAACATACAGATTAACACATAAAAATAAAATATGGATTAACACATTAAACATTAACACATTAAAATAAACATATTGATTAACACATTAAAATAAAATACATATTAACACATAAAAATAAAATACGAATTAACACATTAAAATAACACTTAGATTACTACTCCACACTAAGATTTTTCATTTCATTAACACTTATACAATTCAGTGTTGCAAAAAGAAGTCTACAAGGCCGATTAATCACCGCTTAATCACTACAAGACCATCAACCTTGTTGATTTATGTAAAAGGCGTTTAACGGCGGTTAAGGGAGGCAAAACATGCCGAAATCCTACAAACCTTGCCAAAAATACCAAAAACTTGTTGTAAACCTGTGTTTATCACTTATAGAGTTATGGTAACTATTTATGTGCATGATATGTTGGATTTTAATAATAATATTTTCAAAAACACCTAAAACTCGTTAGAAATACCCAAAATTTGCCAAAAATACCCAAAATTTGCAAAAAGTTCCTATCTGATTAATCACCAATTAATCTCGCCTAAAACGATTACAAATTAAAAAGAAATCGACCGATCGTCTAACGATTCACGATTTTTACAACCTTTCTTATATTTATGATCAAATTAGAAGAAACCTACATATAAGAAAAATGCAAATAACTATAATCACATATTAGGAATGCATCGATTTAAATTACTCTTAAAGCTAATTTGGATGCATTTAAATAAATAAAACACTTAGGATATGTTTAGGATTTGTAGGACCTGGAGCGGATAGTTGAAGCGGTTCGTTGTAGCTAGATGTTGACGCATGTACCTTGAGCTTATTTTTACATGCTAGTTTAACTACCATATTATTTGAGAGCTTATTTTCTCAAAATGCTCCTTAAATCTCTGTCAGTCCAATGAGACTTATTCTTAATAGTATCTTATTTTTTAAAATAATAAGCTCAAGCTCCAAAAAGCTCTTATAAGCTTATCTGCCAAACATAGCCGATATAAGTTGACTTTTTTTCAAACATACGGTTATAATATTTTTTTCTTCTTATTTAAATTTTATTGTCGCCAAGTTATCTTATATAATTTTATTTCTCTAGTCATAATTTTATTTCAATCTTCTTCATATAAATAAATTATTAAATTTTGTTTTAGCAATTATGAAGAGATGTTTCTCCCTCCACGAACACTCCAAAATTTCCCTCGTTAACATGATAAGAGTAAAAAAACTCCCTCAAGTTTTTTCTCCAATTAGTTAGGCCCTCAATTCGTTAATTTACTAGCGCCCCCCCCCCCCCCCCCCCCCACCCCCCCCCCCCCCCCCCCACACGCACACACACACACACCATCATTCACGTCTACCATACCTATCCATCCTCGTCATCTAATATTGCCCTTAAATTCGTTAAAATTATTTTGCAATGTTATTCACATCATAGTTGACCTTTACGTCGATGGTAGAGGACTTTATAAGCCAAATTCATGGGATAACTAACCATTACTTTTTTGTATGAAGACATCGAGTCAACAACTTTTTGCAAGTAATTTCTTATCTTAGTAATTTCTGTCATACACAATCTTAATTGGATTACTGATGGGCCATCATCCACACAATGAAGTGGCAAGTAAATATGTGGTGTTATCTCTCTTACTTTTCAAACCATCTTATATTTTGAACCAATCATAAACATGACAACTTACTGTGTGGATTTTATTTTGTAAATGTTATGTGAGTTTAGTATTTCTCTTCTGCAATAGGTGTGTGTCACCTGAAAGGCTGAAACTACCATGTTTAAATATCTATATCTTATAATAAAGGAAAAGAGAAAAAGACATTTCATATCCCTTAAAAAAAGAAAAATATTGTAACATTCTCAAATCGGGTCACTTTAGCGGAAGAGTCCTAGAGTGTTACTTACATGACACAATCACACAATTATAGAAAACGGCTCAAAACGAGTCATTTTGAAAAAAAAACATCCATTCATCCATTAAAAAAAATAAAAAAAATCCATACACGGTCCTAGATAATTTTAAAATATTTACAGTACACATCAAAAGATAAAAGTTGTTTTGAACGAATATATTTTATAAAAGCAGGCCAGAGTCACCAAAATTTAGCAAGCTTCATGAAACCACATTCCTTGAGTACCTTCTTTATGGACCTGAGATAAAACATGTTATAAAATCAACAAAAATTATTGAGTGAATCCATAGAGTTTAAATTAAATAAAAAGAACACAAGTATTCTGAATAACCTTCCATGGTTAATAATTCATCAAAAGACAATTATGTTGTACGGACATAATTATCGGTGTTATTACATAAGCCTCATGACATTGAACGTTAACATATATTTATTTCATCCCACCAACACACTAGCCAAGTGCGTATATTTCTCTTATACTAATGCATATGATGTGCTCCAATACACATGTGCTTCAATACACATTGCGATAGCTAATCGCATCGGACTGGGCGTCACCCCGATAGATCTATCCATAGTATTAACGTTCTTTCGATTAACAATTCATGATGGGATGTGGTTCTTTTTAAGGCTGTAAGCTAACTTATGTAATAACTTTCATCTAAGCATACAATCGGGTCCCTTGTGTTCTATTTAAAATAAATAGGGTTTACCATAACTTCTGGTTGCACCCATTCATGGGTTTACAGCAACTCTTGTTGTACCCCTCATTTTCATCAAATACTTTTCAAATAAATAGAGCTCACACAACTTCTAGTTGCACCATTCAATTGGTTTACCGCAACTTATATTTCTACTTTTTTATTTTTAGTAAAACAAGCATGTTATCCCCTCACAAGTTTCTAAAATAATTAAAGAATTTAAAAGCGAGGCTATAGACTAACCGTAGCGATATCGATATCAAACGAGGATAATGATAAAGATAATAGTTACATGAGTGAAACGATGAAATAAGATAACCAAGAAACGACGAGCTTCACACAACGACCTAAAATAAATTGGCGCGCCTTAGAGATATAAGCGACGACGTAAAGAATAAACAAGTTTTAATCCACAAAATTGTAGTTTAGACCTGTTTTAAAGAGTATATAATAAACAAGGACCAAATTCGTTACATCAAAAAGTTATAACATTCATTTGAACATAGATTAAAAAATCAAGGACAAAAATGTTAATATAAAATTGTATTTCATGAGAATGACGTAGCAAATTGGTCTTCATTCTCGATTTTGTTCATTCAAAATATGTAAGCCATGGTCTTTCATTATGTGTATTTCAAACGACTAATACTAGTAAATAACAACTCGTAATATTGAATTGACGTCGAGTAGTACCTTAGTTTGACCCCGGAATGTAATCGCGATGCACGAGTATAAATATCGACAAGAACACGAGTACTAACATGAAATATGTTCGGGACTCAAACCAAAACACGCATTCAATCACGTTGCTAACAAAATCAGCCCTTTGATCATTCAAATAATGATCTAGATGATATTAGTAATGATATATAAGCCTAAAGAGATGGCTAAAACATAAGACTTTTAAAGCTTAACTTAAAAATTATAATCGTTTAGTGTTGATGATGTTTTGAGGTGTTGTGATTCACGGCACCAAAAAGAAAGGAAATAGGGAGTTGCAAAGAAAATTGAAATGCTGAATGATATATTTGACTGAGTACATTTAATTTGTCCATATCAACGTGATATACGCATCATTAGTTTAGTTTTATAAGAAAGATGCGTGGTTCCTTTTTGCTAGACATACGTGTCCATTAAAGGATGAAAGGAAAAGCAATTTTGAAGTTCTAAAACTCTTCATGTTTCTAACGTATAAGATAAAGTTAAAATGAATATTATTTATTCAATTTTTCTCACAGTTCATGAAAGCGGGTATTATCAAAATCTGATATTTTAAAAGTTACGCGATTAGAAAGTTACACGTGGAACACGAAAAATAAACGCTCAATTTAAAATAAAAACATCGACATTCGGAGGACATTTATTTTTTGATAATTAAATGACTTAAAATAGTTAATGTTTCGAATGAACGGATGACACATAAAGGTTTAACGTAAATTACGAAAAATACTTTTAAAAGAAAAGAAAAGAAAATGAAATAAAATAAAATAAAAAATAAACGACAATAATAGAAAATATTTCTATGTTATAACGAGAATATAAATATCGATACTTAACGTATTCCTTGTCGGTTTATAAAACCTAAACGACATTCTTACGCTGTGTTTCAAGCCTTAACCTTCCCGGTTAGTCGATAATTTAAATTTCTCATTAAAGTAAACACATTATACGTAATAGTCGAGATTAGAATAACGACTTGAAATAGACGGATTGTCACATCATCCCCACCAAATTAGGATCTTCGCCCTCGAAGATCAACTTGCATTCTTGCCCGGTCGCTTGTTGAAATCAAAGAGGTAAGGGTATTTCTTCCACATTTGATCTTCCCTTTCCATGATTTCGATAAGTTCTTCGATGAAATTCAACTTACCATCAAATCTTACTTCGTCAAGAGGGATAATAAGATCTTTGTCCGATACACATTGATTTAGGTTCGACAGATAAAAAGTATTTTGAATTCCTTGTAGCTCTCGAGGTAATTCAAGTTTGTATGCCACCAAGCTCACTCTCGATATTATCTCGAGTGGCCCAACATAACGGGGACTTAACTTCCTATGTTTTTCAAAACGTATAACACCTTTTCATGGTGATACTTTCGGCATAACTTTTCCACCTACCTCGAACTCAAAAGGTTTTCGCTTCACATCATCTTAACTTTTCTGTCTACTACGAGCGGCTAACAGACGATTCATAGTTTGCACGATCATTTTATTTTTGGAATAAAATGAGCATATTTAGTCAATCGAACGACAATGACCCAAATTGAATCAAAGCCAAACATAGTTTTCAGAAGCTTAGCAATGAATTCAATTGTAAGTAGCTCCCACTACCATATAGGAATTTCCGATTGTTCAAGTAATCATGATGGCTTTTGTTATTCAGTATTGACTTTAGCACATGCCAATCATTTACCAACATAAGTCGCAATATCTGCTTTCATGTTTTGCCACCAGTACAACTTCTTCAACGCTAACCATACTCGTCTTCTTAGACATTAATGAAAACCGTTCAATAAACCTTCGGTAGTAAGCGGAAAAAAAAATTGTCGCACTTCAGTCCGAGTAGTAAGTGCAACCCAAATTTAAATGGTTTGGATTTGTTTTGTTTTGTTTTGTTTTTTCTTCCGAGATCGACGTGAACTCCACTGCTATCAATCACATGGCTAAGAAATTGCATGCAATTAAGCAAAAAAAATCATATTTTGAAAATTTTGCGTACAACTTTTCATTTCTTAGCAAATTCAAGATAGTCTCCAAATGTTCACCAAGCTCTTCTTTATTTTTACAATAAATCAGAACAATATCAATGAAAATGATCACAAATTTATCAAGATAAGACTTGCACACGCGATTCATGAATCCATGTATAGTGCCGGTGCATTGGTCAATCCATACGACATTACTTAGAACTCATATTTTTCCATAATGATTTCTAAACGTAGTAATTAGAATATCTTCCTCGCGGATGCGAAGTTGATGATAACCAAACTGTATATCAATATGTCTTCAATCCTCGGCAAAGGATATTGGTTCTTGATCAACAATTTATTTAGTTCTTGATGAAACGATGCATATTTCTTCTTACGAATAATACCAGAGCTCTCCATGGTGACGAGCTCGGTCGAATAAAATCTTTATTAGATAGCTCTTGCAATTGAACAAGTAATTCTTTTAGTTTAGATGGTACTAAACGATATGGCTCACGGGCCACGGGTGCAGCACCAGGAATTAGATCGATTTATAATTCTATCTGCCTTGGGGGCGGAAGCCCCGACAAATCTTTGGAAAGACTTCGAGATAGTCGTTGATTCGAAAAACTGACTCTAGAATCTCAAACCACTAACCAAATCCTACATCATCTTCAGTCACCTTCAAAGTTTGCGGTTTGCACTTCATGGATGAAGTGTAGTTACGGCCTCTAATTTTGGTCACATTTGGCCAATTAGGACCACTAGCATTAATGGCTCCAGCTCTAGCTCCATCAGTTTCCAGTTCTACTAGCTCCTCCTCTAGAACCATCTGCACCACATAACCACTTGCTCCACCCAAACTACCGGCCCACTAGAGTCGCCAACTCCATCATTCATGTTGACCATGAATTTAGTTAAGGATGCAGCAACTTGTTCACTAATAACTTGGCTCATACGTGCCTAGTCATATTTTTGGCGCATGATTCTAGTACAACCTGAATCATAATGAGTATTCATTTAAAGATTGCATTACAAGAAAAGGAATAATTAAATAGAACGAAGGGTTTAAAAGGAACATACGATAGAAGAAACAAGCAAGGAAATATAATAATTGAACGATGTAGAATTTGGAATCAAAAGATAGTCATTTGATTAATCACGAACGAGTATAAGTTTTATTGCCATGCATTATAGATTATCATCGTCTACTGCCATACAACTCAAGAAGACTAGTTCTACTATTTGATGTCACAATTTAGTTAGTGATTTATGAAAGATACCACAATTGATAAACTAATCTACTAAGTTACTAGGTTATTCATGTGGCTCAAAAGGCTCATCGGTCCCATTAGAAGAAGATTTATTTAGTGTCCTTCTGGGACGTTCGGTATCCTCCTCAATTGGCGTCTTTGGAATAGCCCCAATATAAATCATCGCATGATCATACAATTAGAGGATCAAAATCAAAGAATGAGTCAAACAAACGAATTACAAGTCAGTAAGAGTTTGTTTACGTGAATGCTATATGCTTAAGCCCACACATTTATAGATCATTATTTCCATGAACTAATCAAATCCATACAAATAAGATTTAGAAATTAGTGGTTCAACAATTTATAATTTCCTTATTCAAATAAATGGCCAATTCATTTCAACAAGACGCTTATAAATCACCTTATTTAAGCATCGCCAGCTCAACGCAGAAGATCAGGATCGAAAGAAACGAGAAACTGATTTAGCATAAAAAGATTATTGATACGATATAGAATTCTATTTGGCATGTGAATACCATACCAATCAACCTCAATTCCTAACAAACAATAGGTAAAATCTCAGACAAACTTGTTTCTAGTGAAACAGTAGAATGTCGAAGATTAATGAAAATGGGGATTAAATTTACTAAACGAAATGAACGGATTGATGATTCAAGAATAAGAACCAATGAATCAAAATCCTTGTAACCAAAAAAATATCATCGAGAATATTAACCATTTCATTGGGATCATGGATATCCACAACTTAGTTAGTCTCGGGAATAATAGGATTAACTTCAGTGTTAGCGTTAAAATGACTAGGGTGGCTTCGTGTTAGTTAGTCTCGGGAATAATAGGATTAACTTCAGCGTTAGCGTTAAAATGACTAGGGTGGCTTCGTGACAATCTACGTCGTGTAAATATCTCGTATAAGTATAAAATTATCATTTGTAATTAAATACATGAAAACATACCTTGTAATTCACAAGTACAAATAATCGATAAAGATTACAACATATATATATAATCCCATATACATATATAAATACTCTCATTCTCGTCCATTGACAACTCGGAGGTTTCGCTTGCAACTGTTATAGTTAAAAGATTTCAAAAATTCATTTTTGGAAAATCTTTTCGTTCTCTATAACTTGAGCTCTTGATACCAATATGTAACACTCTCAATTCGGGTCACTTTAGCGGAAGGGTCCTTGAGTGTTACTTACATGATACAATCACACAATCATAGAAAACGACTCAAAACGAGTCGTTTTGAAAAAAAATCATCCATTCATCCATTAAAAAAATGCATACACGGTCCAGATAATTTTAAAATATTTACAGTACACATTAAAAGATAAAAGTTGTTTTGAATGAATATATTTTATAAAAGCGGGCCAGAGTCACCAAAATTTAGCAAGCTTCATGAAACCACCTTCCTTGAGTACCTTCTTTATGGACCGGAGATAAAACATGCTATAAAATCAACAAAAATTGTTGAGTGAATCCATAGAGTTTAAATTAAATAAAGAGAACACAAGTATTCTGAATAACCTTCCATGGTTAATAATTCATCGAAAGACAATTATGTTGTACGGACATAATTATCGGTGTTATTACATAAGCCTCATGACATTGAACGTTAACATATATTTATTTCAGCCCACCAACACACCAGCCAAGTGCGTATATTTCTCTTATACTAATGCATTCGATGTGCTCCAATACACATGTGCTTCACTACACACTGCGATAGCTAATCGCATCGGACTGGGCGTCACCCCGATAGATCTATCCATAGTATTAGCGTTCTTTCGATTAACAATTCATGATGGGATGTGGGTCTTTTTAAGGTTGTAACCTAACTTATGTAATAACTTTCATCTAAGCATACAATCGGGTCCCTTGTGTTCTATTTAAAATAAATATGGTTTACCACAACTTCTGGTTGCACCCGTTCATGGGTTTACAGCAACTCTTGTTGTACCCCTCATTTTCAATAAATACTTTTCAAATAAATAGAGCTCACACAACTTCTAGTTGCACCATTCAATTGGTTTACCGCAACTTATAGTTGTACTCTTTTATTTTTAGTAAAAGAAGCATGTTATCCCCTCACAAGTTTCTAAAATAATTAAAGAATTTAAAAGCGAGGTTATAGACTCACCTTAGCGATATCGATATTAAACGAGGATAATGATAAAGATAATAGTTACATGAGTGAAACGATGAAATAAGATAACCGAGAAACGACGAGCTTGCCACAACGACCTAAAATAAACTGGCGCGCCTTAAAGATATAAGCGACGACGTAAAAGAATAAACAAGTTTTAATCCACAAAATTGTAGTTTGGACCTGTTTTAAAGAGTATATAATAAACAAGGACCAAATTCGTTACATCAAAAAGTTATAACATTCATTTGAACATAGATTAAAAAATCAAGGACAAAAATGTTAATATAAAATTGTATTTCATGAGAATGACGCAGCAAATTGGTCTTCATTCTCGATTTTGTTCATTCAAAATATGTAAGCCATGGTCTTTCATTATGTGTATTTCAAACGACTAATACTAGTAAATAACAACTCGTAATATTGAATTGACGTCGAGTAGTACCTTAGTTTGACCCCGGAATGTAATCGCGATGCACGAGTATAAATATCGACAAGAACACGAGTACTAACATGAAATCTGTTCGGGACTCAAACCAAAACACACATTCAATCATGTTGCTAACAAAATCAGCCCTTTGATCATTCAAATAATGATCTAGATGATATTAGTAATGAGATATAAGCCTAAAGAGATGGCTAAAACATAAGACTTTTAAAGCTTAGCTTAAAAATTATAATCGTTTAGTGTTGATGATGTTTTGAGGTGTTGTGATTCACAGCACCAAAAAGAAAGGAAATAGGGAGTTGCAAAGAAAATTGAAATGCTGAATGATATACTTGACTGAGTACATTTAATTTGTCCATATCAACGTGATATACTTGACTGAGTACATTTAATTTGTCCATATCAACGTGATATACGCATCATTAGTTTAGTGTTATAAGAAAGATGCGTGGTTCCTTTTTGCTAGACATACCTGTCCATTAAAGGATGAAAGAAAATGCAATTTTGAAGTTCTAAAAGTCTTCATGTTTCTAACGTATAAGATATTGTTAAAATGAATATTATTTATTCAATTTTTCTCACAATTCATGAAAGCGGGTATTATCAAAATCTGATATTTTAAAAGTTACGCGATTAGAAAGTTACACGTGGAACACGAAAAATAAACGCTTAATATAAAATAAAAACATCGACATTAGGAGGACATCTATTTTTTGATAATTAAATGACTTAAAATAGTTCATGTGTCGAATGATACACCCGGTGGTTGTGTGGGTCGGGCCGAATGGGCCATTACTATCTTAGGGTTAGGGTTTTATTATTATGCTTTATAAATACAATGTCTATCATTGTAATCAGTCAATCAAAGTTAATCAGTAAATCTCTAATTCTTCTTGTCTTTCTTTCTTGTGGAGCTCGCACACGCTATAGTGCTGCTACTATCCCGATACAACCCTTAACCGGGTCGTATCAATTGGTGCTTTCATTGAGAGCCCTCAATTCGTTGAGGGATTTTTGATCTAAGATTCCAAAAAAAAAAAACAAAAAAAAACAAAAAAATACTGTTCATCAGCGGTACTGTTCACAGACGGTACTGTTCATCAAACGCTACTGTTCATCGGACGAGTAATGTTCATCCGGCGATACTGTTCATCCGACGATACTCTTCACAGGTACTGTTCACCGGTACTGTTCATCGGTACTGTTCATCCGGGAAGAAAAAATAAAAAAAAATTTATTGTTTTTCGATTTGCTATGACATCGAACAGCAGCGATCGGAACGCGCTATCTAAGCTCTTGCAAATGGGTACCGTGGTCGAATATCAAAGTGAGTTTAAGTATCTTGTAAGTCAAGTAACATGTATGTCTGAAAGTTTGCTTGCCTCGTTTTACATTTCCGGACTTAAACTGAAGCTACAACTAGAACTATTGCGGTCGTACTCTAAGCCTACAACATTAGGAGAAGCCTTCTACTTAGCTCGTATAGTAGAGACTCGTCTTGAGACAATTGTAGAGAAAGAGCAACAATTGAAAAGAATGCGTCTGATTCTTCTACAATAATAGAAGTTGCACCCACAAGTGCACAAGGATCTTTACCAAAAGCAATTGTCCATGAAGGTTTAGTCAGTGATCCGGGCGAGTGTTTAAAAGTAGTGGGTACACATTCATTCAGTTATGATAAGGCTACGCGGTCGGACTCCCAATTGGCATATTCTTCTTCGTGTCACCTTGAGGGCAAGGTGAAATTTGAAGGAGTGGGGAGTATTAGTGATTGGGCAGCGGAAGGTGGAAGAATGGTGTTGTGTTATGTCCAAGGTAGCGGTAGGCGTAAGCGGAAAAAAGGTGTTAGACGCGGTAGTAAAGGGCACGAGAACTCGGAAAGTGAGAGACGGAGATCCTGGGTAGCGGAAGTTAGAAGGATGGTACTGTGCTATGTCGAAGCTAGCGGAAGGAAGAGGAGGAAAAAGGGTGTTGCTTGTGATAGTGAAAGATGTGGTTATAGTATGATTAGGATATGGGATCCAGGAATCAATTGTGCTTTTCAAAACGTCACCTTGAGGGCAAGGTGGATTCGAAGGAGTGGGGAATGATACACCCGGTGGTTGTGTGGGTCGGGCCGAATGGGCCATTACTATCTTAGGGTTAGGGTTTTATTATTATGCTTTATAAATACAATGTCTATCATTGTAATCAGTCAATCAAAGTTAATCAATAAATCTCTAATTCTTCTTGTCTTTCTTTCTTGCGGAGCTCGCACACGCTATAGTGGTGCTACTATCCTGATACAACCCTTAACCGGGTCGTATCATCGAATGAGCGGATGACACATAAAGGTTTAACGTAAATTACGAAAAATACTTTTAAAAGAAAAGAAAAGAAAATGAAATAAAATAAAATAAAAAATAAACGATAATAATAGAAAATATGTTTATGTTATAACGAGAATATAAATATCGATACTTAACGTATTCTTTGCCGGTTTATATAACCTAAACGACATTCTCACGCTATGTTTCAAGCCTTAACCTTTCCGGTTAGTAGATAATTTAAATTTGTCAATAAAGTAAACACATTATACGTAATAGTCGAGATTAGAATAACAACCTGAAATGGACGGATTGTCACAAATATTTATCTAGATTATAGTCATGTCTAAGTTGGTCATTTCACATGTTCTAACCTATTTTTAGTAAGCAGATTAATACTTGAAAGCTTACATGAGAAGTATCTTAATTTTCAGATCAAATGTAAAAAACGAATAATAAGAAGGACCTATACTAAATATAACTGCAAACACATCCTTCCCCCTCAACATTTTGTGAAAAAAGATTTAGGAAACCCTACAACCACCAAATGACCAAGCCGTCCTACAAACACCAAATGACTAGGCCGCCAAACAAATTAAGCATAAAAATAGGGGAATCAGGTGTTTGTGATGATAATCTTATTTGGGGAAACCCTACAAACACCAAAATGATGTGACGACAAACAAATTAATCTGATTGATCTATCATCCATGTTCACATGTACGTTAATCTGATTGATTTTTTTTGTAGATTTAATTTACACTCATGATTTATTTTTTTTGGTAAATCTCAAAACTTACAAAAGAAGCTGCATAGTCACCAAATTCGAATTAAATGTGATTAATGTAGTTGATTAAAATCTTAAAACTTACAAAAGAAGCTGCATATTTTTCGGATAAACATGCCCCAGTTGTAACTTATATCATGTTCCTTATATTCCTCACAAATACTAAGGGTTTGATCTGAATACCCTGAACCTGCACCTCCACCATGAAGTTTCTTATGATTTGAAGGTATATATGATAATAGTTATTCAAAACCATGATTTCTTTTTTGTTGAAGAGATGAATAAGATTTAGAAAGAGATATGAGTGTTATTTTTAGAAAATTGGATTTTTGTATGATTCTTTTAAATTATCTTTTATGTTCGTATCATTTATCGTGAAAGTGATTTTAATAATTTAGTTGTTTCTAATTGATGTTTAATTAATTTGTAGTTTGATGTTACTGAAAGAAGATAAACCATGGTGCTACATCTCAATATGTAGATGACGAACTAAATCTACACATTTAGATTAAGTTGAATCTTTTTGTCTCGATTAATTAGGTATGATGTCAAGAATTATTATGTTTCGAATGATTTTTGCAATTAAATTTTCTTTTAATTGATGTTGTATATTGTGTAGATTGATGTTAAAGTGTTGTTATATCTCAAGATGCCGAAATACAATGACATTGAAGGTAAACAAATATAGCTTATTCTAATAATCATATATTGTTTGTTGAAAATTTATATGACCTATTTGAACAAATTTAAAGATTTTATATTATGTGTGCTACGTGTTTGATGAAAGGATTCGGTGCATTACCTTTCTCTATCAATTGCTTACTATTTATCTTAGATAATTTTGAGATGATGAATTGAATTGGAACATGAGAGTCCTTGATTTATTTTATGAAATAATTGTATTCGTGTCATCGTTTCTAAAGATAAAAATGAAGCACATGATGATTCACCTATACAAAGACATGACATGAGCATTTGATCCCAGCAAATTGACTATGGGTGCTATGAACCGTCAATTCAAGCAACTTAAAAGGTAATGTCTTATCCGATTATTTAAGATTGTGTTTTGGTTATTGTACAAGCATAAGCTAACTCAAACACATTACCTTATTATAAAAAACCCAGTTTATACCCAGTTATCTCTACCCTACCCGGTTTGTACCCGACCCTAACGACCCTAACCGGTTAGTATCGGTTTGGGGTTTTTACACTCAGAACACAACCTGATCCTAACCGGTTATTATGTATACTCAGTTTGACCGGGTTTGACCAATAAACCGGGTAAGGTAAGGTAGTAACCGGTTATGATAAAAAAATTCGAAATATGCACGGCTACCCTCAAGGCCTTAACATGGTATCAATTTTTAAAAGGTCTATTGTGAGTTGAATCCATGCTTAGTTGGATAACATAGGTTATGAATATCTGAACTTCATAGTTATATGAGATGGTAAATAAGTACTCATCAAGCGGGAAGATGTGGGTTAGGTAACTGTTCGATCAAGCTAGGTGGTGTCAGCAAACACTTTTTTTCATTGTTAAATCTTAGCTTTTATATGACGCAAGGGGGTGTACATAATCAGTGCCACTAAAAGGAGCAATAGTTACTTTTTATGTCGCACATATATTGTTGAAACATGATTAGTTAGTAGAGGTGGGATTTTTAACCCATTTAAAAAGTGCAAGTTTGTTCTTTTTATAACTGCTACTAATCACGAAGATACTAATGCAATAAGTGCAAGTTTATCTAATGTTATTTGTACAAACTTTCAGATGAATGTAGTTGTCATGGCCGCTGTTGAAGAGAAATTTAGCAAAAGTGAAGCTGCAGCTGCTGTTGTGGAGGAGGCAACTTCAGGATCGTCGTCACAAAGCTTCTTAGGTGGATTACCACATACGATTAAAGTTGTACATGTTTATCAAGCATTGAGAAAAATCTCGCCTTTTGTATCAGATAAGGTATGAATTACTTATAGCTTGTGTCATTTCATACTAATAGTAGTGGCAATATGGGTTAGGTGACAAATCAGAACATGTCCCTTATCCCCCATTTTACAATCAGAACATATAATAAGTGTTCTTTGACTAGACGTGCAGCAAGTGTTCCTTATCCCCCATTTTACAATCGATGGAGTTGATGATGGTGTTATGGACTCAGTATCATGTTAACAAAAGGTTATAAGGTATGGATGAGTTAACTGGGTCATTTTAAATCTCTAATGGGTCAAAATGACCATATATCTTAAGATGAGTATCTTATGGTGGAGGGAATACACTTGCAAGACTGCGTACGAGACGTTCATTTTGTTAGAAGATTAGGTTGAGCAGTTCCTTGATCAAATCTTAGCTCGCATTCGTTGCTCAAAAGATGGTTGAAGTTGGTTCTTTGGTAAAGGCTCTCGCAGGTTAAAAGGATGAGGTAATTATTTGCTTTTACATATTTTTATTATTATTATCTATTTATTTATTAATCCATTGAATAGATAAGACATAACAGTTGAGCTGCTACTAAAGATGGAGGCTTAATAAGTTGAGCTGCTACTAAAGATGGAGGCTTAATAAGTTGAGCTGCTACTAAAGATGGAGGCTTAATAGTTGGTTGTTTCAAATGAGTTAGGAGTTTGTGCACGATGGGAGCTATCGATACTGATGAAACATATGGCGTTGGTTTTTTTGGTGCAGCTCACTCGCTTTACCCGCACTGATCTGATGGAATCTGTAACCATATATGATACATTAGTTATCTCTAAAAAATTTAAAATGTTGACAAAGGCGAGAGCGAAGAAAGAACTCGAAGGTTTACATAGGAGGTGGTTCTTATTTTGCTACATATATATGTGGAGACAAAACAATAAGGTAGTGGACTTCCTAATGAACATGATACATGTGATAAATCTTTTATGTAGATAATAATATGTTAAATGGAGGCTTAGAACATGTTCTTTTTTCAATGGATATGCAGGATTATTGAGATGGGGTTGCCACTTTAGTCATATGAGTGGTACCTAGACTTGTGTCACTATGGGACTTTGAAGCATAGTGGATTTAGTATGGGATTTGAAAAGATGATTCTTTCTCCAACAAGAATTGACGACATTATTTTTAAATAGTCAAATGTACGTATTTTTTTAAGTACACCAAACTGTGACTTATATTGGTTCGTTAAGAGGTGTCCACGTTTTATCCTAACTTTTCTACGGCAATAAAAATAGTCGGTTTAATATTGTTAATTGATTGTTGGTTTCCATAATTTATTTCTCGTGATTTAGCATTAATAGACATGTAACTTATTTATGTAGTACCGCAAATCGATATCCAATATAAACATTGTCAATGGTTTTTAAGGCTCCGTGTTTACACGGGTCAATAACCTAGTATGTATGTATTCTAAGGTTACAGTTAGAGGTAAGTTATCTATCACATCATATATCATATTTCTTTCTATATGATAGTACGTGATCAACTTAACTATTGTATTTCTTATGTGATTTTCACCTTACATGCAGTGACCTAGAGAAATTTACGAGTAAAAACCAACGCTAAACCAGTCATGAATGGATTGAAGATTAAGAGGGAACGAAAGTTATTTTCTTGTTTAGTTTGATTTAGAATCAGTTACTCCATATTACTTTATGTATGTACATGTTTTTGTAAATCATACTCTTGTACCATAATTTCAATAAAGTATAGATGAAGTTATAAAACATAATGTCAGAATTTGTTCTCCGAAAGGCCTCAATATAAGAATTTTGTTACATTGGTTTGTTTACATGAAATAGTCTATAATCACACATTTCTAAAGTCACACGACATCTACGTCATAGAAAGCATTTTTATGATTATAATTTGTCTTTTACCGATGCAAATACTGTGAAACACTCTGGCTTGTTATGTTTTAATTGTTGATAATATAGTAAGCTTTTTTTTACCATGTCATATCTGTGAAGTTGCAAATTAACTATATAAAAGTAATGATTCATTTTGTGTTTAATGTTTATCATACGGTAGGTTTAGCTGCGTACTTTGGACGGCTTGGTGAAGGACAAAGAATGGATACTACTTCATGTCAATTTATGATAAGGTAAGGTAACATACACTACAATAAAAAAACACCTATAGTGACAAACCAGCTTTCGTTACTAACAGTATTAAAAAGTCGTCACTAGTCAGTTAGTGACCAAATCTAAAGTCGTCACCAGTCGTCACTATAGCTCCGCCACTAAAAAAAATTTATGACCAAATTATCGTCGTCACTGAGCTGTGACGAAAATAGTCGTCACTATTTTACCCTGTTAGTGACGAATAATTTCGTCACAAATCCTGGAGTGACAAAAAAGTCGTCGCTGTTTTTACAATAAGTGACCAAAAAGTCGTCACAGACAGTGGTATTAGAGACCAAATAAATTGGTCACTAATTTTGAACATATAACAAAAAAAAGTAGCAGCTCGTTTTACTGCATTATCGCTTTTGCAAACAAACTAAATTATAGAAATCCATAGAAACAGAATTACAATTACAAATAGTATGGTTGAAACTTGACACAAACACAACCAATAACCTATCATTACAAACACCCTTTCTTGTATCAGGGTCAAATGCAAATCCCACGCAAACCATTCTTTTATCTAACTTTTGCATCCATTTATAAACATCCCATCAACAAATATGAACGGTGATCTATGAACCTTCCTATTGGTTTGGTAAAAGAACTTACGGGTACTCGAGCAAGTGGTTGAACCTTGTAACAATATGTTGACATAACTTCAGCAATCAACATACAAGAGTTAAAAATGGAAAAAAAAACAAATGGATACAAGATAAGAAAAAACAGGAAGAAACTCACTGCCCATGTTTGACATCTGTCTGAAAGTAGCAAAAGTAGATGTATGCCTTCTTCCAACACCACTAAAAATGCTTTACACCCACAGACTAACATACAGAGAGACCAATCTTATCATATGTATCAATAGAGGTACCAATTTGAACCCATGTGAGCTATGAATGTGTAACACCCCCACATTTACAACGCAGCGGAATACAACTTTGGGGTGCTACTTCATAATACAAGCTCACGAGTCACAGTAAACGTATTTTAATATAAACGTTTACCAACGATGATTTTATCGAAAGATCAGAGTTACAAGGTCCCAATAAATTAAGAAAACTTATTTTCAATTAAGTTGCAATATACAAGTTTTTGTTTTATCTTTTTAAAAGAAATGATTTTTATCCAATGTACAAAGTTCACCAAGTCCGCTTCCTTCGATATCCGCATCCAATCCTATCCAAGCATGCCAATATAAACCTGAGATAAACATGCTCAAAGTCAACAAAAATGTTGAGTGAATCCATAGAGTTTATAAATAGTAATTTTGAACACAAGCTTAATAACATTTTATTCATGAAACAATCAAACGATGCTAGAGCCACGAACCGAACCTTAAGCATGTGCCCAACCTGGAGTGAGACACTCCCAATACTAAATACAATATATCCTCGTATGCTTCTCGCAAGACAACATATTCCAGATAGGTCGTTAGGCCAAAATAGATCTATTATTATTGCACTAGCGTTTACCGGTTATCGGTAATTAACGGTTCATGAAGGAAACGCCACTACATAACACTCATTGCAACGTTCACTTAAAAGCTACTTGTGTTCGATTTTCTAAAACAAGCATGTATCCCCCTCGCGGGTTTAAAAATCATTCAAAACAATTATAAAAGCGAGGCTATGAACTCACCTTAGATGCAGACAATCAGCAGAATATAAGTATCAATACCACACGGCATATCATAACCCAATACTGCTTCATATAATTATCAACACAGCATCATAATCTATACGGCTTGATTCCAATAGTCGTAATACACCATAAATAGCTAATAATCATGTAGCGTCAACTGTATCCTTTCGCGGTTGTAATTAATTCCACGGATATGCTCCAATCGTTTTGTGAGTTTTAGGTTTTGGTGTTTTCCCGATGGATGGTTACATCAACTCGACAAAAAATAAATTAATAAAATTAAATATCGTAAAATCTTTGGTGGTTGGCCAAGTAAAATAAAATAATAAAACAAATTATATAATATATATCCAGTATATATATTATAAGTGAAAATGACGCAAATGATTCATGTCATAAGTTACTATTTATAATAAACATTCAAAAATGTATTTCTTAAATTATATACATAATCCTTTAGAATTAATAGTGTATACAAAGTTATTTTTCTATATAATTCGACACTCGTTTGAAAATTATTATGTAATTCATTAAATTTTTTTTTACCATAATTATACGTTAAATGTCATCTGAACTGGAATAATACTTTTCGAATGTTATTATATAACGTAGTGATTCATTACCAATTTCTTTTATAAAAGTATATATTTTTTTTTTTTAGAAAATTTCGGCATGACCTTGCCGTTTTTATAACGTTTCCATGTATATAAAATACATAATTTTTCCCACTTTGTCTCAATCAATACCCAATTAATAATTTTGTCAATCAATAGTCTAATTAAGGTATTCTTAATCAACATAATTATTATATTAATTATATATTCCCACCATTAATATTTTAATTACCTTCCATATTTCCTTAATTAATTTCTTTCCATATTTTCATTAATACCATAATTAATATATTAATTATCAATCATCAATATTTTAATTACTTTCCATATATCATTAAATAATTTTATATTTTAATATACCATTTATTAAAATAATATTAATAACAATATTCTTTAAATATATATTTATTTATTTATTTCGTATATGTCCTCAAATAATTATATATCTCATTTTATCAAATAATAATTATTATTCTTATAATATTCTTAAAATACATGTACTTCATACATTTCAATTCTATTATACCTTTTTAATTTATTTATATAGTCCATATTTCCTCAAATAATAATTATATAACCAAAAATAATTATATTTATTCATTATAGTCCAACTCTTTTACTCTTATTGTATCCTTTATTTATTTATTTTATCTCTTTTATAAATCACCCTTTTTATATAATAATAACAATAATAAAAATAACTTATTAAATAATTGATTTTGATTTTTTTTATTTCTTTTCATATCTCCCCAAATAATTTTACATTTTATTACATCATTTATTAATAATTATAACAATATCCTATTATATCAAATAATAATATTATTATTATAATATTTTCATAATGCTTACATTCTATATTTTATTATACCCTAACAATAATTTTATTTTACCCATTTTATATATCACTTTTATTTATCATATCATTAAATAAATAATAAAAACAAACAAAAATATACAATGTCATTATACATCTAGATCTACACCCAAATTAATAATCAACAATAAAAACAATTCCAGAAACATCACCACCACAAGCCCGACACCAAAAAGGTGCGGCTGTGGTTGCTGTTAAGGGTCGGTCGCCACCACAACAGTGGTCCAAGGTGGCGGTTCACGAAGAGGTTACACAGGGGGGTCACACCATCACGACCGACACCATATGGTGCGTCGGAGGTGGCTGTCCCGACGTCCGGCCGCCACCACAGTGGTGGTTTGGCGGCGGGCAGCCCCTTTTTGGTCAAGACTATAGTCAAAACCACCATAAAGTAAAATAAAAATAAATTTAATAAACCATTTAAAAAAATCTTGATGTAACCATCTTGCATGGGTAGATCTAGACTAGATCTAAAGGTTTTAAGGGTTTTTAAGGTATACCCATATGTTTAAATGGTGAATCCGTCACCCACACACCACCATATGGCGGCGGCGGCCGGAAAACACCACCACAGTAGGGTGGCCGCGGCTCAAAAGGGGATGGCAGCGAGAGGGTGATGATTTTAGGTGTGTTGAAACAAGGAGTGGTCTCGGACTATTTATAAACATGCCGGAAAAAATGGAGGTTTCGCCGGAAAATTTTTCCGACGGCGGTGCATGGCCGACGGCCGGCGGCTGGAATGGGAGAGTGGGAGAGAGCTTTTCTAAGTTGTGTGTGTAGTTTGTGTTAAAAATGAAAGAATTAAGTGAATTTTTCCAATTTATATTAAAACTTTTAAAACAAAGTATCCACTAAATGATAGTTTAGGGTACATTTCGTAAATACTTTATTTACTTTCGTAAAGTAAGCGTTCGATGCTCGTTTGGGCGACTTAACGGACGATTCAAGTCACGAGACTTGCGCCATCGTTTTTAAAATCATTTTTCCAATAAATATGAGTCCTTACTTCGTCGAGTTTCGAAAACGTTTGTTATTATTTATTTAAATGCTTGTTTAATTATTTTTAGCTATTCCGGTTAAATTTCACCGTAAAAATAAAACGTAAATTCTTTTACTCACGTTATTAGCAACGTTTTAGGATACAGTGAAAAATACTATTTCTTCATATTATCAAAGTTTTAGTTTTAAATCGTTCCAACTATTATTTTTATTAGTTTCGATCAGTCGGACACTAAAACATCGAAAAATACTACAAGTAATTAAATAATAATTATTTAATTTAAAAGACGTAAACGTAAAAATTAAGAAATATCAAATATCGAAATAATCGAATTAAAAATATAATATTTGGGCATCCATTGGCATCGCGATCACTAGTAGTCCTCATTACTCGTCAGAACGAAAAACTAAAACGCTCAATATTGGTTTCAACTTAAATCGTTAAACGTCGTAATAATTAACGTCATCATATACTTCAAAAATTTCCGAAAAATAGAATTAAATTATGATCTTATTTTTACGGAGTTTACATCCTCACCACCTTAAGGGAGCACCGTCTCGGGGCTCGTTAAAAGATATCACGTCATAGAAAATATTATCGAGAGTACATAACTTCATCGAATGCGTTACAAATAACTTAAAACAAGGTAATCGTTACTAATCATACGAAATCACCTAATCACATGATCGCTAGGGAAACCTTCCATCAAAGGAGATTTCTTCGAAGCAGAAACCACTCGGAGTATACATTACTCCATTGAACGCACTACGACATAAATTAAAACATTGAATGCTATTATTAAGCACATATAATCACATTACGACATGCTTGCAAACTAACCAAGCCATGTCGAATCAATTAGTTCAATCAAGTTAACTCATGCTTGCTAAATAATCAAGCCATGATAATTATGAATATTTGACAGGATTTTTTTTTTTTGGATATGTCCAGTCAAAAGAAAGTTTACATATTAAAGGATGTCCACGGGCCTGATGGCCATGGATGCACATCCAAAACGACTTTTGTCAAAGGAGGGTGCTAACACATGGATCCATACCCAAAATTTATTACGGGGTGTTCACATACGGATGCATACCCAAAATGATATTACGGGGTGTTCACAAACGGATGCATACCCAAGGTAATATAGGTACGCGTTACCTTCCGATCGGGCAGCATTTCACAATACCACCTCGAGCTCGCACAACGTACGACCACTCGACTAAATACAATACAATATTACGGGGTGTTTATCTCAGGTTTATATTGACATGCTTGGATAGGATTGGATGCGGATATCGAAGGAAGCGGACT
The DNA here is from genome assembly GCA_025667525.1 of Glebionis coronaria. NCBI lineage: Eukaryota > Viridiplantae > Streptophyta > Magnoliopsida > Asterales > Asteraceae > Glebionis > Glebionis coronaria. The sequence continues at coordinate 548,615,090 of CM046879.1, read as the reverse complement.
TGGTGAACTTTGTACATTGGATAAAAATCCTTTCTTTTAAAAAGATAAAACAAAAACTTGTATATTGCAACTTAATTGAAAATAAGTTTTCTTAATTTATTGGGACCTTGTAACTCTGATCTTTCGATGAAATCATCGTTGGTAAACGTTTATATTAAAATACGTTTACTGTGACTCGTGAGCTTGTATTATGAAGTAGCACCCCAAAGTTGTATTCCGCTGCGTTGTAAATGTGGGGGTGTTATAGAATGGGTAATATGTCAATAACCAGATAAGGTCCTCTCTCGCCGTCTACTCGTTTTGGCACTATAAGAGTTGGAGTGACGAGTTACCTCAATTAATGCAAGTGTGCTAAGTTTGGGATACAATGTCGGCTTGACTCCTTGTGCTTTTAAAACTTCTCGAGGAGTCCTATTAAATCGGATAAGAATTAAATAGTTGAAATCATTCTCTGGCTTCGAGAATGTGTTTTTTGGTTCAGAAAAAAGTATAGTACCTTCATAGGATTTAATCTTACGAGCATGTACTCCGAAAAATGTATTTATCCAATGAAACGACATTACAAACTCACATGTTCAAAAAAGAATAGTACCTTCAACAATGACTCCACTTTATTGCCTCGCATGATCATTATTATCGTGTTGATGATCACTAAGAAAGTCCATATATCTGTTAAAGTCCAAACAAACTGATTACTTTGGTTTTGACAAAATCAAACTCGCCAAACATGTGCTAAAAGATCATTGCATATAAAAGCACGAACAACTTAGTGATAGTAGCCTAAAATGCCATGTATGACTAATTTGACAACCAAATTTTTTATAAGTGGTAAGGCACTTGACTTCCTCACAAGAGATCAAGGATTCAAACATCACTAGGTACACGTTTGAGGGTGGCTAAGGAAGGATAGGAAATGCTCACGGGGATACCCCGGTTTAAGTAAAAAGACTCGCCCTCCCCGGGTAACATGAATATGGAAAACCTGATCCGATTACCTATTTAGCTGATAAAAGAGCAAATCACGTGTCCAAATTGCATTTTTGACCCATTACACTCACTTGTAATTATTTTAAGTAAAAAAGATAAAACCATAAATTGCACTTAAAATATTGGTCAGAATCATAATCAAAGAAATCAAATATATTACCGGGTTCACCTGACGGCCCGTTTTTATATAAAACACCCTTTTTAGATATTAAATTAACCCAACCCGAACAGCCCATTCGGCCACATCTAGAAGAATAAAAGCTGATATACTGGTGTTTGTAAGAAGACGAAAAACTCAACCAAGTATCCATGAAACTTTACCACATGAAGCGCAACAGTAACTCCCATCTAGCTGCATTAATTGCCCAAGATTCACGACCCCTACTTTTCTATGCTTAAGAGCACACTCAATGTGGCAAGATAAGCCGTATGATTCCCTGTCAGAAGAATCAGATGTGCTTTCCAACCAAAGACTAGGATCCTTGTTATCATCAAACAAGTGGCAAATGCAGCAAGAGCATCTCTTACAGAAAGTCTCAGCAATAGATAGAACCGCTCTACAAGCTGAATTCTTGCAGATACAAGTATCTGTAATCTTAGTACCACCACACGATTATGTAACTGGAAGAATCCGAACGGGATTTTCACCTTTCCTGTTTTGTTTTCGGGAAGACTTTTTATTTTGATTTTTCTAATATACAGTATTTTAAGGCCATGCCTCAAGGTTTCTTATACTCGCATGAAATTGAAGAATTGATGACAGAAAACAGGTCGAACATAAAACACAGGAACCTGTAGTCTGTAGACATTTGTCCATTGACTATCATAGTTGATTGGGAATATACGCACCTTTGATCTCTCTGGTCTACTGGTGCTAGCCGATGTTGATCCTACATCTGTGTTGTTGCTAGCTGAGACCAAACATGCATGAGTAACACATCAATACACAAAATGTAACTATAAAATTTAAGGGTGACAAAATGGGTGGGTCAGGTGCGTTGGGTATAGCCCGAATCAGCCCATTCTTAAGTAAAAGGGTCAAATTTGTCACATATACTAAAGATAAAGATATTCAGACCTGTGGGGTCTCTAGTAGAGGGTTGCTTCATGGAGCTCACACTGCCATTCTGTAAAAGGTATTACGTTAACATCTTAGGGGTTAACAAAAAACTGATGACTTGCAACAAAAAAACCATATATAACTGACCGATAGATATCCTTTGAAGATTATTTGCCTGTTGTCCTGTGGGAGGAAGATGGTTGGTTTGATTTTGTGGCATAGACATGGTGTCACCTTAAGACAGTTGAGAGCCGTTTGGGTGTTCAATTATCAACTACACATGCATACCAAAAAATAAAAGAATGAGCACAGAACCCAAACTTCTGTATACGAATATAACAAAGAGATAATTCTGCAAGACCGTCTTTTATTAAAAAGACACTTTAAAATGAAGCAAATCTGGCACTATAACAAGATAGTTCTGCAAGACTGTATCTTTTTAGTTGGATACATATGATTAAGGGCAAATATATAAATTTGTCTATACAATAGTCACTACATGATGAGTGTCCCTTTAAGTAGCAAAAGAGGCAGTTCGGATGAGTTTGATAGCTGGTCAAACGTTTTCGGGTCGCAATGGGTAAATTTGGTCGATTCATTTTTATTAATTATAATACGTTAAATATTCTATGTCCTTTGCCATAAGAACATGTTGTATTGTTCTATACATTAAAATTACAATTTGGGCAACTAGTAGCCCGTTTGACCTGTCAAATGTTTTTAAACCGTTTGCTATAGAACATAACTAAATCAACCCCTACCAAAGAAAGTAGGTCAAATGCCAAATCTACATTTTCCATTCAGTGGCGGACCTAGGAAATCAGGATAAGGTGTGCACCATTTTTTTTCTCGATCAGATTTTCGGGTCGGGATTTTTGAGATTCGGGTTATGCATAACTAGCGTACCTCCGTATCATATTAACTTATAACGTAATATCTAAATTCATAAAATTAAATCATAAAGTTATTGTAACGAAGCAAAACATTAGTAGTTATAAACAATAATAAAGTATAAATGGATTAGAGTTAATTATGAACTAGGTACTAAAAAACGACACACTACACTTGCAATTATACATTTTGAAAACTTAGAAGAACAAACCATTTCAAATGATATTTCAATTTCCAGTATACCTAAACTTTATGCTAACTGTAACTCAAAGTGGGATTGGGCCTGGAATATGACTTATATTTCAAGTGGGCTTTATTCTTATCTTTATCCATGAAAGAGAAAAGTGTCTAAAAACATTTAAACCCTTCCTCCACCTTACATCCTATTTGCAGGCAGCCATGGACATTTCTTTTCTTTCATTTTTGTAAATCTTTTAAATCATTTAAAGAATTGAACAATGACAAAATGAATCAGGGTATGGATCCCATTTTGATGGGTATGCACTCTCTCTTATTTCACTAAAAAAAGATTAAAACTAATTTTTTTTATATTACATGAAAAATTCATAGGGTATGCAAGTGCATACCCATGTGTAGTTGTATGTCCGCCTCTGTTTCCATTATACCAGAGGATGTACTTCATAAATTACTGAAATAATATAAAGGGAAAAAAAGCATAGATAATTCAGATGAGAAAGTAGAATATCCGTACCCGCATGCTTGGACTCTTTCGTAGTACAGGAGATGAACCTCCCTACAAACAAACAAAAAAATATTAGTTAAGTCTAAATGAAAGAATATAGTAACTGATGAAAAACTTCAAGTATATACATATTTATAGAAACTACATGTTGTAAGAAAATGGTGTGATTAAGCTGAAGTTGACATACCTAGAGGATGTAGTGTTGACAATTGGAGCGGATCCAGCCTGCAATATGCTAAATATCATTCTAGAACAAAAATGCAGCAAATAATATATACAAATTATTTAAATACGAGTGACATACTGCATCTGGTTGATGAGAAAGTTGCCTTTCACCAGCACTGGTTCCATCGGCAGCATTCAAGCTCCCTGGTTGATCTTTGTCAGATACAGATTCCTCGTCCTGGATCTAGTTCACAAACCAAATTGAATCATTATTAAATTCAGTTTTGGAACATGTTTGTATTAGTTACACAGAGAATAATGCGACTTTTACAACACAAGTGCTTAGAATGACTATTCAGTGAGCTTTCAAATACCATACCAAGGAAGCCTGAGCTTTCAAATCTGCAAGGCCAAAGTTCCAACTACTAATCTCTCTTTTATATTCATTTTGTAACAAATTACAAACATTAATTAGAAACCCACTTGAAGCTGCGGCTCAGCCATTCCAGCTACTAATCCCTCTTTTATATTCATTCTGTAACAAAACTTAAATGAAATTATACGAGTTCTAGCATAAGTTACCAGAAAGCATAGAAGCACTGCATGAGGAAGAGAGTGCAGGATGCCCCCTATCAACGGATTATACTTGTTAACAAATGTGAACTAGTTTCGTCGTTAGTTTAATCGAGTATATGCGAAAATCCTGCTATACAAAGCACCATGACTCCTAGCAATCTATGTATCAAAAGTAACAAACTAAGGGGGTGTTTGTTTCGCCTTATATGTAGGCTGATGAGCTTATTTAAGGCGAAACAAACACCCCATAAATTGTGAAGACAGTCACGATTTTGTCTGTAATGCATCAATCACCTACTCATATAAACAGATCCTAAGCTAGTTTAGCTTAATCGAGCAAAGAAATTAACTGGTTACCAACAATCAAATACTCAAACTGCATAAAACTAAACCTCACTTACTCACATAATACACAAAAACTTTCACAATTATAATTTTCATCTGTTCATCTAATTCTTACTAAAATCGCGCACACTAACACAGTTTTAACTAAAAAAGCGTCAATCGCTAATCAAAAACAAAAATTCTACGCTACTGCAGCTCAATCATCAAACTTATCAGCAAATCCTAACAATCAAATCAAACTTATCAGCATAAGTGCATAACAATCAAATTAAACTTATCGTCATATAAAACTCAATTTTAAACAACTAACATAATCGAGATGAAATCCGAACCGAGAGATTGTTAGTAACAGAAGCTGTGAATAAGGTGATGCGAATAAGCTGATGCGAATAAGCTGATGCGAATAAGCTGATGCGTATAAGCTGATGCGTATAAGCTGATGCGAATAAGCTGATGCGTATAAGCGGATGCGTATAAGCTGATGCGAATAAGCTGATGCGAATAAGCTGATGCGAATCCTAACAGATCCGAAACATTGTGGGTTTTTCTGAAGGAATTTAGAAGATTGAATGGAGATAAGAATATGATGGAGGTTTTCTTTTTTTTATATCTATATTATACTAGCTTAAAAACCCGTCTAACGTCGGGTATAACTTATCGGGTAATTTTATATAAAATAACAAACATACGCGATAAATATGAAGAGGTAAAAAGTTATCGTCAATACATGAACAAACTAAGACAACAAAGCGTGCATGTCTTTTTTAACATTTAATTGTTTAAGAATAAAAGTAATAACGGTGCAAACATTTGGGTCTTCAATTTTGAAGGTCTTGTATATCATGTGTCGTGCTTGAGCATCAACCAAATTTCCACGCAAGGACGATTCCAAGAAAACCTAAAAGTGAATGAATGATTTATGAGAATATTATCGTCAACAATAACCAAGTTGAGCATGAAATGTATAAAGTATTGTAAAAAATATACTGTATTAAAATATAAATTGTACGTACCTATCGAACCTTCTTTATAAACCTAGAAGCACTTCTCTATAAGCCACATTTGTAGTCGTTTTTATTTAGCTAGGCTCACTTTAGTTTGGTTCTTGTTTTTATGAAAAATCGATTCTCCGGTCGGTTTGTTCGGCCCTACTCAAACCGGATATCTAAACCAAATATCGAAAAATAGTGGATGTTTAAGGTAATCCAAGTTGCGATTTTAGTCAATTATTACCTGGTTCATTCTCAATGGTGATTCTAGTATCATCTCCTCGAGGATTAGACAACTCAGGAAGGTAAAAAAAAAAGTTGAGTTTACAAAATATTTTTTCAGTAAATTATTCACATCTTACTTGATTAAAAAACATGGAAACAAACGTTACTGTTATTTTCCTTATTAAGATGCCTTGACTGAAATTAACCCCACTTGAACCCATTACTTAGTACTAAAAAATGGGGTAGCATGTATTAGTTGAGACTAACTAACTCTATTCACTAAGTATTCATCATCTAAGAAGGACATCAACACTAACTGTTAATGGTACTTATGTAAGTTAAATAGTGAAATGTGTTGATTAGCTACAATTAACAAAGACATAAAGTTAGGATGGTAACATTTCCTCTGTTTCTTGACTTCATTATCTGTTACTGTCCACTATCAAAGCATTACCAGAAATAAGTTACTTTTGTCTCATGACTGCAAAGTGGATTAAGTGCAACTTATATGACATGAAAGTTTGAATACAATTACCGAGAGAAACTTATTTTAACCCCCATCCCGCTGTCAAGAAAAATGGTTAAGTGTTGCACGACATATGTTTGTCCAAAATCAATTTTACCTAAGAAAGCAATCAAGTAGGCTGCAAATATTGATCATTCCTTCCACATGCCTGCAAACTCTCCTCCGATAAATTTAATTTTCTTCTAATCTTGGCTTTAACCTTTATTGCATACTTATCATTTGTATGTCTATCTTTAAAGACAATATCTAACAACAATCAAAGAAAAGAAATCAACTTTCATGCATCATCTTGCTTTACTGGAAATTATGCATGATTTAGATTTATAAATGCCCATATTATAATTTCAGACACATAATAATTAAAGACCAACGGTCCAAGTGCTCCCTAGCCTAATTCTGAAACATAGGATATTTTTTTTAGAGTTGGACCATGAAAGCTACTACTAAATAGTTTGATTGGATCTAAACATATGATTTGATCGACCTATTCATTTAAAGGATTTTAGGACAGTAATCACGTTTGAGTAACTATAATTAAAATTTATGGTTCTGGAATTAGAGTTAAAGACAAATTCTCTTCCACATAACTACATAAAAAACCCTTATAACAGTTAAACAGAATTAGCAACTTACAGTAACTTTATATGCTCAATTGTATTTTTTTCTATCTACTACACAATCTGCTCCACCTGCTTTTAACTGTTATTTTAATAATATTGTAAAAAAATCATGTAATTTATCATTATTTGTTTTAAAAAAAAATGAACAAATTGAGTTTATGGTCCAACCCAACCTGTCCAGTTTTAATCGCTACTAAGAATGACCCATTTCGGAGTAGGCCTGACTCACCACCTACTTTGTATTCATTTTACTTCGTTAGGCTCACTACTCAATTATAAGCTAATAAGAAATCGATAATCATGTACAACATCTAAACATCACAATCCTATACTCACGAATCAAATTTCGAGCAACCTATGCAATCAGGCTAACATAAAACACATTAATTCAAGCATGCAAAGTGATATTAATTTACCTTTCGAGCTAAATAATATCGCACATTAGCTCGAACAGCTGACTGCATGTACCTGCAACCGGAAGACTCAATTCAAATTTCCTTTAGTAAACGCATCGTTTTTAAACATAAGCAAATTAAAGATTAAAAAATTACAACTATTTAAACCTGCAATCAATTTTTTAAAGACTCCAAAAACAATTAACCAAAATAATAAAATCTTAAATAAGGTTTAAAAACTTCCCCATAATATTGAAAATAACCTCTTAACTGATTTTGCAAAAGAAAGTCACCAGGAACACCGAAAATCAAACACCCAACAACTATTGCACTGCAACCACCACCACTTTACAACCCCTAGGCTCATTTGTTACCCAAACATAAAAATAAACAAAAAACAAATCCTCAACAAATCAAAACACCCAGAAAGCAAACCACCCACCAAAGCTAAAAACGTCACCTACCAACAACCATTGCCACACACCTTAAATGGCGGCAATGAATAGATCGGTGGCATCGAATACAGCTGTCAGCGTGAGGAATCAGCCTTCCGTGGCCTTTTTGATCAAAAGACCTGGTGTGTTTTGTGAGGCGAGAGGAAATGATCAAACTGGAATTCGGGGAGTTACCTCTTTTATAAGATTAAAAAATAATTTTACTGGGTCATTAAAAAAATTTATGAGTTTATATAAATATTAAATAACGATTTTTACTAAAAATAACTTATCTCAATCTATTATTTCAAAATTCAGAAAAGTATATAAGGTAATTTTAATATTACGTTTCATTGACCATTATAACTTTCCAAGTTTATTTACTCTACTTTTTATTTAAAAAAATTTATGAGTTTATTAACATTATGCAGGGAAAGTTTATTTACTCTACTTTTTATTTAAAAATAGCTTATCTCAATCTACTATCCATTTAAGTTGTATAGTTTTGTGCAAATAAACCAATTACAATGTTGTTTATATAGTAGGGTTTATGGGATAGGATCAAACTTATTTTTGGAATTACAACTCACACAAACGTAATATTCAATGTAACTTATTTTGGACCAAAATAATCACACTATGTGAAGAAAGTATGAGTCTGTTTCAGGTGGTGTGGGTCAATGGTTTTAATTTCATGGCCCTATTTACTAAAAATATGCATTTCAGTTACAATTTTTTTAAACAAAAATAACTCTTCATAATTTTGTTTAAAAAATTTGTTCATAAAGTTTGTACACAAATATCGTTTTTATAATGATAAATTTGTTGTTGTTATAAAGTTTGTACACAAATAACGTTTTTATATAATGATAAATAAAAAAAATAACGTTTTTAACGTTTTTTTCAACAGAATGAAAAATTGTTTTTTTTAGAAAATTTGGGAAAAAAATATCACAAACTAATTCAGTTTTTCTTTATAATTGGGTTTTCTAATACTTTGGGATTTGAGAATGTTATGGGCCAGATAGTCTTTTTTTTCAACCGAAATTTATGGGCTTTCAGCTGTATAGACACACCCCCAGACGGGTTTGAGGTAAAAACTTGTTAAATTAGGAATGGTTTTTATTGCGATTTTAATGCGCCTGCTTAATCCGGTTGTACAATAGGGTTATTTAAGGTAAAATTTAATTTTGTAAGCTTAGATGGTTTGTAAATTATTTCATTTTATTAGTTAAAATAGATTATACTAGACGATTACCCGCGCATAGCAGCGGAATTACCTAAAAACATGTAATTAATGATATGCTAATTGATTCGATGGTCGAACGTAGGGGTGTTATCGGGTCGGGTTATAGGGTTATCGGGTCTTGTCGGGTCGGGTTAAGTCGGGTATTAGTTTTTCAAAACTCACCCGCAACCCGATCCGATAAAGAATCGGGTTATCGGGTTCGGGTGGTAATCGGGTCGGGTTATGTCGGGTCGGATGAGTCGGGTTGTCAGGTTATACTATTGACGAGCAGCTTATAAATTAAAGTAACGTGATTATTTGAATTTTCTTGGCATATATTGATACATCAGACGATACACAAGTTTTAAAGTTAAACTTCAAGTTAAACCATGCATGCATAGCATGCTCGATACACAAGTTGAAGTTAAACTTCACAGTTCATACACGTAAAGAGAGAGATTATATTCAGTATATGAACATTCCAAATGTGACCATATATAAAGATTTATTAAATGAAAACATAAACTTGACAGCATCCGTTAGACGTGAGAATCAAATAAATAGCAAATTAACATTATCACCAATTCTGTAATTCACCGGTAATTAGAGTAACTCTAATATTTGTTCTAAGATTTATAAAAAAAAATTATATAATTTATTTTCGGGTCTTATCGGGTTAACCCGCGAACCCGACAATCAAATTAATTCAACCCTAACCCGACCCGTTAATACAATCGGGTTATCGGGTCGGGTCAAAAAACAACCCGACAAGATTTTTAACCCGATTTCACCCGACCCGATTAGCCTTATCGGGTTCGGGTTCAGGTTCGAGTCGGGTCAACCCGACCCTACTGACACCCCTAGTCGAACGTGTGACTCAATAATTTCCTAGCGATAGATAGTTAATGATTTATTAATTGATCCGATGGTCGAATCGGTAACCCGGTGACTCGTCCGGGTTGAACCGGTAGGCGAGCCTGTTCCCATAGACTCGATCGGGTTGACTCGGTGGTCGAACCCGTGTCCCGGTGGTTGAACCCCGGTGACCCAGTGACTCGATAGAATTGACCCAGTGGTCGAAACCGGTGACCCGGTGGCTCGACGGGATTGAACTGGTTGTCGAACCCGTGACCCGGTGACTCGATCGGGTTAACCCGATGGTCGAACCCGTGACTCGAAAAGATTGGCTCGATGGCCGAACCCGTTACCCGGTGACTCAATCGGCTTGGTCCGATGGTCGATCCGTGACCTGATGACTCGACAGGGTTGACCCGTTGGTGGAACCCGTGACCAAGTTACTCGACCGAATTAATCCGGTGGTGGAACCCGTGACCCGGTAACTTATGCAATTGTTTATGGTTTAATTTTTCAACATTTCTTATTTTATCTAACTTATGTGCATTTAATTTTTTAACAATTTCATAATTAATATCTAACTTCTATACATTAAATTTTTCAACAAATCCATAATTAAATCATTTTTCAACATTCAAGGTTTTAGGGTTTTTCCTTTATAAGTAGTAGAGATAAAGAGGCTTACTCCAAACTTAACTCCGATCTTAATCCCGAACCTAAAATTATTAAACCTAACTCCAAACCAAATATCAATATAAGAATGTTAGATTCAAGCCATTAGATCATTTTTGATAAATTAATCTCATCAATTCATTTTTTGAAACAAACTTTTGTAACAACATTTGTAACAAACTATTTAAAAAACTTTTATTTTTATATTAAAATATCTTTTTATTAATTTATCTTTTTTATAATCTAATTTCGCCATATTTTTTAAAATGTTCTTCATAAATGAACACACTCTTTTTGCAAAAATATTTGGTTACATCATAAAAACCACTTACATGGACCACGCTACACCATGATTAAGTATGGTTTCATATAGGGATGAGCACGGTACTGGTACCATACCGAACTGGTACCAAATTAGTGGTACCGAATTTTTCCCGAGCATAAATTAATGGTACCGGTGCCGTATCAAACGGGGTTCAGATATCGGTACCGGTACCGGTATCGGTACCGGAAAATCGGGATTTTCCCTTTTTTTCGGGAATTTCCCGATTTGGTACCGGTCCCGTACCGAATTAATGGTACCGAATATTTTTTCACCTTATTTCGTGGTACCGGTACCGTATCAAACGGGATTCGGGTACCAGGAATCGGTACGGTTCCGGTACGGTTCCGGTTTGGTTTCGGGATTCTGGTCCAAATGCTCATCCCTAGTTTCATAAAATGTTATAAAACGTAGTTCCCTCTAAAGTGCCTCAAACCAAAGAAAGAAGTCAATAATTATTGGTAAAAAAACAGCCAAGAAGCTCATTAGAATACGAGCCAAACGCCACATTCTCGGTACACTGACACAAACATTCGGACTCACCTAAGATTTTCCGTAATCAAACCACCGCGCGATTCGAAATATATATTCGATAACAACGGGCTTAAAATCCGCGTTAGGTAAATTGCCATAAAGTTTTTCACAACTTACATACTATTAAATTTTCACCCGAATGGTCGACTATGTTACTGAAGTTTAAAAATTAACAGATGGGTTACTCAAATATTTGGGTTTGGTGTATTTGTTACTAAACGTTCATAACCTTATCTCCCCATTATGTTTTGGAGGCGTTGTCGTCGGTTGATTGCCCGATTTACATGCCCTGTTGGACATTGGTGGTTTCATTTTTGTTTTATAACCGCCGCCCCCACTATTTTCTTAATATATTAACCCCTACCCACATCATCCCAACACACACACACACACACACACACACACACACACCCATTTTTAGGGTTCTTCATCACCCATTTTCAATTTGATTAACATAGCAGCACTTGTTGTTGTTTTTATATGTACACGAAAGAAAGAAAGTTGCTATCGTAAAATTTCTCAGGTTCTTCTAAATTTATAACTTACCTCCACTAAAAAATAAATGACATTACTTACTAAAAGTTTTGCTTACTAATACAATTTAGAACTATTTGAGTCATTATAAATTTTTCTTACTAAAATATAATGAATATAAAAGTAGGCAAAAGAAATCCACAACTTTTGCTTATTCTTTTGCATACTAAAAAAAGAGTCTGTTAATGCAAGTGATGCCTAAAAACATTATTAGTGTTAACTAATCTTTCTTAGTTTTGATCACAACAAACTATACAACACATTTAGTGTAAAACACAAAACGAATTATTTAACTAACACTATCATCAAGGTAATAATCATATCATTAACCTTTCTTAATCATACTTAGTGATCATCAAAATGATTATTCTTAAAACTCACTTTTGTTAATATGACAAAAGACTTTTTAATAAACTTTCTTTTTTAGAAAATGTTTTATTAAAATGGAAAATGAAAATTTGAAAATAGCATATTCCATATGCTATTAGAATATCCTTTGAAGGCTTCAAATACCTCAGATATTCCTACCCTACTAAAAGACAAAAAACGGAGCGTACTCTAGGGGCGGAACCTTAAGTAGCTAGGCGGTTCCTTAGCGATATGGAACCACCGGGCTAGATAAGGTACCGCGCCCAGATAGTCGTTATATATCCGTTATACTTTGTCTCCTTTAAATAGTGGGTCAAATCTCATTTTCCAACAAGCCTCTTGGACGTTTTTCTCAGCCCCCTTTCTCTTTTCTATAGCATAATCATTAGTAAATGATCACTTAAAGTGTTAAGGATGTTTACATATGATTATCCTCTTGATCCCCTCCTTTACCTTGTCCAATGAGAAGATCACTCACTCACTAGTGTTGTGATAAAGATGAATCTATGAGCTAGTCATATTCATCATGATACCCTTTTTGTTTTAGGTCATTCCATTGTATTTATGAATACTTGGACTAGTTGTGTTCATCCAAGTTATTTGTGAATACTTGGATTTGTTGTGTACATCCATTGCATATGTGTTTGCTTGGATTTGTGTTGTGTAAATCCAAGCTACATGTGTGTACTTGGATAAGTCTAGTTGAGTTGTAATAGATTTGATTAGCAGTTCTCACTAAAATATAAAGTGATGTGGTTGTGTCTTGTGATTTCTCACTAAACTTGAAAGTGATTAGTAGTTGTGTTGTGTGAAGTTCTCACTTAGCTTCAAAGTGAAGAGTCGTGAAGATTGGTTCTAGCTTTGGATTAGAACTCGACATCTAGCCTTGTGTCATAAAATGGTGAAGTAGGCAACGTCGTGAAGATTGGTTCTACCTTAAGATTAGAACTCGACATCTAGCCTTGTGTCGTTAAATTGTGAAGTAGGCAACGTTGTGTAGATTGGTCCTAGCTAAAGATTAAGTCTCGACATTTAGCTTAGTGTCAGAAAATAATGTAAGCGATGATGTAAGGTTTTCTCCGCCAAGAAGGGAGCTTGTGGATATAGTGGAAATCTCGAGTAGGTGTACTCGAGGAGTGGAGTAGAAACGAGGATAGAGCCTCGTTGTCGAACCACTATAAATCTTGGTGTCTTCCCACTAGGTTGTCTCCTTCCTTACTCTTTACTTATTTCATTATCATTACACTTACCTATTATCTTTACTAGTGCATTTGAATTGAACCTAATCATTATGCAACTTAGCTTCAAGCAAAAGATAGTTTTGATACAAACCAAATTGAAAGTAATTTTAATTTGGTTGCCAATCGAAGAGAAACTATTCAATCCCCCCCCCCCCTTCTAGTTTCTACAATTGGTATCTGAGCGATGGTCACTCAAGATCTTTGAATTATATTGTACTTTGAAACTTGGATCGATCCATTGTCTCCTCAAATTAGAAGGTCAAGTTGTACTAAAGTTTCTCTTTGGTCAAAACTATCTTGTTTTTGAAAAATAGGTCCTTTAATTGATAATATTGCATCCCACTTAAGATTAGTAGCCTTTATGCATTTTAGATATACTCTTGAAATGTATCTACTAGTTTTCATCTTGCTTTGTGTAGGTACTCATGAAGATCAATCACTTAATTGGTTGTGGATTGAGTTACTTGCACTTGTAGAAGACTCATCTTCATTGATCTTTATCATCTTTGAATGATGATACCAAGATGATTGGGAATGATACTAGTCCTTGAAGACTTAGTACTCATCATAGTCATTGTTGGGCATAGCATTTATTCCTTCATGGATTGCTCTTTGTGGCTAAGGTACGCTTTCGTTCTTCCACACGCCCTTTGATCATTCTTTTGATCATTACTTGACTATGTGCTTGTTCTTGGCATCCTTGCCTTGACATTTGTTTGTGGTTTGTGATTCTTTTCTTTTATCCTCTCAAACCTTCATTGCTTGGATACTTGACTCACTATGGTGATGTAGAGTGAGTTAGTAGTAGCTTAAAGTATCAAGCATGATTTCCATGGTTTGCACCCATACGGTTAGTAGGCCCTTTGTGGGAGAGAAAGTGAATTAATACCTTGCTCATATTTTGGTTTAGACTAAGACTATTATTGAAAGTGATCTTAGTCTATACATGAATAATTGCTTTGTGTTTATTCATTACCAAAGCCGTTTAACGTTTCACCGGAAAGGCACGTCTTAAACCACTATATATGACACAAGCTCTTCGTTACCACTATTTGAAGATTGTCATTAATCCCTTGAGCATTGGTCTTAGTCTTGATTCACTTCCCTTGACTTCTCTTCCGTTTCGGTTCTTTTAGATCTTGATTCAACTCGTAATCCTTCGTTAAGGCATATTGCTTAGTGTTATGATGATCCTATGATATTCTAAAAGGCTCATGATATATTTTTAAATGTTTTAGAAAAACTTGGTTTTTGAAATTTGGCGTTTTTCATTGATAAGAACCTGCCTCTATAGGCGGTTCTTTATCTCGACGGCTCAAACCCGCGGTTCCTTATCGATAAGGTACCGCGGGCAGTAAAGTTTGTCAGAGCGCCAGTTTGATTATTTTATTCTTTTTCAAACCACTATCTCTCTCCCTAAAACACACAACCGACGTTTTTCTTGTTTTCTACCATTGTTGAAGCTTCAAAAACATTCAATCACTCAAATTAATTGATTCCAAGTTGTGGGTTTCACTCATCCTTCATCTAACATCAATTAATTGTAAGTATTTTCTTTCAATTTCATCTATTTTGTTCTAGGGTTCATCCTTTCATAATTGGGGATTTTTAAAATTGAAATTGAATTAAAACCTTAATAGGAATGTGGGTTGACATGGTTATTTTACTATGATTCCTTAGGTTCATATTCATTAAGATTTCACTAAAAACCACTTGTAGAACAAATCCGAATTTTGGCTAAATGATTTTGGTTAAAAGATGGATTTGAGATGAACCCATGAACAAATAGGTAATGTCATTGTTAATGCTACCCTAAAAACCTTGTTTTGAAAAACCAATGTTCTAATCCATTGTTGATCCAACATAGATCATGTGTTCTTGGTTAATGATGGAATAGATGCATTGTGAACATGAGAATGATATGGATTCAATCATTTGTTTGTCGAGAAATTGATATAACACATTCTCATATTTTCGATTTTTTATTTTTCATATGAGTGATTGGAAGTATGTTTTTCTTGTTTGTATTTAGGTACTAATCATGCCTTCACAATATCAAAAAGATCATCAACTCACTAGAAACTATATGCCAAACCTTTCCCAAACCTATGCTTCCCCCCAACTTCAAAATTCTTTCCCATCCCTTTCCACTCGAAATTTCCATGAGGGTAGGGTTGTAGATACAAGAATAACGGGGTATAGATATATCAACTCTATGTTTGAGCATATTGGATTTGATCGCTTGCTCTTCATAGACGAAGAAATTTATCCCTTGTTTCTTCTTGAATTCTTTAGCACTTACTCCATGCTTGAAATCAATGGCCAAATCTTTATTCGTTTCATGTTGAATGATCAAATCATTCAATATTCCCTCGATGATTTTGGTGATATTCTTGGTGTGCCATATAGAGGCACTTGTCGTTTTACGGACAAATGGAGACTTGATGCTCTCGTGGAGTCTAACGATAAACCTTCAAATGACATCACCGAAGTTGATCTAAATTTCATCCTTGATATCATCTCGAAAGAGCGTGATGGAAACGTTGTGAGAATCCTTCATACTAATGTGCAAAATGTGAATCGCTATGAAGTGCTCTCAAGCGACCTTAAGGATTTCATGGTCCAATGGGCTAACATCCTTAGGGAGAATGTGTTTTGTCTTGGTGGAAACCGAGATCATATCCCGGCTTGTATGGTGCATATGTTGTTTTGCATCTTTACATCAACCGAGTACAATTTAGCATTCTACATCGCTCGACGTATAAACTATGCTCTTTCAAAACCCAAAACAAACCTTCCCTATGCTATGCTTCTTACTCGCCTTTTTAGAAGGGTTGGTGAAGATTTTCCTCATCTCGATCTTTCTCGCTTTCACCCGGTTCAACGGGTTATGTTACCTATTCAAGAGGTATATGAACGAAAGCCTAGAAGTGACCGAGGTTCACGAAAATCCGATCATCAAGAGATGGATGATGAGGACACCCGAATGCTAACAAGTGATGGTGATGGCGTCGGTACTAGTTCTCATTTCAACTCTTCGAGTAATTCCCATCCATCCTCAAGCCCATTCGAGGATGAATTTGAAGACTTAGCTCCTCCGCCTCATCATTCTAGTGAAGTACCGGAAGATCTCAATATGGAGCATCTCTACCATGAAAATCTTAGAACTCGAGGGGAATTGCACGAACACCGGGTTGAATCAAGAAAGGGTTTCAAGTTCTTGGGAAAAATGATCAAGGATTTAGGCAAGAAAAGGAGGTGAAGACTTTGAATTGTATCAAAGTTTAATTGTCTTGTGGTGTTTAAAACATTTGTTTATTACTTTGGTTTATCTTATGCTACATGTTTGGATTATTATTTATTTCAATCCTAAATGTTGCTTATGCCATCATGTTTTTTATTTACATAGCTTTGTGCATCCTTATGATAGTTAGCTTATTAGATTATGATCTATAGTTAACTTTGGCTTGTGAATCTTTTGGTAAAAATCTGGGTTTATCAAAAACTGGGATGGAAATTTTTGAAAGACCTCTGGTCGCGATTCCATATCGACTCGCGGATCCTTATCGATAAGGAACTGCCGGTCCTAGATAAGGAACCGCCGGCCACTGTGCCCGACAGCATCTTTTGCTTTACACTGTTTTCTCAATTCTGTGTAAACACTGCATGATTTTCTGTTTATAAACTGCACATTTCCTAAACTAGCTTACCTAAATTCATTATTCACCTAAAATGATTTTAACCCATTACTAGTTTGGATCATCCCCTCACCCATTTAAACCCACCTTGTTAGTCATGTTCTTCACACATCATAACATCCTTCCTTAACCCTTAAACCATCCTTGTCAACCATGGTTTCTATAAAAACCTCAAACACCCCAAGGAAAAAACTTAAGATTAGGATTAAGGTACCCAAGCCTAACTCATCACCCTTTCACACACCCAAAAATGAGATGGTTCCAATCCTCATTTCCTCATCACCTTCACCACCCTTTGCACCATGCAAGACAACATCCACCCATGGTACTAACCACTCCATTGGTTCTACCTCCTCTTCATTCAACTCAAGAATGAATGAGCTCTCTTCACCCTTCACTCCAAGTGCACCCTTGTATGTGACCACACAACCCCAACCAATCCAAAGCATTCCTTTTGTGAATGAATTTGATGACACCTTGGTGACTTCACCATTTACCCTTCCTAACTCACCCATTTACCAACCTTGGAGAACATACCTCCACACTCACCCATTTCCCCTTTAGGGAACATGCCTCCACTCTCACCCACATCACCCTTGGAGAACATGCCTCCTCCACCTCCACCTAACTCAAACATTCCAATTTTGGGTGTCCCACTTTCCCTCATTTTGGGTGATCCTTACTATGGGTTTCAAGAGACTCATGGTCCTAATTGTCCATGTTGCCTCTACAACCACTACATCATCCATAACCTTAGGATGGAGATGTTTGGACTACATAGGAGGTTGCAAGAGTTCTTGCTTACCTTGTTCTCCATGCCTCCTCCTAAGAGATGAATGATGAAGTTTTCTAAATAAATGGTTTTCAACAAAACCAAGCCAAAGAAGACTACTCATCTAGATTTAATGTTAAGCTAGCTTTGTATTAGTTAGTTTTTTCATTTATCATTGTATTTGCTTCCCTCATGAGTGTTTCATGAAGTTGTTCTATGGATTTAGCTTTATGTGTTCCTATTCTTATGTGCACATTAATCAACTTTAATTTGAAATTAAAATTGAACCTAAATCTATCACAACCTCTAAAAACTTGACTAAAATTGGTTCAAAATGATATTCAAATATTTTGTCACCCTTTGTCAAGACATTCTTTGTGAATGTGTTGCTTTATGCAACCTTAGCATAATTTGGTGCTAATAGAGGTAAAATTCCAAGATTTGCAACTTTTTGAAAAAGTCTTAGTTTTTCCCAAAACCCTGGAAAAAATGGTTTCATATTCACTGGACGCGGCTCACTAAAAGTCGCGCGGTTCCTTATGTGATAAGGAACCGCCGATCCCTTTAAGGTACCGCGGACAGAAATCAATTTTCGATGAATTTTTGGTCAAAACTTTTAAAACCCTATACCCTGTCAAGATTCCTTGTTTACTCAAATTGACTAAACATTCCTTGACACTCCATTTTTTTGTATTCAAATTCTTACCTTGATTACATTCTACTTATACCCCAACCTTGAGATTTCATTCTCACACCTTCCCAACCTTGAGAATTCATTCTCACACAACATTGAGATTTCATTCTCACACCTTCCCAACCTTGAGATTTCATTCTCACACCCTCACAATGCCTAACTCCTCCATTCCTAACCTTGACATTTCTTTGTCACAACCCCACTCACCCAAAGCTTCCTCATCCAAGCTTTCAAAGAAACCGAAAATCTCGGTTCGACCTATTTGGGTTAAGAAGAATGAACCATCTTCCTCCAAACCACCCAAAAACCTTACCTTCTCTCCAATCAAGTATTGAAATGAGACTTATACCATTAACCCCATCACCATAGCCAAAGAAAATGTTCCCCCACCACCTCAATCCTTCAATACCCCTCAACTCAATGATCTTTCAACCTTTCCAAACCTCACAAGGCATTGTGAAAATATTTCCAAACCCATTACCCCTCCACCACCAAACCCTAGGTTTGATGCCATAGCCCCATCAACCGATTTTGTGTTGCATCATGGATCCTCGTGTGCTTGTTGTCGATTTCAACAAATTGAACTTGCTCATGTGTATGAGAAGTTAAATTTTCTTGAATTCCTCCTCACTCGACCTCCTATTCAAGTTTTCGTTCCGGTGGACAAAACTTCGAATGATGCATCGTCGTCTTATGTTTCCAACTAAAGGACTAACTACTCTTAGAGTCTTTATTACTTTAGTTGCTTTAGAGTCTTTTATTTTCTAGCAATCTTGGAAGATTATCACTATTAGAATAGCTTATGCTTTGTGGTTTATTTTCCATATTTCTTGCTTTAGATACTCATACTGTGTGTATGACTATCTACTTTGTTGTGTCTTTTCTTTTATGTAACCTTTGTGTTGTTTGTGTGTTATTTCCCTAGTTCTATTTTGAGTTGATCATGGTTAACTTTTACAATTGCTTATGGGTGATTCCATCAATTCTAAACTTTAACCCATTGACAAGTTTATCATCTTCATTGGATTGAAGCTTGATGTTATCAATTACCTCTTTGGACATACTTAGCAAAATACTTGCTTCTAATTTGAGATTTCTTCTCTCTCTCCCTCTCAAGTTACTTAGTAGGTAGTGATCATATATACATTGGTGTTTCTTTTCTTTCTACTAACCTTTTTGTAGCATGTCACCTTAGCTCACATACTTGGTGCCCCAAGCAAAGGGGAGCAACCACCAAGGGGGAGCTACTAGCAAAGTCCGATTTTCTTCAAAAGACTTGTGCTAACCTTTTTGCTACGACAAAGGGGGAGAAATGATAATGATAAACTCGTTAATAATTATATTTTGTGTTTCTACGTAAATGAGTTTATCGTTTGTCGTAATCAAAAAGGGGGAGATTGTTAATGCAAGTGATGCCTAAAAACATTATTAGTGTTAACTAATCTTTCTTAGTTTTGATCATAACAAACTATACAACACATTTAGTGTAAAACACAAAACGAATTATTTAACTAACACTATCATCAAGGTAATAATCATATCACTAACCTTTCTTAATCATACTTAGTGATCATCAAAATGATTATGTTTACAACTCACTTTTGTTAATATGACAAAAGATTTTTTAATAAACTTTCTTTTTTAGAAAATGTTTTATTAAAATGGAAAATGAAAATTTGAAAAATAGCATATTCCATATGCTATTAGAATATCCTTTGAAGGCTTCAAATACCTCAGATATTCCTACCCCACTAAAAGACAAAAAACGGAGCGTACTGTAGGGGCGGAACCTTAAGTAGCTAGGCGGTTCCTTAGCGATATGGAACCGCCGGGATAGATAAGGTACCGCGCCCAGATAGCCGTTATATATCCGTTATACTTTATCTCCTTTAAATAGTGGGTCAAATCTCATTTTCCAACAAGCCTCTTGGACGTTTTTCTCAGCCCCCTTTCTCTTTTCTATAGCATAATCATTAGTAAATGATCACTTAAAGTGTTAAGGATGTTTACATATGATTATCCTCTTGATCCCCTCCTTTACCTTGTCCAATGAGAAGATCACTCACTCACTAGTGTTGTGATAAAGATGAATCTATGAGCTAGTCATATTCATCATGATACCCTTTTTGTTTTAGTTCATTCCATTGTATTTATGAATACTTGGACTAGTTGTGTTCATCCAAGTTATTTGTGAATACTTGGATTTGTTGTGTACATCCATTGCATATGTGTTTGCTTGGATTTGTGTTGTGTAAATCCAAGCTACATGTGTGTACTTGGATAAGTCTAGTTGAGTTGTAATAGATTTGATTAGTAGTTCTCACTAAACTATAAAGTGATGTGGTTGTGTCTTGTGAGTTCTCACTAAACTTGAAAGTGATTAGTAGTTGTGTTGTGTGAAGTTCTCACTTAGCTTCAAAGTGAAGAGTCGTGAAGATTGGTTCTAGCTTTGGATTAGAACTCGACATCTAGCCTTGTGTCGTAAAATGGTGAAGTAGGCCACGTCGTGAAGATTGGTTCTACCTTAAGATTAGAACTCGACATCTAGCCTTGTGTCGTTAAATTGTGAAGTAGGCAACGTTGTGTAGATTGGTCCTGGCTAAAGCTTAGGTCTCGACATTTAGCTTAGTGTCGGAAAATAATGTAAGCGATGATGTAAGGTTTTCTCCGCTAAGAAGGGAGCTTGTGGATATAGTGGAAATCTCGAGTAGGTGTACTCGAGGAGTGGAGTAGAAACGAGGATAGAGCCTCGTTGTCGAACCACTATAAATCTGGGTGTCTTCCCACTAGGTTGTCTCCTTCCTTACTCTTTACTTATTTCATTATCATTACACTTACCTATTATCTTTGCTAGTGCATTTGAATTGAACCTAATCATTATGCAACTTAGCTTCAAGCAAAAGATAGTTTTGATACAAACCAAATTGAAAGTAATTTTAATTTGGTTGCCAATCGAAGAGAAACTATTCAACCCCCCCCCCCCCTTCTAGTTTCTACAGAGTCATTAAAACTTTTATACTTTTTCTTGCTCTTTTGCCTACTTTTGCTTACTCTTTAGACTTTTAGCGCCCCCTTACTACTTACTTTTTTTATAGTAGGAGATGATAAAAGTAACTTTTGGTAACTCGTTTGAGTAGAAATAAATACAAAATACTTTTAGCGCCCCCTTTATTACTTACTCTTATCACATTTAATTTAGGAAGCAAACATAAATTTAGTGCTCTCTTTACATTACATTACAATTATAGCCCAACCCAATGGTGATTAACGCTTATTGTCGTTTGGGGAAGTTAGAGGATGAATATAGAGTGTTTGATGAGATGAAAGGTATGAGGTTTAGTCTGCTTGTGTCGACTTATAATACGTTTATAGCAGCGTATAGTGGTCAAGGTCATGTTAGTGTTGGAATGAAGTTGAAAGATACGATGGAGAATAATGGGGTTAAACCGAACGTGGCTACTTATAACACATTGATTTATGGATACTGTAAGGATGGAAAGTTACATGATGTGTTTAAAGTGTGTCACGAAATGAAAAGGGTTAATGTCGGTCCTAATACCGTAACTTATAATACTTTCATTAGTTGGTGTTCTCAAACGGGTAAAACTGAAAAGGGTAATCAAATCTTTGAAGAAATGATGAGGAACGAGATTAAAGCTGATATTTTGACTTATAACGCGTTGTTTTTGGGACTGTGTGATGAAGGAAATACTAGAAAGGCTGCTTATATGGTTAAAAAACTTGATAAAAATAAATTAGTATCGAATTCTTCCACTTTTGTTGTACTTATTAGAGGACAGAGTGCATGAAAGAATCCAGAACATGGGTGTCATTTGTATAGAAGTATGATGAAGAGTGGATGTCGTCCAAATGAGGACACAATAAAATTGTTGATGACTTTTTTTCAGAATGATGATTATGTGGCGTGTTCTTTGTTTTTAAAGATATGTTAAAGAGGTCCGTCGGTCCTCATTCGATTGTTTTGATTGAATTGTGTAAAGGGTTTTCACAACTCACAAGTATGGAAAGTCGTATTTGAAAGTCCCAAATATAAGCCTATTATAATACTAGAATTTAAAACCATGATAAACACTTGTGATTACTTTTCAAACTCGTAATGCTTTATTGCATATAAACAAAGTATTAAAAAGTGTTTTGGATCACACTTGTTGACTGACAACAAAAGAAAGAACCCTTTGAACGAGTAAACTTGACTCGAGACTCAAGTTTACAAGTGAACCTTAAGAGTCACTGAAACACAACCTAGGACTCCAGAGGTTCAATAGGGAGAAAAGTCAAACAATATTATCAAATAATACAAGTGATGCTTTTCTCCCCTTTTCTATCCCTATTTATAGTGGTATGAGTTTGCTACCTTAGTGGGGGTAGTTGACACGTGTCAGCTTCTGAGTGGAAGCAGTACACTTCATTAAATACATGTTTATTCTTGGACATGCCTTTAACCAACTTTCTGTGAACAGTTCTGCCAACTATTCACTTTTTCCACTAGGTCGTACTAGGCTTTTTCATCTTGAATCTTTACTTTGTCCCGCCCAAAGTACTTTATCAAATTCTCTCGCCTAAACTAAATGAATAGGGAAAGTCTCTGCTTGCTAGGTCTTCAAAGGGTCTGGAGTGACCTCTGGGTATTGCCACCTCAGAGGTCCTCGAACACCATCACATTTGTTCTACATTCCAGCTAATCCATAGTAGCTGGTGGGTATGACTTCAGATAATCTTCGACTTCTGTGACGTTGTCTTTGACATGAATGTGTCTGGTGTGCCATCTGAGGCTTTGCCTTCAGTTGGTCACTCTCTGTCACTGGGCTCTATCAGTGACACATAACACTTAGTCTAACTTAAATCAAATCTAGACATGATCATAGTTATAACTTTCATTGGCCCAACAATCTCCCCCTATTTGGGCATAAATTATACTAAGTCTAAATTTATTGTAAGTGAGTACACAACTTCTTCTTACACATAATTTAACAAACATACTTGAAGTTTTATTGAAAAACCTGTTCTATTACAAATATACCAAAAGGTGATTACAAAACAAAATACGCAAGTTCTTCAAAAATCAAGGTTAAGTTCACAGATCTTTTTGGCTTCAATTTTTTCAGCTCTTGAGCCAATCGTCACTTGGAACTCATTATCTAGAATCTTTGCATACTCGTTGTTGAAACAAAAGTTGGATGGACCTCGCTTGACCCGAATTAGGCTTAATTCAGGGTCTTGTAGACTCCAACTCTTGCACCAAGTGAACTTGTTTGAAGACCCTGCACACTAGTTAACAGACATCGTTAGGCTTACCATGGGCGCGTGTCCCACGATTAGACTCCGGTGTGAGAGTAAGTAATCAGTTTGAGTATATGTGAGGGTTAGATTATTGTGAATATCGTACCTTTGTGGAACCTCTGGGGTTCCTTTTATACGAGTGAGAGTCATGGTTGGGCTCTCCTACTCTTGTGGCCTAAGCAATAGATAATGACTTAATATAGATTGATCCTTCTCACATAAATAAGGAGAGTGTATATCTCTTTTACTTAGGCGAATATAATCCTAGTTAGATTATATTTTGTTTGATCCTGTCGCGGTGCGACAAGGACATGGTCAAGAAAGAACCGCGTGTGACAATGACCTTTTGGGCCTCATAGGCTTTGTGCGTTGTACATGCATGATCCATACCCAATGGATACGGTTAGTACCCGCGGGTCGGGTTATCCAGCCCACTAGGGACTATACGTCATCATGTCCCCCCAGTCTAGTAGTCGTACGGCGTGCCGCGACTACTAGCCTATAAACAACTAAGTCTCCTAACGAAATTGTGAAGTGACAAAATAAGTGCTTCAAAAGTTTGCCTAAGGAATATTTTGAATTCCCGCCTCAAGCCATCAATTTCATAAACCACTTGCACCTACTTACATTGGAAACCGAAAAAAGTGTTAGCCACGTCATTCTGAATGATCCAACTTCCACCGTTAGATCAATTAAACACCTAACACTCGTCGCACGATCTGGTGACCTCATGAAGGTACTAAATGTCTTTAACGACTTGTTTTCTTCATTTCTACATCTCTATTTCCCACCATTGTTAAACCTTCATAAGAACAAATCTCTTCTACAGCATTCACCATATCCCCTCACATTTGTGAAATGGTTCACCAACTCTTTGATGTGGTATCCCATATTTCACAACATGAGCTATCCCAGTTCGTTGCGAGGTATTATATACCTAGAAATCTACACCATGAGGTACCAGATCCTCAATCCCATATAGGGAGCTATCCTCGTGGAAAGGTTGGCGTATACACAAGATTTTTGAGTTCGCCAATAATCGAATACCATTAAGCCACTTCCTAGTAGATATCCTTAGCTTCTACAGCATTTACGTATCCCAGCTACACTGCATAGGTGTGGCCAAAGTTTCTGATAAGACTACAATTATACATAGTCTCATCGTTCTTTTAGGGCTATAAATGTGTAAAAATGTCATAAAATATCGTAAAATATGCTTGTGTTTGTTCATTGTGTATTTTAGGTACGGATATCGTAAAATCAACAAAAGATCAAAAGAAACAAGCAAAAAAGAACACGGGAAATGAACCTGCACGAAGAACCGGGCCCGAACAATGAATTTCCAAAGAAGTCCTTGAAGTTTGAATATTTTTCAAGAATGGTCCCTCAACTTTTGAAGACTTGTCATATTAAACCCTTGTAAAACTCTAAAAATACAACTAGGTCCCTAAAATGTTAAGAGTTTACATGAATAGCCTTTGAAGAATGCATTAATTTCACATTTTGTCCTTATCCAAAGTTTATGAATTAATTATGCCATATTTGACAACTTGACCAAAGTTGTAACAAAGGGAAATGAGATATTATACTGTTAAACTTCATATGCCAAAATATTGGAAGTTTGGGGGGTTGTTTTGCCATTTTCTAAACCCACACCCATATAAAACCTGACCTTAGCCCATCCTAAACCCAAAAGCCCAAATTCAGTCCATCACTTATCACCTAAACCCGTACTAAACCGGCCCACACCCTAAACACCCACTAACCAAACTTAATTAATATGAAAACTTTTTAAACTGAGTTTTATATTAATAACAAAGGGCGGGATACACTTCCTGTGGACATCACCTACCATCAACACCCCTAATCCCCAAACATAAACCCTAATCCCAAAACTTTCTAAACCCAAAAGTAAATTAAACCCAACTTCAGATGTCTAATTCACCTTTGACTCAACACACCCACACCTCCAAAACCTTTACCCCGTGACTGATGTCGCCCCACTCATGCTTCCCTGTCACACCATTTTGGGCAAAAAAAGTATCATGAAGAGGAATCAATGAGCCAAATACTTTTCTTGCTCCCAAATACTAAAATCAAGGGTTGTGATCAAGTCCAACAGCCTGGCAACTCAACAACATGACATGGGATGATTTTTGACTGCTTTCTCAAGATGAATACCAAGGGCATTCTAGGCATTTAATTGTTAGGGTTTATATTTTTCATTGTTCTTGTAGTGTATTTCATAGCCTAGTATAAATATGGGTTTCATGTACCCATATTTCCTGTTCCAGCTTATTATATTTTTTAACTTATGAATATTTAAAGTTTAAGTCTTTTTAATCTACATAAGCTTTGTTCCATTACTTTCTTGTTCTTAGTGTAATCTTTAGATTTTTTCAAAAACATTAGTGCATTTTTTATCAAAACCAATTCGGGTACAAGGACACTTGGCTCTTTTTGAGTTTTTCTGTCCAAGCTTATAGAAGATTCAGAGGCTGTTTGATTGACACCCAAACAGTGGATTAAGCTTGTATAAGTTGGTTTTCCAGTTTGTTACCTTATTATTTTCCATTTCCAAAATTTTGGTTTTATTTCTAAAATCTCACCTTTTTTTTCTTGTCTGGTTGTTTAAGCTTACTGTACACCAAAAACCCTTACAAAAGCTTGCTGACAACAAGCTTCTGTGTGAGCTTTTGGGTACTTTGTTCTATCTTGTGGTGTTTTGTGGTTTACAGGTACAAAAGAAAAAGATATATCCATGATAGGTGTGAAAACACCCATCCTTTTTACCACTTAATTACAATAATAACCGGACCAAAACGTGTATTTTATGTCTTTTATGTCGGAATTATGCGTGGTTTGTGTTTTTGTTGTGATTTAGGACGAAAAGGTGAAAGTGTAGAAAACACGGGCATTCACGGGCATTTACGGACTTTTATTGAAGAAAAAGATGAAAGACGAAGTCAAGAAGTCAAGAGTGCAAAAAGAACGGAAGTCCAAGACCAATTCTGAAGATTTATCGAAGAAAAAGTCAAAAGACGGAAGTTTACTTATAGCCGAGGAACTCAAGTCTTATTTATCGAAGAATTAAAAGACGAGTCCAAAGAAATCCCGAGCCAAAAGTCATCAAAGTCCGTGATTAACAAAGAGATTAAGAAGGAAGGACTTAATGGCGCAATTAAGAAGAAAGGAAGGAGGGGAGGAAGATTCCTCTAACCACCTCCCTAATCTCCTATAAATAGCTTTCATATTCATTTCACTAGTTTTTGTTGGCTAAGGTGACAATTAGTCTTCCACCATTTTCATATCTTGTCATTTACTTTTCATGTCATTTAAATACATGTTTTGCACCTTAATTATCCTTTAATTTCCAAGTAAGTGTTTTCAATTTTCTTGTTTTAATCGTCAATTATCTTTAATCAAGTGTTCTTTTATCAATCTCATTCTTCTCTTCTTCTTTTTGTTTCGGTTTAAATTTCGGATTAAGCAAGTTTTTGCTTAATCCATTTGCTTATTTGATTAAAAGTTCTGTCTTTTCTTTTCCCTTTTAAGTCTTCATACGAAATAGCCATAAGTTTGACAATCTTATGTGCTTATTTGGTATTTAGCTTAATTGATTTCAAAGTTTTCTTAAAAGTTTTACTTTTTAAGTTTTAATTTCATTAAGTTTCGTTTTTTTTTTAAAGTTTGAAAGATTTTAACTTTTTAGCTTATTGTCTCGTTTTGTTTCCATTTCTTTCAAGTTCTTTGTTACTGCTTATTAGAATTAGCTTATTTGGAATTGAGCTTATTAAGAATTTGCATTCCATCGGAAAAGAAGAGTTAACACACATTGCGACGGCTTGCTTTCTCCACATTCCGATAGTGACAGTGTTGGGACAAAGGACTGCATTCCGATCCGGGATTGCGATAGAAGTAACATCCCCCTCATTCCGATCTGGGATTGCGATCGCACATTGCGATCGCACATTCCGACGGCTCTTGAGGTTTACTTAGTCGAAGTGCTGCCCAATTTTTCTTAGCATCTTTCCGATCTGGGTATTGCGATCTGACACATTGCGATCAAAGGTAAATCATTCCGATCTGGACCATATTCCGATAGGTTGCACCTTTTATTCCGATAGCACATTCCGATCTGGATTCCGATGGTATGGTGACAGCATTCCGATAGTGGATTCCGATGGCTATGGGTTTTGGATTTTAATTTTTCTTTGTTTAATTTTCAAGTTACATTTTAATATTCGTCAAATTTAATTTTCGTCACACTTTAATTTTAAGTCATTAAATTAATTTACTTTTCAAAGTTTTTTTTAATATCGCACCCATTTAATTTTAATTAGACTTAGACTTATTCTAACGCCTTTTATTTCACGCCAATTTATTTTAAAGTCATTTAATTTTAAGTCTTGCATTTTTTAATATACTACAACGACAACTTTTTGTTTCACCAAAGAACAGCTGAGTCGCACATTAAACTCCTTTTTCAATTCGAAGAGAATGGTTCAACGATAATTTTTAACCTGAGTAAAATCGAGTTATCAAATGGCGCCGCTGCCGGCTCTTTTCGTAAAGATTAACGGTTTTCTGTGAGAGACGCGTTGCTTTTTGGGATCCGTTCACTTGTGAACGTTATTTTTCGTGTCAAAAATTTTCAAAAATCCCAAAAACAATTGAAAAATTATAAAAAGCATTTCTTTTTCAAAGTTTTGCACCAAAAATATTCCTCTTTATCCTCTATTATGTTTCATTCTTTTCTTTACCCCTCTTATTCATAATTCTTCATGGATTCGTCGTGCGTGCGGTGTGGGAGACCTTGGCATGGTTTTTAAACATGTCAATGGTGTACTTGTGAGCGGTGTGGTTTTGATATCGACGATACACAATTTGGATTTTGTCCATTTTGCAATTCAACAAACTCATACTTCAACTCTTACAATATTTTCCCACCCTCTCCCTATGACAATCCCTATCCTCAAGACGCACCGGGTTTTTCTCCATACCTGTGGTGCTATATTTGTGGGGGCCCTCACAATGCTTCTTCTTGTGATCCTCCGAAGATCTTTGAGAAAGTTCCGTGCTATCATCCCAGTGTTTATAACCGTGAGCACCCACGTCACACCGTCAATCCTCAACCCTGTCGTGCATTTCCTCCTGATCTACTGGCCACACTTTTTGACAACTTTCAAAAAGTTCAAGAAGCCGTCAACAGGATGATGGAGAAATGGCAAGCGGATCAGCACCAAGAGCAGGTATCTAACCTTAATGTTTATACTCCTCCTCTTGTGCCTCCATATTATTATGACAGTGATGACGATGAGATTCCTATTTCTTGGACCAATGAGAATGCTATTCCTTCTCCTGACTTGCCGGAGCCTAAGGATTCAACCATCTTAAGGGATGAGGATATCAACACAATTCCTGCAAAGGAATCCGACGAATTCAATACGTCTAGCGCTGATAACCTGGTCTCAATTCCAAGTGAATCTGAGTTGACATCCGACAGTGACGATGAGTATGATGCACTTTCTTCTGATGATGTTCCTTCCACCAACACTTTGGAAGAGGATTCTACGGTTTTCTCTAATCCTCTTTTCGATCAAGATGATGATTCTACTTCTAGTGATGATGAGTCACTATCTGATGAAGACGTTCCGAAGGAAACTTTCAAGATTTATTCGAACCCTTTATTTGATTTTGATGACGATTACATATCTAGTGAGGTGAATCCTCTCTTTGACGAAAGGATTGAAGACATTGATAGCTATGACTCTCTTGTTACTGATGAGCATACTTTGATAGCCATGCCCCCTTCTATCGCAGAGGTGGAGCGTTCTGACTCTACTGGAAAGGTATCACAGGTGGAAGGTAATTCTTCTCTTACTTCTCCTACTATATTGCCCCCTCATCCTACTGAATGCACGCCCAAGCGGGTGATGTATCAATTTCCCTCTCCGGGAAATGAGGATGAGTGTTTTGACCCGGGAGGTGACAATGACCATTTTATGATTGATAACCTTACGGCTTTGCCAATTGGTCCACATCCATTGTCTTTGGAGGATGACAATGTGATTCCTATACCCACCCCACCTCCCGAGGATCAAGATTTCACATACTTCTCGTATGTTGAAAGGACATTTCTACCATTTAAGACTTATCCTCCTGCCTCCCCTTTGTTATATTCCTCCAGGAACGAGGACAAGGTCTTTGATCCCGGTATAACATTAGAGGTTTCCCCATGGACCATTTAATTCGGGGACGAGTCACGCTCATGACTCGGTTAACAAAAACAAGCGCTTTTTGGGAGGCAACCCAATTATCTATCTATCTTTTTCTTTGTTTTTACCATAAGTGTAGGGGAGACCCTTTGGTGTTTGCTCTCTCCTCTCTTCTACTTAATCAGGGATTCGAGCTTCAAATACACACTCTTGATGATTCTTGACGACCCGTGATTCCGTGTTCACTTCTTCCCGGTTCTATCCTAAACTCTTTTGATTCACTATTTTATATTTTCTCAATATTAAAATAGGAATCTCGTTAGTTGTCTTTTCCTTAGCGAGATTTAAACAAAGTGCACAATGTCCTAAGTGTAGGGGAGTTTAACCCCACATGCTTAAACATTGAGGACAATGTTTATATTAAGTGTAGGGGGGACTTCTATCGAAGTTAAGTGGTCTTTTCCTTGTATTTGTCCTCATTTTAACCGAAAAATCAATTTTTCGACATTTTCAAAATTTTTGATCTATTTTGGCCTATTAGTTTTTCCTTTTGTATAGTTATTTTCTTTCCTTATTAGAATAAATTTTTAATAAAGTGGTTTTAATTTTCAAACGTTGTGAATCTTTTGACTCAACCCGAGTTTACTTATCTGTTGGGTCTAACAGATATAGATCTTGTAGCCTGTCAGGACCGGTGAATGACTTCTGTAATCACAAGTCAAATCACAAAGAGACTCTATACACAATATGAATGTAGAATATAAATATAAACAAGAGAAACAGAATAACTATGAAGACTTGATCCTTTCTAAGGATTTCTAATATTAATAAAGACTAGAACTACGTTTTGTGAATGAATGTCTAACCCTTCTGCCTCAGGTTCCTTTTATACTACAAGGAAACCCTAATACAGCTTACAAGAAAACGTGTAAAACTGATATGCATATCTTCTCCTAATATAACTCATGCATATCCTAACAGAATATTAAGTAATTAACAATGTTTGACTTTGACTAGGACCAGGAGCAGGACTTGCTCCTACTACGACTAGGACCAGGAGGAACTACATACCTCCTAGTCTACCTATTACATATAACTATTACAATGGTCCTAACAATCCTCCCCTAAACTTGAATTTGACCTGTTGAGTTCAAGTTTCCTGGAAAACGTGCAAATAAAGTCCGAGGATTGTAGCAACAAAACAAACAGCAACATCAATAAGATAAGAATCAGAAGAACATCCGCACGAACTACTAAAAGCTTCTCCAAAGCTTGGAACAAATCAGCATCGTGTTGAATCTTTACAGCAACATGAGCAGATTTGATGAGCCTTTACCAAGTAGCTGCTCGCTCTTGGGCTAGCTAGTCATTCTGGTGGAATAAGCATCACCCTGGGAGACTAGAACCCAGCCCAACTCTTAGAACGTGAATCAATGGTGAGTGGGGGTACCCTGATGATTTTAGGCAAACCATCACAGCCGTCAACGGATTTGATGCGTCTTTACCAGAAGCCGTACCCCTCTGGACTCGCCAACTCTTAGCAATAAAGCATCGGTGAGTTGAACACCCTATAGCTTTAAGCAAGCTATTACAGCTGTCAACGGATTTGATAAGATCTTTACCAAGAGCCGTACCCCCTTGGATTAGCCACTTTTCAGTCTAGGACCATGGCAAGTGAAAACCATCCAGTTTTGGGTAACCTGGCAACCATCAACGGATTTGAGAATCGCACCAGGAGCCGTACCCTCAAGGTGAATCAACTTTTTCTTGTCGATGAGACATGGTAAGTTGAGAACCATTTGTTGTGTGGACCACGTCCAACACCAAGTGAAACCAAGGACCAGAACAATCTCAAACCAGGAACCACAAGTCAAACCATCCAAGGGATATTATGTACAAGTATAAAATCTAAACTGTGTTAAAGTATAAGCAGATATTATATAAAATGTATATATTTTTTTTTTTTTTTAAATGTTGTTTTGTTTTTTTTTTTTTTTTTTTTTTTGTAACTAGAAAGAATAAAAATCACCAAACACTATACACATTGGTGAAAAGAATCAAAATAAGAATAAAGTAAAAACACTTACAACCCAATCACCTTAGAGACCAGAAGCTGCCCTCTTATCCGCTAGCAGCCGTGCTTGAATACCCTCCACCAAAGACGTAGCCATACTCGACTCATTCCCTGTAGGAGCAGTAGAAATCTGCAAATGACTTGCCAGCATTGCTTCCATGGAAGAAATAGTCAAAGGATACACAACATCAGTCAACATAAACACCACAAGACCAGAACCTAACTCCAACACATGAACTCCACATCCAGCATAAAGCTTCCAGCGAACAATCTCCCATTGCATTTGATCCTTCCATACGCCCAAAGGAGTAGCGGATGGAGGAGGATCCAACATCAGTTTGAGATCAGCCCAAAGACGCATACCAGGCCAGGAAGACACCGCCATAGGATTAAACGGCATACTAGAATCCACAAGCCCAAACAAGGTCATAAGATCCATACGGTCAACCCATGATAACACACCCTGTAAACCCGTTACCAATCGCACAGTCCCATCACTCAAAGTGATCCGATGGGAGACACCACCAGGAAGTGTTGTAGACCGCTCAGCCGCATAACCCGCAATGCTACCATTGCCCAATGGTAAGTCAGAATCGCTATCCGAAGCTGCATCAATTAAGTTCTCAGGATCACGCTTCTCAAAAGGAACTGATTTACCGCGGCGAACACGACGAGTAAGTTTCTGGCGAGTAGAACGTCGAGGCGTGGGAGCCGAAGGAGTGGATTCAACCTTCACCTGAACTTCATCAACAGCAGGAGAAGCAGTAGGAGTAGACTCAGGAACATGTCCACCCAAAGAACCACTCGGAGCTGCATCAGAAGTGGGAGTAGGTTGTGGTGCAGAAACTGGTGGTGATGAAGATGGCACATCAGATGGAGCAGCAGCAGGTATGGTGGAATCAACAAAAGTGCTTGCTGGAACAGGAGTGGTGGAAGTACCAGGTGTGGTGGGGGTAGCATGAGTAGTGGTGGTTGTCACAAAGATAGTAGCAGCAGGACCAGTAGTAGACCCAATAGGCGCAACCAAGGGTGTAGAAGGACCAACAGAAACAGCACCAGAACCAGAAGAACTACCAGTGGAACCAGGAATGGGCAAGGATGAAGAAACAGTAGAAGTAGCAGGCATCGAAGCTGTCACACCACGAGGATGGTAAACAAATTTTTCCGGTATAGGTTGACTCGCACGCCTCACCATGTTCTCATAAAGTTTCTTGAGCTCATCAAAAGTCAAAGTCCGTACCCGTGCCCAAGACCAAGGAGCATTGAAATGAGCAGCAGATTGAAATTTGACATAACGTTGCATCTGCTGGCGCTGCTCAGCCTTAGAAAGAGGTCTGTTCCTACGCTGTTTCTTTAG
The DNA here is from genome assembly GCA_025667525.1 of Glebionis coronaria. NCBI lineage: Eukaryota > Viridiplantae > Streptophyta > Magnoliopsida > Asterales > Asteraceae > Glebionis > Glebionis coronaria. Next base: position 548,581,305 of record CM046879.1, on the reverse strand, counting down.
TTCCTCAGCAAGAGTCAACTGATGCTTACGCATCATTACCATAGCCCGCGGAATGCAGTTGTGTTCATCAACATCATCACCCAACAAATCCTTAAACTGAGCATAATCCCGAGTAAGAACAGTTAACACTTGCATCCATTCGCCATCAGTCCAGTGCATAGCATCATGCTGAATTTGCGCACGCCTTCTTTCACGGAGCTCTTCCTCAGCAGCAATGTCCTCCGCATCAAGCTCAGCCTGAACCCTACGAGCAGCCTCTTCACCAAGTCTGTCTTCTTCAAGCTGGCGACGAGAGCGCTTGCGGGTTGGAGATGGAGGATCAGTCATTGGAGCTTTGCCCTTAGTATCATGTGAGGGATCAGCATGAGAACCAGCAGCAGCATCAGAAGTACCACCCATAGAAGGGGGAACAGTACTAGAACAAGGAGCATGGGAGGACATTGGAGGACCAGGCAGATCATCATAAACTTTATCAGCAAAGGCAGCCTTCGCCAGCAACGTCAAGCCATCCTCAACATTCTCCGAAGCCTCATCCTCAGACTCAGAAAGAACCACATGCTTCTTTCGACGACGCTGTTGATTCTCCAAGACCTTAATACGATCGGCCAGAGGAAGAACAAATTCCCGTGTAAGCTTCCGATGTTGGTTCAAGTCAGCTTCCAAGCAAATCATCCTCTCATGGTACCTGTGCATAAGATCTAGCAAAGATGTCAGAGTAGTAGGCTCCTCTGCCTGCCCACCAAGAGAACTTGGATCAGGGAAAGCATCACGGGAGCCCGAAGCAACATTGGGGTCAACGTGTGGAGTACTAGCAGCAAAGGGGATATCTGTCGAGTGTGGGGCAGGACTAGGAGGTGGAGTCTCCACAAATGGAGACCTTTGTGGAGCCGAGGAAGGACCAGCCTTGGGAGGGGATGGTTGTTCAACCACCACCTCCTCAACTAGCTCCTCCTCTACCACAGGAGTGGCATTACCAGCAGGAGCCTCCTCCTCCTCCATGGGGTCATCATCTAAGACAACCAACTCAGGAGCCTCCTCCTCCTGACCGATGGGACCCTGAGCCAAACCCATCATGGCTTCAGTCAGGGGCCTCCAATCCCCACGAAACCCATTCATCATGTTATAATACACTTTCGCTGTTAGTTTAGAAGGTACATGCTCAGTCCTATCACGTGGAATGCAAACAAGCATTTCTTGAATAAACCTAGGGTACATAAGGAACTTTTTCCTAGAACCAGCAGTTGACAAATTACTAGCCATCCCCTCAAAGATATAATGCGAAAAGTTAAACACTCTGCCCTGGGCTAAACATATAAGACCAGTAGCCAAAGGAGTAGGGAACGCATCCCAACTCCCCGACTTGGGACTCAAACAATGTATTAAATAGTGAACCAGAAGCTTCCACTGAGGGGAAAACCTATTCTTTTGGAAGTTAAACTTCCCCCCATGTTCATAACCTATGGCAGCCATACCCTCTAAAACTTCCGAATTTAGAAGTGATACAACACCCCCCTCATCTTGAAAATGAAGAGAAGAGCGAATAGATTCTTCAGTGACCACATAAGCACGTCCATCTATGGTAGCATGGATTGCTCGTGGACGTCCAGCCACATTTACCAGTTCAGCAGACGCCCAAAATTGACGTACCACAGTATCATATATGGTAGGACAAACAGTAAATGCATACCTTAAGTTAGAAGCTTCAATAAACTCCAAGATATCAGCAAAATGTTCACTATTAGGACCATCCCCCAGATAAGCAACACGATTATGAGCAGGTTGATAAGCAAGAGCAGCCATGGATCTTGATGAGTGGATTGAAGAAGGATTTAGATTGGAATGAGAGGAGTAGAAGCGGTTTGTGTGTGTGTTTTAATTGTAATGAGTGTATGTTGACCATATAAGAAGAAAATAGTAACTGTTCATTGACCCCTATTAATGGGGGGTTGCCCTTTCAAATTATGCCATAATTGCATACTAACCACTTGCCCTTTTTAACATAATAACTTACCCCCAATTGATTTGGTGAATTCAAACTTATAAATATCAGTATTGGAAGTGTTGACCAAAAGTCAAAGTGCACAATAGTCGGACCAGGAGCAAAACGTGATTAATAAAGGACAAAAGGAATGAACAGTAGCCAGACCAGTACCAGCACCCATATCCAAACACTACTATACTGGGAGGGATTTGAGACCACCAGAAGGCATCCAATCATAACTAGAAGCTGACCAAATAGGACCAGAAGCCAGTCATGTAAGGCCATATCCATCAGAAGAGAGCAAAAATCCTTCATCAGAAACACCACACACCAGAACCAAGAAAGGATGTTGTTAAATACTACGAATACGTTAAACTAACCTAATATGTACACAAAGCCTCCCCTTAGGCTTTGCCTCCCCTCAATCCTAGACTTCAAGGATTGACCATCCCAATATGAACCACCAAGTGGTTAAACCGAGGACCATCAAAAGCTTTAGTCAACAGATCAGCAACATTGTCATCCGTATGAACTTTAAGAACCTGTATCAGCTTCTTCTCATTGGCATCGCGTATAAAGTGATGCCGAATCTCAATATGCTTCGTCCGCTGATGAAATACAGGATTCTTCACAATACAAATAGTGCTTTGATTGTCAATAAAAATTTTGGTGTTCATAAAATTGAACCCATAGTCCAACATCTGATTTTGGATCCATAAAACTTGACCACAGCAACTAGCAGCAGCCACATATTCAGCTTCGGTTGAAGAAGTAGCTACTATTGTCTGTTTCTTACATTGCCATGAAATAAGCCGACGACCCAAAAATTGACAACCACCAGTAGTTGACTTCCTATCATTATTAGCACCAGCATAATCACTATCACTGTATGCTTCAAGTACAAATGGAGATTCTCTAGGATACCATAGACCCAATTTAGGTTGAGCCTTGATATACTTGAAAATCTTCTTAACTGCATTTAAGTTCGAAACCGTTGGAGTCACCTGGTGTCTAGAACAAGCACTTACTGCAAACATAATATCAGGACATGATGCAGTCAAGTACATGAGAGAGCCAATCATAGACCTGTACATATGAACATTTACGGGTGGATCTGGCTCATTCTTAAGTTTGATTTTAGTAACTTCATAAGGAGTTGCTGCTGGACGAAGAGGATCCATGTCAAACTTTTGAAGAATCTCATGAACATACTTATCTTGACTGATGAAAACCCCATCCGATTGTTGCTTGACCTGAAGACCAAGGAAAAATGACAGTTCTCCCATGGCACTCATCTGAAATTCGCCTTTCATCAAGTGTTCAAACTCATCACACCACTCCTTCCTAGTAGAACCAAAGATAATGTCGTCCACATAAACTTGAACAAGGATAATATCCTTGGAATTCCGCCGAAGAAATAGTGTTTTGTCAATAGTACCTCTTCTATAGCCATTCTTTAACAAGAAAGTGGAGAGACGCTCATACCAAGCTCTAGGAGCCTGATGTAACCCATAAAGAGCCTTGACCACTTTGTAGACTTTCCTTGGATGAAGTGGATCAACAAACCCCTTAGGTTGAGTAACATACACTTCTTCGTCAATTTTTCCATAGAGAAATGCACTCTTGACATCCATCTGGAACACCGTAAAGCCAACATACGAAGCAAAGGCCAAAAACAGACGAATGGCCTCAATCCTTGCAACAGGCGCAAAGACTTCAGTATAATCTATGCCCTCAATTTGAGTGTGCCCTTGTGCGACAAGCCTAGCTTTATTCCTGACCACAATTCCCCGTGCATCCTTCTTGTTTTTGAGAATCCATTTGGTATTGATAGCTGTCTTCCCATCCGGTAGGTCAACCAGAACCCAAACATTCTGAAACAAGAATTGCTGCATTTCCTCCTGCATAGCCTCCACCCAACTTTGATCCTCAAGAGCATGAGAAACAGACCTAGGTTCCACCTGTGAAAGAAAACAAGCAAACAAGCAGTGTTGAAAGTCCGTATGATTATTACGCTTTTGATCCTCAATATAGCCCACAAGAGCATGATGATCAGACGAGGCCTTCTGCTGCATTCTGCGTGTCTTAACTGTAGAACCAGGATCTCCAATAATTTGAGTGGTGGGATGATCTTTATGTGATTGCAAGACTGGATTGGAGGTAACCTCCACTTCTGGTGCCATGTTACCGAGATCACCAATGAAATCAGCATCATATGAAGCATTTTGGAAAATCCCGTCAACTGGTTGTTTATGAATATCATCCAGCTTGGTAGAAGACTTCTTTTCATGATTCCCCAAATCAGAAGGACTGGAGAAACGTGTATTTGAAGCAGACTCACTAGCCGGAGTACCAGTAGGTGAGTGACTAGCACTAGGATCAGAAGCTGGAGTACAAGGAGCAGCTCTGTCAGAAGGCTCAACCAAGGGAAACTCAAAACTACCTTGAGCCGCCGCTTTAGTAGCTTCTTGTTGTTGCTTTAGAAGAGTATCAAGAGCTGCTTGGGAATCCTGGACTTCCAATGGAGTTGCATCACTAGGAGGAGTAGGAGAAACCGTGGTGGAATAGGATGGAACCACAAAAATGTCATCCTCATCATCTGAATCAGAAAGACTAGAAGGAACACCAGTACTAGAAGTTGCAAACACTTGTGGTCCTACATTATGGTTAGTTTTGAAACGAAAATATCCTAACGAATCACTAAGATAATCAAGATCAAAATACCATTCTGGACCTGTTCCTTGTATGTTTGTCTTCTCCTCAAAATACCTGAGATTAATAGTTTCAACTATTCGTTTGGCTTGAAGATTGTAGACACGATATGCCCGAGAATGAGCTGAATATCCCACAATATATCCTTCATCAGCCTTGCCATCAAACTTCCCCAAATAGTCACTAGTATTCAGAATGGTGACTGGACATCCAAACGGCTTCAAATGAGCAATATTGGGAACTTTGCCCGTGAGCAGCTCATAAGGTGTTTTCTTGTGTGGATTGGTAATAGACACCCTATTCAAAACATAACTGGCCGTATTAACAGCTTCTGTCCAGAACATGGTCGGAAGCTTGGAATCGGCAAGCATAGTCCTTGCTGCTTCTATTAGTGTCCGGTTCTTTCTTTCTGCCACACCATTCTGTTGAGGAGTCCGAGCAGCACTATAATCTCTTTTGATGCCCTTAGTATTGCAAAGTGTGATGAGGTCTCTATTTTTAAACTCGGTTCCATTGTCGCATCGAACACCTTTAACTTTCTTGGACAACTGATTCTCTATTAATGTAAGAAAATCTCGAAGAATTGAGTAGGTCTCACTTTTGGTAGCCATGAAGAACACCCACGCAAACCTGCTATAACCATCAGTCACCACCAAACAGAATTGCTTGTGGTCTATGCTTCTGATGGAAGTAGGACCAAATAAGTCCATATGTAGAAGCTGCAATGGTTCAGTAATGAGACTTAAAGCAGTAATGGCCTTGAAGGATGCTTTATGTTGTTTGCCTTTGCTGCAGGCAACACAATTTATGTCATTTCTAAACGTCTTGGGAGGTAAACCAGAGACCAGATTCAAATTGGCAAGCTTGTGAATGGTCTTGAAGTTCACATGTCCCATCCTTCGGTGCCATTTTGTGGCTTCATCTTCCGAGGCTTTTGCAACCAGACATGCTAGTTGACCAGTAGGGTTGACTTCATTCAACTTGATGCTATAGAGATTGTGTCTTCTAGGGATTCTGAGTAAAACTTGTGAGTCATCCGGAAGCTTAAAATCTTTGGAGAGTACAAGTGCATCAGTATCGGTGAAGAGAACAAACTGCTTCTTGTCACAGATCTGAGAGACCGATATCAAGTTGAAGTGCTGAAGTGCTTCCACATAGTAGACCTGCTCAAAATTGAGATTTGGAGTCTTTATCGTTCCCTTGCCAGTGATTCTGCCTTCACCTCCACCAAAGTAGACCTTGCCCCCATAAAATGGTACAAAGTTAGAGAGAAGGCCTTTATTGCCAGTCATGCTCCTGGAGCAGCCACTATCAACAATGCCTAGACTAGGATCCTGGTATGGAGTAACCTACAACAACAATATAATCACAATGCACAAGTTAGTGTCTTAAGGGGACCCAAACCTTTTCAGGTTTGAGCCTGCCTTGTGGATCATTAGTAGAATGCCAAGAAGATTGATGAGATCCACTATTGTTCCTTGGTTGCCTATTCATCATAAGGGTATTAGTATTTGACCAGGAACAACCTGCTGAGGGCTTAACAGCAGTTCCCAAATCTCCCAAACCAAAATACGTGTGGTCAAAATGATGCGCATAGTTTGGATTATAATTTGGAAAATAATTACTAGTTGTCTGGTATCCATTTTCTCTCCAATAATCAGACATGTAAGGAGAGGATACTCTAGAAGTATGAAACATTGGAGCACAAGGATTAAGTCTTCTAGTAGTATATGGAGCAGCTCCTGGTGATCCAGGAGCAAGTAAAGCATAATTAACAGATGCATGTGTGTCATAATAATCACAATCTTTAATTAAATGAAAGGGACTGCCACAAACAAAACATGTTTTGAAAGACCTTTTATTAGAATGAGACTGTTTCATACTGCCTACTTTATTACACACAGTTCTAGAAAAAACATTCTTCCTAGGACTCAATAAACACGGACCAGACACACTTGACTTGACAGCGACTTTTTCTTCACACTTCCTAGCACTAGTAGCAGCATGTTCATCCGACTTGGAACTCGTAGGTCTTGACTCTTCACTTGAACCATTAGATGCAGAGTCGCCGGCTTTGTCACTGAAAGTACATGAGACAAAGTCGTTAGAATTAGTAGAACTTGTTGGGGACTCAAGCATCTGTGATCCATCCGAGTCATTATTCCATGAGGTAGGCATGAAAGTTCCAGTAAGAGGAGGAGGAACAGCATGCATTTCTGCTGCTGGTTTAAACCTATTGTAGCTAGGTTTTCCCTCATCCTCTTTGTCGGCATCAAAGACGCTTGAGAAAGATAAATCAAATACATCTTCAGAATCAATATATTTTTCAAATCCTAAGCCTCTTTTAGTTCTGCCAGACATGCTACTATCAATTAATTTTGAAAGATTTTTAGGTGCCTTTTGCCATTTGTCAAATCTTAACATTGTAGCATCTAATTTAGCTTGCATCTCCTCTTTTTCTTTGATACTAGCATCTCTTTCAGTTTCTGTATATTTAAGCATATTTGTAGTGTTTTCTAAATCAATGCTTAGTATCCTGATTTTATCCTCATATGCACGTTGTGTATCTTGTAACCACTTCTTTTGTTGTTCCAATGTGTTTAATGAAGCTTTATAGGCTTGTACCTCTAAGTAATACTTATCATTTTGTTCATTTACTTCATTAAATTGGGACAACAGTTCTGTGTATTTATCATGACAACCAAGGGGACAATGTTGTACCTGAGGTGAGATGCCCATAAGAGCAAACTCTTCTGCTTCTTCTGCATCAGAGAGGTTCCCAACAATCATTGCCAACACATCAGTCGTTGATTCCGCTGATTCCAGAGTAGAAGCCTGATGATCATTCCAGTTGACCATGGAGTCAACAGATACCAATGCTCTCTTGTCATCTTTAACCTCCTGAACTTTGAAAGCGGAGTACCTGCTCTTCTCCTGATCATTCTTGCTAGGGCACTCTCGAGCAAAGTGACCCTGTTGCTGACAGTTATAGCACCGAACCTTGCTTCTATCGAATCTCGCTGGCTCCCGAGGGTTGTAATTAAATTTCCTTCCTGCTTTCTTCTCAAACTTGTGAACCCTCAGAGTAAGCATGGCCATCTGCCATTTAAGATCTATCTCATCCAGATCCAGCTTATCGATTTGTTTGAAGTCATCAAACGCAAGTTGTTGTTCAGCAGTAACATCAGCAACAAAAGAATGAAGAATAGCTTCTACCATACTACCAGACTTGGCAGGGGGATCAGAAGCAGAAGACATGGGACTAGATGCATATGACATGGGACTCGTATGCTGAATAGTATGCTGGGGAGACACATTATTGCTCTGGCTACTTGCATATGCCATGGGACTAGACGCCATAGAGCTCACAAAGGCTGAATTAGCAGGAGTGGGAAAAGAGTCACTCGGATATCCTCTCACATGAGGTTCGAATGTTCTGAGCCTATGAAACAAATCATCAAAACTGAGATAATCAAGCCCACCTTTGGCTTTAAGAGAGATTACCACCTGGTTCCAAGAGTAGGGTAAGGCTTTAAGAAACCTTGCATTAACATCACCATCCTCAGGCTTGGACCGAAGTTGATTCAACTGGCTCAATATTTTCTAGAACCTATCATACCCTTGATTCAGGCCTTCAGTTTCTGAGATTTTGAACTCTGTGAATTCATCTCTCAGCATGGACCTTCGCATTTTCTTTGACTCCTCATTTCCGCCAAACCTTGCTTTTATGCCGTTCCATATTTCTATGGCATCATCCAAATGGTAGAAGTCACCCATGTGATCTTCAGGAAGAGATTGAAGCAAAATTGTTTTTGCTTTTACCTCCTTCTGAATAGCGATAATTTCCTCATGAGATTTAGGGTCAAGAAGAGTAATATTACCGTTCTTGTCTCGTCCAGTAAGCTTTCTGTTGTTTCCATTTAGAATGATCTTCCAAAGATCTTGATCAGTGTTGGTGATCCACCATTCCATCTTCATTGCCCAGTTGTCATATTCACCTTTCTTCAGAAGAGGGAATTTTCCATTCGTGTTGGAAACCGTAGCCAGGATCTGCTGAGGTTGCACAATTTTAGGAGTGCCTTCTTCTCCTGTTTGAGTAGAAGTTGAGGCAGACATGATAAACAGATTGTTAAAAATAAGAGAACTTGATTCTTGTTGTATAGAGACCCTCCCAGGCTCTGATACCACTTGTTGGGTCTAACAGATATAGATCTTGTAGCCTGTCAGGACCGGTGAATGACTTCTGTAATCACAAGTCAAATCACAAAGAGACTCTATACACAATATGAATGTAGAATATAAATATAAACAAGAGAAACAGAATAACTATGAAGACTTGATCCTTTCTAAGGATTTCTAATATTAATAAAGACTAGAACTACGTTTTGTGAATGAATGTCTAACCCTTCTGCCTCAGGTTCCTTTTATACTACAAGGAAACCCTAATACAGCTTACAAGAAAACGTGTAAAACTGATATGCATATCTTCTCCTAATATAACTCATGCATATCCTAACAGAATATTAAGTAATTAACAATGTTTGACTTTGACTAGGACCAGGAGCAGGACTTGCTCCTACTACGACTAGGACCAGGAGGAACTACATACCTCCTAGTCTACCTATTACATATAACTATTACAATGGTCCTAACATTATCTGAGTTACTCTAGCTAGTATCCTTAACGTGTTTAAGTCAAGTTTTGCTAGGCTTTTATTTAGGGAGCTATAAAACGCGAAAGTCTTAACTCTCACGGGTTAAGAACAAGAACTTTTTGCAAGTTCCTATAATGGATCCTAGAGAGTCGTTTATCAAGGGAACTTTAAAATGCGATTTCTAAAACTTGAAAAAGTCTAAGAATTTGCAAGATCCTATATGCTACTCGAAAACCCAAAACTTTGATTTAATAGGCTAAGCATCCACTAGTCTCATTCCTTGAGATTTTAAACTGTGGAGAACGAGAGATGATAGAGCCAATTATAAGTTCGGTATTCTTTCGGGAATTTATGTGAGTTAATTATAAGTCTATTCTCCCATCGCTTGCTAATAAATTTATCTGCAATAAATAAGGTTGTACGATTTGAAAAGTTACTTAGCTTCTAGCCCAAGATCGTTTAAAAGTTGCTCGGTATGGATTAGAGTTCATAGCCAAGGCATAACTTATTGAAGCGGGATGCGAAGATTGGCGAGTCCAAAAAGGCCCTAACAAGGCATGAGGGCTATATTTTGTTGCTAAAGATCCAAAAGTGATGTGAAGAATCATTTATCGAAAATTAATACGAAGGATCGAGACACACGACGAAAAGCAAAAAAAACTCCCCAAAAGTCATGGAGAAGTGTATCCGAAAAGACCCTAGCAAGGTATGAGGATAAATAGATCCAAGTCATAAAAGGAGGCGGATCGTTGTATATCAAAGTCCAAAATAATGATCGGAGAAAAATGAAGAAGTCGTGGTCCAAGTATGAATCTCTCAAAACTTCAAGTGAAGAATTTCCATTATGAAGAGAAGACCATGATTTCATGAACGTCTCTCAAGGTTTGAAGTATGAAGTCGCTGCCAAATATCAGTCCGAGAAAGGTCTCAAATTGCGAAGCGAGTTATGCCAAGATATGAACTTTATGAGGTCCCGAGAAGCAGTTTAAAAGATTTTGTCCTTTAGCTAACTATTGATTAAATCGTTCACTTTATTTTCGGACTAAATAACTATCGAAATAAGTCAAACAATGTATCCTCGTGATCATTCAAGACAACAATAAAATATTAGAGATACCCTTAGGAATAAGGGAGTCTAAGTGAATAATTGGTCCACATGAGTTCGTGTTAGTTTGCTAACTTATAATAACAATGATCTCGTTTTTAAGCTTGGTTTGGAGAAAGTGAAAACTTGAGGATGATGATTATTCTTAACATTTCCAAAACCCAAGGTATGCTTTTGATTTCTTTACTTTGAATGTTTGTAGTTTTCTATCTCTTTAATAAAGGCCACGGTGGATTGATTATTATGAAAAGTGTAAACATGCTTTGTAACTAATGCATTGCATGAGGACATTGCAATGGTCAAGTGTAGGGGATTTGATAGGTGTGAAAACACCCATCCTTTTTACCACTTAATTACAATAATAACCGGACCAAAACGTGTATTTTATGTCTTTTATGTCGGAATTATGCGTGGTTTGTGTTTTTGTTGTGATTTAGGACGAAAAGGTGAAAAGTGGAGAAAACACGGGCATTCACGGGCATTTACGGACTTTTATTGAAGAAAAAGATGAAAGACGAAGTCAAGAAGTCAAGAGTGCAAAAAGAACGGAAGTCCAAGACCAATTCTGAAGATTTATCGAAGAAAAAGTCAAAAGACGGAAGTTTACTTAAAGCCGAGGAACTCAAGTCTTATTTATCGAAGAATTAAAAGACGAGTCCAAAGAAATCCCGAGCCAAAAGTCATCAAAGTCCGTGATTAACAAAGAGATTAAGAAGGAAGGACTTAATGGCGTAATTAAGAAGAAAGGAAGGAGGGGAGGAAGCTTCCTCTAACCACCTCCCTAATCTCCTATAAATAGCTTTCATATTCATTTCACTAGTTTTTGTTGGCTAAGGTGACAATTAGTCTTCCACCATTTTCATATCTTGTCATTTACTTTTCATGTCATTTAAATACATGTTTTGCACCTTAATTATCCTTTAATTTCCAAGTAAGTGTTTTCAATTTTCTTATTTTAATCGTCAATTATCGTTGATCAAGTGTTCTTTTATCAATCTCATTCTTCTCTTCTTCTTTTTGTTTCGGTTTAAATTTCGGATTAAGCAAGTTTTTGCTTAATCCATTTGCTTATTTGATTAAAAGTTCTGTCTTTTCTTTTTCCTTTTAAGTCTTCATACGAAATAGCCATAAGTTTGACAATCTTATGTGCTTATTTGGTATTTAGCTTAATTGATTTCAAAGTTTTCTTAAAAGTTTTACTTTTTAAGTTTAAATTTCATTAAGTTTCGTTTTTTTTTTAAAGTTTGAAAGATTTTAACTTTTTAGCTTATTGTCTCGTTTTGTTTCCATTTCTTTCAAGTTCTTTGTTACTGCTTATTAGAATTAGCTTATTTGGAATTGAGCTTATTACGAATTTGCATTCCATCGGAAAAGAAGAGTTAACACGCATTGCGACGGCTAGCTTTCTCCACATTCCGATAGTGACAGTGTTGGGACAAAGGACTGCATTCCGATCCGGGATTGCGATAGAAGTAACATCCCCCTCATTCCGATCTGGGATTGCGATCGCACATTGCGATCGCACATTCCGACGGCTTTTGAGGTTTACTTAGTCGAAGTGTTGCCCAATTTTTCTTAGCATCTTTCCGATCTGGGTATTGCGATCTGACACATTGCGATCAAAGGTAAATCATTCCGATCTGGATCATATTCCGATAGGTCACATTCCGATAGGTTGCACCTTTTATTCCGATAGCACATTCCGATCTGGATTCCGATGGTATGGTGACAGCATTCCGATAGTGGATTCCGATGGCTATGGGTTTTGGATTTTAATTTTGCTTTGTTTAATTTTCAAGTTACATTTTAATATTCTTCAAATTTAATTTTCGTCACGCTTTAATTTTAAGTCATTAAATTAATTTACTTTTCAAAGTTTTTTTTAATATCGCACCCATTTAATTTTAATTAGACTTAGACTTATTCTAACGCCTTTTATTTCACGCCAATTTATTTTAAAGTCATTTAATTTTAAGTCTTGCATTTTTTAATATACTACAACGACAACTTTTTGTTTCACCAAAGAACAGCTGAGTCGCACATTAAACTCCTTTTTCAATTCGAAGAGAATGGTTCAACGATAATTTTTAACCTGAGTAAAATCGAGTTATCAATCCACCCTTTATCTTTCTTGGTTTTTGGGTTGTTGTAGCCTAGCAAACCTTATCATCACTTGCATAAGCTTATCACATAAGCCTTCCCTTTAAGTGTGTGTCTTGGGCTTGAACAATCCTTAAGATGGTAACCTCCTTTTTCTCTTTTTCTTTTAAGGTCTTATGTGAATTTGAGTATGCATGCTTGAGTGTGTAAATTTTTTGTTAATTTTGTGTTTATTTGATGATTGAAATATGTTATTTCTAGTTATAACAAGTGTTAAGTTGTTTTAGTAGAAAAGACTTTGAAATATTTGTGTTTTCTATTTTTAAGGGGTGTTTGGATTGCATGATAAAACAGGCCTAGGATGACACCATGGTGTTCATGTTGACTTGAGCAACTTTAATTTTCATCTATTAGCTTAGTTTCAGTAGTGGTAAAGTTAGTATAGGTATAGTTGAATTAATGAAGTTCATGTTTTTCATTAAAACTGTCAAAAATACAGTAGGCCTAATTTGAGTTTGATCTTGTGTATTGGACTTGGACATTGGTATACAGCTAGAATATAGATAGTCTAGGCGTGTATGCTATTACATTTAGGATTGGTTTTGAAACTCTTGATTTTTAGTCCTTAAAATTAAAGTTCGTTTTTCCTCGATTCGACTCGAATTTGATTTCCGCTTTTACGTTTCAACTTAATTCGTTTTCGGTACAAACTTTTTTGAATATTTTTTTTAAACTAATTTAAAACTAAATTTAATTAACTATTTTAAACTATTAAATTGAAAATAAATTTTAACTAAAGTAAACTTAAAAACTTTTTAAATAAATCTAATTTTAATGTGACTAAATAAAGCTTTTAATTAAAATCTATTTTTTAAACTAAACTAAATAAATTTGAAAAAAATAAAATTAAAGAAAACTTTTAAAAGACTTATATTAAAAACTATTTAAAACCTAAATTAATTTAAAGAAATAATAAAATATTTTTTTTTTTTTATCTTTTTATCTTTTATAAAAACTGAATTTAAATAAACTAAATAATTATTTTTAATTAAAATTTAAATAAGCTAAAACTATTATTAAACTAATGAAATCTGCCAACTAACTACTTTCCTATATTAATTACCAAAAGCAAGCTAATTAACAAAAAGCTATCTAGCGCAGTGGTTAAGGCGTTGGGTCAGTGTGCGAGTGGTCACGAGGTCGAGACCTGAGAGAGACGAATTATGCGAATTATTTATTTTTTTTTTTTTAAACTATTTTAGGAATTTATTCTTGGACAGATTAAACTCAAGCCAATTGGGCTTGAGAATACGCAGTTCACACAATAAGCAAAATATCACAAATAAGCAGAATTCAAATAAGCAATATAACCCAAGTACCAAATAAGCAGAACCAATTAGGCTAATACAATGAAAATAAGCTCAAACTAAATCAAATAAACAAGCTGAATGAAAACTGACTTAAACTAAAATCCAAATAAGCTATACTCGAAAAGCAGAAACAAATAAGCTAAAAAAAAACTGACTAAGCGGATAAGCAAGCATAAACTGAAACAAATAAGCTAATAACTGATATAATAAGCAAATCCAAACTGTTATACGCAAACTGATATAAGCTTACCGAAAACTGATTATCTAATAATCCATTAATATAAAACGTAGATCCAAACACCCTATGAATAACAGAATTGCAAATCAAAAGCAGATTTCAAAACCAAACAACAAATTCGAAACTCACATAAGCTGTTCAAAACTAATCTAAGCAGATTCTAAATCTAACCGTAAGCAACAACAAAGATAGGCTAACTCATGAGCTTAACCAAATAAGCAAGACTAAACTCAAGCAAATCAGATTTACTACCAAATAAGCAGACTCGAACTATCCTACAACTTTAAACGAAACTAATCAAACGTAAGCAATCCTAACAGCCTCAGATGAACACAAGCAGATTTATTAAACCTAACTTACAAAAATTAAAAAGAAAGCTGGGAACCTTGAGTCGAAACCGCTGAGCCGAAGCGTCGCGCTGAGCGAGCTTAAATCGAAACGAAACGCCAAAACAAAACGTCAACAGATCAACATCTTCAAATCTCTTAACCGAATCGAACTTAAACTTCGAACAAAAACTTCGAGCAAAAACACCCCCAAACTGAATCGAGAACACACAGCTTTTCGAACCGAGTATGCGATGAACAGTAACTTTTTCTAATATTTCCAGTGGGGAAATATATATAATTAACTTCTCTTTATTTTTTTATTTTTTTTTTTTTTTTTTTTTTTTATATTATATCATTAACGAAAACGAGAACAGTAGACAATATTATATCAACTGATTAAAAATAAGAACTATAACTGGGAATTTAAACACGAAATGATAATTAAATTGAAACTTCAATTTTCATTAATTTAAAAACAAATTACAATACTTGAAAAAGAGATTACAAAACCCTAATTTAACTATCTTCTAAAATTAAAAATAAAGGAAAAGCATAATGCATTACATGAAGAGAGGGGGTTTTTATAAGGGTCCCCGAACCTTCTAGTCTTCCTTGGTGAGCACGGTGAGCAATCACAACCCTTCAATCCCTTCTCTTCTTCTCTCTCTTTAATCGAACAGTGGATAATCTTCCTTGTAGCCACGGATTGCCAGCGTGGAGGATTTGTGTTAGTTTGTGCTTTTTCTTTGGCCTGTGATTGGCTGGATTGGATAGATGAGGTGTTGCAACGAATCCTTGACTGCCACGTATTCCTAGCCTCCATCTTCTTGATACAAAAAAGTAGGGGATTTAATTCCCTTCACGTGAATCACACGTGGGATCAAAACCCCTCTATTAATTTAACTTTTTACCCTAATTAGGGTTTGTGAATAGTGGATTTTTACTGGTTTGGGTGAATTGGGGAAGAAAGGATGTGCCTTGTTTCTATCGAAAATGTGAGAGAGAAAGTGAGAGTGGGTAAATAAAAGAAAAATGGAACGGTTGGTATTTACTCAATGAGTGGGTGAAAAAGTTGTGTTGACTTGATTGGGTGAGATTGACACGTGGGGTGGGAGATAGAAAAGTGTCGGTGGGTGAAAATGTGTGACTGGTTGGACTTGGTCAACCAATTTACTTCATTCGTTTCTTTTTTTCAATTCACAACCCATATGGGCCTTGGTTTTCTTCCAATTCGTTTATAAACCTTGTAATGGGCTTAAGATCCAAAAATCCTCCATCCGTCTTCTTTATTGTTGGATTTGGGCCTATTGGGCCGTTTAAGGATAAAATGGATATTTAGCTTTCACAAACGGGCTTATGAGCCCAATTTCTCAATGTGGGACCCACTTGGCCGTAAACTTGAGTCCGTAAATAGAATCGACTTGTCATTTGGCTCCTCGATCTTTTCTTCATTCTCGTGTCGATTTTTGCCGGTTTCCGTGATTGTTGCACACTTTTGGACTTTTGATCTTTGTCTTCGTCTCTATCTTGACTTTTCTTTGACAATTGACCGTGAAATCCCGTGTTTTATCTTCTTTTGATCATTTGTACCTATTTATCACACAAAACACAAAACCACGCATAATTCCGACATTTAAGATATTAAACATATGATTTGGTCTTGTTTTTCCTTGATTTTAGTGGCAAAAGGATAAGTGTTTACACACTTATTAAATCCCCTACACTTGACCATTGCAATGACCCCATGCAATGCATTATTTTAAAGCAAAGGGTTTACATTTCTCTCATAATTAATCCATTTCGGCCTTTATTAAAATTACTACTACTATGATAAAAAGATAAAAACTTAAAAGGAAACAAAAATTAAAATGATAACTTGAAAATTATTGAATGAAGAAATTCGTTAAGAAGTCTAAGACTTAGATTAGGGCTTTGGTGCCATGAATATTAATCACCCTCAAGTTTCACGTTCCCCAAACTAAGCTTAAAAACGAGATCATTGTTAGTATAAGTTAGCACAACTAACACTTACTCATGCGGTTTAATTATTCACTTAGACCCCCTTATTCCTACGGTGTATCTCTTGTATTTTATTTTTGTCTTGAATGATCACGAGGATGCATTTTTGACTTATTTCGATAATTTATTAAGGCTGAAAATAAAGTGGGACGATTTAATCAATAGTTAGCTAAAGGACAAAATCTTTTAAAACTGCTTCTCGAAACCTCAAAAAGTTCATATCTTGGCATAACTCGTTTCACGATTTGAGACCTTTCTCGGACCGATATTTGGCTTGTACTTCAAACTTCAAATCTTGAGAGACGATCTTGAAATTATGGTCTTCTCTTCATTTTGGTATACATCTTTATAAGGAGTGAAAGATGCTTCAAACGTTGACCACGACTTCTTCATTTATCCTCTTCTTTATTTAGGATTTTGATATACAACGATCCGCCTCCTTTTCGGACTTGGATCTATTTATCCTCATACCTTGTTAGGGTCTTTTTGGATAGACTTCTCCATGATCTTTAGGGGAGCAATTGCTTCTCGTCGTGTGTCTTGATCCTTCATATTGATTTGGATTAATGATCTTCACATCATCTTAGGATCTTTAGCAAAAAGTGAATCCTCATGCCTTGTTAGGGCCTTTTTGGACTCGGGTATCCTCATGCCTTGTTAGGGCCTTTTTGGATAAGCCAATCTTCGCGTCCCGTTTCAATAAGTTATGCCTTGGCTATGAACTCTAATTAATACCGAGCAACTTTTAAACGATCTTGTGCTAGAAGCTAAGTAACCTTTTAAATCGTACAACCTTATTTATTGCAAATATATTTATTAACAAGTGATGGGAGAAATAGCTCATAACTAACTCACATAAGTTAATGAAAGAATACCGAACTTGTAATTAACTCTATCATTTCTCGTTCTCCACAATTTAAAATCTCAAAGAATGAGACTCGTGGATGCTTAGCCTAATAAACCAATTAAGGTCCATATGGTTAAGGATACTAGCTAGAGTAAACTTGGATAAGTAAACTCGGGTTGAGTCAAAATATTCACGACGGGCCTAATATGTCAAAGACATCTAAACTTGTTAAACCATTTTATTTATTTATTTTATTTTTGACTTAATTCTTGAAATGGAAATTATTATGATGCGATAATAAAAGGAAAGAAAATAAATAAAAATACTACTAGGCCAAAATAGATCAAAAATTTGAAAAACGTTGAAAATTTTAAAAATTTTCCGGTTAAATGGGGTCAAATTCATGGAAAAGGCCACTAAAATTCGATAGAAGGCCCCCCTACACTTGATAAAAACATTGTCCTCAATGTTTAAGCATGTGGGCGAATAAACTCCCCTACACTTAGGATATTGAGTACGTTGTTTAAAATCGAGCTAAGGAAGGGACAACTAAAGTGATTACATTTATTCGTTTTATTGATATACAAGTATGAATCACAATAGTTTTGATAGAAGCGGGTACACGGGAACACGGGAACACGGGTCTCGTCAAAAGTACCAAAAGTGGATCATCAAAGTATATGTCCCTGCACACAATCACCACACACAAACAACCTACTCGGCTCCCCCCTACACTTATTGGTGGACAATGGATGAAGGCGAAAAAGGGTGGAAAGGGTGGGAAAGGTAAAAATCTAACCTAGTTATACGATGCTTGATTTATTTATCACGAGTCTCTAGCTCGACTCGATTTCCCGAATGTCAACATTCAAATGGGAAAATCATGGAACAACCGAGATTTCCAAGGGAGGAAAATCTCTCCATGATTAAGGTGAAACAAAGTCATACAAGGCATACCCCATGAAAATCCACCCGGGTCAAACACATAATTTCCATCACAAAAGGAAATAAACCCCGAGGTGGTATGCAAGTCATAGAAAAGTGGGGTATCCTTATGCAAAAATCTCTTACTAGGGAAGGTAAGGTGGTATGGCAATGAAAGCACAAAAGTCTCTATTCCCGGATCAAACACCGGTTTCTTAACGGGAAAATAGCAAGAGGTGTCGACATTTAAGCTCAAAATATCATCAAAATCCATAGTGGGAAAGTCATCCTCTTCCAAACTTGATGTGAAAACATAAGTATCGTCGGAGTCATAGGAAAACTCTTCCTCGTGAGGAAAATAGGAGTTTAGAAAGTTATCTAAATCTTCCTCAAATGGAATATCCTCTAAAATAGGGGCGACCTCTAAAGGTGGAGGATCCTCCTCAAAAGTCATGTCCCTCAAATTAGGAATATAAGAGTCAAAGGAAGACTCAAGAATGGGAGAATCACTCATAGAGAGAATAGGATCATTAAGCTCACTAGGTGTCTCGTCAAAACCCAAGGAAATGAGATCACTTAAAGAAGTGTCATCATCGTAGTTATCGAAGATTGGTGAATCATAAATGGGTGGGTCGAAAGACGAGTCGTCTAAGCCGAAAATAGTGTGATCACTTGAAAAAGTGTCATCACTATCGGTATCATAAATGGGAGTAAAAATTGGAGGTTCTAAAGGTGTCTCCCTAAGATCGAAAGGAAAGTGAGCATTTGAAGAAGTGTCCTCACTATTGGCATCCTCAAAATCCGAAATGGAATGATCACTTAGAGACGAGACATCACTAAAATTAGTTTCCCCATTTTCTTCAAAAAGTGGATTATCATTTGAAGTGTCAAAAAGTGGATTTGAGTATACCACAAAATCATTGATATTAAACTTTTTAGCTTCAAAAGGATTGATAAAACTTTCTTCATTATCAAAATTAAGCACATCAATCATATTGACCGATTCTTTTTCATTTGTTTTATTAACCATTTTCCCCATTTTAAAAATTTGTTGATCATTCCCGACCCTAAGAATTAATTCCCCTTCGGCTACGTCAACTAAGGCTCTACCGGATCGTAAGAATGGTCGACCAAGTATTAACGGAATACGAGGATCCATCTCATAGTCGACGACGACAAAGTCAACGGGAAAAGTGAATGTACCGACTCTAACAAAAACGTCTTCGGCAATACCAACGGGGTATGCGAGAGTTCGATTAGCTAATTCTAAAGTCATACGAGTCGGTACAAGGTCGGGTAATGAAAGTTGTTTCCAAACCGAGAGTGGCATAAGATTGATGCTAGCGCCGAGATCCGCTAAAGCCATACACTCATTGATTTGGGGAAACGAGCAAGGTAACACGAATCGTCCGGGATCTCCTAGCTTTTCGGGAAGCTCTTTGAGAAGAATTGCGGAACAATTCTCATTTAAACGGGTGTTAACGAGCTCAACCATCTTTTCCTTCTTATTGAGCAAGTCCTTGAACATTTTGACAAATTTTGGCATTTGAGCAAGTGCTTCAATAAGGCTAACGTTAACATTCACGTTGGAGATCATTTTCAAAAAGTTAGAGACATGAATGTCATCTTTGTTGAGCACTTTAGTCTTGCCTAACCTAGATGGATAAGGAATATTAGGCTTAGGTTGAGAAGAAGAAGGACTCGCTTCTTGAACAACCGTAGGAATAGGCTCTTTCGGCAATGGAGGACTAAAACTAGGAGTGGTAGTGGGCGGAATCACCGGAGGGGGAGTAGGATTACTCATTATGACCTCCGGGCCTTGTCTCTCCTTTATGGGCGAAGAGATGGAAGGTCCCACTAAATTGGCTCCACTTCGAGTATTGATAGCACTCACATTCGCACGAGGGTTAATCTCGGTATTGGATGGTAAGGCACCTTGGGGTCTAAGGGTTTGCAACATAGTCAAAAATCTCTTATCATTGGACTCTTGCATTTGTCTAGTAGATGCTTGCATAGCTTGCATGATTTTCTCATGTTCGGTCAATTTTTGTAGAACCAAGTCCATTTGAGGGTTTTGCATGTTCATTTGATTAAACCCTTGATTAGGAAATCCTTGATTTTGAGATTGAAAACCGTTGTTATTATAAAAACCTTGATTATTATTTTGAAACCCTTGATTTTGACCATTAAAATTCCCTTGATTAGCATTCCCTTGAAAATTACCCATTTGAGGACCTTGGTTCCTATTTTGGTATTGGGTATTTTGGGCGGGTGGGGGTGGTCTTTGAGGTGCTACAAAACCCGGGGGAGCCAAATAATTATTACTTTTATAAGACAAATGGTTAACATCAACATTAGGTTTAAATTGAACCCTCTCATTAGCATTAAAAGCACAAACTTGTTGTTGATCGTTGTAAACCTTGTCACAATTGAAATATGAATGTGGTCCACCACACGTTTCACATGTTTCACTTTTTTCTTTCACGGCATGCACATGTGTAGTGAGGGCGTCGGTTTTTAGAGCGAGTGTTTCAACAAGCGAAGTAAGTCGATCGATTTTCTTGTCACTCTCACTAGAACTAGCACTTGCCATAGTGGCCCTAACACTCTTGGTTTGCACTTTAGCCTTGTTCTCAATAATGGCCCAAGCCTCGTTCATGGTTTTCACAAGAATATTGCCCCCCGCGGCACTATTAAGTGAGTCTTGGTCATTTAGAGTCAAACCATTGTAAAACGTATTTATTTGATGCACTTTAGTGAAACCGTGTTGTGGACATTTCCTTAAAAGCTCTTTAAATCGATCCCAAGACTCACTAAAAGTTTCCCCATATTGTTGCTCAAAATTTATTATTTCATTCCTTAAAGACGTGGTCCGTGATGGTGGGAAAAAGTAATTAATGAACTTGGTCTCTAAATCAATCCATGTCATAATACTTTGGGGTGGTTCCTTATCAAGCCAAATCCGGGCTTGTCCCTCGAGGGAAAAAGGAAAAAGTTGTAGGCGAACGGCCTCTTGGGGCACCCCATTGTATTTGACGGTATTAGCTAATTGGATGAAACGTTTGATATGAGCGTGTGGGTCATCATTAGTACGACCTAAAAATGGTGTAGCGGAAACCATTCGAATAAAATCCGGTTTAAGTTCAAAATGATTAGCTCCAATGGTCGGCACCACAATCGCATCATTGTTTCCTTCAACGTGAGATTGAAGAATCTCAATCATTGGTCGATTATCCGTTGCCATCGTTATGTCGAAAGCTTGATTCTCGGGATCGGCTTGAATGACGGTCTTTTTGTTTTTCTTCTTCTTCTTTTTGGAAGAATTAGAAGTATTTGGTACACCACTCGGTATGTATGTACGCGCGCGAGTGCGCATACAATTAAAACTTGGAATGAGGTAGGTGACCTCGGTCGACTTTGAGAGGAAAAGGATTTTCCCTCTCGAGGAGCAATAAGAAAAAGCTACAAAAATATATACGTAAAATACTACTTGAGTTGGCAAACCAATAATCGGTCGTCCCTCTCAATATACGCACAAGCAAGCGGGGAAACGAGGTGGCACAAAGCACTTAAAAACCTTTTTCCTTAGACGGCCTTTTATAGCGCGTCGCCTTATACCCACCTTATAGTTTGTATATGTCGAGTTCAAACGTCTTACTAGTATTTATCTATTTTGCCCTTTTTTCTCGTTATGGATTCGAATACAATAGTTAGGTGATGAAATCCCAACTAAGGCCTTATTTGATAAGTAGGTAATTTATTGTGCTACGTAATATAATATAGTAAAAGAAAAATCTTTTTGTATTTTTTAAGAATAATATATATTCACAAGAAAAACGAAAGAAATCGAATCGAAAAATTAACACTAATACGTAATATTTTTGGTGTAATACTTTTAGGAAAAAGTATTACTTTTTGATTTTTTAATTTTTTTTTGGTGCAATTCTTAGGAAAGAAATTGCTTTTGTGATTTTTTAATTTTTTTTTTTTTGTAATTTTATGTTTTTGATTTTTTTTTGTGTTTTTGATTTTTTGTGCAAGAAAATTAACGTTCAAGAAGAACGGATCCCAAAATCCAAACGTCTTCACGAAAAATCGTCAATCGTACGAGCGAAGCGGCAGCGGCGCCAATTTGAAACTCTTGATTTTTAGTCCTTAAAATTAAAGTTCGTTTTTCCTCGATTCGACTCGAATTTGATTTCCGCTTTTACGTTTCAACTTAATTCGTTTTCGGTACAAACTTTTTTGAATATTTTTTTTAAACTAATTTAAAACTAAAT
Source organism: Glebionis coronaria (assembly GCA_025667525.1). Taxonomy (NCBI): domain Eukaryota; kingdom Viridiplantae; phylum Streptophyta; class Magnoliopsida; order Asterales; family Asteraceae; genus Glebionis; species Glebionis coronaria. The sequence goes on along the minus strand of CM046879.1, from coordinate 548,558,745 downwards.
TTAATTAACTATTTTAAACTATTAAATTGAAAATAAATTTTAACTAAAGTAAACTTAAAAACTTTTTAAATAAATCTAATTTTAATGTGACTAAATAAAGCTTTTAATTAAAATCTATTTTTTAAACTAAACTAAATAAATTTGAAAAAAATAAAATTAAAGAAAACTTTTAAAAGACTTATATTAAAAACTATTTAAAACCTAAATTAATTTAAAGAAATAATAAAATATTTTTTTTTTATCTTTTTATCTTTTATAAAAACTGAATTTAAATAAACTAAATAATTATTTTTAATTAAAATTTAAATAAGCTAAAACTATTATTAAACTAATGAAATCTGCCAACTAACTACTTTCCTATATTAATTACCAAAAGCAAGCTAATTAACAAAAAGCTATCTAGCGCAGTGGTTAAGGCGTTGGGTCAGTGTGCGAGTGGTCACGAGGTCGAGACCTGAGAGAGACGAATTATGCGAATTATTTTTTTTTTTTTTTTTTAAACTATTTTAGGAATTTATTCTTGGACAGATTAAACTCAAGCCAATTGGGCTTGAGAATACGCAGTTCACACAATAAGCAAAATATCACAAATAAGCAGAATTCAAATAAGCAATATAACCCAAGTACCAAATAAGCAGAACCAATTAGGCTAATACAATGAAAATAAGCTCAAACTAAATCAAATAAACAAGCTGAATGAAAACTGACTTAAACTAAAATCCAAATAAGCTATACTCGAAAAGCAGAAACAAATAAGCTAAAAAAAACTGACTAAGCGGATAAGCAAGCATAAACTGAAACAAATAAGCTAATAACTGATATAATAAGCAAATCCAAACTGTTATACGCAAACTGATATAAGCTTACCGAAAACTGATTATCTAATAATCCATTAATATAAAACGTAGATCCAAACACCCTATGAATAACAGAATTGCAAATCAAAAGCAGATTTCAAAACCAAACAACAAATTCGAAACTCACATAAGCTGTTCAAAACTAATCTAAGCAGATTCTAAATCTAACCGTAAGCAACAACAAAGATAGGCTAACTCATGAGCTTAACCAAATAAGCAAGACTAAACTCAAGCAAATCAGATTTACTACCAAATAAGCAGACTCGAACTATCCTACAACTTTAAACGAAACTAATCAAACGTAAGCAATCCTAACAGCCTCAGATGAACACAAGCAGATTTATTAAACCTAACTTACAAAAATTAAAAAGAAAGCTGGGAACCTTGAGTCGAAACCGCTGAGCCGAAGCGTCGCGCTGAGCGAGCTTAAATCGAAACGAAACGCCAAAACAAAACGTCAACAGATCAACATCTTCAAATCTCTTAACCGAATCGAACTTAAACTTCGAACAAAAACTTCGAGCAAAAACACCCCCAAACTGAATCGAGAACACACAGCTTTTCGAACCGAGTATGCGATGAACAGTAACTTTTTCTAATATTTCCAGTGGGGAAATATATATAATTAACTTCTCTTTATTTTTTTTTATTTTTTTTATTTTTTTTTTATATTATATCATTAACGAAAACGAGAACAGTAGACAATATTATATCAACTGATTAAAAATAAGAACTATAACTGGGAATTTAAACACGAAATGATAATTAAATTGAAACTTCAATTTTCATTAATTTAAAAACAAATTACAATACTTGAAAAAGAGATTACAAAACCCTAATTTAACTATTTTCTAAAATTAAAAATAAAGGAAAAGCATAATGCATTACATGAAGAGAGGGGGTTTTTATAAGGGTCCCCGAACCTTCTAGTCTTCCTTGGTGAGCACGGTGAGCAATCACAACCCTTCAATCCCTTCTCTTCTTCTCTCTCTTTAATCGAACAGTGGATAATCTTCCTTGTAGCCACGGATTGCCAGCGTGGAGGATTTGTGTTAGTTTGTGCTTTTTCTTTGGCCTGTGATTGGCTGGATTGGATAGATGAGGTGTTGCAACGAATCCTTGACTGCCACGTATTCCTAGCCTCCATCTTCTTGATACGAAAAAGTAGGGGATTTAATTCCCTTCACGTGAATCACACGTGGGATCAAAACCCCTCTATTAATTTAACTTTTTACCCTAATTAGGGTTTGTGAATAGTGGATTTTTACTGGTTTGGGTGAATTGGGGAAGAAAGGATGTGCCTTGTTTCTATCGAAAATGTGAGAGAGAAAGTGAGAGTGGGTAAATAAAAGAAAAATGGAACGGTTGGTATTTACTCAATGAGTGGGTGAAAAAGTTGTGTTGACTTGATTGGGTGAGATTGACACGTGGGGTGGGAGATAGAAAAGTGTCGGTGGGTGAAAATGTGTGACTGGTTGGACTTGGTCAACCAATTTACTTCATTCGTTTCTTTTTTTCAATTCACAACCCATATGGGCCTTGGTTTTCTTCCAATTCGTTTATAAACCTTGTAATGGGCTTAAGATCCAAAAATCCTCCATCCGTCTTCTTTATTGTTGGATTTGGGCCTATTGGGCCGTTTAAGGATAAAATGGATATTTAGCTTTCACAAACGGGCTTATGAGCCCAATTTCTCAATGTGGGACCCACTTGGCCGTAAACTTGAGTCCGTAAATAGAATCGACTTGTCATTTGGCTCCTCGATCTTTTCTTCATTCTCGTGTCGATTTTTGCCGGTTTCCGTGATTGTTGCACACTTTTGGACTTTTGATCTTTGTCTTCGTCTCTATCTTGACTTTTCTTTGACAATTGACCGTGAAATCCCGTGTTTTATCTTCTTTTGATCATTTGTACCTATTTATCACACAAAACACAAAACCACGCATAATTCCGACATTTAAGATATTAAACATATGATTTGGTCTTGTTTTTCCTTGATTTTAGTGGCAAAAGGATAAGTGTTTACACACTTATTGGGTTTGCTTAAAATCTAGTTTGGTCAAGCTAAAAATCACCAAAGTGCCAAGTTCATTAGCAAATCTCCATTTTCTATCTGTTGTAATACTTCAACAGGTATTTAGGGTTTGTTTTTTAGTTTGGTGATGCTTTTGGAATTTGCTAGAGTACAGGGTATTTTAGGGTTGTGTGTCACTAGTTGAAGGTTTGGTTAGTTTAATTGCATGATATCTTAGCTAGAAGCTCACTGCCTTACCCCACAGTTCTCAACTTGGCATTTTTCTGCATGTTATATGTTCTTGGTCTGATTAAGAAGTGATTTCTGTTTGTTATTAGATTTGTGTGTTTGTGTTGAATCCCCACAACCCAACTGGTTGTGGGGGTGCCTGTGCCCAAAAACAGCCAAGCAACAAGCTCAATATAGCCTAACAATCCCACCGCAAGTTCACTGCATCTTTCTGTGTAATTAACACAGTCAGTGGGAACCCCTGTTCCTACTGTTAGTGCATCTTAGCCACTGTTAGTACAAAACAAGTCACAACTTAATTATTATTTTTTTGTTTAGCTTAATTTCACTTTTTCTTAGTTTTTTCATTTTTCCCAAGTTAGTTTAGGCATTTTAGAATTTTGCAAAAAGTTTTAGATTTTTCCACTATTCGCATAATTTTTTATGATTATTTTAATTTTAAAAAAAAATAGGCTTTAAAAATAGATTTAATTAGTGAAAAAATTTTGGAAAAATATTTTTTAGTGTTTATTAATTGTATTTGAGGTTTACGAGTTATAAAATCTTAGTTTAGGCTTTTTATTAATTTATTTAATTTTTAGGGCTTTAATTAGCATTTAAAACTTAAATATAAATTAATTTAAAAAGTTTTAACAATTTTGCTTAATTTTTAAACCCTAGATATTTTTAGGAGTTTAAATTAATTTTTTGAGAAGTTTTAGATAACTTTTATTTTTCGTCGAGTTTTACGATTTTACATTTTTCGCGTCGTAGTATAATTTTTAGCGTAACCCGTCATTTACTTTTCTTTCTTCTCACATCCAAAAACGTTACTAATCCAAACTTTGATTTATATTTTTGGCATTAAACACAAACAACTCCCTTGAGGAACGAACTCACATATCGGATTTTACGGTTTTTCTAAATCGTAACTTCTAATACTTTCCGCTTGTATTCTTGTTTTTCCTAAAATAAGAAGTACAAAAAGACTACAATCATTTTGGCGCCGCTGTCGGGGAGGTGTTTGGCCATATTATATATATCGTGTTTGTTTGAGTAGTACATTTTTTACTATCCATTTTGGTAAAGCGTAAATATCGTACATACTCGTTTTATTTTTAGTTTTAAGTAGGAGTTACTTTTTCTCTCTAGAATTTTCTTTTAAGTTTTGCTTAATCTTTCATCTTTTTAATCTTGTAATTGAATCTTAATCATCATCATTTAATCAAATTTTTAGTTAATTCTCATTCTTCCTTTCTTAATCGTAATCTATTGTTTTGTTTAATTAATCATGTAGTTGGTTTAATCTTGTTGATTGTGTGATTGATTTGCTTATTAAATTGTGCTTGTTGATTTGGTATGTTTGATGTTTTAGCTTATTGTGCTTTTTGATTAATTAGTGTTAGCTTATTTTTAATAAGTTGTTTTTATAGTTTAAATATTTTAAAAGTTGATTTTTAATATTTTGATTATTTAAAGTTTTTAAAGTTTTTAAATTATGGCTTATTAGCTTTTCCCTAAAATTAGTTTGGTTAAGTTTTTGGTTAAGTGCTTTTAGGTTTTTAGCTTATTTTTTGTTTTTGCTTATTTGCATTTTTGATGTTATCCGGGTTTTAAAACCCTAACATTCCAAACAATATCATTCTATGTTATTCCGAACAGTGGAAATCTTGGTATTCCAGATTATAGCTTGTTTATTTATTCCAGATAGTGTGAACATCATCATTCCGGATAAGCATTAAAAGTACTCATTCCGGATTAGTAGCATTTGGAGGATTCCAGATTGCACTTTTGGAGTAGATTCCGGATTAGGATAGAAACAGTGCATTCCGGATAACGTATAGTACTTATTCTGGATTGGCAGCAACACCAATATTCCGGATAACCTTTGAAATTTATTCCGGATAACCTGTTGAACCCACATTTCGGATAACACTTGATTCCGGATAGCATTTTATCCCGGATAAGCTTATTCCGGATAAGCACAAACAGGATTCCGGATTTGAGTTCTCGTTGATTCCGGATAAACAGTGGAAACACATTCCGGATAAGTGAATTTTGTATGGATTCCGGATAAGCTTAACTCTTGATTCCAGATAGGCATAGTTTTTAGGATTTCGGATAAGGACTAAAATCCTTATTTCGGATTAGGGTTTGTTTTGGTATTCCGGATTAGCTTTATTTCATTTTCCCGAATTGTTTTATTTTCAAACCTAAATTTTTCCCGCCATTTTTATTTTTTATTTAGCATCTTTCTTTAAGTGTTTTGTCTTAGATTTGTTGAAAGTTTACATTTTTACAAAATTTTATGTTTTCAAATTTACTTCTTATCCAGTTTAATCCTTTATCGTTTATCTTTTAAAGTTTTTATTTTTAGTTTAATCTTTAAAGTTTTCAACTTTATATTAAAATAGATAATCAATCTTTCTTTCTTTTTACCTTGAACAACTGTGCATCATTCACTTCGGATAAGCTCTCAAGGTTAGACATTTCTCTTTTATTTTCATATTTATGTTTAATAATTTTAGCTTTTATCTTACAAATAGAAATAGATAATCAAAAGCTCCCCCTTTTAGTGACCAAGGACAATAAATCCACCCTAAATCATGATCAATTCGAATTTAATCGAGTACGAACAACACTGACACTCAACGAGACACATCAATAATTTGTCATATTATTAATCCTTTTCCGTTTGTGACATAACATACAAGGTTAACGACATTTTGTATCTTAATAATTATTATTATTATTATTATTATTATTATTATTAAAAAACGAATAATAATAAAAATAATAAAATTAATAATAATAAAATTAAAATAATAAAATAATAATAATTATCTAATAATAATAATAATAATAATTATAAAGTGACCCGCATCTACATGGTCGTTTCCATCTCCGTACCTATATCTATGGATCTATGTTACTGCCCCCAATCAATCATGACAATGGCAAGCATATTTTATTGGGTTTGGGAGTTCGGTTTTGGGAGGTTGTGTTTATTGGTTTATTTTGTGAGTATCGCCGTTTTCATCTATGGATGTATGTTACTGCCCCCCAATCAATCACGAAAATGGTAAGCATATTTTCTTCGGATGAGAAAGATTCAAGGTCTTAGGTGATGTTTTTTGTTTTGTTTTAATTTGGATATATAACAGTTTGAATTGGGATAAGCTTTGTTGATGTATTATCTTTTTTAATAAAACAGTATTGCGCATGCAATTTGATAAAAAAAATATAATAATTAATAATAATACTAAATAATTATTATTATTATTATTAATAATAATAATAATAATAAATAAAATAAAAAGGAGGTGGGAGCGCAGCTTGTTTCGCGGCTCCCTTCCAATTTTGTGTGATTAATAAAATAAAAGATTTTCAAAATAAAAAAAGAATAATAATAATAATTGTTATTATTTTATACTAAAAAACATAAGAAAACACAAATTTAACCACATGTTTTTAATGATCAAGATCTGTTACATTTTTCTTTCGATCTAAAAAAGCTATCAACATTTTTTTCTTCTAAATCTTCTACATCTTCATATACCAATATATATATATAACATTTGTTCTCAACGATATCATCAACGTCATTCGGCCACCGCCATCATTTAAACCCACAGATTTGGTTTGATTTCCATATCTGTATAATCAAGATCCACCTCTGACACAGTGTTGTTCCTAACATATCACCATGATTTTAATTTTAATCCATGCTACAACCACCACTCCCAACCACACTTTAAACTTCTACCCTAAACTCCACCCACCGCTGCCTCCACCACCAGCCGTCCGAAAACCTTATGTCGCCTTCGAATCTAAACGGAGAAGCAACACCATTATATCACTCGTCACCATCCGTTTGAGATCCTTAGGAACCCATATACGGCCGTTCGAGACAAAGATCTTGATTGTTCTTTTTTATTCGAAGGAGCACCATCTTTTACGTGTTGGATTCAGAATTGGCTTGATTTAGGTGGTTGTTTGTATTTAAGTTTTGTTATGATTTTGGATTCGGTTAGGGTTTGGTTACAGATTTGGGGGTTTTTGATTTGTGTGAAGGATGATGCTATGAAAATGGTGATTAGGTGCATATCTATGTGTTGATTGATGGTTTTCATTGTTATAGATTTGGGGGATTTTGGATTCGGTTTGGCTTAAAGTTACGTATGTTAGTGAATCTGATTTTGACATATGAAGATGGTAGTACATATTTAGTTTAGGTAATTAACTGATACAATTTAATAAATATTAAGAAGGGTATAAGTTTAGATTTATTACTTTGTACTTTTAAGAAAGTCAAATTTTGACTAATGGTTGTTAAAATAAAGGACTTACATTGTAATAAAATAAACGATCGTTAAAATAACCGGCACCACGTAGGATTGCAAGTCTGAGCAGGTCACCTGCTACACATAAAGGTCAAAATTCAAAAGTTTATTAGTATAATGAGAAAACAAAAGTTGACTACACACAACCATAAAAAGTGGTAAGTTTAAGGTATTTTTAGGTGATTTTCCCTTATTGTTCTCAGTGGTTGCAGGGGTAGTGGCGATGACAATATTGGTGACGAGGCTGAAGAAAGTTTGTTAGAGGGCTGGGTACGACTCCTGGTGGGCTGGATGGCCACCATGGCGCGACGACATGGCGCTGCCAACCACACCGTGCCCAGCGTCATGGGTTTTGGGCTAGTTGTGGTCAGCCGAAGTAATGAAGGTTGGCGCGACCCCATGGTACAGCCAACCACACCGTGGCTCGCGCCATAGGCTCAGTTATGATTTTTTTTAAAATTTTTAAATTTTTTTTTTAAAGTTACCGTTATATAACGGCTAATTTTTTTTCCCCTTTTTTACCGTTTGAAGTGGAAAAAACCCTACTTTTCCCCATTATTTTTACTATAAATCCCATTTTAAACTTACAAAAAAATATACCTTCTTCTATAATCAAATTCTTCTAATTTCTATATTTTTTATATCCATCATTTCTCAAAATCCAAACCAATACCCTAACCAATGGATAAACAATTTTTTATCCGATCCTCAAAATCAAATTCTGACTACTCAACTACCAAATTCGTCTACTTTGTCTAACTCGAATACTCCCTCATTCGCAACCTCTAGTAACTAATTTTCTTTATTCTCCAACTATAATCAAATACCAAATTCTTTTGCTAACTTTCCACAACAAAATCCATTTGTTAATTGCACACCCGAGGCATTCATTTTGTAGTTCCAAGAATCTCAACAAATCGCAAATCTTCCAACAATGACAACAACACAATTTCCTAAACTTTCCGCAACACTCGTCACAAGAACCTCAAGAGCCCGATGTGCCCGGTGAGCCCGATGCGCCCGAAGAACAACCCGCGGATCCATCAAAGAAAGGTTCGAGAAAGAAACATATATCCAAGTGATACACGAAGAAAGACACACCACCACCACCGAAGTCGGACCATTCTTTTTGGACCCAACGTGAAGAAGAAGTGATGGCCGAATGTTGGATTGAAGTATCCGAAGACCCGAAGGTCAGTTCCGATCAACCATACGATATGTTTTGGTACCAAATCATGGACATGTATAACGATCGGCTTAAGGACGAGGGTTTAAAGCTCGGAACAAAAATATGTTGACCGGGAAATGGACAACTTTGAACCGCGAGGTTCACAAGTTTAATTCATTTTATGAAAACGCCAAACTTTTGAGTGGCGAAAATCAAGATGATTTGATAACTCGTGTGATGAGTTTGTATCGAGATGAAAACGGGAACAAGGAGTTTCTACACAAAAGTGCTTGGCTTGTTTTGAAAGACAAGTATAAATGGAAAAATCCCGATTCAACTCGCACACGCCGTGCCCGGGGGAAGATAGCCGATCTAGATCCGGATCTTTTCAATGACGTTGAGATCCCTCGTCCATCCGGTGTTCCAAGAAAGTCCCAGGTTCAATGCTCCTCAAGCTCATCCGCCACTTCCGGGTCTCAAAAAGAACAATTGGTCGAATTCTATCGGACCGTGATGCTAAAAAGGAACGATTGGACCGAGAGGTGGCGGCAAGACTTGAAGTGGTTGAGCTTCAAAAAAGGAACGAAGAATGGCAAATCCTTCGGTTCGACACAACCGGAATGAGTGCACAAGACGTGGCGCGAATCGAAAAGCTCAAAGACGCGGCGCGCGCAAAATATTTTATATTTAAGTTGTATTTTTTTAAGTTTTTTTTTCGTATTTGTGTTTATTTTAATTCGGTATTTTTTTATTTTTTTTTATTTCGCGTTTTAAAAAAAATAGTAATTGTACTTCTATTTTTATGAATGAAAAAATTAAGTTTAAGTTAATTAATTGTTGAGAAATAAAAAAAAAAGTGGTGGGGTCACGATAAACCGAGAATTTGTGGTGTTAACCAGGGAGTGTGGTTGTGGGGTTATGGGGAGTTTTGGTGTTTTGGGAGAAAAAGCTGACGTGACAGCACTTTTTGCCCACGGCTTGAGCTCCACGTCTCAACCATACCCCAGGGCTCTTAAGATAATTGATGAGACTCACGGTGGTGGTAATATATAAGAGGCGGGGCCTAATTAAAAAAAACAACCGGTTAAAAAGTTTTTTTTAAAGTCAAAGGTAAATATACAATTCAACTATGTATTTTGTATATAAAAAAGTCCACAATGTATAATGATTCACTTTTTTGAAAAGTAAATAATGTATTTGTGACTTTTACCCTACTTATGATGTTATAAATATAAAACTAAAAATTAAAGCTAATGAGTAAAGAATAAATGATTTTAACTTTTTTAATTTGACGTAAAATGAGTTACAAGATCATACAATATACATATTACAAATATAAAAATTATATACACATATATCGAACCGGATTGACCCGGCGTTTTAACCGATTGATTTGTAATCCGGTAACTAGACCGGGTTAAGACCTGTTTTTAAAATATTGATTCAAAACAAACACTCTCAATCCATTTCTAATACAGTATCATTCAAAATATATCATTTGGTGCACTTTTCCTCTCCTGAAAAAACACTCATGAAAATTGAAAGGTATAATTGATCTGTAATTAGTTGTTAATTTACGTTTTTTATATCACCTACTTTACCAAGTTCATTATAAACTGTTCGATGAAATGCGAATCTTCGTTTCTGTCAAGTTCAGCACAAGCTGCTCGATTAAATGATGGAATAGTTTACTTATTTTGTATCAGGGATAATAATGGTTTGTTTCCTGTAAATAATCTAGTCTGCAGAAACTGAGTTTATGTATCAACATTTGTCGTGATTAGTTTTCAGTAGTTAGTTGTCGTAGGCTCATAATCCGTGTCGTTGTACTGATTTTACGAGGATGGATCATTCCATGGCACAGGATTTGGTGGATGGAGTTACTAAGCACTAATGCTGAAACAAGTCCCTTTAGATACTCATATTCCTTGCTAATAGGATCTTAGCTACTCACTCAGTTTTACTGATATCAGGGATTTATAAGCACATTTCAAATATTGTCTATAACCTTGTTCTTAATACTTTTTTTGGATTACTTGTACTGAGCGAAAAAATAACTAGTGCAGACCAAGAAAACTGCAGACCAAGAAATAGAACCGTAAGTTGCAGACTAGTAGTGCAAACCAGGCCTGCAGTAATTCCCAATACTGTATGTGAACTTAGCTACAATGTTAGGAGTATGAAGTACATAAACCCACATATTAGCTTAAACAAACACCCCCTAAGTTAGTATATACACTACCCATACATATTGTTAATTGGTAGTATATCCAGAAATTTCATATGTTAATTAAGTTTTTACATTTGTTTCTCAATACACCCCAAGACATCAGATAGTTGAAGTGTATTTTCTTGTTTTCAATCACGTGGTAAATCTTTGTCCAAACATTGAATATTGTAAATTTTTGTCCAAACAGATTTGTTCAAGTTGCATTACAAAGAAAGGAAAGACAAGATTTCCCGTTGGTATGAATTGTTTGTAACGTCTTTGATTTCTCAAGCACTAAAACTATACGAGACCAATATGCATACTTAGTATAAATAACAATAAGATTGATAACTCGCGAGGGTTGTGTGTACCAACACAGATGATGAAGACAAATGTCCTAAGTAAGTTTGATGAAGATGACGCAAGAACTAGAGAACCTTAACCCAAATACCTAGCTTGCTTAACCAACCCGAACCCTTGCTTATTTTATTTTCTACCATGACTTAACCTCAATGAGGTTTTATGTTTTTCTTTGATGAGTTCAAGTGTTTGAGTGTGTGACTTTGGGGAAGAGTAAGGGTGCTATTTATAGGTAAAGAGTGTGTCTTAGGGTTAAAAAATCTTAGTTAGGGTTTAGTTAAGGATTTGTTGAATGTAACTAAAGGTTATCCAAGTGAACCAGCATGGGGAATGACATGGTGTTGGGGAAGAGCTTCAAGGTTGGGGTTGCGTTTCAGGGAAGCAAAGGAAAGGGTAGTGATAAGGACTACTTGAGGCATTCAATCTCCAAGAAATAGATGAAGAAACAGATTACTAGTCTACCTTAATACTACTACTTGAACTAAACATATTTCTATTTCATTTTTCTCTGCCCTTAACCAAGATAAGTTACATATACATATAGAAAACAAAACATGCACTACTAACCTATTTTCTAGGAATATAAAAGAACATGGCTACATGGTTACATGTTCTAAACTACTTACTAAACTTGTGGAAACCAAATGAACGTAGGAAAGATGCATGCATGCACAAACTAAAAGTCTTCCATGTATGTGAGGAGATAGCAAATGAGGTGATCGTATCATGTAGTATGTACTCTTGTTTGACTGTCATCAATAGTATTAGTTGTAGTTAAACTTTTGAGAAGAAATCATGGGTGAGGAGGGTATGTCCAATGGTTTGAGCGAGAGAAGAGAACAAGATGGTACAAATTTTAATTGGTGATTGAAAGTACTTGTCAAATTCATATTGTAAATTGTGAGCAAGGAGTGAAACGTGGGTTTATGAAAACTAGGGGGAGGACCGGTTTGGTTTTTGAAATGTGTAGGAATGGTAGTTGTAATTGTTTTATTTGTAGTTTAAAGTAGCTTAAATAAATTTAAATGTTTTGTATGTAGTGTAGAGTTTAGTTTTTTAGTTGGAGAAGAAAAATAGGGAAATCTTTAAATGTGACGTAAATGTATAGAGTGAGATGTTTAATTAGTGTAATGAAACTTTTAAACGAAATTATGTTGATGTAAATAAATATCGATTTCGAAGATGGTAATTTTTAGTACGTAACTAAATGAAACAGTAAGTAATTTAAGTAGAATTTGATAGTAACGTCATTCATAAAAAATCCAATTCGTATACAAAATACGCGTAAACAATTGCTTTCCATGTAGATTAAATAATTCAAAAATTCGCGTTTGTGACAAGTTCTTCCTCTTCTTGCATCCAAAACATACGATCCACCTTTTTCGCCACTTCTTCCAGGGTACACTTCGCCATATGTTTTTTTCCCTTTTTTGAAGAACCCGTGCTTTCGGGTTAATTCTCGGGACTTTGGTTTCTTGAGTCGTTTCTTGAGAAGAATGTTTGGGATAGTGTTGGGATTCAGTTGAAATTATTGAAATTGTTGAATTTGTGGAAATTGTTCGGGTGTACAATTGAGAAACGGGTTTTGGGTCGGGCTTGATAGTTCAAATAGGTGGGGAACGAGCTTGTTAACAAGTTGGTGAATGGTAGAATTGGATTGCTATTTGTGGAGTTCGCCAACGAGAGAATATTCAGATTACAAGATGATAAAGAACCTGATAATTAGGTATTCGATATTTGGTTGTGCATATTGGCAAAGTAAGAATTAATCCACCGGTTGGGATTTGTCTTTTGAGAAAGATTTTTTTTATATGTGTAAAAGATATATAAAACATGTAAAAGATAGACGGTGTTATATAGGGTAAAAAAATGATTTTTGTGGAAAAAATAGCCACAAAACGGCTAATTTTTTTTTTGAAAAAAAAACGACTCTTTTTTTGAAAAAAATGCTACCTACTAGCCATTACATTAAAAAACTTAATAAAGAAGAAAATTAAAGTCGACAACGCCGTCGCGCGCGAGTCGTTACGATTTTTCACGCCTTGTCCCTCGCGTTATGCCCATCATTTGGGCTGGCAAATACGACGTCATAAGCCGTCACCACCCACGGTGTGGGGTTAGCGTTTTCGTCTATGGCTTGAGCCACGATACCATGAACTCTTAGAAATTTTACCAAGAACACCATAATGTAGCGATCAATTTATAGGTTGTTTGGCATCACGACATTATACACCAGAATAAACTTTTTTTAATAACAAATTTATAAAACAAATGAATCAACTTTAAGTAAAAAAAAGTTAACAACATTTACCATGAAAACCCGACCCAAATTGATAGACCCGATTGACTCAGTATCTATAATCTTATACCTTATAAAACATTTAGACCATTTTTTAAATTTAGTAGTCTTAAAATTTTAAGACTAAAACATTTCTTCTTTGGGAAAGTTTGTGCATACAATGTTTAAAAGTCATTCAAAATCCTAGGAGTTATGCATATACATTTAAAAAAATTAAATACCTTATATCATCATTTAAAAGTGTTTATTATGTAATAAATGTATACGTTTTTTCTAATGTTGGATCAATAACAACCCTTAAAAAATAAATTTCTTTAAAACCATGTTTGTAACCGTCATCCCGTATTGTAACAGCCCATATCAACCAAACTTATAAAAGCCCATTGCACAACCTTTTTAAGCATGCATAAGACGGTTTTGGCTGTCGTTTTTTATTTCAAACCCCTCGAACATACATCTCAACCCTTTGTTGCCACTATATTCTGAAATTACTACATCTACATCTTCGTCACAACATATGTAGTTTGCTTATGTTTAAATTATTTTTGTTGGTTATTTTGGCGGTGTTGCACTGCTATTGTGCGTGACACATGTATATATAGTTTAACCGATCGTGTTGAATATGTAGTGATTTTTTTATCATAATTCATTCGTTTGCCTCAAAATATAGTCACAGGTACTAATGTTGGTCTTTTGGCCAGGTAAAAAAGTTCTTTGTCGTATGTCTAATCGAATTGATCCTGGTTAACTATGCGACTCAGTCGTTCTTTGGTGAAACAAATAGTTGTGTCGTTGTAGTAATTAAAAAGGTGCAAAACAATTAAAATAAAAGTGCAAGTAATTTAAAATCTAACTCTAATTTAAAATAAAAGACAAGAATTTAAAAGCGTGACAAAAAGTAAATGGGCACTTAATGTAAATAACGCAAACTTAAATCTATCTAAGGCAAACTTAAAACGCAACTAAAACTTAAAACTAAGGCAAGGGTAAAATAAATCTAAGGCAAGTAAACTTAAAGTGCAACTAAGTAAAAAGGCGAGAAAAGTAAAGCTTGAAAATTAAAAACTGAAATTAAAAAGAACCTGAAAACAGCTCATCCGGAATAAACCTTCGTTCGGAATAATCACTCATCCGGAATGTCACCTTCGTTCGGAATGATTCTTCTTTACTCGGAATATTTACCAAAAACCTTGATCCGGAATAAATCCTTTATCCAGAATATGTCACTTATCCGGAATAAAGTCTTGATTCGGAATACTTAAGCTTGATCCGGAATGTTGCTGATCCGGAATGTTTTCCGAATGAATCCCCTTGATCCGGAATGTTGAAGATTCCGGATGAAGACCTTGATCCGGAATAATTACTTATTCCGAATAAAACTCCTTGATCCGGAATATCTCCTTGATCCGGAATAAATCCTCAAACTTTGATTCGGAATGCAAATTGATCCGGAATAAAATCCTTGATTCGGAATATGTTCCGAATGAACAAAAACTCTAAAATCCTTCACTCGGAATGTTGTTGATCCGGAATATGGCCTTGATCCGGAATATGTCACTTATTCCGGATGAACGCCCTTTATTCGGAATAATCAACAAACAATCTTCACTCGGAATGTTTTTGGCTTTGATCCGGAATAATCCTGGGAACAGAAACGAAGAACACGCAAGAACAATATACACTAATCCAATCTAATCTAATCAAAATCAACCACAAGATTAAATCAAACTAATAACAAATAATCAACTAATCATAAACAATCAAACCAAAACAATAAAACTAACAATAATGATCAGAATAATCAAGACCCACTTTAATCAAATCAATAAAATAAGAACATGAACATGAACAATAAACATACAGATTAAATATTAAAGAAAGGTAGATAGGAGATGAACAATAAAAGTAAAGATTGACAATAATTAAAAGAAAACTTACTTGAAATTAAAGGAATTTAAGGTGCAAGACAAGTATTTAAATTTGACAATTAAGTAAATGACATGTATTTAAATGTGCAAGGTAATGAAAATGGAAGAACTAGTGTCACTCTAGCCAACCAGAGAAAATGAATGAAATCCTAATCTATTTATAGGGGAGGTTAGGGAGGTGCTTAGGAAGCTTCCTCCCCTCTTTCTTCTTTCCTTAATTGCATAATTAAGTCCTTGTCTTCTTTAATCTTTGACTTTAATGACTTTGTCTCGGGATTTCTTTAAACTCGTCTTGTAATTCTTCAATAAATTAGACTTTGAGTTCTTCGGCTTTTAGTAAACTTCCGTCTTTTGACTTTTTCTTCAATAAATCTTCAGAATTGGTCTTGGACTTCCGTTCTTTTTGCACTCTTGATTTCTTGACTTCGTCTTTCGTCTTTTTCTTCGATAAAAGCCCGTGAATGCCCGTGTTTTCTCAACTTTTCACCTTTTCATCCTAAATCACAACAAAAACACAAACCACGCATAATTCCGACATAAATGACATAAAATACACGTTTAGGCTCGGTTATTATTGTAATTAAGTGGTAAAAAGGATGGGTTTTACACACCTATCAAATCCCCTACACTTAACCATTGCAATGTCCTCATGCAATGCATTAGTTACAAAGCACGTTTACATTTTTCATCACAATCAATCCACGTTGGCCTTTATTAAAGAGATAGAAATTAACAAAACAAGTAAAGAAATCAAAATCATACCTTGGGTTTTGGAAATGTCATGAATAATCATCATCCTCAAGTTTTCACTTTCTCCAAACCAAGCTTAAAAACGAGATCATTGTTATTATAAGTTAGCAAACTAACACGAACTCATGTGGGCCAATTATTCACTTAGACTCCCTTATTCCTAGGTGTATCTCTTATATTTTATTGTTGTCTTGAATGATCACGAGGATGCATTGTTTGACTTATTTCGATAGTTTATTAGGCTGAAAATAAAGTGAACGATTTAATCAATAGTTATCTAAAGGACAAAATCTTTTAAAACTGCTTCTCGGGACCTCATAAAGTTCATATCTTGGCATAAATCGCTTCGCGATTTGAGACCTTTCTCGGACCGATATTTGGCAGCGACTTCATACTTTAAATCTTGAGAGACGTTCAAGAAATAATGGTCTTCTCTTCATAATAGGAATTTCTTCACTTGAAATTTTGAGAGATTCTTTATATTTGGACCACGAATTCTTCATTTTTCTCCAATCTTTATTTGGGATTTTGATATACAACGATCCGCCTCCTTTTTGGACTTGGATCTATTTATCCTCATACCTTGCTAGGGTCTTTTCGGATAGACTTCTCCATGATCTTTACGGGAGTATTTGCTTTTCTTCGTGTGTCTCAATCCTTCATATTGATTTTTGATAAATGATTCTTCACATCACTTGGGATCTTTAGCAACAAAATGTAGCCCTCATGCCTTGTTAGGGCCTTTTCGGACTCGCCAATCTTCGCATCCCGCTTCAATAAGTTATGCCTTGGCTATGAACTCTAATCCATACCGAGCAACTTTTAAACGATCTTGGGCTAGAAGCTAAGTAACTTTTCAAATCGTACAACCTTATTTATTGTAGATAAATTTATTAGCAGGCGATGGGAGAATAGGCTTATAATTAACTCACATAAATTCACGAAAGAATACCAAACCTATAATTGACTCTATCATCTCTCGTTCTCCACAGTTTAAAATCTCAAGTAATGAGACTCGAGGATGCTTAGCCTATTAAATCAAAGTTTTGGGTTTTCGAGTCGCCTATAGGATCTTGCAAATTCTTAGACTTTTTCAAGTTTAGAAATCGCATTTTAAAGTTCCCTTGATAAACGACTCTCTAGGATCGATTATAGGAACTTGCAAAAAGTTCTTGTTCTTAACCCGTGAGAGTTAAGACTTTTGCGTTTTATAGCTCCCTATATAAAAGCCTTGCAAAACTTGACTTAAACACGTTAAGGATACTAGCTAGAGTAAACTTAGACAAGTAAACTCGGGTTGAGTCAAAAGATTCACAACGTTTAAAAATTAAAACCACTTTATTAAAATTTTATTCTAGTAAGGAAAGGAAATAACTATACAAAGGGAAAAACTAATAGGCCAAAATAGATCAAAAATTTTGAAAAATGTCGAAAAATTGATTTTCCGGTTAAAATGAGGACAAATACAAGGAAAAGGTCACTTAACTTCGATAGAAGTCCCCCCTACACTTAATATAAACATTGTCCTCAATGTTTAAGCATGTGGGAGTAAACTCCCCTACACTTAGGACATTGTGCACTTTGTTTAAATCTCGCTAAGGAAAAGACAACTAACGAGATTCCTATTTTAATATTGAAAAATATAAAATAGTGAATCAAATAGAGTTTAGGATAAAAACGGGAAAATGGGAACACGGAATCACGAGTCGTCAAAAATCATCAAGAGTGGATCATTGAGCGCTCGAATCCCTGAATATGAGAAGAGAGGAAATAGAAAACACCAACGGGTCTCCCCTACACTTAGGATAAAGAAAGCTAAAAGATAGATACATGGGTTGCCTCCCAAGAAGCGCTTGATTTTTGTTAACCGAGTCGTGAGCCTGACTCGACCTTGATTATCATAGGAAGAAGTATGAAACATATCCACCGGCATCAAAGACATAGTTTTCGTCCATCAAGTAGCACAAGCTTAAGGCGAACAAGGCAAGCTAAAGAAGAGTAGGCAAGGTTCCCTTAAGCAACGATGGAGCACGGTGGAAGCAAGTATGGTGAAGTGGTGCAAGAATATCTTCAGTAGTTCCAAATTTTTTTCCTTTTATTTCATCAGATGGATACTGAGATGGCTGAAGAATATCGATACCGGGGTCGAACACCTTTTCCTTTAGGGGAAAATAGCACTCAGGCTCAGTAGAATTTGAAGATGATCCGCGAAGAAGATGCACAACCTCGTCCTCAGAAGGTGGACAAAGAGGTGTTAAATCATACGTGTTGCGGATGTTGGTGTCGTCCGGTTGCTTCTCCTTCGAAAGTATTTTCTTCAAATCTAAAGTAGGATCAAGACCATAATCATCAAAGTCCAAAGGAGGTGCATCACTCTCATGAGGGAAGTAAGTATTGAGAAAAGTAGAGAAGTCTTCCTCAAATGAGTAGTCATCCAAAGTAGGATTAAGCATGGTAGGCGGAGGATCTTCATCATGAGAAGAATCACTCGAAAGAGTATCGGCCTCATCAAAATCATCATAAATGGGCATGTCGAGATACTCGGAAGCAAAGTCATCATAATCATCCGTATCTGAGCTAGAATCATCATCATAAGCATCAAAGATCGGTGGAGAATCATATATGGGAGAAGGTTCCAAATTGGAGAGAGAATCATCCACATCATCTTGAAAAAGTGGATTATCAATGCAAGACTCGAATAGAGGATTGTTGTAGATGACAAAATCATCGAGCACATTAATCATATTCGCTGATTCTCGGCCTCCAAAGAATTTGCTTGTAAGCTTCCCCATTTTGAACACTTGTGCATCATCCCCGACTCTTAAGATGAGCTCACCTTCGGCAACATCAACTAGAGCTCGTCCGGTTCTCAAGAATGGCCGACCAAGTATTAAAGGAATACGAGGGTACATTTCATAATCAACCACAACAAAGTCGACCGGAAAAGTAAAGGTGCCAACTTTAATGAACACATCTTCGGCAATACCAACGGGGTAAGCGATAGTGCGATTTACAAGCTCAAGAGTCATCTTTGTTGGAGTAAGGTCGGGTAATGATAGTGTTTTCCAAACACTTAATGGCATCAAATTTATACTGGCCCCGAGATCAGCTAGGGCAGTAAATTCTTCGATTTTGTTAAAAATGCACGCAACACAAAACGACCGGGATCTCCAAGTTTTTCCAGAAGTTCTTTAAGAATAACTGCAGAACAGTTTTCATTTAAGCGTGTGTTGGCGAGCTCAATCAGCTTCTCCTTCTTGTTAAGCAATTCCTTAAATGCTTTGACGAATTTCGGCATGTGGACAAGTGCTTCAACAAGGCTAATGTTGAAATTCATTTGAGAGATCATCTTCAAATAGCTCGACACTTGAACGTCATCTTTGGTGTGCATTTTGGTCTTTCCTAAACGAGATGGATAAGGAATATTGGGTTTGGGTGGTGAAGGTGTAGGTGTAGCAGGTAAAGGTTGAGATATTGAAGGTGGGGTTGGTGGAGGATTCTTGGTGGGTACTTCATCACGACGAGGCGGAGACGGTAATGGTGTACTAATACTAGTTGTAGGAGTAGTAGGGCTAAATGTTGGTGGAGGAGGTGTAGATGATGGGGGCGGGATAGGTGGTCCTACTATGGTAACTCCACTACGGGTAGTAATAGCACTCACATTCGCTCGCAGATTGGTGACGGTGTTTGAAGGTAGAGAACTCGAAGTAGAAGGTTGAGCGGTGGGCAAGAAACTAGCCAGCATATTCTTCAAATCATTCGTTTGATTGCTGAAGGAGGATTGTATATTATCTCGAAGCTCGGATCTAATGTCATTCCCTTGCTTGGTGATATCCCCTTTCAAATTGATAATTTGGCTCTATAGATTCTTGATTTGCTCACCTTGGGTTCTCATCAAGGCTTCAACATCGGGGTTAATTGGTGGGGCTTGTTGAGCGGGTGGGTGATTAGGATTAGAAGCTCTAGGTGGGATTTGGTTGCTTCTATTGTAGTTGTTGTTGAGGTTTTGGTTTTGAGGAGAAAAACCGGGTGAAAGGTAGTTGTTTGACCGGTAACTCAGCAAATTTCGATCCCCTTGAGGTCGGGCTTGGTAATTTTCCGGTGAATAATTACAATATGCCGCATACACGTTTTCCGGATTTCCTTGAGTAGAAGGACAATCAGTGTATGAGTGTGGACCGCCGCATGGCTCACAAGAATTGGCTACCGCTTTAACTTGTTGTTGGTTTGTAGCGAGAAGCAAGATATTTTTGTTCATTTCGGTCATCATGCGGGTGATTTCGGTCATATCGGGGCTTGCTGAAGTAGAAGAAACATTGACTCTCGGGTTGTTCCTTGAAGAAGCGGAGGAATCCCAGTTTTTCTGATGAGTAGTCATGTTTTCAATAAGCTCTCTACACTCCTCGGGTCTTCTTTTCATAAATGTGCCACCGGCGGCTGCATTAATCGTATCACGATCTCGAAAAGTCAAACCATTGTAGAAAGTATCAATTAAGGTCACAGGGAGCATGTTGTGGTTTGGACAACGATCGATCAAAACATTATATCTTTCCCAAGCATCAAAGAGAGATTCATCGGTATCTTGCATGAAACCGCTGATTTGATTGCGAAGGCTCGTGACCATGGATGGTGGAAAGTAGCGCGACAAAAAGCGTTGAGTCATGTCATCCCAAGTATGAATGGAATTCTTCGGGAGATGATCAAACCATTTCTCGGCGTGGTGTGATAAAGTATGTGGGAAGATTTGAAGGCGAAGAACATCCATTTTGGCACCAGGCAACTTCATGCTTTGAGTGATTGTAATGAATTTGTCGAGGTGTTTGTTGGCATCATAATTAGGCATTCCGGTGAATGGATTTGTTTGCACTTGCTGGATCATGTGATGCTTCAACGAAAACTCCGGAGCCGTGATTTGCATCGGCGCAATCGGTCCTCCTCGTCCAAACATGGTGGGTTGACAAAGCTCCTCCATTGTCCGAAGATCAGGCTGTGGAAGAACATTGTTGTTGTTATTATTGAGGTGCGGTGGATTATTGTTGTTGTTAACACCTGCCATACTTAAATCTTCTCGAGTCTCGGGCTCTTGATAATTAGAAGATCTAGTACGCATACACCTACAAAGGCAAAAGAAAAAGAAACCAAACACAAAGAGAATATATGTACACAATAAAAATAAAGTCTTTTTGGATTTTTGAAATTTTTTAATTTTTATGGATTTTTAAAAAATTTTAATTTTTATGGGTTTTTTGAATTTTTTTTAAAGAAAGAAAAATAACGCTCACGAATGAACGGATCCCAAAAAGCAACGCGTCTCTCCAGAAAACCGTTAATCTTTACGAAAAGAGCCGGCAGCGGCGCCATTTTAATGTTGGTCTTTTGGCCAGGTAAAAAAGTTCTTTGTTGTATGTCTAATCGAATTGATCCTGGTTACCTATGCGACTCAGTCGTTCTTTGGTGAAACAAATAGTTGTGTCGTTGTAGTAATTAAAAAGGTGCAAAACAATTAAAATAAAAGTGCAAGTAATTTAAAATCTAACTCTAATTTAAAATAAAAGACAAGAATTTAAAAGCGTGAAAAAAGTAAATGGGCACTTAATGTAAATAACGCAAACTTAAATCTATCTAAGGCAAACTTAAAACGCAACTAAAACTTAAAACTAAGGCAAGGGTAAAATAAATCTAAGGCAAGTAAACTTAAAGTGCAACTAAGTAAAAGGGCGGGAAAAGTAAAGCTTGAAAATTAAAAACAGAAAGTTAAAAACTGAAATTAAAAAGAACCTGAAAACAGCTCATCCGGAATAAACCTTCGTTTGGAATAATCACTCATCCGGAATGTCACTTTCGTTCGGAATGATTCTTCTTCACTCGGAATATTTACCAAAAACCTTGATCCAGAATAAATCATTTATCCGGAATATTTCACTTATCCGGAATAAAGTCTTGATTCGGAATACTTAAGCTTGATCCGGAATGTTGCTAATCCGGAATGTTTTCCGAATGAATCCCCTTGATCTGGAATGTTGAAGATTCCGGATGAAGACCTTGATCCGGAATAATTACTTATTCCGAATAAAACTCCTTGATCCGGAATATCTCCTTGATCCGGAATAAATCCTCAAACTTTGATTCGGAATGCAAATTGACCCGGAATAAAATCCTTGATTCGGAATATGTTCCGAATGAACAAAAACTCTAAAATCCTTCACTCGGAATGTTGCTGATCCGGAATATGGCCTTGATCCGGAATATGTCACTTATTACGGATGAACACCCTTTATTCGGAATAATCAACAAACAATCTTCACTCGGAATGTTTTGGGCTTTGATCCGGAATAATCCTGGGAACAGAAACGAAGAACACGCAAGAACAATATACACTAATCCAATCTAATCTAATCAAAATCAACCACAAGATTAAATCAAACTAATAACAAATAATCAACTAATCATAAACAATCAAACCAAAACAATAAAACTAACAATAATAATCAAAATAATCAAAACCCACTTTAATCAAATCAATAAAATAAGAACATGAACATGAACAATAAACATAAAGATTAAAGATTAAAGAAAGGTAGATAGGAGATGAACAATAAAAGTAAAGATTGACAATAATTAAAAGAAAATTTACTTGAAATTAAAGGAATTTAATGTGCAAGACAAGTATTTAAATTTGACAATTAAGTAAATGACATGTATTTAAATGTGCAAGGTAATGAAAATGGAAGAACTAGTGTCACTCTAGCCAACCAGAGAAAATGAATGAAATCCTAATCTATTTATAGGGGAGATTAGGGAGGTGCTTAGGAAGCTTCCTCCCCTCTTTCTTCTTTCCTTAATTGCATAATTAAGTCCTTGTCTTCTTTAATCTTTGACTTTAATGACTTTGTCTCGGGATTTCTTTAAACTCGTCTTGTAATTCTTCAATAAATTAGACTTTGAGTTCTTCGGCTTTTAGTAAACTTCCGTCTTTTGACTTTTTCTTCGATAAATCTTCAGAATTGGTCTTGGACTTCTGTTCTTTTTGCACTCTTGGTTTCTTGACTTCGTCTTTCGTCTTTTTCTTCGATAAAAGCCCGTGAATGCCCGTGTTTTCTTCACTTTTCACCTTTTCGTCCTAAATCACAACAAAAACACAAACCACGCATAATTCCGACATAAATGACATAAAATACACGTTTAGGCTCGGTTATTATTGTAATTAAGTGGTAAAAAGGATGGGTGTTTACACACCTATCAGGTACCCGTCACCGCATTGCGCGGGTACCTGACTAGTACTTTATAATGAATTTATCTCGTTCTAAAAATAGAAGTCTTAAAAAATTAAGCCTACAACATTTCCTTAATAAGAAACTTACATAAGCAATTATAAATGTTTACATATACGATTTCGAATTTAGTCCCTATTTAATTAAACATTTATTCACCATTAAAATGAGAGTAACATACTTTGACCAATGTATATGTTTTATAAAAGTCAATTCGTAACGTTCCATCTCAATATTTAAATACCATAAACAACCATTCAAAATTTTAACAGCACATTAAGATATTTATTTGTAACTGTTGTGAGACCCCTAGAATCTGACATGGAACAACTAGGCAACGAGGGGATCACACATCAAGGTACGAGTAACAATGAGTTATAAATGACACAAAAATAACGCAATAAAAGACATATATATTACATCACAATTTATCAGAGTTTAGAAACTTCGGTCCCATAAGTTTTGAAACATAACAAAGTACCATAACATCATAGTTTTAAGTTTTAAGATAACAAAAGATCAGCGGAAGACTTTGACAACGTCATTTATAACAAAGCATAAACATATCACAACACAGATCTTTCCAAGCTGCCAACATCCTGCGGTACCTCGTCCAAGCCCATTAAGCAGTATTACCTGAGATTAAAACATGTAAAACCCGTCAACAAAAAGTTGAGTGATATTCATAGGTTTAGAAAGCTAAGTAATGGAACACAATATACTTTGTAAAACAAGTAATGGGGGGATGACTATGTACATTCTCCATAGTCATGGTATATTATTGCTATTTAGTTCATGAACCGAAGCTTAACTCAAAGTAAGTTCCTCTAGGGAGTATTCATCCTAAATACTCAAGTAAAAACAAATATTAGTGCGTCAAGGTACTTGAGACGGGGATAGTCAATCTCGATGGATCCACCTACAACATTCGCGCTTAGTACTCAAAATTAACGATTCATGATCAGGAGAGGAAACTTAAGGCTAAAGACTAAAAGCAATAATATCAATGAATTGATCTGGCAGCATACAGTTCTGGATAGCATACAGTTTAAAAGATTGTGTTCCAACATGTTAATCTCACCCCGTGTTTTGACACAATGAACAAGTAGCTAGAGGGGCTATGAACTCACCTTAGCTATAAGGTGGAATCAACACGAAACTGGAGGGCTCGGTAGTAACAACGGAAAGTCAAGCAACGTTAAGTCATCCGAGACCTACGATAACGGGACGCGAAATTTTAGAAGACACGAAATAAATGTTTATAAAAACACTTGAAATAAATGAGTACATAACTAAATTATGACACATAAGAAAACCCATGCAAGGGGTACTTCTAGACTCCATCTAAACGTATACTTTTATTAGATAATGTTTTCGATAAAAACTGCCGGCACATACCAAATGTACGGGCTGATTTACCTCGCTTAGACACGTCAAATGTTTATGGTACTAACTGAGAAGCTCACTTAACATCTATAGAAAGACATATAAAAAGCTCGTCAAAAGTTTTTACTTCTAAGACTCACTGCCCGACACATCTTCGGGTTACAAAATCCGGACAGATTTACGTTAATTTTTCATACAACCGTTTTAACTTATTTCAACGACTCCGTTTACAAAACCGACACTCGGGTTTTAAAGTAAACTCGACCTCTAAGGTAAACACCTCATTATCAGTAGGTTACACATTTCAAAACTTCAATTTAGAGTCCCCGAGATTCGATCCAAATATCGACAACAATTTTAGATTGTGTCGATACTCGTCTCCCGGTACACGAAAAATCAAACTAACGCCATTTCCAACTCGTTTGGAGTTGGAAGCTCTAATTTATATCAAATCGAAGCTAAGAAAAATATCTACATCCCTATCTTATTTGTTTAATAATAAAACAAGATTAAGTTACGCAAAACCTTCCTCAACTTTCTGCCTAAAATTGGCACTTTAAAAATCATGTCGAATGATGTTTACAACAAAATCTAATCAATTTTCCACTCATAAAATCATCCTAATATCATCTTTAAACATCCTAAACCCTTGCATACATCAAAATCAAAAGATCAAAATCAAAACTTTAGACTTTTAAACATCAAAACCATAGAATTTAACCATGATCATGCTAAAAACAATGATCAAACACATAATCAACCATGAAATCATCAAAACTTCAAAAGTGGTTGCATGTGTACAAAATTTGTACCAAAAGATGCACCTTTCAAAATTAGGAAGTGGTCTTTATTTAGTTTTGGATTGATCAAGATGGAAATTGATGAAGATTGGGTGTTTTTGGGGTTGGTTCTCACGGCAACAAAGGGAAGGAGGAGGTGCTGATGTATTTTTTTTATTAAAATGGATGCATGTGTTTAGTGGAAGTAAATAAAATGTTTATATATGGTGGTTGAGTGGAGGGACCATTGTGGCAACTTTTGAAACTTTAGGACCACAAAATAAATACTTTGTTAAAAAGTTGGGAATGACTATTAGTAAAATTTACAATTATTTACGGGGCTCGGGTTTCGTAAAAATACTTCTCAAAAGTTAAAACGCAATCGAAATAAGATAATATGGACTCCCGACTCGACTTAACGCGACATTTAAAGAAAACATCGAAAACATCAAACATTGAAACAATCGACAGTAAAAATATGAAATACAAGAATTTTACCGTGCCCGTTATCAGTCTAGACTTAATACAATGTAAAGATAAATATCTTTAAGTCGAAAGATTTAGCCCTCTGTTCTCGTTCCGTTGATTCAAGTAAAAGTTTGTAAAAATGCACGTGGGTGATTTTAAGTCAAAATATTTGATTTAAATAAATATGGAATTATAAAATAAAAGTAATTTTATAATTTCGAATAAGTACCAACAATGATTAAAATAATGAATACGAGTAAAATAATTACCAGGAAAATACGAGATCTCACAGTCTTCCCCCCTAAAGGAACTCTGGTCCCTCAGATTTTAACTAGAGATGGAAGAAGAAGACGAGAACAGATGGGGATACTTAGTCTTGAACTGCTCTTCACTTTCCCAAGTGAACTCAGCACCCCGACGTGAATCCCAACGAACTTTAACGATAGGAATCCAACTACGTTTCAGCTTCTTGACTTGGCGATCCACAATCTCTATTGGTTCTTCGATGAAGTACATCTTCTCGTCCACCCTTATTTCTTCTAACGGGATCTGAACATCTGATTCGGCTAAGCATTTCTTAAGATTGGAAACGTGAAATACATCATGAACACAACTTAACTCCTGTGGTAACTTCAGTCGATAAGCTACCCAACCAATACGCTCGACGATCTCGAATGGTCCTACAAAACGTGGTGCAAGTTTTCCTCTTTTACCAAACCTCACAATACCCTTCCATGGAGATACACGTAACAGCACACGATCTCCGACTTGAAACTCAAGAGGTCTGCGTCTTTTGTCTGCGTAACTCTTCTGACGACTTCTAGCAGTTTTCAGTCTTTCCCTAATCTGTACAATCTTGTCTGTAGTTTCTAAAACTAGTTCAGGCCCTATCAGTTGACTTTCACCTACTTCGTTCCATATAACTTGGGATCTGCACTTGCGTCCGTACAAAGCCTCGAATGGTGAACACTTGACACTTTTATGATAACTATTGTTATAGGAGAATTGGACCAAAGGTATATGAGTGTCCCAGCTACCACCAAAATCCATAACACATGCTCGCAGCATGTCTTCCAGAGTCTGAATAGTGCGTTCACTTTGTCCATCCGTTTCTGGGTGATATGCTGTACTCATTAATACTTGCGTACCCAACGCCTTTTGAAGTGCTTTCCAGAATTGAGATGCAAAACGACCATCCCTATCAGAAATAATCGATATTGGCACTCCGTGCTTTGTAACAATCTCATTGATGTAGATTCGAGCCAATCTATCAGTTTTATAATCCTCACGGATAGGAAGGAAGTGAGCAGATTTGGTTAATCTATCAACAATTACCCAAATTGCATCAAAACCACCACTACTTCTAGGCAGCTTTGTGACTAAGTCCATTGTAATCTTTTCCCATTTCCATTATGGGACTTCTGGTTGTTGTAAAAGACCTGAGGGTTTCTGATGTACTGCTTTAATCTTTAAACAAGTCAGACACTTGTTAACTTATTCTGCTATGTCCTTTTTCATACCTGGCCACCAGTAAATATCCCTTAAATCGTAGTACATCTTATCTGCACCAGGGTGAATCAAATATCTTGAAGTGTGAGCTTCGTCCATTATTACCTTTCTTAATCCTCCAACTAATGGAATCCATAATCGTCCAACAAAGTAAATTGTTCCATCATCTTTCCTTTCAAACTGAGCATCTAATCCTCGCAACAATTCTGTTGGAGCCTTAAAGTCCTTTGCAGCTTCTTGATGTGCTTCTAAAATCTTAGCCTTGAGGCTAGATTGAATGGTTATGCTCATAGCACGCACTCTCCTAGGTTTAAGTCTTTCCTTTCGACTTAGGGCATCAGCTAAAACATTAGCCTTTCCTGGGTGATACTTAATTTCACATTCATAGTCGCTAAGAAGTTCCAACCAACGTCTTTGTCGCATGTTCAAGTCCTTTTGGTTAAAGATATACTAGAGACTCTTATTATCAGTGTATATCACACTTTTCGTCCCATAAAGATAATGTCTCCATATTTTCAAGGCAAATACTACTGCACCTAACTCCAAATCGCGAGTAGTATAGTTCTGTTCATGGATTTTAAGTTGTTTGGAGGCATAAGCAATCACTTTTCCTCGTTGCATTAAGACACAACCGTAACCTTGACGGGATGCATCACAATAAACAACAAAATCATCCGGTCCGTCAGGAAGTGTTGACACTGGAGCATTACACAATTTGTCCTTTAATAAGCAAAAGGCTTGCTCTTGCTCTTCATTCCAAATGTATTCCTTATTCTTTTGTGTAAGCAGGGTTAAAGGCTTAGCAATCTTGGAGAAGTTTTCAATGAATCTGCGATAATATCCGACTAACCCGAGAAATGAACGGACCTCAGTAGGCGATTTAGGAGATTTCCAATTCTTAACTGCTTCAACTTTACTAGGATCCACGTGTATACCATCCTGATTTACCACGTGTCCTAAAAACTGAACCTCTTTCAACCAAAATTCACACTTAGAAAATTTGGCATACAACTTTTCTTTCTCTAGAAGACTTAAGATTGTTCTAAGATGATTTTCATGATCTTTTTCTGATTTCGAGTAAATGAGGATGTCGTCAATAAAGACTATGACAAACTTATCAATGTAGGGTTTGCAGACACGGTTCATTAGATCCATAAAAACGGCAGGAGCATTGGTAAGACCAAATGGCATAACGGTAAATTCAAAGTGTCATAACGAGTTCTGAATGCGGTTTTGGAGATGTCACTTTCATGCACTCTTAACTGATGATAACCTGAATGAAGATCTATCTTGGAAAAGCAGCTCGCACCTTGCAATTGGTCAAATAAGTCGTCTATACGAGGGAGAGGGTAACGATTCTTGATTGTCAGCTTATTCAATTCCCTGTAGTCTATACACATTCTCATTGCACCATCCTTTTTCTTAACAAAGAGCACAGGCGCTCCCCACGGCGAATGACTCGGTCTGATGAAACCTTTCCCTTGTAATTCCTTAAGCTGATTCGATAATTCATTCATCTCAGACGGGGCTAAACGATAAGGCGATTTGGCAACAGGCATTGCACCCGGAATAAGATCGATACGGAATTCAACTTCACGCACAGGAGGTAATCCCGGCAAGTCGTCTGGGAAAACTCCAGGAAATTTACAAACGATACGAATGTCATCAAGCTTTTTCCGATCAGCCTTGATAGAAAGAAGAGAACTCGGATTGTCATTCGGATTCTCACCACGAAGTTATAAGATTTTACCCGAAGAAAGAGGAATACGCAAGATTCGCTCAGAACAAACAATGACAGCGCGATGAGACGCTAACCAATCCATACCAACAATAACATCAAAACTGTCGAGACGCGTCGGTAAAAGGTCGATTAAAAACAAATGACCAAGCAAATCAAGGGTACAGCCACACAAGACTGTATTGGTACTAACAATCTTACCTTCTGCTAATTCTACTTCATAACTAGTGTCTAAAGTAGAAGGAGTAATATCAATGAAAGGAGTGAAAGCAGAAGACACGAAACTCTTCTCAGCACCGGAATCGAATAAAACACTAACATAGTAATCGTTAAGAATATGCGTACCCGTGACCACGTGAGGATTCTGCTGAGCGTTATTTCCCACATGATACACTCTGCCTCGAGCTCCATCGTTCTGCGGATCCTTAGCCTTTGGACACCTATTCTGGTAATGACCTGTTTCACCACTGTTATAGCACACCGGGTTGCAGTTTCCTTCCTTATGGCCAATCCTCTTACAAATTGCACACTTAGGAGGACGCACACCAACATGATGCCAATTGCATTGCTCGCACTTAGGCAGAGTCCCAGTATAACCTCGTTTGCCAGCAGGAGTAGCAGGAGCAACAGGAGCAGCAAGAATAACAGGAGCAGCAGGAACAGCAGGAGCAGTTGCATACATGGTTGTTGTCTCTTGTCTCTTGTTGGCTTGTCGGTTATTGTTCTTGTTGGAGTTTCTATTGTTGCCTCGGTTGTTGTTACGGTTATCGCCCTGATTGTTTCCTTGATTGTTTCCTTTATTATCCTCCCATTTCCGTTTGTTATCAGCATCTAACTTAGCAGCTTTACCTTCTATAGACTGCTCGACCAATTCACGAGCCATGTTTACTACTTCATGTAGGAAAGAGGGTTTTGATGAACTAATGTGTCCTTTAATCCTTTCAGGAAAGCCCTGGACATACCTTTTTATTTTCTTCTTCTCATCTGGAACCAGTTCAGGACACATTAAGGCCAACTCATAAAACCTATTAGTGTAGGCTTCAATATCATCATTCTTCATTTGTAAGTTCCATATCTCGTGTTCCATCCGAGCTATCTCAGTCTCAGGGCAGTACTCAGTAGTCATCATTGTTTTGAACTCGCTCCAAGGGATTTGGTTTGCATTATCAAGACCTAAGGTTTTAATATTTCCATTCCACCAGGTGAGTGTTATACCTTCCAAAGTACTAGCAGCATAAATTACCTTATCCTCTTCAGCACATTTGCAAGTTCCAAATACTTGCTCCATCTTTTCAAACCATCGTGTCAAACCAACGACACCTTCGGTCCCTTTGAAGGAGTGGGGTTTTCCAGACATGAAGGTCTTGTGTGAACATCCTTTTGTGCTTGAAGAACCTTCAGCTTTAGTTTGAGTCTCTCGGCTCTTTTCGTATTCAGCAACAGCTTTCTTTACCCTTTTTGCAATAACTCTCCCCATAGTAGCCCGGCGGGATCTCCTGGGTCCATCAGCTCTACGAATTCTGGTAGGCGGCATGTTTCTGTCAACAACACAATACAAAATTCAGTGTGAACTTGTATAAGTATGCTATTTCAAGATTCATGAAATTGGAGAAAATAGAATAAGAAGAGATTTTAGATATGTATAACTGACTGTCAACAAGGAATGCAACACTAAGGAGTGGAGTATATATATATATAATATAAAGCAAGAGGGGATTTGGAAGGAGGTAATGCGTATCACAATGAAACCAATGTAATATTTCAAATGAAATCAAGGTATGAAATATTATAACAATAATTAAGGTAAACAATAAGGATTAGAGAGTTACCCGCGCAGATATTGAACAACATTGGCAGAATCTGTGTTTGACACTTGTAAAGCATGAAATATCTTGATATTTAGTTATAGACCAAGTTTTGAAAATGACTCAGTTCTCTATAACCATCGCTCTGATACCAATCTGTGAGACCCCCAGAATCTGATGGAACAACTAGGCAACGAGGGGATCACACGTCAAGGTACGAGTAACAATGAGTTATAAATGACACAAAAATGACGCAATAAAAGACATATATATTACATCACAATTTATCAGAGTTTAGAAACTTCGGTCCCATAAGTTTTGAAACATAACAAAGTACCATAACATCATAGTTTTAAGTTTTAAGATAACAAAAGATCAGCGGAAGACTTTGACAACGTCATTTATAACAAAGCATAAACATATCACAACACAGATCTTTCCAAGCTGCCAACATCCTGCGGTACCTCGTCCAAGCCCATTAAGCAGTATTACCTGAGATTAAAACATGTAAAACCCGTCAACAAAAAGTTGAGTGATATTCATAGGTTTAGAAAGCTAAGTAATGGAACACAATATACTTTGTAAAACAAGTAATGGGGGGGATGACTATGTACATTCTCCATAATCATGGTATATTATTGCTATTTAGTTCATGAACCGAAGCTTAACTCAAAGTAAGTTCCTCTAGGGAGTATTCAGCCTAAATACTCAAGTAAAAACAAATATTAGTGTGTCAAGGTACTTGAGACGGGGATAGTCAATCCCGATGGATCCACCTACAACATTCTCGCTTAGTACTCAAAAGTAACGATTCATGATCAGGAGAGGAAACTTAAGGCTAAAGACTAAAATCAATAATATCAATGAATTCATCTGGCAGCATACAGTTCTGGATAGCATACAGTTTAAAAGATTGTGTTCCAACATGTTAATCTCACCCCGTGTTTTGAAACAATGAACAAGTAGCTAGAGGGGCTATGAACTCACGTTAGCTATAAGGTGGAATCAACACGAAACTGGAGGGCTCAGTAGTAACAACGGAAAGTCAAGCAACGTTAAGTCATCCGAGACCTACGATAACGGGACGCGAAAGTTTAGAAGACACGAAATAAATGTTTATAAAAACACTTGAAATAAATGAGTACATAACTAAATTATGACACATAAGAAAAACCATGCAAGGGGTACTTCTAGACTCCATCTAAAAGTATACTTTTATTAGATAATGTTTTCGATAAAAACTGTCGGCACATACCAAATGTACGGGCTGATTTACCTCGCTTAGACACGTCAAATGTTTATGGTACTAACTGAGAAGCTCACTTAACATCTATAGAAAGACATATAAAAAGCTCGTCAAAAGTTTTTACTTCTAAGACTCACTGCCCGACACATCTTCGGGTTACAAAATCCGGACAGATTTACGTTAATTTTGCATACAACCGTTTTAACTTATTTAAACGACTCCGTTTACAAAACCGACACTCGAGTTTTAAAGTAAACTCGACCTATAAGGTAAACACCTCATTATCAGTAGGTTACACATTTCAAAACTTCAATTTAGAGTCACCGAGATTCGATCCAAATATCGACAACAATTTTAGATTGTGTCGATACTCGTCTCCCGGTACACGAAAAATCAAACTAACGCCATTTCCAACTCGTTTGGAGTTGGAATCTCTAATTTATATCAAATCGAAGCTAAGAAAAATATCTACATCCCTATCTTATTTGTTTAATAATAAAACAAGATTAAGTTACCCAAAACCTTCCTCAACTTTCTGCCTAAAATTGGCACTTTAAAAACCATGTCAAATGATGTTTACAACAAAATCTAATCAATTTTCCACTCATAAAATATCCTAATATCATCTTTAAACATCCTAAACCCTTGCATGCATCAAAATCAAAAGATCAAAATCACTACTTTAGACTTTTAAACATCAAAACCATAGAATTTAACCATGATCATGCTAAAAACAATGATCAAACACATAATCAACCATGAAATCATCAAAACTTCAAAAGTGGTTGCATGTGTATAAAATTTGTACCAAAAGATGCACCTTTCAAAATTAGGAAGTGGTCTTTATTTAGTTTTGGATTGATCAAGATTGAAATTGATGAAGATTGGGTGTTTTTAGGGTTGGTTCTCATGGCAACAAAGGGAAGGAGGAGGTGGCGATGTATTTTTTTTATTAAAATGGATGCATGTGTTTAGTGAAAGTAAATAAAATGTTTATATATGGTGGTTGAGTGGAGGCACCATTGTGGCAACTTTTGAAACTTTAGGACCACAAAATAATACTTTGTTAAAAAGTGGGAAATGACTATTAGTAAAATTTATAATTATTTACGGGGCTCGGGTTTCGTAAAAATACTTCTCAAAAGTTAAAACGCAATCAAAATAAGATAATATGGACTCCCGACTCGACTTAACGCGACATTTAAAGAAAACATCGAAAACATCGAACATTGAAACAATCGACAGTAAAAATATGAAATACAAGAATTTTACTGTGCCCGTTATCAGTCTAGACTTAATACAACGTAAAGATAAATATCTTTAAGTCGAAAGATTTAGCCCTCGGTTCTCGTTCCGTTGATTCAAGTAAAAGTTTGTAAAAATGCACGTGGGTGATTTTAAATCAAAATATTTGATTTAAATAAATATGGAATTATAAAATAAAAATAATTTTATAATTTCGAATAAGTACCAACAATGATTAAAATAATGAATACGAGTAAAATAATTACCAGGAAAATATGAGATCTCACAACTGCCCATAAATACTACTATAAAACCCCATCGACCTTACTAGCAAATAAACACCAACAAAAACACAACAATTTTAGCATTGTTATTCATACGATTCTCGGCTTTTTCAATGTCTGGGTGTAAATTGTTTGTCATATGTTCATACGCAAATGTAAATGTTCAACCAATCAATGATGATGCGTATATTCATATTGTTCTCTACCTTGTCAAGATAGTATTTCGTCATCGATTCATGCACAAATGTTTAACTTAAGTCTAACAGTATTTTTTATGATTTGCGTAAGCATTGTTGTGTTAAATGTAGCTTAACTCGATCCATATGAGGAAATCAACTTTTTGTATTAATCTTTATCAACCACATGTATATCATGCCAAAAATCTAATAACATTTCTTATAGTTTAAAAATGCTATTTGTGTTAATAACTTTAACTCGGACTTATTTTTTATTTAAGTATAAAATAGCTTGTGTTGCTATTCATTATAGTTATTTTATTTGAAAGTTATTATTCATTCATAAGTTATTGTATGGAAAAACGTATAAACGAAAACATTTGCTCGCTACAAAATTAGTCACTGGGTACCCGCAGCCGCAGTGCGCGAGTACCCTGCTAGTCATCAAAAAAGTCAAAACAAACACCCCTAATCCATTTTCAATATCATTTAAAAAGTTTAATTTGGCGCACTTTTCCTCTCATGAAAAAAACACACTAGATCAAACCCTAATCGTATAATCGATCTGTAATACAAAATGTTCGATGAAATGCGAATCTTAGTTTGTGTCAAGTTCAACACAAGGTGCTCGATTAAATGATGGAATAGTTTACTTTTTTTGTATTATGAATAAATAATGATTTGTTGCCTGTAAATAAGCTAGTCTGCAGAAACTGAGTTTATGTATCAACATTTATCGTGTTTAGTTTTCGGTAGTTAGTTGTGGTAGGCTCATAATAAGTGCCGTGGTATGGTTTTGTGAGGATGGATTCCATAGCATAAGATTTGGTGGATGGAATTACTCAGCACCTATGATGCACGGGATCGCCCAGAAAGGTGGCGTATCCGTTTGGGAGCGGGTCGGTATCGGGATCGCCGGTGATTTGGCTCAGGATCGAATCTTGACCGATTCCAAATCGAAAGGAGAGTTTGTTGACCGACTCTGGCAACGATTCGTATTATTAATCCCAGTTTCATGGCATGTATGTTACTTTTTAGGGTTTTTATGGTTCTTAATGTTATAAATACGGTATACTAATACAACACAACGATTCATCATTCAACGAACGATACATCTTATCAGTTATTATTATCCATTATTTATCATCAATGATTCATCATTCAATAGCCACCATTATGTCTTCCTCTTCCCAGAATACAACAAAACAAACACAAGCATCATCTTCAACTGATGATGAACAATCTCCATTGTGAGATTTTTATAATATATTTATTTTTGTTATTTTTTTATTGCCGTATCCATGCCAATCCCGTATCTTGATTTTTTTATTTTTGCCGATTCTCGTTCCACTATCGGTCCCGTATCCCCGTTTCGGTGCAACCTTGACTATAACTACAATCATGCCCTTATCCTTACGGAAAACCAAATCTGATATTTTTCAGTATTTACCGCCTTTGGATTTTGGGTAATGTTTGGTTTGACAAGTACATTCTAGTTCAAGTTAACATGAACCCGATGCAAAAATTGAGCCAAAATACTAAATCAATATTTTTAACCATGGCTACCTCTTGGACTGGGCGTTATAATCCCTTGGTTCACGCGTCAAGGCTATTACACAAACCCTTGTTAACGCGTGGAGACGATGCAACAATGTGTTGGTTTAGTTTGGTTGTCGGCTTCATTAAGCGGTTTTCGTGTGTGTATTGTGGGATATGTTTGTTGGTCATATGTAACTGGTAGCGAAAATGTTAACTACTATGGGTGTTTGGTACTCCGTAGTTGATCCTGATAATAAAAGTGGAAGCTGATATACACACAACTTCAGATGAGCATGGTCTGATAATCAGACCGGACTAAAAATCGATTTTGTTCAAAACGCGCGATCGAAATGTGCAGTCCACGTCCGCACGGCCCGGTTTGGCTCGTCAATCCAGTCCAATCTTATAAAACATAATGGTCGGTTTTGCATAAAACCGAGATGGACCTGAACCAGACAGAATAAGGGGTTAAAGTGTTTACAAGTGAAAAAGCATAACTACCAGTAACAACAACTCAACCAAAATCCTAAAACCCCTCCAACCAAAAAACACAAACACAAAACATAAATACATAATCCCAATGTTTTAAAACCCGGATTTTGAATCGAACCGGTCGAGTCACCGGTTCACTGGTTAGACCGCCGGATCAACCCGGTTTTTCATAAAAAAAATATATACTAGATATTTGCAATACTACATATATATATATATATATATATATATATATATATATATATATATATATATATATATATATATATATATATATATATATATATATATATATATATATATATATATATATATATATATATATATATATATATATATATATATATATATATATATATATATATATATATATATATATATATATATATAAGGGTAAATGTTAAAAATACCCAATGTACTTTTCTAGATTATCCATTATACCCATTTTACTATTTATGTGAAAAAGTACCCATTTGAATAATATTTCAAACTTTGATTTTTTTTTATTTGTTGGATCGGGCCCACTAGTTCGGTTACCGGTTATATCCCAAAAACTTAACCTACAAAACCTGCAATCGATCCCCAACACCCCCATTTCATCTTCTTCCCCATTTCATAACA
This sequence comes from Glebionis coronaria, assembly GCA_025667525.1. Lineage (NCBI taxonomy): Eukaryota > Viridiplantae > Streptophyta > Magnoliopsida > Asterales > Asteraceae > Glebionis > Glebionis coronaria. Next base: position 548,522,030 of record CM046879.1, on the reverse strand, counting down.
CTCGATCCAAAAACACTCTATCCAAAATCTGCCAAAAAACATAACTTCCACCCCCATTTCATCTCTTCCCCGATCCTCATTTCGCCTTCTTCTTCCCCCAAAAATACTTCTCCATTTCGCCAGGAACACCATTTCGCCTTCTTCTTCCCCCAAAGGTATGTTACCCTAATTCATTATTAGAACCCTAAATCATTAATAATTAATAGAATTCTATTCGTTTATATTATTTTGGGTAATTCATTTGTTTATATTGTTTTGTTATTGATGATCCCTAATTTATTATTAGAACCCTAAATCATTAATAATTATTAGAAATCCATTCATTTATATTTTTTTGGGTAATTCATATGTTTATATTGTTTTGTTATTGATTATCCCTAATTCATTATTAGAACCCTAAATCATTAAGTTCTGAACTGGATAGAGTAATCACCCTAATTGAACCTCATGAGGCTGAGTTAGATCCTATTGTCTGATAGAAAGTATTGTACCAGTATGGATATTTTGCTTGGTAGACATTGGCACTATGGATCATTACAGTAAAATCATAGCAGTTACATATGGGTTAGGGTATTTTGCTTTTGTGAAAGTGAAATAATTTCAGATAACTCATATTTAGCTATATTTAGTGTAGACTGATTGAGTTAAGGTTACGTGTAAATATATTTAGATACACATTTAGGTTAAGGTATTTTTCGATTCTTATCTTCTTTAGGGTTTCCTGCACAAATTCTGGCCAAATGTACTTTGAAATAACAGGTATATGCTTGTGTTAATATTTCTTGCTCTGATTTATCTGCCTTTGTATAAGCTTGGGTGGTTCAGCCAAAATATTCCGAGAAATTCTATCATCTTATGGCTAGCCTTAAACAAGACATTTATTTATGTTACTGAATAGTTGCTATTTTTTAGTTACACATTTAGGTAAACAAGTGCAGATTGAATGGATAATTTTTGAGTTATACTAAGACCTTGTGGGGATCAAGTGCAGATTGAATGTGTTTGTTTATTACTCCCTTTAATTGTGTTTAAGTTAGATTACCCACCATTTGTTATGACTAATAACTTCTATGTCTAACATTAATATCTCAAATAAAAAAATGAGCAAAAAAGTTCAATTGATTGAGTTGAGTGAGTCTAGCAGCAGAGATGGTGGGTTGATTGAACCAAGGTGTGAAGGATCTTCAAAGCACCGTGCACTTCCTCCCTTAGGAACAGCCAAAAGGCCTAGGCTTGCTGTTACGGCTGAGGTTGCTAACATTTTTAGGATTGGTTATATCTCAAAGGAGCATCTACAATGGTATGGATATGTTGATGTAGCTGAGTATAAAGCCGATTCACGATACTGGGAGACGTGGGATGAAGATAATGGTAGTCCATTTGTTGATTCCTCTTCTGATGATACAGATGATGTTGATGAAGAATCGAGTTCTGTGAAGACACCCTAAAGAAAATAGGTCCTAATGTGAACTATGTAGCAAAAAACATTCTGAAAAGCCCTACCCGTATTAACAATGCCGTTCTTGGACTTTCTAACAATACAACTTGGGAACAGATTGTCCAAAAAATGGGGAAAAGGCCTGGTGGTTCAAAAGGGAAGGGGAACGCAAAGGATGGTTCCAATAGGAAGGGGAAGGGTAAGGCAAAGGCCTGAAGCTTTTTAGATTTGTTTAGGTGTTTCTGTATTCTTCTATAAACTAATTTTATCTATGCTTGTTAAGACATTGGCAGTAATCATGTAATAACATTTTTATGTAATGAAACTTGTATGGTTATGTTAACTACTATGCTTATGGTTATAAACATGTATGGTTATGCATATGAGTTCTATTCAGACACTTTTATGTAATGAAACTTGTTTGGTTATGGTAAGGAAAAGGCCTGAAATTTGTTTAGGTGTTTCTGTATGGTTATGGTTATAAACTGTAGCATAAGTTGATACTTGCTATAAAATGTTGCAATATAGACAGCAAATCTGGAGAATCACATATACAAACATAGCACAACAAATTGTATCATAGTTCATCCTTTACTTGTTATGTTGGTGCAGGCTTACTGTAACTTGACATAAGTTGATACTTGCTATAAACTGTAGCAATATAGACAACACAAGAAATTGTAACATAGTTCATCCATGCATTAAACTTGAACCAAACACAACTAGCAAACAAGGGTTATAAAATTGTTACCAAATACAAACAGTGTTAACTACCATTGTTCATATACAAAATGTTTAGGAACCAAAAACACAACTAGCTGATGCATCAAACTTTCTTTTTTCCCTGCTTCAGGATATGCTCCCAAGTTTTCCCATTTGCTAACCCTAGCACAACTGTTGTTACTGGAACAGAGCTTTTGGCAATTCCACAATCTTTGGTTCTGTTGCCCAGACAAAAATACTTGCCTTCAATGGATTTTGTTGTAGTACCTGCACATTGTGATATAGCAACATTGTGACATAGCAAACAAGGGTTATAAATTTTTTTTACATGTATGTAGTTATCAACTTGGTGTTCCAAAAAAGTAAATAAATATATGGAAACCTTTTAGATTTTTAAAAATAGGTATGCAGTCATCAAGTGGGATTGTGTATGCAGTCATCAAGTGGTGCCAATTGAGTATCTTGGTGAAAAGTAAGTGATTTTGACACATTTGTCTTAACCAATATGTGGATACTATATTTGAGGGATTATTTTTTTATCTACTTTGGGTAAGGGATGCTTTGGTGAGGACATGTGTTATAGGAAAGTGTTTTTCCCAGTTGTAAGTGAACTAAGATGGTTGTAAGTGTGAGATCACTTTGGTTATCTACTTGGACTAAATGGTTACTGGAATCTCAACTGTAGAAACAGTAGAGTCCCAAGTTATGCTATTTAAGGACATGTGTTCATTTGTTAATCTCACACAAATCAGTTAACTACTTTGCCAAACCTAAACAAAGAAAAAATGGCCTATGTTCCTAGAATATGGGCATTGGAAGCTGAGATCGGGGCTACGAATTTGGGCAGCTTGTTTATTTGTTATTTGGGCAAGGACATCAAAGCAGACAAAGCATGGAAGACTAAGCTGGAGAGGGTCCGTAGAAAAGTTTTCAATGGCGTCGTCGAGCGTCAGCACTTTATCCAAGAACTGAAGACCTTTCCAATAGACCATATGAATGGCGTGATGATAGCCTTGCTGGACAAGAAACAGGTGGAAGAGAATGCTTTCATCGAGAAGCTGCAGACAGAGGCAACCACGATCCATAATATGATCGCTTTGAAGGAGGGTTTTCTTTCCAAGCTCAAGGCAAACGGACTCTGGTGAACGGCGTCTGTGGTTGTTGGTGTTTAGGTCTATAATAAAAGTCCTAGGTTGTTGTGTGTCAAGTCTTCAGGTTAATGTCTTTATGTATGCATGTACATGTTTACTTTGTGAGTCTAATGTTGTGTCTGTATGATCGGGTCAGTGAAACTGTGAGTAATGTAATATATTTTGTTTATAACACTCCTAGTTTAGTGCATATGTTTTCAGTGTAGATGACCATAGGATAATAAACATGTTATATGAATATGCTATATTAGAGATTATAAGTAAAGATGGCGCACCTGTTTCTGTTGGGAGTTGGTTTGATGGACCTTCCATTTTTGATGCATTGGTTGAAGGGCCTTCTCTATTTGTTTTGACATTTTTGGATGGACCAACAACACATTTGGATTGTTTGCTTTATACTTCATCACTTGATTCCTTTAAATCCTTTCCCTGGAAACCACCAATTGTATTTCTTACAAAAATCTTCATGAAATAGTCAGACCTATCGGAGATACATATTTGTTCATACTCTTCTTCTGACCTAAAGCCATGAAAGTCTAGGAATTCTTTTGTTGCACCTTCAGTTCTCAATTTGTAAACGGCTTTTTTTGCTTCAGCAGTTATAGGAAACCCAAGATCATTTTCATAAGCTTTATGTCTACCCGCTTCCTTATAACCTCCGATGGTATGTTTCACAAATGAATTTATGTAATAATCTGACCCATAATACAAACAATAGTTTTTAAACTTTTCTATTGAGTCTCCACAGCCATGATAATCAAGGAATTCAAGACTTGGACCTTCACGTTTCAATTTTGCTAATGCTTGTTTTGACTTTTCTGTGGTAGGCGACCCAGCTTCCCTTAGAAATGAGTCTATGCTAAAAGAATACATTGGATCATAACTAGACCAAGAAGATACATCACTAGCAACTGGTGTGGCTTTGTTACTAGGTTTAGGGCCACCTATCTCACTAGCAGCTATACCTAATGAAAATTAAATATAAATCATAGAAGAACTTAACATAATCATCTTTTCTGGAAACAAATTAAAGGTTAATATGAATCATACCTTTGCCTTTATCCATTTAGCTTAGTTATCTAATTAAGATGAAATTAAGTGTATTATTAAATCTTCAATTTTTTTGGGTTCTAATAATAAGCTAGCCTCATAAATAACAAAAGAAACATCAAGGATAGAAGAACTTACATTAATGTTTACAAAGAAGATGGTGATGTGTTGTTGGTGTTCTTGGCGAAAATGGAGACAAAACAGACAAAGTATGTGGTTTTTGGTTCGAGTTGGAGGGATGGAAAGGAGAAGGCTTCTTTGTGTTCCTGGCGAAATGGGGATCGTATACTGGATCGGGGAAGAGATGAAATGGGGGTGGAAGTTATGAAATGGGGAAGAAGATGAAATTGGGGTGTTTTTGATCGAGTGTAAAGGTTTTGTAGGTTAAGTTTTTGGGATATAACGGGTAACCCAACTAGTGGGCCCGGTCCAATAAATAAAAAAAGTTAAAGTTTGAAATATTATTCAAATAGGTATTTTTCACATAAAATAGTAAAGTGTGTATCATGCATGTATGAACCGACTACATGTTTGTTAATATATGGCAAGTAAAACCAACCGACATGATTACAAACCGACTAATCTCTATTATAAAAGCCCATTCTTAGAGTTTGTTCATACGAATAAACCATTATCGATCATCATCAGAAAAACAAGATTAGGGTTTGTTGATTTAAAAGATTAGTTGGTAAAGATGAGGCATATGATGAAAGGTGGTATATGGAAGAACACAGAAGACGAGATTCTGAAAGCTGCCGTTAGTAAATATGGCAGAAATCAGTGGGCAAGGATCTCGTCTTTGCTTGTTCGTAAATCGGCTCAGCAATGTAAGGCTCGTTGGTTCGAGTGGCTGCATCCTTGTATTATAAAGACCGAGTGGACCAGGGAAGAAGACGAAAAGCTGCTTCATCTCGCCAAGCTTATGCCAGCACAATGGAGAACCATCGCGCCGATTGTTAACCGTACTTCATCTCAATGCCTAGAGCGTTACGAGAAACTTCTTGACGCGGCTTGTGCTAACGATGAAAATTACGAGCCGGGTGATGATCCGAGAATTCTGCGAGCTGGGGAAATTGATCCCAACCCTGAGTCAAAGCCTGCCCGCCCTGATCCGGTTGACATGGATGAAGATGAAAAGGAGATGCTTTCTGAAGCACGGGCTCGTTTAGCAAATACTAGAGGGAAAAAGGCAAAGAGAAAGGCCCGAGAAAAGCAGCTGGAAGAGGCTAGAAGGCTTGCTTCTTTGCAGAAGAAGAGAGAGCTCAAGGCAGCCGGATTAGATAACATGCGTAGAAAGAGGAAGAGGGGAGGCATTGACTACAATGACGAGATTCCTTTCGAGAAGAGACCACCACCCGGTTTTTATGACGTGACTGATGAGAGTTCCATTGTTGAGCAACCCAAATTCCCTACTACAATTCAAGACCTTGAAGGTGAACGAAGGGTAGATAAGGAGGCCCGCTTGAGAAAACAAGATGTTGCAAGGAATAAAATTGCACAAAAGCAGGATGCTCCGTCAACATTACTGCTAGCAAACAAAATGAATGATCCTGAAACCATTAGGAAAAGGCCAAAACTGAATCTCCCAACACCGCAAATTCCAGATTATGAATTACAACACATTGCGAAATTTGGTCTTCCAGCTTTAAGTGAAGAACTTTTAGAAGGCAGTGGTGCCACACGTGCACTCGTTGCGGATTATACACAAACACCCCGCCATGGAATGACCCCACAAAGAACACCAGCCGGGAAGCAAGATGCAATTATGATGGAAGCTGAGAATCAGGCCAGGTCAAGACGATCTCAGACACCATTACTTGGGGGTGAAAATCCTGATTTGCACCCTTCTGATTTTTCAGGGATCACACCAAAGAGAAAGGAGATTCAAACATCAAATCCGATTTTAACACCGTCTGTGATGTCCACTCCTAGTGCATCTGGTTTGACACCTAGAATCACAATGACACCAAGAAACGGTCAGTCGTTCGGTGTCACTCCTAAAGGAACCCCAATAAGGGATGAGCTTCGCATTAATGAAGAGATGGAGATGCGTGATAGTGCTACACTCGAGTGTGCAAGGCAAGCTGATCTGAGACGCAATTTGCGTTCAGGTTTGACTGGTCTTCCACCGCCCAAAAATGAATACGTGATAACTGTTCAACCAGTTCCTGAAGATGATGAAGAACCAAAGGAGAAAATGGAAGAAGATATGTCTGACAGAATTGTTCGGGAGAAGGCCGAGGAAGAAGCAAGGCTGCAAGCTTTGCTGAAAAAAAGATCAGAAGTACTGCAAAGGGAGCTCCCGAGACCTCCTATTGGCTCACTGGACCTAATTAAGAAATCTCTAATAAAAGCTGACGAAGATAAGAGCTCTTTTGTTCCGCCTACTTTGATTGAACAGGCTGATGAGATGATTAGGAGGGAGCTTTTGTCTTTACTTGAACATGATAACGCAAAGTATCCTCTTCACGAGAAGCTGGAGAAGGAGAATAAGAAAGGAAACAGTGAGAAATCTGTCCAGGTTCCTGTAATAGAAGAATTTGACGAGGATGAAACCAAAGAGGCCGATCAATTGATTAAAGAAGAGGCAAAAGTTTTGCGTGTGGCAATGGGCCATGAAGATGAAGATTTTGATGAATTTGTTGAAGCACACAAGACATGCCTAAATGACATTATGTACTTTCCCACACGTGAGGTTTATGGTCTCTCTAGTGTAGCTGGAAACGCCGAAAAACTAACTGCATTTCAGAAAGACTTTGATATTGTGAAAAAGAGAATGGACTATGATACAAAGAAGTCAGCACAACTCGAGCAAAAAATAAAGATTCTTACGAACGGATATCAGATGCGGGCTGCTAAAATCGGGTCACTAGTGGAGGCAACCTTCAAGCAGATGGACACAGCTGGAAGAGAATATGAGTGCTTTCAAGCATTAAAAAGACAAGAACAGTTGGCAGCATCAAATCGTATCAATAGAATATGGGAGGATGTGCAAAAGCAAAAAGAACTAGAGAAAACTCTACAAAATCGGTATGGTGATCTTCTCATAAAGCACGAAAGGATCCACAATCTGATGGACAAGTACAGACAAGCTGGGGCGGATCTAGGGATTTTAGTAAAATAGATAGTTTTTTTGCCAAGAGTTCTATATTGAAATACTTTTTGTTGATAGTTTTATATCGAAATACTTTCCGTTGATAGTTTTATATCTTGTCCACAAGTACCTGTGAAATCGCGTGCTGACTTTACATCCATGTAAAATAAACAAAATCTAGGTAACAAATCATCCAATAAAAGTGACAGCCGATACACATCATATAAGCATTTTTTTTAATCATTTTAGCATAGCTATCCACTCATTTTGGATTAAAATTGAATGTCTAAAATTCTAATGCATTATGCTTACTAGGATCAATGCCCGCGCTCCGCCGCGGGGTGAATAAAAAATGTGTTTACATAAAAAAAGCTTATAGAAGCTAATAAGCGAAATATACTGAAAACGCGTTAAGAGCGCAGAAATGGCTTTTTACACGTTACTTAATAACTAATATTTTGTAATGAACCTAAATTCTGTAATACAATTGTCTAATGTTCAGCATAGTATCCACTTTGCAAGCATCAATACAATCACCCATTAAGTATAAAACCAAACACAGACATAAATAAATAACACTCTAACATAACTCAATAATCAAATCCGAAAGTTATACTGGCTCGGAGGTGAACGCGTTGCACCGACGATTCAAGCGATCAACCTGATTTAGCTGCAAACACGGCGTCGTGATGCCACGCCAAAAATCAGCCCGATGACAACCATCATAATCGACAAACTAATGACAGTAGGAAACCGGCAAACACACGCGTAAACCAATATCGTCATCGCCAATTCTTAGACTTTCTGTCAAGGAATATTCCTGCTCAACCTTCTTCCATTCTTTTTTAACTGGTTTTCAGCAAACACACAAAAAAAATCACCCATTAAGTGTAAAACCAAACACAGACATAAATAAATAACAGTCTAACATAACCCAATAATCAAATCCGAAAGTTATACTGGCTCGGAGGTGAACGCGTTGCACCGACGATTCAAGCGACCAACCTGATTTGGCTGCAAACACGGCGTCGTGATGCCACGCCAAAAATCAGCCCGATGACAACCATCATAATCGACAAACTAATGACAGTAGGAAACCGGCAAACACACGCGTAAACCAATATCGTCATCGCCAATTCTTAGACTTTCTATCAAGGAATATTCCTGCTCAACCTTCTTCCATTTTTTTTAACTGGTTTTCAGCAAACACACCAAAAAAATCACCCATTACCCCCTTAATACAATAAGGGGAATTGCAAAACACACTATTAAAAAATAATATAACTTCTGTGAGGGGAGGCATCTTTTGAGTATATATCTGCCGTTCATTTTTTCAATACCTTGTTCATTGCTATGGGTTTGCAAACAAAATCAAGATCTCACCGTGTGTTGGTTTGATTCCCTGTTCAAGCGATCAACCTGATTTGGCTGCAAACACGGCGTCGTGATGCCACGCCAAAAATCAGCCCGATGACAACCATCATAATCGACAAACTAATGACAGTAGGAAACCGGCAAACACACGCGTAAACCAATATCGTCATCGGCAATTCTTAGACTTTCTGTCAAGGAATATCCCTGCTCAACCTTCTTCCATTATTTTTTAACTGGTTTTCAGCAAACACACCAAAAAAATCACCCATTAAGTATAAAACCAAAGACAGACATAAATAAATAACATTCTAACATAACCCAATAATGAAATCCGAAAGTTATACTGGCTCGGAGGTGAACGCGTTGCACCGACGATTCAAGCGATCAACCTGATTTGGCTGCAAACACGGTGTCGTGATGCCACGCCAAAAATCAGCCCGATGACAGGCATCATAATCGACAAACTAATGACAGTAGGAAACCGGCAAACACACGCGTAAACCAATATCGTCATCGCCAATTCTTAGACTTTCTGTCAAGGATCGACAACCACACCGAAACTGTGGCCAACAAAAACAGCAGATGATCTCAAATTTGATCAAATACAGTAAAACACGTCCAAGATCAATCATCACAGCACCAACCACCCAACCTCACAGACGCCGCCTACCGAGCATCAACGCCGCACATCATGAACGATGGCAATGAAGAAGCTGGTGGCAACGAAGAGGGATGTGGGTATGTGGTTGAAACCTTAGTTAGATACCCAAACCATCAGAGATGAGATGAGATATCATCTCATTTGAAACACCATAAACCTGAAATAGATAAACATGGGTGATGATCAAATTCAAGGTCAAACTAACCAATATGTGTGATCAAATCGAAGGAAGAGTATAAGTGATCTACAGGAAACTGATCGAATCAACGAAACTAAGGTATTGAAAAAATGAACGGCAGATATATACTCAAAATATGCCTCCCCTCACAGATTCAAGCGATCAACCTGATTTGGCTGCAAACACGGCGTAGTGATGCCACGCCAAAAATCAGCCCGATGACAACCATCATAATCGACAAACTAATGACAGTAGGAAACCGACAAACACACGCGTAAACCAATATCGTCAGCGCCAATTCTTAGACTTTCTGTAAAGGAATATTCCTGCTCAACCTTCTTCCATTCTTTTTTAACTGGTTTTCAGCAAACACACCAAAAAAAATCACCCATTAAGTATAAAACCAAAGACAGCCATAAATAAATAACAGTCTAACATAACCCAATAATCAAATCCGAAACTTATACTGGCTCGGAGGTGAACGCGTTGCACCGACGATTCAAGCGATCAACCTGATTTGGCTGCAAACACGGCGTCGTGATGCCACGCCAAAAATCAGCCCGATGACAACCATCATAATCGACAAACTAATGACAGTAGGAAACCGGAAAACACACGCGTAAACCAATATCGTCATCGCCAATTCTTAGAATTTCTGTCAAGGAATATTCGTGCTCAACCTTCTTCCATTCTTTTTAACTGGTTTTCAGCAAACACACCAAAAAAATCATCCATTAAGTATAAAACCAAAGACAGCCATAAATAAATAACAGTCTAACATAACCCAATAATCAAATCCGAAAGTTATACTGGCTCGGAGGTGAACGCGTTGCACCGACGATTCAAGCGATCAACCTGATTTGGCTGCAAACACGGCGCCGTGATGCCACGCCAAAAATCAGCCCGATGACAACCATCATAATCGACAAACTAATGACAGTAGGAAACCGGCAAACACACGCGTAAACCAATATCGTCATCGGTAATTCTTAGACTTTCTGTCAAGGATCGACAACCACACCGAAACTGTGGCCAACAAAAACAGCAGATGATCTCAACTTTGATCAAATACAGTAAAACACGTCCAAGATCAATCATCACAGCACCAACCACCCAACCTCACCTACGCCGCCTACCGAGCATCAACGCCGCACATCATGAACGATGGCAATGAAGAAGCTGGCGGCAACGAAGAGGGATGTGGGTATGTGGTTTAAACCTTAGTTAGATACCCAAATCATCAGAGATGAGATGAGATATCATCTCATTTGAAGCACCATAAACCTGAAATAGATAAACATGGGTGATGATCAAATTCAAGGTCAAACCAACCAATATGTGTGATACCCAAATCATCAGAGATGAGATGAGATATCATCTCATTTGAAACACCATAAACCTGAAATAGATAAACATGGGTGATGATCAAATTCAAGGTCAAACTAACCAATATGTGTGATCAAATCGAAGGAAGAGTATAAGTGATCTACTGGAAACTGATCGAATCAACGAAACTAACACAATCAAATCACAAATATAGACCACATGAACATCAAGAACTAAAAAAACAAAGTAATTAAACGAAATCAAAAAGAAACTTACCAAAATAGTAGGTGTCAATTTTTTTCTATATAATAGGTTGGATAGAGATCCATTATCAGATCTATTAGCCGGGAGCTGCGCGAATGTGAGGGGAGGGGTGGGTAAGACTTTCCACAAACCCTATCAATGGGAAGATAAATCAACGGACAAAAAGGGGATTTGGAAAAACCCCATACCAGTGAACAGGGAATCAAACCAACACACGGTGAGATCTTGATTTTGTTTGCAAACCCATACCAATGAACAGGGTATTGAAAAAATGAACGGCAGATATATACTCAAAAGATGCCTCCCCTCACAGAGGTTATATTATTTTTTAATAGTGTGTTTTTCAATTCCCCTTATTGTATTAAGGGGGTAATTCCCTCTTTCTACAAACACATAATAAAGTATTCTTGGCACCCCCATTGAACTTAGGTTCAGTTTCACATAAAGGTTTGTTATCGCATTTACTAGTACTAATCATGTTTGCATAAAGTGAAGATCATCTTTAGTATGTACGTTTTACAGCTACTAGCTATTCTGAATGCGTATGAGATGCAAAACTAGTAGCAGCCATGATAACTTGTTAAATTAACATAACATGTGCAATTTCACTGACGTTTCTGTGTAACCTCACCAAAGGCCTCTTGGCCCAGCGGTATGTGAGTGGCCCTCTAACCTAAAGGTTGTGGGTTCAAGTCTCGGTGGAGACATGCGAGAAGTAATTTGTGAGATAGTTAGTGTGAGTTGTAAAAAATTGCCGTTCTAATATGTGGGTTTATGTACTTCATACTCCTAACCTGGTTTGCGCTACTGGTCTGCAACTTACGGTTCTGTTTCTTGGTCTGCACTAGTGATTTTTTCGCTCAGTATAAGTAATCCAAAAAAAGTATTAGGAACAAGGTTATAGACAATATTTGAAATGTGCTTATAAATCCCTGATATCAGTAAAACTGAGTGAGTAGCTAAGCCCCTATTAGCAAGGAATATGAGTATCTAAAGGGACTTGTTTCAGCATTAGTGCTTAGTAACTCCATCCACCAAATCCTGTGCCATGGAATCCATCCTCGCAACTAACTACTGAAAACTAAACACGACAAATGTTGATACATAAACTCAGTTTCTGCAGACTAGATTATTTACAGGAAACAAACCATTATTATCCCTGATACAAAATAAGTAAACTATTCCATCATTTAATCGAGCAGCTTGTGCTGAACTTGACAGAAACTAAGATTCGCATTTGATCGAACAGTTTATAATGAACTTGGTAAAGTAGGTGATATAAAAAACGTAAATTAACAACTAATTACAGATCAATTATACCTTTCAATTTTCATGAGTGTTTTTTCAGGAGAGGAAAAGTGCGCCAAATGATATATTTAGAATGATACTGTATTCCAAATGGATTGAGAGTGTTTGTTTTGAATTAATATTTTAAAAACCGGGTCTTAACCCGGTCTAGTGACCGGTTTACGAATCAATCGGTTAAAACCCCGGGTCAACCCGGTTCGATATATGTGTATATATTTTTTATATTTTTAATATGTATATTGTATGATCTTGTAACTCATTTTACGTCAAATTAAAAAAGTTAAAACCATTTATTCTTTACTCATTAGTTTTAATTTTTAGTTTTATATTTATAACATCATAAGTAGGGTAAAAGTCACAAATACATTATTTACTTTTCAAAAAAGTGAATCATTATACATTGTGGACCTTTTTATATACAAAATACATAGTTGAATTGTATATTTACCTTTGACTTTTTAAAAAAACTTTTTAACCGGTTGTTTTTTTAATTAGGCCCCGCCTCTTATATATTATCACCACTGTGAGTCTCATCAGTTATCTTAAGAGCCCTGGGTACGGTTGAGACTTGGAGCTCAAGCCGTGGGCAAAAAGTGCTGCCACGTCAGCTTTTTCTCCCAAAACACTAAAACTCCCCATAACCCCACAACCACACTCCCTGGTTAACACCACAAATTCTCAGTTTATCGTGACCCCACCACTTTTTTTTAATTCTCAACAATTAATTAACTTAAACTTTATTTTTTCATTAATAAAAAAAGTACAATTACTAATTTTTTTTTAAAACGCGAAATAAAAAAATACCGAATTAAAAAACACAAATACGAAAAAAAAACTTAAAAAAATACAACTTAAAAAATAAAATATTTTGAGTGCGCCGCGTCTTTGAGCTTTTCGATTCGCGCCACGTCTTGTGCACTCATTCCGGTTGTGTCGAACCGAAGGATTTGCAATTCTTCGTTCCTTTTTTGAAGCTCAACCACTTCAAGTCTTGTCGCCACCTCTCGGTCCAATCGTTCCTTTTTAGCATCACGGTCCGATAGAATTCGACCAATTGTTCTTTTTGAGACCCTGAAGTGGTGGATGAGCTTGAGGAGCGTTGAAACTTGGACTTTCTTGGAACACCATATGGACGAGGGATCTCATCGTCATTGAAAAGATCCGGATCTAGATCGGCTATCTTCCCCCGGGCACGGCGTGTGCGAGTTAAATCGGGATTTTTCCATTTATACTTGTCTTTCAAAACAAGCAAAGCACTTTTGTGTATAAACTCCTTGTTCCCGTTTTCATCTCGATACAAACTCATCACACGAGTCATCAAATCATCTTGATTTTCGCCACTCAAAAGTTTAGCGTTTTCATAAAATGAATTAAACTTGTGAACCTCGCGGTTCAAAGTTGTCCATTTCCCAGTCAACATATTTTTGTTCCGAGCTTTAAAACCCTCGTCCTTAAGCCGATCGTTATACATGTCCATGATTTGGTACCAAAACGTATCGTATGATTGATCGGAACTGACCTTCGGGTCTTCGGATACTTCAATCCAACATTCGGCCATCACTTCTTCTTCACGTTGGGTTCAAAAAGAATGGTCCGACTTCGGTGGTGGTGCGTCTTTGTTCGTGTATCGCTTAGACATATGTTTCTTTCTCGAACCTTTCTTTCATGGACCAGCGGGTTGTTCTTCGGGCGCATTGGTCTCACCGGGCACATCGGACTCTTGAGGTTCTTGTGACGAGTGTTGCGGAAAGTTTTGAAAATTGTGTTGATGTCATTGTTGGAAGATTTGCGATTGTTGAGATTGTTGGAACCACAAATTGAATGCCTCGGGTGTGCAATTAACAAATGGGTTTTTGTTATGGGAAGTTAGCAAAAGGATTTGGGATTTGATTATAGTTGGAGAATGAAGAAAATTGGTTGCTAGAGGTTGCGAATGAGGGAGTATTCGGGTTAGACGAAGTAGACGAATTTGGAAGTTGAGTAGTCAGAATTTGATTTTGAGGATCGGATAAAAAATTGTTTATCCATTGGTTAGGGTATTGGTTTGGATTTTGAGAAATGGTGGATATAAAAAATATAGAAATTAGAAGAATTTGATTATAGAAGAAGGTATATTATTTTGTAAGTTTAAAATGGGATTTATAGTAAAAATAATGGGGAAAAGTGGGGGGTTTTCCTTTTCAAACGGTCAAAAAAGGGGCAAAAAAATAGCCGTTATATAATGGTAACTTTAAAAAGAATTAAAAATTAAAAAAAATCCATAACTGAGCCTATGGCGCGAGCCAAGGTGTGGTTGGCTGCGTCATGGGGTCGCGCCAACCTTTATTACGTCGGCTGGCCACAACCAGCCCAAAACCCATGGCGCTGGGCACGGTGTGGTTGGCAGCACTATGGCGTCGCGCCATGGTGGCCAGCCAGCCCACCAGGAGCCGTACCCAACCCTCTAACAAACTTTCTTTAGCCTCGTCACCAATATTGTCATCGCCACTACCCCTGCAACCACTGCAACCACCGCCAGCACCACCACCGCCACCACCACCATTGCCACTGTTAAATTCTACTACCTTTTTTTCTTTAAAAAAATATTCAACCACTGTTCAATTCTACTAACTTTTTATCTTTAAAAAATATTCAAAACATAAATGAACCCATGTTCCATATAACCTATTTGGAATTTGCATTCATGTGATACCCACGATTGAGAGTTCCAAGTTAAAATCAAAATCAATTGAATTTTTAAAGTTACAAACAAGAAATCACATTATTAATGTGAGATAAATAATACAATTCTCTACATTCTCTCTATCATATTATTCTTATTTATTGCTTTTACTTTATTTTTTTGCAACATGTTATCAACACGTTCTTGAGCTTTTAAGGTGATATATTTTTAAAGATGATTCTTATTATATAGAAGAATCATGAGTTTCTTCAAAGATGATTCTTATTATAGTTATTATTCGGGAAAATCATCTAAAAATACCTTAAACTTACCACTTTTTATGGTTGTGTGTAGTCAACTTTTTTTTTTCTCATTATACTAATAAATTTTTGAATTTCGACCTTTATGTGTAGCGGGTGACCAACTCAACCCTTAACCGGTTGCTTATTCACAAACCTTGTCATATTTAATTAATAAGTGTGAAAACACTTATCCTTCTACCACTTAAAACAACTAAAAACGAGACCAAAACGTGTATTTAATGTCGTAAATATCGGAATTATGCGTGGTTTGTGTTTTTATTGTGTTTTAGTACAAAAATATGAAAAAGGAAGAAAACACGGGCCTTCACGGGCTTTTATCGAAGAAAAAACAAAAGACGAAGTCAAAAGATCAAAAGTGCAAGAAGAACGGAAGTCAAAAGCCTATTCTGAAGATTTATCGAAGAAAAAGTCTAAAGACGAAAGTTTAACGAAGTCGAAGAACCAAGTCTACTAAAAGAAGAAAATTAGAAGACGAGTTCATTTTATCATTCGACTAATCCCGAGACAAAGTTAAGAAAGACGAGTTATTTAAAAGACGAGAAGACAAGAAGAAAGAGAGAAGCAACAACACCCTCCCTTTCTCCTATAAATACCCTCCTAATCTTCATTAGGAGGAGTTAGTTTTATTTTTAGTTTTAAGTAGGAGTTACTTTTTCTCTCTAGAATTTCCTTTCAAGTTTTGCTTAATCTTTCATCTTTTTAATCTTGTAATTGAATCTTAATCATCATCATTTAATCAAACGTTTTAGTTAATTCTCATTCTTCTTTTCTTAATCATAATCTATTGTTTTGTTTAATTAATCATGTAATTGGTTTAATCTTATTGATTGTGTGATTGATTTGCTTATTAGATTGTGCTTGTGTGTTTGATGTTTTAGCTTATTGTGCTTTATGATTAATTAGTGTTAGCTTATTTTTAATTAAGTTGTTTTTATAGTTTAAATCTTTTAAAAGTTGATTTTTAATATTTTGATTATTCAAAGTTTTTAAAGTTTTTAAATTGTGGCTTATTAGCTTTTCCCTAAAATCAGTTTGGTTAAGTGCTTTTTGGTTTTTAGCTTATTTTTTGTTTTTGCTTATTTGCATTTTTGATGTTATCCAGGTTTTAAAACCCTAACATTCCGAACAGTATCATTCTCTATTATTCCGAACAGTGGAAATCTTGGTATTCCAGATTATAGCTTGTTTGTTTATTCCGGATAGTGTGAACATCATCATTCTGGATAAGCATCAAAAGTACTCATTCCGGATTAGTAGCATTTGGAGGATTCCGGATTTCACTTTTGGAGTAGATTCCGGATTAGGACAGAAACAGTGCATTCCAGATAACGTATAGTACTTGTTCCGGATTGGCAGCAACACCAATATTCCGGATAACCTTTGAAATTTATTCCGGATAACCTGTTGTACCCACATTCCGGATAACACTTGATTCCGGATAGCATTTTATCCCGGATAAGCTTATTCCGGATAAGCACAAACAGGATTCCGGATTTGAGTTCTCGTTGATTCCGGATAAACAGTGGAAACACATTCCGGATAAGTGAATTTAGTATGGATTCCGGATAAGCTTAACTCTTGATTCCGGATAGGCATAGTTTTTAGGATTCGGGATAAGGTCTAAAATCCTTATTCCGGATTAGGGTTTGTTTTGGTATTCCGGATTAGCTTTTTCTTTAAGTGTTTTGTCTTAGATTTGTTGAAAGTTTACATTTTAACAAAGTTTTAAGTTTTCAAATTTACTTCTTATCTAGTTTAATCCTTTATCATTTATCTTTTTAAGTTTTTATTTTAGTTTAATCTTTAAAGTTTTCAACTTTATATTAAAATAGATAATCAATCTTTCTTTCTTTTTACCTTGAACAACTGTGCAGCATTCACTTCGGATAAGCTCTCAAGGTTAGACATTTCTCTTTTATTTTCATATTTATGTTTAATAATTTTAGCTTTTATCTTACAAATAGAAATATATAATCAAAAGCTCCCCCTTTTAGTGACCAAGGACAATAAATCCACCCTAAACCGTGATCAATTCGAATTGAATCGAGTACGAACAATACTGACACTCAACAAGACACATCAATAATTTGTCATATTAAAATGGCGCCGCTGCCGGCTCTTTTCGTAAAGATTAACGGTTTTTTGTGAGAAAAAAATAGATTTTGGGATCCGTTCTCTTGTAAACGTTATTTTCATAGCATCAAAAATTTCAAAAAATCCTAAAAAAATATAAAATTTTCAAAAATCTAAAAAAAATATAAAAAATCAAAAATATTTTTGCATTTTTAGTGTATGCGTACTCGATCTTCGTCTTATCTTGAGCCCGAGACTCGTAGAGACTTAGATATGGCCGGTGTGCTTAACAATAACAACCCACCACACCCCGTTGTGAATAATAACAACCATGAACCTCAACCCGACCTTCGGACGATGGAGGAGCTATGCCAACCAACTATGAATGGACGTGGAGGACCGATTGCGACGATGAAAATCACGAATCCCGAATTTTCGTTGAAGCATCACATGATCCAACAAGTTCAAAATGCTTGCCCATTTCACGGATTACCCGATGACGATGCCAACAAACACCTCGATAAATTCATAACCGTCACTCAAAGCATGAAATTGCCCAGTGTTTCCATGGATTATCTCTGCCTTCATCTTTGTCCACACACTTTATCCCACCATGCCGAAAAATGGTTTGATCGTCTTCCTAAAAACTCAATTCATACATGGGACGATATGACTCAACGATTTTTGTCGCGCTTCTTTCCACCATCCATGGTAACTAGTCTTAGGAATCAAATCAGTGGTTTCACTTAAAAACCCGATGAGTCTCTTTTCGATGCTTAGGAACGTTATAATGTTTTGATCGATCATTGTCCTAACCATAATATGCTCCCCGTCACTCTAAATGATACTTTCTACAACGGTTTCACTTTTTGTGATCGTGATACGATTAATGCCGCCGCCGGTGGTACATTTATGAAAAGAAGACCTGAGGAGTGTAGAGAGCTAATCGAGAACATGACCACTCATCACAAAAATTATGATTCATCCGCATCCTCAAGAAATAACCCGAGGGTCAATGTTTCTTCTACTTCCTCCAACCCCGAGATGACCGAACTCACCCGCACAATAGCCGAAATGAGCAAAAATTTCTTCACCTTGGTTGCGAACCAATTTCAACAAGTTAAAGCTGTAGCACTTTCTTGTGAGACTTGCGGCGGTCCTCATTCCTACACCGATTGTCCTTCTACTCATGACAATCCGGAAAACGTGTACACGGCTAACGGTAACTTTTCCATGGGAGGCTATCAAGCACGTCCTCAAGGTGACCGTAATTTGCTAAGTTATCGTTCAAGCAATTTTCTTTCACCACCCGGTTTTCCTCCTCAAAACCAAAACAATCTCAATCGCAACAATCAAAACCAACCTCGAGCTCCTAATCAATATCAAACCCAAAGAAACACATATCCACCTTAAGGTAATAATCAAGTTTACCAACCTCCTACATATCAACCACCCGCTTACCAAGCTCACCCTCCCAACCAACCCACGGCATTTAATCAAGAGGTCGAAACTTACATGAGAACCAATGAATTGATGGTGAAGAATCTTTAGAGCCCAATTATTAACTTGAAAGGTGATATCACTAAACAAGGGAATGATATTCGAATCGAGCTTAGGAATGACATGAGAAATTCCTTAACCACTCAAACGAATGACTTAAGGGATATGATGGCTAGTTTATTCCCAAGTAATCAACCCTTGCTTCGGGTTCTCTTCCGAGTAACACCATTGCTAATCCTAGAGGGGAGATGAAAGCAATCACTACCCACAGTGGAAAAGGCTATAAGGAACCCGAGATTCCTAAACCTAATCCGGTGATTGTGACAAAGGATAACGAGCAACCTTTACCAATTCCTTCACCTTCCAACCCCACCCCTCCACCACCTAAGTATGTGAGTGAGAATTCCATTCCAAAGCCTTCCTCTCAACCCGACATACCTTATCCTTCAAGGTTGAGGAAAGAGAAGTTGAAGAATAAGGATGATATTCAAGTTTCAAACTTTCTTAAAATGTTTAAACAATTGAATTTCAACATCTCCTTTGCCGAGGCGCTTGCTCACATGCCTAAATATGCTAAAATGTTCAAATATCTTCTCAGCGATAAGGAAAAACTTCTTGATATTGCTCAAACCCAACTTAATGAGAATTGCTCCGCGGTTCTTTTAAGGAAATTACCAACCAAACTTGGTGATCTGGGTCGCTTTCTCATTCCTTGCAACTTTCCCGGGGTAGAGAATTGTATGGCCCTAGCCGATCTAGGTGCTAGTATCAACTTAATGCCATTAAGCGTTTGGAAACAATTATCTCTACCCGAGATAGTCCCCACACGAATGACATTGGAGTTAGCTAACCGTACGGTTTCTTATCCAGTAGGGATAGCCGAAGATGTCTTCGTCGATGTCGACAAATTCACCTTTCCGGCGGATTTTGTTGTCGTTGACTACGAGATGGATCCCTGTGTTCCATTAATCGTTGGACGTCCATTCTTGAGAACCGGTCGCACTCTTATTGATGTAGCCGCGGGCGAATTAATCATGAGAGTTGGTGACGACAAAATCGTTTTTAACATGGGTAAACTTTCTAAGCAACCTTCTGAACACGAGAACGTTAATTTCATTGACGTACTTGATGAGGCTTGTGAAGAACATTTCAAAGACGCTTGTGAAAATGGTCTTTCTCCTTTACCTCATGTTGAGAACGTAGCTTCTATTGCTCCATCATTGACTCCATTTGGAGAAAGTGACTTTCTTTTGAAAGAATTTGAAGCAAGTTTAAGGGATGTGGACTTAAAATATGACGATTCTCCCACCGATTGGGAAGAAGACATTCGTACCATTGAGAAACTTCTCAATGAGGACCATATTACTCCACAGTCACTTAAGGAACTTACAAACGATGATCCGAATTTGACTAAGCCTTCCATCGACAATCCTCCGGATTTATAGCTTAAGGATTTACCGTCTCATCTTGAATACGTTTTCCTAGAAGACAATAAGAAGTTACATGTCATCGTTTCAAAGGACTTAAAAGAGGATGAAAAATCTCGACTTATCGATGTGCTCAAAAATCATAAGAAAGCAATTGCTTGGGAAATTTCCGACATCCGCGGAATTGATCCTAACTTTTGCACTCATAAAATTCTCATGGAAGATGACTTTAAACCCGCAATCCAAAGCCAAAGAAGGGTTAATCCAAAAATTCATGACGTCGTCAAGAAAGAAGTTATCAAACTTCTAGATGCCGGAATGATTTACCCTATTTCGGATTCGCCATGGGTTACTTCCGTCCATTGTGTGCCTAAGAAAGGCGGAATAACCGTTGTTCCCAATGAAAACAACGAGTTGATTCCTACTCGACTTGTCACGGGTTGGCGAGTTTGCATAGACTATCGCAAGCTCAATGATGCCACTCGTAAGGATCATTTTCCTCTTCCTTTCATGGATCAAATGCTCGAGCGTTTAGCAGGTAATGACTACTATTTCTTCTTAGACGGTTTCTCCGGGTATTTTCAAATTCCTATCGATCCTAAAGATCAAGAGAAAACCACATTCACTTGTCCTTATGGAACATTTGCTTACAAAAGAATGCCTTATGGTTTATGCAATGCTCCTGGTACTTTCCAAAGGTGTATGATAGCCATCTTCCACGATATGGTTGGACAAACCATGGAATTATTTATGGATGATTTCTCAGTCTTTGGCGACTCTTTCTCATCTTGCCTTGCCAATTTAGAACGCATGCTCAAACGGTGTGAAGACACTCATCTTGTTCTAAATTGGGAAAATGCCATTTCATGGTAAAAGAAGGCATTGTTCTTGGACATAAAATTTCCAAAGCCGGTCTTGAAGTCGACCGTGCTAAAGTTGATGTGATTGCTAAATTACCTCCTCCTTCAACCGTGAAGGGTGTGAGAAGTTTTCTTGGTCATGTGGGCTTCTATCGTCGATTCATTCAAGATTTTTCTAAGATAGCTCGCCCGATGACCCACCTCTTGGAAAAAGATACTCCTTTTATCTTTTCTAAAGAGTGTATCGACTCTTTCAATCTTCTTAAAGATAAATTAACTAAGGCACCGGTCTTAGTTACCCCTAATTGGGAGTTACCTTTTGAATTGATGTGCGATGCTAACGATTTTGCTATTGGAACTGTTTTGGGACAAAGAATTAACAAACATTTCCAACCAATCCATTACGCCAGTAAGACAATGATGGGGGCTCAATTGCATTATACTACAACCGAAAAAGAGCTTTTAGCCGTTGTATATGCTTTTGAGAAATTCCGCCCCTATCTTGTCCTTTCCACCACCATTGTCTACACCGATCACTCCGCTTTGAAGTACTTCTTAACGAAACAAGATTCTAAACCAAGACTTCTTCGTTGGGTTTTACTCCTTCAATAATTCAAAATTGAAATTCGTGACAAAAAGGGAGCCGAAAACCTAGCGGCGGATCATCTTAGTAGACTCGAGGATCCTTATCAAGGGGAACTTCCAAATTCCAAGATTAACGAATCTTTTACCCTTGAGGACTTGATGTCTATTAATTCCAATCTCGATGATACCCCATGGTTTGCGGACATTGCAAACTATTTAGCGGGTGGTGTTCTTATGGAAGGGTTAACGTCCCAACAAAAGAAAAAATTCTTTAAGGATATCAAACACTATTATTGGGACGACCCTTACCTATTCAAGAAATGTGCGGATCTTATCATTCGTAGGTGTGTTGACGGGCTGGCAGCTTTACTAATCCTAGAAGCTTGCCACAAAGGACCCACCGGTGGTCACTTTGGTCCTACCTATACCGCGAAGAAAGTTTTCGACTCTGGATTTTATTGGCCCACCATTTATCATGACGCTCATGAAATGGTTAAGCATTGTGATGCTTGCCAAAGACAAGGTAAGATCACACATAAAGATGAGATGCCTCAAAATTTCATCCAAGAATGTGAAATATTTGACGTATGGGGCGTCGACTTTATGGGGCCATTTCCATCATCTAAAGGGAACAAATACATCCTCGTAGCCGTTGACTACGTATCTAAATGGGTTGAATCAAAGGCTTTACCTACGAACGATGCGAGGGTGGTTGTGAACTTTTTGAAACAATTATTTGCTCGATTCGGTGTTCCTCGTGCTATCATTAGTGATCGTGGGACTCATTTTTGCAATGATCAATTTGCACGAGTCATGGCTAAGTATGGTGTCAATCACCGAATTTCCACCGCGTATCATCCACAAACTAATGGTCAAGCCGATATCTCTAACCGTGGACTTAAGCGAATCTTAGAGCATACCGTGGGAGAGCATCGTGTCTCGTGGGCCGATAAATTAGATGATGCTTTGTGGGCTTTCCGTATCACTTATAAGACGCCTATATGTTATACCCTTTATCGCCTTGTGTACGAAAAGGCTTGCCACCTCCCCCATTGTGTTGGAGCATAAGGCTTATTGGGCCTTGAAATGGGCTAATTTTGATATCAACAAAGTTGGTGATCTTAGGAAAATCCAACTCAATGAACTTAATGAACTGAAGAATGAGGCTTATGAGAATTCATTGATCTACAAGGAGAAAACCAAGCTCATTCATGATTCCAAGATTAAGAACCGAGAGTTTCACATAGGTGATCAAGTTTTACTCTTTAACTCTCGGTTGAAAATCTTTTCAGGCAAGCTTAAATCTTGTTGGTCCGGCCCATTCATTGTCGCCAAAATCTTCCCTTATGGCACCATTGAGTTATCTCAACCAAGGGCCAAACTTTAAGGTGAATGGCCAACGTGTTAAGTTGTACTTTGGTGAGGACATCTCTCATGAGATGATTCCATCCCCCACCACGATTCCCTTGAATTAATTCTAGGTCGAGTCAGGATCATGACTCGGTTAACAAAAACAAGCACTTCTTGGGAGGCAACCCGATGATGTATCCTTTTTACCCGTTTTCATAATAAGTGTAGGGGGAGCTACATAGGTGTTTGTTGTCTTGTTTCTTATGATGTGCAGGGATTAAAGCTTTCAAATAGCAGTTTTGATGATATTTGACGACCCGTGATCCCGTGTTCCCGTCTTCCCGGTTCTATCCTAAACTTTTGTGATTCAATATTTCATATCTTATATGTTGACATTGAAATCACTTTAGTTGTCCCTCCTTAGCAAGTATTTAAACAAAGTGTACAATGTCCTAAGTGTAGGGGAGTTTACTCCCACATGCTTAAACATTGAGGACAATGTTTATATCAAGTGTAGGGGGACTTCTATCCAAGTTAAGTGGGCTTTTCCATGAATATGTCCTCATTTTAACCGGAAAAAATAATTTTTTGACTTTTTCAAAAAATTTTGATCTATTTTGGCCTAGTAGTATTTTTTTAATTATTTCCTTTTATTTTCTTGCATCGTATGTATATATTCCATTTCAAGAATAAAGTCAAAAGAGAAAAATAAATAGTTTAGATGTCTTTGATATATTAGGCCCGTCATGAATCTTTGACTCAACCGAGTTTACCTATTTGAGTTTACTCTAGCTAGTATCCTTAACATGTTTAAGTCAAGTTTTGCTAGGCTTTTATATAGGGAACTTTAAAACGCGAAAGTCTTAACTCTATGGGTTAAGAATAAGAACTTTTCGCAAGTTCCTATAATTGATCCTAGAAAGTCGTTTATCAAGGGAACTTTAAAAGTCTAAGAAGATGCAAGGTCCTATAGATGACTGTTGAAAACCCCAAAACTTTGATTTAATAGGCTAAGCATCCACGAGTCTCATTCCTTAAGATTTTATATTGTGGAGAACGAGAGATGATAGAGTCAATTATAAGTTTGGTATTCTTTCATGAATTTATGTGAGTTAATTAAGAGATTTTTCTCCCATCGCTTGTTAATTAATATAATTGCAATAAAGTAAAGGTCGTACGATTTGAAAAGTTTATTAGCTTCTAGCACAAGATCGTTTAAAAGTTGCTCGGTATTAATTAGAGTTCATAGCCAAGACATAACTTATTGAAGCGGGATGCGAAGATTGGCGAGTCCGAAAAGGCCCCTAACAAGGCATGAGGGGCTACATTTTTGTTGCTAAAGATCCAAAGTGATGTGAAGAATCATTTATCAAAAAATCAATATGAAGGATCGAGACACACGACGAAAAGCAAATACTCCCCTAAAGATCATGGATAAGTCTATCCGAAAAGACCCTAGCAAGGTATGAGGATAAATAGATCCAAGTCCTAAAAGGAGGCGGATCGTTGTATATCAAAATCCAAAATAAAGATTGGAGAAAAATGAAGAATTCGTGGTCCAAGTATGAAGAATCTCTCAAAAACTTCAAGTGAGAAATTCCTATTACGAAGAGAAGACCATTATTTCAAGAATGTCTCTCAAGACTCGAAGTATGAAGTCAATGCCAAATATCGGTCCGAGAAAGGTCTCAAATCGTGAAACGAGTTATGCCAAGATATGAACTTTATGAGGTTTCGAGAAGCAGTTTTTAAAAGATTTTGTCCTTTAGCTAACTATTGATTAAATCGTCCTACTTTATTTTCAGCCTAAATAAAACTATCGAAATAAGTCAACAATGCATCCTCGTGATCATTCAAGACAATAATAAAATATAAGAGATACACCTAGGAATAAGGGAGTCTAAGCGAATATTTAAGCCACATGAGTGAGTGTTAGCTACTAACTTATAATAACAATTGATCTCGTTCTTAAGCTTAGTATGGGGAATGTGAAACTTGAGGGTGATAAACATTCATGACAAACCAAAGCCCTAATGTAAGTCTTCGATCTTTTTACTTGTTCTTCCTTCAAGCATTTTGTAATTTTCTATTTTTACTTAGTTTCATTACTCTCTAGTATTTAATAAAGGTCAAGGTGGGTTAATTATGATGGAGAATGTAAATCGTGCTTTGAAACTAATGCATTGCATGAGGGTCGTTGCAAATGGTCAAGTGTTAGGAGATTTAATAAGTGTGAAACACTTATCCTTTTATCACTTAAAACAACTAAAAACGAGACAAAAAACGTGTATTTAATGTTGTAAATATCGGAATTATACGTGGTTTGTGTTTTTATTGTGTTTTTAGGACAAAAATATGAAAAAAGAAGAAAATACGGGCCTTCACGGGCTTTTATCGAAGAAAAAGACAAAAAACAAAGTCAAAAGATCAAAAGTGCAAGAAGAACGAAAGTCAAAGGCCTATTCTGAAGATTTATCGAAGAAAAAGTATAAAGACGGAAGTTTAACAAAGTCGAAGAACCAAGTCTACTAAAAGAAGAAAATTAGAAGACGAATTCATTTATCATTCGACTAATCCCGAGACAAAGTCGAGAAAGACGAGTAATTTAAAAGACGAGAAGACAAGAAGAAAAAGAGAAGCAACAACACCCTCCCCCTTCTCCTATATAATACCCTCCTAATCTTCATTAGGAGGAGTTAGTTTTATTTTTAGTTTTAAGTAGGAGTTACTTTTTCTCTATAGATTTTTCTTTCAAGTTTTGCTTAATCTTTCATCTTTTTAATCTTGTAACTGAATCTTAATCATCATCTTTTAATCAAGCTTTTTAGTTAATTCTCATTCTTCCTTTCTTAATCATAATCTATTGTTTTGTTTAATTAGTCATGTAGTTGGTTTAATCTTGTTGATTGTGTGACTGATTTGCTTATTAAATTGTGCTTGTTGATTTGGTGTGTTTGATGTTTTTAGCTTATTGTGCTTTTTGATTAATTAGTGTTAGCTTATTTTTAATTATAATTTAAATCTTTTAAAAGTTGATTTTTAATATTTTGATTATTTAAAGTGTTTAAAGTTTTTAAATTGTGGCTTATTAGCTTTTCCCTTAAATTAGTTTGGTTAAGTTTTTGGTTAAGTGCTTTTTGGTTTTTAGCTTATTTTTTGTTTTGCTTATTTGCATTTTTGATGTTATCAAGGTTTTAAACACCTAACATTCCGAATAGTATCATTCTCTATTATTCCGAACAGTGGAAATCTTGGTATTCCGGATTTATAGCGTGTTTGTTTATTTCGGATAGTGTGAACATCATCATTCCGGATAAGCATCAAAAGTACTCATTCCGGATTATTAGCATTTGGCGGATTCCGGATTGCACTTTTGGAGTAGATTCCGGATTAGGACAGAACAGTGCATTCCAGATAACGTATAGTACTTATTCCGGATTGGCAGCAAGCTACACCAATAATTCCGGATAACCTTTGAAATTTATTCCGGATAACCTGTTGAACCCACATTCCGGATAACACTTGATTCCCGGATAGCATTTTATCCCGGATAAGCTTATTCCGGATAAGCACAAACAGGATTCCGGATTTGAGTTCTCGTTGATCTCCGGATAAACAGTGGAAAACGCATTTCGGATAAGTGATTTTTGTATGGATTCCGGATAAGCTTAACCTCTTGATTCCGGATAGGCATAGTTTTTAGGATTCGGATAAGGACTAAATCTTTATTCCGTATTAGGGTTTGTTTTGGTATTCTAGATTAGCTTTATTTCATTTTCCCGAATTGTTTTATTTTCAAACCTAAATTTTTCCGCCATTTATTATTTTTATTTAGCATCTTTCTTTAAGTGTTTTGTCTTAGATTTGTTGGAAGTTTACATATTTACAAAGTTTTAAGTTTTCAAATTACTTCTTATCCAGTTTAATCCCTTTATCATTTATCTTTTAAAGTTTTTATTTTTAGTTTAATCTTTAAAGTTTTCAACTTTATATTAAAATAGATAATCAATCTTTCTTTCTTTTTACCTTGAACAACTGTGCAGCATTCACTTCGGATAAGCTCTCAAGGTTAGACATTTATCTTTTATTTTCATATTTATGTTTAATAATTTTAGCTTTTATCTTACAAATAGTAATAGATAATCAAAAGCTCCCTCTTTTAGTGACCAAGGACAATAAATCTACCCTAAACCGTGATCAATTCGAATTGAATCGAGTACGAACAACACTGACACTCAACAAGACACATCAATAATTTGTCATATTATTAATCATTTTCCGTTTGTGACATAACATACAAGGTTAACGACATTTTGTATCTTAAAAATAATAATAATTATTATTATTAAAAAACGAATAATAATAAAAATAATAAAATTAATAATAATAAAATTAAAATAATAAAATAATATTAATTATTATATAATAATAATAAAAATAATAATTATTATTATAAAGTGACTCGCATCTACATGGTCGTTTCCATCTCCGTACCTATATCTATGGATCTATGTACTGTCCCCAATCAATCACGACAATGGCAAGCATATTTTATTTGGTTTGTGAGTTCGGTTATTTGGGAGGTTGTGTTTATTGGTTAATTTTGTGAGTGTCGTCGTTTTCATCTATGTTACTGCCCCCAATCAATCACGACAATGGTAAGCATATTTTCTTCAGATGAGAAAGATTCAAGGTCTTAGGTGATGTTTTTTTGTTTTGTTTTAATTTGGATATGTAATAGTTTGAATTGGGATAAGCTTTGTTGATGTATTATCTTTTTTAATAAAACAGTATTGCGAATGCAATTGATAAAAAAAATATAATAATTAATATTAATACTAAATTATTATTATTATTATTATTATTTTTATTTTATTTTTTTTATTTGTTTTAGTGCCTAACCGAACAATATTTTTATTATTATTTTTTTTTTTTTTTTATAAACCATCACTTTTATTAGAAACAAAAAGGGATTTACAACAAATTGGATTGGGAGTCGAGATACTATCTGCGCTCCCACCCCTTTAGCAATGGTAAAACCTATTCTATGAAAAA
Source organism: Glebionis coronaria (assembly GCA_025667525.1). NCBI lineage: Eukaryota > Viridiplantae > Streptophyta > Magnoliopsida > Asterales > Asteraceae > Glebionis > Glebionis coronaria. Next base: position 548,493,628 of record CM046879.1, on the reverse strand, counting down.
TATGTACAGCAGCGCGCGCTCCAGTGTCTTGAGCCTTTGAAAATCTATGAATCCGCTTCAGCAACGCAACTGCATCTTCCTGTAACTCCCATAAAGAAGAAAAGGAGAAAGGAAGAAACCCATATCCGAGAGCTGCACACTTAGCCAAATACTTGCATCGTTTACGTTGTGCAGCATCAATCACAGCTCGGCAGGTACAAAGTCATTCATCCACGTACGAGTCAAAGGAGAAGAACCAGTCAGATCAACACACACATCTTTTACCTCCATCCCAGGAATAAAAACAAAATATCTGTCGGACGTAGGACATTATCAAGGGTCAACCCATCTATCCAATATTAACTTCCTTTCCGACAGATATCCCTGAACGGTAACATATGTCAGCAAGAGTATCACAAACCAAATTGTGACGATGCTTAATCCCAACGATGCCAGCACACGATACGGCATGATCCCCAAATATATCCCCATCAAAAACCCTAGAACAAGCTGAACAGGGCTTCAAAACAGAGAACAAGGGAATACCTAAACGATAGCACAAAACACATCGATAAGACCTCCCATTCATAGTCTGACCTAATCCGGGGATAGGAACCGTCCTAAGCCAGTCAGACGTATGATCCTCCCTCTGAGATGCCCATAAAGCCAACTGACGAGCAGATAAAGCGAAAGTGGATTCAGCATTCTTAATAACCCGAGCAAATATATATTTGCCATTTTCTTCATGAGTTTGGGGGCAGCGACCTCACTCGGATTACTTAGAAAATCAATCTCCATAACCGAGTTAAACACACGTAAGGCATCATCAAGCTGGAGTCCATAAGATCTAATATCAGTGTGTTGAAGTAACTTAGACTGTAAATCAGCTGACTGTAACCGAGAAGCAAGAAAAGCATAATGCAATACGTCACCCGCAGAATAAACACCCAATCCTCCAAGGAAAAGGGCAACGTAGCAAGTCTCCACTGCCAATCACCAAATCCCGGTCAGAAGCAACAACGATACGCTCCAAAGAAGAACGGAGTGCCAAATCAAAAGAAATTTGGGCAGACTTGAAAGCATAAGGGTGAACAAGTACGCATAGCAAAATATAACTTGGAAATACCGGCACATGAACGAAGAAGCAGGAACTCACATTGGGGGTCATTAATTTTGGCCACAGCATCCATAAGCTCAATAGTCTTAACCGCACGCTTCAACACAAGCTTATTACAAAAATCAAGATCTACACTCGCAGGCCCCCCAAGTAACTTAACACCAGTCGTAGGTCGAGCAATATTATCTGGGAACACACCATAAACTTGCTGTGAGGATCCTCGGTCGGCAAAAAAACTTCAGTCTTATCAATATTCAGATGCAGTCCATACACTGGACCCTCCTCCATGATGCACTCCAAAACTTTCCCCACAACCAAAGTATCCCCAATAATAGTGCCATCATCCAAATACCAGGCCTGTAGAGAAAGAGAGAAGGAGTCCCGAAATCTTACATATCAATGGTTGAAGTACAAGAGAAAGAGTAAACAGACCAAGAGGGTCACCCTGCTGTACCCCCTGACATGACCTTAATACATGTTCCCCGTAATACAACCTTGCCGGACTAGAATAACAAAACTCCACCCAAGACGAGATAGAGGGGACAACGAAGACGAACCTCTCGCAACATAACCTCTCGATCACCAAATTGAAAGCATTTTTAAAGTCCACAAGTAACATCGACAAACCGACATCATCACCATATCTCTCAAGAAAACGATTCACAGCATGAAGAATAGCCTCACTCCCTCCCGACACTCCCACCTCAAACTGCAAATCACCAAAATACCCATCCAAAGAAGGGACCAACCTCATAAGCACATACCTTGGAGACAAGCCGTCTCCAAATAGTACCAACAGCAATGGGACGAATCCCACCACCTGGCTTAACCAACGGAGTGAGGGGAGCACTGGCGATAAACTCACCCAACACCTAGGGACACCGCCCATCAAGAAAAAGGTTCACGACTTGGGTGATAGAAGAAACTAACTCATCAGAAATAGCAACCGCGGAAACCACTCAAACAATCTAAAAGGTATTGGGCCCGCAACCCATCCTGCCCACAAGACGTGCCTCGGGGAAAACTCTTGATCATGTCAAGAACCCTAGATCGAGAAGCAACCAGGAGATGATGGTTAAGAGAAATATCTGGCAAAGAAGGAGCATGAACAAAAGGATGTTTATTTTTTAGGTCTTCAAGAGTAGTATCATTATAAGGAGCCACACCAGATGAGGAAAGAACTCTAACAGCAGCAGAATAATGCCCATCAGAAATCTTCCGTCTACACTGCTTAATTATTATTATTATTATTATTATTATTATTATTTATTATTATTTTTTTTGACGCGTTATTATTATTATTATTTTATTATTATTATTAAACCATCACTTTTATGAGAAACAAAAAGGGATTTACAACAAACTGGATGGGAGTCGAGATACTATCTGCCCTAACATTATTATTATTATTATTATTATTATTATTATTATTATTATTAAATAAAATAAAAAGGGGGTGGGAGCGCAGCTTGTTTCGCGGCTCCTTTCTAATTTTGTGTGATTAATAAAAATAAAGATTTTCAAAAAAAAATAATAATAAATAAAATAATAATAATAATAATTGTTATTATTTTATACTAAAAAACATAAGAAAACACAAATTTAACCACATCTTTTTAATGATCAAGATCTGTTACATTTTTCTTTCGATCTAAAAAGCTATCAACATTTTTTTCTTCTAAATCTTCTACATCTTCAAATACCAATATATATACAACATTTGTTCTCAACGATATCATCAAACGTCATTCGGCCACCGCCATTATTTAAACCCACAGATTAGGTTGATTTCATATCTGTATAATCAAGATCCACCTCTGACAAAGTGTTTGTTCCTAACATATCACCATGATTTTAATTTTAATCCATGCTACAACCACCACTCCCAACCACACTTTAAACTTCTACCCTAAACTCCACCCACCGCTGCCTCCACCACCAGTCGTCCGGAAACCTTATGTCGCCTTCGAATCTAAACGGAGAAGCAACACCATTATATCACTCGTCACCATCCGTTTGAGATCCTTGGAACCCATATACGGTCGTTTCGAAGACAAAGATCTTGATTGTTCTTTTTTATTCGAAGGAGCACATCTTTTACGTGTTGGATTCAGAATTGGCTTGATTTAGTTGGTTGTTTGTATTTAAGTTTTGTTATGATTTTGGATTCGGTTAGGGTTTGGTTACATATTTGGGGGTTTTTTTATTTGTGTGAAGGATGATGCTATGAAAATGGTGATTAGGTGCAGATCTATATGTTGATTGATGTTTTTCATTGTTATAAATTTGGGGGATTTCGGATTCGGTTGGGCTTAAAGTTACGTATGTTAGTGAATCTGATTTTGACATATGAAGATGGCAGTACATATTTAGTTTAGGTAAGTAACTGATACAATTTGATAAATATTAAGAAGGGTATAAGTTTAGATTTATTACTTTGTACTTTTAAGAAAGTCAAATTTTGACTAATGGTTGTTAAAATAAAGGACTTACATTGTAATAAAATAAACGATCGTTAAAATAACCGGCACCACGTAGGATTGCTAGTCTGAGCAGGTCACCTGCTACACATAAAGGTCGAAATTCAAAAGTTTATTAGTATAATGAGAAAAAAAAAAGTTGACTACACACAACCATAAAAAGTGGTAAGTTTAAGGTATTTTTAGGTGATTTTCTCTTATTGTTCTCAGTGGTTGCAGGGGTAGTGGCGATGACAATATTGGTGACGAGGCTGAAGAAAGTTTGTTAGAGGGATGGGTACGGCTCCTGGTGGGCTGGCTGGCCACCATGGCGCGACGCCATGGTGCTGCCAACCACACCGTGCCCAGCGCCATAGGTTTTGGGCTGGCTGTGGCCAGCCGACGTAATGAAGGTTGGTACGACCCCATGGCGCAGCCAACCACACCGTGGCTCACGCCATAGGCTCAGTTATGGATTTGTTTTTTGATTTTTTTTTTAAAAAAATATTTAAAGTCACCGTTATATAACGGCTATTTTTTGTCCCCTTTTTTGACCGTTTGAAGTGGAAAACCCCCAGTTTTCCCCATTATTTTTACTATAAATCCTATTTTAAACTTACAAAAAAATATACCTTCTTCTATAATCAAATTCTTCTAATTTCTATATTTTTTATATCCACCATTTCTCAAAGTCCAAACCAATACCCTAACCAATGGATAAACAATTTTTTATCCGATCCTCAAAATCAAATTCTGACTACTCAACTACAAAATTCTACTTCGTCGAACCCGAATACTCCCTCATTCGCAACCTCTAGTAACCAATTTTCTTCATTCTCCAACTATAATCAAATATAAAATCCTTTTGCTAACTTCCCACAACAAAACCCATTTGTTAATTGCTCACCCGAGGCATTCAATTTGTGGTTCCAACAATCTCAACAATCGCAAATCTTCCAACAATGACAACAACACAATTTCCAAAACTTTCCGCAACACTCGCCATAAGAACCTCAAGAGCCCGATGTGCCCGGTGAGCCCGATGCGCCCGAAGAACAACCCGCGGGTCCATCAAAGAAAGGTTCGAGAAAGAAACATATGTCTAAGCGATACACGAAGAAAGACGCACCACCACCACCGAAGTCGGACCATTCTTTTTGGACCCAACGTGAAGAAGAAGTGATGGCCGAATGTTGGATTGAAATATCCGAAGACCCGAAGGTCAGTTCCGATCAACCGTACGATAAATTTTGGTACCAAACCATGGACATGTATAAAGATCGGCTTAAGGACGAGGGTTTAAAGCTCGGAACAAAAATATGTTGACCCAGAAATGGACAACTTTGAACCGCGAGGTTCACAAGTTTAATTCATTTTATGAAAACGCCAAAATTTTGAGTGGCGAAAATCAAGATGATTTGATGACTCGTGTGATGAGTTTGTATCGAGATGAAAACGGGAACAAGGACTTTCTACAAAAAAGTGCATGGCTTGTTTTGAAAGACAAGTATAAATGGTAAAATCCCGATTCAACTTGCACACGCCGTGCCCGGGGGAAGATAGCCGATCTAGATCCGGATCTTTTCAATGACGATGAGATCCCTCGTCCATCCGGTGTTCCAAGAAAGTCCAAGGTTCAACGCTCTTCAAGCTCATCTGCCACTTCGGGGTCTCAAAAAGAACAATTGGTCGAATTCTATCGGACCGTGATGCTAAAAAAGGAACGATTGGACCGAGAGGTGGCAGCAAGACTTGAAGTGGTTGAGCTTGAAAAAAGGAACGAAGAAGTGTAAATCCTTCGGTTCGACACAACCGGAATGAGTGCATAAGACGTGGCGCGAATTGAAAAGCTCAAAGACGCGGCGCGCGCAAAATATTTTATTTTTTAAGTTGTATTTTTTAAAAGTTTTTTTTTCGTATTTGTGTTTTTTTTTCGTATTTGTGTTTTTTTAATTCGGTATTTTTTTATTTCGCGTTTTAAAAAAAATTAGTAATTGTACTTTTTTTTTATTAATGAAAAAATTAAGTTTAAGTTATTTAATTGTTGAGAATTAAAAAAAAGTGGTGGGGTCACGGTAAACTGAGAATTTGTGGTGTTAACCAGGGAGTGTGGTTGTGGGGTTATGGGGAGTTTTGGTTGGTGTTTTGGGAGAAAAAGCTGACGTGGCAGCACTTTTTGCCCACGGCTTGAGCTCCAAGTCTCCGGAATGTGGGTTCAACAGGTTATCCGGAATAAATTTCAAAGGTTATCCGGAATATTGGTGTTGCTGCCAATCCGGAATAAGTACTATACGTTATCTGGAATACACTGTTCTGTCCTAATCCGGAATCTACTCCAAAAGTGCAATCCGGAATCCGCCAAATGCTACTAATCCGGAATGAGTACTTTTGATGCTTATCCGGAATGATGATGTTCACACTATCCGAAATAAACAAACAAGCTATAATCCGGAATACCAAGATTTCCACTGTTTGGAATAATAGAGAATGATACTGTTCGGAATGTTAGGGTTTTAAAACCTTGATAACATCAAAAATGCAAATGAGCAAAAACAAAAAATAAGCTAAAAACCAAAAAGCACTTAACCAAAAACTTAACCAAACTAATTTAAGGGAAAAGCTAATAAGCCACAATTTAAAAACTTTAAACACTTTAAATAATCAAAATATTAAAAATCAACTTTTAAAAGATTTAAATTATAATTAAAAATAAGCTAACACTAATTAATCAAAAAGCACAATAAGCTAAAACATCAAACACACCAAATCAACAAGCACAATTTAATAAGCAAATCAGTCACACAATCAACAAGATTAAACCAACTACATGACTAATTAAACAAAACAATAGATTATGATTAAGAAAGGAAGAATGAGAATTAACTAAAAAGCTTGATTAAAAGATGATGATTAAGATTCAGTTACAAGATTAAAAAGATGAAAGATTAAGCAAAACTTGAAAGAAAAATCTATAGAGAAAAAGTAACTCCTACTTAAAACTAAAAATAAAACTAACTCCTCCTAATGAAGATTAGGAGGGTATTTATAGGAGAAGGGGAGGGTGTTGTTGCTTCTCTTTTTCTTCTTGTCTTCTCGTCTTTTAAATAACTCGTCTTTCTCGACTTTGTCTCGGGATTAGTCGAATGATAAAATGAATTCGTCTTCTAATTTTCTTCTTTTAGTAGACTTGGTTCTTCGACTTTGTTAAACTTCCGTCTTTATACTTTTTCTTCGATAAATCTTCAGAATAGGCCTTTGACTTTCGTTCTTCTTGCACTTTTGATCTTTTGACTTTGTTTTTTGTCTTTTTCTTCGATAAAAGCCCGTGAAGGCCCGTATTTTCTTCTTTTTTCATATTTTTGTCCTAAAACACAATAAAAACACAAACCACGTATAATTCCGATATTTACAACATTAAATACACGTTTTTGTCTCGTTTTTAGTTGTTTTAAGTGGTAAAAGGATAAGTGTTTTCACACTTATTAAATCTCCTACACTTGACCATTGCAACGCCCTCATGCAATGCATTAGTTTCAAAGCACGATTTACATTCTCCATCATAATTAACCCACCTTGGCCTTTATTAAATACTAGAGAGTAATGAAACTAAGTAAAAATAGAAAATTACAAAATGCTTGAAGGAAGAACAAGTAAAGAGATCGAAGACTTACATTAGGGCTTTGGTTGTCATGAATGTTTATCACCCTCAAGTTTCACATTCCCCATACTAAGCTTAAAAACGAGATCATTGTTATTATAAGTTAGTAAGCTAACACTCACTCATGTGGCTTAAATATTCGCTTAGACTCCCTTATTCCTAGGTGTATCTCTTATATTTTATTATTGTCTTGAATGATTACGAGGATGCATTGTTGACTTATTTCGATAGTTTATTTAGGCTGAAAATAAAGTAGGACGATTTAATCAATAGTTAGCTAAAGGACAAAATCTTTTAAAACTGCTTCTCGAAACCTCATAAAGTTCATATCTTGGCATAACTCGTTTCGCGATTTGAGACCTTTCTCGGACCAATATTTGGCATTGACTTCATACTTCGAGTCTTGAGAGACATTCTTGAAATAATGGTCTTCTCTTCGTAATAGGAATTTCTTCACTTGAAGTTTTTGAGAGATTCTTCATACTTGGACCACGAATTCTTCATTTTTTTCCAATCTTTATTTTGGATTTTGATATACAACGATCCGCCTCCTTTTAGGACTTGGATCTATTTATCCTCATACCTTGCTAGGGTCTTTTCGGATAGACTTATCCATGATCTTTAGGGGAGTATTTGCTTTTCGTCGTGTGTCTCGATCCTTCATATTGATTTTTGATAAATGATTCTTCACATCACTTTGGATCTTTAGCAACAAAATGTAGCCCTCATGCCTTGTTAGGGCCTTTTCGGACTCGCCAATCTTCGCATCCCGCTTCAATAAGTTATGTCTTGGCTATGAACTCTAATTAATACCGAGCAACTTTTAAACGATCTTGTGCTAGAAGCTAATAAACTTTTCAAATCGTACGACCTTACTTATTGCAATTATATTAATTAACAAGCGATGGGAGAAAAATCTCTTAATTAACTCACATAAATTCATGAAAGAATACCAAACTTATAATTGACTCTATCATCTCTCGTTCTCCACAATATAAAATCTTAAGGAATGAGACTCGTGGATGCTTAGCCTATTAAATCAAAGTTTTGGGTTTTCAAGTCATCTATAGGACCTTGCATCTTCTTAGACTTTTTCAAGTTTAGAATTTGCATTTTAAAGTTCTCTTGATAAACGACTTTCTAGGATCAATTATAGGAACTTGCGAAAAGTTCTTATTCTTAACCCATAGAGTTAAGACTTTCGCGTTTTAAAGTTCCCTATATAAAAGCCTAGCAAAACTTGACTTAAACATGTTAAGGATACTAGCTAGAGTAAACTCAAATAGGTAAACTCGGTTGAGTCAAAGATTCATGACGGGCCTAATATATCAAAGACATCTAAACTATTTATTTTTCTCTTTTGACTTTATTCTTGAAATGGAATATATACATACGATGCAAGAAAATAAAAGGAAATAATTAAAAAATACTACTAGGTCAAAATAGATCAAAATTTTTTGAAAAAGTCAAAAAATTAATTTTTCCGGTTAAAATGAGGACATATTCATGGAAAAGCCCACTTAACTTGGATAGAAGTCCCCCTACACTTGATATAAACATTGTCCTCAATGTTTAAGCATGTGGGAGTAAACTCCCCTACACTTAGGACATTGTACACTTTGTTTAAATACTTGCTAAGGAGAGACAACTAAAGTGATTTCAATGTCAACATATAAGATATGAAATATTGAATCACAAAAGTTTAGGATAGAACCGGGAAGACGGGAACACGGGATCACGGGTCGTCAAATATCATCAAAACTGCTATTTAAAAGCTTTAATCCCTGCACATCATAAGAAACAAGACAACAAACACCTATGTAGCTCCCCCTACACTTATTATGAAAACGGGTAAAAAGGATACATCATCGGGTTGCCTCCCAAGAAGTGCATGTTTTTGTTAACCGAGTCACGATCCTGACTCGACCTAGAATTAATTCAAGGGAATCGTGGTGGGGGGTGGAATCATCTCATGAGAGATGTCCTCACCAAAGTACAACTTAACACGTTGGCCATTCACCTTAAAGTTTGGCCCTTGGTTGAGATAACTCAATGGTGCCATAAGGGAAGATTTTGGCGACAATGAATGGGCCGGACCAACAAGATTTAAGCTTGCCTGAAAAGATTTTCAACCGAGAGTTAAAGAGTAAAACTTGATCACCTATGTGAAACTCTCGGTTCTTAATCTTGGAATCATGAATGAGCTTGGTTTTCTCCTTGTAGATCAATGAATTCTCATAAGCCTCATTCTTCAGTTCATTAAGTTCATTGAGTTGGATTTTCCTAAGATCACCGACTTTGTTGATATCAAAATTAGCCCATTTCAAGGCCCAATAAGCCTTATGCTCCAACACAATGGGGGAGGTGGCAAGCCTTTTCGTACACAAGGCGATAAGGGGTATAACATATAGGCATCTTATAAGTGATACGAAAAGCCCACAAAGCATCATCTAATTTATCGGCCCACGAGACACGATGCTCTCCCACGGTATGCTCTAAGATTTGCTTAAGTCCACGGTTAGAGATATCGGCTTAACCATTAGTTTGTGGATGATACGCGGTGGAAATTCGGTGATTGACACCATACTTAGCCATGACTCATGCAAATTGATCATTGCAAAAATGAGTCCCACGATCACTAATGATAGCACGAGGAACACTGAATCGAGCAAATAATTGTTTCAAAAAGTTCACAACCACCCTCGCATCGTTCGTAGGTAAAGCCTTTGATTCAACCCATTTAGATACGTAGTCAACGGCTACGAGGATGTATTTGTTCCCTTTAGATGATGGAAATGGCCCCATAAAGTCGACGCCCCATACGTCAAAGATTTCACATTCTTGGATGAAATTTTGAGGCATCTCATCTTTATGTGTGATCTTACCTTGTCTTTGGCAAGCATCACAATGCTTAACCATTTCATGAGCGTCATGATAAATGGTGGGCCAATAAAATCCAGAGTCGAAAACTTTCTTCGCGGTATAGGTAGGACCAAAGTGACCACCGATGGGTCCTTTGTGGCAAGCTTCTAGGATTAGTAAAGCTGCCAGCCCGTCAACACACCTACGAATGATAAGATCTGCACATTTCTTGAATAGGTAAGGGTCGTCCCAATAATAGTGTTTGATATCCTTAAAGAATTTTTTCTTTTGTTGGGACGTTAACCCTTCCATAAGAACACCACCCGCTAAATAGTTTGCAATATCCGCAAACCATGGGGTATCATCGAGATTGGAATTAATAGACATCAAGTCCTCAAGGGTAAAAGATTCGTTAATCTTGGAATTTGGAAGTTCCCCTTGATAAGGATCCTCGAGTCTATTAAGATGATCCGCCGCTAGGTTTTCGGCTCCCTTTTTGTCACGAATTTCAATTTTGAATTCTTGAAGGAGTAAAACCCAACGAAGAAGTCTTGGTTTAGAATCTTGTTTCGTTAAGAAGTACTTCAAAGCGGAGTGATCGGTGTAGACAATGGTGGTGGAAAGGACAAGATAGGGGCGGAATTTCTCAAAAGCATATACAACGGCTAAAAGCTCTTTTTCGGTTGTAGTATAATGCAATTGAGCCCCCATCATTGTCTTACTGGCGTAATGGATTGGTTGGAAATGTTTGTTAATTCTTTGTCCCAAAACAGTTCCAATAGCAAAATCGTTAGCATCGCACATCAATTCAAAACGTAACTCCCAATTAGGGGTAACTAAGACCGGTGCCTTAGTTAATTTATCTTTAAGAAGATTGAAAGAGTCGATACACTCTTTAGAAAAGATAAAAGGAGTATCTTTTTCCAAGAGGTGGGTCATCGGGCGAGCTATCTTAGAAAAATCTTGAATGAATCGACGATAGAAGCCCACATGACCAAGAAAACTTCTCACACCCTTCACGGTTGAAGGAGGGGGTAATTTAGCAATCACATCAACTTTAGCACGGTCGACTTCAAGACCGGCTTTGGAAATTTTATGTCCAAGAACAATGCCTTCTTTTACCATGAAATGGCATTTTCCCAATTTAGAACAAGATGAGTGTCTTCACACCGTTTGAGCATGCGTTCTAAATTGGCAAGGCAAGATGAGAAAGAGTCGCCAAAGACTGAGAAATCATCCATAAATAATTCCATGGTTTGTCCAACCATATCGTGGAAGATGGCTATCATACACCTTTGGAAAGTCCCAGGAGCATTGCATAAACCATAAGGCATTCTTTTGTAAGCAAATGTTCCATAAGGACAAGTGAATGTGGTTTTCTCTTGATCTTTAGGATCGATAGGAATTTGAAAATACCCGGAGAAACCGTCTAAGAAGCAATAGTAGTCATTACCTGCTAAACGCTCGAGCATTTGATCCATGAAAGGAAGAGGAAAATGATCCTTACGAGTGGCATCATTGAGCTTGCGATAGTCTATGCAAACTCGCCAACCCGTGACAAGTCGAGTAGGAATCAACTCGTTGTTTTCATTGGGAACAACGCTTATTCCGCCTTTCTTAGGCACACAATGGACGGAAGTAACCCATGGCGAATCCGAAATAGGGTAAATCATTCCGGCATCTAGAAGTTTGATAACTTCTTTCTTGACGACGTCATGAATTTTTGGATTAACCCTTCTTTGGCTTTGGATTGCGGGTTTAAAGTCATCTTTCATGAGAATTTTATGAGTGCAAAAGTTAGGATCAATTCCGCGGATGTCGGAAATTTCCCAAGCAATTGCTTTCTTATGATTTTTGAGCACATCGATAAGTCGAGATTTTTCATCCTCTTGTAAGTCCTTTGCAACGATGACATGTAACTTCTTATTGTCTTCTAGGAAAACGTATTCAAGATGAGACGGTAAATCCTTAAGCTATAAATCCGGAGGATTGTCGATGGAAGGCTTAGTCAAATTCGGATCATCGTTTGTAAGTTCCTTAAGTGACTGTGGAGTAATATGGTCCTCATTGAGAAGTTTCTCAATGGTACGAATGTCTTCTTCCCAATCGGTGGGAGAATCGTCATATTTTAAGTCCACATCCCTTAAACTTGCTTCAAATTCTTTCAAAAGAAAGTCACTTTCTCCAAATGGAGTCAATGATGGAGCAATAGAAGCTACGTTCTCAACATGAGGTAAAGGAGAAAGACCATTTTCACAAGCGTCTTTGAAATGTTCTTCACAAGCCTCATCAAGTACGTCAATGAAATTAACGTTCTCGTGTTCAGAAGGTTGCTTAGAAAGTTTACCCATGTTAAAAACGATTTTGTCGTCACCAACTCTCATGATTAATTCGCCCGCGGCTACATCAATAAGAGTGCGACCGGTTCTCAAGAATGGACGTCCAACGATTAATGGAACACAGGGATCCATCTCGTAGTCAACGACAACAAAATCCACCGGAAAGGTGAATTTGTCGACATCGACGAAGACATCTTCGGCTATCCCTACTGGATAAGAAACCGTACGGTTAGCTAACTCCAATGTCATTCGTGTGGGGACTATCTCGGGTAGAGATAATTGTTTCCAAACTCTTAATGGCATTAAGTTGATACTAGCACCTAGATCGGCTAGGGCCATACAATTCTCTACCCCGGGAAAGTTGCAAGGAATGAGAAAGCGACCCAGATCACCAAGTTTGGTTGGTAATTTCCTTAAAAGAACCGCGGAGCAATTCTCATTAAGTTGGGTTTGAGCATATCAAGAAGTTTTTCCTTATCGCTGAGAAGATATTTGAACATTTTAGCATATTTAGGCATGTGAGCAAGCGCCTCGGCAAAGGAGATGTTGAAATTCAATTGTTTAAACATTTTAAGAAAGTTTGAAACTTGAATATCATCCTTATTCTTCAACTTCTCTTTCCTCAACCTTGAAGGATAAGGTATGTCGGGTTGAGAGGAAGGCTTTGGAATGGAATTCTCACTCACATACTTGGGTGGTGGAGGGGTGGGGTTGGAAGGTGAAGGAATTGGTAAAGGTTGCTCGTTATCCTTTGTCACAATCACCGGATTAGGTTTAGGAATCTCGGGTTCCTTATAGCCTTTTCCACTGTGGGTAGTGATTGCTTTCATCTCCCCTCTAGGATTAGCAATGGTGTTACTCGGAAGAGAACCCGAAGCAAGGGTTGATTACTTGGGAATAAACTATCCATCATATCCCTTAAGTCATTCGTTTGAGTGGTTAAGGAATTTCTCATGTCATTCCTAAGCTCGATTCGAATATCATTCCCTTGTTTAGTGATATCACCTTTCAAGTTAATAATTGGGCTCTAAAGATTCTTCACCATCAATTCATTGGTTCTCATGTAAGTTTCGACCTCTTGATTAAATGCCGTGGGTTGGTTGGGAGGGGAGCTTGGTAAGCGGGTGGTTGATATGTAGGAGGTTGGTAAACTTGATTATTACCTTAAGGTGGATATGTGTTTCTTTGGGTTTGATATTGATTAGGAGCTCGAGGTTGGTTTTGATTGTTGCGATTGAGATTGTTTTGGTTTTGAGGAGGAAAACCGGGTGGTGAAAGAAAATTGTTTGAACGATAACTTAGCAAATTACGGTCACCTTGAGGACGTGCTTGATAGCCTCCCATGGAAAAGTTACCGTTAGCCGTGTACACGTTTTCCGGATTGTCATGAGTAGAAGGACAATCGGTGTAGGAATGAGGACCGCCGCAAGTCTCACAAGAAAGTGCTACAGCTTTAACTTGTTGAAATTGGTTCGCAACCAAGGTGAAGAAATTTTTGCTCATTTCGGCTATTGTGCGGGTGAGTTCGGTCATCTTGGGGTTGGAGGAAGTAGAAGAAACATTGACCCTTGGGTTATTTCTTGAGGATGCGGATGAATCATAATTTTTGTGATGAGTGGTCATGTTCTCGATTAGCTCTCTACACTCCTCAGGTCTTCTTTTCATAAATGTACCACCGGCGGCGGCATTAATCGTATCACGATCACAAAAAGTGAAACCGTTGTAGAAAGTATCATTTAGAGTGACGGGGAGCATATTATGGTTAGGACAATGATCGATCAAAACATTATAACGTTCCTAAGCATCGAAAAGAGACTCATCGGGTTTTTAAGTGAAACCACTGATTTGATTCCTAAGACTAGTTACCATGGATGGTGGAAAGAAGCGCGACAAAAATCGTTGAGTCATATCGTCCCATGTATGAATTGAGTTTTTAGGAAGACGATCAAACTATTTTTCGGCATGGTGGGATAAAGTGTGTGGAAAAAGATGAAGGCAGAGATAATCCATGGAAACACTGGGCAATTTCATGCTTTGAGTGACGGTTATGAATTTATCGAGGTGTTTGTTGGCATCGTCATCGGGTAATCCGTGAAATGGGCAAGCATTTTGAACTTGTTGGATCATGTGATGCTTCAACGAAAATTCGGGAGTCGTGATTTTCATCGTCGCAATCGGTCCTCCACGTCCATTCATAGTTGGTTGGCATAGCTCCTCCATCGTCCGAAGGTCGGGTTGAGGTTCATGGTTGTTATTATTCACAACGGGGTGTGGTGGGTTGTTATTGTTAAGCACACCGGCCATATCTAAGTCTCTACGAGTCTCGGGCTCAAGATAAGACGAAGATCGAGTACGCATACACTAAAAATGCAAAAATATTTTTGATTTTTTATATTTTTTTTAGATTTTTGAAAATTTTATATTTTTTTAGGATTTTTTGAAATTTTTGATGCTATGAAAATAACGTTTCCAAGAGAACGGATCCCAAAATCTATTTTTTCTCACAAAAAACCGTTAATCTTTACGAAAAGAGCCGGCAGCGGCGCCATTTTAATATGACAAATTATTGATGTGTCTTGTTGAGTGTCAGTATTGTTCGTACTCGATTCAATTTGAATTGATCACGGTTTAGGGTGGATTTATTGTCCTTGGTCACTAAAAGGGGGAGCTTTTGATTATATATTTCTATTTGTAAGATAAAAGCTAAAATTATTAAACATAAATATGAAAATAAAAGAGAAATGTCTAACCTTGAGAGCTTATCCGAAGTGAATGCTGCACAGTTGTTCAAGGTAAAAAGAAAGAAAGATTGATTATCTATTTTAATATAAAGTTGAAAACTTTAAAGATTAAACTAAAATAAAAACTTAAAAAGATAAATGATAAAGGATTAAACTAGATAAGAAGTAAATTTGAAAACTTAAAACTTTGTTAAAATGTAAACTTTCAACAAATCTAAGACAAAACACTTAAAGAAAAAGCTAATCCGGAATACCAAAACAAACCCTAATCCGGAATAAGGATTTTAGACCTTATCCCGAATCCTAAAAACTATGCCTATCCGGAATCAAGAGTTAAGCTTATCCGGAATCCATACTAAATTCACTTATCCGGAATGTGTTTCCACTGTTTATCCGGAATCAACGAGAACTCAAATCCGGAATCCTGTTTGTGCTTATCCGGAATAAGCTTATCCGGGATAAAATGCTATCCGGAATCAAGTGTTATCCGGAATGTGGGTACAACAGGTTATCCGGAATAAATTTCAAAGGTTATCCGGAATATTGGTGTTGCTGCCAATCCGGAACAAGTACTATACGTTATCTGGAATGCACTGTTTCTGTCCTAATCCGGAATCTACTCCAAAAGTGCAATCCGGAATCCTCCAAATGCTACTAATCCGGAATGAGTACTTTTGATGCTTATCCGGAATGATGATGTTCACACTATCCGGAATAAACAAACAAGCTATAATCTGGAATACCAAGATTTCCACTGTTCGGAATAATAGAGAATGATACTGTTCGGAATGTTAGGGTTTTAAAACCTGGATAACATCAAAAATGCAAATAAGCAAAAACAAAAAATAAGCTAAAAACCAAAAAGCACTTAACCAAACTGATTTTAGGGAAAAGCTAATAAGCCACAATTTAAAAACTTTAAAAACTTTGAATAATCAAAATATTAAAAATCAACTTTTAAAAGATTTAAACTATAAAAACAACTTAATTAAAAATAAGCTAACACTAATTAATCATAAAGCACAATAAGCTAAAACATCAAACACACAAGCACAATCTAATAAGCAAATCAATCACACAATCAATAAGATTAAACCAATTACATGATTAATTAAACAAAACAATAGATTATGATTTAGAAAAGAAGAATGAGAATTAACTAAAACGTTTGATTAAATGATGATGATTAAGATTCAATTACAAGATTAAAAAGATGAAAGATTAAGCAAAACTTGAAAGAAAATTCTAGAGAGAAAAAGTAACTCCTACTTAAAACTAAAAATAAAACTAACTCCTCCTAATGAAGATTAGGAGGGTATTTATAGGAGAAAGGGAGGGTGTTGTTGCTTCTCTCTTTCTTCTTGTCTTCTCGTCTTTTAAATAACTCGTCTTTCTTGACTTTGTCTCGGGATTAGTCGAATGATAAAATGAACTCGTCTTCTAATTTTCTTCTTTTAGTAGACTTGGTTCTTCGACTTCGTTAAACTTTCGTCTTTAGACTTTTTCTTCGATAAATCTTCAGAATAGGCTTTTGACTTCCGTTCTTCTTGCACTTTTGATCTTTTGACTTCGTCTTTTGTTTTTTTCTTCGATAAAAGCCCGTGAAGGCCCGTGTTTTCTTCCTTTTTCATATTTTTGTACTAAAACACAATAAAAACACAAACCACGCATAATTCCGATATTTACGACATTAAATACACGTTTTGGTCTCGTTTTTAGTTGTTTTAAGTGGTAGAAGGATAAGTGTTTTCACACTTATTAATTAAATATGACAAGGTTTGTGAATAAGCAACCGGTTAAGGGTTGAGTTGGTCACCCGCTACACATAAAGGTCGAAATTCAAAAATTTATTAGTATAATGAGAAAAAAAAAAGTTGACTACACACAACCATAAAAAGTGGTAAGTTTAAGGTATTTTTAGATGATTTTCCCGAATAATAACTATAATAAGAATCATCTTAGAAGAAACTCATGATTCTTCTATATAATAAGAATCATCTTTAAAAATATATCACCTTAAAAGCTCAAGAACGTGTTGATAACATGTTGCAAAAAAATAAAGTAAAAGCAATAAATAAGAATAATATGATAGAGAGAATGTAGAGAATTGTATTATTTATCTCACATTAATAATGTGATTGCTTGTTTGTAACTTTAAAAATTCAATTGATTTTGATTTTAACTTGGAACTCTCAATCGTGGGTATCACATGAATGCAAATTCCAAATAGGTTATATGGAACATGGGTTCATTTATGTTTTGAATATTTTTTAAAGATAAAAAGTTAGTAGAATTGAACAGTGGTTGAATATTTTTTTAAAGAAAAAAAGGTAGTAGAATTTAACAGTGGCAATGGTGGTGGTGGCGGTGGTGGTGCTGGCGGTGGTTGCAGTGGTTGCAGGGGTAGTGGCGATGACAATATTGGTGACGAGGCTAAAGAAAGTTTGTTAGAGGGCTGGGTACGGCTCCTGGTGGGCTGGCTGGCCATCATGGCGCGACGCCATAGTGCTGCCAACCACACCGTGCCCAGCGCCATGGGTTTTGGGCTGGTTGTGGCCAGCCGACGTAATAAAGGTTGGCGCGACCCCATGACGCAGCCAACCACACCTTGGCTCGCGCCATAGGCTCAGTTATGGATTTTTTTTAATTTTTAATTCTTTTTAAAGTTACAATTATATAACGGCTATTTTTTTGCCCCTTTTTTGACCGTTTGAAAAGGAAAACCCCCCACTTTTCCCCATTATTTTTACTATAAATCCCATTTTAAACTTACAAAATAATATACCTTCTTCTATAATCAAATTCTTCTAATTTCTATATTTTTTATATCCACCATTTCTCAAAATGCAAACCAATACCCTAACCAATGGATAAACAATTTTTTATCCGATCCTCAAAATCAAATTCTGACTACTCAACTTCCAAATTCGTCTACTTCGTCTAACCCGAATACTCCCTCATTCGCAACCTCTAGCAACCAATTTTCTTCATTCTCCAACTATAATCAAATCCCAAATCCTTTTGCTAACTTCCCATAACAAAAACCCATTTGTTAATTGCACACCCGAGGCATTCAATTTGTGGTTCCAACAATCTCAACAATCGCAAATCTTCCAACAATGACATCAACACAATTTTCAAAACTTTCCGCAACACTCGTCACAAGAACCTCAAGAGTCCGATGTGCCCGGTGAGACCAATGCGCCCGAAGAACAACCCGCGGGTCCATGAAAGAAAGGTTCGAGAAAGAAACATATGTCTAAGCGATACACGAACAAAGACGCACCACCACCGAAGTCGGACCATTCTTTTTGAACCCAACGTGAAGAAGAAGTGATGGCTGAATGTTGGATTGAAGTATCCGAAGACCCGAAGGTCAGTTCCGATCAATCATACGATACGTTTTGGTACCAAATCATGGACATGTATAACGATCGGCTTAAGGACGAGGGTTTTAAAGCTCGGAACAAAAATATGTTGACCGGGAAATGGACAACTTTGAACCGCGAGGTTCACAAGTTTAATTCATTTTATGAAAACACTAAACTTTTGAGTGGCGAAAATCAAGATGATTTGATGACTCGTGTGATGAGTTTGTATCGAGATGAAAACGGGAACAAGGAGTTTATACACAAAAGTGCTTTGCTTGTTTTGAAAGACAAGTATAAATGGAAAAATCCCGATTCAACTCGCACACGCCGTGCCCGGGGGAAGATAGCCGATCTAGATCCGGATCTTTTCAATGACGATGAGATCCCTCGTCCATATGGTGTTCCAAGAAAGTCCAAGTTTCAACGCTCCTCAAGCTCATCCACCACTTCAGGGTCGCAAAAAGAACAATTGGTCGAATTCTATCGGACCGTGATGCTAAAAAGGAACGATTGGACCGAGAGGTGGCGACAAGACTTGAAGTGGTTGAGCTTCAAAAAAGGAACGAAGAATTGCAAATCCTTCGGTTCGACACAACCGGAATGAGTGCACAAGACGTGGCGCGAATCGAAAAGCTCAAAGACGCGGCGCACTCAAAATATTTTATTTTTTAAGTTGTATTTTTTTTAAGTTTTTTTTCGTATTTGTGTTTTTTAATTCGGTATTTTTTTATTTCGCGTTTTAAAAAAAAATAGTAATTGTACTTTTTTTATTAATGAAAAAATTAAGTTTAAGTTAATTAATTGTTGAGAATTAAAAAAAAAGTGGTGGAGTCACGATAAACTGAGAATTTGTGGTGTTAACCAGGGAGTGTGGTTGGGGGGTTATGGGGAGTTTTAGTGTTTTGGGAGAAAAAGCTGACGTGGCAGCACTTTTTGCCCACGGCTTGAGCTCCAAGTCTCAACCGTACCCAGGGCTCTTAAGATAACTGATGAGACTCACAGTGGTGATAATATATAAGAGGTGGGGCCTAATTAAAAAAACAACCGGTTAAAAAGTTTTTTTAAAAAGTCAAAGGTAAATATACAATTCAACTATGTATTTTGTATATAAAAAGGTCCACAATGTATAATGATTCACTTTTTTGAAAAGTAAATAATGTATTTGTGACTTTTACCCTACTTATGATGTTATAAATATAAAACTAAAAATTAAAACTAATGAGTAAAGAATAAATGGTTTTAACTTTTTTAATTTGACGTAAAATGAGTTACAAGATCATACAATATACATATTAAAAATATAAAAAATATATACGCATATATCGAACCGGGTTGACCCGGGGTTTTAACCGATTGATTCATAAACCGGTCACTAGACCGGGTTAAGACCCGGTTTTTAAAATATTAATTCAAAACAAACACTCTCAATCCATTTGGAATACAGTATCATTCAAAATATATCATTTGGCGCACTTTTCCTCTCCTGAAAAAACACTCATGAAAATTGAAAGGTATAATTGATCTGTAATTAGTTGTTAATTTACGTTTTTTATATCACCTACTTTACCAAGTTCATTATAAACTGTTCGATCAAATGCGAATCTTAGTTTCTGTCAAGTTCAGCACAAGCTGCTCGATTAAATGATGGAATAGTTTACTTATTTTGTATCAGGGATAATAATGGTTTGTTTCCTGTAAATAATCTAGTCTGCAGAAACTGAGTTTATGTATCAACATTTGTCGTGTTTAGTTTTCAGTAGTTAGTTGCGAGGATGGATTCCATGGCACAGGATTTGGTGGATGGAGTTACTAAGCACTAATGCTGAAACAAGTCCCTTTAGATACTCATATTCCTTGCTAACAGGGGCTTAGCTACTCACTCAGTTTTACTGATATCAGGGATTTATAAGCACATTTCAAATATTGTCTATAACCTTGTTCCTAATACTTTTTTTGGATTACTTATACTGAGCGAAAAAATCACTAGTGCAGACCAAGAAACAGAACCGTAAGTTGCAGACCAGTAGCGCAAACCAGGTTAGGAGTATGAAGTACATAAACCCACATATTAGAACGGCAATTTTTTACAACTCACACTAACTATCTCACAAATTACTTCTCGCATGTCTCCACCGAGACTTGAACCCACAACCTTTAGGTTAGAGGGCCACTCACATACCGCTGGGCCAAGAGGCCTTTGGTGAGGTTACACAGAAACGTCAGTGAAATTGCACATGTTATGTTAATTTAACAAGTTATCATGGCTGCTACTAGTTTTGCATCTCATACGCATTCAGAATAGCTAGTAGCTGTAAAACGTACATACTAAAGATGATCTTCACTTTATGCAAACATGATTAGTACTAGTAAATGCGATAACAAACCTTTATGTGAAACTGAACCTAAGTTCAATGGGGGTGCCAAGAATACTTTATTATGTGTTTGTAGAAAGAGGGAATAAGCATAATGCATTAGAATTTTAGACATTCAATTTTAATCCAAAATGAGTGGATAGCTATGCTAAAATGATTAAAAAAAATGCTTATATGATGTGTATCGGCTGTCACTTTTATTGGATGATTTGTTACCTAGATTTTGTTTATTTTACATGGATGTAAAGTCAGCACGCGATTTCACAGGTACTTGTGGACAAGATATAAAACTATCAACGGAAAGTATTTCGATATAAAACTATCAACAAAAAGTATTTCAATATACAACTCTTGGCAAAAAAACTATCTATTTTACTAAAATCCCTAGATCCGCCCCAGCTTGTCTGTACTTGTCCATCAGATTGTGGATCCTTTCGTGCTTTATGAGAAGATCACCATACCGATTTTGTAGAGTTTTCTCTAGTTCTTTTTGCTTTTGCACATCCTCCCATATTCTATTGATACGATTTGATGCTGCCAACTGTTCTTGTCTTTTTAATGCTTGAAAGCACTCATATTCTCTTCCAGCTGTGTCCATCTGCTTGAAGGTTGCCTCTACTAGTGACCCGATTTTAGCAGCCCGCATCTGATATCCGTTCGTAAGAATCTTTATTTTTTGCTCGAGTTGTGCTGACTTCTTTGTATCATAGTCCATTCTCTTTTTCACAATATCAAAGTCTTTCTGGAATGCAGTTAGTTTTTCGGCGTTTCCAGCTACACTAGAGAGACCATAAACCTCACGTGTGGGAAAGTACATAATGTCATTTAGGCATGTCTTGTGTGCTTCAACAAATTCATCAAAATCTTCATCTTCATGGCCCATTTCCACACGCAAAACTTTTTCCTCTTCTTTAATCAATTGATCGGCCTCTTTGGTTTCATCCTCGTCAAATTCTTCTATTACAGGAACCTGGACAGATTTCTCACTGTTTCCTTTCTTATTCTCCTTCTCCAGCTTTTCGTGAAGAGGATACTTTGCGTTATCATGTTCAAGTAAAGACAAAAGCTCCCTCCTAATCATCTCATCAGCCTGTTCAATCAAAGTAGGCGGAACAAAAGAGCTCTTATCTTCGTCAGCTTTTATTAGAGATTTCTTAATTAGGTCCAGTGAGCCAATAGGAGGTCTCGGGAGCTCCCTTTGCAGTACTTCTGATCTTTTTTTCAGCAAAGCTTGCAGCCTTGCTTCTTCCTCGGCCTTCTCCCGAACAATTCTGTCAGACATATCTTCTTCCATTTTCTCCTTTGGTTCTTCATCATCTTCAGGAACTGGTTGAACAGTTATCACGTATTCATTTTTGGGCGGTGGAAGACCAGTCAAACCTGAACGCAAATTGCGTCTCAGATCAGCTTGCCTTGCACACTCGAGTGTAGCACTATCACGCATCTCCATCTCTTCATTAATGCGAAGCTCATCCCTTATTGGGGTTCCTTTAGGAGTGACACCGAACGACTGACCGTTTCTTGGTGTCATTGTGATTCTAGGTGTCAAACCAGATGCACTAGGAGTGGACATCACAGACGGTGTTAAAATCGGATTTGATGTTTGAATCTCCTTTCTCTTTGGTGTGATCCCTGAAAAATCAGAAGGGTGCAAATCAGGATTTTCACCCCCAAGTAATGGTGTCTGAGATCGTCTTGACCTGGCCTGATTCTCAGCTTCCATCATAATTGCATCTTGCTTCCCGGCTGGTGTTCTTTGTGGGGTCATTCCATGGCGGGGTGTTTGTGTATAATCCGCAACGAGTGCACGTGTGGCACCACTGCCTTCTAAAAGTTCTTCACTTAAAGCTGGAAGACCAAATTTCGCAATGTGTTGTAATTCATAATCTGGAATTTGCGGTGTTGGGAGATTCAGTTTTGGCCTTTTCCTAATGGTTTCAGGATCATTCATTTTGTTTGCTAGCAGTAATGTTGACGGAGCATCCTGCTTTTGTGCAATTTTATTCCTTGCAACATCTTGTTTTCTCAAGCGGGCCTCCTTATCTACCCTTCGTTCACCTTCAAGGTCTTGAATTGTAGTAGGGAATTTGGGTTGCTCAACAATGGAACTCTCATCAGTCACGTCATAAAAACCGGGTGGTGGTCTCTTCTCGAAAGGAATCTCGTCATTGTAGTCAATGCCTCCCCTCTTCCTCTTTCTACGCATGTTATCTAATCCGGCTGCCTTGAGCTCTCTCTTCTTCTGCAAAGAAGCAAGCCTTCTAGCCTCTTCCAGCTGCTTTTCTCGGGCCTTTCTCTTTGCCTTTTTCCCTCTAGTATTTGCTAAACGAGCCCGTGCTTCAGAAAGCATCTCCTTTTCATCTTCATCCATGTCAACCGGATCAGGGCGGGCAGGCTTTGACTCAGGGTTGGGATCAATTTCCCCAGCTCGCAGAATTCTCGGATCATCACCCGGCTCGTAATTTTCATCGTTAGCACAAGCCGCGTCAAGAAGTTTCTCGTAACGCTCTAGGCATTGAGATGAAGTACGGTTAACAATCGGCGCGATGGTTCTCCATTGTGCTGGCATAAGCTTGGCGAGATGAAGCAGCTTTTCGTCTTCTTCCCTGGTCCACTCGGTCTTTATAATACAAGGATGCAGCCACTCGAACCAACGAGCCTTACATTGCTGAGCCGATTTACGAACAAGCAAAGACGAGATCCTTGCCCACTGATTTCTGCCATATTTACTAACGGCAGCTTTCAGAATCTCGTCTTCTGTGTTCTTCCATATACCACCTTTCATCATATGCCTCATCTTTACCAACTAATCTTTTAAATCAACAAACCCTAATTTTGTTTTTCTGATGATGATCGATAATGGTTTTTTCGTATGAACAAACTCTAAGAATGGGCTTTTATAATAGAGGAGATTAGTCGGTTTGTAATCATGTCGGTTGGTTTTACTTGCCATATATTAACAAACATGTAGTCGGTTCATACATGATACACTTTTAGATTATGTCGGTTGGTTTTACTTGCCATATATCGGATT
This sequence comes from Glebionis coronaria, assembly GCA_025667525.1. Classification (NCBI taxonomy): domain Eukaryota; kingdom Viridiplantae; phylum Streptophyta; class Magnoliopsida; order Asterales; family Asteraceae; genus Glebionis; species Glebionis coronaria. The sequence continues at coordinate 548,469,696 of CM046879.1, read as the reverse complement.
ATATGTATTTATGTTTTGTGTTTTTGGTTCATCTCGGTTTTATGTAAAACCGGTTATTATGTTTTATTAGATTGGACCGGATTGACGAGCCGAGCCGGACGTGGACCGCCGATCGAGCTTTTTTGAACAAAATCGATTTTCAGTCCGGTCTTGGTTATCAGACCATGATCATCCGAAGTAGTTAACATTTTCGCTACCATTTATATATGACCCACAAAAACCGCTTGATGAAGCCGACCACCAAACCAACCCATTTTTGCATCCTCTCCACGCGTTAACAAGGGTTTGTGTAGTAGCCTTGACGTGAACCGAGGGCTTATAACACCCAGCCCAAGAGGTGGCGATGATAAAAATACTGATTTACTACTTTGGCTCAATTTTCGCGTCGGGGTTCATGTTAACTTGAACTCGAATGTACTTGTCAGACCAAACATTACCCAAAATCCAAAGGCGGAGCAGAAGTACTGAAAAATATCAAATTTCTAGCTCCAAAATATATATTTCCATCAATTTGTTCGGTCACTATTATAATTTATAAATAGACATAACTCTTAAATGACTTCATAATGCTAGTTCAAACACAAGATCAAATATTAACTAGCATCACTACTTGCTCCAACGCCATTGTAACCATTGTAGTAGTACCCATGATGATGTGCTTTGCTGTAAGGATAAGGGCCGGATTGTTATTATAGTAGTAGTATCCGGTGTTTGGTGCCATGACAGAAGACATTTGATACATTGCTTGCCTGTTCATCATCATAGCTGCAGCTACGGGATTGCACTCTTGCTGCAGCAACCTATTCATGCTCATCATCATAATTTGACCATTTTGACCCGTTTCATACCCGCCAAGATTCCCGTTACCACCACCATTAGTACCAATACCATTACCACTGCCAACACCAAGACTGTTCATTATGGAGGCTAACTCATTTGCCCTTTTACCCTCATTCAGACTGTTAAAAACTTAAAATTACCTTTTTGACCTTCCACATTTTGACCCTTTTTACCATTTGCACCCAAACCTATATGTCAAAAGATAACATTTCTTCATCTGATATGTGCTTAACTCAGTGGTGACTCCCGAGTCCCGAGTTTTAGGGCCAAACAATTAAGCGCCATGTGAGATGAGGTCTAATACAAGTTTAAGACTCTACAGGCAAATTTGATAACTTTAAGTTGAAAGTTTATGGACTTAAAATTAATAGTCGTGACATAGGATCGAACTCGGGATCACGGGATTGCACACATAACGTAAAGGGTTAATTTATTTATTAAATATATTTTATATATATTTATTAAATCAAACCAAAGCTTAACTAACGATCGTTAATAAATAAGAGTTAAGTTATAACGACCGTTATGGAATTAAATAGAAGAGTAAAGTGCAAAAATCATCCCTGTGGTTTGTCAAAAGTTTGAATTACATCCCTCGTTAATACTTCGCGCAACATACATCATTGTGGTTGTAAAATAGTACACCATACATCCCTGAGGACGGATGGTGCAAATATTTTTCCGTTAAGGGTTAAAAGTGTTTGTTATCTTAGGGGTATTTTAGTCCTTTTACAACCTAGGGATGATTTTTGCACCAAACTTTTCAAAAAAAAAATTTCCAAAAAAAATTTCAAATTTTTTTTAAAAAAGTTTCGAAAAATGTTTTCTTTTTTCGAAAAATGTTTTTTTTAATGTTTTTTTTAAGTTTCGAAAATATATTTGAAAAAAGTTTTTTTCAAAAAAATTCAATTTTTTTTTTAAAAAGTTTTGAAAAATGTTTTTTTTAATGTTTCGAAAAATGTTTTATTTTTTAAATGTTTTCTTTTTTAAAATAAGTTTCAAAAAAAAATTGAAATTTTTTTTTTCAAAAAGTTTCAATTTTTTTTTTAATTTTTGAAAAAAGTTTTTTTTTTCAAAAGTTTTTTTTAAAAAAAGTTTTTTAAAAAAAGCTTTTTTTAAAAAAAGTTTTTTTTCGAAAAACATTTTAAAAAATAACTTTTATAAAAAAAACTTTTGAAATTTTTTTTTTCGAAGATTAAAAAAAAATTTGAATTTTTTTGAAAAAAAAGTTTTTTAGAAAAGCTTTTTTTTTAAAAAGTTTTTTTTTTTTTCGAAAAACATTTAAAAAAAAACTTTTGAAAAAAAAACTTTTTTCGAAAATTTAAAAAAAAAATTTGAAAAAAAACTTTTGAAAAAAAAACTTTTTTCGAAAATTTAAAACCTTGGGGTGTATGTTGTTCGGCGGCAAGAAGAGGGGCAAAGGGGAACATTGGTTTCTAATTTGTTATTACTTGGAAAACAAGTTTTGCTAAGCCTATATAAACAAACCCCTAGCCTCATAATTTTTCATCCCTCTCTCTCTTTTTCTTTGTTGATCGCCGGCCACACCCTCACCATCTTAGGGTTTCGTTTGGTTTTCGATCTTGTCTATTTATCTAGTCCTAATCCCTCTCTAGGGTTATTGGGTAGATAATCCATAAGCGTTGAAGCTCGGTTTGTTCGTGCTAGACTCACGGTTAACTCGTCGTATTACGTGTGTACAAGAACGTGATATAATCTTCCCTTAGATTATATTCTTGGTGGTGTTCGTGATAAACCCTAGTTGCCGTTCGTTCCGCCGTCTTGTGGATCTTGCTAGGATAAAGGTATGTAACCCTAATCTTGATTAATATAATTGTATTAAATTAATGATCTTGTTAATCGCTTCCGCTATGCACTCTTTGATCCATATTAAGGTTTTAAATAATTGTTATGAACTCTATAAACCATCATAAGTATAATCGTAGGAACAGACATGTAAAATCTATCTTATAATTAAATCAAGATAATTTAACTACACTTGTCACAATTTTAACCATGACACCTATTGCTTTTTCTGACGTGTCAACTCCTCCGTGAGTTGTAGGAATACTATCAATACATTCAAAGAAAACTCAAAGAGAACTACCCACGTTGCAGAAATAAATAAATAATTGTTCCCTCTGAATTTTTTAAGACATTTACAAAGGATAACCTACCATATTTCTTTAACTGCTTTCCCAAAATACTAAGATGAAAGAATCGTGTCTGTGTCTTTGATTTACAATCATCTTGATTAGGGAGTTCAATCGTTTGACGGTATGGATTTTTTTTTTGTATAATCACGTATAATTGTTTCACTTTATATGCATACCAAGTGTGTGATGAAATGGCTAGATTAATGGAATTTATCAAAGTTATGAATTGATGCCAATGAGGATCATTATTGTTAAAAATGGTCACTTATTGCCAATAAGATAACTATGTTCGGTAATTTGGTGGAATTTGCGGGTTTGGATATTTACGGTTTCTCGTGTTGTAGATTTTTTTGATGATTTTTATTTTGTTTTGGAAGCATGAGGTGTAAAAAAATTAGGAAAAAAAAGCCTTTCAGTTATTTAGTTTTATTAGTGTTATTCATGAGTTGGATTGTTTGATTCTCTGGAAATTAAGTTTCTTCATGAAGTAAAAATAGGTGTTTTGGAATGGTATGGCTTTTTATCAACCGTAAACGATGATTGGAAGTTTTTGATGATAGTCAAATATTTGTACTTTGTAAAAGTAATTGTTCCAACTCTTTAATTTTTAACATTAATTTGTATAGGAATTTTTTTCTTTTGTTAGATGAGAATGATATTGAATTACTGATATTGATTGTAACGGGCTCCATATAAGGTGTGAAATGGCACTAGATGTTTTAAGCTGCTCATATTTTTTATAAAAGAAATCCATACACATCTGCAATATTTTATGAGATATGGGAGTCGTTTGATGTAATGTACTTAACTCACATTGGCCATGCAGGAAAGGGCAGACCGAGTGAGGAAATGGACGTGAATAGAGAGTTAAAAACCAAACAATTCAGTCACTTAAAGTCTAAAAGGTAACCAGTAGGTCTAATAACTCTCAATCCTTTATTATCGGATGGTTGTCCTTTGTAATCAGTCCTGATTTTTGTCCAAGGTCCTGCCCAAGCTCAGAATTTAAGCGATTCTCTTGCAGAAGCAAGATCTTATATTGTAGTCGAGGTTTATCCGCATTTTTCTCTTCACATTATAAAAAGAAATATGTAAGCATTGTGCTCATAAATCTTAACATAAAACCTTGGAGATATTTATCCCACTACTGCGTTAGTGAATTAGTCCTGCTTCTAATATCCGATTCTGCTCAGGTTGGTCAACTATTGCAGTTTTAACCAACATTCTTTAACTATAATTATGATTATTAAACGTGCAAGTAACTGATTTGCTGTTGCATTAGTGGATCAGTTATGGAAATCTTTAAAATTGTTTTTTATGTACTTTGTCATTGTAGGCTGATAATTATGAGAAGAACTTCTCCCGCATGGTTTCCTTGCACTTTTTAATTACTTACTTTTTTCAGGAACTGAATGAGACGACGTCTGTTCATGTTAGTTCACTACTGTGCGTGCTCCTCGCATTGGTGGTTACAGTGGCAGGGTCGGTGGTGGCTATAGCCGTAGTTATGGTAATTCTGATGCTGCAAATTATCAGTCCTACCTTTATATTGGTGAGCAAAGTAATCAATCTTATTGTCTATGTGCTTTAGGCTACGAAAGTTTATGTGTATTCCATATTAATGATTGTATGCTTTAATATTTATTTATTTATGTTATATACCTTTTAATGATTTTGTTTTGCCTGTTCAAGAGTTACTCGAAAGGCTTAGGCTGACATACAGTCCAAAAGAAGACACTGAGCCTGCTGAAGGTACAAATTCATCCATCAATGACAAATTATATTCTTCTGACGTGTCAACTCCTCCGTGAGTTGTAGGAATACTATCAATACATTCAAAGAAAACTCAAAGAGAACTACCCACGTTGCAGAAATAAATAAATAACTGTTCCCTCTGAATTTTTTAAGACATTTACAAAGGATAACCTACCATATTTCTTTAACTGCTTTCCCAAAATACTAAGATGAAAGAATCGTGTCTGTGTCTTTGATTTACAATCATCTTGATTAGGGGGTTCAATCGTTTGACGGTATGGATTTTTTTTTTGTATAATCACGTATAATTGTTTCACTTTATATGCATACCAAGTGTGTGATGAAATGGCTAGATTAATGGAATTTATCAAAGTTATGAATTGATGCCAATGAGGATCATTATTGTTAAAAATGGTCACTTATTGCCAATAAGATAACTATGTTCGGTAATTTGGTGGAATTTGCGGGTTTGGATATTTACGGTTTCTCGTGTTGTAGATTTTTTTGATGATTTTTATTTTGTTTTGGAAGCATGAGGTGTAAAAAAATTAGGAAAAAAAAGCCTTTCAGTTATTTAGTTTTATTAGTGTTATTCATGAGTTGGATTGTTTGATTCTCTGGAAATTAAGTTTCTTCATGAAGTAAAAATAGGTGTTTTGGAATGGTATGGCTTTTTATCAACCGTAAACGATGATGGGAAGTTTTTGATGATAGTCAAATATTTGTACTTTGTAAAAGTAATTGTTCCAACTCTTTAATTTTTAACATTAATTTGTATAGGAATTTTTTTCTTTTGTTAGATGAGAATGATATTGAATTACTGATATTGATTGTAACGGGCTCCATATAAGGTGTGAAATGGCACTAGATGTTTTAAGCTGCTCATATTTTTTATAAAAGAAATCCATACACATCTGCAATATTTTATGAGATATGGGAGTCGTTTGATGTAATGTACTTAACTCACATTGGCCATGCAGGAAAGGGCAGACCGAGTGAGGAAATGGACGTGAATAGAGAGTTAAAAACCAAACAATTCAGTCACTTAAAGTCTAAAAGGTAACCAGTAGGTCTAATAACTCTCAATCCTTTATTATCGGATGGTTGTCCTTTGTAATCAGTCCTGATTTTTGTCCAAGGTCCTGCCCAAGCTCAGAATTTAAGCGATTCTCTTGCAGAATCAAGATCTTATATTGTAGTCGAGGTTTATCCGCATTTTTCTCTTCACATTATAAAAAGAAATATGTAAGCATTGTGCTCATAAATCTTAACATAAAACCTTGGAGATATTTATCCCACTACTGCGTTAGTGAATTAGTCCTGCTTCTAATATCCGATTCTGCTCAGGTTGGTCAACTATTGCAGTTTTAACCAACATTCTTTAACTATAATTATGATTATTAAACGTGCAAGTAACTGATTTGCTGTTGCATTAGTGGATCAGTTATGGAAATCTTTAAAATTGTTTTTTATGTACTTTGTCATTGTAGGCTGATAATTATGAGAAGAACTTCTCCCGCATGGTTTCCTTGCACTTTTTAATTACTTACTTTTTTCAGGAACTGAATGAGACGTCTGTTCATGTTAGTTCACTACTGTGCGTGCTCCTCGCATTGGTGGTTACAGTGGCAGGGTCGGTGGTGGCTATAGCCGTAGTTATGGTAATTCTGATGCTGCAAATTATCAGTCCTACCTTTATATTGGTGAGCAAAGTAATCAATCTTATTGTCTATGTGCTTTAGGCTACGAAAGTTTATGTGTATTCCATATTAATGATTGTATGCTTTAATATTTATTTATTTATGTTTATATACCTTTTAATGATTTTGTTTTGCCTGTTCAAGAGTTACTCGAAAGGCTTAGGCTGACATACAGTCCAAAAGAATCCATCAATGACAAATTATATTCTTCTCATTAAACAAGTTATGTCCTAAAATACAGTTGTCGATTACCAAGGCGATCCGTCAACAAACCCCGGTTAGTGAAATCTATTGTTGTTATATTTAAGAGAGATATAGATGTGTTGATTTTAGACTACACTATCTATTGTTGAATTACTGATATTGATTGTAACGGGCTCCATATAAGCTGTGAAATGGCACTAGATGTTTTAAGTTGCTCATTTTTTCTATATACTGACATTCTTTTCTTTTCTTTTACTTTTCTAATGGCAATGAAAACCTATAGTTTCTCTATACTCTTCACCATTATCCTATAGTATACTCTCCCAGTTTGTTAATAGAGGAAATAAGTGCATTGTGTAAATGTGTACTCACAAGTTACACTATAAAGAGAACTTAAAATTGGGCAAATTGGATTTGATGCTCTTTTTTCCTACATGAAAAGCTCTGAAAAATAAACCACCATGATTTCTTCTGAATAGAGTACATTGAAGGTTTTTAAGTACACTGTTTTGATTTGTTAGCTGTTCCTTAGAAGCATCTTATTGTAAAGATTATTAATTACGAACATGGAGGTCATCAAACGACACCATTTATCAAATTAATTGATATATAATAAGTAAAAAAGATAGCGATGACGAAGTACTAAGACGAGGGTTGAGAGAAGATATTGGAAAAGTAATAGTTTACAATTGCATTGCTTTCTGATAGGTATTGAAAATGAACTTAATATCTTAAAGTTTTATGGTATCTTGCATTCATATACTCATATTGTTATTGAATTGTATCTTATCTGATTGTAGTTGGGATTTTTGTTTTAGACTAACATGTTTAACGGGATTTCAAAGTCCGAGTAGGTTTGTGGCTAGAGAGAGAATCATACCCAAAAATAAGAGCATCTACTCATTTTTCCAGCTTTAAGTGGCAAGTGTAACATGAAAGGTTTGATGTTTGTACCATGTTTAAATCTTCGGAGTGTTTCTAACAGAGAATAACGGCTGTTACAACTCGAAAGATTAGGATGAGATACTGATTTCCAAAGAAACCTCCATTTCAGATGACGACAAGATGCGGTGCACACTTGAAGCATAGATATTTTAAGTTACAGGTATGCTATTAAACAATTGCTTTTACTCGATGTATTGTGATCATAGGTGATGAAAATATACAAGTTTCTTATGCGTGCAATCGACTTCCTGATGTGATATATGGCCTGAATTGAGATTGAGGAAAAGATACCACCATCGATATTTTTTCTGCCAAAATAAAGCTTCCAGCCAGTTTTACTTCGGGAGTCGTACTTGCTTTCTATGTGAGTCCATTTATTTACCTAAAGTGTTGTTTCAGATGGCTTATTAGATACTCAAGCATAACTATCACAGATTAGAGTAAACGAAAACATATTCAGCAATGACTTGCGCATTAAATAATACAAGAATAATTATTATTCAGCAATGCCATGCCTTACTCGGAATATAACACATTAAATAATACAAGAATAATTATTATTCAATAATGCCATGCCTAACTCGGAATATAAGTATTATTCGATAGTCTAACTTATAGTCGAGTCGCCAAATGTTTTCATGTGCCCCCTCTCCCCCTTTCAAAAAAGATATATAAAAGTGTGTTTACAGTCTCTCAAGTCTTTCAAAGTCATGCACATGGAACTTAGAATTATGCGAATATTGACTGTTTTGTGGCATGACAACGACAGTAAACATTAATAGGTGAGTTGATTGTCACTTTTTGAATGGTTTTGTTGTTTTTTGTAGGACCCTTATGCTCAGTTATGTTGGCGACTTGATAGCCATATTGAGCACACGAGATGATCTGCGGTGGGATAAGTCTTATTTAAGAAGTTCTGAGGAGCTTGGGTTTGCTTTGATCCTGTAACATGTGCCAACAATGAGCGCACTGACAAGTTTATGATATTTATACTTGAATATAACTTGGCTAAAGTGTATTGACTTTGTATTCTGGGACCAAATCTGTGCTGACTACAACAACCCATCCAAGTGACAATGTAGGGATGCAATACTGTTGCAATACATGTATATGAAGGCACAATTTATTCTTTGACATTCTCTTAACTATCGAGGCTAAGCAGAATAAGGTTGAGTTTGATGAAATATGCTTAAACTTTTTATAACTCCTTTAATATTGTTCACTGCAAACTTGTAAAGGCTGTGTATTTTGCTATAATTATTGTATATACAATATTAAACATAGTTAATGATTTAGCCAGTTATTGAGAAAATCGGCCATCGGCCGTGTAGAGACCTAGTAATACAGTATAACAAAAAGTAAACAAACGGTTGCTGCAAAACTAAAGCAAGAACATAATGAGTTTCCGATAAACAAGCAAACACGATAAGATAAATACACAAAGTACAATCTTTATTGGTATATGTTCTAGTTACTGTAAAGTTTGAACCAACTTCACTTATTTACTGCATTTATTATCGACATAACATAGAAAGCATGAGAAATAATAATGATCAAACTGTAATGTCAAGTACCAAGTCTTGCAATCAGGTTGTTGTTGGCTCCTTATTCCAAACTCCACGCTCGCTGCAAGGAAAAAGTGATAGTCTCGGGCATTTGACTTTCTCCAAAGAAGTCATTTTTGGAAACAAACTTTGCAGCTCTCTCCATTCCATCGTGAGTTCTTCCAAGTACTTCAATCGCAATACCTTAACGTTCCAGGTTTGCTTGTGTTGGATAGGTGAATCATCCACTTCATAGATGTCCTGATACTGACCAATATCAGAGAACTGTCCACCACGGATGTATAGTTTTTTTAACCCTTGGAGCCTCGCCGGGGTTAGCCAATTTGGTGTCTCACTATGTGGGAAACACTTGAGATCGAGTTTTTCCAGTCTAGAACCTAATGTCGAGTTGTTGAAAGCGTTCATTCTTCTCATAGACCCTTGGACCCATTTTTTCTTTGGAATCATTTTCATTACTCGTGATGCAAGGCCGCCTTTCTTTTTATCTTTTTTACTTGTCTCTTGCTTGTTTGATTCAGTCTTCGTCCCGCCCCACAAAATTGTTAGCTTCCGAAGCATTTCAAACTTTTGTAAAGCCTCAAGATGTAACCCATCAGGGAAGTCTTTCATATGTGTGTACATGCTAAGCTTTATCAAGTTTTTTAGTTTCACTAAATCTTGAAGAGTACATACATGCCTTTGTGGAGATTCAACCACGACAAACCCTTTAAGGACTTGAAGGGACGCAAGAGATGAAATCTCTTTCGGTATGTCTTTCAACAAGTAACATTCGGACATATCTAAATGTGTTAAAAAGTTGAGTGAACCTATGGTACTTGGAATTACCTCAAGATTGTGGCAAGCTCTAAGGTCAAGAATTATAAGGCTCTCAAGCTTTGAGATTGAATCCGGAAGCACAGTAATCCTTGAAACTCCTTGAAGGCTAAAGAACCTCACACGATTCATATTTTCCAAGCTCGCATCAAAATCAAACTCCTCGACCTCGATATGGTGAGCAGCTGAGCTTTTCCACCTTCCTAAAAAGAGAACATTGACATTCTTCATTCTCAAAAACCATTCTCGCTTGAACTCCAGAATATCATCCTTCACATTGAATAACATGTGAAGCTTCTCCCACGTAACACCTTTTGATAACCCGCTACCCATCAAACACACCTTATAAGACCTCGTTGTGATTTTCTTCCTTCGATAAAAATAGTGTTTTTTCGTGGTATCTATTAGATTTCCATTGCTATCAACAGGTGGCTGTTCCGGGTTTGGTGGTAAAGCAGCAAACTTAGTCCGGTTCCCATTTTGATCGACAAATTCAATGGGATCTTCTGTTGGTTTGCGATTCTCTGTATAGAAATCAAAGAACTCTCTTGGGTCACCAAGGGGATCAATATCTGGAATCTCTTCTGGGCTCTCGATCTCATCAAACTTTCCAACGTCCTTCGGGTCACCATACTCATCAAAATCAAAGAACTTTATCTTGTCTGCAATCATAATCAACGCAGCACGAATCATGGGGTGCATTTTGCATGTGGCCACATATCGGCCATGATTTTTGGAGACAGGCTCAATGAAATCCTTGTCAATCAACTCATTAAAAATTTCATTTGCATGGTCCTCAGCTGTTTTTTCTTCGTGTAAATCTTCATCCGCGGGAGTAAGTCTTTCTCCAATCCACCAGTAAACCATTAACCGTCTACTTATAATTTCATTTTCCGGAAACACGGAAAAACATAGCAAACAAATCTTCAATTCACGTGTAAGCTCGCTATAACGTTGTTGTATAGTCCTGCAAATTTGGCTCTCGCTGAATAGTTTGTTGTGCAGCCGAGGCATCTTTTTAAGCAACTTAGGCGGAATAAGGTCTCCCTTATCAGCAGCAGATTGTTTCTTTTTCCGCAATTCATCTTCATTGTATGTCCTATATTTAGCTGGAATCTGCAGCTTAAGCTTGGTAACCGTTCTCTTAAGATCTTTGAGTTCCTTTATCTCACAAGATTCATCAAAGCTCCTAAACTTTTCCGAGGCATCTTCGGCTTCTTTCTTTAATTCTTCTTGGTGTTGTCCAAGTTTTGGGCATATCCTCTCTACAAAATCGAGTTCTTGACGTATCAAGTTCACAAGTTGTTTTCGCTCTTGTTCAGGAGTAGGTTGGTTTTCGGATTTATCCTTGTCGTTTTGTGTATCTTTTGTATCAACTTCATTACCGGCTTTGTGAGGATCAGTGTGATGATTGGAGGCAGTTTCTTTATCTGAGGTTTCATCCTTCGTCTTGGAACTTTCACCTGATTCATGGGTCGGGATCGGGGTGGTGGCTTGCTTATTGGAACTTGACTCAGGTAACTGAGTGGTGGAAAGATCAACAACACTGGCTTGTTGGCCCTCTGCGGGTAATGATTGTTTATTGGCACTTGAATCAGGCGCTTTGGTGGTGGAAGTTTCGTGAGTGGTCGAAGTTTCTTGGGTATTGATTGGTTGGACTTCAGTTGGCGATGATTGTTTGTTTGCATCCGTCTCGGGTATCTGAGACGCTGAAGGTGTAGTAGTAGTGACTGGTGGTGCCTCGGTTGGTGACGATTGCTTATTTGCATCTGACTCGGGTATTTGAGCCTCAGAGGGTTTGGTAGTATTGTCGGGTTGGACATCATTCGGTAATGATTGCTTGTTTGCGTTAGTGTCAGGTATCTGAGAGGCTGAAGCTGTAGCAGTATTGAGTGGCGGAACCTCGGTTGGTGATGATTGCTTATTTGCATCTGAGTCTGGTATTTGAGCCTCAGAGGGTTTCGTAGTATTGTCGGGTTGGACCTCATCTCGTAATGATTGCTTGTTTGCATCTGAATCAGTTATCTCAGAGGTGGAAGGTTTAGTAGTATTAGTAGGTTGTGCCTCGGTTTGTAATGTCTCCTTATCTGCATCTAAATCATGTGTCTGAGTCGCGGGAGTTTCTAAATCAGGTGCAGACGAAGTTCCTTGAGCAACCGTTGTAGTGACACTATTGTTGGTATTGGAATCAGGTATCTGAGTAGCGGAAGATGATTCAGAAGTGGTGGCATCTTTGGTGGACTTGTTAGTTGTCGCTTTAGATTCGATTGTAGAAGGATTGTCATGAGTGCTTTCGTTTGAAGTGTCTGTTTGTAGCGTTGGCGATGAAGATTTGGTCGCTTCATCGTCCGTTTTAACATTTTGATTGTCCATTTGAGTTTGTGTAGGCTCGATAGTCTGCACATCAGACATGATGCTACAAAACAATCCATGAATTGCATTAGATGATGTTATAACAAAAACACATTCATTTTTTACAGAAAACATGCACAAATAAATTCAGATACAATCTTAAGTATATAAATATTACTCAATAACCAAAGAGTATTACCATTTAACAAAAGACATGAATGACGAAAGATATAGTATGAAAAACGAATATCCTTGTTACGATGACCACAACATCTAGTAAATAGCTAAACTACGAAATCAAGTGGTAAAACAGGAGACATTCGGAAAAAAAATGGCTTGTTTGCTAAATTTTGCAATAGCACGAATGAGAAGTTGTAACTTGTAAGCTTTAGATATAAGCACTAACTATGTTCAGTGACACAAATTGATTATGTTATTGATACAATACAAGGTTCCAAACACTCCATTAACTCTGCCTCTGCAGTGCCAAACACTCCTATGCATAAAGTGAGAATGAAGCTGAACAAGTATATGCATCAGTGTTAGATGATGTAATGACCCATGTTTAGCTTAGTTGTATTCTTCGTAAACTTATTTCGTAGTTAGTTAGTTGTAGCCGCGAAGACTAGCAACACACATGACTCGCTTACAAAAGTCTTAAGCAATACAAAGTATCGACGGAACTTTCCTAATTTATTTTTATCATTTTAGTTTGGATTTTTCGTTATGTCTCAGCTTCATATCTAGTGCAATCCAGTTGAAGGAACAATCATTTTTATGAGATGTGAGGAACTGCAGCTCAATGTAGGAATCATGAACATTAAGGTTTATTTAGGATTATTACTTAGAAACTACTTACATGGGCTATCTAGGATTACTTATTGTAAATTTGTAATAACTACTTTTAAGGTGAGATTTCTTTTTGAAACTTCTTAAGCTGGGCGGAGTGGGGGAAAACCCACGAGTGAGTTTTACGAACTCGTGAGTGAGTATCATCCCCATAAATTAACTCGCGCACGACTTGTTAGTAAAAGGTCGGTTTATTTAATAGGATACATTTTATATAAATCGAGTATTATTATGAAATGTGAGTTTTAGATGACCGCAAGATCAAAACAAATAATCAAACTTGATTTTTTACTAGTATTTTCAAAATACTTTAAAATTTTGTTCCATATACGTATATACGTAATATTGATTGATACGTGATTTGTTTGACTAGTTTTTACTTAAAAAGTTACAATAATAATTCTTATTTTTTTTTAATTTCACCATTAATCCTTGACCATTTTTCATTAAAAAAAAGTTACATTGATAGTCTTTTGGTTTTTGTGTTGACTTTCATCTTTAGTCTCTTGACTTTTTCAAATAATATTTTTACGAGTGATGTTAAATCCTCCTACAATATCTTACTACTTATCCTCCTACTCATATCAAATTAAAACATGTGTAATCCATTAATTTTCTTTCTTAATTTTATCCATTGATCAATCCAACTTGTCATAATCATATAAGTAGGAGGATATGTAGGCATATCAAGTAGGAGGATAAATCATTTTCTTATTTTTATTTTTCATAATTTATTTATTTTGTCTTAAAATTAAGATTGATAGTCTTTTTTGAATATATTTTATGGAAAATCTGAAAAAATATTTTAAACTTTCACGTGTAAAATTATATAAAAAAATGATTTTTTTGGGAAAACAATTTTTTTACCTTCACATATATAATTTTATAAATACTATGAAAAAAAGTTAGAAAAAAAAACGTGCATAAATTATATAAAACGTGCATGACTAAAAATGTTTGCATTAAAAACATGTATAATTATAAAGATTATTAAAAACTTTCATTTGAAAGAAAAAAAAAATCAACAATATTAGTTGAAAAAATTAATAAGCTAGTGGTGAAATTCCTTGCAAAAGTCAAAAAGTCAAGGAGGGATCGATGTAACTTTTATAAGTGGTAATCGGTCAAACAGATAAGCTGGACAATTAAATCTATTTCAGTATTACTGGCCGAGTATCCGCATAATACGACGGCGGGTAATCGAGTATAAAGTACATAATATAACAATACAATCTTTTATAATGTCCATTTTTTTCAATGGTGAAAACATTTTTTATATGTACTTTATAAAAGATTGAAAAAGAAAATGGACATTATAAAAGATTGAAAATATTTTTTGTGTGTGTTTGTATTGTTATAATATGTACTTTATAAAAGATTGAAAAAAATAGACATTATAAAAGATTGAAATCTTTTTTGCGACGGCATAATGACACTAAAATCTAATGTTTGAGGCTAGTAGTACTGAAACAGATAAGCTGGGCAATTAAATCTATTTCAGTACTACTTTATAATATGTATTTTATAAAAGGTTGAAAAAAGATATAGTAAGATAATGAGTACACGAGTCTAAAGTAGGGGTGTCCATGGTTACCGGACCGAACTAGAACCGAACCGCAAGAATCGAGAATCGTAAATTAAGGAAAATGTGAAACCGAAAATCGTCCCTAATTCTTCGGTTCGGTTTCGGGACGGTTACGATTCCGGGATGAGAATTTTTGGGAATTCACAAGGAGAACCATTGTGTTTAAAATGTCCATTTTTTTTTTCAATCTTTTATAAAGTACATATTATAACAATACAAAAAAAAATGTTTTCAATAATGAAAACTGTACCAATAATTTCAATAGTTTAAATTAACATAAACAAAAACACAAAATGTAACGAAATTAAGTGTATAATTGTAAAAAGGTATAGAACACACATTTTTAATCCAAATCTCATAAAAAAGCTTAACGCTCAATCACTTGTTAGTTTTTATAAATTCGGTCCGTTTTTTTCATCCCTTTAACAAACTCGTCATCATTCAACAGATTTTCAACTTCATTCACATCTATTTCCATCTCTCCCTTATTATCCAAATCTTTGGTGCAAAGCAACACCTCCATAAGTTAACTTGACAATCATGTTGATAAAAGACTATTGTTTTATTTTCTATTTTTTAAAAGGCCTATATGTTTTATATAATGTCATAAACAAGCCTTATAAAAACCCATATTTTCAAAAGAATGGTTCTTTCGGGAAAGAACCAGAACCAGCCGGTTCTTTCCCGAACCGTCCCGAGAACCGAAAATTTAGAATTTTAGAAACCAAGAACCGAACCATGGTTCTAATATACGGTTCGATTCCGGAATGATTCCGATACGATTCCTTAGTTCTTATGGTTCCTTGGTTCTTTTGGACACCCCGACTAGTTTAACAAAAACGTTACATTATAATCTCGCGTACGACACATTACTTGGTTAAACCAATGTTTTAAAACCGGTTTGACCCGGCCGGTTCAACCGGTTGAACCAGGAACCGGTTGAGAGACCGGTCCGGATGTAAACGGTTTTTTGGTAGTTTCTGAACCGGTTTAAACCGGCGGTTTTTTCATGACCCGGATTGACCCGGTTTTAAAATCCCGGCCGGGTCAAAGGTTTGCCTCTATTTGATTTTACAGAAGTAATCAATAATCAGTATCTTTTTCATTTGATGAGTCCCAAGAAAATGATACAATATCACGTCACAGACTCTTCATTTTCCCAACCCATCACACTTTTTGATACAATAATCAGTATCTCTTTCATTAATCTTTTTATTTTACAACTTAACTCTTCATTTCTCCATCTATCACTATATGCGTATGAGGTAATTATATCAAATTGCTTATTTAATTTTCATTAATTTGTTTCATTAATTTGCAATAATGTTGAATTTCTTATGTTGTTGTTGGTCCTATGTTGTATTAACTCTGTTCGTTTATTTTCATTTCAATTATTAAAGCCTCTTAATGGTAAATTTAATGTTTGATCATATTCAATTTGAGATATTGGTTTGTATTTGGTTGTTAATTGATACAGAGCTGCTGGTAATGCTGCTAATTACAAAGCTGCTGGTAAATTGTTAACTAGAAGATATCGTCATATGGTTTGGTCTCCATGTGCAGCACATTGTCTTAATCTTATATTAAAGGATGTTTCAGAGTTGGATAATGTGAAACAACTTATCACACTTGCATCAAGGGTTACTGTTTTTATTTATAATCATAAGTGGCCTTTAAGTTGGTTAAGAAAAAGACCAGGCTGGACAGAAATCATCCGCCCAGGTGCTACTCGTTTTGGTACTGCATTTATAGCATTGAAAAGTTTGGTTGATCACAAAAATGATTTGCAAGCTTTGGTCATATCTAGTGATTTTAAGAAGATGCTGAAGTTAAAAAATGCGGTTGATTGCAAGCAAGTCGTGATGAATGAAAACTTCTGGAATAACAGTTTGATTACAGTGAGGGTGATGACTCCGTTATTAAGGCTTTTGCGTCTGTGTGACGCAGATGTAAAACCTGCATTAGGTTATGTTTATGAGGGAATGTTCCGGGCTAGGAAAGGGATTAAGGAACTATTTAACGGAAAGAAAGAATTATACAAGCCATACACTAACATAATCGATGATATTATTCAAGGATGGCATATGCTTTTGGATCTTCTTTATGGCTGGTGGACATTTGCTTTTGATGGTTAAACTATCTGATATTTATGTAATGTTGTTTTGAAGTTTAAGACTTAATTTCCTTTCGTTGGATGGATTGTATGTGTTCCCAGTTAATCATATTTAATGTTTTAGACTTGTTAAAAGGTTGTTCAAATATTTTTAGGCTTATCTGGGCATGTGTTAACTTTTATAAGGTTCTTTAGATATCTGGGCAACTATTACATATATGTATTTTTTGTTCTTCAGAGAACCGGGTTGAACCGGCGGTTGAACCGGTTGAACCGGCGACCCGGTGAACCGGTTATAAGACCGGGTCGATTTAAAAACCGGGTTTTAAAACATTGGGTTAAACAATGTGTATTTCACGAGATTATAGGAGATCGTGATTATCTCTCATTGTGATTTGTCACCTTTAATGCCCTATATAAGCTTCGTATCAACTAAATTAAACAAAATAAGTTCAAAAGTGATTTATTTCTCGTTAAGCGCGTGATAAATTAAAACCAGGCTTAGCTTAGTTTGCTGTTAAAATTTTACTAAGTAGTTTTTCTAAGAGGTTTTCTAAAAGTCTTGGGTTTAAGACTTGTCAAGGATTTTTTTAGGCGAATTGGATAAAGAGTTTAACATAATTAGACGAAAGTTCGAAAAAGACATTTTTTCGCTTGGACGTCATTGCACGACTCAATCCACTAACCACTAACATTTGTTGTTCTAAAAAAACATGCGATAAATTAAACATGTCATTAAACTATGTTTTTTTTTAACACACCTAGATTATGTTTTTTTTTTCATTAACCTAGATTATGTTGAGAAATGAGTATATTCACAAACATTTAACTAAAATAAGTTAACGAGTAATGCTATTTAAACATAAACAAAAAACGAGAAAGAAGGAGATAGAACCTGGTAATGGAAGAGTGCTCTTCGAGTCGACTTAATGATAAAAGTTAGTAATTACATAGAGGGAAATTCAAAACGACATAATTAAGTTATTATAGTTTGTGCTTATTTTGGAGTCTTGAGTGACTTAAATAATAAAAATTAAGAATATGAATAAAAGAGTGTTGCAAGTTATACCATCAACTTTCATTTTATGTTTTTCCTCATTCTCACTCTATGTTCACTTTTTAACATTAGTGATTAAAGAACATGTACGTATTTTATTCCCATGCTATGTACGCAATGAAAAAACTATAAGTTGTATATCCAGAGGGTAAAGGCGAGAGGCGGACCTATCGGGCTCTCTCGGGTTTACGAGAACCTAATAGATGTTTGTTGCGTAATGTGCTTCGGTACCAAGTTGGAAAGTGAAAAATACCGAGGCTAGTTGAAGTTACGCTATGATAAAATCGCCAAAGGCTCGACGAAAACCACTTTCTAAATGAATATGAAAACATGTAACAATTGTACTTTTGAAATAATTTTCTCACATATTATTCGTAGTTACGTTAAAGTAAAAAGCAAAAATGCGTTTTATAAATGTGATTCTATACTCGGCCCAATGGGCTTTATTTTCCTTTTTACCTTTGCCCAAAGTCTAACGAACCATCTTTTACTTTTCTAGTTTTCAGTTTTCTAATGTCTCTTGCTTTCATCTATTTTGGAAAATGATTGAAGATACTTAAATTTATGCCTAAGTTTACATGAAAATAATTTATTGGTTTTTGATAAAATAGGTCCTGCCGTGACCAACAGAATGTTGTTGTCATATAAGGTTATGCGTATATTTAGGTATACTTGTTAAATTGAGATCGTAACATTTATGGTTTTTTTAACGGCGAGTTAAAACAATTACTAACTTAGTTATTCGATTTTATAATACTTACTCAGAAGGTAGTCTTTACCAGCGTCGAATAATAATTAGTGATTTGATTTCACAGTACTTACCTAGAAGGTAGTCTCTGTCTGCCTCGAATCAACGCATTTATGGGGCAGAACCCCATAAATTCTCACCTTGAGAGAAAAACCCCACGCAGAGACTCGAACTTAAGACCTCTCGCATGTGATAATAACCTTCCGACGACAACCTTGATGGTCAACTAAGCTAACACAGTTAGTTCGTAACATTCATCTTCATACTTTTGCCATAAAGTTAATGTTTACTTAGTGGGTGTTTGGGATTACGTTTGAAACTACATTATCTATTTATTTCATTTTGAAAATGGAAATAAGTTAAAATGAATGTTTGATAATAAACGGAAAAAAATGATTATCTGCGTTTAAAAGCTTTCAAAATAAAGTTTTAAAAAAGTAAATGAAAAGCTACTTATTTCATTTTCAAAATCAAGGAAAGTTAAAATGAATTTATTTGATTCATTTTACTTATCAAATAATCAAATTGTCAAACACTATAAAAAACCGATTATCTTATTATTACAATTTCAAACATATTAATCAAATCCAAACGCTACTTTTTATTTATTTTTAAAATAAATAATATATTTTCAATAAGCAATTCCAAACACTCTTTATTTGTCAAAAGGAAATGATTTTGTGAAAAAAATAAAAAAAAATCATCGTTATATATATTAATTTAAAAAGGAATTTTAATTTTTTTTATCCATTTTTAAAATTGTATCTAAAATATAAGTAGTGTTTGTTCTAATCTTTTTCATTTTATTTTTATCTTTATTTGATCGCATGTAAACTAATATTGAAATTAGAATTTATATTTAACCGAATGCCATGTGGTTTAAGAAAAGAAAAAGTTTTATGTTTGATCTCTATCGTTTACATCAAACATCAAGTCTGATCTCTATCTCAAATTAAGTCCACCGATAGTTCATATCGTTTACATTTTGGATCAAAATTCGTCTCTATCTTAGATGGGCGTTAATTTTGTCCGTTAAATGTAATAATTAGAAGAGTATTTGTGTCTTTTCCATTTTATCCATAAAATCATTACTTTTGTTTTTCTTTCTTATCTCTCTCACTCTCTCACTGTGTATCTCTCTCCCTCTCTCTCTCTCTCCCTCTCCTGCAAAAATATCTCAAATCTCACATCTCTTTGTCTCACATCTCTCCTGCATTGATTAAATTGAAATTAACAAAAATCCATCATCTTCATAAATTTTAGCTTCTGGGTTGTTTGAGGGTGCTTCAAGACCTGCGGATTTTTTGGATCTGGATTGTCAACCACGCCGCCACCATCACAAAACTCGCCATCTGGTCTGAACCATTCTAGCACCAATTCTATAATACTATAGCTGAATCATTCCCATTTTCATTTCCACCCATCTTTACACCCACGATTATATGGGTGCCATATTTTTCAATAAACCTAAACAGAACAATAGGTTATACACATATACTTGTCACATGATAAATTATGGAAAACAAGGAACCCTCTAATTTTGTATTAGTTATATAAGGTGGAAATATAAACCAATTTAAAATCTGGTCAATTGAAGTGTTAAACCTCACCTTGCTAATAAAGCAGACTCCCATGAGGATGGAACAGCTTTCTTGACATGATCACAGAGTACCATCTGAGATTTTTCTAATGCAACAATGTACAACGAGATGAAAACACCATTAAATGCAAGCGTTTTAGTACTCGATGCATTTTTTTGCCAACTTCCCAAAAATTCAAACATGGCATTAAAAAGGCCAGAAGGAATTGTACTTACGAGATAAACCATGGACTGAAGATCCAACCACAAAACCATGGCTCATGAACATATGTCGCATCTCCCCTCACCACCAGCAGATCCGTCGTTGTGGCGGCCCTCACCTCACCGAAAACCATCACACCGTCGCCAACAGTTAGATGATTTAAACCTAAAAACAAATTGGACCTCGTTGTTTTAATTTATAAATGTGCAAACATCAATCATATGAGATCTTGATTTTCAAACCCTGTGTCACTTCTGATAGAACCACCATCTTCACTCATCTCCATCACAATGAAACTCACTTCCCTCATCACACACCCCAACCTCCTTAAATCCAACACATTAACATAACACGTACTCACACTAACCGAAACCTCAACACAATTCAACTGCAGCTTCACATCCTCCCCAACTCCATATATCCACTCTCTCACCTCACTAACTCTCTCCCTACTCATACTCAACCTTTACATCCTATGTCTCACAATCACATTTTTCAACCCGTGTTTCAAATATTAAATCAACCATCCATGGATGAACATTGATCCAATTTAACCCGAGTACAACCTTATGTCTTCATTCAAAACAGATTTATACTATCCAAAGTGTAAAATCCATGAAATCATGGATCATCCATTTATAAATCGGATCTCTAATTAAAACAATCCATCTCTTTGGCCATAATATATGAATTGAACCTTTCTGTTCGATTTTATTTCTGGGTTTGTGAATGATTTTTATATTAGTTTTCCGATTTGATTGTGGATTAAGAATCTATGATTTATTTGTGATAGAAAGTTTGGTGGTGATGTGTAAATATGGGTTTTAATCATCGGTGGAATGTGATTTTTGTTAGATAAGGTGGGTGGAAGGTTTAATGAGAGAGAGACAAAATAAGAAAACAAGTAAAGGACCAAAACAAATGTTAAACATAAATGAAAAGATGAAATTGCCCTCCAATAAATAGATTTAACAGTCAAAACTAACCTCCATCCAAGATAGGGACGAGTTTTGATCCAAAATGTAAACGATAAGGACTATCCGTGGACTTATTTTGAGATAGGGACCAGACTTGATGTTTGGTGTAAACGATATGGACCAAACATGAATTTTTTTATTAAGAAAATGGCTAACTTTTTTTGAACGGCAGTTTGGTGCAGCGGAGTATCTTGCGTGCCACCGAGGCACCAAGTCTCTCGACCCGAGTTCGAATCATCTCATGAAGAGAATATTAACCCCCATGCTAGCCATCCAGTTTCCCATTAAGGGGCTTCAAAACATTGCGATGGGATTCAAACCTGGCTGCCAATTCTAGAAAAATATCCCACATGGGGAATATTCGATTTCACTTATCAAAAATATTCGTTAGTGCATAACATTTGTTACACTGAGTTAAGTAACTTTTAAATTAGCATATATCTATTCAACTAATTATAATCACTCATTTTTTTAAAAAAACTCATTTCTCGCCACTTTTTTAAAAATTAAATATCTCACAAACGGTAAATATTCAAACGAAAAAAATACATCATTACAACGAGAATTAAATCATATTTCTATCGAGGGGCACATGTATATACTTTCGACGAACTTTTTTTCGATTTTTTTTCTTAAGTCACGTATGAGATAATAATATATGATTCGTCACGAATCATATATGATTTTCTGAAAATCATATATGATTCGTGATATGAATCATATATGATTTTCTGAAAATTATATATGTTTCGTGACGAATTATATGTGATTCACTCAGACGTGACTTAAAAAAAAGTCAAAAAATAGTTCGTCGAAAGTATATACATGTGCCCCTCGATAGATAGATGATTTAATTCTCGTCGCGATGATATGTTTTGTTTTACGTAACGATGAACGGTTTGTGAGATATTTAATTTTTAAAAATTAGTTTTTTTTTACATTATAAAAATGGATGGTTGTAATTTGTTGATTGAGTGTATGTTAAACTAAGAGTTTATGTCAAACATTTTCATGTTACTATTATCTAAAATACCGTTTATGGGTCGATTTTTGTTTATCATAAAACGTCCAAGGCAAAGAAAAATTTTGAAATACGTTTTTTAACATAAAAATAATAAAAACACATTATTTATCAAAGCTGCCGTTTGGTTTTAAATTAGAAGATACCATAGTCAAGATTAGTTCAAACGTTAAGTACGACAACTATATTGTTTTTATTGTTGTTATTCATTATACCTACATCAAACATGAAGATTATTTATTTAATTGGTTCATTTCCAAATTGTAAATTATTAAACCTAAGTTTTGTGGTATAAATAAGACAATGAATATGACCATTGAAAATGATTGAAGATAAGAGAAAAGAAGACACTTTCAAACTTTTCAATTTTTTTTATCTTTGTTAAGAAGCAAACGATGATGAGAATCCAGACTTTCGTTTATTAGTGGGTCCACCAAAGCCCAAGTAACACACAAGAATATATGTTCGATAATTTGTTTTACTAATCTGAAATAATCTGTGACATTAACTTTTAATTTGTGCACATAAGGTGTGGTTATTTTTATAACTAAATAAATGTAAAGAACTGCGAAAATCACATTTTCATAATTAAAATGCACATATATATTTATCGTATTAGTTCATTAGGTAGAAATACATAAATTTTTATTATCGTAGGTCACTAAGAACATGTATCCTAGGATCATGCACATATATTTGTTTTGTATGTATGATAACTATCTTTTTGTTGGATAATATGAAAACACATATGCACTCTTCATATCGCTCATCATACTCAGATGTACAACCAATAAAACAACTATTAAATGTTAATTTAAACATAATAATGAAAATGCATATGCATTGTTAAGAGTATTAAGGTGTTTCTCACAGTTCTGTACATTTATTTAGTTCTGAAAATAACCTTACACTATGCACATAATACTTTTTATGTTTAGAGCATCGGGACAACGGTGTCATGACTTTAAGTCGTGAGGAAAAAATTGTTGTCACGTCGTCTTTTTTTATGTAACCGATCTTTCACATGACATCAAAGTCTTTCACCCTCGTACAAAAGTAACGTTACGTGTTCACATATATTTTACAAAAACACAAATACAATAATAAAAAAAAGAAGGTCATGGCATGAGCCGAGGCTATTGGCGCTTGACGCCAAAGCTAATATCGTTGTGGACTTGTGATGAGGATAAGTTAAGCTCGTGTCATGACGCCACTAGCACCTAGGCTCATAATCTACTTACATCGATGTATGGTGGTCGTTTATGTCACTCGTGAGTCTCAATTCATGGGCCATTGTTGCTACAAACATTATGTATCACGCGCGAGGATTGAGCAAATAAACTTAGTGAGTTGCTCGTTTTTCGGGCGTTGGCAGTGATCAAATATTTAATTCGATCGTGAGTATGAGTATTATTTTATAAGGTATATTTTTATAAAGTGGGTTATTTTATAATGTATATTTTTATAAAGTGGATATTTAATTAAATGTTTTGTTTGATGAGGGTTTCGGTGACTGATAAAAATAAACTATAAGAAAGAGATAAAGTAAAAAGTAGGAAAGAAAAAACTAATATAACACGGATAAATTCGGTAAATAAATGTCTTTTATGATAACTGATAAAAACAGCCTTATAGAACAACAAACATATGTTATACACTTTGTTAGCCTTAGAAAAAATTTTAAGATTATTTTATTTTGTTAATTTTGAGTTAACTCTCCTGTTCTTGTATCTTATTATAAGTAACACTAGACTTTTTTTTTCTGAAAAAAGTTTTTTTTCTTTACATTTATTGAAAAAAGTTCATCAAGTAATAATAATGTAATATACTTACAATTTGATACTATATCATTTAAATCTCTCTTTTTCTTAACTAATTAAAGCTAACTAACTAGAAAAGTTAATAAATGAGAAAATGACATGTGAATATGACAATCTGACGGAATTATATACCTGCTCAAGCATTAATATATTATTATGATTTTCATGAAACCATTCAATTTAACATGGTTGTAAATAAGTCAATTAATAGGGTATAGTTACAGAAATTTAAATATAATGTCAATAAATTTATAATTTATTGCTACCCACCGTAAATTCTGATGCACGTTGATACGATATAATCTTGCGGCTTTGGTTGAAAGTAGTTTTGGTGGTGTTAGTCAGAACGAACATTAGGTGTGAACAGTAACGGTGATCAATAGCTGTGAGTAGTAGATGTCAAAGCTCACCGTTCATTTGTCACTATAAAAAAAATAAGAAAAATTTTGTTTTTTGTCATGTTTCTCATGCTGTAAACCTTTTATGACCAAACAACAGAAGGTTTCCTGTTATGGTCATGCTCTACCCAAACGTGTTCTACTCTATCTAAAAGTACTCTACTCATGCTACGTTCAATCGCTGGGATAGATAGAGCCTGAAAAAGTTGGGTAGAGCATGCCACGTGTCAGTTGCTGAGATAGGTAGAACATTTTTCTAATAGAGCATGGTCAAAACCGGAAAAACATAAATGTTTGGCTAGAAAAAGTCTACACACATGGGGACATGGCCAAAACTGGAAACCGTTCCAAAATACTCACCGCTCATGTTGTCAAACGACTACTAAAAATTAAAAAGATCACCGTTCATTTTGCCAAACAAGTAATAAATTTTAAAATGCTCTCTACCATCGCTCATTGCTCTAAAATGCTCTGTCACCGCTCTTCGCCAAACAAAACCTATTTGTGGACTTGGTCCCTAAGTTTTACATGACTAGCAAGCAAAGTATTTGTGCGTTGCAGTGACAGGTATCTTGTACCATAATTTTCAGCGAATAATATTTTAATTTTATGTTTTCTTTACAACGAAATATCAAAAAAATATTTGATGTTTGAGTAACTTTATGTAACTGGCAAGCCGAACCGATGGTAAATTAGGTTCCCGTTGGCATGGTTCAGCTTTCAAAACTACATACAAAACACACCAATGGCGGACGTAGAAAATTGAAATATTGGGGGGGGGGGGGGGGGGGTGTTTAGACAATAGCAAGGCGAAAAAAAACTAAAACCGAGTAAAAAAATGAATATTGTAACTTAAAAATGATGGATTTTAAAGTGTTAGAGTGTTAAATGTTGTATTTTAATGTATGAGTGGGGCAATTTGAGTTTTGAGTGGGGGCAAAGGAAAAAAAATCGCTCAAAATCAAAGAAAAATGCACTGTAAACTTGTTTTTTTTTGTCTAGCCATGAAGGGCGTCGATACCCCAAACTCATAACCTATGTCCGCCCCTGTAATACACTATCATTTTAGGTAGATAACATATGTAGGTTTTGTAGATATATGCTTAGTTATTGTATAATGTTAAAATATACTTATATTTTTAAATAATGAAATGTTTTGATTAAATATTAATTATATTAACGACTATTTTATTTTTAGTTGTGTATTAATTAATATGTATTAATTAGTTTTTATATGAGTATTAAATTATGTTTGTATTAATGAGGTGTTAAAAATGACTATTTTAATTTTTAAGGTTTGTTTTGGTTGTACATAATGTTTTAGTATATGTAACTTAAATTTTTAAGAATTTTATAATTATAATGCCTAAATATTTTATATGCAGTATATATATATATGTAATATAGATTAAAGTCATATATTCATCGCTTATTATTTTTAAAAAAATTATCTTCATTTCGTGCCAAACATACTCAGCATGTACTTCATATGCTCACCAAAAAAATATAACGAAAGAAAGGGGCTAAGATTATCAAACGGTTTTGGCTCGTTACATACTCATTTTTAAAAAGGTTTTATTTATCTTGTGTCTTATGTTGAAGTTTACTTCGTTCCAACAGGGTAAAAATTATCAACAGCCTAACTACGTACCAATGAATGTTACCGGATATCACTTGAAATCGTGTGATCATTTTCTAAAGAAGATTATTCGACCCTATGCCTAGGTTAACACGAATACCTCCTTGTGATAAAACCAAGTTTTTATTCTTGTTTTAGGCACAAATCAAGAACCCTACGCGATTAAGTGTTTATATTTTCTGTATGTTTCATCATGCAAGTATGATCACTATTTATAGTGATCCCGTTCCTATGAATGTAACTCATAGTCAAAGTAATAATGAGTATTAATCAGCCAATTAATCTCATTATTTCCCACATGATTACATAGTGGTTACATGACCATAATCTGATCCTGGTCATTAAGTCAATCTTAAACCCCTTTTAAACGGTAAAAGAGGTTACAAAGACAACCCATCCGCTGATGGATAAACTAGACACTGACAAGCAAAATCTAGCCCTTGACAAGCCATAATCTAGCCGCTGACAAGCCAAAATCTAGTCGTTGACATGCCAAATGTAGCCGCTGACAGGCCAAATTCTAGCCAATGACAGGCCAAATTCTAGCCACTGACAAGACAAATGCAAACCCCTATATTGAATCTAGGGAGGTCAGGGACTTAATGGGTGTACATTCCGTACCTCCAAACCCATTCACAAGTATGACCATATCCCACAATCATACTAAATTTCCAACAATCCTCCCCAATTTAGTACAATTCCTTTTGCATGAAAAACTTTAACAAAACCAGTGCATAAATGAAAATGTCCTGAGGATTGAATTTTCATCTTAGTACATCACTTCAAATATTCGAGAATCAAGGTGTTCTAAGAATTGAACCCTTCAACTACTTTAAATACTTGAAGATAAAATACACACAAGTTTTCAAACACTTTAAACGCTCCTGACACCATACAAGCAATGTGCCCATATCCAATTCATAAATGTTGTAAGAGCCAAAGTCCATGCTCCTTGAGGCGGCGAAACCTCAACACTTACATAGGTGGTTCCTCTTTAGTTGATGCTCCTGCTTACGCACTTTTTCAAAGATATTAACCATTGAGAAGTTTATAACTTCATCCTCCTTTCATCAGGTACAAGCACATCCTTGGGATGATATGTAAAACATGTGCTTCAGTCCTTGAATGTTCAGCTTTTCATATTGAACTCAACTTACAAGTTTCCTTAGGAGGGAGTTAGGTGTCCTAGCATTCAGTGACTAGTTTGTACTTTAAACTAATCCCTTTAGCAGACATTATAACCAAGTCTCTATCCAATCCCTTCGTCAAGTGATCATCTAAATTTTGTTGAGACCTCACAGACTCTATTGAAATCACCCCATTCATGATGAGCTCACGAATCATGCTATGTCTGACATCTAAGTGTCTAGAATTACCATTGTACATTTAGCTATAAGCCTTAGCTAATGTAGTTACACTATCACAATGTATAGATATGGGTGACATAGGTTTGACCCACAATGTAATCTCAAGAAGCAAGTTTCTCAACCATTCAGCCTCTTTACCAGCAGCTGCTAGAGCCACAAACTCAGACTCCATTGTTGAACTAGTAATGCAAGTTTGCTTCTTGGATGCCCAAGAAATTTTACCACCAACAAGAAGGAATACCCAACCACTTGTGGATGAATTATTCTAAATATTGCTTATCCAACTTGCATAAGTGTAACCTTCCAACCTGAAGGATATACAGTATATATAATAATCCATTGTTCCTTTCAAATACTTCAGTACCCTCTGAATAGCTTGCCAATATGGAGTACTATGATTACTAGTGTACCTACTCAGTTTACATACTACAAATGTTATATCAGGCCTTGTACTAGTCATGGCATACATCAAGCAACCAATCACCCTAGAATACTCAAGCTGGGAGACAGCCTGACCATTGTTAGGCATTAGTTTCTCACTTGTATCAATAGGTGTACTCACTGGAGTACAATCAAAGTGATTGAATTTCTTCATGACCTTCTCAATATAATGAGACTGAGAAATTACAATACCATCACTTTCATGTTTAATCCTTATGCCAATGATAACATCAGCCTCCCCCATGTCTTTCATGGAGAACTTAGATGACAAAAAATCTTTTGTCAAGTCAACCTGAACTTGATCAGTACTAAAGATTAACATGTCATCAACATATAGGTAAATGATGAATCCTTTACCAGATTCATCAAATTTGCTAAATACACATTTGTCAGCTTGGTTAAGTAAATAACCATTAGAAAAAACCACTTCATCAAATTTTTGATGCCATTTCTTGGGTTCCTGCTTCAGCCCATACAAGGACTTAATCAGTTTACACACCTTAGCTTTATGACCAAGAATGATGAAACCTTGAGTTTGGTTCATATAAACCTCCTCATCCAAATCACCATTAAAGAATGTTGTCTTCACATCCATCTGATGAATAATCAGATTGTGAATACTTTCCAAGGCAATCAACATTCTTATGGTACTTATGCGTGCTACATGAGCATAAGTATCAAAGTTGTCTAGCCCTGACTTCTGCCTAAAGCCTTGAATGACTAACTTTGCCTTGAACTTTTCAATAGTTCCATCTACCTTCATCTTTATTTTGAAGATCCATTTGCATCCAAGTAGATTGCAATCTGGAGGTAGGTCAACCAACACCCAAGTATTGTTGCCCATGATGGAGTCCATCTCATCATTGATTGCTTATTTTCATAAAGGACTTCATTACTTCATCAAATATTATGGGATCATCCTCACCATTAATGCAATAGTAGTACTGGTGAGAGACCTCATCCCTTGTTCATTCAACTAAGTATAGTTTAAATTCATGCCCAAAATTGTTTGGTGTCCTTTGCCTTGTGCTTTTTCTAAGCTCATGCTCAGGTTGCTGAACCACAACCTCATCGATGACCCTTTAAGGTTCCACTGAAGCACCAAGGTCCTCAGCTCCAGTAGGAGTCCTAAGGCTTGGTCTAGGGACTAATGAGAACCTAGTCTCATCAAAGTTAGCATCTCTTGATTCAATGATTGAGTTATTGAAGCTGAATCATTAGGTTCAATATCATAGAACCTGTAAGCCTTGGAATGCTCAACATATCTAACAAAGATGCATTGAATGCCTCTTTCACCCAAGGTTTTCACCTTTGGATCAGGGAGTCTTACAACAACCCTACAACACCAAACCTTGAGATAGTTCAAGTTTGGTCTCCTTTTAGTCTAGAGTTCATAAGGGATAATCTTGCTCCTTTTATTGGGAACCCTATTTAATAAATAACAAGCTGTTAACATAGCTTCTCCCCAAAACCCTTGACTCAGTTCTGAATAGGATAACATTGAATTAACCATCTCTTTTAGTACTCTATTTTTCCTTTCAAATATACCATTTTGTTGTGGGGTATAAGGGGCAGTCGTTTCATGGATTATTCCAACAGACTGAAAGTACAAAGTATCCATGTACTCACCTTCCCTATCAGTCCTAAATCTTTTGATTTGGACTCCTTTTTGTAATTTAACTTCAGTCTTAAATACTTTAAATTTATCTAATGCTTCATCCTTAGTATGCAACAAATAAACATAACAAAACCTTGAAGTATTATCAATAAATGTTACCAAGTATTTGTTATTCCCTAATGAGGGAGTAGCATGTGAATCACATAGATCACTATGGATCAGCTCCAAGACTTTAGTTTCACGTTTTACATCTTGAAATTGTTTCTTAGTAATTTTATTTAGCATGCAAGTTTGACACTTTTTAGTGTCCATGTCAATACCTGAGATTAACCCATTCTTAGACATATCTTGCATCCTTTTATAGTGGACATGGCATAGCCTAGCATGCCATAATGATGAATCATTCAGTTTAGTGGTAGTCATCAGGACAGAATCAACATTCATATTAGAATCAATATTAAGCCTGAACATTTGATTACACAAATAGCCAAAACCAATAAACACACCATTAGATAAAAAAAATTATTAGATTCAATCACTTGTTTATAACCACAATTATTCAAAACACTACTAGAAAACAAGTTGTTCCTAATATTAGGGACATGTAAAACATTAAACAAATAAACAATCTTTCCAGAACTAAACTTGTGATCTACACAACTACGTCAATGCACTAGGGCTGTTGACTAATTTTCCATGTGAAGAGTAGATCCATCATTCAGTGACTCATAAGTCTTGAACCAACATCTATCTTTACACACATGAACAGTTGCTCTAGATCAACCCACCACACCACATCATCATCCTACACAAAATAAGCTTCAGATACATATGTAACATAATAAATCTGGAGAGATTCATTAAACATATTATGATCTTTTATGCCCGATCCACTAGCTTTGCTGCTATTACCAACAACTTTGCAATCCCTTTTCAAGTGTCCAATTTCCCACACTTCCAACAAGCCACTGATGACTTTTGTTAGTATTAGCTTTGGTGTTATCCTGATGTTTACGTTTGCCCTTGTTGTCATTGTACCTGGAGGAGTTATTATGCTCCACCATATTGACAACTGATGAACTAGCAACATTGTTGCTCTTTGGCCTGCCATTATCATGCACCCTGAGTGATTCCTCAATGCGCAAATGATTGCCCAACTCAACAAGAGTTAACTCCTCCTTCTTATGTTTCAAGGTGTGCTTGAAATCTTTCCAAGAGGGAGGTAGTTTGTCAACGACACACGAAACCTGAATGGTCTCATCCATGTTCATTTTATGTTGTGTAAATCTACCAAGTATTCTAAGAAGTTCGTTGTATTGTTCCATGACTGGTCTTGAATCAATCATTTTGTAATTTATGAAATCGCTCACAAGGAACTTCTTACTTGATGCATCCTTAGATATATATTTGGCTTCCAAGGAATTCTATAGTTCTTTACCAGATTCAAAATTTTGGTAAATATCAAATAAGGAATCAGACATACCATTGAGAATAATACCACGACACACATAGTCATCATTCTCCCATTTGCTCATTTCCTTATATTTTCCAACGTAGCATCATCACCACCATCAGGATTAAGAGTATTCAGCACGTACACCATGTTCATGGTAGAAAGAAGAAAGTGAATCTTCTTTTGTCATCTCCTAAAATTAACCCTTTCAAACTTGTCCAGTTTGGAGAAGTTAGCCACCATATGCTTCATTGCAGCCTCCATTGATTATCACAAAATAATATTCTTAGATTGTTAGGGTTTACTTCATTCCAACAGGGTAAAGATAATCAACAACCTAACTACGTACCAATGAATGGTTACCGGATATCACTTGAAGTCGTGTAATCACTTTCTAAAGAAGATTATTCGACCTTATGCCTGGGTTAACACGAATACCTCCTTGGGATAAAACCAAGTGTTTGTTATTGTTTTAGGCACAAATTAAGAACCCTACGCGATTAAGTGTTTATGTTTTCTGTATGTTTCATCATGTAAGTATGATCACTATTTATAGTGATCCCATTCTTAAGAATGTAACTCATAGTCAAAGGAATAATGAGCATTAATCGGCTAATCAATCTCATTATATCCCACATGATTACATAGCGGTTACATGACCATAATCATGGTCATTAAGTCAGTCTTAAACCCCTTTTGAAACGATTAAAGAGGTTACAAAGACTACCCACCCGTTGATGGATAGTCTACCCGATGATGGGTAAACTAGCCACTGACAGGCAAAATCTAGCCTCTGACAAGCCATAATCTAGCCGCTGACAAGCCAAAATCTAGCCGCTGACAAGCCAAATCTAGCCGCTGACAGGCCAAATTCTAGCCACTGACAGGCCAAATTCTAGCCACTGACAAGATAAATGCAAACCACTATATTGAGTCTAAGGAGGTCAGAGACTTAATGGGTGTACACTCCGTACCTCCAAACTAATTCATAAGTATAATCATATCCCACAATCATACTAAATTTCCAACACCTTATAGCCACATGATAACAAGGCATAAAGTATATAAAAAATACATAAAAGTATATAGGGACTCACAAAAAAATACACAGGGATTCGTAAAATGTGAATCTCTATGTACTTTTCTGTAGGACCATATGTATTTTTTAGCTTGTTATCATGTGTCACTAGAACACAAGATAAAAAAAATCCTTTTTAAAAAACCTATAGCTCTATTAAAAAGATTTTAAGAATAAAAAATTGAATTTAAGTTTCGGTTCATATTCATTTTAGTTATGGAGTAATATATTGCAGGCTAGAAGCATGAGGGACTTACATGAAAGTCAGATGAGACACGAGCTACTAACTATTTTTAGTCATGAAAAATAAAGTTTATATAAAATAGAGGTTTTCTCGACACCTGCAACACTCAATTTTAGTACTAATAATTTTTAAAAAAAATTGTACAATATTTTATTAGAAATCCTAGATTCGTCTATGGCCAAAAGAGTGTTGAAACTCATTTTTTTAAGTGTGTAATAACCGATGCTAAAAATCACTTGAGATTATAATTTTCTTACCAATCTGTTCTTTTGTGAGCCTTAAATAGAAAAGTCATGTACTAAGAAGATATTCGTTGTAATGATAGGTTCAAACTTCAAACTGGAGAAGCTTAAAAAAATTAAAATTTTCTTTATGTGCATTATTTCATATTAAAGCATTGGGTACAGTAATGTGATGTCATAGCCAAAAGTGGTATTATAGCTGACACGTAAGCTATGACACCAAAAGGATATGAGATCACATTTATGGGGTAGTAGTGAGCCATAGAAAAGTTATGTCATGGCCTTTTTTTTCAAAAAAAAATTAAATAAAGTATATACTAATTAAAAACACATTTTATTCATAAAAAACATTAAACGAAATAAAAAGGTAAATAAAAAACATTACACGGAATTATAAAAAACATTACACGTAAATTAAAAATATTACAAATCATGCATCATCATAAAAGTTGTTTTGATGCGCCACAAGGTCTTCTCGAAGCTCATGGTGCACACCTCAGTCTCGTAGTTCTTTAGATTTCCTATCATGAACTTCACATCTTTAATCCAAGTTCGAACCATGTTTGGTTATGGATTAACGGATACATCCTTCAAATTCAGTGAATACTTTTCATCAACAAATATCATGTAATGCAATATTATGCAACAATACATGATTCTTCGCAACCAGTTTATTTCATAAGCACGCGTCGGTTGTCGTATGATGCCCCAACGACATTGTAATACACCGAAAGCTCGTTCAAGATCTTTTCGAGCCGCTTCTTAAACCCTTTTAAACATCAATGATTCTACATCCCTGGCAATCGAAAAGGTTTTGACAAACATAGCCCATTCAGGTTAAATATCGTCGGTAATAACTTTTCTGGTATTCGTGACCATTTACCTCAAACGGACATTCTAGAGTGTTATTTCTAAGTTCTTCATCAAATAACGGGGAACCATATTAAGATCATTATCAGCCCCTGAAACCCGAAATATGCATGCCAAAATCGTAATTGTTGATCTACAACAACTTCTAACATAACAGTAGGGTATTTGTGATCCCTTCTTTTGAATTGAGCATACACAACCTTTGGACAATTTTCCCAATCCCAATGCATACAACCAATTCTCTCGAGCATTCTTGGTAGTCCATGTTTCTCTTCGTGCAATGCATATATGTTCCCAATATCTTCTACGGTTGGTTATCTCAAATACTCTTCCACGTATAACATATATATGCATTTACTAAATTTAACTAAATAGTCGCGACTGGTTCGTTCCTCCATTTGCAAGTACTCGTCAAATGCATCGGGTGATGACCCGTATGTCATTTTATGTACGACGAAAGTTACCTTTAGAATAGGATGAATACATTCACGAACGGTAGCATCGTAACTCGGTCTAAAAATGCAAAGTATTCGAGTAAGGGTCAGTTTCACAAATTAAAATCTTGTCAACAATTTCTTTAAAAAGTTTAAAACTCATACGATACCTTCGCTGGAACTTTTCTTCTGGGCATTTAGGAGGCGTCTCATCATCACCAAAATAGTCATCGAGTAAACGTGGTCGTGCAATTCTCTTTGGCGAGGTATGTATCTACGTGAGTGCTTCGTACCCGCATCCGATACCAATCCCGATCCCGATCACCCGGTTTGCTCGTTATACAAAGCTACGTATTTTCATAATCCTGGTACCTCTAAACGTATCTTTCAGCATTGCCTTTGAAGTAAACATCGTAAAAACTATAGGTGTTTTGAGTGTTTGGATCCATAATTTTTTTGGGACGCAAAATATATTTGTGAAAGAGATAGTAAAATGAAAGTGATATATAAAAATGGAATGTAATAGAGGTTTTTATAGAGATGTAAGGGGTTAAAATTTGAAAATGTTGGGTTTTTTTAAAAATATAGTCGTTAGCCTTAAATTCCGACGGCTAGTTTACTTTTAAAACAAAAAACAAACTGAAAACGCGAGGGATGCTGGGCTGGAAAATACGGCGCGAGGGCCAGTGTGGTGCGTCGTTCATTTTCTGGCGCCGTAGGGTACGACGCGAGCTAACAGCCCACCGTATCCTAGCCTCTTAGCATGCTACTTATAAATCTCGTGTACAGTTTACAAATAAATTTAATTTAATTTAACATTTTAATTTTATATACGGATATATAAAAAAGTCGTGCTTAATATTTTGTAATTTTTGATATTATTAATTTATAAAGTGTTAGCGGTATTTGTTAATTTTTTAATATTATTAAAAATTATGAAAAATTATATTTTTTACTAACACCAACTAATAAATTTATTTATAACATTTTTAAGTTTTTTTCTCAAATTTAACCCCTATAGTTTTAAGAAAATATGCAAAAACAATCAATCAAGGGTCGGACCCGTGCAAGACTAGCCTTGTTTTCTTGTCCCTTGCAAAAAGGTCCACGACAACGGGGCAAATTTGTAAGAATAGTTGCAGAGCTTGACATGTGTCCATTTTGTGTAAGGTATATATACTTTAATGTTTTATGGATAACTCATATTTTGGGGCAAAGAGTATGGGTAACTGGGTTTTTGGTAATTTTACCCTCTCTTTCAACAGTTGTCTTACACAAAACTATAACTTAGTAGTGGCAACTAATAATATGGGCAACTAATTTTACAAAGATTGGGAAACTATAACATCAAATGAAGACATTTATATACCGTTTAATACGATTTTATACCTATTATTTAACATAGTTCTTCTCCCCTGCCTCTTCCCATTCATCTTCCCCATTCTGCAAATCGCTGTTTTTTTTTCTTAATAATGTGGTGTGATAGGGTAAGCATTCTTACTATCTTTATTCAAATAAATTAGTTTTGTGTTTATCCTTCAAATGATTGAATTTTATTACTTTATACATTTTAATTGATCATTCATTTTTTAGTTGAAACTAACTGAAATTTGGTAGGGATATGTATTGCTGGTTTAATTAGTTTGTCCCAACAATCGATTGTAACATGCATTTAAATCAGTAAACACATATTGTTGATTTTAATTATGTATTTAAATTTGTTTCAAGAGTTTAAATCTAAGGTAATGATTAGTAGTAAACTCAACTACTTTTGGTTGATTAATCAAAAGCTAAATGTGAATAGGCGAAACTTTATGAGGAAATGATGTTTTGGATGTTGGTTGGATTTAATGTGTTTTGAACATGAACCCATCATCATAAATTATATGCTACGAAAACAAGATAATGTTGATGAATCACATTATGACATGTCACTGATTTATTATACAGAAGGTAATACTTTGCCTTCTAATCGTCGAGAGTTTGCTCTGATCACCGGTTTGCGATTTGGGAAACCTTGTTTTGGTATGTATAACTCTGGTGAACTAAATTATCGTAATCGCGTTTTCCCAAATAAGCTAGGAGCACCAATTACCAACTTAGATATTATTGGTGTTATTGAGGATGGAGAGATGTTTTCCAATCTAAGTGATGAATATGTGGTTCATCTTTGCCTTTTTTTAGTTTTAAAAGTAATATTTATGGGCCAGTTGTTGACCTGCGAAGTAGATGATGCATTGTTTCCGTTGGTTGAAAATGTAGACAATTGGAATGATTTTCCTTGGGGCTAGCACATATGGACACATTTGTATGATCAAATTTACAACCTAATAGAGAAGCATAGTGGCGAGCACTATCATGGTATGAAGAAGAATCCAAAATATGTTCCTACATATAGTTTGACCGGCTTTGTTTTTGATTTCCAAGTATGCAATTTAATGTTTTGTGTAGTCTATTTATGTTAAAATTATAATATTTTATAGAAAAAAATTGTATGGTTTAAATTCCATGTTGATTTGGATTCTTGAAATATTTCAAAGGTCTAATCATTAGTGGATGAAAGACCCTAACATTATACCGAGGGCAATCGGCTGGTATAAAAAGTTGAATTCCCCAAGCTTTGATTATTGTTTATCTTTTTTCAAAGGTTAGTTTTAAATTCTTATGTATTACATTAATCAACAATTAATGCCCATATTTCATTCCTACTCCTGAGTATCTAATGTTGAATTATTCAGGATTCGAAACCAATTGTTGATATCAGACCTACTAGACAGGAGTAGGATTCTTCATCATGGATACAAAACAATTTATTTTTGCAACAACACGTTCTCAGGTCCCGGGTCATACATCACCACGGACTATTTCAAACTTACCTTTCTAAGTTGGAAAAGTCACGGAAAGCTCAAAGGACAAGTTTCTTACCAAGTTTCTTCACCAAAAAACCAGGTTGCCCTAAATTAAGTTTCCAAAAAGTACTAGTTGTCCTCTCAACATATACCTTACACATTTGGTATTTATATGTACTTTTTTCACATTTGTACTTTTATACGGACACACCTCAAACTCTGCACCTATTCTTACAAGTTTGCCCCGTTGCCTTGGACCTTTTTGTAAGGTACACGAAAACAAGGCTAGTCTTGCACGGGTACGACCTTTATGGACTCTCTTTACAAATATCCTATAATTTTATGTCTTTTTTTTTCTTTATCTAATTTCTCCATCAATTACTTTTAAATTTTACTCCGTATCAATAAGAAAGATTTTAATTTTTTAAAACAATATAAAACTTAAAAAGATTAAATTAAGATATTATCTTTCATTAAAAGATATATTCTTTTTCTTGAAATAAAAAACCCTACTGATTGTTTTACTTAGTAAAAAATAAGTATCTACAACTCTACACGTAATATTTATCAAACTATGGGTAATAATTTGACTTTAATTTTGCCTCCAAATGTGATTCATTTTAACTAACTATTCGACTTGTACCACGCTCACCATTTGTATTCGACCCATTACGACTGGGTTGAAACACCGACACTAGCCCAATGGGCTTGGTTGACGGTGAACCGCACATGGTTTCAAGCAGACCGTGGTGGAGCTGCACGTGGTTATGATCAGACAGAATCATAGTCTAATAAGGGCTATGATTCATCTAAATTAGTAGGATATATGCTCCTTATTTATATATAAAGGTCTTAAGTGTATCTTCTAATCTTGAGCCGCATGTTTTGAGAACCCTAATTGGACTTCATCGATATAAAAAGAACCTCATGGTTCTATTCAAGGTACTAAATCATCACTGATAATCCCTAACCGATTACAAACCCTAAAGCGGTTACTTACTCTCACGCTGGAGGTTAATCGCGGAAAACAATCTCACTATAAGCTTAATGGTGTGTTTCCATTATGCAGGGTCCTCTACAAATTCAATTGGTGTAATAGTCGGAGCCTTAAACACCCAAGTTACCTCTAATTCGAGTTAATCAAGTCTAATCCAAATTTTATATCAACAAGTTGGCGCCATCCGTGGAACCCTACACTGAACTCTACGACGACTAAGATGACACGAGGATCATCTCATCATCGCACTCTGATGGGAAAGAAGGGCAATCAATCTAATACGCCCTTCATCTCATCCACTTCATTTGCAGGCGGAAAGCAGAACATTCAACAATAAAATACCCTCGTGGTTTCGAATGTCCAGAACACTGGAGGGAAGGAGCCACAACAGGGGAATACCATGCTACTTGTGATAACTCCAAAACCTGTGGTAGCACGATAAAATATGGCACCGTCACCACCCCCGCAAGTGGTACCACCACTGCAGGTGTCACGACTAGAGGGCGAAACAAATCCAACGCCATTGAAGTAAACCATCAAGATTTCATAACTCAAAACTATGATACTCTCCTTCTACATATGGCGGTAAAAATTAGGGAGGAGACTCTGTAAGAAGTAAAGACATATCGTTACTTTTTTTCGAGTCCGACTAAGGACGTGAGAGCTAGAAAATCACCCTGAGCTTCTTGGGAAAAGCGGCGTGCCAACACTTCTTTTGAACCCAAAAGAAGGCACAGTGTGAAAGACCGTCTCAAGAGACCTAACATTCATGATTGTATCCAAAGGCCACGCGTCACGGATCGAATCGAGAGGCCACATGCCTCGGATCGCCCAGGGAGGTCAAAAGGGAGAGACAGATTAACATGTCTGATAAATATGAAACTTGTGACAAAGAACACTCTAGCATCTTCGATAGGTTGGATAAAAGGAAAAGTAGTCCTACTCTTGTCTCACGGGGATCCAG
The DNA here is from genome assembly GCA_025667525.1 of Glebionis coronaria. Taxonomy (NCBI): domain Eukaryota; kingdom Viridiplantae; phylum Streptophyta; class Magnoliopsida; order Asterales; family Asteraceae; genus Glebionis; species Glebionis coronaria. Next base: position 548,430,800 of record CM046879.1, on the reverse strand, counting down.
ATCCAAGATAATGGAATCAAGAGATCAATCGAGTTCCCGTAGGAAGGAATCACGAGGACGGTCAAATTTGGGAAGGAATGAGTCACACGAGCGCACCAACAACGTGGTCGCTCGCCTAAGTAGGGATACGTTAATCTTTGTGACTAGATCATCTCGGTAAAAGCGTCACCGGAGGGATACCTAATCCTCATCTCGTAGTACGGGGATTGAAAGCAGTGACACAGTGCATTAAGTTCAAGCATTGACGTCACATTGCTAGGACCTTTGGAATAGTTATTTGTAATAGGTATGCTAGGCGGTATGTAGTTCCTCCTGGTCCTAGTAGTAGTAGGATCAACACGTGCTCCTGGTCTTTAGAAAGTCAAACTTTATTATTTTGAGTAGTTTGTTAGGATATGCATGAGATATGTTAGGAAAGGATATGCATATCAGAATTACACGTTTTGGTTTAATGATGTATTAGGGTTTCCTTGTAGTATAAAAGGAACCATAGGCAGAAGGGTTAAGCATACCTTCATCAAACATTATTCTAGTTTATATTTATATTATAAATCCTTAGTAAGGATCAAGTAATTATAGTTATTATGTTTCTTCTTGTTCATAGTATTTGTATTTCGCACTTATACTGTGTGATTCATCTAGAGTCTCTCTGTCAATAGACTTGTGATTACAGAAGTCGTTCACCATCCTTAACAGGCTGCAAGATCCATATCTAGTGGACCCAACAAGTGGTATCAGAGCCTGGGAGAGTCTCTTCACAAGAAGAAACAATTTTTCTTAACATCTTAACATCTTTGTCATATTAACATCTTTGTTTAATCATGTCTGCCTCTAGTTCTACTGAAACAGGAGAAGCAATCACCCCTAAAACACAACAACCTCAGTAGATCGTTGCTATTGTTTCCAATACGAATGGAAAATTTCCTCTTTTGAAGAAGGATGAGTATGATAGCTGGGCAATGAAGATGGAATGCTGGATCACCAACACTGATCTAGACCTTTGGAAAATTGTTCAGAATGGCAACAGTAAGAAGCTTACTGGAAGGGACAAGAATGGTAATGTCATCCTTCTCGATCCTAAAACTCATGAAGAAATCACAGCTGTTCAGAAGGAGATCAAAGCAAAAACTATTTTGCTTTAGTCCCTTCCTGATGATCACATCGGTGATTTTTATCACTTGGATGATGCTAGAGAGATTTGGAATGGAGTAAAAGCAAGGTTTGGAGGGAATGAAGAATCAAAGAAAATGCGTAGATCCATGCTGAGAGATGAATTCACAGAATTCAAGATCTCTGAAACTGAAGGTATTCATCAAGAGTATGATAGGTTCCAAAAGATACTTAGCCAGTTGAATCAAGTCAAGTCTAAACCTGACAATGGAGATATCAATGTCAGGTTTCTTAGAGCTTTACCTCACTCATGGAATCAGGTAGTAATCTCTCTCAAAGCAAAAGATGGACTTGACTATCTTAATTTTGATGACCTGTTTTATAAGCTCAAAACCTTTGAGCCTTATGTGAGAGGATACTCAAGTAATTCCTTTCCTAATCCTGCTAACTCTGCTTTTGTGAGTTCCGTGGGATCTAGTCCCATGTCTTATGCTAGTAGCCCAAGCTATACTGTGTCTTCTCAACATACTTCTACTCCTGAACCAAAAGCCAAGACTGGTAGCATGGTAGAAGCTATTCTTCACTCTTTTGTTGCTGATGTTGATCCACAACAACAACTTGATTTTGATAACTTCAAATAGGTTGATAAACTTGACCTGGATGAAATGGATCTCAAGTGGCAGATGGCCATGCTCACTCTCCGGGTTCACAAGTTTGAAAAGAAAGCCGGTCGAAAGTTTAACTACAACCCAAGAGAGACAGCAAGGTTTGATAGAAGCAAGGTTAGATGCTATAACTACCAGCAGCAAGGTCATTTTTCTAGGGAATGCCCTAACAAAACTGACCAGGAGAAGAACAAGTATTCAGTCTTCAAGGTCCAAGAGCTCAAGGATGACAAGAAAGCCTTGGTGTCTGTTGACTCTATGGTTAACTAGAGTGATCATCAGACTACTACCTTGGAAACAGCTGAAGCTTCTACTAATGTGTTTGCAATGATTGCTGGGAATCTATCTGATGCCGAGGAAGCAGAAGAATTTGCTCTTAAGGGCATCTCACCTTAGGTACAAAATTGCCCTCTTGGTTGTCATGATAAATATTCAGAACTGTTGTCTCAATTCAATGAATTAAATGAACAAAATGACAAATATTTTTTAGATATTCAAGCATATAAGAGTTCTTTAAAAACATTGGAACAACAAAAGAGGTGGCTTCAAGATACATAACGTGAATATGAGGATAAAATTAGAATTCTGAACATTGATTTAGAAAACACCACTAATATGCTTAAATATACTGAAAAATTGAACAATGATAGTATCAAGGATAAGCAAGACATGAAGGAAAAATTGGATGCTACACTTTTAAGATTTGAAAAATGGCAAAAACCACCTAAGAATCTTTCAAAATTAATTGATAGTAGCATGTCAGGTAGAACTAAGAGAGGGTTAGGCTTTGATAAATATATTGATTCAGAAGATATGTTTGATTTATCTTTTTCAAGTGTCTTTGATCCTGACAAGGAGGAGGAGGGAAAACCTAGTTACAATAGGTTTCAACAAGCTGCAGCAATGCATGCTGTCCCTCCACCTCTTACATGAACTTTTATGCCCATATCTAGGCATACTGACTTGGATGGATCACAGATGCATGAGTCTCCAAAAATCTCTACTAATTCTAATGACTTTGTCTCTTGTACTTTCAGTGACAAGGACAGTGACTGTGCATCCTGTAGTTTAAGTGAAGAGTCAAGACCTACAAGCTCCAAGACAAATGACCCTACTGCTACTAGTGCTAGGAAGAGTGAAGAGAGAGTTGCTTCTACTGTTTCTAGTTCTAGTTTATTTAGTCCTAGGAATGTTGATACTCCTAGAGTTGTGTGTAATAAATTTAGCAGTGTAAAACAATGTCATTTGAATAAAAGGTCTGTTAAAACATGCTTTGTTTGTGGAAGTAAATTTCATTTGATTAAGGATTGTGATTTTTTATCAACCTTCTTCTGTTTATCAAGCTTATCCTGCTCCTAGTCCACCAGGAGTTGCTCCATATTCTTCTAGAAGACTAAACCCATGTGCCCAATCTTATTCTTCTTCTAGAAGGACCTCTCCTTTAGCTTCTGATCTTTGGAGAAACAATGGTTTCACCCATAATAAACCAACCAGCAACTATTTTCAGAACTTTAATCAGAATTATGCTTTCAATTCAGACCAAATGTATTTTGGGTTGGGAAATTTGGGCACTGCTGTTAAGCCCTCAGCATGTTGTTCTTGGTCAAACAATAACACCCATATGATGAACAGGCAACCTAAGAACAACAGTGGATCTCATCAATCTTCTTGGCTATCTACAAAAGATCCACAAGGCAGACTCAAACCTGAAAAGGTCTGGGTCCCCTTAAGACACTAACTTTTGTATATATCTTTTCTTGTTGTTATAGGTTACTCCATACCAAGATCCCACTCTAGGAATTGCTGATAATGGATGCTCTAGAAGCATGACAGGGAATAAAGGACTTTTATCTAACTTTGTACCATTTCAAGGCGGAAAGGTCTACTTTTGAGGTGGTGAAGGAAGGATCTCTGGCAAAGGAACTATACAGACACCTAACCTTAATTTCGAGCAGGTCTACTATGTGGAAGCACTTCAACACTGCAACTTGATATCTGCCTCACAAATTTGTGACAAGAAGCAGTTTGTTCTCTTTACGGATACTGACGCACTGGTGTTATCCAAAGACTTTAAGCTCCCGGATGACTCTCAAGTTCTACTCAGAATCCCTAGAAGACACAATCTCTATAGTATCAAGCTGAATGAAGTTAATCCTACTGGTCAACTAGCTTGTCTGGTTGCTAAAGCCTCAGAAGATGAAGCCACTAAATGGCACAGAAGGATGGGACATGTAAACTTCAAGACCATTCACAAATTAGCAAATATGAACTTGGTCTCTGGTTTACCTCCCAAAACTTTCAGAAATGACATCAATTGCCTTACGTGCAGCAAAGGCAAACAACACAAAGCATCCTTTAAGGCCATTACTGCTCTCAGTCTTATAACTGAACCATTGCAGCTACTACACGTGGATTTATTTGGTCCTACCTCCATTAGGAGCATTGACCACAAACAATACTGTCTTGTGGTAACTGATGGGTATAGCAGGTTCACGTGGGTTTTCTTCCTGGCTGCCAAAAATGAGACCTACTCAATTCTCAAAGATTTCATTACACTCATTGAGAATCAGCTGTCCAAGAAGGTGAAAGGTATCCGATGTGACAATGAAACAGAATTCAAAAATGCAGACCTCATAGCACTTTGCAATTCCAAAGGTATCAAACGAGATTATATTGCTGCAAGGACTCCTCAACAGAATGATGTTGCAGAAAGGAAGAACATGACACTAATAGAAGCTGCGAGAACCATGCTTGCAGGCTCCAAGCTCCCTACTATGTTTTGGACAAAAGCTGTCAATACTGCAAGTTATGTGTTGAATAGGGTGTCAATTACCAATCCACACAAGAAGACTCCCTATGAGCTACTCACAGCTAAAGTACCTAGCATTGCTCATTTGAAGCCATTTGGTTGTCCTGTCACCATTCTGAATACTAGTGACTATTTGGGGAAATTTGATGGCAAGGCAGATGAAGGATACATAGTGGGATATTCAGCTCACTCTCAGGCCTATCGTGTCTATAATCTCCATGCCAAGCGTATCATAAAAACTATTAATCTCAGGTACTTTGAGGAGAAGACAAACATCAAAGGCAAAGGTCCTGAATGGTATTTTGATCTTGATTATCTTAGTGACTCATTGGGATATTTTCGTTTCAAAACTAACCAAGATGCAGGTCCAAAAGTGTTTGCTACTTCTAGTGCATGTGCTCATTCTAGTTTTTCGGACTCAGATGTGTAGGATGATATTTTTGTTGTTCCATCCTATTCCACCACAGTCTCTTCAAATACCAATGCTACTCCTAGTGATGCCTCTCCATCAGACATTATGGACTCACAAGGAACTCTTGACACATTGCTCAAGCAACAACAAGATTCTACTACAGCAGCTGCTCAAGGAGGCTTTGAGTTTCCCTTGAGTACCCCTGCTGTCCAAGTTACTCCTAGTGCTCCTAATATTACTCCTAGTGCAAGTTTAACACCTATTGGTAGTCCGGTTAGTGATCCTACTTCCTCAACTAGATTCTCTGGTTCTTCTGACCTGGGAAACTATCAAAAGAAGCCTTCTACTAAGCTGGATGATATTCATAAGCAACCAATAGATGGCATTTTCGACTCTGCTTCATATGATGATGACATTGTTGGGGATCTTAATAGCTTGGCACCAGAAGTGGATGTAGCTCCTAATCCTGTTCAGTAGATGCATAAAGACCATCCTACTACTCAAATCATTGGAGATCCTGGTTCTACTGTCAAGACTCGTCGCATGCATAAGAAAGCAACGTCTGATCATCATGCTCTTGTGAGCTATATTGAGGACCAAAAGCGTAATAATCACACGGACTTTCTTCACTGTTTGTTTGCTTGTTTTCTTTCACAGGTGGAACCTAGATCAGTCTCTCATGCTCTTGAGGATCCAAGTTGGGTGGAGGCTATGTAGGAGGAGATGCAGCAGTTCTTGTTTCAGAATGTTTGGATTCTAGTTGACTTGCCAGATGGAAAGACAACAATTGGTACCAAATGGATTCTCAAAAACAAGAAAGATGCGAGGGGTATTGTGGTGAGAAATAACGCTAGGTTGGTTGCACAAGGTCACACACAACTTGAAGGCATTGACTATACTAAAGTTTTTGCCCCTGTTGCTAGGATTGAGGCCATTCGTCTGTTTTTGGCTTTTGCTTCTTATGTTGGCTTTACGGTTTTTCAGATGGATGTCAAGAGTGCATTTCTCTATGGCAAGATTGATTAGGAAGTTTATGTCACTCAACCTAAGGGCTTTGTGGATCCACTTCATCCCAAGAAAGTTTATAAGGTGGTCAAAGCTCTATATGGACTTCATCAGGCTCCTAGAGCTTGGTATGAGCGCCTTTCCACTTTCTTGTTGAAACACGGCTACAGAAGAGGCACTATTGACAAAACACTATTTCTTAAAAGGAATAACAAGGACATCATCCTAGTTCAAGTGTATGTGGATGATATTATCTTTGGTTCTACTAAGAAGGAATGGTGTGATGAGTTTGAACACCTAATAAAAGGCGAATTTCAGATGAGTGCCATGGGAGAACTTACATTTTTCCTTGGTCTTCAAGTCAAGCAACAGTCGGATGGTATCTTCATAAGTCAAGACAAGTATGTTCATGAGATTCTTCAGAAGTTTGATGTGGAACCTCTTAGACCAGCAGCAACACCTTATGAAGTCACTAAAGTCAAACTCAAGAATGAGCCAAATCCTCTGGTAAATGTTCACATGTATAGGTCAATGATTGACTCACTCATGTATTTGACTGCATCACGTCCGGATATTATGTTTGCAGTAATTGCTTGCTATAGAAATCAGGTGGCTCCAACCGTATCAAACTTGAATGCAGTCAAGAAAATTTTCAAGATATCAAGGCTCAACCCAAGCTAGGCTTGTGGTATCCTAGAGAATCACCTTTTGTTCTTGAAGCCTATAGTGATAGTGACTATGTAGGTGCTAATAATGACAGGAAGTCCACAACTGGTGGTTGTCAGTTTTTGGGTCGAAGACTTATCTCATGGCAATGTAAGAAACAGACAATAGTCGCTACTTCTTCAACAGAAGCTGAATACCTAGCTGTTGCTAGTTGTTGTGGACAAGTCTTGTGGATACAAAATCAGATGCTGGATTATGGGTTCAACTTCATGAACACCAAAATTTTCATCGACAATCAAAGCACTATCTGCATTGTGAAGAATCCTGTTTTTCATCAACGAACAAAACATATTGAGATTAGGCACCACTTTATAAGGGATGCCAATGAAAAGAAGCTGATAGAGGTTCTTAAAGTACATACGGATGATAATGTTGTTGATTTATTGACTAAAGCCTTTGATGGTCCACGGTTAAACCACTTGGTGGTTCACATTGGAATGGTCAATCCTTAAGGCCTAGGATTGAGGGGGGGGGGGCTAAGCCTAAGGGGAGGCTTAGTGTACATATTTCTTTGCACAGTCTAACCTATGGTAGATTCTAACAACAGTTTTCATGGGTATTTACGGTGTGTGCTACTTCTAGTGGAAGATTTTGGTCATTCCTAGTGGCTGTATTCAGCTCCTGGTGGGTACAAACCCTTCTAGTACACTCATAGATGGCTTCTAGTATTGCTTTTGGGTCACTGTTCACTTCGTTGACTTTCATTGACTACTTTGTGCTCCTAGTGTTGACTTTTACGCGTTTTGACTTTTAGTCAACACGAGTTACTTCTGGTACATATCTTTTGATTTATCTTTGGTGACTGGGATTTGCAAATATTGGTTAAGGGGCAAGTGGTTACTCTTGCATTAATTACTTAATTTTGAAAGGGCAACCCCCATAATTAGGGGCCAATGAACAGTTTCATGACCATTATTTATGGTCAAATCCCTCAATTGACTCATTCATCCCAACCATAAACACACACATACGCTCCTACTCTTTCCCTTTTCAATCAATCATCTTCCATTACTTCAATCATCAACAATGGATGCTCTTCAGTACAAATCTGATCATAACAAGTGGCCTATCTTGGCGAAGGACCTAAACGAGAAGAGTTCACAGACATCCTCGAATACATTGAGGCTTCCAATCTAAGGAATGCTTTTACGGTTTGCCCTACTGTGTATGATAGTGTTATTTGTCAGTTATGGGCAACTGCCCATCTGGTTGATGTTTTGGGACGCCCACTAGAGCTCCATGCTACCATAGATGGTCGCTCATATGTGGTGTCTGAGGCATCTATTAGGTCTCTCCTTCATATCCAGGATGAAGGTGGCATTGTGTCTATCCCTAATTCGGAGGTATTGGATGGGATGGCTGATCTAGGCTATAATCATGGGGGGAAGTTTAACTTCCAGAAAAATAGGTTTTCCCCCCAATGGAAGCTTCTGGTTCACTTCTTGATTCATTGCTTGAGTCTAAATTCTGGGAGTTTGGATGCATTTCCCATCCCCTTGCTACTGGCTTGATTTGTATTGCACAGGGTCGTGTGTTTAAATTTTCTCGTTACTTGTTTGATGGAATGATTTGTAACCCTAGTAGTACTGGCTCTAGGAAGAAGTTCTTGATGTAACCTAGGTTTTTGCAGTAGGTTCTTATGTGCATACCTAGAAATAGGGAGGAATATGAGACCCCAAAGCTTTGTTCTAAGGTGTATTCAAATATGGCACTTGGTTTTAAGGGTCTTTGGAGGCCTCTTTCTAATGCTATGTTGGGCCTTGCCCAATGGGATCCTAATGTGATTCCTCCGACTGATGAAGCCAAGGAGGAACTTCCATTGGAGGATGATCTTATGGAGGAGGAGCATCATGCTACTGGTGTGCCTTATGTGGAGGTAGAGGATCCAGTTAGAGAGGTGGTGGTAGAAATGCCATCCACCTCAAAGGCTGCCCCCTCTTCTCCCCCACATAAGTCCCCATTTGTCGATACTCCCCCTTCTAGCCCAGCTCCGCATTTTGCTGAGAAGCCATCTAGCTCTCATGCTCATAGGGATTACCCATCTGTTGCTTCTAGTCCCAATGATGCATTCCCCAACCCAAGTCCTCTTTGTGGGGAAGCGGAGGAACCTATTACACTAACTTCTTTGCTAGCTCTTATGCACAGGTATTATGTGAGGGTTGTTTTTGGAAGATGCTCTTAATCAGCACCGCAATCTCACCCGGGACTTTGTCCTTCCATTGGCAAACAGGATTAAAGCATTGGAGTCACAACAGAAGCGCCAAAAGAAGAAAATTGTGCTTTCTGATTCTGATGAGGATATTGAGGAGGATGGGTTGACTATGTTGGCCAGGGCTGCTTTTGCTGATAAGACGAGTGATGATTTGCCTGCTCCTCTTAGTCCTTCATCAATTCCTAAGCCTGCTGATCTCAAGCCAATGGATGTTTCTACTAGTCCTTCTGCTGGTTATTCTCATGCTCCCAAGGGCAAAGCCCCTATGACAGATGCACCCTCTCCTCCAAGGAAGCATACTCGCAGACAAATAGAGGAAGAGAAGTTGGGGGAAGAGGCTGCATAGCGACTGCAAGAGGAGATTGATCAACAAACTAAGGCTGAGGATGAAGCCCTTCAACAGCAGAGGCGTGAGCAGTTGAGGCATGATGCCATGCATTGGGATGACAATGACTGGATAAGAGTGCTTACCATTCTTACTTCTGATTACTCGCAGTTCACAAATATTTTGGGAGCTGATGTCAATCAACATAATTGTATTCCACGGGCAATGGCTTTGATGAGAAAACAACAGCTGTCTCTAGCTGCTTAGCTTCGTGAAAAGCGTCGTAACAGACCTATGTCGAGAACAGAGGATAGGAAGTTGATGCACTAATATGTTAAGAATCAGTCGGCTGCTTACTTTCATGCTGGATGGACTTGGGAACGGGTTAGGGGGCTGTCCTTTGATGAGCTTAAAGATCTGTACACGAAGATGATCAAGCGTCAAAACACACCGGTCCCTGAACGCTTTATTTATCGCCCTCCTCCAAGTGTTGTTCACACTTCTCAGCCTGCTGCTGCTCATACTTCTTCGTCTGGTGTTCCCAAGGATACTTCTGGTGTTCCATCTGTTGGTGCTACTTCTACTGCTGTTCCTACTACCACACCTTCGGCTTTTCATGCCACTCACTCTCAGGTTCATACTACCACCACAAATGAAGCTACTACCACTCCTACTACTAATCCCACCCCTGCTACTCATGTTGTGGAGCAAACATCAACACCGGTGACTGAACCACTACCTACCTCATCCGCTGGTGCAGCAAAATCTGATCCTATGGTTGGTAAAGACTTTGAGTCTACTACTGCTGATGTTACTGCTGCTGGAAAGGTCAAGATTGAATCTTCTTCTAGTGTCCCTTCACCTCGTCGCTCTATTAGAAAGAAGAAGGCTCGACGTGGTAAGTCTGTTCCGTTTGAGAAGCGAGATCCTGCAAATATCATTGATGCTTCTTCGGATAGTGAGACAGAGTTTCACATGGGTAAGGGTTGGATTGTCGCTTGGGAGGTTAGGCCATCCCCTATTGTTCGTGGTACATTCACTCATAAGATTACGAACAATGATGGTTATGCTCGCTATGTCTCGGGACTGCAAAATATTTTGACATGGGTGGAGCGTCGTGATCTTATGTTGTTATATGGTTTGGTGGATGCTGAGATTCCTCAATCTCTGAGTGAGTTGCCCAATTGGCCTGGATTGACTATCTGGGGTGATTTGAAGCTGATGCTAGATTCCCCTCCTGATTCTCCTGATTCTGGTGTATGGAAAGATCAACCTCACTGGGTGATCAAGAGGAGGAAATTGTATGCTGGTTGTGGGGTTCATGTGTTGGAGCTTGAGACTGGTGCTGTTATGTTTATGCTTACGGATATGGAGTATCCATTGACGATTGCTACTATGGAGGCTATGCTGGATTGTCATCTGTAGATATCTAATGCTACTTCTGGGAATGAGTCTGTCATGGCTACTACCTTGGTGGAAGGTATTCAAGCCCGATTGCATGCGGACAAAGTTACAGCTTCTGGTATGTGATTGGTATGGTTCTTCTATTCCTGTGTTATACTAAAATTCTTTTCACCAATCTGTACAGTGATTGGTGACTCACATTATAGTTTAAAAACAATATATATATATATATATATATATATATATATATATATATATATACTTTTTATGTAATATCTGCTTATACTATAAACATGTGATAGAATTTCAAACTTGTACACAATCTAATATCTGCTTATACTTTTCCATCATGACATTGTTTTTCACTTGATATTTTCACACTTGAGCTGTTTTGGGGTTACTTCTGGTGTTGGACCTGGTCCACACAACAAATGGTGCTCAACTCACCATGTTATCAAATCCGTTGATGGTTGCCAGGTTACCCAATACTGGATGGTTTTCACTTGCCATGGTCCTAGACTGAAAAGTGGCTAGTCCAAGGGGGTACGACTCTTGGTAAAGATCTATATCAAATCCGTTGATAGCTATAATAGCTTGCTCAAAGCTATAGGGTTTTCAGCTCACCGATGCTTAATTGCTAAGAGTTGGCGAGTCCGGAAGAGTATGGCTTCTGGTAAAGACATATCAAATTCGTTGACGGTTGTGATGATTTGCCCAAAATCATCAGGGTACCCCACTCACCATTGATTCACGTTCTAAGAGTTGGGCTGGGTTCTGGTCTCCCAGGGTGATGCTTATTCCACCATAAAGACTGGCTAGCCCAAGAGCGAGCAGCTACTTGGTAAAGGCTCATAAAATCTGCTCATGTTGCTGTGAAGATTCAACAAGGTGCAGATTTGTTTCAAGCTTTCAAGAAGCTTTTTGTGTTACTTGTTGCAGCAGTCTTTATGTTGTTCATGCTGATGGTTATGATGATGTTGTTTGTTTTGCTGTTCCAATCCTCAAGCTATTTTGCAAGATCTACCAAGAAACTTGAACTCAACAAGTAAAATTCAAGTTTAGGGGAGGATTTTTAGGACCTTTGGAATAGTTATTTGTAATAGGTATGCTAGGAGGTATGTAGTTCCTCCTGGTCCTAGTAGTAGTAGGAGCAACACGTGCTCCTTGTCTTTAGAAAGTCAAACTTTATTATTTTGAGTAGTTTGTTAGGATATGCATGAGATATGTTAGGAAAGGATATGCATATCAGAATTACACGTTTTGGTTTAATGATGTATTAGGATTTCCTTGTAGTATAAAAGGAACCATAGGCAGAAGGGTTAAGCACACCTTCATCAAACATTATTCTAGTTTATATTTATATTTGAAATCCTTAGTAAGGATCAAGTAATTATAGTTATTATGTTTCTTCTTGTTAATAGTATTTGTATTCCGCACTTATACTGTGTGATTCATCTAGAGTCTCTCTGTGAATAGACTTGTGATTACAGAAGTCGTTCACCATCCTTAACAGGCTGCAAGATCCATATCTAGTGGACCCAACACACATGCAAAAAGATGAGGACTTGTCGCGACCATGGCGTCGTGGAGAGACAGGCTCATTCACATCACGGATCCTCGAGCTCTATGATCACGAAATGACGAGAATGTCGCCAAATGTCAAGACATACGATGGCACAGGAGATCCGGAAGACCATCTAATTTTTTTCGATTCGTTGCCCATATTGAGAACTAGTTGATGCCTACGTTATGTCATATGTTCAATTCTACCTTGATAGTCAACGCCGCAAATGGTTTCACGAACTGCCAAAACAAAGTATTGATGGTTTTGAACAAATGCATAAATCCATTTTAAGAAACTACATGCAAGTAAAAATTACATTAAATATACAGTAGATATCCACCGCATTGCACAATGGGAACACGAATCTTTTAATACTTTCATGAAACGTTTAAAGGATGAGAGCGGACATGTCAAGGGAGCCCACGCGATCATGCAGATCTCTATTTTCATGCACGGAGTCAGTAACCCAGGGCTGAAGACGCGTCTAAACAACAAAGTCCCAAGAATTATGGACGAGATGATGGAAAGGATGAGTCATCCGTGCCGAAGCCGCAGACGCGACCAAGAAAAAGGGGCAGTCAAACTACAGGGGTAAAGTTCAACCAAAAAAGTAATCCTTAGATCGAAAACCCGAAAATCGTAATCAGCAAAAAGGGGGATGTGGATCTAGTAGGTTCACCCATCTAACTATGACCCCAAAGGAAATCCTCGCGGCTAAAGGCGATAACTTTTAAAGAACACCGCCGATGTCAACCCTAGTAGAAAAGCAAACCTAAAGTAAGTATTTTGAATTTCACGGGGAAAAGGGATACGTCACGGATGAATGCGACCAACTCAAGAAACAAATTGAGGAAATGGTCAAAGAGAGTAAACACCAACATCCAATCAAAGAGCTCAAGGCAAGGGAGGATAAGCAAAATAATAGGAAGAAGAAAGATCAACCCAAAGATAAGGTCGCGACCATATACATGGTGTAGTCATGGCAATAGGTCACAAGGCAAAAAATCACCCAAGATTTTTTTCAAGAAAATGAGATATCATTCCCTCCCTTGAAAGTAGTTAGCACGACTGAAGGATCCTTGGTGATTGAGATAAACATGGGTGGCCACGTTTTTCACCGCATGTATATCGACAGAGGTTCCTCAGCTGAAACCCTGTACGAACACTGTTTCAAACAATTACGCCCATATGTGAAGAACTATATGGTACCGCCCATGTCGCTACTAACTTGTTTCAATGGGGAAGTAATATAGCCCATAGGTCAGCTATGGCTGTTGGTAACTGTTAGGGACACAAAGCACTTAACAACGACATGGATGTACTTAATGATAGTGCGATCACCATCACCATACAATGGTATCATAGGACGACCTGACATACTAACAATCCAGGTCTACCATCCATAACCCATGGAATGATAAAGTTCCTAGTAGAAGGTGGTATTGTCACAATCTACAATACAGTGATAGCGAAATGCAAAGTCGTGGCAGAGGCACCAAAGGCAGCGACAAAACATTCAAAAACACCTCCCGGTCAATCTGAAGGTAACCATCCACCCAATTTTCCCACATCAGGAGATCACTATAGAATGAACATTGTCAAAAAAGGGTGGATATATGCACTATCCTAAAAGATAACCTTGACGTTTTCACTTGGCAAACAAAGGACATGACAGGCATACCACGATCTATCACGGAGCATCAATTAAAAATCAGCGAAGGGTATCCACTGATAAGAGAAAATAAGCAAGGTCAATGCCGAGAACGTAGCAAGGCTATACTGGAGGAATTCCATAAGCTGGCAAAGGCGGACATTATTCTTTAATTTTACTAGGACAATTGGTTATCTAACCCGATCATGGTTAAGAAACATGATGGCAGTTGGAGGATGTGCATGGACTTTACGGACCTAAACAAGTCTTGCCCATAAGACTGCTACACGCTACCAGAAATTGATTGGAAGGTTGAATCACTATGTGGGTATCCCTTCTGTAGAAAACTATAAAGGAAGTTGAATAGTTTTTACTGATTAGTTTTAATTACTTTGAAACTTTTTTGTGATTATTATGGATATATATCTAGGGTGATTGAGAAATTAATTGAAATGAAAAAAGAATGAAACAAACCACAATGCACAATAATTTATAGTGGTTCAGCCTCTTGCCCCTACTTCCACTCCTCGAGTATCCACTCGAGAGTTCTACTTCACTATTAAACGAATCTCCTTTACACCGGTGGATAAACCTTCACACTCAAGCTTACGACCTTTACTGACACCTAAGCTAAGATGTCGTGTTTTTACAAGGGTACAACAACTCTCTTTACACTGTATAATTGTGGTTTACAACACCAACCATACTATTAAACAAGTAGGTAGAAAAATGGGTACAACAATGGTGGTTGTGTACGTAACACTTAACACATTCACACAAATTGAAGCCTTGAAGGATCAAAGCTTGGAGTATAGAATTCTTGTAATCGATCATCAATGAAAAGATCTAAATCATAAGAGACTAGAGATAAGACAAGAATGGGTTTAGAGAGTTAGATATATGCAAAGAGATTAGAGAGAAAGGTTAGAAGAGGGGGTGAGTTCTAACCTTGGATAAAGCATGGTATTTATAGGCAAAGTGCCAGACACCCACGGTACCCGTCAGCCCCCTTACCCCAAGGATCCGCCGGGTCTGACTTTTGTTGCCTCATAAATGTTTGTCTAAGATCCCACACAGTTAATGAATATAGCCATGGTTGACTTTTGTATATCTAATATAGAGAGATAAAGATATATTTTGTCAATTCTAATTTTACACTTAAAGAGTTTACAGTGTATAAAATGTTTTATAAAAGTTTAGAACATAAGTTCATGGATTAAAAGACTTAAATACAAACATAAAAATATGTTCGATTTTTTTCATTGCCAAAACGTTAAGAGTAATTAAAACATAAGTATAATTTTAATACGATATTTGTATTTATAATCTTCCTTTTTTTGTTAAAGACAAAATATAACTTATTTTTAGTTGGTATTAGCATCAACATATAAGTTTTAGAAATATGAATTTATTTCTCTTCTCCTCCTTTTTGTCGAAAGAAAAAGGGAATGATAAATGAAAAAGATTTTGAGAGATATGTTTAGAAAGTTTAAGAGAGAAATATAGATAGAAAAATATTTTTCCATTGTCTCCCTGTGAGTTCATACTCCCCCTAATTTGGAGAACCGGAAGACATGGATTATAAAAATCCTACAAAAAAGGAAGTTAGAAAGAAAGGTATGAGAGGTACATTTACATGAAACACCCAACATATGGTCTTATGAATTACACATTGTTACAAGTAGATAGAAAGAAAAATGCATAATTTTTTAATGAGTGAACAAAATTTTGTATCTCACGTGATACTCCCCCTTGATTCATGCCCAAATGATCAAGATAAAATGAGCTTAATTCATGCAAAATAAATTTAGCTATAGAAAGTGATTGTCGAGATTATAGCATGATCACAATCATTCAAACAACACATTAGCATACATGAACAGCTAATAATTTAGAAGAGAAAAAGGATTTATTCATCTCGTCTCAAGTAAAATTACAGCTTAGAAGCATGTGAAACATTGGTACAAAGATTAATTACATTGCTTAAAAGGGAAAAAGATAAAAAGAAAAATGAAGAACAATGACCCACGGCCCCATCGATGAGGTTTTCGGAACCCTGTATGGTGGGGACCGACGAGGTCCGGGGGTGTCTGTGATCAGAATTAAAGGAAAGGAAATTATGGCCCCGAGAGCTTGCGAGCGTAATGCTACTGACATAGAGGGTGTAGAAGAGGATTAACTCCTTGAAGTACGTTGTTTAGAATGAACCTCATTTCATCACGGAGGTCCGTGACTAGAGTTTGTGTATAACGACAATGGTCGCATACATGAGGTGAGTTAGTGGTTGGGATATCATGGTGAGTGGTTTGGAAGGAGGATTTGTGAAGGTACTGAGACGTTCCGCCTAATGAAGGTGTATATTGATCATGTTGTTGAAGGCGTAGAGGTGATTGAGCTCATCTAGGCGAGCTTTCCTTTGTCGAGTGGGTGGAAGAATGCTTGTTAGTGAACAAGGTGAGTGAGTGTACAGAAATAAGGGTTCCGTAGGTGATAATCCATACCAAGGAGGGTTGTTTATCCCCAAAAAGGAAGGGATGTAAGGAGAGTCCCCCGATGGTGAAGAGAGACCATATGTTGGTTGATGGTCCGTCGAAAGGGTTTTTGGGACAAGTAAACAAAGGTGGTTGGTGATGGATGAGAAAAGATAGGTGTCGGGGATCATGGTAGATATTCCTTCTTTTTTTCCCAAGAATGGATTTGGAGATATTCGGGGTGTTACAAACAACTCCTTTGGTTGAAGTGTGGTAGTTCTAGGAGTTGTGGAAATAATTGTTAGTAGATGATGTGGTGCGGGAGGTGGAGTGGTTGATATGGGAGTCTTGCTGGGAGGTGGTGTAATAGGAGACCTTGGATGTTGTAGTAATGTGCCTAGACTTTGTGGAATCTCATCTCGGTTAGGTGAGGTGATGTTAGAGAAGAGATTTGGTGAAGGTGGTGAAGAGATTTGAAGGGTGATACAACATGGTCTCACATGGAGACGAATGGTGGTCTTAGATTTTGATATGTTTGAGGTGTTTGTAGTTTTATTCATGGTGGTGAATAAAGATTCCTGCGATCGTTTGTTGTGTAAGAATGGGAGTAATGGGTAGTGAGTGGTGAGGAAGAAGATGAGGGGTGATGCATTTAAATATAAGGTTTAGATAATGCATGGATTAATGAGGATGGTGTTGGATTGGAAATAAGAAAAAGATGATTAGGAGTTTTAATATGAAGCCATTAGGTTTAAGGGTCAACCAAATGAGATAAAGAGGATTGTTTAGGGAAGTGAAAAATTTAAGAAAGGAAATGATGTATATTTTTATGGATGATGCAAACACACGGAACCGGACAGACCCTTTGGAGAGGGGTCCCGATGGGGTCCGTGTCAGAACATGCTTTATTCTTAAAATTTTGTTTAAAGAGGGAAAACCACGGAACCTGGCGGCCCCTTCCTCGAAGGGTCCGACGGGGTCCACCAGTATCTGTAACAGACTGGCTTGAAAAGAAAAAGACAATAGATTTTTGACCTAAAATGAGATGAAGCATAGCAATGTTTCACATGTTTGTGTTGTAATAGAACCTGTGGAGAACGAGAGAATGTACCTTTTTGTTATCCAAACTATAACTCGCCATGTATGAGCGACTAGCACATATACACATGAAAGGCATAAAAATTCTAGCATCGATAAACAATAACCGTTAGAGTGCAAGAGAAATGTAAAGACGAACATAAATGTTAAGTGTTTACAACCACCATTTGTTTAAACATGGAACATCGTCCATTAGTACCCATTTAAACTACCGTTCTTTACTTGTTCTTCTCCTTGTCCATCTTGGGAAGGAACCTCCCGATACACTTGAACATACCCTTCGTTTGCTTGAATTCAGGAGAGGCATCCGGGATTTTGGGTAGGCGGCTAAGGTATTCTAAAGTTGGTAGCCTAGAGTCCGGAATACCATCATCATCACTAGTCGATGATGATGAGCTAGAGGGATGTTGAGGCCTTTTGCCTTTACCCCTTAGATGGTTTTCCAAAAGTCTTGTCACCCTAAGATCATTAATTTAGGTCATGACACGATCAACAAGATGATGTGTGCCTTCTCGACCACTTGGACTTGGAGGAATATGTGTTATGTGGTGATATAGATGAGTAAGCAACATTCCATAAGGTAGCACCGTTGAGACAAGATTTCGGATATGTGATATCCTATTTGCTATGTAGTAGGCAAGATTGAAAAGTTTACTGGTCTCTAATATATAGAGCATATAACTTTCACATTTTTATGTGATCTTTGTTACCTACCAAGCACATCGCATTTTCCCACTTCACAAACTTATCTTTGAGCTCTCTATCTTCCATTCCATACAGATCCTTGTAGATGACTTTGTTTTTGTTTAAAATCCTAGTATTCTCAGTTCTAAGTTTAAAAAGGGTTGTCCTGACAGAGTTCTTGTCATCAAGTCTAGAATTATACGTATCTTGAGCATCTCTAGGTATGTTGGTTTTCAAGGGCAGTGAGAGAGTGAAGGTCTGTATAAAAGCAAGTGCCTTCGTTGGTTATTTTAGGGTGTGAGCAAAAGTAGGAGTATCTATTAGCATTTGCTACAAAGTTTATGAGACGGGTGTGGTCTTCATCAAATGTTACTTTGACGATCATGTAGAACTCAAGAACAAACTCGGGACAAATTTGTTCATTCATGTCCAAATGACAATCAAAATTTATCCTAAAGAACACTTCACGGATGTTGGTGTTATCCGTGAAGGAGGGATGGACTACACGACCTTCATGGAAGGTGCGGTTTTCTAGCTCTTTGTAGAAAGCTTTTTGTGCGGAGGTGAAATGTTTGGATCTATAGAAGTTGGGTATGTAACTAGAGGTATCATTATGGTCATATGTCCAAGAGGCCGGCATGTTTTGATCCTAAGACATAATTATTCCAAGTTAGTCAAATTTAGCAAATAACCCGAGGAATGCCTAGTATGTGCCTATATGCAATAAATATGGAGGTGTGGTTATCCCGACCCAAAAATATTTTCAAAATGAATGAAAAATACTTATTTTTGAGATAACCCAAATGCTCCATAAGCTCAATGTAGCTTCAAATGAACGTACCCGAAAATGCATATGAATTATGCAATTCCTTTAGCGTTCATGAGTCCTTATGCCATGATTAAACATCGTTTTTAAGTATTTGGTATTTACAATGTTGAAACTTGATTTTTTTGGCATAACCTAAGTAGTGAGAATAGTTTTTGAAAAGCTTTTGATCAATTAGGGATTCCTAGTAATACCTATTTATTTTGTTCGAAGGAATTATGTATACCAAGTAGTATTAACATCAAAATTAACTAATACATTTGTTAATTTGACTAATCTAGATGAATCCCCAATTTTGATTTGTGTGCAATCAAATAGAACCCTAGACTCAGATTAAGAAGAATGTAGGAATTAAAGAGTGAATAAAGTAAAGGATACTTACAGTGGATGATTTTGCACAAAGAAAATGATTAGTTATGGCCTAGATTGATTAGAGATATGGAAAAATGATGATGGTGGTCGTGTTTTGCAGAAATTGGAAGTGGAGTACTATGTTTTGGTTGTTTGTTTAACTGTTTTAAGTTTGGAGTACTCTGTAGTCCCACGGCCCCTTACACGGCCCTTTGGGGGAAGGGGCGACGATTGTCGTCTGTGCATGGGACAAAATAGTTGTTTTATCAAAACGAGATTTCCATTAACCCTAATCCTAGTCGTAGCAAGTTAAAGGATTCACGCTTAATTGGTTTGGTCAAGATATCGGCTATGTTATCTTTTAAGGATACCTTTTCTATGGAGATATTATCGTTTTGGACGCTGTCCGATGAAAGTGATGCCGAATCACAATGTGTTTGGTTCGTGAATGTAGCACAGGATTCTTGTTGAGATCAATTGCTTCTTTATTGTCACAGAGAATGGTCATGTCCTCTAGCTTGATGTCATACTTAACAAGAGATTGCTTCATCCATAATGCTTGTTGACATGATTTTCCCACCGAGACATATTCGGCCTCTGGTTGTAGAAATGGCAAGTGTCGTTTGCTTTTTCGAGAACCATGAGGTAAGACGAATCCGATAAATGTACATACGCCACTTGTACTCTTTCTATCGACATAGTCACCTGGTCCGAATCTGCATAGACAACGGTTTTCATTCTCGTTCCTTTGGGGTACCAAAGTCCAAGATAAGTTGTTCCTTTTTTATATCTAAAAATCCTCTTGATGGCTTCAAGATGTGATACATTTGGATTTTCTTGGAAGCGAGCACACATACAAACACTAAACAAAATATCCTGCCTACTTGTTGTGCAATAAAGTAAACTACCAATCATACCTTGATTTGGTGCTATCAACATAGTCATTAGTACCATCTTTGGTTAGTTTAGTTTCCGTTGACATTGGAGTGTTAGTTGGTTTAGACTCTTCTAGTCCAAATTTCTTGAGCATTTCTTTTATGTATTTAGATTGGTTAAAGAAGACACCGTCTTCCATTTGCTTAATTTGTAAACCCAAAAAAAAATTAAGCTCGCCTATTTTCAAGATTAACTTGTTGGTTATTAGCTTGACTTTTAACTAGATCTTCATCTACTAAAGGTGATGTTCTAGAGGAAGGTGGACTTTCGTCGAAAATTATGTTCAACGATTCCTCGACACACATGGTTTGATTATTTAGAACAATGTAAGCTTTGATAATTTTAGAATATCCAAGAAAAATTCCTTCCTACGACTTTGGGTCGAACTTGGTGAGATAATCCTTGGTGTTGAGAATAAAACATTTGCTTCCAAACACTCTAAAATATCCAATCGTCGGTTTTCTTCTTTTTAATATTCCATAAGGTGTTTTATCAAATAGTGGTATAATTTAAACACGATTGAGAATATATTTTGAGGTATCAACCGCATGACACCAAAAATTTTATGCCATATTTGACTCATTTAGCATCGTTCTACTCATTTCTTGAAGTATTCTATTTTTACATTCTACTACCCCGTTTTATTAAGGTGTTCAAGGAGCCGAGAAATTATGTATGATACCCTTGGTGTCACAAAATGCTCCAAATTTCACCTCATTGTCAAACTCCGGACCATGATCCGTACGAATTGACATAATTCCAAAATTTAATTGATTTTCAATTTTCTTGCTAAAAAACTCAAAATGGTCAAAGGCCTCATTTTTAGTTTTCAACAACTTTGTCCAAGTATATCTTGAGTGGTCATCCACGATGACCAAAGTGTAAAGATTACCTCCGTAGATTTGAACCGCGGATAGACCAAACAAGTCCATATGTAAAAGTTCTAAACACTTTGTTGTGGACACAACGTTTTTAGCCTTATGGCTAGAGTGTGTTTGTTTTCCCATTTTGCATGTATCAAAAAAGTGTTGTTCATATTTTACTTTTGGTATATTTCTAACAAGATCTTTGTTGGCAAAAAATTGTAAAAGACTCATGTTGATATGACCAAGACGGCTATGCTAAAAGATGGAGTTGTTCACTATAGCGGTCAAACAAATGGCGTCTTTTGGTGAGTCAAACTTTATAACATATACGTTATTTTTCCTAATTCATTTTGCTATGGTTATGTCATCTTTTATTATTTACTTCCAATTGCATCGAAGAGAACTTTGCATTTGTTACTACACAATTGACTTATACTAAGTAGATTTCCTAATTTTTCGACATGAGCAACATTATCTATGGTGATATGGTCATTAGAAATCATACCTTTGCCAATGATTTTGATTTTGACGTTTTCCACAAAAAATAACATTACCTTCGTCCGTTGATGTGTAGGTGCTAAAAAGATTTCTATTACCCGTCATATGTCTTGAACATCCGTTGTCCTTGATCCATTCATCCGGTTCAAGTCCAACCTTTAAGTATACCTACACATTATGTGTAAACCCGCATTTTTAAAATACGGAAAAATGAATAAGTACGATATTTGAACATTTTAAGAAATTTTAGAATTCTATGTAAATTCAATTGTAGGAATTTTATTTCAATTTATTTAATTTAAGTTAAATCATAGTTTAATTATTTCATAAGTATTAAATAAATAAGGCTTAAACTATGAAACCTTTTAATTAATTTATGACATAACCTATAGTTTTAAATGAAGATAAAAATATAAATGAGCACTCTTAATCTTATATAAATAAACATTTTAAACCTTATGTTATATAAATTAAATGTTACACACTTTTTAACATGTACATTCTAATGTAAGAGTTTTAAAAATGGGAAAGAAGTGTATGTAATTAGTGTGTAATTATACCATTAAAATCAAGTTGAACCCCCCCCCTTTAATCCACCAAAAACACACAGAGATATGAAGATAATGGGAAGGTTTTTATGAATTTTAAAGGTGTTTAATGCCATAAGTAATGACATAAGTTTCAAGTTTGAAAAACTAGTAAATGGTCTTCCTTAATTCAAGCTTTTGGCAAAAGTAGAATACCCTATATAAAGGACCCTATATACTGGCCTAAAAATTCACACGTACACATTTTACTTAGCCAAAACTCTACCCAAAACCTCCTCTCGGCTCTATTGTTAAGAAAACCTTAAATCCTGAAGGTTGTTCTTGATCTTTCTCCCCTATAAACCTCAATTCTTGTCACTAAACCTCCATTCTTGTTACATAGTGTGTAGAGTGATTACCATATCATTATAAACATTTCATGTAAGTCCTTATGATCCTTTTATTACCCTTATGGCTTTTATAAATTTTGATTTGGTAATGAACATGATTTCTAGGGTTTATAAACCCTAAACATGTGTTCTTGGTGATTTAATACCTTAAAAACCTTTTTATGTGTTAGATATTTTTAGATCAGCCCTAATAATGTTCTAATAAGTTTATTATATAGTTTTCAAAAAGATCTAGATGTCCTATAATGATCTAGATCACTAAACCGGCTAATAAGAAGTTATGACCTAAGGCTGTCCGGTTTTTGGGTCATCTTGTAAGGACTATAAAACAAGTTTCATAATACCTTTTTAAATGTTTCTAAAGCCTAAAAACATCTACTTTGAATATAGTTTTCATAACTGGTCTCTAATTATCTTGAAATGGTCGGTAACTAAGTCTATCATTCAGATCTTTGAAAACAGTCCTTAAAAATCAGATAATAGGACAACTTGTAAGAGCCATAACTTGAGCTTCGGGATAGATTTTTAAGTGAATCCAGAGCCTAAAACTATCTACTTTGAGTGTAATTTTCAAATGATCTTTAATAAGTGGTTAAGGTTTTGTAAAATGGATTTACAGTCGGATCTATAAAAACAGTCACTAAATAACGGGTTTTGGGAAAATGGATAATTAGGGTTTTATAATCACCAAATCATGAATCTTTGTAATCTTTGTATTTGATCAGTATATAAGATATTATTATATGTATGTTGTATCCTTGGTGACACGGGATTAGGACTTGTTTCTTTGTGTACGATTCCTTGATTTGTTTGTGCATTTAAGGTACGGATATTCGGTTTTTTTAATAAGAACACTCTTTTACTCTTTTGCACACTACTCTATTAGATAAATCCCTATGCTATTGTTATGTTCCCATATCCTTGGTTTCTATTTTGATAAGATCCTCAACTCCCTTTTGCCTTGTTATGATCCCTTTATTGAAATGCCTTAATATGTTCCCCATTTGATCACTTAAATTATATACTTGATATGCCTTTAAAATGAGCCCTTTATGCCTGAGCCATACTTTATTTTCTAGTCATGGGGATACCATGACCATGTCATCCGATGCACCGGTGGAATCACACCATCTGGGGCGGTGTAATTAGATCCTTGCGTTCCCTTTTGATGCGCATAATTAAATGTGATATTATGAGTACGGGTGCTAGTCATGAGCTAGTGCACGTGCTATTAACTTTGTTTTGCAGGGAGTTTATGGATGCATCCTAGGTTTTTGTTTGGTAAAAATAATGTGATTTGATGTGATTGGTTTGTGTGTGATGTACACTCCATCACCTTGGTACATAGGAGTCGCGCCCTTGTACACTTATATGATTATTTGATTGATTTGGTTATGTGATTTGTTATGTAAGCTCGTGGGCATCCCTTTATCTTTTATTTGCCTCCTTATTAATCCATATATTCATTCTTGTATTCATACCCTATCATATCCGAAATTTTGTTACCTTCTTTACTTTAAACAATATTTGTTATATCCGTTCACTGGGGGTTTTGATCAGCCGTTTTATTTTCCACGCGGCAGGTATTAAGCGGTGGACGGGCTATGAGAGTATGGGCTTACCTAGAGTCACCCAAGAATTTAATAAACTTTATGACATTTTATCGATTTATTACATTTGCAATTTGGACCCCGTTGTTTTGGGGATTTTCGTATTAAGATATTACTTTGAGTATTTTAGATTTAATAAAAGTTTCATTTAGCCCTTTTAAAACATGATGTATCTGATGTGACACCATAGTAGTAGCATTTTGTCTCTTTTCGGAGCGGTGTTACATTATGATACTCAAACGTTAGGTCCCCATCGTCTCATGGGTCTGTTTGAGTTAAACATACTTCTCATGGAAAATCCAACTGGAGTATTGCCAAATACATCCCATGGTACCAAATTTCCCATTGATAATTGGTTATGGTAGTCCTAGTTAAATGGAACTTGACTATATCCTCCTAGTACTCCTTGATTACTTTTCGTAAATAGGCGTTTGGGATAAGATTTTATTGGTCGAGTTTGTATATTTCTAGCTCTATTGTTTCTTTCAAGGTTTCTAAAGTTTCTATTGTATCTTTCTAGATTTTTTTTTGGTTTTCGAGACACAACCACAAATTCGGCACAATTGCATTTCTGCTCATCAAACAGACCTACGGACCCTTTGCAGGGTGTCGGACCCTTGTGTAGAGGGGTCTAACGGGTGAAGAAACCTTCACACTTAAGCTTACAATATTTACCGACACCTAAGCTAAGATGTCGTGTTCTTTACAAGGGTACAACAACTCCCTTGTGGTTTACAACACCGACCACACTATTACACAAGTAGGTAGAAGAATGGATACAACAATGGTGATTCTATAGGTAACACTTAACACATTCACACAATATGAAATCGTGAAGGATTAAAGCTTAGAGTACATAATTCTCGTAATCGATCTATAAATGTACATATATCTAAATCACAAGAGACAGGAGATAAGATAAGAATGAGGTTAGAGAGTTAGATACATCTAGAGAGATTGGATAGAGCATGGTATTTATAGGCGAAGTGCCAGACACCCACGGAACCCGTCGGCCCCCTTACCCAGGGGTCCGTCGGGTCTGACTTTTGTTGCCTCATAAATGTTTGTCTAAGATCACACACAATTAATGAATATATCCATGGTTGATTTTTATATATCTGATATAGAGAGATAAAGATATATTTTGTCAATTTTAATTATTACACTTAAAGAGTTTAAAGTGTATAAAACTTTTTATAAAAGTTTAGAACATAAGTTCATGGATTAAAAGACTTATATGTTGATTGTAATACAAACATAAAAATATGTTTGATGTTTTGTTATTAACAATACTGTAGAAACTATAAGGGGGGGGTTGAATAGTTTCTCTTTTTTTATGTCCTAATTAAAATTCCTTTCAATTAGGTTTGTCTCAATACTACCTTTTACTTGAAAGCTATTTGCATAATGATTAGGTTCAATTCTAATGCATTAACAATGACTAATAGTAGATGTGAATGATGTGATAATAATAGTAAGTAAAGAGTAAGGAAAGAAACAACCTAATATGAGGACATCAAGATTTATAGTGGTTCGGCAACGAAGCTCTATCTTCGTTCCTACTCCACTCCTTGAGTACACCTTACTCGAGATTTCCACTATATCCACAAGCTCCCTTCTTTGCGGAGAAAACCTTAAAACGTCGCTTACATTATTTTCCGACACTAAGATAAATGTCGAGACCTAGTCTTAGCTAGGACTAATCTACACAACGTCGCCCACTTCACCATTTTACGACACAAGGCTAGATGTCGAGTTCTAATCAAAAGATAGAACCAATCTTCTCAACGTTGCCTACTTCACCATTTAACGACACAAGTCTAGATGTCGAGTTCTAATCAAAAGGTAGAACCAATCTTCACAATGTTGCCTACTTCACCATTTTACGACACCGGGCTAGATGTCGAGTTGTAATCGAAAGGTAGAACCAATCTTCACGACTCTTCACTTTGAAGCTAAGTGAGAACTTCAAAAGACACAACTACAATCACTTTATAGTTTAGTGAGAGCTCACAAGACACAACCACGTCACTTTATAGTTTTGTGAGAACTCACAAGACACAACCACATCACTTTATAGTTTAGTGAGAACTCACAAATCACAACTATTACAACTCAATAAAACACATATCCAAGTATACACATGTAACTTGGATCTATACAACACAAATCCAAGTATACATATATACAATAGATTTACACAAGACTAGATCCATGTATTCACAATTACATTAGATCTACACAAGACTCAAATAAAACAAATGATGAATATGACTAGATCTTTAGAAGAGGATGATCTTCATCAAGGCTTCATCTTTAATCACATCACAAGTGTGTGAGTGATCTTCTCTTTGGACAAGGTAAAGAAGGAGATCAAGGATATAATCATAAGTAAACATACTTAACACATTAAGTGATCATTTAAAAATGATTAGGAATTAGAAAGGAAAAGGATAGCAGAAAGAGTGTACAAAAAGGATTGTGGAAAATGCAGATTTGATCCACTATTTATAGGAGACAAAGGCCAACGGCACTCTGAGCACGGTTCCTTAATTGTCATGCGGTTCCTTATCACTAAAGAACCGCATAGGTATTTAAGGATCTGTGCTCATAGACTCCGCTCCATTTTGTCTTTTTGTGGGGGAGTAATATTTGGGGTAAGTTTTGTAACACCCCCAAATTACCACGCAGCGGAATACCACTTTGGGGCGCTACTCATAGCACATCCCACACAATCATAGAAAACGACCTCAAAAGAGACGTTAAAATATTACACAATCTTGTCTAAAAAGTTTCCCATCCCATATATATAGAATCAGAGTAGCGTTTAGTCCCAAGAACCGTTACCAATCACAATACATTTATCAATGACTTAAAATTCATTTATTCACTTCAAAGGATGGAAAAAAATAATATAAAATTTAGACAAGTAAGCACCAACTTCCTCCTCACATGCTCCGCTGCTATCCATCTTGATTACCTGAAATACATGCTTAAAATCATCAACACAAAGGTTGAGAAAGTATATAGGTTTTGCAAATCATCAGTTGAACACAAGTAGAAAACCAATCATGACTGTCAGTCAACAATTAGATCTCGTATAAATAGCAAACGCTATGTGATTGTATTAAGCTCATGCCACCGACCCCTTAACTTAGTCACCCACGCCTAAAGCTGGCATGACTATATGATTTCTAGTGCCCCTACTAGGGTATCAATTGCAAGTATACCACATTCTTATTCTCGTAAATTATCCTTCCCAGAGGTTACTCAGCGTAAAGCCCTGGTCTCAGATAGGGTCATCAGCCCAATAGTACTATCATTTGAATAAGCGGCTATTCCAAAATCACAACATCAAGTCAGAACATAGTTAACGACTCATGAATTTAGGGACTTTTTTAATTTAGGTACTTATACAATCACGACAATCATTCAACAACATTCGGGTCCAAACAATCAATCACGACTTTTGTTCCTTTTCATTTCGAATAGCATGTATCCCCCTCGCGGGTTAAAATCATTTACAATATAATAAAAAGCGAGGCTATAGACTCACCTTAGATAATACACGAAGCTAGTAGTAGTAGTGATCGTCGAAGTGAAGATGCCTCCCAAATATACACATCAAAAGCCGCCACCTAACAAATAAGGTGCGTTCTTAGCAACATACTTATGTATCTCAAACATACTTAATATAATAAAATCATCGACTCAAAATAGTATGTACATAGACATGACCAACCAATGCAAGTGATTCCCTTCTAAACCCCACAACACATACTAGCTTCCCAAAACTAGTACCTTCGATGTTGATCCATCTCAAGATGCCAAATCAACACGGTTCAAGTACCCAACACGGGTCTCCAATATCAGAATATAGACCCACACATAAGACTTATATCCTTTTAGAAATTTGTGAAGCTAATATTTTAGTCTCTCGCCTAAAACTATGACGCGAGGTTAAGTACCTCCCAAATAGTACTCAGCCGGTACTTACCAAAAGTAAACGATGTTTTCCCCTACCTAAACAACTCCGTTTTAGACGAAACTTGGTGAAAAACTCACTTAATATCTGTAGAAAACTCAGTTCAAATTTTATTCAATGATTCACATTTTATACCTACCTGCTCGACACATCTTTAGACCTTAAAAACCAGACTGTTTTACACACTGGACTCGTAAAACCATTTTGACCTTGTTAAACATTCCCAGTTACAACATCGCCACTTGACTTTGAAAATAGACTCCAAATGCTAAGTTTAGAACCTAACAACAGCCTTTGATCAGTTTTAAAACTCAACTTATAGTCCCCGAGATTGATCCAAATATTGACAACAATTTCGTATTGTGTCAACACTCGTCTCCCGGTACACAAATAATCAAACTAGCATAACTTCCTCCTCGTTAGGAGTTAGAAGCTCTATCTTATATAGAAATGAGCGTCTCGACGACTACTACAACAATATCTCATAATACCAACACTTTCTCAAAGTTATACCCACGAAAATCTGCCTTAAACTCATTGATGTAAATTGACACTTTAAAAATCACTTCAACACCCATTTTGACCCATTTTTAACATCATCCACCCTTCAACTAAGCTATACCCATCATTCCTAACATCTAATAACATCCCTAAATCACTTGCATGATTCATACATTCAAAACCCACATCAAAAATCAAACATGCAATAACAAAAATTCAAATATAATAATAATAACACCATCCTACAACAATAAAAATGGATCAAACATTACTTGATCATCATAAAAATCTTTGAAACATAAAAATAATTGCATGTTATTAAAAATCATACCATAATGATCATTTTTAAATTCTAAACATGGGTCTTCAATTTATTTTCAGGGATTCAAGCTCAAAATTGTGATCAAAGGGGTGTTTTGTTGGTTCTTGGTCACGGCAAAAAGAGAAGAAAAGAGAAAGAGAGAAAGTTTGGTGGGTGATAACATGTGTGTGTCTTTTTAGGAAAGAAATTTCCTTTTATATGGTGGAGGAAGGGTCAAATTTGTAAATTTTGCATTCTTGTGGGCCAAGTTGTAAATATTAGTTAAAAAACAGGAAATGACTAACAATCAATTTAAAAATATTTACGAGAGTCGGGTTTCATCCCGGCTTAATAAAAATATAAATTTCGTTTGTTAAATCGATTGTTTTACTAATTAAACGCATACAAAATGAAATAGTGAAGTTCCGACTCGACTTAATACGTAATGAAATAAAAATTTCATAAATATCAAATATCGAAATAATCAATACTAAAATATAATATTTGGGCATCCATTGGCATCTCGATCACTATTAGTACTCTTCAATCATCACAACGATTAATTATAGTCACACATTACCGGTTTCAACATAAACCGTCAAACAATACAATATTTACCATCACATAGAATTTCAAAATAAATTACATAGTTAGGGTAAAATAATGACGTTAAGTTCGGGGTATTATATTACCACCACCTTTTAAGGAGCGACGTCCCGGCGCTCGCCTCGCCTCATATGCGTATTGCGTACCACGAGAAGAACGAGGGCACTTCTTCCAAATGAAGTCCTCACGTCCCCACGTGAATCTCGATCCACGTCTCGAATTACATCGCACATTTGTAAAGGAAAACTTACTCGTTTTCAAACACTTAACGTCTCGAATTTCATCGTACCTTAGTAATGGGAATCTTTCGCTGCTTCAAACGCTTAGCCTCTCGATTCACAATCTCCACTGGTTCTTTTACAAAACGCAACTTGTCGTCAAGTTGTATCTCACTAAAAAGGGAATAATAAACCCTTATTCGCCAAACACTTATTCAAGCTCGACATACTAACATTACACGAATCGCACGGAGTTCATCCGACGACTCCAATTTATAAACAACCGGTCCCATTCGTTGGGTGATTTCAAACGGTCCAACGTACCTTGGACTTAGCTTTTCTCCATTTACAAAAAAGTATTTCATCTTTCCAAGGTGATACCTTAATCGTTATCATGTCACCAACTTCAGATTTCCAACGGCTCCCTACGGTTATTGGCACAGTTCTTCTGATGGCTCCTCGCGGTTTACAAGCAATTCTCAATCCGTACGATCTTTTCGTAGTCTCCCAAATCGTCTCAGTTCCAATCATTTGTCCTTCCTCTACTTCATTCTAACAGTCTGGCGATCTAGACCATCGTCCACAATCCTCACAAGAACAATTACTCATGAAACAAAGTCGCATGGGTCGCACAAAACTCCATCGAAAACATTCCAGAAAAATAAGACGAGTTAATTAGTACTAGTCGTATAAAATCACCTTATTGCGTAATCTCAAACATGCCAACCTATTTCGTCAAAAGCGGGTTCATCGATACGGACATCATTCGGCGTATAAATTACGCTACCGGACGTATTACGATCTAATTCAAACACAGAAGACAACACCAGGGACGTAAAATCAAGTCACGACATGTTTTCCAAAAGCCAAACCATGCAAAATCAATAAATTAAATCAGGTTAACTCATGCTTGCTAAATAGCCCAGACATGATAAATAAGAATACTTGACAAGACCTTCCGGTAAGTCCAGTCAACTGGAAAATTTCAAGTAAAAGGACATCCACTGGCCGAATATCCATGGACGCATATCAAAGGAAATAACAAGAAAATATTTCGTTATCAGAGGTTGCTCTCACACGGATCCATACCCAAAATATAATACAAAGACACCATCTCACTTTCGCCCACGCGCATTCAAAGTCTCAATAAGCATCGTCATTGAAAGTCAAAAAGATATTACATGATACACGTTCTCCGTGATCGGACGTCATTGGACAATGCCGCCTCAAGTTCTCACAACTTACGATCACTCAACTAGATCACATACCACATAAGTACCTAAAAGCAAATGTCAAACATAAACATCAAATACAGATTTCCACCGTTGATCATCGAGAAAACCTTGAATGAACCCTTGATAATACCACTCGATCTCCAAAGTCTTTCCACTTGCGGTGTCGACTACAACATACTCCCCGAAGTGATAAAGAATTTATTAACTCCAGTCATTAAGAAATTTGGTCCATTGGCAAAAATTTACAACATGTCGGGTGTACCGTTATCTTCTGCTCCAAGGTTCAACATGCAAAAGTGTCTTACTAACTTCTAATTTAGCATTCATCATGCAAAAGGCGTTCCAATAATTTCTACTTCAGCATTCATCATACAAAGGCATCCCAATAACTTCTACTTCATCATCGTCATACAAAGGCGTCCCAATAATTTCTACTTCAACATTCATCAATCAAAGGCGTTCCAATAATTTCTACTTCAGCATTCAAGGCGATGCATCATATTCCTCGTTTAGTTCATCATACTAGCCTCCAAGAGTTTCGTCATCAAGAAAAGTCTTCGGTGACCCTTCGATAGTAGCAAGTAAAATTACAAGAGCTTCATACCCATGATAAGTTGCTGTTGATAACTTGATCCTCAGTCAATCCACAAATACACGCATAAATCCCGGTGACGCTTAAACAAGTCGCCTATTCTCGGAACGGTCAACGGTTCTAAACAATTAGTTTATAAAACTCGTGACCATCAAGACCCATTAGAAATGGTCCATTAAAAAAAATCATCACTCGAGAGAAGTTCAACGAGTTACTCGTACATAAATGATAATCAACTATCATCATAATGACGATGACACTGAACGATTCATACCAACGAAACACAATTCGAAGGAAGACGTACGCACACCAAACATCCATAAATCGAGCCAAACATACTTGGGTCCACTCATTTATAACTCCTTGTCTACATCAAAAGGCGTCACCTATCATGTATACAAATGTTTATAAATGGGTTAATATACAAAGAAGTTACTAAACTTTCCAAGAAATTTGTCCTAATGTAACGAACGTTCATTTTGTGTCTCTAAGTTACTAATGTTCATATGACCGGTTGATTAAGTTACCCACTTATCAAAAACGTGATATTTATGTTACTTAACATGAAAAAACAAGACATTTATGTTACTTAACTTATCAAAAAACATGCATTCAGGTTACTCAAATTAACACTAAATTATAGTGATGTATAGTTTAGTAAAGTTTAGTAACTTAGAAACACAAAATGAATGTTTGTTACCTTAGGGCAAATTTCTTGGAAAGTTTAGTAACTTCTTTGTATATTAACCCTTTATAAATTTAAGGTTCGGGAACTTATAACTTTCTTGTTCAAACGAAAAGGCGTCCCAATCCATTTCAGCGAGACGATTATAAGTCATCCTACTCAAGTATTACTACCTCTCAACACGATGTCAAATCCAAATTACATACCATAGTAAATACAAGGTGTTATTAAACTTACTTCATGATTTTCATAATCAAACGTCCCATTCCATCTGAATAAGGAAAACACAAACAATCTAGGGTCCAGTAGTTTAAAACTTTCTTATTCAAATGTCCCAATCCATTTAAATAACACAACCTTAAACAACTCATAGTTGGGCGAGTTAAAATCTCTATATCTAAATGTCCCATTCCATTTAGATACAAGGCATTAAGTCACTCAACCGAATGACTACTACGAGCATATCTTTGTTGTACCCAAACTATATATATTTTATTAGGATATATATATCTTAAGTCCAACATTGGCATCCTCCTTTTCACCAATAAACGTAGTCATATAAAATCAAATCACACGTCGTATTACATAGAAGATATCGCCTCGGATAAATGATTCTTCAAAATCATAAGGAGTATTCGGAACACGAATATCACATCAATCAACTACGTTTCGAAAAGAGATATCCTAAAATGGCACATCACGGTACGATGATAACAATCGAACTTAAACAAATCGATATGCGATTGATTACGAAGCAATACATACATACTCAAAGTAGCAACCGAGTTTCACACTTGTATTCAGATAATGCATAATTATCAAGATCAGTGATTGGCAGTGAGGCCAAATCATATACAAAACCGTATTATAAAAGGTACGACAATCATTCAAGGACCATTGTTTCGCGCACAATGCCTTCAAATATCACAGTATATATTCATAAATATACATACTACCATTCCTACATACACATAGGATCACATAATTACAACCAAACATAAAGTAATGCAAGAATAGCCTTACCAGAGCCATGCGGAGTAGTTGCGTGCTTAAAACTTTTTAGAACACATCAAAGTTATAGTTTAGGACATTTTTCAAAATCGACCTAGTTCTCTATAACTTGTGGCTCTGATTACCATTTGGTAACACCCCCAAATTACCACGCAGCGGAATACCACTTTGGGGCGCTACTCATAGCACATCACACACAATCATAGAAAACGACCTCAAAAGAGACGTTAAAATATTACACAATCTTGTCTAAAAAGTTTCTCATCCCATATATATAGAATCAGAGTAGCGTTTAGTCCCAAAAACCGTTACCAATCACAATACATTTATCATTGACTTAAATGTCATTTATTCACTTCAAAGGATGGAAAAAAATAATATAAAATTTAGTCAAGTAAGCACCAACTTCCTCCTCACATGCTCCGCTGCTATCCATCTTGATTACCTAAAATACATGCTTAAAATCATCAACACAAAGGTTGAGCAAGTATATAGGTTTTGCAAATCATCAGTTGAACACAAGTAGAAAACCAATCATGATTGTCAGTCAACAATTAGGGCATCTCTTATAAATAGCAAACGCTATGTGATTGTATTAAGCTCATGCCACCGACCCCTTAACTTAGTCACCCACGCCTAAAGTCGGCATGACTATATGAATTCCAGTGCCCCTACTAGGGTATCAATTGCAAGTACACCACATTCTTATTCTCGTAAATTATACTTCCCAGAGGTTACTCAGCGTAAATCCCTGGTCTCAGATAGGGTCGTCAGCCCAATAGTACTATCATTTGAATAAGCGGCTCACAACATCAAGTCAGAACATAGTTAACGGCTCATGAAGTTAGGGACTTTTGCAATTGGGTACTTATACAATCACGACAATCATTCAACAACATTCGGGTCCAAACAATCAATCACGACTTGTGTTCCTTTTTATTTAAAATAACGTGTATCCCCCTCGCGGGTTAAAATCATTTACAAAATAATAAAAATTAAGGCTATAGACTCACCTTAGATAATACACAAAGCTAGTAATAGTAGTGATCGCCGAAGTGAAGATGCCTCCCAAATATACACATCAAAAGCCGCCACATAACAAATAAGGTGCGTTCTTAGCAACATACTTAAGTATCTCAAACATACTTAATATAATAAAATCATCGACTCAAAATAGTATGTACATAGACATGACCAACCAATGCAAGTGATTCCCTTCTAAACCCCACAACACATACTAGCTTTCCAAAACTAGTAACTTTGATGTTGATCATCTCAAGATGCCAAATCAACACGGTTCAAGTACCCAACACGGGTCTCTAATCTCAGAATATACACCCACACATAAGACTTATATCCTTTTAGAACTTTGAGAAGCTAATAGTTTAGTCTCTCGCCTTAAACTATGACGCGAGGTTAAGTACCTCCCAAATAGTACTCAGCCGGTACTTACCAAAAGTACACGTTGTTTTCCCCTACCTAAATAACTCCGTTTTCGACGAAACTTGGTGACAAACTCACTTAATATCTGTAGAAGACCCAGTTCAAATTTCATTCAATGATTCACATTTTAGACCCACCTGCTCGACACATCTTTAGACCTTAAAAACTGGACTGTTTTACACACTTGACTCGTAAAACCATTTTGACCTTGTTAAACATTCCCAGTTACAACATCGACACTTGAATTTGAAAATAGACTCCAAATGCTAAGTTTAGAACCTAACAAAAGCCTTTGATCGGTTTTAAAACTCAACTTATAGTTCCCGAGATTCAATCCAAATATTGACAACAATTTCTTATTGTGTCAACACTCGTCTCCCGGTACACAAATAATCAAACTAGCATAACTTCCTCCTCGTTAGGAGTTAGAAGCTCTATCTTATATCGAAACGAGCGTCTCGAGGACTACTACAACAATATCTCATAATACCAATACTTTCTCAAAGTTATACCCATGAAAATCTGCCTTAAACTCACTGATGTAAATTGACACTTTAAAAATCACTTCAACACCCATTTTGACCCATTTTTAACATCATCCACACCCTTCAACTAAGATATACCCATCATCCCTAACATCCCTAAGTCATTTGCATGATTCATACTTTCAAAACCCAAATCAATAATCAAACATGCAATAACAAAAATTCAAATATAATAATAATAACACCATCCTACAACAATAAAAATGGATCAAACATTACTTGATCATCATGAAAATCTTTGAAACATAAAAGTAATTGCCTGTTATTAAAAATCATACCATAAATGATCATCTTTGAATTCTAAACATGGGTCTTCAATTTGTTTTCAAGGATTCAAGCTCAATATGTGATCAAAGGGGTGTTTTGTTGGTTCTTGGTCACGGCAAAGAGAGAAGAAAAGAGAAATAGAGAAAGTTTGGTGGGTGAGAATATGTGTGTGTGTTTATAGGAAAGAAATTTCCTTTTATATGGTGGAGGAAGGGTCAAAGTTGCAAATTGTGCATTCTTGTGGATCAAGTTGTAAATATTATTAAAAAACGGGAAATGATTAACAGTCAATTTAAAAATATTTTTGAGAGTCGGGTTTCGTCCCGACTTTATAAAAATATAAATTTCGTTTGTTAAATCGATCGTTTTAATAATTAAACGCACACAAAACGAAATAGTGAAGTTCCGATTCGACTTAATACGTAATGAAATAAAAATTTCATAAATATCAAATATAAAAATAATCGATACTATTATATAATATTTGGGCATCCATTGGCATCGCGATCACTACTAGTACTCTTCAATCGTCACAATGATTAGTTATAATCACACATTACCGGTTTCAATATAAACCATCAAACAATACAATATTTACCATCACATAGAATTTC
Source organism: Glebionis coronaria (assembly GCA_025667525.1). NCBI lineage: Eukaryota > Viridiplantae > Streptophyta > Magnoliopsida > Asterales > Asteraceae > Glebionis > Glebionis coronaria. The sequence continues at coordinate 548,394,637 of CM046879.1, read as the reverse complement.
AAAATCAATTACATAGTTAGGGTAAAATAATGACGTTACGTTCGGGGTATTATAAGTTTTTACCTTCAAAGGATATTCCTATGGCATTTGGAATATGCCATATTCAAATTTATATTTTCCATTTTAATAAAACATTTTCTTAAAAAGAAAGTTTATTAAAAAATCTTTTGTCACATTTGACAAAATGTAAGTTTAGGATTAATCACTTTTATGATCAATAATCATGATTAAGATATGTTAGTGCAATACTTAAATGAGTATTACCTTGATGATAGTGTTTGTTAAATAATTCGTCTTATGATTGTATTTGACGATAAATGTCTTTTTAATTTGTCGTGATCAAAACTAAGAAAGATTAGTTAACACTAATAATGTTTTTAAGCATTACTTTGCATTAACAATTTCCCCCTTTTTGATTCCGACAAACTATAAACTCATTTATGTAGAATCCAAAATAGTTCGAATTATTAACGAGTTTATCACTATCATTTCTCCCCCTTTGTCAAAGCAAAAAGGCTAGCACAAGTCGTTGAGGAAGAGAAGAATTGACTTTGATAGAAGCTCCCCTTGCTTAGGGCACCAAGTGAATGAGCTAAGGTGACATGCTACAAAAAGGTTAGTAGAGAGAAAAGAAACACCAATGTATATACAGTCACTACCTACTTAGTAACTTGAGAGGGAGAAAGAAAAGAAATCTCAAATTAGAAGTAAGTATTTGCTAAGAATGTCCAAGGAGGGTGTTTTGACAAAATCAAAGTTCAATTGGTGGAATAGAGGTAGAAAAGAAACATCCAAACCAATTGAAGTGATCATATGTCAAAGGGTTAGAAACTTAGAATTGATGGAATCATCCAAAAGCAATTGTAAGTTTTAACCATGATCTACTCTAAACAATTTGTGAAAACTAATTGAAGGGAAATGGAGTAAAACACATAACAGTCATATTACACAAATATGAAAGAACCAGCAAGGGAAATATTCATACACAAAATATGAATATTTAACACAACAAATAAGGAAAATAAACAACAAAATCATAAACTAAGTAGTGATAATTCTCCAAGGTTGCTTAAGTTGACAAAATGAACTAAAACACAAAGTGTGGTTTAATTGGAAAAATAAGACGACGAGGCATCATTCTAAGTTTTGTTCACGGGAACAAATAATTTGGGAGGAGGTCGAGTGAGAAGAAATTCAAGAAAATTTAGCTTGTCATACACATGAGCAAGTTCAATTTGTTGAAATCGACAACAAGCACACGAGCTTCCATGATGTAAAACAAAGTCGTTATATGGGGGAGGACCATCATGGTGAAAAGGTGGGGGTGGAGAGGGAGATAATGGATAAGAAATGTTTTGATAATGCCTAGTGAGATTTAGAAAAGAAGATAGGTCATTGAGAGGAGGTATGATGCAAGGTTTAGGTGGTGGTAGAAGAACTTCTCTTTCTCTGGTAATTGGATCAATTGAGAAAGTCTCATTCCAATACGCAATGGGAGAGAAATAAGTCTTGTCAGGTTTGAAAGAAGAGGAATCATGATGATCCTTGTTCTTCTTGACCCAAATAGGTCAAACCGATATTTTGGGTTTCTTGGAAAGCTTAGAAGAATAAGCTTTAGCTTTAGAAGATTGTGACAAAGAAATGCCAAGGTTAAGATTAGAAAGTTAGACATTATGAGGGATGAGATGAAGAACTCCCAAAAGAAGAGAATTTAAAGAAAGTAGACAAGGCAAGGATTTGAAATGAAAACAAAAGTTTTTAAGGAATGTTTAGCCAAATTTGGTAAACAAGGAATCTTGGAAAAGACTATGGTCAAAGAAGAAAGACCAAAGACGAGCTAAAAATGGCTTGCTGTCTGCGGTCTTTAAAAGAACCTGCGGTTCCTTATATATAAGGAACCGTACGATCTTTTGGGATCCGCATATAGTGGACGTGAAAATGCAATTTTACAAGGTTTTGATAGAAAATAAGACTTTTTCAAATAAAAATGCAAATCTTGGATTTTTACCTCTTTTAGCACTAGATTATGCTTTTGTTGCACAAAAGGCAACACACTCACAAAGAGTGTCTTGACAAAGGGTGACAAAATATTTAGATAACATTTTAATCCAATTTTAGTCAAGTTTTACAAGGTTGTGATAGATTTAGGTTCAATTTTAATAAAATTGAAGTTGATTAGTGTGAGCACATAGGTTAAAACACACAAATACTAAATCCATAACACATCTTCCTGAAAACTCATGAAAGAAAGTAAATATAAGAAATGAAATACAAACTAACTATTACAAAGTTAGCTAAACTAATTCTTGATAAATAGTCTTTCTTGGCTTGATTTTCTTTTGAAAACATTTTTTTTAGAAAATCATCATTCATCTCCTAGGAGGTGGAGGCTTGGAGAACAAGGTAAGCAAGAAGTCTTGCAACTACTATGAAGTCCAAACATCTCCATTCTTAGGTTTTGAATGATGTAGTTTTTGTGGAGGCAACATGGATAATTGTACACCATGAGCTTCTAGAAAACCAAAGAAGTATGGATCACCCCTAAAGTAGGAAATGGGAACACCCAAAAGTAGAGTGTTTGAGGGAGGAGATGAGGAGGCATGGTGTCCAAAGGTGAGATAGGTGAATTTGGTGGGGTGAAAGGTGATGTAACCATTGGCTCAATAAAGTCATTCACAATGGGAATTCTTTGGAGAGGTTGCGGCTTCATATCCAAGAGAGGACAAGGAGTGAATGGTGAGGACAAATCATTCATCCGAGATTGGAATAAAGAGGAAGTAGAACCATGAGAATGGTTAGTACCATGAGTAGAGCTTGTCTTGCATGGTGCAAGAGGTGGTGAGGGTGATGAAGAGATGAGAATTGGAGAAATCGCACTCTCGGGTGTATGAAAAGATGAATAATCAAGTTTAGGAAATTTGATTTTGATCTTAATGTTTCTTTTGGATGAGGATTGTTTGGAAGAGTTTGATGATCTTGTGTACACCATGGTTTAGTGTCTAGGTTTAGAAGAGTGTTTGAAGGATGGAGAAGAAGATCAAACTAGGGAGGTTTAAGAATGGAAAGAGATGATCCAAACTAGTAATGGGTTAAAATTAATTTTGATGAACAATGAATTTAGGTAGGCTAATTTGGGAAAAAGCTGGTCTTTTAGCAAAAAATTTATCAATGTTTACAAAGATTTAGAGAAAACAGTGTAAAGCAAAGATTATGTCGAAAATGGAGCCTGCATATCCTTAAATAGGACTGCGGTTCTTTATCACTAAGGAACCACAGGTATTTAAGGATCCATGGACAGAAGCTTCAGAAAAAGGTTCCTACAGCAATTTTCAAAACCCCAGATTTTTCACTAGTCTATATCAAACCAAAGTAGACGATAAACCAAAATCTAGAAAGCTAACTAACAAAATAAATGCACAAAGATATGTGAATCGAAACAACGATCACATAAACATCTAAGGATTAAATTACTAAGCAATCCAACACAAAGTATAAGTTAGTTAACACCAAATTCTAAGAACAAGAAACATAAAAATGTCTAAAGAAAGGAAATTGTTCAACATTTCAAAACATGTTCATAAACATGTTAATCCTTGTTCCATTACCATTGCTTCATTTCTTCTCTTGTCAAGGTTCTTGAGCATCTTCCCAATGCTCTTGAATGTTCTCCTTTGCTCCGATATAAAGTCATGTAACTCACCTCGTGTTTGAAGATTTGAACGATAAACATGCTCAAGTGTGAGATTTTCCAGAAGTTAACTAGTGGCATAGTGACGAGGAGGAATAAGAGGGTCTAGCCCTTCCATGAAAGTGTTCATAGATGGGGTGGAGCCACTCGAAGAGCCGAAATGAGCACTCGTACCTTCGTCACCACCATCACTTGGTGACATACGAGTGTCCTCATCATCAGACTCTTGTGGTTCATTCCTTCTCGTACCACGATCACTTCTCGGCTTTCGTAGTTGTACCTCTCGAATAGGCATCATGACACGATTTACCGGACGAAAGAGAGAAAGATCGAGCTCGGGAAAGTCTTCGCCAACCTTTTTGAAAAGACGAGTGAGGAGCATGGCATATGGAAGATTTGTGGTTGGTCGAGAGAGAGCATAGGTAATCCGTTGAGCGATGTAAAATGCGAGATTGTACTTGGTGTTGGTAAAGATGCAACATAACATATGTGTCATACACGTCGGGATATGATCCCGGTTTCCACCAAGACAAAATACATTTTCCCTAAGAATGTCGGCCCATCGGACCAAACAACCATTAAGGTCGCTTTCGAGTATCTCATGGCGATTTAAAGATCTCATAGAAGAGTGGATACTTCAAACAATGGTTGAGCTACGCTCTTTGGTAATGGTGTCAAGGATGAGGTCAAGGTCTAGCTCTCCTTCGTCATTTGGAGCACTATCGGAAGACTCAATTAGAGCATCAAGTTTCCAAGTATCGGTGAACCGACAAGTACCAACAAATGGCACACGAAGAGCCGCGCCATAAGCCTCGAGAGAGTATTGGATGAGCTTACCATTTAAGGTGAACCTAACAAATACTCCATTATCATTATAGACAAGAGAGTATTTGCTAAAGAACTCTAAGAGAAATTCGGGGTAAATGTCTTCTTTGATATATAACAAACAATCAAAGCCAATTTGAGCAAACATTGTTTTGATGTATGTATAACCCCTAATGTCTTCTTTGATAAATCTACCCTCAAGAAAGCAACGGTTTTGGAGTGAACGAAAGGTATTGGCAAGGGTTGGTGAGGCACAAAAGTCGGTAAGGTTTGGCATATAAGCTCTAGTATTACGGTGGTCTTTATGGTATTCCGAACGCTTGATTAGTTACCTATAAACAACAAACAAAAATATTTCCCAATCACTCATATGCTACATAATGACCAAAAAAAATCATGAGAAATGCGTTTGAACAAATAATTGTCAAACAAAGGATTAATCCTTAACATTTCCGTGTTCACAATGAACCAAGTTCATCATTGACAATAACATATGAACAATGTAAGATCAACCATGAATTTTGAACAAAGGTTTTTTGGAAAACATTTTTAGGTAAGCATTAACAATGCAATTATCAATTTATTCATGGGTTCCTATCAATTCCATCATTTAACCAAAAATATTTACTCAAATTTCGGATTGTTCTACAAGTGGGTTTTAGTGAAATCTTAATGAATTCGAACCTAAGGAATCATAGTAATATAACTATGTCAACCCATATTCCAAGCAAGGTTTTAATTCAACATTGATTTTAAAAATCCCAAATTATGAAAATAAGAACCCTAGAACAAATTAATTGAAATTGAATGAAATAACTTACAATTAATTGATCTTAGAGGAGGGATGAGCGAAACCCACGACTTGGAATCAATTAATCTTGAGTGATTTGGTATTTTAGAAGGTTCAACAATGGAGGAATGAAGAAACCCGTCGCCTTCTACGGAGAAGAAAGGGAGGGTTTGTTTGAAAAACTGTTATTTATTAAAAACTGTTGGAGTATGCCCGTGTCATAATAATTAATTATATGGCTAGACACATGTGAGCCTATGGGGTCACACACATATACACAGAGGTACCATTTAATATGACGTATATATTGTATATACGTTATATATATAACCTACAAAACACAAGAGAAAAAGTTAGAAACACCAAGGTGGTCAAGTGTAACTATCAAAGTAATTAGTGCTAATTGATTTAGTCATTACTACTAATCAATTAACATAAATGGAGATAGGTTACCACTTTTTTCATCTCTCCTTTTTTTTTGAATGGACATAGACGTCCATTTTAGGTACAAAAATAGGGGTTGTATGTTTTTTCTTTATAAGCCTTTTATTAAAGTAGTTTAAGGCTTGTTGGTGAATTACGGGTTATAGACTAGCATCTATTTGGTATACAAGGACGTGTAGTGTGTTTCTACATAGAGGTGATCTACTTTGGTCACTTGGGTTTCTTGGTTAGATCATGTGTTGGTAATGGTCTCCGTTCGATCCTACCGAATCACGCTACAAAGGTATACTTTTATCTCCTTTTTTATTGATTAATCATATGACTCTATGGATCCGTTTATAGGTGATCTTTCCGCTGCGTTTATTATTTATTCATATCATTTTTATATGGATTATCACCTTTAGTGGTATCAGAGCCATCATATGATGTCATATGATTATCGAGTATGCGTAAAAGTGGCTAAATTTCATGTTTTTGATGGTTTTATGAAGCCGATTTAAAAACAGCCCATATGAGTTTATTTTCGAAATTAAACAGACCCTTCGGAGGTCTTAAAATATGTTTTTTGATCTCTAAGCCATGGGTTACGCATACGTTAATTGGTATTGTTATCGGTACGTGTAAAATGACTTAAAAACGCTTGTTTTGGCACGATTTGTGAATCGGTTTTAGAACAGCTCTATCGACATGATTTCTGTAAGTATATGATAATTATAAGGTGCTTAAAATGTGGTTTTTATATCCTATGATCATTGGTTACACGTACTCAATCGGGGTTTAATTAATTGTTGATTATTTCTTCGATTTCGTTGGCTAACAAGTGTTTCTTGTTGTTTAATTTTGTTTCCATGGCAAATACATGCATGTTTGGCCATGGACTTAGCCAACACCTTGTTATATTCATAATATTATGGTATTATTATGTTTCGTATGCAAAGCCGATGAAAACCTAGACCAAATGTGACATGTTGTGTGTTGATTTGCATTTAATTTCAGTTTTGGGGTTTGCCATTGTTTCGGCTTAATTAATATGTTTTGATGTTGGTTATAGCCATTGTTTGGGCACTTTACAGTAGTTTAATGATAGTTTAAATGTTTTTAGTCATAAATAAATTGTAACCGATGCTTGGATGGGAATGGCTAAAGAATTAAATACATATTGTGAAATTCGGAGCTGCTGAGTGACCTGCACTAAAACGTGATTTCCCGGAGTTCCATAAGGAGATAGAAGCCCAAATTTGGTGTGCTGATTCACAACTCATGGGCCTTCAAAAGTATCAACTGGACCTCAGGCTAGGGAAGACTCCTTCTATGGGTTTTGGGCCCTTGAAGTCGACTGAATTTTTTTGGCAGATTTGGGCCTCATGTTCATTTTGGGTTCTACTTGCTCTTGATGGTCTTGGAGCAAGTGGGAGCCCATTTTGTGGTTATGTTGACTTACCCTTAGTTGACTTCTTGGTCCTCGTGATGGCTCACGAGATCAGGCTTAGGTTGTTCATCGGTTTGAGGCTTTGCATACTTGTGGTTGTGTGGTTGCTTATTTGCATGATATCTTACTATAACTTGCAAATGTTTTTGTAAAAACTTAAAACCAATCACAAACCAATTACAAAACTAAATATTTGATTTAGTTTAAATTTTAAATATGATTTAAAACTAAAATCTTGTTTTCATAATAACTCGTAACGTGTTATGAATGTTATTTCTTTTATGTATTGTCTAATCTAATATTAATTCCATTTAGCTTTTATATTAGTCTTTAACTTGGACTACTTGACACGCATAAATTAAAACAAGATTAGAATTAAGTTAAGAAATGTTTTTAACTTGTGCTACGATGGATGAATGCATGCTTCCTCGTACACACTTTTGATTTGTAAATCAAACTTTTATACCCGTCTCAAATTTAAGTCATGCCGTCCAATCGTTTGAGATCACTTGCAATTACTTTTTGCATCTTGTGAGACGGATGTGAATTGTAACCCAAGGTGATTATTATCTATGCGTGAGACCTAGACTTATTCTCGCATGTTCTCAAATTGGATGACTTAATCGGTACAACGGTGAGACCTTGACCGAGGCAAGGATGGGACTAAACATGCCAGTTTGACATTTAGTGAAATGTTTACTTGTGTCATGGGTCCCATAAGGATCTAAGAATTGCACAAGATTTGCAATTGATGAACGTCATCTACCTGTTGAATCTATCATTCCTAGCAGATCAACTGATGTGGTGGTGGAACCTCAATGAGGATCTTAGCCTTTTCGTAAAATTAATTGTTTTTATAAACTTGGGTAGTTAATTTTAAAAGGATAATTATCGAAAATACTAAATATGAACTTTGTATTTCTATTAATGATTTTGTGCAACACACACCGTAAACAAAGTTTGTTTCCTTTTGTGTTAGAGGAAAACAAACTAAGTCTTCTTTCCTTGTAAGAATAAGACTCGTTCCCATCCTTTCTCCTTGTATGAGAAAGCTGTAATAGGAACACTTGAATCTTCTTAATTCTAATAAATCTTAATACACGCCTACTCAAGAAATCGCATTGTCTTGTAAGTCAAAACGATTAAGTACGGTTGCATATCTTAAAGTGTTAAGATATTGTATGAGTCTTGATTAGAAATTAAAGTCTCATTAAACCGTGAGAGGAAAGGAAATTACTAGCATGTTTTTATAGTATATTTTCCTTACACAAACAAGTTCCATAAGATTCTACACACCTTTGAGGTAAAGTAGAAAGAGGAATTGCATGCAAAACTTTCAAGTTAATGGCATCGATGGAAATCTCATCACGAATATAATAGAACTTGATACTTTTCTTTGAATATCTATGTACATGTTTACTAGTCTACGAGACTCACATTGGCTTTAATGTGTAGACATTCAAAGAACTAGAAAGTATACAAATTGCTACTTGCTTTTTCACTAGTATAGATACATTCAAAATGTTGTCTAAACTAATGGGAGCAATGCATTTTTTAACCATAGGACACACTTGTAAAGTTGTCTTATTCAGTGGGAGCTATGAGCTTATCACCTTGTAAGTGACCCACTTAATTTCTAGATTCTCTTGAAATAACATCATAGTTTTCTAAGCCTTATTGCATATTATTTTAAAAGATAACTAGTCGCTTTTCTGATGTCGCTTCCCGAAATGTTATCTAAAAATAGTTATGCATGATTGCTTATTAAACGATGAAGTTCTACATAACCCTTCTATACAAGCTTGATTTAAGTATGACTTAAATCTTATTATATCTGTGATATTTTAATATTATTCATATATGATGTTGTGCCATGCTCAAGTGGGAGAATTATTAGAGTGTGCAAGGTACAACACAATATGGCTTATAATATTCTATTAGGACTTATACATATTGATGTATGTTGTCTAATAGAGAACTAATGTCAAGAAATAATAAAAACTACTTCATCACATTACCTAAATGTTTTAGCTAATAAGCATATGTCTTCTTGTAATGACATAAATATGAAGTATGTAAATTAACTTGAAAATACTATTGAAGCCAAAAGTAGGCATTCAATAATACTTTATTTGTAATATGTTTTGTCTTCAAGTAAAGACATAAACATGTACTTCTCTGAATTGTTCAAAGACTTATAAAATAAAGTAAGTACTTGACTTGTTGTGTCTTCATGTTAGGGCATATACAATGAAGTTATTGAATTGTTCAATATCTTATAAAGTATATTTAGCGACCAACATGTTATGTTTTCTTGTTAAAACATGAACATAAAGTTCTTGAACTGCTAAAATAATCATACTTTATAGCATGCAATTGGCTTGAATATATTCTTTATATAGTTTGGTTTGAACAAATTAGAACATATGTGAGCCAAAGAGTATTAGGTTATCAAAGGAATTGTGATATTGTCTCATAATCGCAACACTGTGTCTCATGTGTAAAATTAAATAATATTGTTATTATTTGATCCTTGATAACACTAACTACTCTCTCTTATCTTATTAAGGTTAACAAAATTTTGAATGAGCCACATGCGTATTCAATATGGTTCCAAACAAGAAGGTAACTAAGAAACCATCAAGTTATGGAATGTCTTAGTAGAAGTCTTGAATTTCTTGAAATCATGTTAGACATGTTATTAACAAACTAGAATCAAGAACTATAAATTTATTTTATACATCCTAAACGAGAACAATTCATTGTTGCTCGACATGCTACGTACTTGGATAAAGTCTCCTCTTACAAGAAACAAGTGGGAGCCTTTGTGCATCTTTGCAGAAAGTAAGAAATAAAATACAACCTTCTGAATAGACTAGCGAACAACATAATGAGGCTGAGCATATAAATGCAAAAGCCACAAATTGTTAACTCCCATTCGCATATCCGCAAGGATACCTCAAGCACCTGAAGATATGAATGTCATGTCAATGTTGAGGAATATGAGTTAGAGGATCATGGTGAACCTCATAACTATCGAGACTCATTTTAGATTTGGAATCTAATGAATGACTCAAAACTATGAATGGTAGATGTAGTCCATAAAAGAAAATCAATTTTGGAATTTGAAATTCTTTTATCAATCAGTAAGACTGATAGGTTATAAATGGTATTCTATGAGAAGATAGATATGGACACAATTGTACACTTTTGTACACATTCTCTTTGAATAGAGTTTAAGGCATGCTCAAGCAATTGATCATGTTTAAAGCTTTATTTTCTTTACGAGTGTTAAACTAATAACGATATTTATTACCATACTTGATTTCATTAGTATCAAATATGGCAATTGGATGTATAAATCCTCATGAATGATTACATTTGCTAGGACGTTGTGTAATCAAAAGGGTATATAAATCCAACTAATCTCTAGAAAGTGTACAAGATCTAAAGATCCAAGTGTGGATTAAAGCATGCATCTAGGAACTGGAATCTTATGTTTAAATCATGGATATGATCATGATTAAAACAAAGATAACTATTGAGTCTACCTTTAACCGAGTCGGAGCACTTTATATTGTTTGTTCTTTAATCTCATATGTTGTTAACATATAGAAATATTATTCCATCTAAGCTAGATTTTAATCCTTGGCTTGGAATATATTCTATTAAGAGATATAAGAAACAAATCATATAACCTTGGAACATATGCTTAGTATGATATTTCATATGTGGTTAATAAGTCTAAATATGACACATCAATGAGAAAGTCTCAAAGTTCTATCTCACTTGATAAGATTGAATATGTACATGGAGACCCTTAGTTTACCTAATGGATTCTTTACATATGATATGTTAGACTAATTTTATTACTTGCATGAATGCAAGATGAACTTATCACAAAGTGTCTAAGTGAAAGTCATTAGACTACTGTAGACTTGTTCATCGTTTACGGATTTTAGGTAAGGATATTAGTGTCGAGTTTATACACTAATGCTTACTTTGATTGAGATGATACTCAATTCTAGTCATAGTAGAATTTCATTTTAAATGATAATACTACTACCTAGACGTGCTTGACGGAAAGCACTGTTGCACTACTTATTAGTAAAATAAGAATACTTTACAGTTTGAGAAGCTGTTAAGAAGATTGTCTTAAATAGGTGTTCTACTTGCTTCCAACAACCTACGTAATGTACTATGGTGCTGCTAGTATTATTGTATTAGCACTTGAGCGCATATATACAAAATGACAATCACCATGTTATTCATAATCTTTACTATTTGTGAGTTTCTGAAATAAGTATTCTCAAACTTCACTCAGATGACAACTCAACAGGTCCTTGTGTAAAGTCAATGTCTTGTAACCAAACATGTTAATCATGCTAGGAACATTGGACTTTGACCTTCTAGTAGTCTCATGTATATTTGTTTTTAAGTATTTGGATAATGGAACGTTAAGCAGTTTTACTAAATAATGAATTGATATACTTGGTATAATCGTTTTCATTTGTATTACTGTGTTCTATATTAGCATGTTTAATCCATGAATAATTTATTTATTCTAAATTATCCATTGTCAGTTGACGATACGGGAGTATTGTGGAATTAAGACAAATGTGAGTTGGTCATATTCATTTGGAATGAATATTAATTGATGATGCTGCCAAACTCACATGTGTTCATTGGATGAACATTGGATTGACCCAACCTACGAGAATTCACTGCATGGATCGACGTCAATAGTGAATCTCGCAAGTGGTTGAATCTCTCATCCTTAGACTTGAGATGCAAGTAGGTTTTGTATGTGTGGAATGTCAATCTTTGATATGGTTCAACGTTGTCCTGAACAAGGCTGCTATAAAGACTATTTTCAGGTGCGATGTGAAACACATGAACGACACGTGCTGTCAAAATAGGATTTGTTTCTCCACATGTATTGGAGTTAGATACTACTGGGCCCCTCGATGAATTGTACAGATGTATGTGTGGCCACACCCAAATGAAATTAAGATGATACTTGATTAATTTGGTAATCTAGTTCAATATCAATATCGAGAAACAGAATAGTTAAACTAAAGAATGACTTTTGATCCATGTCTAAAGTTTAACAAAGTATCTGAAACAAAAGGATGACTGATATCTAAACCATTTAAATGAGATGTTTGAGAAACTATCCTCATATGTATTTAGGGGCATTGGCGTGTTGCTAGACGCTAACCTTTGCTTGTATAATTACTTGAGTATTATGACGTGCGCAAGTGGGAGTTGTTGGAGTATGCCCGTGTCATAATAATTAATTATATGGCTAGACACATGTGAGCCTATGGGGTCACACACATATACACAGAGGTACCATTTAATATGACGTATATATTGTATATACGTTATATATATAACCTACAAAACACAAGAGAAAAAGTTAGAAAGACCAAGGTGGTCAAGTGTAACTATCAAAGTAATTAGTGCTAATTGATTTAGTCATTACTACTAATCAATTAACATAAATGGAGATAGGTTACCACTTTTTTCATCTCTCCTTTTTTTTTGAATGGACATAGACGTCCATTTTAGGTACAAAAATGGGGGTTGTATGTTTTTTCTTTATAAGCCTTTTATTAAAGTAGTTTAAGGCTTGTTGGTGAATTACGGGTTATAGACTAGCATCTATTTGGTATACAAGGACGTGTAGTGTGTTTCTACATAGAGGTGATCTACTTTGGTCACTTGGGTTTCTTGGTTAGATCATGTGTTGGTAATGGTCTCCGTTCGATCCTACCGAATCACGCTACAAAGGTATACTTTTATCTCCTTTTTTATTGATTAATCATATGACTCTATGGATCCGTTTATAGGTGATCTTTCCGCTGCGTTTATTATTTATTCATATCATTTTTATATGGATTATCACCTTTAAAAACTGATTAATTTAGTCACCTGGTGGGGCCGCGGTGCCTTATTGATAAGGAACCGTGGGTTAGCATCGTGACAATTAAAGCACCGCCGACAGTGACAGGTTTTTTAACAAAGAAAAACAAAGAAAGTTTCAAAACCAAGATTTTCTATTAAAATATATCTTAAGCCATTTGGAAATCATTAGACCACTTCAATACTAGGTGATAATGCCTAAGTGAAGGATTACGAGTGGAATCGAGACTGAAAGAGATCGAAACGGAGAAACGACTACTCGTAGCAAAGAAGCAAAAGAGAGAGAACCCAAGGGGAGTGAATCAAGACCAAGGTCAATGCTCAATAAACAAGTGACAATCTTCAAGTAGCGGAAACGAAGAGATTGTGTCATTTATAGTGGTTTAAGACGTACCTTTGTGGCGAAAGCTTAAACGTCTTTGGTAATGAACCATACCAAGCAATCTTGTACAAAATAGATTAAGATAATTTTCAAGAGTAGTCTTAATGCTATTTAAAACAATGAGCAAAATATAGATTCACTTTCTCTCACACATGATCGGACAATTATTACTGTTAGGGCTTACAATAACAACATCCTTGGAATATTTCAATTCTAAATGTGTAATATCTAAACTATAACTTATGGAGTAGTTTGGTATCTCAAGGGATTAGTCAATCATCCTAGAGATAAGCTCACATATTACACATGATATAGGGCCTACTAACCGTATGGGTGCAAACCATGAAAATCATGCTTGATACTTTAAGCTACTACTAACTCACTCTACATCTCAGAAGTGAGTCAAGTATCTAAGCAATGAAGGTTTGAGAGGATATAATAAAAGAATCACATACCACAAACAAATTTTAAGGCAAGGATGCCAAGAACAAGCATATAGTCAAGTATTGATCAAAAGAATGATCAATAGGGCGTGTGGAAGGACGAAGACGTACCTTAGCCACAAAGATCACTCCAAGACTTCAAGGAGCTAATGCAAAACCCAAACTTGACTAAAGTGACTACTAAGTCTTAAAGGACTAGTATCACTCTCATCCATCTTGGTATCATCATTTAATGATGTTGGGAATCAAAGAAGATGAGTCTTCTACAAGTGTAAGTAACTCAATCTACAATCACTTAAATGATTAATCTTCATGAGTACCTACACATAGCAAGAAACAAACTAGTAGATACATTTAAAGGATAATTCTAAAATGTATAAATACTACTAATCTAGATGAGATGCAATATTACCAATTAAAAGGCCTATTTTCAATGAAAAAATAGTTTTTACCAAAGAGAAACTTTAGTACAACGAAACCTTCTAATTTGAGGAGACAATGGATCGATCCAAGTTTTAAAGTACAATATACTTCAAAGACCTTGAGTGGCCATCACTCTGATACCAATTATAGAAACTAGAAGGGGGGGGGGGTTGAATAGTTTCTTTTCAGTTTATGTCTTAATTAAAATTTCTTTCAATTAGGTTTGTCTCAAAGCTACCTTTTACTTGAAAGCTAGTTGCATAATGATTAGGTTCAATTCTAATGCATTAACAATGACTAATAGTAGATGTGAATGATGTGATAATAATAGTAAGTAAAGAGTAAGGAAAGAAACAACCTAATAGGAGGACACCAAGATTTATAGTGGTTTGGAAACGAAGCTCTATCTTCATTCCTACTTCACTCCTCGAGTACACCTTACTCGAGATTTCCACTATATCCACAAGCTCCCTTCTTGGCGGAGAAAACCTTACAACGTCGCTTACATTATTTTCCGACACTAAGCTAAATGTCGAGACCTAATCTTAGCTAGAACTAATCTACACAACGTCGCCCACTTCACCATTTTACGACGCAAGGCTAGATGTCGAGTTCTAATCAAAAGATAGAACCAATCTTCACAACGTTGCCTACTTCACCATTTAACGACAAAAGGCTAGATGTCGAGTTCTAATCGAAAGGTAGAACCAATCTTCACAATGTTGCCTACTTCACCATTTTACGACAAAAGGCTAGATGTCGAGTTCTAATCGAAAGGTAGAACCAATCTTCACGACTCTTCACCTTTGAAGCTAAGTGAGAACTTCACAAGACACAACTACACATCACTTTATAGTTTAGTGAGAACTCACAAGACACAACCACATCACTTTATAGTTTAGTGAGAACTCACAAGACACAACCACATCACTTTATAGTTTAGTGAGAACTCACAAGACACAACCACATCAATTTATAGTTTAGTGAGAAGTCACAACTATTACAAGTCAACAAAACACATATCCAAGTATACACATGTAACTTGGATCTACACAACACAAATCCAAGTATACACATAAAATGGATTTACACAAGACTAGATCCATGTATTCACAATTACAATGGATCTACACAAGACTCAAATAAAAAAAATGATGAATATGACTAGATCTTTAGAAGAGGTGATCTTCATCAAGGATTCATTTTTAATCACATCACAAGTGTATGAGTGATCTTCTCTTTGGACAAGGTAAAGAAGGAGATCAAGGAGATAATCATAAGTAAACATACTTAACACATTAAGTGATCATTTACAAATGATTAGGAATTAGAAAGGAAAAGGATAGTAGAAAGAGTGTCCAAAAAGGATTGTGGAAAATGCAGATTTGATCCACTATTAGGAGACAAAGGCTAACGGCTCTCTGAGTGTGGTTCCTTAATTGTCCTGCGGTTCCTTATCACTAAGGAACCGCATAGGTATTTAAGGATCTGTGCTCATAGACTCCGCTCCCTTTTGTCTTTTAGTGGAGGAGTAATATATGAGGTAAGTTTTTACCTTCAAAGGATATTCCTATGGCATTTGGAATATACCATATTCAAATTTATATTTTCTATTTTAATAAAATATTTTCTTAAAAAGAAAGTTTATTAAAAAATCTTTTGTCACATTTGACAAAATGTAAGTTTAGGATTAATCCCTTTTATGATCACTAATCATGATTAAGATATGTTAGTGCAATACTTAAATGATTATTACCTTGATGATAGTATTTTTTAAATAATTCGTTTTATGATTGTATTTGACGGTAAATGTCTTTTTTAATTTGTCGTGATCAAAACTAAGAAAGATTAGTTAACACTAATAATGTTTTTAGGCATTACTTTGCATTAACAAATACGTAAAGAGTGATTTAAACATAAATATCATTTTAATATAATATTTGTATTTACACCTTCAAATGTTTCATGGACGCCTATAAAGGGTAACATCCGATCCAGATAGCGGAACAGGATGAGGTAAAAACAGCATTCCATACGAGTCAGGGTGTATATTGTTACACATAAATGTCGTTCGGCTTAAAGAATGCACGAGCGACCTACGAGCGGCTCATTGACAAAGCATTCGATAATAAAATAAGACACAACCTGGAGGTATATGTCGTCGATTTGGTTATAAAGAGCCATACTTAGGATGAACTCACAAGCTATATCAATGAGACTTTCAGAACGCTAAGGAAGGGATGTAGAATACACGGAATAAGGTTACGGACGGGGTTATATTCATGACACGATAGTTTATTTCAAATTTATGTATCTTACACGCGGTTATACAATGCAATTGGGTAAGATGGACGATGTAATAAATTAATAGGTTGACTAGAAACCTAGAAAAAAGGAAATGTGACAGTTTGCTGTATCGAACAACCTACATTATACATCGATTTCCCCCTCCGGGAAATCGGTGATAACATCTAATTCACCAGGGAGCTAGGGATGAAAGTCGTCGGAGACATAAAATTCACAGCAAAACTGAATTAGTTGCTCGTCATTTATATCCAACAAGGCGGTATAGATAGTAACAGTATCCGTTGCCATTTTTATATAGATGCTAAGAAAGGCGCGGAGTGCAAACTTGAGATAAGGAAATTCCATAGGAAAAACGACAAGTGTGCATGTTAGTGTTTAAAAAATGGTGGAAGTGTCATCAACTAGGGAAATATGAATAGTAGTATTTACACGTATAAATAATGTTTCCTCAGTTTGTGTGCATTGCTCGATGAGTGAAACGTATTACCCGCTATTTTGATCTAACGGTTAGGGTTACGATAGTAACTGAAAAGGTACTGGGACCCATGGGTCTAATCGTTCAGTTATGTTACGTGTCTCGAGATGCAGGGCTTACATGATAATATGTGACTTGATACGTACACGGGACGAGTTGATACGTTGGATATATCTACGTCCTTATCATTTGTTGCGTCCATAGGTTAGTGTGGTACGTCTATGCGACGGATTACTTATTTGATGTGTCTATATGATGCTCTGTGGTGCGGTGCGTCTAGAGGAAGTTTTTACAATTCCATTAGTCTAGTAGTTGTAGCTACAACCACGGATACTAGACTTGGGGACATGATGATGTATAGTGCCTAGTTGGACCATTCAACCTGGACCACGCTCGCTATCCGTATCTTACCCATTACGAATGTGTTAGAACACTAACACTCGCCGAATGGGATTGGCTGACGGTGAGCCGAACACGGTTTCAAGCAGGTCGTGATAGGGTCGCACGCGGTTATGATCAGACAGAATCATAGTCTTATAAGCACTATGATTCACCTAGAATAGGGTTATTATTTATAGATAAGGACCCCAAGTGTATCTCCTAATATTTAGTCGCAAGTTTCATGAATCCTAATTATGCTTCACCGGCTATAAAGGAACCCCCATAGTTTCATTCAAGGTACGATATCTTCACTGATAATCCCTAACCAATTACAAATCCTAAATCGATTACTTATTCACACGCCGAAGGTTTTATTGCGGAAAACAATCCAACAATAAGCATAACAGTGTTTTTCCATTGTGTAGAGTCCTCAACAAATTTACTTGGTGTTGGAGCTGGAGCCTTAAACACCCGAATTACCTCTAATTCAAGTTAATCAAGTTTAATCTAACTTTTGTATCAACACTGATTTAGATTACTTGGACAATTGAGTTTTTTCCAAGAGCTTGTAGAGGGGATTTTTCTCACGATTTAAGTCTTACAATTGATAAAAATCTTGTATTTTTCTCCTCGTGTGAAGTTGTGTGTTCTAAGCACTTCCTCTGCGGGTCATTCCTAGTGGTTCGGGTCCCAAATCCTACCCGTTTGGATGAGTTAATTTGAGAGTCAAATTTCAAGTGTGGTTGATGACGTATAGTCCCCAGCCGGGTCATTAACCCGGCCCACGGGTACTATCCGTATCCGGCCCATCACAGATGGGTGGGAATAATGTTATTTGAGCTTATGGGCTTGGATGAACAGTAACCGCACACACGTGTGCGGCCCACGGCCCGGCATGCCCGGTGTAGGGTTAGACATAATCATACTCCTACTATGATTAGGATTTATCCCAAAGGAGAGGATATTCACTCACCATAATTAGAAGATAACAATCAATCTAAATCTGGTGATTATCCTTGCCTTGGGGCCGAAGCATCAGTGACAGCCCATTAGGGTTTCACTGCCTATATAAGGAACCCCCAAGGGTTCCACCGAAGGTATTACATTCTACACTCTCAAACTCTCATCCGATTCCTATAACCCTAACCGATTACTTACTCTCACGCCGGAGTCTAATCGTGGGAAACATTCCCACGGTAAGCCTAACGCGTGTTGTTTAGTGTGCAGGATCCCAACCATACGATTCACTTGGTGCAGGAGCCGGAGTCCAGCCAACCCGAATTAAGCCTAATTCGGGTCTAGCAAGGATCACCCAACTTTTGTATCAACAAGTTGGCGCCATCCGTGGGACCATTACACTAAGCTAGAGCAAAAATCTCATCTTGAATCTTCAATGACGAAGGGGAATCCGTAGGGAAATCCCAGGAACACCAATCCTGGAAATCGGAAGTCCCAATGGGAAGGGATACTAATTCCCAATCGATCCCCTAGCCATCAAGCTGTCGGACCAAACAGTCGGAGTGGTCTTCAGTCCATGGGGGTGACGAGCACGTTCTCCATGACCCCGCCACCTACTTCGACCTTGGATAATCCTGATCCAGGGAGTGCGCCCAATTCCCCTAACAAGGAGCCGCGCAGACCATCGACCGAGGAAGAAGTAGAGGTCGAACCACTCAGCGAGGAGGATCTTACTCGAGTTCTCACGCAGAACTTTGATAGGATCGTCCCAGGGATTGCATCAAGGTTGAATCTAGGGAGGGACCTCCAATCTAGACTCAATTTTGGCAATGCCGGACCAAGCACCTCTTCTCAAACTCAGAGGAAGAGAAGGACACGACCTCAGGAGCGGAGCCTCTTTGAGGAAACTCCCCAACCTAGGAATGTGTTCGAATGCATAGGGGATCGTCTCATGCAGGAACTAATACAGTCCAGAGAAGAGGGAGAGAAGTCCGACGGTTCACCTGAACGACCAGATCTGGAACTGACCAGAACCAACCGCCGCACAAGCGTGTGGGATAGGATGAATACCGGGAAGAAGGCTCCTGGCTCTTTTCACAAGAGCGGCCCTCACCCAAAAGATGGGGCACCACCTCCTTCTCCCGGTCCATCAGGAGAGGACTCGGATGACCATCCGCCTAAGCGTCACCGACCAAGGCGCACTCCTCCACCACCACCAGACAATGAGGAGTACTATGGCGGTCCCTATTACCGAGAGACGGAAGCAGAAGATCTTTCCCAACCATGGTGTGACCCTAGTCTCACCCGTCCATGGGCATACCCCAGGGAAGATCCTTTTACTCTCCGCATACGGAATTACTCCGAGGACACGAAACGTCGCATGGCGGCGTGTGTCAAGACTTATGATGGAACTGGTGATCCGGATGACCACCTCAAGATATTTGATACGCAGGCTAAAATTGAGCGATGGCTCATGCCTATATGGTGCCAAATGTTCAATTCAACCTTGATCGGCAATGCTCGTGACTGGTTTGAAGGACTTCCTCCGCGAAGCATTGATAGCTTCACTGAATTACGCACTGCGTTCAAGAATAATTATACTCAGCGGAAGAATTATAATAGGGACCCGGTCTCATTGGCAACCGTCAAGCAACGGCCGGGTGAGTCTACGGAAGCCTTCACTGAACGCTTCAATGACGAGTGCACACGCACAAAGACAATGCCGGAACTCCTGAAAATTTCCGACTATATGCATGCCATAACAGACAGGGAATTAATCAGACGTCTCAATGACAAGCGTCCAGAGAGGTATGACGACCTCATGGAAAGGGTCAGAAACTTCATAGAGGGAGAAACCGCGGTTGCCGCGGCCTATCCTTCAAAAGGAAACAGCTACCGATCAAACGACCAGTCCAGGAGACAGTCGGGCGGTCAAAGCAACCAAAACAATGGTAGGGGCTCAGACTACAAGAGCCAAAACAAGGGAGGACGGCCGGACGATAAGTTTACCCCTCTAAAGATTTCCTACCGGGAGATCTTGCTGACGGAAGGGGATAATTTTCCGAGGCCTCCCCCAATGACGACTCCGTTGGACCGTCGCCAAGGAAATCGTTTCTGCGAATTCCATAACGACAAGGGCCATGGTACGGAGGAGTGTATCCAGCTCAAGAAGCACATTGATTCACTGATCAAGTCAGGTAAACTCAAGCATTTGGTTAAGGATTGGAAGGATGAAAAAGACAACAAGAAGTATGACAAGAAGGATCCCCAAAAGGATAAACCTTCAACTATATACATGTCCAATCCAGACAGCGCCGCACGAGGCAGAAAATTAGTCAAAAATTTTCACGCGGCAGGGAAATCTCATTCCCTCCCATCACAGCAAGCGATGTGATTGATGCGCCTCTCACTATTGAGATAAGCATTGGAGCACTCAATGTTCGTCGCATGTATGTGGATGGAGGGTCATCAGCAGAAGTACTGTACGAACACTGTTTTGTACAGTTACGACCAGAAATAAGAAGCCAATTGGTACCGGCCACGGCGCCGCTCATTGGTTTTAGTGGAGACACCATTTGGCCAATAGGACAACTGAGTCTGCTTGTAACCATTGGGAACGAAGAGCACTCCACCACGGCGTGGATGAACTTTATGGTGATACACTCACACTCTCCATACAATGGGATCATAGGTAGACCGGGTATCCTGGCCATACGAGCGGTGCCTTCCACGACACACGGAATGATCAAATTCTTTGTGGAAGGAGGAATTGTCACCATCTATAACACAATCATACCAGCATCCGAGTGTCATGCCGTGACAACACCGGCTCCACCTATTCACCCCAAGGACGGATCACCACCTCCCAATTGGAAGGTGGCAATCCATCCTGATTACCCGGAACAAGAGGTGTCCATAGGGGGAACGTTCTCGGATAATGGCAAGAGGGCCATGTGCTCTCTCTTGAAGGCAAACTTAGATGTATTCGCATGGGAGCCCAAGCATATGACAGGCGTACCGCGCGCGATAGCATAACATAGGCTCTAGATCCACCAGGGATACCCACCCGTCAAGCAAAAGAAGCGCGGTCAGGCACCTGAGCGCAACCAAGTGATATTGGATGAGGTACGTAAACTGGTGGATGCGGGTATCATGCGCGAGGTATACTACCACGAGTGGTTATCCAACCCAGTCATGGTAAAAAAGCACGACGGAAGCTGGCGTATGTGCGTGGATTTCACGGATCTGAACAAAGCCTGTCCGCAGGATTGTTACCCGCTGCCAGAAATTGACTGGAAGGTGGAATCTCTATGTGGATATCCCTTTAAGTGCTTCTTAGACGCATATAAAGGATACCATCAGATCCAGATGGCAGAGGAGGACGCAGAGAAGACGACGTTCCATACTAGTCAGGGGGTATATTATTATACAAAAATGTCGTTCGGACTAAAGAACGCCGGGGCAACATACTAGCGACTTGTTGACAAAGCCTTTGACTCACAGATAGGCCGCAATCTGGAGGTCTATGTCGATGACTTAGTCATAAAAAGTCATACGAAGGATGCACTTCTCCGAAACGTCCAAGAGACGTTTGACACATTGAGGAGGATTAATATGAAGCTAAATCCAAAGAAATGCACGTTTGGAGCAACGGAAGGAATGTTCCTTGGATATATGATTGATCCCAATGGCATTAAGCCTTGCCCAGAAAAAACAGACGCGGTAATACAGCTACCATCCCCTCAGACAGTGAAAGAGGTACAATCCTTAAATGGGAAGCTGGCCGGGTTAAACAGGTTCTTATCAAAGTCCGTAGAGAAGTCACTCCCCCTATTCAAAACACTCAAGAAGTGCATTAAGAAGGGAGACTTCCGGTGGATAAAGGAAGCTGAGGAAGCCTTTGGTCAACTCAAGCAACACCTCGCATCTCTCCCCATGCTAGTAGCTCCCCGGCCAAAGGAGGAGCTCATTATGTATCTATCAGCCACACCTGGAGCAATAAGTGCGGTACTCATGACGGATAGGGACACGGTACAAACTCCGGTCTACTTCATAAGTAGAACATTACAAGGGCTGGAGTTGAATTACTCCTCTATGGAAAAATTGGTTTTGGCACTAGTGTTTGCTACAAAACGGTTGCGCCGATACTTTCAAGCACACCCAATTGTAGTCATTACTGACCAACCAATAAAACAAGTTATCTCTAGACCGGATGTGGCATGTAGGCTACAAAAGTGGAGCATTCTATTGGGAGAACACAACATATCTTATAGACCAAGGACGGCTGTTAAAGGCCAAATCTTGGCGGATTTCTTGATAGAGAAGCCGGATGAAGAAGGACCAGTCGTAAACAAGACGAAGCCCCAGCAGAACCATGGGTGTTATTCACGAACGGACCTCGTGTACGGATGGTTTAGGAGCTGGTCTCATCCTTACAAATCCGGAAGGAATGGAGTTTACGTACGCCCTTCGCTTTGAGTTCACAGCCACCAATAATGAGGCAGAATATGAAGCATTGATTGCGGGTTTAAAAATCGCCGTTAGAACGGGAGTCCGCAACCTTGAGGCCTACGTGGACTCACAGCTTGTCGCGAACCACATTCTGGGAGGATATATAGCTAAGGAGGATAACATGGTCCGATACTTGGAGAAATTCAAGTCACTCATCGCGGCTTTCAGCAAGTTTTCTATCAAGCAGGTACCAAGAGGTGAGAACAAGAAGGCGGACGCTCTTAGCAAGATCGCGTCTACAAGTTTTGCCCACTTATCTAAGCAAGTCTTGGTGGAAATACTCAAGGAAAAGTCTATAACATAAGGGGAGGTCGCTGCTTTAGTTGAGGAGGACGGACCTACATGGATGACCCCGATCGTCAACTATTTGTCTAATGAAACCCTTCCAGACGAGGAAAAAGTGGCACGGTGCATCAGAAGGAAGTCGCAGCACTTCGAGCTTCGAGAAGGTATCCTTTATAAGCGCTCTTTCTTGCAGCCGTGGCTGCGGTGTGTGGGACCACGTCAGGCCACTTACGTGATCAGTGAGATACACGAAGGGTTATGCGGCATGCACGCGGGGCCCGGATCCGTGGTGGCTCGAGCCCTACGCACAGGATATTATTGGCCTACCATGCAAAGGGACGCACGCGACATGATTCGTAAGTGCAGTGATTGCCAGGTGCACAGACCAGTGCCGCGACATCCGCAGCAGGAACTTACACCTATTACATCCCCATGGCCATTCTACAAGTGGGGGATCGACAGTGCATGACCATTTCCTGTAGCTGCGGGGGGAGTCAAGTTCTTGATTGTCGCAATGGACTACTTTACACGTTGGATAGAGGCCAAGGCAGTCAAATCCATCACAGGCAAACAAGTTAAAAAGTTTGTTTGGGAGAACATCGTGTGCCGCTTTGGCTTACCAGGAGAAATTATCTCAGACAACGGGATGCAGTTCACGGATAATCCATTCAAGGACTGGTGTGTAGCATTGAATATCAAACGGCGCTTCGCGTCTGTTAAGCACCCGCAGACAAATGGTCTTGTGGAACGGGAAAATAGAAGCTTGGGAAATGGCATCAAGGCACGCTTGGAGGAACGAAGTGCCAAATGGGTGGACGAACTACCACATGTTCTATAGGCGCATAGGACTATGATCAAAACAGCCAACGGGGACACTCCATTCGCATTGGCTTACGGCACTGAAGCTGTTATACCAGCAGAAATAGGAATGCCTACCATTCGCACGGCGGAGGTTAATGTCGTCACGAACGACGAGCAACTCCGGATCAATCTGGATTTGTTGGCGGAAAAAAGGGAGATAGCAGCTATCAATGATGCCAAGTCCAAGGCTAAAATGAAGGCTTATTATGACGCCAAGGTTAAAGGTGATTCTTTTCGACCGGGAGATTATGTCTACCGTGCTAACGAAGCAAGTCGAGCGGAGAATACAGGAAAGCTGGGTCCTAAGTGGGAAGGACCGTATGAGGTCACGGAAGCCTTAGGACGGGGTGCGTACAAGTTACGTGACATGGATGGCCGCGAACTGGAACGCACATGGAACATCTCCAATCTCAAAAGGTGATATCTTTGAAAGCTACGGCTTCCGCATGGATACTTCGCTATTTCTGGCTTTAATGAAGATCCATGTGCTCCCTCTGTCTTGTTTCTTATGTTTTTTCTAGGTTCTTTTTTGTTTTTAGGACTTCCCGTTTTTGTTAAAACAAAAAATGTAAACGTTCTAATAAAGTGCCGTGGTGCCTAGATAGCTCCACGACTTGTTTTGTGCAAATTGTTTTTCTTTAGATTTCGTTATAGTCGTATGGATTTAATTGTTATTATAATGTGCCATGTCTTATTCATATGCATTCATTCAATATCGTACATGTACAATGCGCCTCCAGGTGGGGTAAGAGGATTAAGTGAACCTAATAATTCAACTTGTCACATAAGAGGGATGCAACCCCAGTGACGCGGATCATGTATCCTTACTAGACACCTTATTCACGAGACGTTGTGATAAGTTTCCATATGTCGCGCTCACGTAGTGCTTTGCATAGTAAAGACGCACGCCGCACATCTAGTAAAGTATAGGCTTAGTTTTATTCTGGGTAAGACGTGACATGTCATGCGACACAGATACATGATATCTAAAAGAATATAAACAAGTTTCCAAATCATCAAAATTGTTGTGCCTACCACGGACTTATATATAGCATAACAAGTGTTTACAATCATGAGGTACCGTGGACATCCACGGACAAATATTTAAGGTTACAAACCAGACTGTCAAAATAGATAACAAATTAAGGGCACCCTACATGGGGGGGGGGAGAAATCTACCTATCTCCCATCGCTCCTCAGCCAGACAAGATGACATCTCACCATGTTCCTTCCGCCCCAGAGCTTGAGTCGCATTCCTCTCCAGCACCTCGCTCAATGGTTGTTCACCAACCACGATTCTGGTTACATCTTCATGAATAGGAAGAGTGAGGTGGCTGGGGGAGGGGATGAAGGGAGCCCGGGAAGGTCCCTCATCTTCAGAGATTGCACCAAGACTTAGTTTTTCCATGACCTTCATGTTCGATGCATCCTTTGTGGTTTCCAGCTCGGCCAAGAACGGGTAGTGTAGATCTCGTATTGCGGCCATGGAAGCAGTCATCTTGTTAGCAGCTCCGGTGTTGAAGAAGGCATGCTTCGTGAAGTTTTGCTTCTTCCTGATTAGCTCTGCGGCCATGACCATTCCTTCATGTCGGACGTGATCAATGCCATCTGACACAAGGTTGGCAAACTGCTGAACAAATTCGGGGGCCTCCAACACCTTGGTAACGGCTAGACATGCCCTGTGACCCACCATCCACCTACGGCCGGCAATAGCTGCTAGTAGTTGGGGGCATAGCACGTCGTCACGTTCGGTGATAAGGGCATTTATTAGCACATCTTTATGGATGGACGCCTCCCTCAGCTGTTCGGTCGTGGCCCTCTCATGAGCAAGCTCCTATTTTACTTTCTCCCCGCCCTGGATCATCGCATGGGCATCCTCAAGCTTCTTGGTGAGCATGGACACTTGGGTGGAAGAGGATGTGGCTGACGCTTCTGTCGCGGTCACCTGTATGAGATATATTACTTATTAGAATGATGGTTATTATGGCATAGGAGTGATGCGGCGCGGATACATACCTTGGTTGTTGCAGCCTCAAGTTTTGTCTCAAGCTCGGCTACATGCTGGTCATGAGCATTGGCGCGAACCGATTGTTCTTTCACAGTCGCCTCGGCGGTAGCAAGCTGGGATTGGAGGGCAGCAATTTGGGCTTCATTGTCTTCGATCATCCTCTCTCTTCGGCCAACCTTTCTCTTGAGGGACTCCACATGCCCTAAAGAAGCTTCAAATCTTACCCTCATCGAGGTACCCATCGCCATTTGATGCAACAGGGCGCCATTGTACTCATCCACCAGGTCCGCATGGCTTAGTACATTTACATCTCGTACCAAACCAGGGGGATGCAGTTATTCAGGTACTCACGGCACTCCTCAACCTCTCTCATCCGCGATGCAGAAGTGATATTCCAGACAGGATTGAACGGTTGAGGAGGGCCGGACATTGGGATCTCTTGGGAAGCTATGGGAGTACCTTCTTCAAAGGCAGGGCCGGATCTGGTTGCGGCTGTATGCAGCGCAGGTTCTCTCTCCACTTCTTTCTCTTTCCCCTTCTCTTTCTGTGCATCAGGGGGAGGCTCGGCACTAGCTTGTTCATCCCTACAAAACACACATTTGAAATAAATGTCAAGTATTGTTTAAGGAAAGTCGTGGCTCTTTGTCTTAAAAAAAAGAGGTAGACTTACATGTTATTCCCTGCTAGTTCTGATGTAGTCGGGGGAACTTGAGTGACCGGATCCACATGTGCGGCCCGCATCGTTTCGGAGGCCTGGGTGGTGCTCCCAACAGATTGATAGAGGGGGTGGTCTTCGCGAAGTTTTTTTTTTGGGGGAGGGGGCATTGTGTTCACCAACCTCGGCCTGGGCGACTCTTTACACCCGCTTGTTTTTTCTGCGGGTATGCTTAGGGGCGGGCTGGGCTTCTTCTTCTTCAACTTCCTCTTAAAGTTCTTTTTCTGCTCCCTCGTCTTCTTCTTCATTCACTTGTCGCATCTCCTCCTCGTCATCGCCCAACATTTGGCGAAGACTGAAGGTGGTCCTCTCAATATTGTCTCCTTGATCTTCCCCGTATGCGGGGGTGGCAGTCTTAGGCGGCGAGGAGGGCCCGACTTCATCTTCAAGCATCATGTTATCACCATCCTCGTTGTCAAAGTCCACGGGGGTTCTCAGAAGCGTTGTTTCCTCTTCGTCTGAATGGGGGTCCGGCACGGCCTCTAGGGCAACCGTCACGTTTCGGGTGTGCTCGAGGAGGGGTAGCTCGTTCTCACGTCTGGGACTGGATCCCTCTGGTACAAGCTTTGGATCGCCTTGACGTAGGATTCCAAAGAAGTTCATTTCTGCCACAATAAACGAAGTATGTCAGGCGTTAACAGATAAATGTATGCGTCTTTGATGTACGGATGCTAAACCTACCTTCACCATGCCTTCTCCAAAACACAGGATATCTTTTGGACGAGCCGAAATAGTTGCGGCTAATCCCTAGCAAACAGAGGAATGATTCGGGAAGGTTTCTATGGAATCCTGTTCTATTCCTATCTATTTCTTGGGAATGTTGGGGATTGTATGTACTGGCGTGCGGAGGAGGGTCATGAGGTAACCTATGTTTGAAGACATAATCGGCCGGCCACACTATCGAGTCAATGAAAAAATAATGGTCGTACCAGTTTTTCAAGGAGTTCATGGGCTTATTATGGGACTGGGGGCTATTGGGAGATCGTTTCTTAAAAGATAACCAACCATTTACTAAACTAGGAGTGTAAAATAGCCGGAAAAGCTCTACGGTTGGTGGGATTCTTCTAGCACGACAAAGGATTTCAAACTGACTAACCTTACATGCGCCTATACAATGAAGCTGGCTAATATGTACATCGTAATATCATAAGAGATCTATGAGGAAACGAGTGAAAGGAATGCGGTAGTTGGCCGCATCAAAAAGGCGAGTATATAGGCCAATCTTTTCCTGCGGAGCCTCAGTTATGAGGTCTCCGGCACCAGGGAGTGAAGGGTGTAGATTGGTAGGAATGAAGTAATTGGTGCAAAAGTGATCTAACTGCTCCTGGGTCATTACATTGAGCACGGATCCAATGGAGGGGTTGTTTCTTTGGGCCATTACTAAATAAAAATTTAAGGACATGGTATTCTAACCTGAGATGGAAGGGATCCGTGCGTGAGAAAGTGGTGCTAAGAAGAAAAGCTTTAATGGCAAAAATGGAGAAAAAGACTGTGTGTTTCACACAGCCGTAGGGGTGGCTTATTTATAGGGTTGCCTTGTGAGTCATAGTCTGTTGGATGCATGACACGTGTTTGCCACTATCCTTAATCGTGTGGCTAGGGTGTGAGTGGCAAGTGAAAAGTCAGATGGGACCCACGGGTCACTTCTGACTCAGTAGTTTACGTCGCTCGAGGTTCTGACTGTTTGCACTTTGTCAGTCAAGTGGCAGGTGAACAGTCAAATATGTCGGGATATGCGGTCTTACGTAAGACCAAATTCAATGCTACATTAATCGTGTGGCTAGGGTGTGAGTGGCAAGTGAAAAGTCAGATGGGACCCACGGGTCACTTCTGACTCAGTAGTTTACGTCGCTCGAGGTTCTGACTGTTTGCACTTTGTCAGTCAAGTGGCAGGTGAACAGTCAAATATGTCGGGATATGCGGTCTTACGTAAGACCAAATTCAATGCTACATTTAATTTGTCTCGGTCGTCACGTGCGGCTGAGGTACCATTGGAATTAATTCCTAACGTTAGGCAGCCACGTGTGCGGCCAAAACAAATTTTTGATAATTATCATTCCCTCAAGAGATCTTTTCTTAGTACATCCAGGGAGCATCTTGATAGTCTAGAGGTTACGCCTACGACTGTAACAACTAGACTGGGGGACATGATGACGTATAGTCCCCAGCCGGGTCATTAACCCGGCCCACGGGTACTATACGTATCCGGCCCATCACAGATGGGTGGGAATAATGTTATTTGAGCTTATGGGCTTGGATGAACAGTAATCGCACACACGTGTGCGGCCCACGGCCCGGCATGCCCGGTGCAGGGTTAGACAGAATCATACTCCTACTATGATTAGGATTTATCCCAAAGGAGAGGATATTCACTCACCATAATTAGAAGATAACAATCAATCTAAATCTGGTGATTATCCTTGCCTTGGGGCCGAAGCATCAGTGACAGCCCATTAGGGTTTCACTGCCTATATAAGGAACCCCCAAGGGTTCCACGAAGGTATTACATTCTACACTCTCAAACTCTCATCCGATTCCTATAACCCTAACCGATTACTTACTCTCACGCCGGAGTCTAATCGTGGGAAACATTCCCACGGTAAGCCTAACGCGTGTTGTTTAGTGTGTAGGATCCCAACCATACGATTCACTTGGTGCAGGAGCCGGAGTCCAGCCAGCCCGAATTAAGCCTAATTCGAGTCTAGCAAGGATCACCCAACTTTTGTATCAACAGTGGTGTCGTTATAAAAAAATTCGTTGTCAGTATTGTATTGATGTGGTAGTGGATTAGAAATAAAACGTATAAAATACTCGACCCATAACCGAATACGTAATTTTAGGGTTGGTTATGTCCTGGGCTCTGCAATAATCGTTGCTCTCGACCTGCAAAGAGACGCACCTCTCATGATCCATGTTATATATAGTTATGATAACGATCCTATTTCTTCAGCATCATACTGGTTATTTTATAAAATTTATGTGAGCGTAGCATTCATAGAAAAATAAGTCATGAAAGACTTGATGTATTTAATACAAAAGGTTTTTAAATAAATGTCATGTTTCATAATAAATGCTTAATCCATTTAACACCAATAGCTTTACATTTTTTTTGTCAAACACTTGGTACATTACAAGTCTTTCATATAAAGCTATTCATCAAGTCTTTCCTCCAATGTATAAAACCATGCTAATAGCTTTTTCAAATAGTGAAAAGCTTTTGAAAAACTATCCCATTGCATATGCTCTAAAATTAGTTGAATGAAGCATGAAAAGCATAAATAGGCTACGTACGATTCATTTTCGCTGCTCTAGAGGACAAACTTTTTAAAAATAATTACCAACACCTTCTTAAAATAATCCCTATTTACCATTAACTACTCAATTATACGAGTATAACAATTTTAGTCAACTTGGCGCTCAAAAGTCCAAAATGATGCGCTACTTTAGTATTTGCGCACCAAAAATTAAATGCTATTATATTTTTTTTACCAAATTTAATATCTATATTTTGCGCACCGAAATGAGGTGTCACAATGCTATTAGTTTAAAAATGAAATGTGATGCTCAAAAAATACTTTTTATACCAAAATTAATACATGGTGCGCAAAGTACACTTTTAACGCACTAAAAAATGAGGTGGCAAAATACTAGTGGTTTAAAATTTAATTGTGGTGCTCAAGCTAATTTTTTTTAAAAAAATTGATACGCAAAGTGATATTTGGTGCGCAAATTTTATATATTGCGCACGAAATTAGCCAAAAACTCAAATACTATACAAATACGTTCTTTTATAAAAATACTTTATATTATACGACCATTTATTTTAATCACACAAATTTTTATTTAGATGTATATGTTTCCAGTAATTTATATTATTTTTAAAATGTTTAACTTTTTCTATTTTATAATTATAGTTTATCCAAAAAAATACGTATTTTTAAAAACATTATTTTTTTCAATTTTTTCGTTTATTTTTTATAAAATAATAATTTTACTTTTAATCAATTAATTTATAACTTTTTTTTATTGTTTATAATAATACATTCAACTGAGATTTATATGATAAACTTAATATATATTTCCTAACTATTTTCAGAAGTGGACTATTAATTTGAAACGTCCGCAAATAATAATTTGGATTATAATTTCGAAACAGATGAAGTATAAAACTAAAAACTAAAATGCTTAGAGCTTCTGGTATGGTCTTCCATGGCTCAAGCCATGGCAACAACACCAAAACGAAAACGGCAAACACCACACCTTCGCTCGCGTCATGACCCTTGGCTCATATTTGCCAGGCCAAACACGGCAAAAAAATTATACCGTGACTCGCGTTGTAGGCTCGTGTCGTGAGTTTTATTTTTTATTTTATTCCTTTATTTTTATTAAAAGTAAAACCGATATAACAACATAAATTTGGTATTTAACTAAAAAACTTATTTTTTTTTTTAAGTTATTGAAATTCCTGTGTTATGAAATAAATGACTAACATGCTATTCATTTTTTTAACAATACAAACGCACGATTCAACAGTACACTTTATACTCTTAACCATTGATTTTGTTGATTGTCAATTTGTCATATATCGACACAAAACATTATACCAAAATTGTCATGCATGTACCGACTTAAAACAAAAAAAGAAACACATATCACAAACTTTTTGATTGCTATGTATGTCGTCATCTTGCAAACGGATTCTGACACGAATTATTGCATACTACTATTTTTAAACTCTATTTATTCGAATATACTTTTTTTATTTTTGTAAAATGATGTAATAACGACAGTAACTTCAGTTTAAGGGTTACATAGGGATATCCACGTGGCATCAATCGCGAGGAGTAGTAACTGACGCGTGGAGTAATCCTGGTCGTACACGTAGGTAGCGTCCATGATAACGTTTGCCGCGTGTCGTATGAGATCAACGTCACACTCACCGCTTCATCTCAACGAAATCCCCAAAATAGACAAACACCTTTGGGCCCATTTAAGAATTTACTGAGCTAGTCCTTGGATTAATTCTTCAAATGCAAATGTAGTCCTTTGGTTTTAAGTGTTCAATATTTAGTCCTTCTATAAAATCTTCTAGTGTAATTGTTTTAGAATTTACTGAAAGATAGAAATTTATTCGTCGTGATGATATATTTTTTATTGTTTACAAGTTTATTATTTGCAAAATATTTTATTTTTATAAAAAATATGAAAATTAGGTTTTTTCAATGTTTTGAAACACGATTTTTTAAATTGACTTGATTGAGTCACTGGGTTCGAGTTAACTTGATTTTAAAAAAAAAGAAAAATTCTTCATATTTTTAAAAATTAAC
Source organism: Glebionis coronaria (assembly GCA_025667525.1). Taxonomy (NCBI): domain Eukaryota; kingdom Viridiplantae; phylum Streptophyta; class Magnoliopsida; order Asterales; family Asteraceae; genus Glebionis; species Glebionis coronaria. The sequence goes on along the minus strand of CM046879.1, from coordinate 548,362,457 downwards.
AAAAATTATATTTTAAAAACAAAAAAACTTACGTATATTGAAGATATAATTTATTTACCAAATAATATAATATGTAAAAATAAAATTTCGTCGCAAATAAGTAAAATTTATAATTTTTTTTTTAAAAACCCGAAAAATAAAACCTGGCCGGGTCTCGAGAACCGGGTTGACACTGGTCACCCCGAACCTGGCGGGTTTAGCCAAGTTTTGAAAATGTAAAATCCAGGTCAATATAACTTTTTTTCGACCAGAACCGAATCAACCGATTGACTCGGCTTAAAATCATCGGGTTTTTTTACGACAATGAATAACTAATATCTATTCATTGAATATTTACTAATTTTTTATTTATATTTATCTCAACTGTTTAAATTAGTTTAGTCTAACACTGATAATTGTAGGTTCTCATAAAAGTTTTTATTATTGATGTTTATTTGAGTAGATATATTTATTTTTGAAATGTGCAGTTTAACCAACACTCGAGTAACTATTATACTAAACTTTTTTTTTTAATTTAAAGTGTTTATGTAAAAATGCTCGAATATAAGAAATGTTGTGAGAAACTAAAAGTATCAGAACATAACATTTGTTGTTATATCATGACTCATATCGATTATAATATAAACTTATAATTTTCTATTAATAGGTTATTAAGAACGTGAGTACTATAAATAGAGAGTTACTTTATTCAATGTAGCTCAAGTTACATTAATAGATAATGTAATTCTAGACAAAGGTTAGCACAAAAAGTAGTAAGATCAAATCAAGCACAAAGTGACTTTATCCTGTGTTATAAAAGGCACGCTTTTGCACCGTCAAGACTTGTTTAGGCATGAGACATGACTTCGTCGTTACGATATATATTATCGTGTGAGCTCTAAACGTAACGCGAGTCAAAACGTCAAATGACAAGCAAAATTACGTAAAATAGACGAGGCATGACGGCTTTTTCTTGTTGCTTTTGCAATTTTTGGATTATTTTGTACTACTGGCCTCAAAGTTGGAACATGGAAGTTTCATTAGCTTATCTGTAGCAAAGCTATAATTATCACATGATATGTACTAGCTTATTATGAGCTTAATTTTGACCTTAAAAAGACTACTACTTTATCAATTGTAGACTACAAGTGACTAAATAAATTCTTTAAGGACAAATTCAGACATTAGAAAAACTCCAAGGATGATTCTTTGTAGTTATCCAAAGGTAAAATTCATAGTGAAAGCAAAAGCAGAACCTACTCAAACCTCTAGGACAATGGATTTGATGAGTGGGACCAACATCAGGTGACATGACATTTTACTTTTTTACCCTTTAACTTTTTCTCACATATCAAACTTCAAATCTGGTGTACTTATACAAAAAGTAAAAAAAAAAAAGTAGTAAAAAAACCTTTTATTCTTTTAGTGAATAAAATGACATAAGTACCCACACTTGAGTGAATAGGTACAACCACTCAACAAAAACCAACACCAACGAATCGTTTATGTGAAATTTACTAATTTAGCCTTTACTTGTTTTTTACTTTTTGTTTAAAAAAGGAGTAGTAAATAGGTTTTGATGAGGGTAATTTTGTGAAAAGAAAGTCATGCATTTGTGGTTTTTTACTTTTGATATTTTGAAAGGCAGCCCATGCCACGAACGTGAGTGAACCCATCCGTTCAAATGCTCTTTTTATCCGTATCACGGAGTTTCAAAACTCACTCACGGGTTAAGCAACTTAAATGACATGTTTAATATTGTGTTCCAAGACTCAAAAGGTATATGATGTGAGAAAAATAACACTAGGTTTAGCGAAATACATGTTAGGTATCAAACACACTCACAATTATAAACACTTACGTATTTATGTTCAAGGCTTTTTCACTTTATTATTCATGCTTTCAAAAGAATTCTTAAATACAACGGATTCCCTAGTCTACTGGAAGACTCAAAGTAGGGGTGTAACTGAGTCGAGCCGAGCTCAAGCTTAGTAGGGCTTGTGCTTGGCTTGATACTAAAACTGTAGGCTTGAGCTTGGCTTGATAGCTTGTCAAGTTTTATCAATCCAGGCTTGAGCTTCGCTTGATAAAAGCTTGAGCTTGGCTTGAAAAGCTTAATTGTGTACAAATTTAATTTTTTATAATAAAACTCATCAATAAACATATGTATAAAAAAAAAACAAAAACCATTACTTAAAACAAATTTGATTTATTTAACATTAATAAAACTAATAACAAAATTATCGTACAATCTTGGTTTCAAAATGCGTTTTGCACTCCAATACGATTAAGGTCTCAAAGGCCATTGCATGATGTGAATGCGAGCACAATCTAGAAACGTTGCGTTTAGTATTAAGAAGAGTACAAAAATATTTATACACATATTGTATTTTACCAAGTACCGAGTAAATGCAATAATTAAATTTACAAAAATAAAGAATCATTTATAATACAAAGAACTAAAATATAAATGTAATCAGAGTTAAAAGCCATTCTAAAATATATTATTTATTTATGGATTAGCCCTTAAAATTAGGTTAAAACTCAACTTACCAATTAGTTGCATATATAAATTCATCATAAAAACATATTTTTGATAGAGCTTGAAAAAGCTTGATAAGAACTCGAGCCGAGCTATCAAAAGCTTGAGCTTGAGCTTGATATAGTTTCGAGCTATTTTTTGGGCTTGAGTTTAGGCTTGAGCTTGATAAAAGCTCGGCTTGATCGAGCCAAGCTCGAGCTCGAATTGCTTGATAAAAGCTTGGCTTGATTACACCCCTAACTGAAAGTATTCAAAACATACAAAACTACTCCTATAAAGTAGGAATTTATTCAAACGTGACCCATGACTAACATGGACTTATTCAAAACGTGAATCATGACAAAAAACCCAATATACCTTCTCGTAAACTAAACACTTCTAGCTTTAGTTTACCTCTAATGTGTTGCACATGCCAAGCATCCTTCGTAATTTCACAAATTGCTCAGCCTTTAGTGGTTTTGTATAATATCTGCAACTTGAGCTTGTGTATTGCAATACTTCAACTTGATGGTTCCTTCATTCATTAGATCACGAAGAAAGAAGTGTCTCACGTCTATGTGTTTGCTTCGACTATGCATTATTGGATTCTTCGAAATCTTAATAGTTGACATGTTATCACAGTTAATAACAGTACTTTCATCTTGAGTTAGACCAATATACTCAAACATCCTCCTTAACCACACCACTTGACATGCACAGGTTGTAGCAGCTACAAACTCCGCTTCAGTGGTGGAAAGAGTAACAATGGGTTGCCGTTTTGATGACCATGCAATTGCAGCCCCACTTAGAAAGCAAACATTACCCGACGTACTCCTTCGAGTATCATAGTCACCTGCGTAATCACTATCGAAATATGCAATCAACATATCGCTGACCCCTTTCCTATAGAAAACACCAAGCTCTTTAGTTCCCTGGACATAACGAAATAGCTTCTTCATTGCTGCCATGTGTTGTTCTGTAGGAGCATCCATATGTCGACACAGCTGACCAACAACAAACATTATGTTTGGCCTTGTTATAGCTAGGTAATAACACGACCCACCATTTGTTTATACGAGGTTGCATCAACAAAGCCACTTTGATCATTCTTTACCAGCGTACATCCAGGAACTATAGGATTCTTTACACTATTGCAATGTTCCATGTTGAACCTTTGGAGAATTTCACGAGCATACTTTTGTTGATTTATGTGAATTCCATCTTCACCTTGATTAACCTCCACACCTAAAAAATAACGCATCTCCCCCATGTCTGACATTTCAAATTCAGATTTCATTGAGGTCTTGAATTTCTCAATTAATGCAAGTGTGGTTCCTGTTATGATCAAATCATCTACATAAATTGAAACAACTAAAAAGTTATTATTCTGCTTGACTGACTTGACAAACAAAGTTGGTTCATAAGGACATTTCTTGAACCCTTCCTTAATAAAATAGCCTTCGATCCTTGCGTACCAGGCCCTTGGGGCCTGCTTCAAGCCGTATAAGGCCTTTCTTAATCGATAGACCTTTTTCTCCTTACCCTCCACTTCAAAACCTTGGGGTTGTTCTACAAAGACAGTTTCTTCTAACATGCCATACAAAAACACACTTTTTACGTCTAATTGATGATTTTTCATACCTCGTTGCGCAGCAAAAGCAAAGATAGTTCTGATTGTGTCCCAACGAGCCACTGGAGCAAAGACCTCTGAGTAGTCCACCCCTTGTTTTTTAGCGCATCCCTTCACCACAAGTCGAGCTTTATGCTTATCAACATTTCCATCCTTGTCTAACTTGGTCTTGAACAACCACTTTACTGGGATTGCGGTTGTGTCCGGGGGTAAATCACATAGTTCCCAAGTGTTATTATTTTCGATTGCCTCGATTTCAAGTGTCATGGCATGTCTCCAACACTCTTCTTGTGTTGCATCATGGTAATTAGTAGGCTCAGATGAGGTAGAGAACATGGCGAGATTTACCCTTTGATTTTCATCACTAAAAACCCCTTCTCTAGTGACGAAATCTTGCATCCAAGTATGTGGTCTTGTTTGGCTTCTTTCCCGTTCATTAGTAGTATCTCTAACCTGGTTCACACTTAAAGGCCCACTTTCATTCCCACTTGATGACCCAGCTGAATTGTTAGGCACATTTGAGTCATTTAATGGCTCGTTTGGAACCTCAGATGAACCTGTCCCAATTGGACCATCCTTTTGCTCAACATTATCCTCCCATTCCAAGTCTGAAGGATCAATTTCAGATTCTTGGGTCCAATTCCACGAAACTTCTTCTTCAAATACAACATCTTTACTAACAATAATATTTTTGGTAGTTGAATAATAGAGTCTATACGCCTTGGCGTCTTCACTGATCCCAAACAAAACACATTTAAGACTTCTATCATCCAATTTCAATCTTTTTTCTTTGGGCACATGAACATGAGCAATACAGCCGAACACCCTAAAATAACTTACTGAGGGTTTCCGATTGCTCCACTTTTCTTCAGGCGTGTTGTTTTCAAGAGCTGATGTGGGGCTTCGATTTAGCACGTGTACACACCAATTTGTCTCTTCCGGACGGAATAACTTTGGCACCTTTCTAGCACTCATCACACTTCTAACCATATTCATCACGGTTCGGTTCTTCCTCTCTGCCACACCGTTTTGTTGTGGTGTATAGCTTGCCGTAAGTTGTCGTTTTATCCCTTTGTCTTCACAAAACAACTTAAACTCCTTTTAGTTAAACTTCTCACCTCTATCGGTTCTCAAACATTTGATCTCCGTTCCTGCTTCCTTTTCGACTAAAACTTTAAACTTCTTGAAAGTTTCTAAAGCTTGCGACTTTTCTGTAAGAAAATAACTCCAACATTTCCGTGAGAAATCATCAATGAAATTAATAATATACCTCTTTAGACTACTTGATTGAGGAGTAATGGATCCACAAATGTCGGAATGAACAAGTTGTAGTCTTCGGGTTGCCCTCCAGGTACTCGTTTTTGGAAATGACTCTCTTGATTGTTTTCCCACCAAGCAATCTGAACAGGTACCAAGTTCAGCAGTGATAGCCGGAAGCCCGTTCACCATTCCATTGTCATACAATAACTTTAAACTTCTATTGTTGATGTATCCAAACCTTTCATGCCAAAGAAAAGATGCACCATCAGTTTATGCTTTGTGGCACTCCGCATTACAGCTTGGTTTGGCATTTATCAAGAACATCATGTTAGAGCTCATTTGGATGTGTGTAACCAGACCCCTTTTTTGATGAAATATGCTACACGTTCCCTTCTTTATTAAAATCTCTACTCCCCTTTCTTGAGCTTGACCGACGCTAATGAAGTTATTCGTGAGATCGGGAACAATGTACACATCATTTAATGTATGAATGATCCCTTCAATATCAAGGCGGACATTTCCTTTTCCCATAACAGCCACAAGTACATCGTTACCAAGACGTACGTTGTTACGATAAGAATCATCAAACGAACAAAACCATTTCTTTTCACCTGTCATATGATTCGAGCAACCTAAATCAAGAAACCAAATACCCTGTTTTGTCAAACCACCACCATCTGCTATAACCATCAAAACCATTTCCTATGTATCGTTATGCTCCACATAGTTAGCATCCTTCTCCCATTCTGGACATTCACTTTGAAAATGTCCATGTTTGTGACAATTGTAACACTCGATGGTACTCTTGTCAAAGAACGATCTGCCACGACCTCTTCCTCTTCCCCTGCTTGAAATGCCACGCCCCCTTCCCCGACCTTGAAAGGATGAACCTGTAGTTATCTTCAAAGCCTGTTCATCTTCTTGTTATCCGATCATGCGTTGCTCATGAACCAGAAGGCTACCATGTAGTTCATCAATCGTCATGGTGTCAAGATTATTCGATTCTTCAATCGAGCAGACAGCATAATTGAACTTCGGGCTCAAGGATCGTAGTATTTTTGCAGCAACAGTACATGGGGTCAAAGTTTCACCCTTAGCCTTCATCTTATTCACGATCGTTAGGGTCCTAGCAAGATAAGTGTCGACTTTTTCACCATCTTTCATTGAGAGTAGTTCATACTCTCTTCTCAAAGCCTGTAGTTGAGCTCTCTTCACCTTCGTAGAACCCTCATACTTATGTCTCATAGAGTCCCATATGCCCTTTGAAGAGCTCTTATCGAGGATCGTTTCCAAGATTTCCCTTGAAATTGCTTGGAACAGGTAGTTCTTCACCTTCAAATCCTTCAACTTGGCTTCATCGAAGTCCATCCTCTGAACCTCAGTTCGATTAGCAACAGTTTGTGTAGGAACACCATTTTCCACTAGAATCCACATCTCCTTACTCCTTTAGAAATTCTCCATCAACAAAGCCCAGTAATCAAAATGACCATCGAACTTTAGGATCGCTGGTTGCACAAACTTATCAGAATGCTCCATTACGTCCTCTCTTTCTTAACTTTTGACAGTAAAGAGCTCTTAACCACGCTCTGATACCAATTTTTAGGTATCACACACACACTCACAATTATAAACACTCACGTATTTGTGCTCAAGGCTTTTTCACTGTTATTATTCATGCTGCCAAAAGGCTTTTTAAATACAGGTACAAGAAGTAACAGACTCCCTAATCTACTGGAAGACTGGAAGTATTCAAAACAGAACAAAACTACTCCTATAAAGCAGGGATTTATTCAAAAGTGACCCATGACTAACATGGACTTATTCAAAACGTGGGCCATGACCAAAAACACCCAAGAATACAGGTGTCGTAGAAGTATCACTTCGTCATCACTGCTAAAAACACGTTATATCGAAGTAACTTTTTTTTCTTTTATATACGAGTGCATGCCTCTTTCGTTTTCATGTTTCTTTAATCAAAATTGCAATGCACACGAAAATGTTTTGACACGAAAGCTAAACACGTCCATTGTTTAGACACGGGGTTTTTTGCATTGCCACCAATTGGTCGACAATGCAAATAGTGAGAAATGAATACATTCTTGATATTTTAATAGTTATGGTAGAATAATTCGCAGGATTTGAGTTTATCGTCACACATTTTTAAATCAAGTAAAGCTTTTTTTTATGTAAGAACGATTTTCGATAGACAAACGAAACACACAGTACTAATTTAGACAACAAGTGATTCACACAGTATGGTGTGAAGGGTCTTAACTGTTAATTTTTTTAGTGTTAGTCTCTGGTTTTGGGGGTACCCGTGTAGGTCAGGTTTGGTTTGTTTCAGATGTTGGTGGTTTGTTTTCCGATTGCCAACCGGCGTTTTATTTTTTTTGTTCTGCCTCTTCTAATCTGCTTGATTGGGTGGTACCCTTTGTACTGTTTCTGGTTTTCTTAGTATTATAAGGCTCACTTTAAAAAAAATAGACGATTAATTATGAGGCAATTAGGAAATCGATTTGGTCACTAGTTGAAAAAAAAAGAGTACAATAATCTTTAAATATCATCCTTAAAAACGACTTTAATATAATTCTCTTTCGTTTCATAATTATAATCTATCGAAAAAAAATATAGATTAATAAAAATATCACTTTTTTTTGTTTTACCTCTTATTTTTGATATAATGACATTTTTACTTTTAACTAATTAATTTAAAATTTTTTAATTATTTATAATAATATTTTTTAGTAATGATGATATGATAAACTTAATTTACATTTTTTATTTATTTTTAAAACTAAATTATTTATTTGAGACATCTAACAATAGTAACTCAAACTGTAAAATCAAAATTCGCACACACAACACTAACTTAAAAACAAATTGTATGTCACTTTCTTACAACTACCAAACATTAGTTTTCTTAATTATTTACTAACCTATCAAGTATCAACCTATCCTAATAAAATATTAATTCATATCTTTAATGTTATCTAATCGAAAACTTGTCAACAAATCCAAAAACTGGCATATGCTAGAACCACCGAAGGCAAAGTCGTTATTGCACATAAATCATAACTCGGAAACGGACAGACGTTAAAAACCAAAGATTGTTAATTATTTTTATTAAATCTTAGATACATTTAATTTTATTACTTAATATTTTAAGTTATATATATGTATTAAAGAGAAAAGTTATTTTGCATCTTTGTTTTTTTGGAAACTAAGGGATAAATCCCCACCCTTCATCTATTTTTGATCTAATAGTAAAGATTAATCTAAGATTTAAAAAAAAAACACGGATGGACAATTTTTGCCAAAATGTCTAAAAGTTGAAAAAATGGGCGGAGGTACAAAAGTTGTAAATATGACGGAGTAATGAATTATCACTAGTGATATTTCGCTAGCGAAAATCAATGAAATATCACTGTTGCCAAAACAAGGAAATATCACTGGGATATTGGATATTACGCAGTAACTATGTTAATGAAATATCAATAGTGATGTCATTGATTTATCTCTAGTGATATTTCATTGTTTTTATCAGTAACGCAATGATAATTGTAAAATCACACTTGTTTAGGAAAACAAGGCAATTAAAATAGGGTAAGCACGACGATTTAGGAAAACCGTGTGTGAATGACCCTAGAAGTGAGTTCGTTCTCTCGAGGAGGCTAGTGCGTTGTGAATTGAATTGATTGATTTTTGTTTTTGATTATTAAGAGAAGAAAAGAAGAGAAAATGACGAAGACGAAAAAAATAGAAAAATAAGAGAAATAAGGCAAAAACACTACTAGAAAGTTACGTCGAAAAACGTAAAAAGTGCAAAATTTAAAATTTTAATCTAAAAATTCCTAAAAATTACTAAAAAATCCCAAATAATATTCTAAGAGTTTACAAAAAATCCAAACTTGCCAAAACCTTTTAATTAATTTAATAATGACTTTTTAATGCTAATTAAAGCCCTAAAAATCACTTTTAAATATTAAAAAGCCCTAAACAAGATTTAATAGTTTGTAAACCTCAAAAATGACCTAATTAAACTAAAAACTATTTTTTAAAAATTTTAAAACCAAATTAAACTATTTTTAAACTCCTAAAAATTATTAAAATCTATTAAATCTTAAATTAATTCTAAAAATTAATTGAAAAGCCTAAAAATTATTTGGAAAGTGACAAAGGTCCTATTTAATGATAAAGAACCTAGGAAAAATGAAAAAGAAATTAAAAATAAAACTTTTTATTTTAATGAATAAAATAATAATAAAATAATCCAAAAAATAAAAAATTCTCAAATAAATTCTAAAAAATTCTCAAAAATCCTAAATAATCTAACTAAGAAGAAAATGTAAACAAAAGTTCCTAAAACCTTTTAGTTAATTTTATATTAATTTTTAAAGTTGCTAAAAAACCCTAAAATCAAATAAAATTAAAAATTAAAGTTTTTGAAAACTTTTTTATATGTAAACCTCAAAAATACAAATAAAAACCTAAAAACTATTTTTTTGTATTTTTATACTACTATTTAATATTTTTTTATGACTTTCTAAATTAAAAACTAAAAATAATCCTAGAAATTAATTAAATAAAAGAAAAAAATAAAATTTTTAATCAGAAAAATCCTAAATTCTATTTAAAACCTAGGAAAAATGAAAGACACCAAAAACACTTAACCAATAAGCTATAATAAGCTGAAAAGGTCACGGCTTATTTTAGATAAGCCAAAACAAAACCTCCTTAAGTATTTGACTTTGTAAACTCTTACCAGTCAAAGACCCTAGGGCAGATGGTTAGAGCGTATGTATGTGAGAGGAGTGGCGCAGGTTCGAGTCCTGGCCACGTCCTTTTTGATGTTTATTTTTTTTTTCTTTTTAGCTTTTAAAAACTTGAACAGTACAACTTATAAGCTCACAAACACAAATCCAAATCAAAAACAAATAAAGATTAAGTGATTTATGAGCTCAAATATGCCCAGGTCTGCTGGCTTTTCTGATGAACAAGTATGAGCTCTTTTTTTAGCTTATGCAAATTGGACCAAGAGGACTTGGCTTTGTTTGAGTGGTGTTGTGGACAAACAAGGCACCCTTGTGCTCTTTGGAGCACAAGGAGTCAAGATGGACAGATAACAAACAAGCACAAACAACAATTCACATAAACAATGCACACCAGAGCAATTCAAAGTTGCTGACAAAGAGAATGAGGTCTAGGGACTGTTCTTGGCAGATTACAAGCACACAAATGAATTTCAAAGCCAAAGATCTTACATACACTTACATAAACTAGCATACACCCAATTGCAATCCTTAAACCTCTTACCACTTAACAGATTTACAAAGATCTTAGCACAATTTGAGCAAAAAATAAGCAAAGTAATGACTTATGCAGATTCAAGCATTACTTTTCACTTTTTTCCACACAAACAGCTTCAAAACTTGTACCAATCTATTCTAAAACTAACATGTAACTTAACACACCCCTAATCAGTAACTCTAACACCTTCTTGTAAACACAATCAAAAATCCTATCCTGCTAAAACCTGTTTCCAAACACCCTTTTAAATCTATTTTGAAAACGTTTTCACATCAAATCCCTTTCAAACACACTCAAGATGATTCCATGAACCTCTAACATGCATATAAGCTTACAAGAACACAATTTAAACACCTCTAACCAGCAATCAACACTTTTCACAAAGAATCATGCATAGCATATAATTTTTTCAGAAACACTAAAAATGAAAAGGTATTTTACCTTGAGGGACTTACATCCAAGTCCCTCAGTGGTTGAATAACCACCTCCTTATACACTAGGGTGTATGCAGAACTGAATCAACAACAAATCAACAATCAAACCTGCAAATATCAAACAAACACAAGAAAAATGCACTTTTCTGATTTTTCTGAAAACTTAAAACCTTGAAACCTTTTGAACTTAACACGTTTTAAACAAGCCTTTACACTCAGAAAATCAAGGTTTAGGTCCACTTTCACTTTCCAAAACCTTCACTTTCTGAATTCAAGATTTCTTTAAAACCCTTTTTTTTTGAAAAATGAAACTTCAAACACCAAATGCTTTCACAAATTTAAATGGAACTCAGCTTAAGCAATCCAAACACACAAACTTTTTAAAAACATAAAAGGAATTACAATGTCTTTTACAAATACCAAACTTTATTTCTTAAAAAAGGAATTACAAAGGATTTGCTTAAAAACTGGAACAAGGGCTTATGAACAGGCTCATATCCCTTTTATATTACAAGTAGAACATTCTAGGAGCTAAAACCCTAAGATATGAATTGCCAAAAAGGCCCTTGAGTCCTTGACTGAAAACGGGTCAAATTTGTGCTCCCATGTGACTTGACAGCTGGAATCTTCAATCCTGGACGTTAAAAGAGCCTTGGGGACCAAGGGGAGTGATCCTGGGTGTTGGTTTGGTCGGGTGTGGGTTTTGGTGCGAAAGAGACGTTGCAGGGATAGCTTGGGGAGGGTCCCACAGCCCATGTGGGTGTGTTTTGTTGAGTGGGAAAGGATGAGAGGGACGTGAATCAGGGTTCTGGAAGGTATCAGGGTAAAACCCTTTGATTTGGGTGAGATTGAATCTGGGGTGATTTAGGGTTTATGGGTGATTAAGTTGTGTTTAATCTGGTTTGGGTGTAATTTGTTTTTAAATTAATGTTAAGGAGGGAAATGGTGGGGTTTGACTGGGGTGTTGACCCAGTTTAAGTTAATAAACTTGGGTTGGGTAATGGGTAATGGACGGGTAGGGTAATGGGTTTGGGTAAATAAAGTGGGTAGGGCTGAGGTGTCAGGGTCTGGTTGGTTGTGGGAGTTTGGTGGTTGGGCAGATTTGGTCCCCAAGGTTTCAATTTTCATTCACTTTGTATTAAATGTCCAACAGCGCCTAAATAACCTTTGTCAACTTTTGACAACTTGTCAAATTTGGGACAAAGGTTTACAAAACTTTTTCCAAGGGCTCCTTTTGTATAAACTTGATTTTCCAAGGACTGAACTTGTAATATCTTCAAACATAAAGGATCATACTTGTACATTTGATATTGTGAGGGTCAAATGTGACAAGTTCTTCAAAGATGAGGGACCATTCTTGCCAATCTTCAATTCTTCAAGGGTCTTTTTGCAACATTCCAAACTTGGGCCCGGTTCATTGTGCGACTTCGTTTCCCGTGTTCGTTTTTGATTGATTCTTGTGTTCTTTTGCCAATTCCTCAATATCCGTACCTAAAAATACACAAGTAACAAACACGAGCATATATTTGGCCTATTTTATGATATTTTATGCGATTTAAGGCCGATTTGGACGATGAGACTATGTATAAAAGCAGTCTCATCACTCCCCCATACTAAACCATTGCCGTGCCCTCACGCAATGCTAGAATAAAGTATCAAAGCATCTCCAAAATTTAATTTTATTCACTTTTATTGAAATTATAACTAGCTACACAACTACAATCACTACTACTTGCGTTTTAGACATAATGTATGATTTTCATCGCAAAATGGGACGTTTAGGTTCATAGAATAAGAACACGTGAATGCTTCGTTAGAAATAATTTCGTCGTCCTCGATTTTCACCTTAATTCCATGCCAAGCGTGCAACGAGATCATTGTCATTATAAGTTAGTAATGCTAACACTACTCATATGCCCTAATCACGTACTTATTCTCCCATTATTCCTAAGTTGTATCTCTTATATTTTATTATGTCTTAATGATCACGAGGATACATCATTGACTTATGCGATAATAGAGATTTAGGTCTAAAAATAGAGTCCTAACGGTGTAACTAAGACCATCAAATCAATAACCCCTCCTAATAGACAACGATGTTAAAAAATTAAGTTGACAAGAAGAATCGATAAACACGGTTTTATAACGGTTTTGAACATGAGACTTATTACCAAGACTTTTATACGCCCCCTAACGGAAGGACCTTATTATCTTTGGTTTACCTCCATCTTTTATTCAACTTCGCCATGAAGCTTTTATTATGACTTCGGTCTTGCCTTGCCTTTTATTATCCGCCATCATCGGTGGTTTTATTAGCCAAAGACGTATATCCTCACGCTAAAGCGAATTTTGGATCTTTAAAGCTTCGAAGATTTAGGCTTGATTCACTTTCAATTTTGCATAGATTTTAGGCCTTGTGGGGCTTCAAATTGTTTGCTAGATTTTGGTGAGCACTTGAAATCTTATTATTAGGTGAAGCTTTCGATTATTAGGGTGCCAATACTTCAAAACCGTGACGCTGGCGATACCTTAATGTCTTCCCAATTTAATTACACGGAAGCTACTAGAAAAGACTAGAAACCCAACAATCAAAACTTAAACCGCTAAGTCAATATTTATTAAGCAAAAATATTTATAAGCGAAGGGAGAATAAACAAACAACGAGAACACATGAGTTTTTGAAAGAATACGAGTACTCTACGTTTAGCATAGTAACTTATAATTAACTCTATCATTTCTCGTCCTCATTTAAGAGACTTAGCCTAATGTGTAGTTAAGGAATCAAAGCTAAGTGCTCAACACGCACGGTCGAGTCAAAAATTACTCTTATTCTCGCCATCGGAAAATCTACATTCGTGTCTTCAAACACTTATGAAATATGAGAAAAATTTTAAAATTTGGCCATTTTTAGCCTTATTTTGCAAGAAAACGATAACAAAACGATAAACTTTGGAAAGCGTGAAGGTTTGGCAAGGCAAGTATCTATTCACCCCCCCATACTAAAGTTAAACATTGTCCTCAATGTTTCGAGTCTAGGGGTGCAAACACCCCCATACTAGAGACGTAGTCGAATGCCTAATCTAGCATGGAAAGGGTGTAACCATTAAGTAATAGCCGTTTATGAAGTGTGCTAAAAACCTAAGGTTAGAACATAAAAGGATATATCATATGGATATTGGGAAAGGCCTCCAAAGCAAACGATCGAGTGCTCCCATGAAACGAACACGAGAGGCTCCAATCGTGAAGATGATGATCTAAAAGACACAATTCACAAACAACCACGGAACAAAGGTTGGAAGGGCACAAATCCCCTCACATTACACTAATTAGAAAGCAATAATATGTACATGGATAAGCATGGGTCTCCCCCACGAGGCACCTTGTTTTTGATAACCGAGTCAAAAGCTCGACTCGAATCCCCATAAATGTGATCATTTAGGGATAATCATGGTATGGCCAATTTTTGGTGGGGCTTACATGATAAACAAGGCCCAAAAGCACGTGGAGTACTTTAAAAATCCGATAAACGTATACCGGGGTCAAAGATAGCGTCCTCGTTTTCGGATGAAAGACGAGACAACACAACTCCAACACAAATCCCAATGGGATAGAAGAAAATAGGAGAGAAGAAATAGAAGGGTGGGACAATGGGTAAGGCAAAACATTGAGCTACTCGAGGTAGACTCGCACCAATCAAATGAAAAGATTTTCCATTTATTGCATCGGTGGAAGACCGAGATTTCCCTATAAAAGCAATTCCAGGATCAAATATCTCGTCCTCGGTGGAGAAAGGGGAGGGAACATAAGGGGCTTCCCCTACACTAAGTCCACACAAAGCATCGTCAAAAGGAGTAGACGAGCTTGTAGTACTCAAGACGCGCGGTGATGACGGAGTTAGAATTGTAGAAAAATCTTTTAAATTGAATTCAAAATCTTTTCCTTTTTCATCTTTAACACTCTCCTTGTGAAAACCCGATTTAATTATGTCAAAAATATTTGGTGTATCTAAAACAATATTAGTCACACTAAAAATTCTCACATTTTGAAAACGTTTTGGTTTAGGTGGTGGCAAGTTTTCAAATCTTTTGTCAACAAAGAAAACCTCCCCATCGGGATCAACGTATTCATCATCCGAAGATTCACTCGAGATTGGAATTATAGGCTTAACACTCTTAACCTCCATCGGCGGAGGGGACGGAACTTCATTTTTATCAACTCCTAAAACTCTATTTGAAATCTTTTGACAAATGTTTTTGGTGGAATCGACATTGTACAAAGATGTGATCGAATAAACATGAGAAAGAGTGGAGTTTTGGGTTGCATTAATGACGAGTTCTTCCTCATTGAAACGAAGAGTGATTTTTCTTGCATGCACATCGATAAGTGCTCTCGAGGTATCCAAAAAAGATCGACCTAAAATTAACGGAACTTTAGGATCGATGGGAATATCAACAACTATGAAGTCCACGGGATAATAGAATTTCCCAACTTTCACAAAGACGTCCTCGGCAACTCCACAAGCTAGAATCGTAGAATGATCGGCCATTTCGATTGACATTCTTGAAGGAGTGAGATTTGGAAGATTGAGCGATTTAAAAATCTCGAGAGACATCAAATTAATACTAGCACCGAGATCGGCCAAGGCGTAGCATTCTTCCATGTCTTGGATAGCACATGGGATTAAAAACTTTCCAGGATCACCGACTTTTTGAGGTATGCGGCTTAGAAAAACCGAAGAACAACTAGACGATTTTTGCAATTTCTCTTTGTTATTCAACATACTTTTGAAGTTCGCGGCAAATCGAGGCATCATGACTAAGGCGTCGGAAAAACTTATATTAAAATGCAAGTCACGAAACATTTTCATAAAAAGTTCAAATTGATAATTATTTCGTTCTTGTGCCTTTTCCTTGTCTCGTCTTGATGGGTAGGGTAAAGGTGGTGTGGGTTGGGGCAAATTAGGCATAGGCATCGGCCTTGGAATCTCGGGTTCCATAATGGGTATTGGTTCAACCGTAGGTGTGGTTTGAGCGGTACTTCGTGGGCTTGTAATGTGCTCCTTTTCAACCACGACCTCGGGTTCTTTCTCTTTTTCCTTCTCCATAGAAGTACTTGGACGAGAAATGGGTTCTTTGAAAGTTTTACCACTACGAGTAGTAATAACCTTCAATTCTCCTTTCGGGTTCACGATGGTATCACTAGGAAGACCACCCGAAGAAGAGGGCTTACACATGATAGCTTCAAACATTTTAGCCATACGGTCTTCAAACTTAGATTGCCTAGCATCCGCTTTTAACAACTCTTGCTTAATCTCATGTTGTCCTTGCTCCATTTTTTGTTGATTTTGTTGGAGTCGTGTGACATTTCCTTCCATTTTATTAGCATGAGTTTTAAGTTCATTAGCAAGTTCGGTTTTAAGCTCATTTTTCAATTCGGATCTTAAGCTAATCATCTCACGTTGCATGTTGTCAAACTTAGCATCATTAGCCTTAGCATAATCTAAAAATTCTCCTTGCAAATTTTTAGTGTGAGCATTTTGAAAACCTTGAGTAGGAGTTTGGAAATCACGGTTTTGGTTTTGGTTTGAAATTTGCCCATTTCCACTTTGGTAATTACCCTTGTTATAATTCCTTTGATTTCCTTGGTAATTTCCACCTTGATTGTTGTTTCGATAGTTATTAGCATTTTGATTTTGTGGAGCTTGATTTTGGCGGGAACCTTGACCGATTTGGTTATAAGTTCCCGTGGCTACATAAGCATTCGAAGTGTTACCATCCGCGGTAATGCACTCGGAAAAATCATGAGCTCCACCACACGAAATACAACTCTTAGCAACCGCTTTAACCGAAGCGGTGTTTGAAGCTTCTTGAGCTTTCCAATGAGACATAAGAGTCGAAAACCTATCGAAAAACCGATTCTCCTCATTTGCTTCATCTTGCAAGGCATTAATGGAACGAGACGATGACGAGCCCAAATTGGCAACACTCGGTGTGTTACGAGGGCTATAGACCTTAGACCTATTTTCTATGATTTTCAAAGCCTCATTGGTCGTTTTGCACAAAAAATTACCACCCGCGGCGGCATTTAAATAATCTCGTTCATGTTCATTAAGCCCATTATAAAAAGTGTCAATTCGATGCAATTCGGAAAAATCATGGTGTGGACATTCATGTAGCATTTCTTTAAACCTCTCCCAAGCCATTGAAAAACTTTCATTTGGTCTTTGTGTAAAACGTGAAATCTCGTTTTTCAAATGTGTTGTCTTAGATGGTGGAAAAAATTGATTCACAAATTTAGACACGAGATCGGCCCATGTCAAAATCGAATTCGGCGGTTCTTTCTCAAGCCAAATCTTGGCGGGTCCATCTAATGAGTAAGGAAACAACATCATCTTAATGGCATCGTGTGGTACATCCTTAAACTTGCTTGTCGCGGTGAGACGATTAAATTGCCTAATGTGATAATGTGGGTTGTCTTTTTCGTGACCGCGAAACTTGTTTGCTTGAAGCATAGACATTAAACCCGTTTTGATCTCAAAGTTCTCCGCAAGGATGGCGGGAATCACAATGGCCTCTCCAAAACCCTCGGTGGGTGCTTGAAGCAACTCCATCATAGTACGATTAGCCATGATAGCTTCTTGTTCTACAATAGGTTCCTCACTTGGAGACTCCTCACTAGATTGAGTGAGTGATTTGTTTCTTCGTTTACGAGCACGTCTAGCTTTAGAGCGAGTTTGCATAAACGTTACGTACAACGAGAAGGCGAGCAAAGAAGATTCTTTTTGGTATTTTGTGTTTTTTCAATTTTTTTTGTGGTTTTTGATTGTATTAACCTTTTTTGGAATTGGTGAATATATTGAGTAGACAATGAGTCCACAAATCTCCTCACTAATCAAATCTCTTGATTAAAAAGGCCTCAAGGAATGAAAACGATCACGTGGAGTGAACGCCTTCGATGACTTTAGAACGATGGTGGGACACCAAATCGTTCAAGAGGGTTTAATCAATATGAAACCAAGAAAATATATATGATATGTAATAATACTTTGGGCGGCAAAACCCTCGATTCACTCTCAAAATCAAATACGCACAAGCAAGCGGAGGAAACGAGGCGGCGCGAAGCACTTAAGAGCCTTTTTCTTTTAGGTTGTGAAATACAACCGCCTTATACCCACCTTATAGTTTGTATTATCAAGATTAAGCTTCACGAAAGTATTTATCTATTTTTGCCTTTTTCTTTGGTTTGAGATTCGAATACAATGATTGGGTAATGACCTCCCAAGTCAAGGTTGTGATTGCTCACGTATTTGGAGTACTTGTGTATTTATTGTTCTACGTATACAATATAGTAATAATATTCACACAAAAACCGAAAAACGATAATACGTATTAATAGAGTGCTATTAATACAATTACTATATGGCTAATATAGAAAAACAACAATGTTCAATCAAAACACAACACGCCTCCCCGGCAGCGGCGCCATTTTTGATAATTGTAAAATCACACTTGTTTAGGAAAACAAGGCAATTAAAATAGGGTAAGCACGACGATTTAGGAAAACCGTGTGTGAATGACCCTAGAAGTGAGTTCGTTCTCTCGAGGAGGCTAGTGCGTTGTGAATTGAATTGATTGATTTTTGTTTTTGATTATTAAGAGAAGAAAAGAAGAGAAAATGACGAAGACGAAAAAAATAGAAAAATAAGAGAAATAAGGCAAAAACACTACTAGAAAGTTACGTCGAAAAACGTAAAAAGTGCAAAATTTAAAATTTTAATCTAAAAATTCCTAAAAATTACTAAAAAATCCCAAATAATATTCTAAGAGGTTACAAAAAATCCAAACTTGCCAAAACCTTTTAATTAATTTAATAATGACTTTTTAATGCTAATTAAAGCCCTAAAAATCACTTTTAAATATTAAAAAGCCCTAAACAAGATTTAATAGTTTGTAAACCTCAAAAATGACCTAATTAAACTAAAAACTATTTTTAAAAAATTTAAAACCAAATTAAACTATTTTTAAACTCCTAAAAACTATTAAAATCTATTAAATCTTAAATTAATTCTAAAAATTAATTGAAAAGCCTAAAAATTATTTGGAAAGTGACAAAGGTCCTATTTAATGATAAAGAACCTAGGAAAAATGAAAAAGAAATTAAAAATAAAACTTTTTATTTTAATGAATAAAATAATAATAAAATAATCCAAAAAATAAAAAGTTCTCAAATAAATTCTAAAAAATTCTCAAAAATCCTAAATAATCTAACTAAGAAGAAAATGTAAACAAAAGTTCCTAAAACCTTTTAGTTAATTTTATATTAATTTTTAAAGTTGCTAAAAAACCCTAAAATCAAATAAAATTAAAAATTAAAGTTTTTGAAAACTTTTTTATATGTAAACCTCAAAAATACAAATAAAAACCTAAAAACTATTTTTTTGTATTTTTATACTACTATTTAATATTTTTTATGACTTTCTAAATTAAAAACTAAAAATAATCCTAGAAATTAATTAAATAAAAGAAAAAAATAAAATTTTTAATCAGAAAAATCCTAAATTCTATTTAAAACCTAGGAAATATGAAAGACACCAAAAACACTTAACCAATAAGCTATAATAAGCTGAAAAGGTCACGGCTTATTTTAGATAAGCCAAAACAAAACCTCCTTAAGTATTTGACTTTGTAAACTCTTACCAGTCAAAGACCCTAGGGCAGATGGTTAGAGCGTATGTGTGTGAGAGGAGTGGCGCAGGTTCGAGTCCTGGCCACGTCCTTTTTGATGTTTATTTTTTTTTCTTTTTAGCTTTTAAAAACTTGAACAGTACAACTTATAAGCTCACAAACACAAATCCAAATCAAAAACAAATAAAGATTAAGTGATTTATGAGCTCAAATATGCCCAGGTCTGCTGGCTTTTCTGATGAACAAGTATGAGCTCTTTTTTTAGCTTATGCAAATTGGACCAAGAGGACTTGGCTTTGTTTGAGTGGTGTTGTGGACAAACAAGGCACCCTTGTGCTCTTTGGAGCACAAGGAGTCAAGATGGACAGATAACAAACAAGCACAAACAACAATTCACATAAACAATGCACACCAGAGCAATTCAAAGTTGCTGACAAAGAGAATGAGGTCTAGGGACTGTTCTTGGCAGATTATAAGCACACAAATGAATTTCAAAGCCAAAGATCTTACATACACTTACATAAACTAGCATACACCCAATTGCAATCCTTAAACCTCTTACCACTTAACAGATTTACAAAGATCTTAGCACAATTTGAGCAAAAAATAAGCAAAGTAATGACTTATGCAGATTCAAGCATTACTTTTCACTTTTTTCCACACAAACAGCTTCAAAACTTGTACCAATCTATTCTAAAACTAACATGTAACTTAACACACCCCTAATCAGTAACTCTAACACCTTCTTGTAAACACAATCAAAAATCCTATCCTGCTAAAACCTGTTTCCAAACACCTTTTTAAATATATTTTGAAAACTCAAATCCCTTTCAAACACACTCAAGATGATTCCATGAACCTCTAACATGCATATAAGCTTACAAGAACACAATTTAAACACCTCTAACCAGCAATCAACACTTTTCACAAAGAATCATGCATAGCATATAATTTTTTCAGAAACACTAAAAATGAAAAGGTATTTTACCTTGAGGGACTTACATCCAAGTCCCTCAGTGGTTGAATAACCACCTCCTTATACACTGGGGTGTATGCAGAACTGAATCAACAACAAATCAACAATCAAACCTGCAAATATCAAACAAACACAAGAAAAATGCACTTTTCTGATTTTTCTGAAAACTTAAAACCTTGAAACCTTTTGAACTTAACACGTTTTAAACAAGCCTTTACACTCAGAAAATCAAGGTTTAGGTCCACTTTCACTTTCCAAAACCTTCACTTTCTGAATTCAAGATTTCTTTAAAACCCTTTTTTTTTTGAAAAATGAAACTTCAAACACCAAATGCTTTCACAAATTTAAATGGAACTCAGCTTAAGCAATCCAAACACACAAACTTTTTAAAAACATAAAAGGAATTACAATGTCTTTTACAAATACCAAACTTTATTTCTTAAAAAAGGAATTACAAAGGATTTGCTTAAAAACTGGAACAAGGGCTTATGAACAGGCTCATATCCCTTTTATATTACAAGTAGAACATTCTAGGAGCTAAAACCCTAAGATATGAATTGCCAAAAAGGCCCTTGAGTCCTTGACTGAAAACGGGTCAAATTTGTGCTCCTATGTGACTTGACAGCTGGAATCTTCAATCCTGGACGTTAAAAGAGCCTTGGGGACCAAGGGGAGTGATCCTGGGTGTTGGTTTGGTCGGGTGTGGGTTTTGGTGCGAAAGAGACGTTGCAGGGATAGCTTGGGGAGGGTCCCACAGCCCATGTGGGTGTGTTTTGTTGAGTGGGAAAGGATGAGAGGGACGTGAATCAGGGTTCTGGAAGGTATCAGGGTAAAACCCTTTGATTTGGGTGAGATTGAATCTGGGGTGATTTAGGGTTTATGGGTGATTAAGTTGTGTTTAATCTGGTTTGGGTGTAATTTGTTTTTAAATTAATGTTAAGGAGGGAAATGGTGGGGTTTGACTGGGGTGTTGACCCAGTTTAAGTTAATAAACTTGGGTTGGGTAATGGGTAATGGACGGGTAGGGTAATGGGTTTGGGTAAATAAAGTGGGTAGGGCTGAGGTGTCAGGGTCTGGTTGGTTGTGGGAGTTTGGTGGTTGGGCAGATTTGGCCCCCAAGGTTTCAATTTTCATTCACTTTGTATTAAATGTCCAACAGCGCCTAAATAACCTTTGTCAACTTTTGACAACTTGTCAAATTTGGCACAAAGGTTTACAAAACTTTTTCCAAGGGCTCCTTTTGTATAAACTTGATTTTCCAAGGACTGAACTTGTAATATCTTCAAACATAAAGGATCATACTTGTACATTTGATATTGTGAGGGTCAAATGTGACAAGTTCTTCAAAGATGAGGGACCATTCTTGCCAATCTTCAATTCTTCAAGGGTCTTTTTGCAACATTCCAAACTTGGGCCCGGTTCATTGTGCGACTTCGTTTCCCGTGTTCGTTTTTGATTGATTCTTGTGTTCTTTTGCCAATTCCTCAATATCCGTACCTAAAAATACACAAGTAACAAACACGAGCATATATTTGGCCTATTTTATGATATTTTATACGATTTAAGGCCGATTTGGACGATGAGACTATGTATAAAAGCAGTCTCATCACGCAATATCACTTGTGATAACCGATTCTTGTCATATTTACAATTTAGTCCTTCCGCCGCTTTTTTGCAAATTTTGGACATTTTGGCAAAAATGGTCCCTCCGTGTTTTTTTAATCTTAGGTAATAGATGGCTAGAATTTGTCCCTTAAATTTCAACAAAAAACAAGTTTCCAAAATAACCGGACTCATGTATTAAATAACAAATAAACAAGTTTTTTATAATTTAATAAATTAATTTTTATATTAAAAGGTGTTTAAATTGCGTTTAGAAATAGATTATTTATTTATTTCATTTTAAAATAGAGATAAGTTAAAATAAGTGTTTGAATAAAAAAACCAGCTGAGCTAGCTCACTTGGCCATCAAGGGTAACTTTGGGGAGGTATTCTTGGAGAGGTCTCGAGTTCGAGTCTCACCAGGAACCTTCAGGGGCCCGAATTAAGAAGCAGGAGTGGGGTTTATCCCTTAAGGAGAAGGTTCGAGGCTTGCATACTGCCCAATTGGATGTCACTGTAAGCTCGAATCACTAACTACTAACTCGCCGTTCAAAAAAAAAATGATTATTTACGTTTTGAAGCTTTCAAAATATAGTTTTGAAAAAGTAAGTGAAGTATTACTTATTTTATTTTGAAAATGAAAAAAAAACTAAAATGAATTAATTTTATTCATTTTACTTATGAACTAAACAAATAATCTAATTTGTCAAACATTAAAAAGTTGATAATTTGATTGTGATTTCAAACAATATAATCAAATCCTAACACTATTTTTCTCAAAATCATGTTTTCTAATGATTGATTATCTAATTATTTATTTTCTAATGCATAATTTATTTTTAATAAGAAATCCCAAACATCTCATAAATTAATTAAATTATTATCAAACAGCACATAAAATACTGTAATACTTTTAACAAGATTTACATTATTCTAAAGCTAAATGTAACAAGAGATCTTCTACTAAGTCGGTCGAGTGAGATCTCTTATTCATATCACATTTTCTCCCACGCTCTCCATCCTACTAGCAGAAAAAACACCCATCCTTTCATTCTTTCGATCATAACAAGACCGACTAGCTAAAATAAATTAAAATGCAATGATATTCTCACTTTGTCGTAAAATTATTGTCTTTTAACAAAAAAACAAATATATAAGCAAAGTACACTTATCTAATTAATGTAAATCTTCTATAGATTTTGTATTCCCAACATCTCATAATTATAATTCATTGATAAAAAATGAGTTACAACTTTCTCTCTTTTATTTATTTTGCACAATTACAGTTTTACTTTTAACCAGTTAATTAAAAACTTTTTTAAAGTTTCTATTTATCATCTTAAATAAAAGTAATACAGTCAAATTAATCTAAATTCTCTATTTATATTTAAAAATAGACAATTAATTTAAGACAACCAAAAATAAAAACTTGGATTACATTATGAGATGGAGAGAGTAATTATAATCAAGTAAAATAATATACGTTGTAAACTTGATTAAACTTTCTTTTCTATTATTAGTAGTGTAAATTAAATTTGGACACCCCAAAAAGTGTTAAAATTTAACAACCTAGTGTATCAAATATACATGCATCAAAAGTAAAACACAACGGATAGAATAGATCGCATATGCACATAAGTAATTAACATAAAGATAAAGAATCGCATATCTTTTCTTGCAATAACGATGACTAAGAACCCTAAATCACCAACCACGAAAACCATCTAATAGCCAAACCGATCCACCTTATAAACCCAAGGATCAACAACTAGATATTCTCTAAAGATAGTCAACATGACACTTTAATCAACCACATTCGATTGTTAGATCTTGATACTAGAATACTTAATAAACCAAGAGATAAAAATCCCTTGGTGTTTGTGTTGGAGGTCGATGGCCACAAGGATAAGGGGATAGGGGATTTTTGGTTTTCAGGTTATCACAAAGTGATCTTAATTCATTTGTTTATAAAGTTGAAGGCTTAAGCTGTTTTAGGAATAGATTTGTTGATACAAAAGTTAGATAGACCGCGCTTGACCCGAATTAGACTTAATTTGGGTGCTTGTGGAATCCGTCTCTTGCACCAAGTGAACTTGTTTGAAGACCATGCACACTAAATAACAGACACCGTTAGGCTTACAGTGGGCTCGTGTCCCACGATCAGACTCTAGCGTGAGAGTAAGTAATCAGTTCAAGGGATAGGTGAGGGTTTAGAGTATTGTGTATATCTTACATTTGTGGAACCTCTGGGGTTCCTTTTATACCCGATGAAACCTTAGTTGGGGTACCCTGTTCATGCGGCCTAAGCAAAAGATAAATATCAAATATAACCAGATCCTTATCGCATGAATAAGGATGGTGTATATCTTTTTAACTTAGGCAAATCATAACCTGATTTAGATTATGATTTTGTTTGATCTTGTCCGCGTGCAGCTAGGAAATGGTTGAGATAGAACCGCGTGCGACAGCAGCTTATTGGGCCTCATGGGCTGCAACGTTTTCTGTTTGTGATCCATGCGTAATGGATACGGGTAGTACCCGCGGGTCGGGCTGTCCAACCCGACTAGGGACTATACGTCATCATGTCCCACCAGTCTAGTAGTTGCACGGCGTGCCGCGACTACTGGACTATACCAAGTCGCACGTGAAATTGGCTTTGGTAGAACAAATGTTCTCAAAAAGTACCAAAGAAGTTTCAAATCCTCCCGCCAAAAACACACATTCATCCCCCCTTTTACCTACTACCTTGAAATTCAGATAAAGTGTGTGCCACGTCACCCTACCGATTCATATTCCACCGTCAAACATTGCAAGTGGGCTATACGTGGCGATCATCTAACTCGGGGTAAAGTAACCGTAAGAGTATATATACTCAATTTCCTTTTCACTGTGATTCTTCTTAGTAAAAACACACACAACCGCCATTAACAAACCGTCCATCTCTAGCGCGAATCAAGCAAACTAAAAAAGTAATCCACGCCGCGACCTCAAGTCTTCTTAATTACAAACCTTCAATATGGTAAAACGACTTGCTGAACTCAGATCTAACATTACGGAGCTTGAATTGCTTCAATTCACCTCTGATCATTACATCCATATGTATCTTCACCCTGAAGTTCTTGCTCCGAGAGCGAACATAGGACAGTTCCACGATGGGAAAGTTGGGGTGTATACTAAATTTTTTGATTTTGCCAACAACCGCATACCTCTATCCCGTTTTCTCGTGAACGTCCTTGTATACCACGAGATCCATATATCCCAACTGCATAGCATAGGCGCAGCCAAAATTTCCAACTTCGAGATAAATTGTCGCATACTAGGAATAGATCCCACTGTCAATTTATTTCGCGCTTTCTATTCACTCGCCTACGCTAATGGATGGGTATAATTCTCCAAACGTCTGGGCGGGCCCCAATGTTATTTAGAAAAATTAGATTCGCTTAAACAATGGAATACCAAGTTCTTTTGGATCGATAATATAATTTTTCCGCATGATTTCCCTTTTGTCACCCAAGAGACGCTTAGAAGAGATCCCAAGCCTAACCCTGGTTCGTACAACGAAGTTGATGCCCAAGTAATAGATACAAACCACATTCTCATTCAGGCGTATCCTGAGGCATTATTGTATTTGATTGACTTAAGCCTCACGTTGATCGTTGGTGAGAACGAGATTCCCCAATTCTATAATTGCGACGGCCAGGGTTAGCATTTATCTCTCCGCCCCGTGTGACCTTGTAAGTATCCCAATCCTTGATATTTGGCTAATTTACTCTCTTTTTTTTCGTAGAAATGGATATCCTCGACATAGTCAGGAATCGTACACCCAGGGATCTTACCGTACTATCACGGCCACTACAGGAAGGTGAAGTGCCAGTAAGTGTGGTCGTAGCGGGTCGTAAAATAGAGATGGACGTACAAGAATCGTCCTCTTCACAGGCATGGGAGATCCCCAGCCCCAATCCGCTACAAAGTGTGACACCACAGCAACAACCCCATCCTCAAGAGAGTAGCGTCAATCTCTCATCTCTGAACATCACTGAGAATGCTGATATCGTCACGGAAGAATATGAGACCAAAGAGGAAGCCACTTTCAGCCTAATCAGTAAAAGTCACAGAGAGTCTCCGACATCGTCAAGAAATTCTGCTCGCATTGAGGTGGGACAAGCGACCGCCGTCGTGCCTGAGTTAGAGAAGGAAGTTACACCGGAGCGCAACACCGGAGCGCAGGTCAAAGGAGAATTTTAGAGAGAATATCCTTGACTCTCGCCCCAAGACTCCTCCCGTAGCCGCTGATCCAAGGTTAATATTTCGCAGAAGCTACTATTTCCTAATTACTTATTGTATAAATAATTGATATCATTGTTCTTGTGCATCCATGATATTTAGAAATCCACCCCAACTACTACTATGTCGAGCCCTTTTTTAAGGCTACTACTATTGTGATATTTTCTTAAATTAAGGCTACTCGTAATAATACGATGCCACAACCAACTTTACCATTGACATTTCAGCTCCGCATAAACTTTCTCTCAATAGTTTAATTTTATAGACCAACTTAATATAATAGGCCAACTATCTTCACTATCAAATATACTCAACTTAACCCAAACATGTCCTACCAAAACTATAACGACTCGGTCATCCGAACCACCAAGTTCTCCACATATGCACCTTATAGGTGAATCTACACGTTTTCGAAGTCCCACATTGGCATTACACGCGTCTTCACATGTTTTATTAAAGATGATCTAACGTTGAATGTAAAACAAAGAAAGCTAACGTGACGCTGAAAAACAAAAGTTAAAAAAGCAAATCTTACAAATGCCCAAAAGTTCAATTGTGTTTGTGATAAGTGTCCAAATAATATGATATGTGCGCATTCAATCTTCTTATTACGATTCAACAAATTAAGTATTATGTTAGACCACCGTTATAAGACATTGATGACCAGACCTTGAACATTTAAGACGCGTCTATCCACAATACGAGATCCCTTAGCACACGTTTTCAACACATAAACCGAGGTACACGGTATTGGCCAAAACCAAGTCATGATTGTGCGTGTTTTTTTGTGTATGTGTTAATTTTAGTAAGATATATGTGTTTGAGTGAAATATATTTGAGTAGTAAAGTTTGACGTTTTCTTAAATTAAGGCTACTCGTAATAATACGATGTCACAACCAACTTTACCATTGACATTTCAGCTTCGCATAAACTTTCTTTTAATAGTAATTTTAAAGACCAACTTTCTTTTAAATGTAATAGACAGTTATCATCACTATAAAAATACACTCAACTTAACAAAAACATGTCCTACCAAAACTATAACGACTCGGTCATTCGAACCATCGAGTTCTCCACAAATGCACCTAATAAGGGCATCAACACATTTCAGAAGTCCCATATTGGCATTACACGCGTCTTCACAAAGACGATCTAACTTTGATTGTAAAAAAAGAAAGCTAACGTGACGCTGGAAAACAAAAGTAAAAAAAGAAAATCTTACAAATTCCCCAAAGTACACTTGTATTTTTGATAAGTGTCCAAATAATATGATATGTGCGCATTCAATCTTCTTATTACGATTCAATAAATTAAGTATTATGTTAGACCACCGTAATAAGACATTGATGATCAAGCCTTGAACATTTAAGAGGCGTCTATCCACAATACGAGATCCCTTAGCACATGTTTTCAACACAAAAATAAAAGTTCACGCTATTGGCCAAAACCAAGTCATGAGTGTATGTGTTAATTAAGGCTACTCGTAATAATACTATGCCACAACCAACTTTACCATTGACATTTTAGCTTCGCATAAACTTTCTCTTAATAGTTTAATTTTACAGACCAACTTAATATAATAGGCCAACTATCTCCACTATCAAATATACTCAACTTAACACAAACATGTCCTACAAAAACTATAACGACTTTGTCATCAACCAACGAGTTCTCCACAAATGCACCTAATAGGTGGATATACACGTTTTCGAAGTCTCGCACTGGCATTACACGCGTCTTCACATGTTTTATTAAAGATGATCAAACGTTGAATGTAAAAAAAAAAGCTAACGTGACACCGAAAAACAAAAGTAAAAAAAGCAAATCTTACAAATGCCCAAAAGTACACTTGTGTTTGTGACAAGTGTCCAAATAATATGTTATGTGCGCATTCAATATTCTTCTTACGATGCAACAAATTAAGTATTATGTTAGACCGCCGTAATAAGACATTGATGATCAAGCCTTGAAAATTTAAGACGAGTCTATCCACAATACGAGATCCCTTAGCACACGTTTTCAACACAGAAACCGAGGTACACGGTATTGGCCAAAACCAAGTCATGACTGTGTTTTTTTGTGTATGTGTTAATTTTAGTAAGATATACGTGTTTGAGTGAAATATATTTGAGTAGTAAAGTTTGACGTTTTTTAAAATTAAGGCTACTCGTAATAATACGATGTCACAACCAACTTTACCATTGACATTTCAGCTTCGCATAAAGTTTCTCTCAATAGTAATTTTACAGACCAACTTAATCTAATAGGCTTTATCTTTACTATAAAAATACACTCAACTTAACACAAACATGTCCTACCAAAACTATAACGACTCGGTCATTCGAACCACCGAGTTCTCCAAAAGTGCACCGAATAGGTGCATCGACACGTTTTAGAAGTCCCACACTGGCATTACACGCATCTTCACAAAGACGATCTAACGTTGATTGTAAAAAAAGAAAGCTAACGTGACGCTGAAAAACAAAAGTAAAAAAAGCAAATCTTACAAATGCCTTAAAGTACATTTGTGTTTGTGATAAGTGTCCAAATAATATGTTATGCGCGCATTCAATCTTCTTATTACGACTGAATAAATTAAGTATTATGTTAGACCACCGTAATAAGACATTGATTATCAAGCCTTGAACATTTAAGAGGCGTTTATCCACAATACGAGATCCCTTAGCACACGTTTTCAACACAAAAACCAAAGTACACGGTATCTGCCAAAACCAAGTCATAATTGTGTGCGTTTTTTGTGTATGTGTTAATTTTAGTAAGATATATGTGTCTAAATGAAATATATTTGAGTAGTAAAGTTTGACGTGTTCTTAAGTTAAGTCTACTCGTAATAATACGATGCCACAACCAACTTTACCATTGACATTTCAGTTCGCATAAACTTTCTCTCAATAGTTTTATTTTACAGACCAACTTAATATAATAGGCCAACTATCTTCACTATCAAATATACTCGACTTAACACAAACATGTCCTATCAAAACAATAACGAATCGGTCATCCGAACCACGGAGTTCTCCACAAATACACCTAATAGGTGCATCGACACGTTTTCGAAGTCTTACATTGGCATTACATACGTCTTCACATGTTTGATTAAAGATGATCTAACGTTGATTGTAAAAAAAAAGAAAGCTAACGTGACACTGAAATAAAAGTAAAAAAAGCAAATCTTACAAATGCCCCAAAGTACACTTGTATTTGTGATAAGTATCCAAATAATATGATATGTGCGCATTCAATCTTCTTATTACGATTCAATAAATTAAGTATTATGTTAGACCACCGTAATAAGACATTGATGATCAAGCCTTGAACATTTAAGACGCGTCTATCCACAATACTAGTATTAACTTAATTATAAGAAACTTATGGTTAATTTGAGTATTAACTTAATTATAAGGGCTTATTTTATAAATAAATAGTATATTTTAGAAAGTTTTTTAATTTTGATTAAATTTATAATTTAGTTAATCGTATTTAAAATATTTTTCTTTTATTTTTATA
The DNA here is from genome assembly GCA_025667525.1 of Glebionis coronaria. NCBI lineage: Eukaryota > Viridiplantae > Streptophyta > Magnoliopsida > Asterales > Asteraceae > Glebionis > Glebionis coronaria. The sequence continues at coordinate 548,332,250 of CM046879.1, read as the reverse complement.
AATTTGTTACATTTACTTGGTACTTGGTGGAATATAATTGCGAATCACATCACACAATGGCATTTGGGACCTTAATCGCATTGGATCGCAAAACGTATTTTGAATCCAAGATTGTACGATTATCTTATTTTTGTTTTTAATAAAGTTAAATGAATCGAATTTTGTTTTGTTTTATTTTATACATATGTTTTTATTGATGAGTTTTATTATAAAAAATTTAATTTTATACACATTCAAGTTTTTCAAGCCAAGCTCAAGCTTTGATCAAGCCTTATCAAGTCAAGCTCAAGCCTGAATTGTTAAAGGTTGACAAGCTATCAAGCCAAGCTCAAGCATACAATTGTTTTATCAAGCGAAACTCAAGCCCTATAAAACTTGAGCTCGGCTCGACTTGATTGCATCCATACCCTAAAGTACACTTGTGATTGTGATAAGTGTCCAAATAATATGATATGTACGCATTCAATCTTCTTATTATGGTTCAATAAATTAAATATTATGTTAGACCACCGTAATAAGACATTGATGGTCAATCTTTGAACATTTAAGATGCGTCTATCTACAATACGAGATCTCTTGGCACACATTTTCAACACAAAAACCAAGGTACACGGTATTGGCCAAGATCATGTCACGATTGTGTGCTTTTTGTGTATGTGTGAATTTTAATGAAATAAGTATGTTTAAGTGAACTTTACCATTGTCATTTCAGCTTCGCATCAACTTTCTCTGAATTCATTTTTAACCAACTTAATGTAATATAATAACTAACTTCATAATCATAATATACTCAATTTAACATAAACATGTTTTACCCAAACAATAATCACACTCTGACACTCAAACTACAGAATTCTTCGCAAATGCACCTAACACTCGTTTTCGAAATGCCTTGCACGCGTCTTCACATGTCTTATTAAGAATGGTCCAAGTTAGTTGCGACGCCAATGATAAAGAACGAAAGCCGATGTAATGCTCGACTAACACAGAAAAAAAGTAATAACCAAATGGCATATTCGTAAGGTTTTTGACTTTTAAGAGGAGGTCAAGGATTCAAACCTGAATAGGTGTGTACATTTATGGTAACTGCGAAGGTTCACCGCGACGAATAAAGACAATCCAAAAAGATAGTCGACACGAGATTTATCGGCTCAAAGTATCGAGTCAGAAAAAATATAATACATCCGTCACATAATAAATGTCCACTTTTATTTTCCAAAGTCTTTGATATTCAACTTTGACCATGTATAGTTTTATTTGTATTATATAATACTTGATAAAAGTTATATGAATAGATAAAGTTTTTAAATGTATTTTGAATGGTATAACTTTTATCAAGTACTCCTTCCGTCCTAAATTATTGTCAACTAGACTTTTCTGAGTTGTCTCAAAATTATTGTCCACTTCCAAAAAATAGATAAAGAATTTAGTTCGAATTTATCATATTATTCTCACTAGAGGTTATTATTACAAAAGATAGTGAAGTTTTAAATTAATTAGTTGAGGGTAAAATAATTATTTATACAAAAAGTATGAGAGAGAAAACTGCAATAATGATGTTTTTTAAAACTGTGTGTTTTTTGTCTATGAAAAATAATTTTAGAACAAATGGAGTATTATATAACACGAATAAAAATATTTATTATAAAAGAGATAAAAAAAATTTTAAAAAATCTAAACAAACACTTAGTATAAGACAAAGAAGTAAAAAAAAAAAATAATTGGCTTAGCCCAGTTGACCATCAAAGTTTTCTGGAGGTTTAGGGTTTAAGAAGCCAAAGGTTTTCCCTCTCGGATGAAGCGGATAAGAGGGTTTAACATAACTAGGCGAGTGTTCGAAGAAAATATTTTACCCGCTTGAGTATCATTTCACAACACAGCCCACTAAAATTTAACTTTCTACAAAAAAAGTAACAAAAAAACAAAAAGGAAAAAAACAAAAACTTAATGCCACGTCATCATCATTTTAAAAAGAAATAAAAAACCCCCTATAAATAACAAACCCCTTCACAAAGCCTCACTTCCTATTTTACCCACCCCACTCACTCACTCCCCAAAAACAATCACTTATTCCGATCACCGTCGTAGCACCACCGTAACCCCACCGTCAACCGTCACCGGCAACTTTTTCCGATCAAAAACTTTTTCACCATGACGTTATCATTTCTCTTATGACGTTAAAAAACACAAAATTTTGTATAATTTTTAGTTAATCCGCTGTGTTTTCAGTACAAAACAGCAATTAATTTTTATAATTTTTTTTTATAAAATTACAGTTATGCCGTTGACGATGACAATGAAGATACAGCCAATAGATTCTGAGAAAAGTTTTGAATCATCAGTTACAAAAACCGTTCCGAAATCGAGGTTTAAGCGGTTGTTTGATTTCTCGAGTTTTAAGCGGTCTGTATCATCCGAACCGGTCGAATTCGTTGAACCGAATTCGGTTTGTTTGGATAAAATGGTGATTAGTTTTATAGAAAATGATAATAATAATAATAATGAAAATGAGGCTGTTAGTGATGATGATGATGTTAGTTGTTTTGGTAATTCAGTTAATGAGGGCTTTACTGATCTTTTAAAGGTATTTTTTTTTTTATTTTTTTAGGATTTTTATATAAATTTTTTTATTAAATTTTATTAAATTTTATAGAATTTTATAAAATTTGATAGAATTTATGGGGTGTTTGTTTTGGATTATATACTATTTACGGGATTATGTTTTATAAACCCAGGGGTGTTTGTTTAAGCTTGTTTTTGGGCTCATGAGCTTTATCTGATTTCGCCTTTATGTTTCATAAGCTTTAATTTTCCGGCTTGTTACGAAGGTTATATGATTACATCATATAAGCTTATTATGATGCCGGAAAATTTGGGCTTATGAAACATAAGGCGAAATCAGATAAAGCTCATCAGCCCAAAAATAAGCTTAAATAAACACCCCTCAGTTTATGAGCTTATCTGATCTCGGATTATGTTTTGTAAACTCCAAGGGTGTTTGTTTAAGCTTATGAAATATGAGCCGAAATCAGATTAGCTCACAAGCCCCGAATGAGGTTAAATAAATGCTCCTGAGTTTATGAGCTTATCTGATCTCGGCTTAAGGGGTGTCTGTTAAAGCTTGTTTTTGGACCTATGAGCTTATCTGATTTCGGTTTATGTTTCCTAAGCCCAAATTTTCCGGCTTATTTTAAAAGCTTATATGATTAGATCATATAAGCTTATTACGATGGCGGAAAAATTGGGCTTGTGAAACATAAGGCGAAATCAGATAAAGCTCATAAGCCCAAAAATAAGCTTAAACAAACAACCCTGTGAGATGGTATATAATATTCAAAAAACACCTCCATTCGGATATGATTTTTGTATGACTGTGAACTAATGTGATGTTTTTGTGTTTGGTTTGTAGAGTTTGGTGGTGTGTGAAAGTGTTGCTGAGAGGAATTTGTTGGCGGATGTTGCGAAAATGGTGTTTGAGAAGAATAAGAGGAAAGATGAGATTAGTAGGAAGATGGTTGTTGATGGTTTGTTGGGTTGTGGTTATGCTGTTGCTATATGCAAATCTCGTTGGGAGAAGACTTCGACCTATCCTGCAGGTATATGATTTGCTCGTTTATCTGTTATTCTGCATTTTGGTATAGCAAATAAAGGTAGTCTTCAAGTATATTTAGAGAACTTGAAAATGTAAATTTTGATCATATTGTTTATTGTGTGAAATGACGGATATGTTTATTGGTTCATAATTATCGGTTTATTGCGTTATGATATAGCTGATAAAGGTAATTTTGAAGGATTGTGCGAAAATTTTGAAATGTAGATTTTGATCATCTTGTTGTTTGTTTGTGTTTTGAATATGTTTATTGCTTATCTTATTTTTTGGGACCGAAAATTGACATATCAAGTTTATTAAAATTGGTGATCTGATTATTTGGGGCCTAAATAAGCTGTTTTGTATAATTTGATATGTATTGCTTATTGTATTACTTGTGGGTCAAATGAGTTGTTTTGAAGGGGATTGAAATTCCGATATGGATTTGATTTTGCTGTTTTGATCAATCATTGATGGTCTTTTTGGGATTGGGTATGAACAGGGGAATACGAGTATATTGATGCTATGATCGACAAGGAACGATTGATAATCGACATAGATTTCAGACCAGCGTTTGAAATAGCAAGATCAACCAAAAGCTACAAGGCAGTTCTCCAAACACTCCCCCAAGTATTCGTGGGCAAACCTGACCGTCTCCAGAAGATCGTCAACATCGTTTCAGATGCAGCGAAACAAAGCATGAAGAAGAAAGGAATGCCTTTGCCACCATGGCGTAGAGCTGATTATGTTAAAGCCAAATGGCTCTCACCTTTCACTCACATCGCTAACACCACAGTCAAAACAGATGACAGTCCTGCTGATAAACAGTCCTTCAATGAGAAAACTACCAAACCAAATCCAATTTCAGACCCCAAAGATCCAATTTTGGTCGATGAACTTGAAGCAGTGGGAGCTAAACCAGAAGTTGAAAAATCCGAGGAAGCTGTGAAACAGTGGGAGCCCGTTGAGATCAAACCAAAGGCACCAAAAACTGGTGGCAAAGTCATAAGTGGCTTAGCTTCAGTGATCGAAGGCAAATGATATATAATAACAACTACAGTACTACATATGGAGTTTTAAATCGTCTATTACCCATAATTGGTCCAAATTTTCGTTTCGATTTTGAGGTTATTGGTTTGCTTACCATATAAAAAATGGAACCCAGATCACAAAACTGGTTTGGATCAAATGGGACTAGACTATAAGGTTTTGGTATTTTGACTATCCTTTTGTTTTGTTTGTTTTAGTTATATTTCTGGTATATTTGAGACCGGAAAAAAATAGAAAAAAAATATATATAGCGAAGAAGAAGATGATATATGAGGTGGGTAGACAGAAGTCCCCTTAGGTGTTTTTTGTTGTAAGGGTCCATCTTTTTACTAACTGCTTTTCATAATAATAATAATAATCGAAATATAAATAAACAAATAAATGGTATATTCTATAGTTTGTAGCATATTTTCTACCTGATCATTTGTTTATTTTCCTGTCAGATGTTCAATAATGTTGTTTATTTTCTAAGATGTTTTTGTTTGCTGATGTTGTTTTATGTGTCATCTGTCGACTTAGCTGAGTAGTATTATGGGTATATTAGACCCGCGTAGGTGACTAGTTTTCTGATCTTGCAGTAGTTATCTTTGGGGTTATGTTTGCAGTAGTTTTCGTGCTATGTTTTTTGCGGCATCAGTTGTTAGTGAGCTGTGTTTAGTGGAAGTTAATGCTATATCATGGGTATGTTAGAGTTCTATCGAAAGTTTAGGTGACGAAAAGTGTCGATCTGGTTTCGGACAACACTTTTAAGGAAATGGGTAGGTGAGAAAAGTTCTGATCTTGTGGTGTGTTAACTTCTGGGTGAGGTTTATTTGAATGTTGAAGTAAAATGGTCCCCCTTGAATGTTAATGAAATTGAATATGGATGGCTAGAAGCTAACTTTGAGGTGAGATTGAAGGGTGTTATTCTCAAGGTCCCCCATGCTGGTTACCTAATTTGGATATGTGTATATCCATCTACCTAATGTGTATCTTACCCTACACATCCTCTTGGTTGGCATTGTTTAAGACCCATCGAACACGACGTTTGTCCCGTTCGTACCCTAACACGTTTCAAGTGTCCGCACCGCTTGAGGCCGTGCTTGTCCTTACTTTATTATTGATTGATCTATTTTTGGTGATCCCGCGTATAGTGTCGTATTAGTGGAACAGTTGGGGGCTGGTTCACCTTGTGACAATGTGGCATGTTTGTGGGCATGTACAAGACTTGTGTTATGGCGCGTTGCTCAGTTGGTAATAAACGAGTAATTTTTGACTTAGAACATTGTAAGCAGGTAAATTAAGTTGCAAGTGAGCTTGAGTTTGCAGGGCACAAAATTCTTGACCCTCACGTGCCACATGAATTCTAGAGTTACAACATGCTTTAATCGGTTCTTAAAAGACTACTCACGTGCTTGTCTTTGTACTTTGGTTGTATTAACAAAGCAAATAATAATAACGTGACCTTAGTTCAATATATTTGTATATTCCTCTCGTGCCTAAACAAGATTTTTCTCATTATTTCTCATTCCAGAAAGTGTTCTCGATGAAATAGTACGACTTTAAAAGAAACATATCTAAATTCGTATTCTAGAACCTTGATTTGTTGTATGTGGAGGTCGTGCTTCGCGTCTTTGTGAGCCTTAACGAGGCTATGACGAGCCTTTTAGAACCGTGGTATACTCAGTCTTTCGGATAATTAACATACATGTTTTATGTTTAATTTCGTAAAAAGCATGAGTTGACACTTAACAAGTTATAAAAGGAGTGTTTAATTTTCACTGCAATGCTTGGGTTACTCTTTAAATAATAAGTTTGAAACTTTTTCGTAGAAACACTTTGTAGTTACTAAGTTGTTTTTTTTTTTTTTTTTTTTTTTTTTGGTAACCGTGATTTCCGACTCATTGGCCGACTAATCCACGGGGTTTGAGTCTACCGCCACACAGACTCAAACCAGGTAAAGCCCTCCCTTTTCAGAAGGTTGGCGTGACCATTTCAAAATTGTTTGCACCTAGTGAAAATTGAACTTCACACCTTTGTAGTTACAAGTTACATATGTCTAGTCAAGAAAAAAAGTCTCAAGACACAATACTATTAGATTAGTGAAAAAGTGTTCTTTAAAAAAGATTAAAGAAGTCATAAACTTTAATTTTTGGATATTAACGCACATCTTGAGATCAAATATAGTTAATATCGATATGTTAATTTTGTAAATAACACGTCTCAAATATTAAATTAATACTTTAAGAAGTTAACAAGTGGATGAAATGCAAGTATGTTAACATGTGGAGGAGTATAATCTAATGCGACAAACTAAGGAAATCCTATTTGGATGATTTTTCACTAGATTCTTGTCTAACCCAACACAATTGTTTATTAATACTATTGTATTAAAAAATGACATCCACTTAATCATGAAAGGTAAAGAATAACGTTTTAGTATGCATTCATTCAGACTAGTGGCGGACCTTGAACATTTATTTTAGGAGGGCCAAGTTATATTTTACATAACAAAATAAAAAATTGTACAATAACTTTCAGACGGAATGCATAATATATACATTATTCGTCACGATCTTTGGGAGGGCCGGAGCCCTCCCAGTCTCCACTAATGTCCGCCCCTGATTCGGACTAGTTGATTAAGCTTAAATGATGGATTTATTAACTTATTAGTTTATATTATCATGATGTGTGTGATGGTAAGTATTTGATGATAATTTTTATAACTTTATTTATTAATTTTATATTCACATTGATGTTAAGAAAGTAAAAATGTGAAATCAAAAATCGCTAAAAATAAAATAAAAAATGAAAGTTAATAAAATTTATTGAAATTGACATTATATTAAAAAGCACAAAATTTTAAAAATTATGACGAACTTAGTTATTAAAACAATAAATAAATAAATAAATATTTTAATTTAAAATAAAAATATTATTTTAATAACTTGTTATGAAATTTTGTTACAAAATGTTGTTACAAATGTTCATATGATATAAAATATAAAAAAAAAACACCAATAACTTGTTATATTTAATAAATAAAACTGACTGAAAATTCAACCTTACTAAATATAAAAAGCCTCAAATGTTTTATAATATAATTATAAATGTTTTAAATAAGTTAAAATTAAGTATTTAATTAAGTTTACAATTTGACTTGTAAGCATATATAAGAAAGTTATTAAAATTTTGTGTTTTAGGTAAGAAGATATAAGTTTATACAAAAATATTATATCAAGAAAATTTCTATTTTTATTTAATTAATTGCACACATTATCTTTATGTACTTTTTACATTCTAACTTAGTAGTTATATAAATTAAACTAAACATTTAGTAAAAGCCTATGAGGTTATAATATATAAGCCATAAGTCGTCTATATAACAGAAATATAAGCTCAATTCATAAGTTTAACTAAACACCCCTCAAGATGATCATATCAATAATATTAGTACACATTTTTATACTTTACAGAAATGGTAGTTTAATTCGATATGAAAGGTTTTTAGTAGTTTTGGAGCCACCAACGATAAGGGATTATCAGGTTAAAACACATTTGTATTTGATAACAAACAACTAACGGTTAAATAATCTGTAATTGCTCTTATTCAAAATATTTCATGAAGAATTAAATCTGGGCGTCATCGTTTTGGCTCTAAAATTACATATATGCATTATTTATTTATTTTTTAAAATGTATACGTCTTCTGTGCCATTTTCCACATTTGTAACATGTTTAACAAACAACTATTGCTAACGGTTAATCGTACTATTTATTGCTACTGTTTACTGTTTTCGCTACAACTCGTTTCGTCAAACATACGGCTTAATCCAAACCAAGACGATATGCTTGTTGGCAAACGCGGATATTCTTAATTCGGCCGGCGGTTTAAGAATATTGAAACGAGATAGTGTTATTCGGCTATCGAATTCTACTTTATACTAAAAGATCCGTCTTCTTGGCATAACTACAAGTTTTTTAATAAGTATTGAGATGTAGTTTTAATAAATGACAAGAGTTAGCATCACTTGGATTATTAAAAAGCATTTTGATATCCCAAATGCAAATAGGTTAGAAATGTGTGTTTTTATCATGTAAAAAGACACAAATTCATTTGGTGACTAAAACCGTCAAATGGGATGCACAATATTCCTTTTCATTGGTTTTGTTAGTAAATATATTTGTATACATTTTTTGAAATAATAAATAAATAAAGAAAAGTTAAATAATAAAAATTAAAAAGCATGGTTATGCGGAGAATATGATGTGAAGAACAATTTTTAAATAATTCTTTATGTTTAGGTTACGGTCAAAGTCGTCATGTGTTGGTTCTCGAAGTCGCCATTTTTGTCTTTTTATTTTTACACTTTTTTTCTTATGAACTTGAAATAAATTTGACGTGTTTTTGGTTTTATACTTTTTTTCTCTTTTGGGCAAAGGAGAATAATACTTCGGTAAAATATTGGTTTAGTAATATACTACTATCTCCGTCTTAAAGATTATTGTTCATATACAAAAAATACATAATTTTAAAAAAAATTGTATTAATTAGTCGTTTAATTTTTACAAAAGCATAAAAAGAACAGTTTTATTTTATAGCATTGCTATATCCTCCTACAACATATGACTACATATCCTCCTACGCACACAAGAATATTAAATATTTGTTTTCCACTAATTCTCTCTCCGCATCTAAACCGTCCTTTCTGACATTTGTCATGATCCTCTGAGTAGGAAGATTTGTAGGTTGTTTTTGTAGGAGGATATAGCATTTTTGTTTATTTTATGATAATTAATTCTTATTTTTTATTTTTATAAATACTAATTTGAACTAAGAGTAACTAATAATAACTTTTATTTTTAAAAGTAAATAATAATTTTAGGACAAATGTAAAAAGAAAGATGGAACATAATATTAGGACGAATGTAATAATATTTTTGTATAAATCAATCACGTGAAAATAAACCATTTCATGCACATATAAAACAATATAAAATTAGGGTATATTTGACGCGTAAGTTTATAAAAATTTATCAAAATGTGAGTTTATTTCTTCCGAAAGGGCAAGGTTATCCAAGACCCCCTATTGTTACAATTTATACCCCTCTACTTTTTCTATTTTTTTTTTATTTTTATAACTTAGTATTTGATATAAAACTGTGAAAATGAAAGTACGGAAAAAAATAATAAGTTTTTGTGACTAAAAAATTAAACATACAAAAAACACGAAACATAAACTGATAAAAACTGTGTCTGGCTGAAGCAGGGATTAAAAAGTCACGTAAGGCTTTGAGATGCAAATAGGTTAGAAATGTGTGTTTTTATCATGTAAACGAACCGGACGAACATGAACGGAGCTTTGTTCATGTTCGTTTATTTAATTTTAACCGGACAAATGAACGAACTCGGACGCTTAACCGGACCAGTTTTCTTGTTCGTGTTTGTTTAATAAGAAAATGAGGTGTTCATGTTCGTTTATGCTCGTTTATTAAGAAACTAAACGAACCTCACACGAACATAAACGATCGATCATAAATGAGCGAAGAAAAAAACATATAATTTATCAAATTATGCATAATATTTTGTATTTTAGGTTTTGTTTTGTTTAAACATCTTAGTTCTAAATGTACACAGTTAAAAGATATGATATACGAGCATAAACATATAAATGAACATAAACGAACGTTAATGAACATATAATCGGACATTCATGAACATAAATGAGCGAACGCGACTTTTGTTTATGTTCGTTCATTTAACTAAACGAACGTAAAATGATGTTCATGTTCGTTCATTTAATAAATAAATGAACATAAACGATCTTTTAGCCGAACGGTTCATAAAATATCCAGTGAACGTTCAGTTCATTTACAGCCCTATGTATAGTAGAACCCCTTCCGAAAATATAAGTATTTTTAAAAATAAGTCTCGTTTAATTGACATTTGTTTCTTTTTTCAGTATACGTAATATTATAAATAAATAAGCTATTAAATGAAATACTTTTAAAACAAATGTCTAAAAAAAACTTTCATTTAATAGCTTATTAAATTGTCACCATAACTCTAAATTGAGAAAAATCTTCTACCACGTATTCTTTTTTCCAAAGAAGTTTTGGTAATGTTAAAAAAAAAAAAAAAAGTTTTGGTGATTGCTAAGGAGATTTTTTACAATCTTCTGAAATGGTTGAATCTTGTCAGGGTAGAATCATAATCAAATGTGATCCACTGCACAAAGATTTTCTAGCTGTAATTTATACTGTTATATTTGACTTTTACTGACCTTTAAGTTTACATTTTATGCACTAATATATCATGCATTTCGATAAATCGAGATCTATTTATAAAAATCGATGTATTTTAAAAAAATTAATATTACATCAAAAAAATTAATGAATGTCTCAAAGCCTTACGTGACTTTCTAATTCCGTCCCGGGATCATATAATGTGTACTTGTGTAGACCATGATTTTGTATGAGATTTTCCAAAGACACATTTAAAAAACAACACGGCTACTCAAATCAAAATCATCGTAGCTATATGTAAACATGGTTGTTGTGATTTCATTTTACCAATAGCTCCAATCATTTTCTTATTGAATTGTCACCAAAATGACACAACAAGATGACCTCAAGGTATTAAGTAAAGCCAATGCTACCTAAAGGGAATTAAAATGATCATAAATTTCATTGATGATGAAAAGGAAAAGGACTAAAATGTAAAGAAAAAGTTGTGAAAAACTACAAGCAATGATAACTTTGAGAGAAAAAAAAAAAAAAAAAAAGAAAAAGCAAAATTATGAACTTTCTTTATACTTAGTTGGGTAAGGAATCATCTTTCAGATATTGTTGCTTTACCAAACTTTTTTCCCAAACTACAAGTTACCTTATATAATAAATATAAAAGCAATAATTTCTTTTGTTTGTTTTAGAAAATGGATTTTTTAATTGGTCTGATCAAACTAGCAAATCACGGTTTAATCGGTTTAAGCAACGATTCAACTGGATTTTTCACTTAAAACCAAAGTTCGATCATCTGATCAAGTTACAGATCAACCAGTTTAACCGGTCGAATCTACGTGCGATTTAAAACTACTAGTTACTACTTCTACTACTTGTGTTGGTTGATTACATATATATAATCTTCAAATGTATTAATTGGACTAGCTTATTGTATGATAAGTCGTGTGATGGATAATATATCAAGTCAAACAATCTATTGGTCAAATAAATGACGATTTGATGCATTAGATGCACCTAATACATAAGCATAATTGTGTGACTAGTAGTTTTCTTCTAACATGTGACTAGAAATCTAAAAATATGCAAAAATAACATTTTATGAGAGCAGGTTTTTCTAAAAACATTAATATGTTGTAACAACAAAGCTATATCAATTACTCATTAAAGACCATTTGAGTAGTAAATTTAAATGTCGTTTTTCAGAATGTCGAGTTGTGAAATTCACATCTCCTTTCGTTTTTCGATCTTTTTGACCGAATAGGCTAGAATTTGGTACTTGGTATTTCAAGAATAGCATTCTTTTTCCATTTCGAGATTGATAATACTGAACTCGCCGATCACACATGTGTGTCGTTTACATACTGTTATGAAAGTATTCAATCATGCCGATTCTTACTCTTTTAGCATTTGCTTATAGTTTGTCTTATACGATAGTAGAGCATAGATTTATTCATTACTCGTATTTCAGTGTTCAGTCTTTATTATTGAGCCTATGTGTCAAAATGTTATGGGCTTTAAAATAAACGAATAAATTATGGGTTGGTTAAACATTATGGTATGCATGTTTAGGTTGGGCTAATATTTTAGATCCAGTTAATGGACTGTTTCCTGAAATGGGCTGAGCTGGTATGATTCAATGACATGACAAATGAAATTGAGAAACCTGCTGACATGACTAATGTATCTTTAAGGGGGCGTTTGGTATGCAGTTTAGGCTGAAAGAATTGAACCTAAAGTTAAAAAATTTGTTTGTTTTGTGATTATGGATTTTGAAAAGATTTAAAATATAACCAACTAAACTATCTTGAATCTGGATTCAAGATAAATCAACAAACTTTATTAATAACAACTAATTTGTGATGACTCTAGTATTTAAAATAATAATAGTTTTACAATCAACCTCAGAATAACAACAATCTAGAGATCTTAATCTCTGAATCAAATAACAAGAAAAGTAATCAATCGTAAAGTAATAGTAGGTGAAAGTTATGAAGACTTACGAGACGACTCTAGCTTATATACTGCTACATCTTTGGTTAAAATACGAATGAGTCTCTCATCTTCCAAACTTGACAAAGTTGCACCAAACTTGCTATACAATTTTTTTTTAGAACGGAAAATGTTAGTGGTTAGTGAGTCGAGTCGTGCAATAACATCTAAGCGGAAGAATGTCTTCTTCGAACCCTCGCCTAGTTATGTTAGACTCCTTATCCGCTTCGCCTGAGAGGCCCTTGGTAGGTCTTGAACCCAAGACCTCCAGGAAACCTCCCCCAAGGAAACCACTTAGTGGAACCTTAGTGGCCAACTGAGCTAAGCCAGTTGGTTAAACTTGCTATACAACTTATATACAAGTTTACAACATTTACAACATTTACAATGTTAGTCTCTGTAATATAATTCTGGAAATAAGATTACTTTTAACACCCTCCCTTAATCTTATTATGAAATAGATCAATAAGCCCCATTTTAGAACATAGAAAGTTATGTCGATGTCACATCCTTTGGTTAGAACATTTGCAATCTGATCTACAGTGCATGTCTTAACAGTTTTGATTACCACAACAATAACCTTTTCCCTTACAAAATGTAAATCAATCTCTAAATGTTTTGTTCTCATGAAAAATAAGATGGGCTGTAATTTTTATTACAGAATTATTGTCACAAAACACTTGTACTTATAAATGTTTTTAGCAATTTAAATCTTTTAGTATCTTTATAATCCAAACTATCTCAGAAGTAATAGAGGCAAGAGATCTATACTATGGTTTCGTTAAACTTTTGGATATTATGTTTTGTTTCTTACTTTTCCAAGAAACCAAAGACCTATTCATAAAGATACAAAACATATCTTCTGGTAATAGTACACCTAGCCCAATCGGCATCAGTATAAGCTTTTAAGCTAACACTAGACGCAGATGATTTACACACACCAATCCCTTTACCTAGAGAACCCTTAAGGTATCTTATTAGCTTCAAAGTAGTTTTTAGATGACTTTTAAGAGGACCGTGCATAAACTGACTAAGACAAGAAACGATGTAAGAATTATCAAGTCTAGTAGTGGTCATGTATATCAACTTCTCAATCAATTTTTGGTAATCAATTATATTCTCAAGAAAAGGATCATCATCACTTGGCTCAGTAGCCAAACTAATATTATGTGGCATAGGAATATAAGAGGGTTTACTTGTCAATAGACCAAACTCATAAATTAGATCAAGACAATACTTTCTCTAATTCAAACAAACATCTGTAGGAGTTTCTAAATCTTCTATTCCAAGAAAATACTTTAACTTTCCTAAACTTTCAATCATGAATTTAGATTTTAGCAACTTCTTAAACTTTTTAATAGCAGGCAAGCAAAAACCGGTGATTATTATATCATCTAAATACACAAGTAAAGCAATAAAACAGTTATCACTAGACTTAGAAAACAAGCTATAATCACTTTTACTATGCTTAAGCCCATTTTCCACAAGAACAAAAGTAAGCTTATCATTCGACTACATGGGTGCTTGTTTTAAACTATAAAGAGATTTATTCAATCTGCACACTCTCTTTTCATCACTAGGAAAATACCTAGGTGGTAATTTCATATAAACAGTTTCATGTAAATCTTCATATAAGAAAGCATTATTAATGTCTAGCTGATATAAAGACCAACCAGAATGGATAGCAAGGTTAATCAAGCATATAACAGTAACCATCTTAACAACAAGAGAAAAAGTATCTTTAAAGTATATTCCCTCATTTTCATTAAACTTTTGAGCAACCAGTCTGGCTTAAAACCTTTCAACATCCCCATCAGATTTAGATTTAGTCTTGAAAACCTATTTAAATCTAGTAGCCTTTCTTCCATCATGAAAATCAACAAGTTCCCAAGTATTGATTCGATATAAATCTCCATTTCAGCATTCATAGCATCAACCCAATGTTAATGTTGTGAAGCTTCCCAAAATTTATTAGGTTCATATGTTTTATTAAGAACAAAAGTAAAGCAGTAACTATCTCTAGTCAAATTAGAATAACTTGTATAAACTAGGGGGTTGAATAGTTTCTCTACTTAAATATCAGTTTATAATAATTCTTTTCAAAATAGTTAGATTCTACTAATTTATGTGAAATCTTCTTATGCACAATATGAACAAGTGATAGTATTGTTAAGCTTATAATCACAAGGTATATGCAAATATGAATAAAGAATGTAAAGAGATTAAGGAAATGAAAGATCAATCCAAACGCCAAGGATTTATAGTGGTTCGACCACAAAACTCTATCTTCATCCCTACTCCACACCTCGAGTATCCTACTTGAGAGTTCACTTATCAACAAGCTCCTTCAAGGTGGAGAAATCTTACACGCCGCTTAACCAATTTCCGACTCTAAGATAAAAGTCGAGCCCTAATCTTAGTTAGGACCAATATGCACCAATATACTTTAAGGCCTAAGTATTAACCACAATACATACACAAATTCCATATTACACACCAATTTAGATCTTAAAAAATACACATGAATGAATTAAAGTTTGGATCTTAAATGGATCTTGAACTTGACACAACACTTCAAGGATGATCGTTTTCTTCTCTTTTCACTTAAGAGGATGGGATTGGAGGAGAAAGATTCACTTCTTAAACAAGGATAATCAAATAAATGATCAAGGATTTGAAATATTATATAAGTGGTTTTGAATATAAGAAAGTGTGTGTAAAAGAAGTGGTAAGAAAAGTTAGAAATGATCCACTATTTATAGGAAATAAGGGTAACGACTATATCTGCCCAAGGTTCATTAAATGTTCCTACGATTCAATATATTTAAGGAACCGCGAGTACTTATAAGGAACCTCAAGCTTTAGACTTTGCTCCATTTTTAACTACAATAGGAAAAACTTATCTGGTTAGGATATTATCTTAAAGGGAATATCCTAAGGAATCATATGGAATAATCTTATAAGATTTTTCATTTCCATTAACACATTTTCTTAAAAATAAAGCTTATTAAAAAAACTTTTGTCACTTTTAAATAAAAGTGAGGTTTAAGAAAATAGTTAATCCTTGATCAGTTAGTTAGGCTAAGAACTTGTTTATTCATACCTTAAGTGATTGTAGATGAAATGGAAGCTTAATAAACTCAAGAATTCGATATTCGGCGTTTTTGCTAAATACTTGTTTTTATATATTATCGTAAACAAAACAAAGCAAGACCGAAAATGCAAATAACGTTTTTAGGCATCATTGCATTAACAATCCTCTTTTTTATTGAGACAACTTATAAACTCAATCATGTATAAAAACAAGATTTTCTAAGACGATTTTATTCCATTTCTCTTCCTGTTTCGAAGTAAAAAAGATAGCCAATGTCTTGAGGAAGAGAAGAATCTACATTGCTAAAGCTCCCCTTTGTTGCTTACCCTCTTGCGTGGGCATCAAGAAACCGAGCTATGGTGACAAGAGAAGGGTTAGAGGAAAGAAAAAAAATACCCATATATAGCAATACTCAAAAATAAAAAGAAATAAAATAAATAAAAGAAAGAACACAAGAACAACAAAATCCAAGATCCATAGATCAATCATGTTAGAAACATGAAGAAATACAAGAAAATAAAATTTATACAAAGGTGTATGAATAACAAGCCTAAAACTTAAGCAAAATTCTAATCATAGTTACTCAAGAATCCTAGGATTTACATAAATTAGATGTCTTTTTATTAGGCAAGAAACTTGCTTAATTGAAAGACGATATAGTAGCGGAATTTGGTGGAGAAGGCTTGGTGATGTTCTTGTAGTCATAGTTGAGTGGGGGCTTAACTAGAAGTTGTTTGATAAAGTTCAACTAACATGACAAGATGTTGATATTGAAAACAATGACAATATGTTTCATGATGCATGATATTATCATGTGATGGAGGAAGAACACAAAAAGGATGAAGAAGAAAAAAAGAGGTTCCATAATCAATTTCCTTAGTAGGAGAAGTTATTGGATTTGAAGTGTTCTTTGGTAAGTTTGGATAGAGAGGAATTGGGGAAAATGATGGTGAATCAAGGCTTTCATTTGGTGAGTAAGACATTTTTGCTTTGAGATGAAAGAGATGCAAAAATGTAGGGGGGATATGTTGTGAAAGCTCAAGATATTTAGGGAATGGTCAAAGGGTAGAAACTAATATTATAGAAAATGTTGGAATAATTAAGGGGTTCAGAAAAAAAGGTTTGAGAAGAAACGGTTTTGAGGCTTTCTAACCGCGGTTCATTAAAGGGCATGCGGTTCCTTAAAGATAAGGAGCCGCGGGAACAATTAATGATTCGTGGGCAAAGGGGGTGTTTTAAGGATTGAGGTAATTTTTCTAATTCAGCAAATTCTAATTTTCTAGTTTAACTTATCATAAGTCATGCAAAAGAGCAATAAGAACTAGAACACACATAAAAATCAAACACGACTTTGACCAAAAGATTTTTGTTTGAAAGTAAAAATAATGTTGGAGGTGCGATTATCTACACACTAAGTCATGACATATTTTTGATAATCCATTGATACTCCATAAATCAATGTTGTTCTCGATTTGATTGTGTAACTCATAAAATTGTGTATGTATGTTCGCTAGCAATCGCAAGAACGAATGAAAAATGTTTTTAGATTGAATTAACAATGCAAAAACATTTCTCGACCATTGAGAAAAGACTTTGGGATGTTTTGAAACCAAGGAAACAAGTTTTCAAAAACATTAAACTTACCCCATATTTGAAGAAAATCCTACAGAAAGTCAAAGACTCATAAAGGAGAATGACTAAAAGAAAACATACACTGCAGTTCAATAAATAGAGCTGCGGTTCAATATCTCTTTCGCGGTTCATTAAAGATAAGGAACCGTGGACAAAAGCTATGTTTTTGGACGAAAAACAGAGTGAAAATTTTGAATTCTAGAAAATGTTGACTCAAAAGGGGAAGAATCAATCAAGCATGCAAAATCAAGGAATAAGTTCCATTAATCCTACACCTAAGCGCAAGTAATTAAAAGGTTCCATCTTAAGAGGCTTAGTGAGGATGTCAGCTAAGTTTTCTATCGAGGGTACCTTTTCAATATTAATGTTCCCCTATTGAACATTATCCCTAAGGCAATGATGGCGAATTTGTATGTGCTTAGTTCGTGAATGTTGCACGGATTCTTAAAGTCTATTGCACCCTTATTATCACACATGATGGGAACATCAATGCGCATAATCCCGTAGTCAACAAGCGCTTGCTTCATCCATAGATCTTGTTGACAAGCCTTTACCAACACTCACATACTCGGCTTCCATGGTGGATATAACAAGAGCGGTTTGCTTCTTGGAGAACTAAGAAGTTAAGCAACAACCCATGAAGGTACAAATACCACTAGTGCTTTTCCTGTCCACATAGTCATCCGCATGATCCGATTCGGCGTATACTATAGTTTCTATGATGGTCCCTTTGGGATACCATAATCCCAAATGTATAGTGCCTTTAGTGTATCGAAAGATATGCTTAACCGCTTAAAGGTGAGAGGTTTTGGGCGCCTCTTGGAAGCGGGCACAAAGACAAACACTAAACATGATATCGGTTCGACTTGCTGTTAGGTACAACAAACTACAAATCATACCCTTATATTTGGTATTGTCGACGGCCATGGAGTCTTCATAGGCTTAAGTTCATCTAATCTAAATTTCTTTAGCATTTCTTTAATGTACTTAGATTGATTAAAGAAAATACCATCGTCCATTTGCTTAATTTGGAGGCCTAAAAAGAAGTTAAGTTCACCCATCATGCTCATTTCGAACTCATCATGCATGATTTTGGCAAAGTCATCACACATTGTTTGACAAGTTGAACAAACTATAATATCATCAACATATATTTGAAGAATCATGAGATCCTTTCTTCTTTGTAAAGAGTGTATTGACTACAATTACCATGGTATACTCGTGTTTTACAAAAATGCTTTAAGTCTATCATACCAAGCTTTTGGTGCTTCTTTAAGACCATACATAACTTTCTTAATCTTGTAAACATGATCCGGTTTCTCAAAATCAATGATGTCCAGAGGTTGAGCCACATATACCTCCTCGTTGATCAACCCGTTAAGAAATGCACTATTTACCTCCATTTGTTGAAGCTTAAAGTCTAATGCACAAGCGTATGCTAAAAGGATCCTAATCAACTCTAGTCTTGCTACGGGTGCATATGTCTTGGCATAATCAATTCATTCTTGTTGATTATAAACTTAGGCTACAAGTCTAGCCTTGTTACGAGACACTACACTATTCTCATCTAGTTTATTTCTAAAGACCCATTTGGTTTCTATGATGGTGTTATTTCTAGGTAAAGGAACAAGTTCCCAAACGTCATTAGCAACGAATTGATTCAATTCTTCTTGCATGGCGATGACCCAACTCTCGTCCATTAGAGATTCTTTAACATTCTTAGAGTTCAATCAAAGAGACAAAACAAAAGAAGTTACTTAGATTTTGGGATTGAGATCTAAGGGTCTTTGATTGAGGTCACCTATGACGTTATCTAGGGCATGATCCTTGGATTACTTAATGTCAACTACCTTTTCAACACTAAAGTCTTCATCTCCTAGTTTTCTAACCTCTTTGGCTTTAGCTATATCTATTTCATCTAACTCATCATCTACAAAAGGTGATGTCTTAGAAGAAGAAGGAGTTTGATCGAACGTCACGTTGAGTGATTCTTCAATTACGCCCGAGGTTCTATTAAAGACTATATAGGCTTTACTAGTTTGAGAATAACCTAAAAAGATACATTCATACGACTTTGGGTCGAACTTAGTAAGGTAATCTTTGTTGTTGAGAATGAAGCACTTTCTTCCCAACACCTTATAGTATTCTAACGAGTGTTTATTACCTTTAAGAACCTCATAAGGATTTTCATAGAAAAGGTCGAATAAGAATTTGGTTAAGAATATAGGTCGATGTGTCCACGACCTTGCACCAAAACTTTTGAGGAAATGATTGTTTGTTTAACAGAGTCCTACTCATCTATTGGAGAGTCCTATTTTTCCATTCAACTACCCCATTTGATTGTGGAGTGCGAGAAGTTATGGGTGATACCACGGGCTTCACAAAAGAAACCGAATTTCACTTCATTATCAAACTTGCGACCATGATTCATCCTAATAGATACAATCGGACATCTTAGTTGATTGGACCCGCCGACAAAAAATCTCGAACTGCTCGAAAGCATCATTTTTATTGGTAAAAAATATAGTCTAGTGTATATAGAATATTCTTCAACTATCAATAGGGTATAAAGGTTACCTCCATAATTCCGTATGACGGAAGGTCCAAAGAGGTCCATATGTAGGAGCTCTAGGCACTGAGAGGTGGACACTAAATTCTTGGATTTATGACTAGCGTGAACTTGCTTCCCAACTTTTCAAGCATCACAAAAGTGACTATTGAACTTAATCTTAGGGAGATGTCTAACTAATTCCTTAGAAGCCAAGGATTGAATTAAACGCATATTTGTGTGACCTAATCTCCTATGCCAAAAAGTAGAGCTTTCATCTAAATTCGCAAGATATGGTGTCTCTAGACTTCCTACTAACCTTCATGACATAAATCGCATGCTTTATAACACCTTTTCCAATGACCTTTCCATCTTTTACGATTTCGCTATCATGTTCAGAAAACATGACCTTACACTTATTGTTACAAATTGACCCACACTAAGTAAATTAAAACCTAAATTATCTACATGTTCAACATTTTCAATGGTCATGGAGTCAAGAGAAACCGTACATGTGCCAATGACGTTACCATGTAGTTTACTAGCGAAAGTGACGTTACCTCCATTATATGCTTTGTAAGTAGAGAATAAATTTGATTTCTCGTCATGTGTTTAGAACAACCACTATCCTTAATCTACTTGTCGGGATTTAAATCAATCCCCAAGCATATCTAGGTAACAACATAAGAAATCAAACATTTAATCCCCAATATCTCATGGGTCCAAAATTGTTAGTTCTAAACATCCCTTGCATTTGGTTGGGGTACATGAATGATGATACATACCCCATAGAGAAAAACATTGTTATTGAAAATTATCATGATTAACCAGAGTATTTTGATACCCATTGTTTCTCTTAGGCGTTTTAGACCTTTTTTTAGAACGATTGTTATTCCTAGGTGTGGGTGTTTTACTTCTAGGTCTTGAATTAGAATGGTCATTGTTTTTAGGTGCGGATGTTCTATCTCTAGTCCTTGAATCATTTCTCACTCTCGGAGGAGTAATAGATTGCCTCATAACATCTTTCATTCCCATAAGAGGTTTACTCAAAGGCGTGTAGAACTTAATAAACTCCTTTTCATCAATTATGGGTAATTTAACTTTGTTGATGACTAGGTGTTTTGGCCCTTTGACAAAAATAGATTTTTCAGAAAAATTTTGTTTCTCAGATTTCGTCTCTTCTGTCCGCGATTCAATATCTTTTCCCACGGTTCCATATATATAAGAAACCACGGAAAAGTTTCTTGAACCGTGGAGAGTGGACAATTTTTCAGAAAACTTTACTTGTTTTATTTCACTGGTAGATGCTTCATCAGGATTAAAACCTAAGCCAAGTTTTTCATTAGTATGAATTTTTCTACTTAACATATCATATAGAGCATTAGTAACTTTCATTAATTTTTCCAACTTAATGGATGTGCTCTTGAGTTTCTCATTTTTTTATATAAGGTTTTCACAATTTAGACATCCTAAATCAACTTCTTTATTTTTCTCAATTTTAGCTAATTTACCTTTTAGCTCACTAATCTTGTTTTCAAGTTTAGCTCTAGTTGATTTTAGCAATTTATTATTTTATATGAACTTTAGACTTAATTTGCATAGATTTTCGTATTGACTCTCTAATTCTAAGTCGTCTTAGGAATAACTATCATTGCTATAGTATTCGGTTTCAGAATGCACCTTTTTACAAGAATGAGGAATGAGACACTTCTCGTCTTTAGCATTTTCCTCGCATTCTTCACCACTATCACTCCACGATCCTCTAACGAATTCCGTGTGATTCTTGTCGCGAGATGGCTTGGGACATTCACCAATTAGATGATTCGGATCACCGCATCTATAGCACTTTCATTCACTTTTGTCATTCTTGCCGAATCGGTTCTTAGAGAATGACTTCTTGTTGTTGCTAGGTTGTCTTACGTATTGTTCTCTCCTCTTTAAGAACTTCTTGAAGTCTCTAACCGCCATAGCATATTCTTCATCTTCACTATCGGAAGTTGAGCATTCATGGTTATTATGCTCTTTCTTGGCTTTCAATGCTAGATACTTTCTTTCACTCTTGTTCTTGACAATCTCCGAATCCTTCAAGATTATCATCTCGTGAACTTTCAAGTTTCCAACAAGTTCATCGAGTGATAATGTAGTGAGGTCCTTTGATTCTTCAATCACCGTGACTTTAGCTCTCCACTTCGGATACAACGCTCGAAGAAAGTTCCTAACATTGTTCTTGCTAGAAAAACCTTCATTAAGTGCTTTTAGACTAGTAATAATAGTATTAAATCTAGCTAATTCACTATCAATATTTTCATTTTCTAAGATGACAAATTGTTCATATTGTTGAAAAAGAAAATCGATGTTGCTTTCTTTGACTTTACTATTACCTTAGTGGGTTATCAAAAGAGTTTGCCAAATTTCTTTAGCGATTTTGCACATAAAAATCCTTTCGTATTCATTCTTAGGTAAAGCATTATAAATAACCATAGTAGCCTCATTATTTTTAGCAAGTTTCTTTTTAGTGTCATAATTTGATTTTCAAAGGAAAAAATTTATTTCTTTCTAGAAATTTCATTGTATTGTAAAGGTAAAAAATTACCATTAATAATAACATGCCAAAGATTTAAATATTTTGATTTCACATAAGTTGAATATATTTTTTCAACAAATAAAATCACCGGTTTCAAAAAATGGTGGTCGTTGTATAGATTTATCTTCTAGGTACTTATTGGAGTCTATAGATCGATCCAAGATTTAAAATAAAATATACCTTAAAAGCTTGAATGACCTAGGCTCTGATACCAATTGTAGACACAGAAGAAGGGGGGGGGGTGAATAGTTTCTCTACTTAAAAGTCAGTTTATAAAAATTCTTTTCAAAATAGGTAGATTCGAGTGATTTGTGTGAAACCTTCTTATGCACAATATGAACAAGTGATAGTGTTGCTAAGCTTATAATCACAAGGTATATGCAAATATGAATAAATAAATGTAAAGAGATAAAGGAAAGGAAAGATCAAACCGAGCGGCCAATGATTTATAGTGGTTCGGAAATGAAGGTATATCTTTGTCTCTGCTCCATTACTCGAGTATCCTACTTGAGAGTTCACTTATCAACAAGCTCATTCAAGGTGGAGAAACCTTATATGTTGCTTAACCAATTTCCGACTCTAAGCTAAAATTTAAATCCTAATCTTAGCCAGGACCAATCTACACCTATATACTTTAAGGCCTAAGTATTAACCATAATACATACACAAATTCCAAATTATACACCAATTTGGATCTTCACAAATACACAAGAATGAAATAAAGTTTGGATCTTGAATGTATCTTGAACTTGACACAACACTTTAAGGATGATAGCGTTCTTCTCTTTTCACTTTAGAGAATGAGATGGGAGGAGAAAGACTCACTTCTTAAACAAGGATTTGAAAGATTATAGAAGTGGTTTTGAGTCTGATAAAGTATGTGTAAAAGAAGTGGTAAGAAAAGCTGGAAATGATCCACTATTTATAAGAAAAAAGGTTAACAACTATATCAGCCCACGGTCATTAAATGCTCTTGCGGTTCGATATATTAAGGAACCAAGGGTACCTATAAGGAACCGTGAGCTCTAACTCCACTCCCTTTTGTCTTGTAGTGGGTAAAGCTTATCGGTGAAAATGAAAAAACCAATCAACACACATTTCTCAGATCTAGACATAAATTTTTCATGATTATTCAACACGGTAGCATAAGCAAGACATCCAAAGGATCTTAAATGATTATGAGAATGAGATCTAGTATATAAGGTTAAAAGGAGGTTTTCCATTCAGCACAGATGATGGTAATCTGTTAATCAAATAAGTTGCAGTAAGAATACATTCAGACCAAAAAGATAAGGGTAACTGCTAAGTTGGATTCACTATGAACACGGGTAAAAGATCCGGAGGTCGGGGAGGATTGAACAAGTGTTTAGCCATTGTTAGTGAGAGAAACAAGATAAACTAGAAAGGTGTGTGTTTATTCTACTGAGAGAAAGAAAAGAAAGAAATGATAATCCTCACCCCTCCATGGAAGTATGGAGGGGTATATATAGCACGGGACTTGGACTATTACATATGACAATATTAGTCCCTACAAGTCCCGGCTATGAAACTAATGTAATTCCGTTAGTCGCACACATTTTAAGGCTAATAGTAACTCTCCCTTAAACATAAGAGACCTAGCAATATTTATAAGATGTCTATGATTTCTCTCAACAATCCTATCTTGTCGAGGAGTGTAACTACAAGAGGTCTGATGAACTATCCCATTTTTTTTTCACAAAAGGTGACAAATCTATGATTCACAAATTCAATTCCATTATCACTACGAAAAACTTTTACTTTCTTCGAATACTAAGTTTGAAGAAAATTGTAAAACACCATTAAGTTTTCATAAACTTCAGTCTTATCTCTTAATAAATAAACTCATATAGACCTTGTGTAGTCATCAACAATAGTAAGAAACTATTTGTAGCTATCTCTGCTAGTGACACGATAAGGTCCCCACAAATCAAAATGAAAAAGTTCACCCAAATTAGTGGAAACATGATCAGTAAGAGGAAATGGTTCTCTAATCTGTTTAGCACGGTGATATACATCACAAACAATATTAGTTTTTTTATGGTCATTGGTTAAACTAGATTTTAACACATCCAGAACTTGGTGTGAAGGGTGACCAAGTCTGCAATGCTAAGTATATCTAGACAAATGACACATATTATTAATACCATAATTCTTAAATCCTATACCTTTATTTCCATCAAAGTAATATAAACTATCAGACTTTGTACAAGCCCCTAAAACTTTCCTTGCTTTCAAATCCTAATCCAAAATATAACACTTAAGTTCATCAAAAGCAACAATCAATTTACTGTCTATAGCAACTTTATGAACATACATCAAACTGACACAATATTCAGGAAGAACCAAAAATATCAAATAAAGTCAAGTAATTAGTCAAAGGCATATTACCAATCTTAGTAATATAAGCGTAGTTCCATTAGGACGAGACACATTAATTTTTAAATAAGAATTATCAATAACATTTACAAAAGATATATATGTGAAAGTCATGTGTTGGTTAGCCCTATAGTCAACAATTAACCCATTAGTGACAAGTTAGAATGATTTTTGCTATTAAAACTAAGAACTTCTCAAAGTTTTGATGGAAAATAGTACTAGTATTCTAAAAGGTACCTGTCATATTAGCTTGATCACTTTTCCCATTAACATTATTATCTTTAATAAGAGCAATAAGAGTGGAAAGCTGCTCATCAGAAAATTCAGTGGAACTACTAGAACCAACAGAGTTATTAGACACACTTTTCCCTTTTACATTCATACCATTTTTCTTTTTTTCAAAATCAAGAGGGTATCCAATTAACTTGAAACACCTATCAATAGTGAGACGATTGAAACCACACTTTTCACAAACCAAAAGTAGCCCTTTTATTCTAAGTATCATTAAGTCTAGCAAAATTAGAAGGCATAGTCCATTACTAGAAGCATGTGGCTTCTGGAAGTTCTCTTTATTAGGAACATTAACAGTAAATGCAAAGTTTTGAGTCCTGGAAGAGACACTAAATCTATTACTAGAAGTAACAAATCTATGTGACTCCTTACTAGAAATAATAAAATAAGCATTCCTAACATCAGGTAAAGAATTTCTAGATAAAATAGAAATTCTGATTTGCATATAAGACTCATCAAGTTTATCAAGAATTGCATAAGTTTCATCAAATCATTATGTTTCTTAAAATTCTCAACAACATGACACGTACATCTAGGAAGTTTAACTAAGGCATCAAACTGTTTCTATAAAGCATTTAACTTGTGATAATAATCAGCAATAGACAACTCATTTTGAGACAAAGAAATTATATTACAATGCAAATTAAAGGTCAGTGACCCATCTACTTTATCATATGTTTTCTTAAGTTCCTCCCAAACATGAGAGGATCTTTTAGAAAAAAAACTGCGCAAGATATAATTCCTCAGATATAGAGTTCAAAATCCACCCTAAAACAATGGCATTAACACTATCTCATTGTCTACCAAATACTTCATAAGTATTAGACCTACTACATGTACCATCTATAAACCTAGTGTTATTCTTTCCCTCTAGAGCAAGTTTCATAACACATGACCATACTTGGTAATTATCAGTTCCTTTAAGTTTAATCAAAACAACAGTAAGAGTAACAAAATCACTAGGATGAAAATGTAAGGTATGACTTGAGTCCAATTTACTGATTAATGTCACCTTATCATCATGTTCACTTAAATGCTCATATTCATCATCAGTATAACCATGAACAAACGTCATGATAGCAAGATACAAGCAGACAACACAAAAGATAACAAATATGAACAAAAACAAGAAAAAGAAATCAAGAAAATCAAGACTAACCCTAGTTAGTTCTCAGGATTCCTAACCATTCAAGGATGGCATGTCAAGTACAAAAGCTTAATCAAGAACGAAAACAAAAATAAATGATTAGCTTAAGACTGAAAATCTTAGTTAGATAGCATCTATTGTATTGTCTATCTTAATTCGCTTAAAGCCTTACTTTCAACTCGGCCTCCCGAGCGATGACAACCAGGAGGTGGGCTTGGAAGCAGCCATCCTTTGAAGAAAGCGTAATATCTCACTGGTCTAGCTCCATGGCACCGAAAATGTAATTCGAAGTTTTTTCCTGGAAGTTTCAACCTGGAATTCCTGAACCCAATACTAGGAAAGAGCTTCATACCCTATAGAACTGACAGATCGGCTAGCGAAGATGGCTCAGTCTCAGTAGATCCCTCACTCCTCACCGGCTTACGAAAAGAGAGCCCTAAGGGAGAGAGTTCGGTACTTCAGGCATATCTATCAATGGGCAAAGACAGGAGAGCCTTCTATCTCTTCCAGTCTTATAAAGGAAAGAAAGCAGGATGAACAGGCTTGAGTGTCGATAGGTGACTTTAAGGTAGGCGCCTATCTCTTATTATACTATAGCAACGGGAGAAGTCGGGATTGGTGCCCTAAATGAAGGGTCAGACTCTTTCTTCCCGGCCTATTTGACTCTCTGGCCGCAATTATAGTTATTTAAAGAAACAAATAATGAAGGAAACGAGATGTTATAGTGCTATCAATCAGCAAGAACAACGGAAGAATGACAACAACCCATTGATATAGTCAAAGGAAATCCAAAACCAAAATCTTAATCGAACACCAAACCCTAACTTTTCAATTAGGGCAAATCAATCACCTAATCAACTTGAATCAACCAAGAAGCATCTCAATCAATAATTAACCCCACGTTAATTAAACACTAGAAGCATTAGGATCAAACCCCCAAACTATAAAACCCTAATGTTTAAAAAAAAATTATGCTTTTCCAAGAATACCACAATATTTAATCAATTCAATTAACCAGAACAATCAATCCTAAGTTAATCGTAAAACCTTTGAATAGTTTCGAAAAACAATCGATTTAGAGAAAGAAGAAAGCTTTGCTCTGATACCATGAAAAGATTTGAAATTTAACCAACTAAACTATCTTGAATCTTGATTAAAGATAGATTAACGAACTTTATTAATAAAACCCTAAGAAATCACCCTCAGCTAATCCGTGGCGACTCTATTATCTAGAATGATAATAGTTTTACAATCAAACCCAGAATAACAACAATCTAGAGATCTCGATATCTGAATCAAACAACAAGAAAAGTAATTAATCGTAAAGTGATAGTAGGTGAAAGTTATGAAGACTTCTGAGACGACTTCAGCTTATATACTGCTACATCTTTGGCTAAAATACGGATGAGTCCTTCATCTTCCAAAATTGACAAAGTTGCACCAAACTTGTTATACAAGTGAAATACAAGTTTACAACATTTATGCTATTAGTCCGTTAGTCCCTGTAATATAATTCTAGAAATAAGATTACTTTTAACAGGTTTTATGATCGAGACTTACGCCCTTTTGCAAGGATTTTTATTTAACCCGATAAGTATCTTTTATATCTTTTAATGCGATTTGTTTTGTCTTTTTCTAATTTTATTCTATTATAATTTTTTTCTTGTCCCAATGCGATAAAAACTCACTTTTATATTATATCTTTTTGTGATAAATGCCAAAATATTTTTAAAAACCAAATGTTAAATTGAACAAATCAAACAATTTATACAAATTACACAATATTCTATCCTAAACCATCCACTAGTTAATCTTAATCTCACAACGGATCTTTACCTTAAACTAAACTCACCCTTAGAGTTTTGCTTAAGAGCACAAGGAGTCATCACTCCGAGTGAGTGTATTTTGGGGTGCCACGTCAGCAGAACCCACTCACTCACTCATATGAAAAAAACAGGGGAGTCATCACTTCAAGTGATTTCCAGTTTTTCAGAATTTTTCAAAACACCCCCTAAACAAACTTAAATATTTCATTAAACATAACCAACATTACAATACCTTTAAAATAAAACGAACATAATAAAAAAGACATACGGAAATTAAAAAAACATACGAAAATTAAAAAACATACGAAAGTTAAAAAATCATACGACCCGCTGTTTAGTTTTCTTCATTTTCATATGCATCTTCATCTCCGTGGTCAATTTGATTCCAGATATGATCCATAAGGTTTTGTTGAAGAATTTGATGGGTTTGTCGGTCACGTAGTTCTTTGTTTTTTCGGCGGTAAACTTCACACCGTTCAACCCATGTTCGTTGCATATTTCTTGACGGGTTAACGTAGTTTGGTTCCAATCTAAAACCTGCATACCTTGATCTTTCAAAATCATGTTATGAAGTATGATGCACGTATACATGAGTCGCCGTAAGGTGTTTACTTCATACGCGCGTGCTGGTTGACGTAGTATTCCCCAACGTCCTTGGAGAACACCAAATGCACGTTCAACATCTTTCCGTGCACCTTCTTGACGCCTTTTGAAGTGAGCATGTTTGGCGTCAGTTGCAACCGTGAAAGACTTCATGAAACTCGTCCATTGTGGGTAAATACCATCCGCTAAGTAATACCTATTTTGATACTGAACTCCGTTAACCGTATACGATTTTACCGGTGCATTGTCATTCAGAAGGTCATCAAATAACGGAGAATTATCTAAAACACTAATACTCATTCGACCCGTAGCATCGGGTCGAGAAGTAAAATAATTAAAATGCGCAGGAAGAGGATCAGCCTGATAATTTTTTATGCCGTTAACTATTTTTACAAATAGTCTTCGGCTCATTCGAAATCTTTCACGAAACTTAACCAAAGGATACATGCAATTCTCAACGAAATAATCGTTCATGAGCCGTTCCTCAGCACCTTCTCGGTCACGGTTGACTGGGGTCCGAGATAGTCTTGGACGATTCTCTTCTTCAAGCAACCGTTGATAATGATCGTGTGCTAGTGGCATAAAGTAAGCATCGAATTCCTCATCGATTTCAAAAACTGACGGAACGTGATCGGGATTCATATTTGTTTGTAGAGAGTGTTTGTGTTTTGGTGTGTAAGAAATGGTTGATTTTGAGTTATATTTATAGACGGATCGAAAAATATAGCCGTTATAATTCGAATTTCAAAAAACTAGGCGTTGGGGGGGGGGGGGGGGGGGGGGTGAAATGAAATTTTTTCGAAAACTAGCCGTTTGGGGTGGGGTGGGGGGGGGGGGGGGGGGGGTAAAATGAATTTTTTTTTTAAAAAAAAAACATGTCCACGCGACGTGAGTATACCCACGTAGGGTTCTCACGCCGCGGTTTTGGCCGACCAGGGGAGTCATCGCGCGGCTCACGTTGTGGGTTTAGCACCCCACGGCGCGACCGCTCCGAGTGCTCTAAGATGCATGTTCTTAATTAATTGGTTTATGAGACAATGCGACTTTTGTTTAAACTAGTGACATGAATATTGAATAGCATACATTCTAGTTATGCCAAATATTTTTCATTGTAATTCAAGGCTGATGTGTTGTTATTTACGTCATTATATGATATTCCTCGTGGTATAAACAATGTCCTTGTTTAGAAACTAGAGCCACCCGTTCTCAACTTGTAATTTTTTTTCCGGCCTTTAAGGCTTCGTATACATTTACCCCTTTCTTAGAAAGTGACGTATACATTTGCCTTTGAGGCTTTAAAAACCAATGCCGAATAGTTTAGTGGTAAGTTATGTAGCTATTTAACTAGAGGTTAATCGTTCTTACGTGGCTAGGAGTACATATATGGGATGGTTAAAACACAGTAGCAAACGATCAGAAAATTAATCTGATAAAATCGCGTACATGTAAAATAAAAGCATTATTTCCATGTAACTTAAACAAGAAAAAGTACGTACGTTTATGAGATGACATCTTTCCGAATGGGCTAAGAGAGAATACCTAAAATAATTAGTCTATTATTTTAGTTGTCTCACGTTTTATTAATTGAAAAAATAATTGGAAAATGAAACAGCAAGTACAAAAATAAGTAATACCCACCACTAAAAGCCGGTACGATTCAATTCAACACTTTGTTCGTGTAAGGATGACTTATCTGTCAACTTTTCCACTATCACCTCAAAAAACCAAACTATGCCTTACGTAAAGTTACCAGAGTACGATTAAGGTCTGGAGTTGAAAACTTGAAATCACTCTTTATATACCTGGTATTGGCCATAATTCATAAGAATATTCCATAGTCTTAGAAAAAGCGGGGAGGGTTAAGGATTTACCGGTGTGAGAGATCACATTGTTCGAGGAACCCTAGATACTGTCGGAGTAAAAGATGGTTAACAAGGGCGTTTTAATGCGTCGTAGATTCTTATCCATGTACTTTATTGAAACACGCATGCATTTCCATCTAGCACTCTCGCTTATACTCATCCTTATCTAAGAAAATTCCACCAGACTACAACAACTACTGTATATTTTACATTAACGTTGGTGAGTAAACTATGCATTTCAAGTTTGAAAATGACACACGAAGTTTCATAATCCCAATTGGGCAAGTTTTGTATTATTAAATGATTTGTTTATCGCAACCCAAATTTTTACTAAAAAAGTTCAAAGCTTAGTTTCATAGTTTGGGTACGATCACAAAACATACCTCACTTAAACAAATGTTTTGAAATTCGGCTTGACCCGTTCGAATCAACCATGCAAACCGATTCCGACCTAAAAGACGGGTCAAGCAAACTATTTCTTGAGTATTCGTATCTTAGTGCGAACCACCACTTTTTATAAACCTGGATGAAGACCAAAAGAAATGGGTGTTCGGACATGTGTTTTAGCAGTTTAGATTGTGAAATGAATTGTTAATAAACAGATAACAAACTAACTGTCTAACATATAATATTGAGTAGATTAAGGAAGTTGGTATTAGTGTGTATGTCATTAGAAATTTCCAAGCAACCAAACGCCTAATTTCAGCTTTTAAAATAATGAACTTGACTTGAAAAATCTTTGTGAAACTGTTTTTAAATTGCTTACATTAGCACATTTTACTTATAAATAACTTGTTCTTCTTGTACAATAGTCCCGAGTACTTTGGGACCAATCTTTTTACTTGTTTTAGCATTTCATAATGGCTTCAGCATCTCAAGTTGAAATCATCGACAATGCGATGTTCTGCAACTCTGTATACGCGTTAGCATATGCAGATCCCGACCAAAAATTGCTTATACGGCAACACTTACATTCTCTTCATAGAGAGTACCCGTCTTTGTGTGCTGTTGTCGAAACATTTTTCCACAACGATGGAACCATGATGACCTTATTAAAAGTTGAAGGGTGCCTAAAGGTGTATTGCTCGTTGCCTATGGTCCATATAAACATTTGGGTCCATGAACACTATCCTAATATGGCACCTATCGTTCAAGTAACATTAGATCCAGCAACTCCAATTCGTCCGAATCACCCATTTGTGGATCTTTCTGGAGTCACAACCTCGGCGTATCTTCAAACGTGGGACCCTTTTCGGTACAACTTATTAGGTCTTGTATACAACCTAGTAAATATATTTACCTTAGACCATCCTTTCTGTGTTGTGAATGTTCCTAGCTCGTCTCACCCTTCTTATATGTCGAAATTGGAATGTATGGACCATCTTTGGTGCAGCCTTCACTATGACATGATTGCATTGAGGGAATGCACAAACGATGAAGTGGAAAAACTTAGTACTCTTCAAGAAGAGATGAAGGCGCGTGTTAACATCACTGACGACATGATCATTGGACTATATCGTGAAAAGGCTGATCTAAAGCAAAACGTCAAGGAATTAACGGATGAGGCTGATATGCTGATAAATTGGTTAGCCGTTAACAAAGTAAATTTAAGTGTGGCCATGGGAGGGAACATTGAAGATGCATTTGAATGTGTACACGAGGACTCACAACTAGTGATGGATTTGCTAGCCGAGGATAAAGCTTTGGAAGATGTAATGTATGCACTCGACAAAGCTCTTCAAAACGGCGTCGTGAGTTTGGAAGCTTACCTTAAACAAGTTCGGATTTTGGCAAGGGACCAATTCTTCGTCAGGGCCAAGCTTAAGAAGTTAAAGGGTCCTCGAATATTCAAGTTTCTTTGATCTTTGATCGATTCAAAGTTGTACATTCATCATATTTTAAACTAATTTCGAATCGATTAAATGTGCTTATATTATGTCCAATTGTCACCAAACATTTGACATTAGATAACATTTTCAATAGATAAGATAAGTCAAAATTGCATGTCAATGGAAATTTCTAAGCAATCAGAAACAAACCTCCAAGCTACTAAAACCATATTAATAACTTTTTAAAGATTCATTTTGACTTCTGAGAAGCCTACAACTGAAACTGAAATCTTTGTGCATTATTTAGCAACATTGTTGTCTAAATATTCAAGTTCAGATTGACGTGTGTAATATATTTCGAAGCAATTTTAATTCACTTAATTGTTGGATGAAGTCCGAACATTTCATTAGTAACATTGAGATTATATCAAATAATGAAAAAGATATAAACATACTCATATCTTGATCAAACATCACAACAATACAATTAACACTACAAGAAAAAGTGGGCTTAGTGACAAGTCGTATTTCGTCACTAAAGACAAAAAGTCGTCACAGATCTTAATTTATTGACGAAAACAGAGTCGTCACTTGTCGTTACAAAAGGTCCGTCACTAAATTTTTTTAGAGACGAGATTGCAAAAGATCGTCACTAATAAGTGACAAAACTAGAGTTGTCACTAAATATTTTGACAACCTATTTCGTCACAAATTTTGTCACTGATGACGAAAAGTCGTCACAAATTTTGGTCTCATTGACAAAACAAAAAATCGCCACAAATATGATATCATGAATGACAACAGAACCAACACTACAATGATCATAATGTAAAAGCTAGAAGCTATTTGGCATAAATACAACAAGAGATTTTGCACGCAAATATAATACTATTAAACATGGTATATATTTCAAACGACAAATATTAACTGCGCAGCAAGTTTAACGTCAATGCGCATCATACAAGCTTGATAACATGTATACGTCATTAATCCTACAAAGTGGAGCTCCATTACATATATGTAAGTGTAATGAAAACATTCATAAAAGAGTATTTCATGCATCTTATGTTCAACTCAATGTCCCGAAACTATTTCCAGCAATGTTATGTTCAACTCACTGTCTTGAAATCATAGTGTCCGTAAAATGAAATCATCACTGCAAAACAACACAATAAGATCAATAGAGTCAGATTTAATCCAAAACTTCACAGTATGACATGTAGGTGTTCTAGCAAGGCAAAAGATACTAAACTTCATTGATTTCGTGCATAGCTAGAGATGATCCAGAAAATAGTACAATGGACTTAGCGCCAAGCTAGCTGGGTAATTATCATAAAGGCATGATAAAAATGAGAGTCACATAAGATCAGAGAAACATAATCGTGCATAGCTAGAGATGATCCAACAAATAGTACAATGGACTTAGCGCCAAGCTAGCTAGGGTAATTATCATAAAGGCATGACAAAAATGGGAGTCACATAAGATCAGAGAAACATAATCGCGCATAGCTAGAGATGATCCAGAAAATAGTACAATGGACTTAGCATATAGATCAAATTCTCATGACAGGTGGCAAATATTAGGCCTCATAAATTATTAGCATTTGAATCATATAATCTCTTGTCTTTAAAGTACCTAAGATACACTTTAGCGAATCATGCTTCCAGCAAGACTTAGTAACATGGTTTTAAGTTATACTACTTATTAAGATAATTGGAGATTTATAATAATAACTTACCAAAATAAAACTTCTAGTTCAAATATAACAGTCTAATATTTAATCCAATAGCAGTAACAATATCATCATGATGACCATATTTGGACCTACCCATAAACCAATAAACCAATAGGCCTACATATCTACCGAGTTAAAGGCGATATACCAACCAATTTGGACCAGCCGAAACCTACTTCCTAACTCGTCTGACCCGTCCACTAGCCACTTCTAGACAGTGTGCTACTATACATCCATTCATATTTTTACAAGGACCTAAGATGAAAATTTTAAGCTATAGAAAACCTATGAAAGCCACTTGGTCCCAAAACCTAATAACAGGCCCTAACCTGTTTCTTTTGTAGATGTTGATTGGGACCGTACCTACATTGACATGTTACGTTATCACTTTATAACTATATCTTTCAGCGTATAAACATAAAAACATATATGTGTGCCAAGCCTGGGTGATTGATAATGGGTCAAATATAAAAGATCGGCTAGTGACTTTTGAATAAATGTAAACTTTGAATTATTCATTTGGATTCACTAAACTGCTGGCAAAAAGCGAGATGGCATGCAGAACCGATCAATTACATAAAAAAAGTGATGGTTGAGGCAAGTCATATATCAAAGTTTATTGATTTAATGTTGCTTCAACAACCATCTTTACAAGTAAAAAAGGCAAGCATTACAAAGATAGAGGACTTACAAATTCTTAAGGAAGTTTCACGTCAGGGAGACGAGATAGTTGTTCCAGCACGTATCCAATTTTCTTTTTTATGTCTTCATTCTTTGTCTGTAAAGTAGTACAGATTTCTGTGAGTTGCTCCACCTTTTCCTCACTAGCCTCTGCCCGCTTCCTTTCGTACTCCACTTGTTTACGTAAACTCTCATTAGCCAAAATTTCCCTCTTTGGAGCCGAACGCCCTTTCAAATGCCCGGGAATGCGCTTAAGCCATTTATAACAAATCTCTGCCGGTGTTGAAGATGAAGCAGCTGCGTCGCTTTTTATATTACTCTACAAAACCAAACTCTATTTTATCATACAGATCCCAAATATATACTGGTATATGATTATATATAAATAGAACAAATTCCTTCTTCTTTATCTTATGAGCAATTCAAAACTGATCTATCTCTGTTACTACCTTACCCTTTCGTCTTTTCTGGTTTAAAAAAAATGCAAAATAAAGAAAACGTTAGTAACCGGCATTCTTAGAATATGAACAAGTTAGGTGACACTTAACCCTTTGCACCCACCCACAAGACTTATCATCAGGTATGAAATGGTTCAAATGGTGAACCCACGTATAAACCTAAAGACCCTTCACAATTTCCTTACTGTTACTAGTACACTCACTGTATTATATTTCCCTGCAGATTTAAATCACACACGCATCACTTCAACAAATGAGGATCCTAACACGAATAAGCTACCTCTATAAAATAAGATCCTAACACGACTATTCTATTAAGTGTTTAAGAACTAATAATATACCTCTAAAAACACAAATACAACTAATAAGTTTTAACAACTGATAAACTAAAAAGTTCACAACTAAGTTTTCATAAGCTACCTTTAAGCTGTGCGACACGAATAAGCACTAATCGAACACCAAATCGATCTCGAATCAAACACCAAATCG
This sequence comes from Glebionis coronaria, assembly GCA_025667525.1. Taxonomy (NCBI): domain Eukaryota; kingdom Viridiplantae; phylum Streptophyta; class Magnoliopsida; order Asterales; family Asteraceae; genus Glebionis; species Glebionis coronaria. The sequence continues at coordinate 548,296,223 of CM046879.1, read as the reverse complement.
ATCCCGAATCGAACACCGAATAAGCACGGATCGAACACCGAATAAGCACGGATCGAACACCGAATAAGCACGGATCGAACACCGAATAAGCATGGATCGAACACCGAATAAGCAAGAATTAAACACCGAATAAGCACAAATCGAACACCGAATCAGCACGAATTGAACACCGAATCGATCAGGAGTCGATTGAACATCGACATCACTAAACGATTTATTGACGGGTTTTATTAATTTTAAATAAATGAGTTAAATGAGAGTGATTTATTGGTGTTCGTTTATTGGGACTGTTTGGGCATCACGTTTTTAGTGGTGTTCGTTATTTTATTTTTTTGGTATTAAATATTTTAACTTGATAAAAATTTAACTATACCTATTTTTATATTAAATATTTTAACTGGATAAAAATTTAACTTTACTTGTTTTGATATTAAATATTTTAGTTTATATGAAATTTTTTAGTATTAACATTTTTTTGGAAATGTGTTGAATATTTAAGTGAATTTATCTGAAAAAACCTTTTTTAGTAGTTTTTTTTTATAAATTTGTATGGACGAAATATATAACTTTTTTGAAGTTGTGATAAGTTTTAATAATTTTTCCTTCTCAATATTTAACAAATTTTTTATAGGTTTTGTTTTAAAATGGAAAAAATTAACATATAGACATGTTAAGTTTTTTATTTTGTTTATTGACGAACATTCTTGTCACTAATAGTGACGAACTTTTATCTCCTCATTTAGTTTCATGACTGATTTGATTTGAATATATTTATTACGCAAGTTTGTGACAAGGTAATGACGAGTTATAAGTTTCGTCATTAAATTTTACTTAGTCACGAAATATTGGTGATGATAATTTATCTCGTCACTAATAGTGACGAAAATAAAGGTCGTCAAAAAATTGTTTGTCACTAAATCTACTTTTTCTTGTAGTGTAATCTCTGAAATTGAGAAGACAAACAATCTCAAGACAAACAATCTTTGTGGTTTAAACCCGCAAGCGTGTCAAGAAATGATAAAAAGATAATATAAAATAGAACGCAAGGCAAAACGAGATCTTATTGAACGCGTGGCGGACGCGAAAATTAATTATTTCCACACTCAAAAGGTCGGCGAGGACTTCAAAAATCCTAAAATTGACACATCCACGATGCATCTAGTCGACACGGCTATCATCGAGAATAAAAAATGTGATTCGGGGCTGGTACCCATCTCTCGGGAATTAGTTTGTTCATTTGTATGTTTACGTTTTATGTGTTATTTTTTTTGGTAATGTGTTGTTTTTGTAAGTAATGTAATGTTTTTTTAATTAAATATATTGTTATTTTATATATAATGTATTTTATTTTAAAATTAAAATAAAACTTTTGCCATCATATTTTTTTGTACTAACTACTGCATATGAAAGTGTGATGTTAAAAAAATTTGGTGCCAAAAACACTTTGAATGTGTTTGCTTAAACTAGCATTAGCAGTTAACAATAGTAGTTAGTTGTAGCAGTAAGCAGTTAATAGTAGCAGTTAGTTGTACTAGTAATTTATAACTGTTTGATAAATTAGCAATAATTGTAATTTAGATGTAAAAAGACATAAAAAACATACATATATAAATATAAAACTCTTTTAAATTTAACGTGTTATATAATGATGATATTTAAGTAATTAATTAAATCATATGCTCTTTAATTAATTATGCTCATTTAAAATTCTCATCAAAAGAGAGCTTATGAGAAAGTAGCATTTTTATGACAAATGTTAATCCTCATTCTTTTAATAAAACAAGTTTTTTTTTACTAATTATGATAATGTTCATGACCAGCTAATGGGGTGTGCATAAGGTACAATGACACATGGCCCCATAATTTAGAGGGCCTCCAAATTCTGAAACATCAGTTGCATACGTTTACAAGTATTAAAAATAGTTGAAGTTAGTGAGAAATAGTTGGATAACATTTGAAAATTGAAAGAGAATGGGGGGAGGTCCATTAAATATTTATGATATAGACAATAGAACCTATATGTTGAATTATCAAACTATCAAGGTTATATATATAGTTGCTTCTTTGTTTTATATGTTTTTGTGTGTAGGTACATAGTTGAAGGGATTGTCCTGCCTACTTTGCATTCTTTATCCTGGGCCAAGTATAAGTTGCCTATTGATGAGCTTATGATACATCATAGGCTTGAGACCGTTGGGAAAAGAGGGATATGACCCTACCTCTTCATAGAATTAGTGTTATCATCTCATACACACACATAACCGCTATAGGTTATTCTCTCTCTCTCTCTCTCTCTCTCTCTCTCGTTTATATCATGATCTGGGAGATCTAGTTTCATCTTTATTTGTGTGATTGAGTAATCTATGTTGTGAGGTGATAAGACCAACCTAGTTGGGACTATTAATCTTTCTATTCTATATTTGACTAGCACTCGTTTGATGACTTATCCTTTATCTTTTAATTTATACTATGAATCTTTAATAAATATCACTAAGGGGGTGGTTGGTTGAGTGATTAATTTGGTTTCTATGTTATGTGTTTATACTTTTAACATGGTATCAGAGCCATGGTTGTATATCTGGATTGATCTGGCATGTATGGTTGCTCTCCTGGTTCTTCTGGTGGTATTCTCTATATCTACTGGTGATTTTGAAATTAGGGTTTTTCAAAACCCTAATTTTATTTTTGGGGGTTTTTGTTCTAAGCTCACTCATCCTCTAGACATGGTGAATCTAGAGATTGAGTGCTTGTTTATCTATATTTGTTGGCTTATAGCTCTATAAGTCTTCTGTCATCTTTTTATCTTGTCTCAGTTTCTTTATTTGGTGGTATTGTTGCTAGTTCTGTGAGTGGAAACAGATTCAGTTAACTCCTTGACCCTTCATCTTGACTGGTGTGGATACATGCTTTGGCTAATCCTAGTTCACATCTAGCATTTCTGGTAACAACTTTGTTTTTTATGCTTGTTGTTTAGCTTGTCTATCTGAGTTTTTGGTTGCTAGTTTTGTTTCTTTATTTTAATTCTTGTTGTTGTTTGTTGCTTGCCTATGATGCTTATGTTTATTTTGCTATGAGTGGTTTACCTTCTCCACCCCACCCACTGGTGTTAGGGGAGGTAATGGTGGTGATAGAGGTACACATGCACCCAACACTCTTGTTGCTCTCATCAACAGCTTGTATGTTGGTAATCCTCTTCACATTCATAATATTGATAATAGTAGCTTTGTGTTGGTTTATTTTAAACTGCTTGATACTGAAAATTATAAAATAATGAATAATTATATAAAACTTGCCTTATAAGCTAGAAACAAATATGTGTTTGTTAATGGTACTTGCTTATGGAAATCTTATACTGATGAGGTTTTGTATGCTCAATGGGATAGATGTAATGCTATGGTTCTTACTTGAATTATGAATGTTGTTTTCAGTGATGTTTATATGGGTCTTGTTTACTCTGAAAGTGTTGCTTATGTGTGGAAAGAGTTGAATGAAACTTATGATAAGGTTGATGGGTCTGTTATTTATAACCTGCTTCAAAAAATTGCTTCTGTTAAACAAGGGGTTATTACCATTAATTGGTAATTTCTTTTGAAAGGGAAACCCCCTTAATGAGGGGTCAAGTGAACAATTATTATTTGGGTATTAATAGTCAAAGGGTTAACTTTGACCCTTTCATCAGAACCAATTTTTACACACACATGCTCCTATCCAGTTGTTTCTATCAATTATGTTTCTCAAATCTTCATCGGAATCAATGGCTCAATTGCAATACAAAGCTGATCACAACAAGGTTGCATTCCTTGCGGAAGGTCCTCTCCGCGAGGACTATGAGGAGATACTAGAGTTCTTGGAGGTTTCTCATATCAGGTATTCACTCACTGTGTGCCCTACTGTGTATGATTCGATTATTAGGCAATTTTGGGCCACTGCTGATGTTAGGGAGATTGTTGGTCGTCGAACAGAGATCCATGCCACCATATATGGACGTCCATTTGTGGTAACATAATCTCGGATTAGGTCATATTTGCATCTTTAGGATGAAGATGGTATCCTATCTCTCCCTGATAATGAAGTTCTTGATGGGATGGCTGCTATTGGGTATGACCATAAGGGGAGGTTTAATTTTCTTAAGAATAAGTTCTCCTCACAATGGAAGCTTTTGATACACTTCTTGATTCACTGTTTGAGCCCTAAGGTTGGGAGTTGGGATCAATTTTATACTCCTCGTGCTACTGGTCTTATTTGTCTTTCCTAGGCCGTAGGTTCAACTTCCCTAGGTACATTCTAGATGGTATGCTAGGAAATCTTAGTGGTTTCAAGAAGAAGTTTCTCATGTATCCCTAGTTTTTGCAACAAAATTTAATGTGTGTCCCCAATGACCCTAAGGAGTATGTTCCTTTTAGGCTAAACCCTAAGGTTTATTACAACATGAAGCTGGCCTACATAAACTATGAGATGCCATTATTACCAGCCATGTTAGGACTAGCACTTGAGGATCCCAATCCGACTAAAGAAGCCTAGGAGGAACCCTATGAGGTTGATGATCCTATGGTAGAGGAGGTTCATGAGGAACCCGTGGCTGATGTAGCTACTAAGGAGCCCCGATCTTCGACTGTGGATCCCTTTATGGCATCTACAGATGCTTCTCATGTATCTCCCTTCCTTTTCACCCCAACTGTTAGTCCTACACGTGCCTCACCCTCTCATGTATCTACATCCCCAATAGGGGATCCCTTTTCTCCTAAGGAGTCTACTTCTTCTTTTATGGTGGAAGATCAGGCTAAGACTTTGTACCGTGCTACTAATCCTGGTCCCCATGAAGCTTCTCATCCACCAATTCCTCTTGCTATGGAGGCTAAGAAACCAGTTACTCTCAATTATGTGCTTGCCTTAGTCCACATGTACTATGAGAAGATCCAAACTTTTGAAGCTGCATTTGAACACCCATTGCCATGTCACAAGGGATGTGGTAGTTCCATTGGTTGAACGGGTTAAGTTCTTGGAAAAGCAGCTAATACGATCAAAGAAGTGGGTGGTATCGTCCAACTCAAAGGAAGAGGTACATGTCATGGAAGAGGATGGCTTATCTGTTTTGGATAGGGCCACATTTGCGGCAAAGCCTGGTGAGGAGATTCCTGCTCCTCCTAGTGCTTCTGGTATCCCCACTCCTTCTTGTTCTCAAAGGCCCAGTTCCCTACCTCCTGTTCCTACTACTGCTGATAAGGGCAAGGCCCCCATGTTTGTTGATCCTACTCCGGATCCAAAGCGTTCTCGTAGACAAATGAAGGAGGACAGATTAGGAGTTGAGGCTGCTAAAAGGATGCAGGCCGAACAAGAAGCTATGAATGTAGAACTTCTTCGACAAAGGCAAGAACAAGTGCGCCAGAGTGCTATGTTTTGGAACAACAAGGATTGGCTAGATTTTGTTAGCCTCAAAATATTGAGTCAAACAAGAATGCTCGGTCATATGTTTATTATGTATCGTATATTAGAACGTTGTAATAGGTACTAGGTTAGTCGTGTATTACGGGCTTAACTTTAAGCTAAGGTTCATTCATAAGTAACCAAAGCCCAAATGGAAAGCCCGACCCATTAGACTATAGTCCATAACCAAGCCCGCATGTGGGTGGACTATAAGTACCCTTCCTAGCATGTTAGGAAGGGTGTTGGACATTTCATGTTTTCTCTCTCTAATCTAATCCTCCAAAACTTCCAACCATTCTCTCTAATTTCTCTCACTACTTTCTCTCTCTAGAATTCATCTATCTTCTACCTTTCTTTCTTGTTTAATCATCATGAATTAATGGGACAACAATTGGTATCAATCGCCATAGGGTAGTTTTGTGATTCGTTGTTGATATTATACTTGGTTAGTGTGATTTACTCCTATAATCATCTCGGATTCAAGTTTTTCTTGTGCTTTCCGTGCTCTACATCTTGATTTACATCTCCCACATAGTTGTGGTAGGGATTTGATTGCTTTTGGTTGGTTAAAATCACGGATTTCTTGTCAAAAATCTCATTTTTTACCTAAAGTTTCGGAAAAGTACAAGCATTCCGACAGCACTCCATCGGAAAAGGGTTTAATTTTCCGACAGTTATTCCGATAGCACTCCATCGGAAAAGGGTTTTAGTATTCCGACCGTTATTCGGATTGTGTATTCCGATAGGTTATTCTGACAGTGATTCCGACAGGGATTCCGACAGCCTTATTCCGACAGCCATATTCCGACAGCCATATTCTGACAGTGATTCCGATAGACATTCCGATACAACATTTCGACACACATTCCGATACTACATTCCGACAGTATTCTGATACAACATTTCGATAACATTCTGATGGACATTCCGATAGCACATTCCGATGGACATTTCGATGATTGTTTAGCTAAATTTTGTTCGAGTATTTTTTAGACTTATCCACTATCTAGACTAGTTTCAGAATATCGTTTACACGAAGATTAAAAAAAAAATTTAAAATTTTCCCGTCAAGTATATTCAAATTTTTTCCATACTAGTTTTAGGACATTTCTAGCTCGATTTCAAAATTTGGCGATTACAAAATTTTTTGGTCTACCGTTTTGTCGGGCTGGGGAATTTATTGTCGGACTGAAGAAAAATTGCAATTTTCGGAGTTTAAACCACAACAACAATCACAACACATCTACTTAAGATCCGTATTCACTTCATCATTTCAGAGAATATTGAGATGGATTCTACTGCCGAATATCGTGTGACGAACAACAACATAATGGTGGCGGGTAACAAAGAGAGACCACCAATGCTTGTGTCGGGTCGATATGATCAATGGAAATCCAGTTTTCTACATTACCTTGACACAAAACCTAACGGTGATGCTTTAAGGCAATGTATCTTTGATGGACCCTATAAACTCTCAAGGATTAAAGTTCTTGGAGTACCAGCCACAGACACAACTGAAGAACAACTTGCATATGAACGTGATGAAAAGAGAAACGACCTCACACCAGAGAACCGTGCTTGGTTTGATGCAGAAAAGGAAGCAATCTACTTAATTCTCAGTGGCATTGGAGATGATATTTATTCCATGGTTGATGCTTGTTCTACTGCTAAAGAAATGTGGACGGCTATTGAAAGATTGCAACAAGGTGAATCACTTAACAAACAAGACATGAAAACTAAGATGTTTTGGGACTTTGGCAAGTTTACATCAAAGGATGGGGAATCAATTGATTCTTATTACTCCTGATTCTACAAAATGATGAATGACATGACCCGAAAAAACTTGCAAGTTTCCACCATGCAAGTCAATGTCCAATTTCTACAACAACTTCAACCAGAGTGGACACGGTTTGTCACCTTGGTGAAACAACAAAAAAAGTTAGATGAAGTTTCATATCACACGCTCTTTGATGTTTTGAAACAATTTCAAAATGAAGCAAATGAACTTCGAGCTGAACGTGCTGCAAAGGTTTCAAATCCACTTGCTTTGGTGTCTACCACTCAACATTACCCAGATTATCGTTCTCGTGTTCGAAAGACCTACTCCACTCAATCATCATTATCACCACGATCATCCACTGTCTCTAAGTCACATTGCTCCAACAAGATCCCGAGGCAAAGAAGTTTCAAGAGCACCATCACCCACTCCTGAGCAATCCTACGAAGAAGACAGTGATGAAAAACTTGCTCAAAAGGATAGGGAATTCAAGCAACAAATGGCTTTTATTATGAAACAATACAGGAAAATCTACAAACCTACCAACAACAACCTCAGAACATCATCTAACACGAGGAACAACTATGCTCAAAGTCCTCCAAGGTATGACACACAAAGACGTGCTGAGAGTCCTCCAAAGTATGATCGACAACCCGCAAAGTATGATAATCAGAGGGTTGCTACTGTTGTTGGAAATAGGGAAACTGTTGGTACTCAAGTTGTGCAACAAACTAGGATTCAGTGTTTTAACTGCCGAGGTTATGGGCATTTGGCTAGGGAATGCACGCAGCCAAAGAGGGTCAAAGATTATAGTTATCATATGGAAAAGATGCTGCTATGCAAGAAAATGGAAGCTGGGATCAAGTTATCAGCTGAGGAAGGAGAAATGCTTGACGACACAGATGATGAACTCTCTGACCAAGAACTAGAGGCACATTATTCATACATGGCAAAGATTCATGAGTTCCTTAACGTCACTGAAGATGACAATGGTCCTATCTTTGATGCCGAGCCAATTGATAAGGTACAACATGATGATGAACATAATGTGTTTGGTGATACACATGAGCATAGTGATCTACCAACAACAATTACTGACACGTGTATGATGGAAACGGTTGATAGCAATACCACACCCGATTCATCAGACATGTGCAATAATGAGTTTGAGGATGATCAACATGCAAATGAGTATGATGATGAGGAGCGTGTCGCGCTTGCTAATTTAATTGCTAGTTTACAAAAAGATGTCAATGAAAATAGAAAGAGTCAAAAGCAATTAAAGAAGGCAAACGCAACGCTCACTCAAAACTTTGAAGAAAGCAAAGCCGCTCTTATAAAATCTAGTGAGACTATTGATAGTTATAGGGCTGAGCTTCTTCAAAAGACCAAAGAGCTTGAGGGGTACAAAAGTCGTATTCTCAACGTTAAAAAGGACGATTTTGAAAATAAATATAACGAAGCTCTTGCTTTGTTAACAAAAGAAAAACGTCAATTTAATGTCTTATTAAGTGATGAACGTAAAAAAACGTACCTTGCCACAACAAAAGTTAATGAACTTGAACAAAGGCTTTCTATGAATACCGCCGATTCTTCTAAAATTCTTAACGAAACGAAACAAGAGGTTGAAAAATTAAAACAAGATTTCAAAAATAGACAAGGAAAAGATACTGAAAAAGTAAAGGATCTCGAAGAACAAGTCGATTTTTTGAAAAAAATTGTTTATAAAACGTATGACTCTATTCAAACCGTTAGAATGATAGCACCCGGTCGTTTTTCAAAGGTCAACCTAGCTTTGCCACCCCCAAGTACCTCGAACAAGCTCAAGCTGCTAACCCTCACTTATATCTTGATGAGTCCGAATGGACCGATCATGATTGCCCAGTAGCTAGCAACGATAATGAAGAGACGTCCCTTTGGGATGAGGAGAGTAGATCCCCGGTCAATAAAGATTTTGTGAAACCATATAACTATGCTTATGAAAACATTCTTTATGGTCTTTTCACACCACAAAAACAGAAGTCTCGTGAGGAATTGTTTTTAGAATGCAAACAAAGACTAATTCAATGGAAGAAAGCTTTTTCCACTAAGAGGAAAACGAATGTTTTTAAATATATTAACTATTTTCCTCTTGATGCTTCTAAAAGCAAAAGTAGAAAAACACTTAGTTTTCTTAAACAGTATATTGATAATGTTCACTCAATTGTTGAAAGCGATTGGGAAAAACGTCAAAAAGATATGTGGAAAACAGAGATTCCTCACGACATAACTGTGCTTGTGAAAGAACTTTTAATACCAAATACGAAGATAATAAAAGAACATGTTCTTGAGTTTGAAAACTTGATTCGGTTTGAAATGTTTGATTATTTGAAATATGTTGAGTCTCTTGAAAAAGAAATTGATGAACTTCAAAATGACAAATCAGATTTTTTCAAACAAATATGATCTACTCTTAGAAGAATGTCTCTCCAAAGATATTTTGCGTGTTACTCTTCAATCTTGTGTTGATATCGATGAATATTCTGAAGTTGCATGCAAATATCTTGATAAAATCAAAGAATGTGAGCGTCTTGAACTTGAGCTTTCGAAACGTAAAGAAAATGTTGATAAAAAGGCTTTTGAGTTACTTCAACACAAAACTGATTTCCTTCAAAAACATTGTCATTCTCTTGAACTTGCTTTGCAAAAAGACGTTGGTAATTTTCCACATGATAATAAATTGCAAGAAAAACTTTCCAAAACGTTTCGAGAAATGAATGAACAGCGTTTGGAAATTAAAGGGTTGAAAGCTCAGTTACAAGACAGGGAAATAGCGATAGCAGAGTTGAAACTCGTTGCTAAGATGGGTGGGAAAATTGTGGAACCTAGTGTTAAGAAACCTGTTGTAAGACAACTTAATGCGCAAAAAGTGACTAGACCCTCCGTCTTGGGAAAACCATCTGTTTTCTCTAATTCTGCATTTGCCAAACCTGCGTTTTCCCCCAAGACGGATGGGAAGGATAGGTTACCACAAAACACTCCCAAAACACATATTCGATCACAAAGCATTAAGAACACAAATGTGGTTAAACCAGGGATGTATAGATTGGCCACTAAACCCACACACAACAAAGAAAGTCAATCACCCCAGACTTCTAGAAACACTAATAGACGTGTGTCTTTTACTACAGGTGTAATCCCCACTGATAGTGTTAGCCGGCCTCAGCTTAAGAGCACTCGCATGAATGAAAAGGTTTGACAAAACAAAAGTCAATGGAAGATGAAGACAGTAGAATACCACCCTAGGATTTTCAATGTTTCTAAGAATAAAACGTCTATAATCGCGTGTAATGACGATTTGAATGATTCGACTTTGAATGCTTTGAATGTTAAGTTTGTTTGTGTGAAATGTGGAAAGTGTGGCAATGCAAATCATGATATGTGTGTTTCGAATAATGTCAAAGGCGTAGATACTAGAACTAAGAGGCAAACTGCGATGCCTATTAGTGCTAGAAAACCCAAACGCAAAGTGAACCATTCTGGTGCAACCCCCTGAGAAAAGTATTGCATCAGACTCCACCACTAAGAACCCTAGAAGCAGAATTAGGGAATTATATGAGTATTCTAGCAAGTCTTGGAAATGGTGGTTTGCTAATCAATGTCCTCCAGGATATAAATGGATGCCTAAAGTTAGGACAGAAAATGTGACTACGTGCGTTAGTGTGCCTCTAAGTGATGAATCTAGGAAAACTAATGAATCAGAAATCACAACTAACATGGAATCCAATTTAGAAAATGCTCCATCGTGTTCTAATTCTTCTGCAGGTGATCGAAATAATTCTCTTCATACTGGACTCCGGATGCACGAAGCACATGACGGGGAATCTCAGGCTTCTAATTAACCTCGTAGAGAAGTTCCTGGGTACGGTCCGATTCAGAAATGATCAATTTGCACCGATCCTAGGATATGGAGACATGGTTTAGGGGAATATCACTAACAAAAGGGTTTACTACGTCTAAGGGCTCAATCACAATCTTTTATCGGTTGGTCAATTCTGTGATGCGGATTTGGAGGTTGCTTTTAGATAGAAGACATGTTTTGTTCGTGATTATGATGGGGATGACTTACTTACTGGAACACGGGGTACTGATCTCTACACTATTTCACAACAAGACTCCACATCTTCAACACCAATTTGTTTCATGGCTAAAGCTTCAACGACTCAAGCTTGGTTATGGCATCAACGTTTATCTCATCTTAACTTTGATACCATCAACTTGCGTTCCAAGAAAGATATTGTGCGAGGCCTTCCTAACTTAAAATTCATCAAAGATCATCTTTGTTCTTCTTGTGAGCTTTCTAAAGCTAAACGGAGTAGTTTCAAGACAAAGACTACACCAAGCTCTAAAGGACGGTTAGATCTTCTTCATATAGATCTGTGCGGTCCCATGCGTGTTCAAACCATCAATGGGAAGAAATATGTTATGGTAATTGTCGATGACTACTCAAGGTACACGTGGACCCTCTTCTTATGGTCCAAGGATGAAACACCCGAGGTTCTCATTAACTTCCTTAAGCTGATACAACGTGGTCTTCAAGCTCAAGTAAAAGTGGTACGTACTGACAGAGGCACAGAATTCTTGAATTCAACTCTGAAGAAGTATTTTGAAGCCGAAGGGATTGAACACAAAACATCTATTGCTCGAACTCCTGAACAAAACGGTGTTGTTGAAAGACGAAACCGTACTTTAGTTGAGGCTGCTCGAACATTATTATCTGCTTCAAAACTACCATTATTTTTTGGGCCGAAGCCGTATCAACCTCATGCTACACACAAAACCGTTCCTTAATTATCTCAAGACACGAAAAGACACCATATCACATAATTAATGATCGCAAACCTTCACTCAAACACCTTCATATTTTCGAATGTACGTGTTACATTATTCGAGATGGTGAAAATCTGGACAAGATGAAAGAGAAAGGTGATGCATGCATTTTAGTGGGATATGCAACTCAGTCTAAGGGATACATAGTGTACAACAAGAGAACAAAATTGATAGTCGAGACTATTCATATCAGATTTGATGAATTGCAAGAAATGGCACTTGAACAAAACAGTTTAAGTCCCGATCCACAACGACAAAAGACTTCTGTGCACAACCACACGGAACTCGACACTCAAGACCACAACAATGAACCGTCGAGTTCAACGCTGGTTCCTGAACATGTTCCTAGAGCAGATATGACAGTGGACACGACAATTGAAGAGTTGGAAATGTTATATGGACAAGTGTTTGATGAATATTTCACGGGGGAGAAACATGTTGTATCGAAGTCTTCCGCTGTCACTCATGATAAGAATGATGATACCGATCATCGTCAAGAAAAGGATACAACTTCATCTACTTCAACACAGGTTGCTGGAGATTTACCTCCTCAGAATATCATTTCAACAATCGATCCTACTACATCCACAACTACTGTCATTGCTCCAGAGAACACAAATCAAGCAGACGATGCATTATCTGACGATGATGATTTTCACAACCCATTCGGTACACCAGTAAACGAAACTGGAGAGTCTTCTACTCGCCATGTTGATCCGTCAAATATGCATACGTTCTACCAACGACATCCTTCAACACATCATTAGACCCGAGAACATCCTTTGGTTCAGGTAATTGGAAACCCTTCACAACCTGTTCGTACAAGACGAAAACTAGCCACCGATGGCGATGTTTGTATGTTCGCACTCGCCGTGAGTACAGCTGAACCGAAAAACATCAAAGAAGCCATGGCTGATCATGCTTAGATTGAATCGATGACGGATGAACTTCAACAATTTGAAAGACTTAAAGTCTGGGAACTTGTTGACAGACCATACGATGTGATTCCATTAAATCTTCATTGGATCTGGAAAAACAAGATGGATGAAGAAAACACGATCATCATGAACAAAGCTAGGCTAGTGGCTAAGGGGTATGAACAGAAAGAGGGAATTGATTTTGATGAATCATTTCACCAGTTGCTCGTATGGAAGCGGTCAGGATTTTCCTTGCTTATGCTGCACATAAGGGATTCACTGTTTATTAAATGGACGTGAAGACAGCATTTCTGAACGGTCCTTTGAAGGAAGAAGTCTATGTTACGCAGCCGGAAGGATTTGTTAATCCTCATTATCTTGACAAGGTGTATCGTCTCCACAAAGCACTTTATAGACTCAAGCAAGCTCCAAGGGCGTGGTACGATGAGCTCTCGAAATTTCGAGTATCCAAAGGTTTCTCAAAAGGTTCCATTGATCTAACTCTGTTCACTTATAAATATGGTGATGACATTTTGCTTGTGCAGATTTATGTTTATGACATCATTTTCGGGTCTACAAACTCAAAACTTTCAAAATGGTTTGAAAAAGTCATGCACATCAAATTTGAAATGTCTATGATGGGCGAACTAAAATTCTTTCTAGGAATTCAAGTTCACCAATCCCCAAGTGGTATCTTTATAAACCAAGCTAAGTATTGTCAAGAGATAATAAAAAAGCATGGTATGACTTCATGTGACCCCGTTGGGACACCATTATCAACCACATCGCTAGATGCTGACTTGGAGGGAAATGCCATAGATCAAACGAGATATCGTTCCATGATCGGTTCCCTCATGTACTTGACAGTAAGTAGACCTGATATTTCACATGCTACGTGTTATTGTGCACGATATCAAGCACGACCCACTAAAAAGCACCTCAAGGAGGTTAAACAGATCTTTCAGTACCTTAAGAATACCATTCATTTGGGACTCTGGTATCCGAGGGAAACTGGTTTCTTTCTAACGGCCTATTCAGATTCTGATCATGCAGGGTGTCTTGATACACAAAAAGTACTTCTGGTGGTGCACAATTTCTAGGTCAAGATAAGCTTGTGGGATGGTCTTCCAAGAAGCGGGATTGCACGTCACTTTCATCAGCCGAAGCAGAGTATGTGTCTCTATCTTCATGTTGTGCTCAAGTTCTTTGGATGAGAACACAACTCACGGATTATGGCTTCCACTTTGATAAAGTACCTATGTACTGTGACTCAAAGTCGGCCATAGCCATCTCCTGCAATCCGGTACAACATTCCCGCACGAAGCACATTGATGTCAGATACCACTTCATAAAGGAACAAGTTGAAAGAGGTATCATTGAACTATACTTTGTTGGAAAGGATTACCAATTAGCCGACTTGTTTACGAAAGCTCTGTCAAAAGATAGGTTTGAGTACCTTGTTAGGCAAATTGGTATGAGATGTTTGACTCCAGCAGATCTGGAAATTCTGGCAAAGGTGCCTGCTTGATTTATCAATCAAACATCTACTTGTAAATACCTTTGAAAAAGCAAAACACAAAAATATAAAACATATAAAAACAAAAAACAAAATTAAAAATCTTTCAAAATCAAAAAATATTCTTCTCGACATGTCTTTCAGTATCGATAATATGGACGTGCCTAGAAATGTCGCTCAATAACGACACGGGTGTGTACATAAAGCTCGAATGAAAGTTGTAAATATTTTTCAAAACATGTCATTTCTTCGTTTAATAAAGGAAATTGTCTATTTTGGACAATATTTCCAAACAACGGGTAGATCAATCTATCTTGGGTTGAGCTTGTCATAAAACATTCAACGTTTTGAGCTCAACACAATGGCTTGTAATCACTTTCAGATTGCAACCCGGTTCTATATTCACGGGGGAGTGTACGCTTTAGTGCTCTTACCCTCAGCAAAAGAAGAGAAATCTTCTTACACTTAAGTGGATTCGTCAAGACATTCAAAGTCTATGAACTCAAGTTTATGCTTTATAAAAACCTCTTCGCCAAAAAGATAAAGGATTTTTCAAAAAGCGTTGAACACAATTTTTTAAGAATTTCTCAATGATTATTCAAAATATTTCAAAAATTATGTGTTCAACAACTCCCATCCTCAAAAAGCGAAATATGGATCAAATCCTCACAATGACAATTCAATTGGATCAACTTTTGAGGGGGAGCATTTCAACTTCATGCAAAAGATTAACACATCTTTCTCCCGGAGATTTTCAAGACTATTTTTCAAAATATATTTTAATCAAATTTGGTATCTCAAATATCAAAAGATTTTATATATTAGAGATAAGGGTAGAAAATGCGATTAAAATGTGATCTTATATAAGACTCAATCACTTTAACTCTTACCTACATGTGCAAACCACTTTCGATTATCGATGCACATGTGAAGGGGGAGCATTTCTGAATTGACAAAAAGTTATCAAGGTGTTAAATGTTTTTCAAACACCTTGTTAGACACTTAAAGTGGTTTTCATAGTTACGATCAAATACCATAACATCTTTAATTCACGACGTTATTGGTGTCAAAAGGGTGGTTAGGTTTAAGTCCTATGATCTAAGCAGAACCGGAGGGATCTTCCCAAGGATAATCCAATAGACTATTAGAAGTCCTTAGGAAAGATGGAGTAGAATGTGAACGTAGCTGAATGCCAACTAAGTACTGATGCTAGCACTGGAACAATCACAACAAGGTGCAAGTAATGATGTCTTGGTAAGCATTGAAGGGGTTAAAGAATGAAAAAGAAATGTAAGGATAAAGGGTGTAAACAAAGAATCCCTCCATACAACTTAGGCAGAAACCGGGTCAACACATTATGAAGAAAACTCATCAAGGACCCAGTGATGTAATACACAACCCCTCCCTAGCTACTCAGGCTTCTCTCAAAATAAGTTTGTTTTAATGTCACAGAGACCAACATGACTTCTATTGACTTTCTCACTCTGAGATAGTTGATATTGAATAGGTGGCATCTGCTCCGGCCTCCGATCACTAAAAGTGCACAAATCGAGTCTAGAGCCTAGAGATCAATCAAATCTCATTAGGACACACGGAATGACGATAAAGAGAGTCCTACACTATATCCTTGTGATATTGCTAGAACACTCAGAGTGATACTACTTAGTATTCACAATGATGAGTGGAAATCCTTTCAGTGTTAACATCAAATAGCACTGCGGTATGTCATATGCAAGATTCTTTATGAATTAAACATATGTAAAACTGAAAAGAAACAGTGGTTTGATTCTGAATTGATTCAAACTCGTTTCAAGTTTCTACGCAATATCTTTATGGTATTTCCAGAACATTCAGAGTGATATTCGTTAATATTTACTGTAACAAATGGAAATCCTTCTAGCGTCAACATCAAACAGCGCTACGGTAGGTGACTTGTGAGATTCTTATGAATCAAGATTGTGTCAACTGGAAAGCAACAATGATAAGATTCTTTATGAATCACACTTGTTCCATGAATTTGAATTGACGACTTTAATCAAGCGGATATTTATCCAATTGATTCACTCTTTATGTTCGCATTCTTGCTTTGAGACGGTCGAGTAAAGAGAATGGCTAGTACAGCCGCGAAACCCTGTCAAGGAGATTCTTAATTGAATCTACCTAATCACAGGTACGGTATTTAATATCGTATAACGGTCTTCACCAACCGGAGGTAAAACGCTACCGATTTAGGACGAATGTCAAAGACATTCAGTCCGTGTCCATGTTTTGTCTCAACAAGGTGGCGTCACGGTGTACTCAGCAAAGTCAAAGATTCAAAAAACACATGCTCATGCCTAAAGACATATTCAACAATTAATAGTGTGAGCATGTGGATGAAGACACAAGATTGCAAGATGGCAAAGTCTAGTCAAGGATGATTTGAAGATCTCAAGATTAAAAGACAAAGTCGAAAAAGCTCAAGATCACAACATGAAGAAACTAGACTACTATTACACGTTCGAGACTCATTTATGGCAAGATTAGTATCTCTAGAAATCTCCAAATGACAAAGGGTAATGACCTCTCATAAAGGGTAATGACCTCTTATTGGGGGAGATTGTTAGGCTCAAAATATTGAGTCAAACAAGAATGCTCGGTCATATGTTTATTATGTATCGTATATTAGAACGTTGTAATAGGTAGTAGGTTAGTCGTGTATTACGGGCTTAACTTTAAGCTAAGGTTCATTCATAAGTAACCAAAGCCCAAAAAGAAAGCCCGACCCATTAGACTATAGTCCATAACCAAGCCCGTATGTGGGTGGACTATAAATACCCTTCCTAGCATGTTAGGAAGGGTGTTGGTCATTTCATTTTTTCTCTCTCTAATCTAATCCTCCAAAAGTTCCAACCATTCTCTCTACTTTCTCTCATTACTTTCTCTCTCTAGAATTCATCTATCTTCTACATTTCTTTCTTGTTTAATCATCACGAATTAATGGGACAACATATTTTATCATGATTCTGAGCTCGAATGTGTATCAATACATAGATATTTTGGGTGACGATGTTACTGAAGCAAATTGGGCTCTTAGGATCATCTCTTTGATTAAACGACAAAGGGTGGATCTTGCTGCTCAGCTAAGGGAAATTCGTCACAACAGGCCCCTATGTGCTGCACGCCAAAAGGAAATCATGCAGAGATATGTGAAGAATCAATTTGGGGCGTACTTTACCATGGGGTGGACTATGAAATGGGTTAAGGAGTTATCAGATGAGGCACTTAAGAAAATGTTTACACAAAAGCAAAGGCTGAAGAATCAGGAAGATTGTGTGCCTGCTAATGCTTCTCTTACCAAGGAGGATCTACAAGCTCCCAAAGCTCCTTCGCAACCCTCTACAACCTTTGTTTCTACACCCACGGTTTCATCCCCTACAACCAGAGCTATCGGAGGTGCTAAATCTACTTCTCCTATGGATGATCATTCTCCCACATCTCCTAAAGCTATGGATCCTTCTGCTAATGATTCAACAGTTGATGCTCCTGCCCCTCCATTGGTGGATACTCCACATACTCCCACAGATATGTCTGCTTCTGGTGCTGTGAATGCTTCTCTTCCACACTCTACCCCAACTACTGATGTGAGTCCAGAAGTGAAGGCTCAAGTTTCTCTGGTCCAGCCTCGTCGTTCTATTCGCAAGCTGAGGGCTCATAGAAGACCTTGTGTTCTATTGGAGGAACGCGATCCTTCCTCTCTCATTGATGCAAATTCAGACAGTGACAATGATATTCCTCTTGGTACTGGGCGGGTTGTTCATTGGGAGATGCAATCTTCTACCATTGTGGATGAGGCTGTTACTTATATGATCTGAACCCTTGATGGCACTCACAAGTACTTTTCCAGCCTTCAAGACATATCGTACTAGGTTGATAGGCAAGATCTTTTGTCGCTTTATGGACGGGTGGATGTGGCTATTCTTGTGGTTCCTATTGGGTGGTCTGGGTTGGTACTTTGGGGAGATTTGAAGGTTATGTTGGATAGCCCTCCAGGTTCTATGTGTGGTGGTGTTTGGGATGACCAGGATCAATGGTCCATTAAGCGATGGAAGCTCTATGCTGGGTGTGTTGTACATGTTTTGGAGTTGTGCTCTTTTAAGCGCATCTTCATGCTTGTTGATCAGACATACTCTCTATCCATCAAGACTCTAGAGGCTATGTTAACTAGTGGTTTGGTGATATCTAATTCTCCTTCTGAAATGAGAGGTCGATGGCGGTAACTTTGGTGGAGTTCATCTAGACACAACTTGTTGATGCTAAGAAGGCAGTTTCTGTTCCTTAATTCTAGTATGTTTTATCGTGTGAATATACATTCTTGTTTGTATAGTATCTTGCTCTATGTACAGCCTTTGAGTTTACATAGTTATTCATTTAAAAAAAAGCAATTGTTGTATAAGCTGACATTTTTTTTACATTCAATAGGGATGTATATACATCATATTCTTTTGGGTTGTTTTTTCTTGGTTCCTTGGTGCTGGTTAGCCTCCACACAACAAATGGTGCTCAACTCACCATGTCTAGCAGACAAGTAAGAGTTGATTCACCATGAGGGTACGGCTCTGGTGTGATTATTAAATCCGTTGATGGTTGTCAATTTACCAATAATTGGATGGTTTTCACTCACCTTGGTCTTAGACTGCATAGTGGCTAGTCCATAGGCAAATGGTTTGTGCTAAAGACTTTCCCAAATTCGTTGATAGCTGTAATAGCTTGCTCAAAGCTATAGAGTTTTCAACTCACCAATGCTTCATTGCTGAGAGTTGGCTAGTCCAAGAGGGTACGACTCTTGGTAAAAACTTTTATCAAATCCTTTGTTGGCTGTGATGGTTTGACCAAGATCATCAGGGTACTCCAACTCACCAATGATTCACATTCCAAGAGTTGTACTGGGTACTAGTCTCCTAGGGTGATGTCATGATTCCAATAAAATATTAGCTAGCCCAAGAGTGAACAACTACTTGGTAAAGGCTTTCATGTTGCTGAGCAGGTTCACCATGTGCAGACATTTTTAAAGCTTTACAGAAGTTCAACCTAGGGGTTTCATGCAGCTGTCTGTGCGGTTCTTATTGTTTTATTGCTTCTACTGGTTGTTTCTGGCACTCTTGTTCCAGTCCTCGTGCTCTACTACATGGAAGATCTATATGTTAACTTGAACTCATCCACGTCAAATCAAGTTTATGGGAGGATTGTTAGGAATAATGTAATAGATATGAATTTAGTACTGTAATAGGTTGATTAGGAGGTATGTAGTTCCTCATGGTCATAGTAGTAGCAAGAGTAGTTACTCTTGGTAGGAGTAATATGTTACTCCTCGTCTGATAGAAATTCAAACCGAATTATTATTAGTAGTTTGTTAGGATATGCATGAGATATCTTAGGAAAGTAGTGCATATCATATGTTACACGTTTTAATTTAATGTAACATTAGGGTTTCCTTGTAGTATAAAAGGAACCCACTGGCAGAAGGGTTAGATACACCTTTCACCATTTTTATTTTCATATAATCAATATTAGAAATCCTTAGTAATGATTATGTTATTCAATTAGTTTGTGTTCTTCTTGTTCTTAGTATTTGAATTTCGCACAAATACTTTGGTTCTCTTAGAGTCTCTCAGTTAATAACTCATGATTAAAGAAGTTGTTCACCATCCTTAACAGGTTGAAAGATCTATCTCTAAAGGAACCAACACCTAACCTAGTTACTACTCCCTACGTCTCAAAGTTATAGTCCCACTTTGACTTTTTCGGTCTTTTATTCCAACTTTGACCATAAATATTTTTGTTTGTGTTATATAATACTTGATAAAAATTATAACCATGAAAATACATTTAAAAACCTAATCATTTTTTTAGAAACTAGAAGGGGGTTGAATAGTTTCTTAAATTTACTTGTTAAAAGATGGTTTTTTAAAAATCCTTTTCAAAAACTTAGGCTTGAGTATTCATGTGAAACCTTCTTATACACAATATGAACAAGGTATATTGCAACTAAACTAATAATCACAAGTATAAAGAATAATGAATGTAAAGAGATAAGGGAAGGAAAGTGAAAGTCCCTAAAACTAGCTTGAAACGATTAAGAAGGATAATTAACACAAGTAAATAATTTTCAAACGTAGTACTTTATTATTGTATAACAAGTATTACATGTGTTATGGATAACACAGTTTGATGACAATGTGTTGTGTACACTTTGGACAAAATAAAGCAAACTCAAGAACACAGGCACAACTATTCTTTCTCTGAGTTGTAAAGAGTTAATGTGTGAAATCTAACAAAGTGAACAACATTAACTCTAGCCTTCATATCCTGTAACACCCCATTTTGATAATGGAACGTCACGCGTAATATATGGCGTGTCATCAAAGCATACAAGGATAAATGTTTAAACATTACTTGACCATAAAAGGAAAATACTGGAATCAAACATCGGTAGTCCAAAAGTAAAGCTCATCGCACACAAACATAAGCACTGTAAATGAAAGGACTAAACAATATCCATAGCAAGAGTATTAAAGTAAAGATAATGCATAAAGTAAAGAAAGGCTAGAAAGCTTCCAGTCCATATGCACGTACGCTTAAAGTCTACGAGCGTCCCTGAGTACATGTCGTTTGGGAACATAGAAAAGGAAAAGTGCTGAGCAATACGCTCCGTGCACGAATGTACGATAAAGCATGAATAGTAGAAGCATATAACATGTAACAACGGAAGAAACTAAGTCCCGAATAACCCGGTTAAGTCTTGGTAAAACTGGTTTTATAGTTTGAAAAGCCTTATGTTTATCTTATAAAAACTGTTTAACATATTCTACCATTAGCCAATATAGGTCATGAAAATCCACCGTGCATGAATACTTGGAGGGGTGACCTCATCATGCAAATTAGAGGGGCTGCCTCTAATTTAATAAACTGGTTTGGGTAGGAGGAATCAGCTCCTTGTGAAGGATGCAAGGCACACACCACTGAGTAATCTGCTGAAAAACATGTAACTAGGATGCACCCATACGCCCCACATGATAAATATAATAATATGGCCAAAAGCTGAATGGACGCCACGGGCAATCACTCCGCCATGGTGAAGTCATAACACCAGTGCCTCTAATGTTATGGTTATGGTACCTCCATAACTAGGTGAAACTGGTCATGCATGTATATGGCTATAGGTATTCTAAATTAAACATAAGCAAATCAAACATATAAACTTATACTACGGGAAAACAGTTGGCTGCATACGGGGAATCCTAATAAGGAAAGAATGTCCATACTGAAAGGACGGGAATCCGTACCTTATGTCCAGTGAACGAAGAAGACGAACTGAGGAGAGTCCTACTTCGGTATCACTAATGCTACATAAATACATACGTGTATAAGTATCTGATTACTAATTACGTAACTGGTTTTATGTCATGTCTTAGCTTATTTTATACGTTCATGTCATGTTTTACTGTTTTAAGCTATAAACTGTGTTTATCTTAAATTCTGTCTATTCTGATTAAGTATTACTTGTATTTCATGTATTATTATACTTACTGTGTAATAATAAGTAACTTTCTAAAAATAGCAGGTTTCAAAAATAGAAAGTTACCAAAAATAGAAAGTTTCCAAAAATAGAATTACTGCTTAAAATAGATAAGTTTCTAAAAATAGAAAGTTTACATAAATAGATTAGCTGCCTTAATTAAATAAGTTTCTAAAAATAAAAAGTTTCCATAATTAGATATAAGCTGGTTAAATAAGCTAAGTATATAAGCTTAAGTGTTTTCTGATTATTTTTCTAAGTCATAATGATATAAGGTATAGTTTATTAATTATTACATGTAATTTAAATAAACTATAGGTTAAAAGTATTTAATTAAATATATCATGTTTTTAATTAAATAAAGTTAAATACTTAGGTTAAAACATGTATTATTAATTATTAATTATATAAACTAAGTCATGTTAATTAATGAATTATAGCCATGGTTTTAATAATTAATTAATTATAAAGTCTAGAAAAACATAAATACTTTGGTTAAAAATCCATGATCTAATAATTAAATTATAACCTAAGTCATGTTTTATTAAATTAATCATGTAATATAATTATTAATTTAATTTTAACATATGATTATTAAAACATAACCTTAACATAAACCATGAACCGGATCGTGAATAGAAATCGTGAACCGGACCCGTAATCAACTCCATACCCCGAACCACTTCGGGGTTCCCCCTTGTTTGCTGCTGCCGTGGGACCCACACCACCAAACCGAGACCTTGTGGTCTTGGTGGTGGTCTATAAGCCAAACCGAGACCCCCTTGGGGTTCGATTTAGGCGTCGACCACAACAAAACACCCCTAAATCCTCTGTTTTGATTTACGCCATAACCATTTACATGTTTGATTTATGTTTTTAATTAGATTTTTTAAAAACATCACGTTCTTATTTAATTTTATTAAATCAAAACAAAAAGAAAAAGGATTAAAAAGGTATACCGAATGTGTGGTTCAAACGAGGATGAACACACACGAACACTTGCACCAAAATCAAGATCAAAATCAAACAAATACCCCCCTTTGGTGTGTTTATATGCGGCGCCCAAGAGAGGAAGAAGGAGAAGGAGAAAACTTTTTAGGTTTTTTGATTTATTTTACTGTAAAGTGAAAATGACTAGAAAATTTACCTTAACCCCTTCCTTAGTAAAATTTTGATGGGCTTGGCCCATCCTTCTTTGTGTAGCCGCGGGTAGGGGCCCCACATGGGGTACCCGTACCGTTTTCCGTGTCTAATTATTTAAGTGTTCGTTCGTGTTTAGTCGTGTTCGTGTTTTATGTGTTCTCGTTAAATATTAACCATGACTTAATATATTTATTCGTGTTCGTAATAAATATATATACTTAATTAATATTAGCTCGTGATTTAATTACGTTCATGATTTCATGATCGCATGTTCGTGATTAATTATTGTTTAAATAATTATTGTGTGTTCGTATGTAATAAATACTTATCGTGTTCTAACACGTACGTAATACGTAAAATTCTAACACGTGAACGTAATCATACTATAAAAGGAAAGTTTTAATCTAGTATGTACGATCTTAAGGGTACTATTCATGGTAAAAGCATGCGGGTTTTATAACTCTTCCCCCCTAAAAAGAATAATTCGTCCCCGAATTATAGATAAAGTAAACTGGAAAAGAAGAACATACCCGAATTCAAAATATGAAATGAGGGTAAGAAGCCCGGATAGACTCCTCTGTTTCCCAAGTGGCTTCCCGCTCGGTATGATCCCTCCAAAGGATTTTGACGAATGGAATTGTCTTCCTTCTCAGGACTCGTTCTTGTCTGTCAAGAACTCGTTCGGGTTCTTCTATGAAGGTGAGATCTTCACGTATCTGTTCCAGTGGATACTGAACCATGTGAAGGGGATGATACTGGTACCCTCTGAGTAAGGACACATGAAACACATTGTGTACATGCGAAAGCTGCAGAGGTGACGCTAACCGGTAAGATACTTCACCGACTCGTTCAATGATATCAAACGCTCCGATGATACGAGGACTGAGCTTCCCTTTAATCCCGAAGCGTCTAACACCACGTGCCGGTGAAACCTTAAGGAAGACGTGATCTCCTACGTTAAAATGTATGTCCCTACGATGCTTATCGGCGTAACTCCTGACGTGAACGTGCTTCCTGAAGTTTCTGCTTAGCTACTACGATCCTTTCATTGGTCATCTTTATGATTTCTGGTCCTTTAAGTGTTCGCTCGCCAACCTGATCCCAGCAGATTGGGGCGCGACACTTACTGCCATACAACATCTCGAAAGGAGCACACTTGATACTTGTGTGCCAACTGTTGTTGTATGCAAACTCCACCAAACAGATGTAATCGTCCCAATCACCTGTCCATTCCAACGCACATGACCTCAACATGTCTTCTAATGTCTGAATCGTTCGTTCCGACTGTCCGTCCGTTTGAGGATGAAAAGCCGTGCTAAGCTTAAGTTGTGTACCCCAAGCTTTCTGCAGACTCTTCTAAAATCACGAAGTGAAGCGAGGATCTCTGTCTGAGACGATGCTGGATGAAGCACCGTGGAGTCTCATGATCTCTCTTCTATACGTATCGGTGAGTTTACTTACCAGATATTCCTTGCAGATCGGTAAGAAATGAGCTGATTTGGTAAGTCGATCTACGATAACCCAAATTGCATCATGCTTCCTCTTGGTAGGCGGAAGACAAGTAACAAAATCCATGGTGATTTTGTCCCACTTCCACTCTGGAATATCTAACGGTTGAAGGAGACCGCCAGATCGCTGATGCTCAATCTTAACCTGTTGGCAAGTAAGACATTTGGAGACGTAAGTGGCCACATCCTGTTTCATACCACTCCACCAAAAGTATTGCTTGATGTCATGGTACATCTTAGTCGAACCAGGATGTATAGAGAATGGGGAGCTATGAGCTTCAGCTAACAAGGCTTCCTGGAGTTCTTGGTCATTAGGAACACAAAGTCTCGTGCCCTGCCATACGATACCATCTGCATCTACTCTAAATTCCGTCTGTTTCTCCAAATTCTGTACTATCGCTCAGATTTCTCCATCATCTTTCTGAGCTTCCTTGATCTTAGAGAGTAATTCTGGTTCTACTCTAAGATTAGCCCAGTAACCGTGCTATCCACGTACCATGATCTCGATGTCTAGTCGCTCCAAGTCTCTTATGATTTCCTCCTTAATTTTAATGCCGTTGATCATTCCGGACTTCCTGCTAAGAGCATCTGCTACTACATTTGCCTTTCCGGGATGATACTGTAGATTAATGTCATAATCCTTTAATAGCTCTAACCATCTCCTCTGTCTCATGTTCAATTCACGTTGAGTGAAGATATACTTCAAACTCTTGTGGTCCGTGAAAATGTCACATGATTCTCCATATAAAAAGTGTTTCCATATCTTCAATGCAAACACGACTGCAACAAGTTCCTAGTCATGCGTAGGGTAATTCTCTTCATAAGGCTTAAGTTGTCGTGAAGCGTACGCAATCACTTTCCCATGTTGCATGAGAACACAACCAAGTCCCTTCCCCGATGCATCATTGTAGATTTGAAATCCACCCGTACTAGATGGGAGAGTAAGAATAGGTGAAGATACTAGCTTCTGCTTCGGGTCTTCAAAGCTCTTCTCTCGTTCTTCAGTCCAGACGAATTTCTCCCCTTTCCGCATCAGTTTGGTCAATGGTAGTGGTAAGCGGGAAAAGTTCTCCACGAACCTACGGTAATAGCCAGCTAAGCCTAAGAAAATACGGACTTCCGTCGCTGATGTCGGCCTAGGCCACTTAGTAATGGCCTCAACCTTCGTTAGATCCATAGTGATTCCTTCTGCTGATACAATGTGACCTAAGAATGCCACCTTGTCTAACCAGAACTCACATTTGGAGAATTTAGCATACAACTGCTTCTGGCGAAGAATCTGTAGTACTGTACGAAGATGGTCTTCGTGTTCCTCCTTGGACTTTGAGAAAATCAGGATGTCATCGATGAAGACAATGACGAACTTGTCCAGAAATTCATGGAAGATTCTGTTCATCAAGTCCATGAACACTGCTGGAGCATTTGTCAGGCCGAATGGCATAACTACAAATTCGTAGTGGCCATAGCGGGTACGAAAAGCAGTCTTGGCGATGTCCTGCTCCTTAACCCGTAGCTGATGATAGCCTGACCTAAGATCAATCTTGGAGAAGTGTTTGGTCCCTTGGAGTTGGTCAAACAGATCGTCTATACGCGGCAGTGGATACCTATTCCGGATAGTAATCTTGTTGAGCTCGCGATAGTCTATGCAAAGACGCATAGTGCCGTCCTTCTTCTTAACAAATAGAACCGGTGCGCCCCATGGAGATGCGCTCGGTCGAATGAAACCTCGTTCAAGAAGTTCTTGCAGTTGATCCTTCAGCTCCTTCGGCTCTATGGGAGCCATTCGATAAGGAGCCTTGGAGATCGGTTCAACTCCTGGAATTAGCTCAATATTGAATTCCACTTCTCGTGCAGGTGGTATGCCCGGAAGTTCTGCTGGAAATACATCTTGGAATTCCGACACTATTGGTTGATCCTGAATTGATGGAGATTCAGCATCCATATCGTGAACCGTAGCTAGATAACCCTCGCAGCCATGTGACAGTAGTGCACGCGCTTGCAGGGTAGATATGATTTGTACAGACCATTCGGGTACGAACCCGTTATGAATGTACTCTGGTGCATTAACATCACCCAAGATAACTCGATATGAATGGCAGTCTATGGTAGCATGATGCTTGGATAGCCAATCCATGCCCAAAATCATGTCGAAGTCATTCATGTCCAGCGGAAGTGCGTCAACAGGACGAACCTTATCGTCAAATTCTAGGGGAATACTCTTGTATACATGGGTGATTAATACAGAGTCCCTCAAAGGTGTGGAAATAGTAAGTCTATTCTCTAGTGGCATGGGGAGCATCCTAATGTTCTTAGCATAAGCAGTAGAAATGACCGAGTGAGTAACACCCGTATCGAAAAGAACACACGCAGCTTGACCATACATATACAAGATTCCAGTGATGGTACCTGTAGACTTGTTGGCCTGGTCTCGAGATGTCGTGTAAACACGCCCAGTGGTAGGAGGCGGCTTGATATCAGCATGTCCCGATGTGCCCTCCATCTCGCCCTTACGGCAATCCTTCATGATATGGTCAGGAAGACCATACTTGAAGCATGCGTCAGTGTTACGACGACATGGCCCTAGGTGCCTACGGTGGCAAGTAGAGCAAAGAGGATGAGTATATCCTCTAGCAGGTGCTCTGGCTGACTGAGAACCTGATAAAACATTTTACATAAGACATGATAATAGGGTACAAAGAACAATGCGGATAATCGTATGATTGAATACCAGTGATAGCTGGACGGCTAGGCTGTGAACCTCTCTGGTTCTGGTCCCTACCGTTTCCATGGTTTCTGGTAGAAGTTTTGCTAAAGTGTCAGAATATGAGTTATAATATGAAATCATAAGAAAATGCGTAAGTATTAGGACCTGCTGCCGTTGGAATGTCCAGCGTTGTTATGGTAAGTATCATTACCGCCACGCCTATCCGTAGCAGAACGGTCGTTAGTCTGACCGTTTCCCTTGGGCTGATGAGGCTGCTGCTGAGTAGCCGGCTGAGACCGGTCCCCAGTTTTCTGCCTGGAAGATATAGTTTAAAGAGATGAATAATTGACATATATGGAAAAATACGGAATAGTCACCGCTCGAATACGAATGTTTACCTCTTGTCGGGTCTCTCAGCTTCCCCGAACTCATCTCTCTCCTGCAGCATCTCCAGTCTACGTGCTGCATCGGCCACTTGTGCTACATGGTGAACGTAGCACACACCAGATTGTTTGCGACCGATGTGCGAAGAGCCCACCTAAAGTGGTGTGCCTGCTCTTTAGGAGTACCTGTTGCTGCACCAAGGAAACCAGCTAAGCGAAGAAAACGATGCATAAACTCGTTGCTATTCTCCCCAGCTCTCTGTCGGATCCCATGGTACTCCCTCTTGAGCTTGTCTTTCTCAGCCTTGGGAAAGAACTACTCCATCACCCTATCCTTGAACTAAGCCCATGTCAAACCAGCAACCCAATCGTCACCTCCCTCAGACTGCATCAACGTTAACCACCAATTTAACACATCGCCTTCGAACCGATAGCATGCCAACCTCGCCTTGAACGTGGGGTCATAACCCATAGCATTGAAAATCTTCTAGATGTGAGCCAACCAGCTTTCAGCATCACTGGGGCTATCTGTTTTCTCAAAAGCTCGAGGACGGAGCGTGTTGAATCTCTCCAGCCATACTGCCAATGTCACTGGAGGAGGAGGAGGAGGTGCTTGGTTATGCTGCTGATTGTTGGCAGCTTAAACCTCAGTCATGATGTCATTCCTCAGTTGAGGAAGCAAAGCTTGCATTGCAGCTTGGATTGCAGCATTGAGTTGTTCCTGTTTGCGTGTGAGAACCAACTGACTGTATAACATAAAACATATGATTAACAGATCAAAAGATAAAATATATATACATGAAAAAAAAAAATTATACCAATAAATCCAGAAAAAATAAATTATGCACGAAAATTTGTGTATGAATGCATGATGCAGTTTTATGAAAACTTTTGTATGCTCGAGAGTGAACGCCTATGGTCAGTTCACCCAAAATAAAAGACATGGCGAGGGGACGCCTATGGGTCGGTCCCAAATTTAAAAGTTTCGATTAAACACATGCGACTAAATAGGGCCAGTCCTGTACCAACCATTACTTAGTCATAAACCTGCGACAATGACATATATATGTATGCATAAAAATGATGAATGCATGAAAACGACTGTCAGTTCTAGGAAGACCATAGTGACTACCCACTAATCACAGGTCATATTTTGAGAGCCTACAGGTCGAAGCCTTGGCTCTGATACCATAATTGTAACACCCCATTTTGATAATGGAATGTCACACGTAATTATGGCGTGTCATCAAAGCATACAAGGATAAATGTCTAAACATTACTTGACCATAAAAGGAAAATACCGGAATCAAACATCGGTAGTCCAAAAGTAAAGCTCATCACACACAAACATAAACACTGTAAATGAAAGGACTAAACAATATCTATAGCAAGACTATCAAAGTAAATAATGCATAAAGTAAAGAAACGCTAGAAAGCTTCCAGTCCATATGCACGTACGCTTAAAGTCTACGAGCGTCCCTGAGTACCTGCAATAAAGCATGAATAGTAGAAGCATATAACATGTAACAACGGAAGAAACTAAGTCCCGAATAACCCGGTTAAGTCTTGGTAAAACTGGTTTTATAGTTTGAAAAGCCTTATGTTTATCTTATAAAAACTGTTTAACATATTCTACCATTAGCCAATATAGGTCATGAAAATCCATCGTGCATGAATACTTGGAGGGGTGACCTCATCATGCAAATTAGAGGGGCTGCCTCTAATTTAATATACTGGTTTGGGTAGGAGGGATCAGCTCCTTGCGAAGGATGCAAGGCACACACCACATTCACACTGAGTAATCTGCTGAAAAACATGTAACTAGGATGCACCCATACGCCCCACATGATAAATATAATAATATGGCCAAAAGCTGAAGGGACGCCACGAGCAATCACTCCGCCGTGGTGAAGTCATAACACCAGTGCCTCTAATGTTATGGTTATGGTACCTCCATAACTAGGTGAAACTGGTCATGCATGTATATGGCTATAGGTATTCTAAATTAAACATAAGCAAATCAAGCATATAAACTTATACTACGGGAAAAGAGTTGGCTGCATACGGGGAATCCTAATAAGAAAAGAATGTCCATACTGAAAGGACGGGAATCCGTACCTTATGTCCAGTGAACGAAGAAGACGAACTGAGGAGAGTCCTACTTCGGTATCACTAATGCTACATAAATACATACGTGTATAAGTATCTGATTACTAATTACGTAACTGGTTTTATGTCATGTCTTAGCTTATTTTATACGTTCATGTCATGTTTTACTGTTTTAAGCTTTAAACTGTGTTTATCTTATATTTTGTCTATTCTGATTAAGTATTACTTGTATTTCATGTATTATTATACTTACTGTGTAATAAAAAGTAACTTTCTAAAAATAGCAGGTTTCCAAAAATAGAAAGTTACCAAAAATAGAAAGTTTCCAAAAATAGAAAGTTTCCAAAAATAGAATTACTGCTTAAAATAGATAAGTTTCTAAAAATAGAAAGTTTCCATAAATAGATTAGTTGCCTTAATTAAATAAGTTTCTAAAAATAGAAAGTTTCCATAATTAGATATAAGTTGGTTAAATAAGCTAAGTATATAAGCTTAAGTGTTTTCTGATTATTTTTCTAAGTCATAATGATATAAGGTATAGTTTATTAATTATTACATGTAATTTAAATAAAGTATAGGTTAAAAGTATTTAATTAAATATATCATGTTTTTAATTAAATAAAGTTAAATACTTAGGTTAAAACATGTATTATTAATTATTAATAATATAACCTAAGTCATGTTAATTAATGAATTATAGCCATGGTTTTAATAATTAATTATTTATAAAGTCTAGAAAAATATAAATACTTAGGTTAAAAATCCATGATCTAATAATTAAATTATAACCTAAGTCATGTTTTATTAAATTAATCATGTCATATAATTATTAATTTAATTTTAACATATGATTATTAAAACATAACCTTAACATAAACCATGAACCGGATCGTGACTAGAAATCGTGAACCGGACCCGTAATCAACTCCATACCCCGAACCACTTCGGGGTTCCCCCTTGTTTGCTGCTGCCGTGGGACCCACACCACCAAACCGAGACCTTGTGGTCTCGGTGGTGGTCTATAAGCCAAACCGAGACCCCCTTGGGGTTCGGTTTAGGCGCCGGCCACAACAAAACACCCCTAAATCCTCCGTTGCTGTGTTTATATGCGGCGGCCAAGAGAGCAAGAAGGAGAAGGAGAAAACTTTTTAGGTTTTTTGATTTATTTTACTATAAAGTGAAAATGACTAGAAAATTTACCTTAACCCCTTCCTTAGTAAAATTTTGATGGGCTTGGCCCATCCTTCTTTGTGTAGCCGCAGGTAGGGGCCCCACATGGGGTACCCATATCGTTTTCCGTGTCTAATTATTTAAGTGTTCGTTCGTGTTTAGTCGTGTTCGTGTTTTATGTGTTCTCGTTAAATATTAACTGTGACTTAATATATTTATTCGTGTTCGTAATAAATATATATACGTAATTAATATTAGCTCGTGATTTAATTACGTTCATGATTTCATGATCGCATGTTCGTGATTAATTATTGTTTAAATAATTATTGTGTGTTCGTACGTAATAAATACTTATCGTGTTCTAACACGTACGTAATACGTAAAATTCTAACACGTGAACGTAATCATACTATAAAAGGAAAGTTTTAATCTAGTACGTACGATCTTAAGGGTACTATTCATGGTAAAAGCGTGCCGGTTTTACATATCCTATTTATAGTAGTACGAGGTTGACTATTAGTACTGGTTGATGGTGACTACACTAAATAGACAATGTCAGACATCTGTCAAAAGATGCTCTTCTATTCTTGGTAGTCTACCATAACGCTTTAGGGAAACAGAGCTGACATAGTTTCCCTTTTCTTCATTCCTTGTACTTTAGGCTGTGAAACTTCCCACCTAAACACTTAGGTATGTTCAAAGTGTACTGAGTGTTAATAGGGTATTACCCCCCCCCCCCCTGTTAACACTCAACAACTCAGAGTCCCTGATATATCTTGGTTGTTATCCAACATAGCCAGTGAGTATGTCTTCAAGTAATCTTCGACTTCCTTGATAATGTCTCTGACATGGACTCCTCTGTGGTTGCTCACAGAGACTTAGAACTTTGTGAGTCTTAGGTTACTTGCCTGTCTCCTAGGCACATGCAAGTTAATATCAAACAGCTTAATTTAAGTTTAAATATATATGACTAAGGGAAAACTAACAGACTCAGATTCCCAACAATCTCCCCCTATTTAAACATAAATACAACTAGATCTAAATGAGTTATAGTAAGTGAGATAACAGCTTCTTCTTACGCATAACAGATCTAACAAACAACTTCATACTTCATTAATACTTAAAAAAAATTACAAGTACAATACATGAGTAAAACAAAATATGATAGTAAACGTTCAGCTGTGAAAACTTTAATAATCATCATTCTTGATTATCTCTTCAGCCTCAGCTATGTTTGTCCTTGTATCTAATTCATCCTTCAATGCTTGGGCAAACTCCTTGGAGTACTCTGTGTTCAGTTTAAGCACCTTTTGAAACAAAATAAGCTGAATAGTTGATGCAAGCCCCAACTCATCTTCCCTTTGGAACACATACTGACATCCCCTGTTCATGTAGGCCATTCCTTTTTCAGGCTCAGTATAAGTCTGACCATCAACAGGCCCTACAATCCTATTTGGGAGAATCAAGTTCCTGTGCATTCCATCTACTTGGATATCATCAGTTACAAAGGTTTCTTGAAGGAATTGAGACATCCTTTTTCTTTTCTTCTCAGCCTTTGTTGGTTCTGGTTCAAACAGCTTCGGGGGTGGATCAATTTTGAGTTTGGCTGCTGTTTCTTTCAGCCCGTTGAACTTAGCTCTCAGGGTCTTAAGAAGTAAGAAATTTGCCTGTCCAGTTTTCTTTGCAGCTAAAGCTTCAATTTCTAACCATTCAGATAGACCAAGTGTCTTAAACTTTAAATCCTCAAATACATCCATGTTGCCCTGTTGGTTATCTCTCCAAATAACCATTTGTGGGATATGAGTTAATTTCTTAACTGTGTATTTGGACTTGGTGATTGTGTCTGGAGCATATCTTTTGTTAACGCATGCATCATAGTCAGCCTTTACCTTTTTTCAGAGCCTCTGCGCGTTTCATCTCCATTTCTCTTAGCCTTTGTCTTTGCTCCTCTTTGAGTTGAGGAGACATGGTTTTCAACCTGGTTTCATCCAGCTCTTTGGCTTTCTTGATTTCATTCAATCGTTTAAACTCAAGTGCATGTTTCTCAATTTATTCAACTGTTAAGGGTTTTTCATCAGCAACTTTAAAGGTTGAGAATTGAGAGATTTTTGTAGTGGATCCTCCTGTCTCTAGCATCGCAGCTATTTTCTTTAGTTTGGCGTCTGTGTCTACCATAACTATTTCTTTCCCTTTCTTCGAGATAGAGTATTCTTCACTTTCTTTCTTCATCTCTTCAACTTGTTTCAAAAATGCTAGCTGAGCTTTGTCTTGAACAACTTTTGGTAGGGAGCTTACAGTGAATTTGAGTTTCTTAGCTTTTTGTTCACCATCATCCACAACCTTATTGGTGTTATCCAAGGACATGGAATTTGATGAATCAGCTGCTTTGTTGTCTTGTTACTCCCCCTTACTTTCATCATCATCATCATCAGGTACAGTGATTGGTGTGATGACTTGGAGAGGAATGGGATTTTCAACTGTACCTGTGGTGGTGTTGACAGGTTCTAGTTTTAGTATGTCAGCTTTCTCCCCCTCACGTTGAGCCTGTCTCTTGTGACGCTTGGTTGAATGTGACTGAAGGTATCTAGCAACCTGTTCAACTGATGTGGCCATTTTATTTTTCCTGTTCCTTGATCCTCTGGCAATTCTAAGAAGCCTGTTGCAGTTGCGATTCACAGAGCGATCAACATGCCCATCCAAATAGGTTGTGTGACGTTTTTGCCTGTTGCACACAGCCTCAAATTGTTTGTGCAACACCAACTCATGGGCTGAAAGCATGTCAGGGACTTCTTTAATGATGGTATCTTCGATGTGAGTGGATAAGTGACTAAGTCCCTAGGAAACTCCTTTTCTTGTGTCATCTTGGATGGGTTCAGTGATGGCTTCTTTAACAGCTTGGGAAATGATCTTGGGAAAATTGACAGTGAAAGAATGCATTTCAGATCCAATTTTATCTAACTTTCTTGACAGGCGTTCAATGTCTGAAGCATGATGATAGGGCCTTAAACCATGAATGTTCAGGCTTTGCTACTCATAGTCATCTTCCCTGGGAAAAAGATCAAAATTTGTTTGTTGTGGATGATCAAACAACAGAAACTCTGATGTAGGATCATACACATTGCTGTTAAGCTCCTTTGTGACAGATATACCTGAGGTAGGAGTCACAACAACTTCTTCTAGAGGAGGAGTTGGTTCTCTAGCTGGTGTGGACACAGCTTTGGGTGGTGACATGGAAGGCTGTTCATCTTCTTCATCATCCTCCTCCTCAATCATCCCCTCAAGAAGATTTCATCATCTGGCATCGATTCAGGTTCAGAGAGGCTTTCAATGTAGGCAAGCACATCCTCTTCAACATCAGGCATGGGCTCATCTTCTTTTGGCTGATCCTGAATCAAGTTATCAGCTCCTTCAGGTGTAGCCAGAGAGTCTACATTTGGTTGTACAATATCAGCCTGCAATTTGTTTAAGTTAGTAACAAGGAAATAGATAAAGGGAATGGTCGCCAGTTCGCTGTCCCAAGAGGCGGAGGATGATTATTCAGCCACTCCAAAGGATAAATCCTTAGGATTCTTTTAAGTGTGAAAGTAATAAGGTTAATGGTCACCATTCGCTGCCCCTAGGAAAGTTGAGTGTGATTATCCAGCCCCCCCAAAAGGATAAATCATTTGGGACTCTTTTAACTGTGAATTGTATATAGGTTAAGATCGCCTGTTACGCTGCCCTAGGAAAGCTGAGGGTGATGATTCAGCTCCCCCTGAAAGGATAAATCCTTTGGGACTCTTTTAGTTGTGAAAAAGATGTAGTTAATGATCATCATATTACGCTATCCCTAGGAAAGCTGAGGGTGATGATTCAGCTCCCCCCAAAAGTTAAACTCTTGGGATTCTTTTCCTGAGGGAACCTAGAGGCTGTGTGAAGTACATCTACTCTAGGTCGAGACATATGTGTTTTCAGGTTGTTGTTTGCCTGAATACTGTCTAGAGGGTGCAGGGTCATCGGGGTGCTTTATAAACACAAATGAATCACTCCCTGGTGCAAAGACAGGGTGTACAAAAGTCTTAAAAGATTTATAAGTGAATACATAGACTCCTATGGGTCGAGGATAACCCTAAATTCACCACTCTCGCCTATAGACATTTGAGAGTGGCTGCTTGTGGACCTCTAAAAATTATAAACTGATTACCTGTGAGATATCAATAGAATTAGGCTGGTTCCCTGTTGTCTTTGCTGATGTAGAGACGCTAGACTACTATTGTTTATCAGTTGTTGTCTCTGTGTCCACAGAAGTCTCTGGACCAGTGGAAGGATTGGTTGTCTTCTTAACGCTGGCCTTAGCAACAATTTGGGTTTTGGAAGAAGAGGGGGTTTTCTTCTTCTTGGCTGTTGGCTAGTTCTTGCCTTGGACAGCGTGGTGTGTTTCCCAGAGGTCAAAGACACTGACTTACCAGACACACCAACTATAATCACCTTCTCAAAGGAAGGGAGCAAGGGCTTCACAACGGATGGTTGTTTATCAGCAACATTCTTCATATGAGCTGTCACTGGCACGTCATTGGGTCCCATCACCTTGTAGATAGCTCCAGTTATGTGATAAGGCTTCATGGCTGTCAGTGTAGAGTTGTGGTAGTTATCACCTAGCAGACTTTCAAAGATAAGAGAAAACGAACATAGCAGATGTTTTTCCCTCTGACTTGGTGAATACCCTTCAGCTGTTCGACGAGGTTAGAGAATAAAATGCTTACAATGTCAATGTCTGTTCCCCTTATTAGTCCATAGGCAATGGTTTTATGGTTGAAGGCTAACTGGTCTTGAGATCCCTGCATACCACCCCGGGATTTGACTATGTGAGTAAAGAGGACTCTCCACATAGGGGGGGAAACTTGATCTTCAAGGAAGACTCTAGAACCACTTTAGCTGGTGTGAGGGCTGGGTTAACATCAGAGACAAGGAAGAGTGTGGCAAGGGCATCCTTTACAGCCTTCTTATCAACAGATTTTAGGCATTCTTCGCCATGTCTTAGCCCAGCCAGAGAGGAAAAATCAGCAACAGAAAATGCAAAGGGATGTTCATTACATGAAAGGTTAAAGGAGATGGTTTTGTCATCAAGGATCTCAGCAGAATACCAGAATTTCCTAAGGTATTATTGGTAGAAAACATATGGGGTTCTTGTGAACGCTTCTCCTACATCATAATTCTTCATGAAGTTCACCAGATCTGAGTATGTCATTTGTAGCTTTGAGTCATCCATTAGAGTTGTTAGCAACGAGGATATAATCATTCATTTCGAAGTTAACGTTATCGAGAATGAAGAAGATGAAGATGGTGAGAGGATTTAGAGAGATATTTTAGTAAGAGAGATGAAAATGGTGAATACTGATAAAAGTGTTCGGTGAAAAACCTTGGGACAATATATATATTCAAAGTTTGAAACAGTTATTCAACCGCATTTAATTCGTAGTGGGAAAACGACTACACACAAGTGGGTCCCTTGACCTTTTAAACGGTTTGTCTCCTCGTTTATCGAAAAAAGTGAATAAAATATTAGGAATGTTTTTAGCATTCACTTGGAAAGTAACTACCTAGTTTCACGTGAAAAACATTTAATACTTATTCAGAAATTAATGACATACATTAAATATCAGCCACAGGCTTTGAGATATTAGGCATACCCAGCTCAGCAACTAGCCTGTTGAACAAAGGTTCAGCCAAAGGCTTGGTAAATATGTCAGCTAGTTGCAGCTCAGTGGGAACAAAATGCAACTCAATATCTCCTTTGATAATATGATCCCTGATAAAGTGATAGCTGGTATCTATGTGTTTGGTTCTGGAGTGAAGCACAGGGTTGTTTGAGATAGCAATGGCACTTGTATTGTCACAGAAGATGGGTACTTTGTCATATATAATCTCATAGTAAGCCAGTTGACTCTTCATCCAAAGTACTTGAGCACAACAACTAGCAGCTGCAACATATTCAACTTCAGTTGATGACATAGCCACAAAGTTTTGCTTCTTTGCACTCCATCCAACCAACTTGCCTCCTAGGATTTGACAGCTCCCTGAGGTACTTTTCCTGTCAATGCAGCACCCAGCGTAGTCTGAATCTGAGCAGGCCTTGAGATCAAAGCCTAATTCTTTGGGATACCACAGACCTAGAGAGGTTGTTCCTTTGAGGTACCTGAAAATTTTCTTAACAGCCACTAGATGGGATTCCTTTGGGTTAACTTGGTACCTTGCACAAACATGTAGAGAACTTGATATCAGGGCGACTGGCTGTGAGATACATGAGTGATCCAATCATGCCTCTATACATAGTCTCATTAACAGAGACCCCTGATTCATCAGGGCCTAAATTGTTGGGTGGAAGCATGGGATATTTCACTGATGCACAATCAGCCAAGTCATATTTTTTCAGCAAATCTTTAACATACTTTTCTTGACAAATTGAAATTCTTTTAGGACATTGTTTAATTTGAAAACCTAAAAAGTAATTAATTCACCCATCACACTCATCTCATATTTCTTGGTCATTAATTTAGCAAAACTTTGACTAAGATTAACATTTGTAGACCCACAGATGATATCATCCACATAAATCTGTACAATGATGAAATCACTTTTATCCTTGAAGGTAAAAAGTGTTTTATCAATGGAACCCCTGACAAATTTATTTTCAGTTAAAAAAGTAGACAGCGTTTCATACCATGCCCTTGGAGCCTGTTTCAGCCCATACATTGCTTTGTGAAGCCTGTACACATGGTTGGGAAACTCGCTGTTCTCGAATCCTTCTGGCTGTTCAACATACACTTCTTCAGCCAAATCTCCATTAAGGAAGGCACTTTTAACATCCATTTGATACACAGTGAAGTTTATATATGTAGCATAAGCAAGGAAGATTCTGATGGCTTCAAGTCTTGCTACAGGTGCAAATGTTTCATCATAATCAATCCTTTCAGTCTGTGTATACCCGTGTACAACCAACCTTGCCTTGTTCCTTATGATATTACCAATTTCATCCATCTTGTTCCTATATATCCATCTAGTGCATGTGATGTTCTTACCAGGTGGAGCAGACACTAGAGTCCATACCTTGTTTCTTTTAAACTGATTGATTTCTTCCTACATTGCAGCGACCCAGCCATCTTCAAGAAGTGATTCAGCTACACGCTTGGGTTCAATTTGGGAATGAAATTCAGCAAACAAACATTCCTTGGTTGAGGTTGATTCTGAGTCATGAATTCTCTGTCTAGTAGTAACCCCATCATTTGGTTCACCAATGATGTTGACAAGAAGAATGTGTTGATCTCTGGACCATTTGCTTTGAGGAGCTGGGGAGTCATAGACATGTGCAAGTATGGAGGATGAAATTAAAACTTGAGTTTCATTCTACTGAGTAGGATGACTTTCTTCAAAAACTATCTTTTTGTCTGTGTCTACATCAGCTATTTCAAGAAGTGACGATTCACAGACCACATGATAGTCTTCTTGATTACTAGCAATAGGTGAGTCGTATTCAGCTGAGGTGGAACATGGGCTTGTGGAAGGCTGACTTTCACTTTCAGCTGTCACTTGAGTAGAAGGAAGTTCAATGTTATGTGTTGACAGCGGATCATGTGCAGGAACATATAGGACAAGAGTATATGTGTGTGGATGATGATGAAAGACATGCCTTGGCTCAGAGAACTCATCTAATGGGAAAGACCTATTTTCGTTGAAATAAATTTCATCACCTTATGTTCCTGTTCTTTGTAACACATCATCATCTTCATTGAATGTGACATGAAAGGTTTCTTCTAGTTCCTGTCTTCTTGTGTTGAATACTCTAACGGCTTTGGCTGTTGGAGAGTATCCTAAGAAGAAACCATCATCAGCTTTTTCGTCAAACTTTCCAAGTTGATCCCTATAGTTATAAATAAAACACAGGGCATCCAAAGACATGGAAATAGCTGACGTCTGGTGCTCTTTCTCGAAAAACTTCATAAGAGGTTTTTCCATGTCTTTTAACAGTGATTGATCTATTCTGGGTATAGCAGGCAGTGTGGCCAGCTTCTCCCTAAAATTGCTTTGGTAAGGCTGCACCATTTAGCATGGTTCTGGCTGCTTCAATCAATGTTTTTTTTTCTTCTTTCAGCTACTCCATTTTGTTCAAGAGTACCAGCTGAAGAGAAGTTTTGTGATATTCCCTTTTCATCACAAAAAGCTTGAAGCTGTTGATTCTTGAATTCAGTCCCATTATCACTTCTTAGAGCTTTTACTCCAACTTCATTCATGTTTTCAACCTGCCTGATGAAGGACATGATGGCATCAACTGCATCACTTTTCCTTTTGAGGAAGAAAACCCATGTGTACCTTGAAAATTCATCAACTATGACCAAGGTGTATTTGTTGTGATTAATGGTCTGTGGTTTGACAGGTCCAAACAAATCCATGTGAAGGAAATGTAAGCACTTCTCAATAGAAAATGATTGCCTGGTCTTAAATGATGATCTGTGATGATTTCCCTTAACACATGCTGAACATGTCTTGTCCTTAGTGAAAGTCACAGGTGGTAGACCAGCAACCAAGTTTTGTGTGGCTAGCTTGTTGATGTTCTTGAAGTTGAGATGAGAGAGTCGTTTGTGCCATAGCCAATTGACACTTTTAGAGGCTTTTGCTAGAAAAAAATTTGAGTTGTCCTCTGAGCAAGAAACCATGTTGATGACGTACACATCTCTTCTTCTTGGTGCAATTAACACCACATCATTATTCTTGTTGAATATGGTTCTTTGAGTCTTTGTAAACAAAACCTTGTAGTCAGCATCACACAACTGGCCGAGGCTGATGAGATTGTGCTTAAGACCATTCACATATGAAACCCTTGTAAACGTTATTCCATTGCAGTTAACAGAGCCACATCCCTCTGTGTCGCCTGAAGAGTTATCCCCAAACACCACTTTAGGACCAGGCTCTTTTGAATATCTGTGCAAATATTGTTTGATTCTTGTCATGTGTCTAGAGAAGCTACTATCTAGATACCAGACTGATTCCCTAAGATGTTTCTGCATAGATATATAGAAACAGATTAGTTCCTATGGTGAATGATTGTAGTGTTTTACCACACCTTTAGGAAAAGGAGGGTAAGTAGGGAAAGTATTAAGCACGATGGTTTAGGAAAACCGTGTACAAATGACCCTAAGTGAAGTTCAAGTTCGTTTCCCAAGGAGGTATATGTGTGTGACTAAAATGTAGCAAGGTTTGAGATTAATATTGGTTAGAAGGGGATGAGAAAAGAGGATGACGAAGACGTGAAATTAATTACTACTACGACTACACGTAAAACCGTAAAATAAACTAAAATAAAAATTAATTCTAAAAATTACCAAAAATTCACCAAAAATCAAAATAAATAAACTAAGAGTTTACCAATGATCATAACTTTTTCAAACCTTTTAATTAATTAAATATTCAATTTTTGAATGCTAATTAAAGCCCTAAAAATCAAATCAATTATCAAAAAGCCCAAATAAAGGTTTTTCAATTGGTAAACCTCTAAAATGACCTAAAAAGATTAAAAACTATTTTTAGAAAATTTTAAACTAATAAAAACTATTTAAAATGATTTAAAAACTATTAAAACTTAAAATAATTATAAAAATTAATCTAAAAGTTGCAAAAATCCTATTTTAATGTATTTAAGCTAAGAAAAATATAAAAAGTGCAAACATGTGAAATTTGAAAAATAATAATAAAATAATATTAAAATAATATTAAAAATCCAAAATATATAAAAACTTGCAAACTAGATTATTTTGACCTAATTAAACAGAAAATGAAAGTGAAATGACCAGAATACCCCTATTGGGCCCCCAAATGGGCTAAAATAAAAAACAGTCCACCTTAATGGGCTTTTTAGCCCAAAAAGTCAAAATAAGCCCAAATGACTTGGAAAAGCACTATCTGACTCAAAATTTAATTCTAAACACAAAACTCTAAAGGCCCAAAAGCTGAAAGTGAGCTTATCACAGCTTAATGATCAAACAGCTTATCCTTATTGGGCCATTAAGCTCATTAAGCAATAAGCTAATGCCATAAGCTCTAAATTGACACACAACCTTCTTTTGGGATACTAAAGAGATCTGTAAAAAGAAATTTTGAAAAAGCACACTCAATAAGCCAGAAATAAGCAAAGTACAAATCTACTAAAAGACAAAATAGCCGGGTTTGAGTTCTAGGCTGTTTCAGAAGCTCTAGTTTTTTTGCAAAAGCTCACAAATAGCTTAACTAAGAATAATCAATCAAGAAAATCACAAAAAGCTAAGTAGAATAAGCTGTGAGAGCCAATAAGCACTATGAAAAAGCCAAATAAGCTAGTTTCCTAGCAAAAGCTTAACCAAAAGACTTGTAACC
Source organism: Glebionis coronaria (assembly GCA_025667525.1). Classification (NCBI taxonomy): domain Eukaryota; kingdom Viridiplantae; phylum Streptophyta; class Magnoliopsida; order Asterales; family Asteraceae; genus Glebionis; species Glebionis coronaria. Next base: position 548,254,762 of record CM046879.1, on the reverse strand, counting down.
TTCCAGACTTGATATTAAGCTGAGAAAAATGAGTTCTATTACAAAAACCAAGTTGTTGCATGTACCAATAAGCAAAACAGTTTCAATAAGCTATGTGACCAAGTTTGACCAAAAGTCAAACACTGACAAGTGAAATTCAAACGCTGACAAGCACAAATTGGACGTTGACAGACTTAATGAAGTGTTTAGACCTGTTTTTCACCCTGCTGGTCAAGGTTTGAGTGCAAACCTTGTGAATCAAGGCCTACCAGTTGAGTAGTCTTGACAAGTTTTGGCACAAATAAGCCAATAAGCCAGTAAGCTTATAAGCTATCAACAAATAAATCCAAGTAGCCAAATAACCTCACAAGCAGCACACAAATAGGATCCAAGCAGCAAAACAACAATCCTTATATTAGAAATCACAATGCAACACCAAATGAGGTGGTCACTTTGCTGATGCAAATGACCACTTCAGCCAACTTTAATAAGCTATAACAAACACAATAAGCCACCAAATTTAACAACCAGATAACCAATAGATAGCTTATCACCCAAACTATTCACAAACCTGATTTCAGACCTTAGATCCAATTAACAAAGAAGTTATTGGATCTGATGTGTTTGACCAATCTCAAAAGCACTTTTATCAGATTTTAGCAAAACTTCCAATCCTTTTTCCAAACTTTCAGAGACTTAACCAATGACTAAAACTTGTTCAAAATGACTTGTTTATACTTCCCAAACCCTAAGAACCAAGGGCACAAGGCCACAAGGCCTTATGAACCAGTAATCCCAAACAGTCCTTAATCCACCACTTTTCAAAGCAACTTGATATTTTTAAACACAACCTACTAATTTTATCATTCAAATAGCTACACTAGGTGACAACTAACAGATTGCAACCATAAAACACAAAGAACAAACACAGAATCAACAAATCACATACCAAAATGCAAAACAGGCAGTAACATGAAATTTTTAGAGGAATCTTAAACAAGGGATTATACCTGTCCTCCACAACATCCTAGGAGGAACAGCTATGCTCCTTGGACCTTGTTCAACAACTAGAACAAGACCAAGGTTCTTCAAAAAGGAAGATCAAAACCTTCTGATGTTCAAAGTAGAACAGGTTTTAATTATGATATATCTTCAACACAAATCAGCAAACAACTCAACCAAGAACTCAAAACTCTTCTCAGGCTTGGTGTCAACAAGCTTGAAGGAGCTTAAGGCCTTTGGCTAAGGGTTAGTACAGAATGATAACCAAAACAGAACCAAGGATTTCAAGGTTTTTGAACCTTTGAAAACCTTATAAACAAAGACGTGACTTAACCACAAGATTAAGGAAGGCCTTAGAGATCAAATGGAACTCAGATTTTAGCTATTCCAACTTTTAATAAACACAAAAGAGATTTCACAATTTTCAGAAAATCAAATTTTATTTAACTTAAAAAGAAATTACAAAGATTGATAGTCAAAATCTGGAACAAAGGGACTCTCAGAGGTTGAGGTCTCCTTTTATAGGCAAATGCTAACCTAGCACTATTCATAAACCCTAGAACTGAATTCCCAAAAGTGCCCTTGAGGTCTTCTAGATCATTTGATGGAATGAGCTGTCCAAATGCATCTTGGACGTTTATCTTAGCTTTGGGGTGAAGCTAAGAGTCTCTGTCGTTGATCTTGCCACGTGGGAATCCTTGGGGAATAAGTTGTCATGTGATGGGTGAAACGTTTTTGGGTGTGGGGTCCATTGGTGAGTGGAGATGAGGGTTTTGTGTGTCGGATAAGTTTCTGGGCGTGTGAATCAAGTGTGGGAATGGGTAAATGAAATTTACCCTTTGTTTTAAGTGGGATGGTAACTGGGTTGATGAATGGTAAACAGTAAAGGTTTTGATCCGAAAATGGGGGAAAGGTGTTTGTTTGGCGCATTTTGAGTTTGAATCTTTCAAATTAACACCTTTGGCCCTTGTGTTTTCAGAAAGGTGGTAAAACATGTTTTTAAGCCTTCAAATCCGTTTTCGTTTGTTAATAAACTTTCCAAGTTTATACTTTTGCCACAAAACTTTGGTGAAAAGGTTTAAAGGGTTGTTTTTGCCATTTTTCCATAACTGAGGGACTGAATTTGGACTTTCTTGATCTTCAAAGGTCTTCAGTGTATCTTTGACTTCATGAGGGACCATAATTGACAAATTAGATTTGATGAGGGACTAATCTTGCCATTTCTTCAAAGTTGAAGGACCTTTTTGCAATTTTGTCAAACTTAAGGGACCAAACTTGTAATTATGATTTCACAAGGGTTTTAAGTGTCATTTCTTCATTGTTTAAGGATCAATCTTGTATATCTTCAAGTCTTCAAGGGTAAATGTTGGATAATTCACGAACTAGGGCCCGATTCTTTGTTCGGCTTCGTTTCTCGTGTCCGTTTTTCCTTGTTTCTTGTGATCTTTTGTCTTTTTCATGATATACATACCTAAAATACACAAGTAAACAAACACAAGCATATATATGGTATTTTATGACATGTTAGTGCATTTAAAGCCCGAAAAGAACGATGAGATCATGTATAAATGCCATCTCATCACTCCCCATACTAAGCCATTGCCGTGCCCTCACGCAATGCTAGAATAAAGTATCTAAGCATCACCAAGATTCAATTTTATTAACCTTTATTAAAAAGTAAAAGACTTGCAACAATACTACGAAGATGTGTAAAGACATAATGTATGATTTTCATCACGAATGTGACTTTTAGGGTCAATGAATAGAAACAAGTTAATGTCCCTTAGAGTAAATTTCGTCATCCTTGATTGTCATACATTCCATGCTAAGTGCAAAAACGAGATCATTGTTGGTACAAGTCACAATGCTAACACTACTCATACGTCCAAATTGTGTAATACTTTTTCTCCCCGCAATCCTAGTTATTATAAAAGGAAATGGGTTACTAGCATTTTTTTTAACTATTTGTCATGGATCACAAGTGATTCATATTGACTTATTTGAGTAGTTATTAGTCCGAAAGCAAAGTAGCACGATTTAATCGATAGTTAGCCGAAGGACAAAATCTTTTAAAACGGCTTCTCGTATATCTCCTTAAGTTCATATCTTGGCATAACTCTTTTCACGATTTGAGACCTTTCTCGGACCGATATTTGGCATGTACTTCATACTTCAAATCTTGGGAAGACGTTCTTGAAATTATGGTCTTCTCTTCATATATTTGGAATTTCTTCACTTGACGTTTTTGAGAGATTCTTCATATTTGGACCACGACTTCATCATTTTTCTTCAATCTTTATTTTGGACTTTGATATACAATGATCCGCCTCCTTTTCGGACTTGGATATATTTATCCTCATACCTTGTAAGGGTCTTTTTGGATAGACTTTCTCCATGATCTTTAGGGGAGTAATTGCTTTTCGTCGTGTGTCTCGATCCTTCATATTGATTTAGGAATAATGATACTTCACATCATCTTGAATCTTTTGCAACAAAATATAGCTCCTCATGCCTTGTTAGGGCCTTTTTAGATCTTCACCAATCTTCGCGTCCCGCTTCAATAAGTTATGCCTTGGCTATGAACTCTATTCAACCCCGAGCAACTTTTAAACGATCTTGCGCTAGAGGCTAAGTAACCTTTCAAATCGTACGACCTTACTTATTGCAATTATTTTTATTCCTAATGCATTGATCTTATGGGAAGAAAAAGCCACAATTAAAAACATATGAGTTTTTGAAAGAACATTTTCATGTTCTACGTTTAGCATGATCACTTGTCTTACTCTATCACTTCTCGTTCTTCACTATATAAAGACCTCTAATTAAAGAGACTCGTGAATACTTAGCCATGCAAGTCAAAATTAAGCCAAATTTGGATTGGCTTTCATTAAGACTATATCAAATCAAAGTTTTGGGTTTTCAAGCCACCTATAGGATCTTGCACTTTCTTGAACTTTTTCAAGTTTAGAGAATGCATTTTATAGTTCCCTTGATAAGTGACTTTCTAAGATCAATTATAGGAACTTGCGAAAAGTTCTTGTTCTTAACCCGTATGAGCTAAGACTTTTGCATTTTAAAGCTCCCTATATAAAAGTCTAGCAAAACTTGAATTGAGCGGGTTAAGGAATGTAAATGGCTCCAAATGCCCATCAAGTCAAAAATTAGCTCTTATTCTACCCATCGGAAAATATACATTCGTGTCTTAAAAACACTTATGAAAACTTAAGAAAAATTTTAAAATTTCGCCATTTTTAGCCTTATTAGCAACAAAACAAAACATTGAAAGTTGGAAAACGTGAGGTCGTAGCAAAGCAAGTATCTATTCACCCCCATACTAAAAGTAAACATTGTCCTCAATGTTTTGAGTCTAAAGGTGGAGCACCCCCATACTAGAGACGAAGAATTGAATGCTTAGGATCTAGCATGGAAAGGGTGATCAACAATATATCTAAAGCCGTTTATGAATTATGCTAAAAGATAATTGTTAGATCAATAAAGGATATATCAATGGATTCGTGAAAAACTTCTTCAAGCAAACGATGGAGGCTCACGTAAACGAACACGAGAGTCTTCAATCGTAGATGATGATGATCTAGATAACACAATCACAAACAACCACGAGACAACGAGTTGGAAGGGCACAAATCCCCTCTAATTAGTTATTAGTAAGCATAAAAGGATAAGCATGGGATCTCCCCCACGAGGCACCTCGTTTTTGATTACCGAGTCATGATCTCGACTCGATCCCCTCAATGCTAATTATCATTAAGGAAGGTGACTTGTGCGAGGTCAACCATTGAAGGAATTTCCCCACCAAAGTAGTGCTAAAGCATATGTCCATTCACCTTGAAGTTAGGAACATCATCTTGAGCTAGCTCGATGGTCCCATAAGGAAACACTTGTGTAACGGTGAAAGGACCCGACCAACGAGACTTCAATTTCCCGGAAAATATCTTAAGTCTAGAGTTAAAAAGTAACACTTGACCACCAACGTTAAAAACCCGGTTTTTAATCTTTGCATCATGAAACTTTTTAGTCTTTTCTTTAAAAATCAATGAATTTTCATAAGCATTGTCTCTTAGTTCATCCAATTCATTCAATTGTATTTTTCGGTGATCTCCCGCGGTCTTCAAGTCAAAGTTTGCATGCTTAAGGGCCCAATATGCCTTGTGCTCCAATTCAATGGGCAAATGACAATTCTTCCCATAGACTAACTTATAAGGAGTACAACCGATAGGTGTCTTATAAGCGGTTCTAAAGGCCCATAAAGCGTCATCGAGTTTATCGGACCATGAAGCACGGTTTTCTCCAATCGACCTCTCTAAAATCCTCTTCAAAGCTCGGTTCAAAACCTCTACTTGCCCACTCGTTTGCGGGTGATAAGTCGTAGAAAGACGATGAGTAACTCCATATTTCTTTAAGACCTTATCGAATTGGTTATTACAAAAATGGGTTCCACGATCGCTTATAATAGCACGAGGGGTTCCGAACCGAGAGAATAGTTGCTTCAAAAACTTCACTACCACACGAGCATCATTAGTAGGTAAAGCCTTAGCTTCCACCCACTTAGAAAGGTAGTCCACCGCGAAGAGGATATACTTGTTACCATGAGACGATGGGAACGGCCCCATAAAGTCTATGCCCCAAATGTCAAAAATCTCACACACTTGAATTATGTTTTGTGGCATTTCATCACGTTGAGACGATTTTCCTTGACGTTGACACGAATCACACGACTTCACAAGTGCGTGTGCATCACGATAGATAGAAGGCCAAAAGAAGCCGGCATCGAACACTTTCTTGGCCGTGAGATTAGCACCGTGGTGACCACCCGTGGGTCCCTCGTGACAAGCTCTAAGGATATTAGAAGCTTCGGCACCAAAAACACAACGTCGTACGAGTTGATCCGCACAAACCCGAAAGAGATAAGGGTCGTCCCAAAAATAGAACTTGACATCACGAAAGAATTTTCGCTTTTGTTGTGTCGTCATACCCTTGATTATGAAATTGCCCGCATGGTAATTTGCAATTCGGCAAACCATGGGGTGGTGTCTTTAGAATTCACTACACCGAGAGTCTCGAGAGGAAATGTTTCGGTGATTTCCTTATTCTCGAAAACATCTTTGTGAGGATCTTCTAGACGAGAGAGATGATCGGCCGCTAGATTCTCGGCTCCTTTTTTGTCAAGCACGGTGACATCAAATTCTTGGAGGAGGAGCATCCAACAAAGCAATCCGGCTTATCATCTTGCTTAGCTAAGAGATACTTGATAGCCGAATGGTCTGTATACACGATGCTTTTAGTTAAGACGAGATAAGGTCGGAATTTCTCAAAAGCATAGACCACGGCAAGGAATTCCTTTTCCGTTGTGGTGTACTTTAATTGACCCTCGGTCATCGTCTTACTAGCATAATGGATAGGACGGAAATGCTTTTCATAACGTTGCGCTAAGACGGCCCCTATAGCATAATCACTTGCATCGCACATGATTTCAAAGGGTAATTCCCAATTAGGAGCAACAAGAATGGGAGCTTCGGTAAGTTTCCTTTTAAGAGTTTCGAAAGCTCTAACACAATCCTCATTGAAATTAAAAGGAGCATCCTTCTCGAGAAGGTGTGTCATAGGTCGAGAGATTTTCGAAAAGTCTTTGATGAAACGACGATAAAAGCCCGCGTGGCCTAGGAAACTCCTAACTCCCTTAACGGTTTTGGGATGAGGTAACTTGGCGATGACGTCTACCTTAGCTTTATCGACCTCAATCCCCGCTTTAGATTCCTTATGTCCTAAGACGATTCCTTGTTTACACATAAAATGACATTTTTCCCAATTAAGCACAAGATTGGTTTCTTCACAACGTTTTAACATTTGCTCGAGATTAGATAAACACGACGTGAATGAATTGCCAAACATCGAAAAGTCATCCATAAACACTTCCATCGACTTCTCGATCATATCATGAAAAATTGCCATCATACACCGTTGAAACGTACCCGGTGCATTACAAAGTCCGAAAGGCATCCTACGATAAGCAAACGTTCCATAAGGACACGTAAACATAGTCTTCTCTTGATCACGAGGGTCGATAGGGATTTGAAAGTAACCGGAAAAACCATCTAAAAAACAATAGAATTCATTTCCCGCTAGTCGCTCCAACATTTGATCCATGAAGGGCAAAGGAAAGTGGTCTTTACGAGTGGCGTCATTTAACTTTCGGTAGTCCATACACACCCTCCAACCGGTCACAACACGAGTGGGAATTAACTCGTTGTTTTCATTAGGCATAACGGTCATTCCTCCCTTTTTAGGGACACAATGGATTGGGCTCACCCATGGGCTATCGGAGATAGGATAAATCATTCCCGCGTCAAGGAGTTTTAAAACTTCCTTTTTAATGACATCGTGAATTTTGGGATTCACCCTTCTTTGACTTTGAATTGCGGGTTTGTAGTCCTCCTCCATTAAAATCTTGTGAGTACAAAATTTTGGGTCAATACCCTTAATGTCAGAAATTTTACACGCAATTGCCCCTTTATGAGCTTTAAGAACTTTCAAGAGCTCGGTTTTTTCATCATTAGCAAGACCTCTTGCAATAATAACCGGCAACTTGTCATCACCTTCCAAGAATGCGTATTCAAGGTGAGAAGGAAGATCTTTCAATTCAAGGATAGGTGGTTCCTCGATTGAAGATTTTGGTTCAACATTCATAACTTCCATCGGCGGAAGAAATGGTGGAATAGAAGTATCATCACTAATCAACACCTCATCTTCATTGTCGATTTCATTTGAAGTGAAATCGCCTCCTTGGAATGGAGTGGGATTTGGTGTAGAATTAGCAAGAATCGGATCCAAAATAGTGGGATTGCCACTTGACGAGCTATCGGAAAAACCTAACACTTCTTGTGAAAACTCATCGCAAACCACATCAACTAAGTCAATGTGATTGATGGTAGCGATTGCATAAACATGAGAAGGTTTTGAGTTTTGAGTAGCGTTTATAACAAGTTCCTCTTCGTTGAATCTCAAAGTGATAGTTCTTGCATGAACGTCGATAAGCGATCTCGAGGTGTCTAAAAATGAACGACCTAAAATTAGAGGAACTTGAGGATCCGCGGGGATGTCAACTACTATAAAATCAACGGGATAGTAGAACTTCCCCACTTTCACGAAAACATCTTCGGCTACTCCACATGCTAAAATCGTAGAATGATCGGCCATCTCGATAGACATGTTCGAAAGAATAAGAGCCGGAAGCGAAAGCGATTTCCAAATGGAAAATGGCATCAAATTAATGCTCGCACCAAGATCGGCCAAGGCGAGGCATTCTTTCATATCTTGTATGTCACAAGGAATTAGAAACTTTCCGGGGTCACCAACTTTTTCTGGTATGCGGTTAAGATAAACCGAAGAACAATTAGCAAGCTTTGAAAGCTTTTCCTTATCGCTCATCATACTTTTAAAAGTGGAAGCGAAACGAGGCATGTATAACAACGCGTCAGCTAAACTCACATCAAAATGCACTTGTTGAAACATTTTTTATAAAAAGCTTGATTTGTTGTTTGTTACGTTCTTACATTTTCTCTTTGTTTCGTCTCGAAGGGTAAGGTAAGGGTGGTGTGCGTTGGACATTAGGCAACGGCCTTGGAATCTCGGGTTCCATGATTGGTATTGGTTCAACCGTAGGTGTGGTATGAGCGGTACTTCGTGGGATTGTAATATGCTCCTTTTCGACCATCACCTCGGGTTCTTTCTCGATTTCCTTCTCCGTAGAAGTACTTGGACGAGAGATTGGTTCTTTGAAAGTTTTACCACTTCGTGTAGTAATAACCTTCATTTCTCCCTTCGGGTTTGCATTGGTATCACTAGGAAGACCACCCGAGGAAGAAGGTTTACACATGATTGCTTCAAACATTTTTGCCATTCGGTCCTCAAATTTTGATTGCCTTAAATCCACTTTTAACAATTCTTGCTTAATCTCATGTTGTCCTTGTTCCATCTTTTGTTGATTTTGTTGAAGACGTTGAACATTTCCCTCCACTTTATTTACATGAGTTTTAAGTTCATTAGCAAGTTTGTTTTTAAGCTCGTTTTTCAACTCGGATCTTAAGCTAATCATCTCACGTTGCATGTTATCAAATTTAGCATCATTTGCTTTAGCATAATCCAAAAATTCTCCTTGAAGATTTTTAGTGTGAGCATTTTGAAAACCTTGTGTAGTGTTTTGAAAATCACGGTTTTGGTTTTGATTAGTGACTTGTCCATTCCCACTTTGATAATTCCCCTTGTTGTAGTTACGTGAATTGCCTTGATAATTACCACCTTGGTTGTTGTTTCGATAGTTATTAGCATTTTGATTTGGTGGAGCTTGATTTGGGTGGGAACCTTGGCCGTTTTGGTTATAAGTTCCCGTTGCTACGTAAGCACTCGAAGTGTTACCATCCGCGACAATGCACTCGGAAAGATCATGAGCTCCACCACAAGACAAACAACTCTTAGCAACCGCTTTAACCGAAGCGGAATTCAAAGCCTCTTGAGCTTTCCAATGAGTCATAAGATTAGCAAATCTATCGAAAAACCGATTTTCCTCATTAGCTTCATCATGTAAGGCATTAATGCTACGAGACGATGACGACGATGATGAACCCAAATTGGCAACACTCGGTGTGTTACGAGGGCTATAAACCTTAGATCTATTCTCGATAATCTTTAAAGCTTCATCGGTCGTTTTGCACAAAAAATTACCACCCGCGGCGGCATTCAAGTAATCTCGTTCATGATCATTAAGCCCATTATAAAAAGTATCAATTTGATGCAATTCCGAAAAATCATGGTGTGGACATTCATGTAACGTTTCTTTAAATCGTTCCCATGCCATTGAAAAACTTTCATTATTTCGTTGTACAAATCTTGAAATCTCATTTTTCAAATGTGTTGTTTTAGATGGAGGAAAAAATTTGTTCACAAACTTAGAAACGAGATCACCCCATGTCAAAATTGAATTTGGCGGTTCTTTCTCAAGCCAAATTTTAGCGGGTCCATCTAACGAGTATGGAAACAACATCATCTTAATGGCGTCATGTGGAACATCCTTAAACTTGCTAGTTGCGGTGAGACGATTAAAATTCCTTATGTGGTAATGCGGGTTGTCTTTCTCATGACCTCTAAACTTATTAGCTTGCAACATCGACATTAAACCCGTCTTAATTTCGAAATTCTCCGCAAGGATAGCGGGAATCACAATGGCCTCTCCAAAACCCTCGGTGGGTGCTTGTAGCAATTCCATCATAGTACGATTAGCCATGACGACTTCTTGTTCTACAATAGGTTCAACAATTGGAGTTTGTTCTTCAATCAACGTCTCTTGATTTGCTTGTTTTTGAAGACGTTTACGAGCTCGTTTTGCTTGATTACGAGTAATCATAAACTTCACGAAGAATGGGAGGTGAGCAAAGAAGATTCTTTTTGGGTGTTTTGTGAATTTTCATTTTTTTTGTGTTTTTTGATTGTTTTTAATTTTTTTTGGATTTTGGTGTATCTTCGTAGACAACAATCTACCAAATCTCTCCTCGAATCAAACTCTTGATTAAAGAAGCCTCAAAGGAATGAAAACGATCACGTGGAGTGAACGCCTTCGAATGACTTTAAAACTTTGGCGAAAACCAAATTGTTCGAGAGGGTTTAATCACAAAGAAAACTAAGCAAATATATTATTCGTAATAATACTTTGGGTGGCAAAACCCTCGATTAGCCTTCAATCTCAAAATACTCACAAGCAGGCGGGGAAACGAGGCGGCGCGAAGCACTTAAGAGCCTTTTTCCTTAGGGTATATTTTATAATACCCGCCTTATACCCACCTTATAGTTTGTATTTTCAAAATCGAGCTTCACGAAAGTATTTATCTATTTTTGCCTTTTTCTTTTTGTTTGAGATTCGAATACAATAATTAGGAGATCAAATCCCAATTAAGGTTGTGTTTTCACACTTTTGGAGATATTTTGTATTGATTGTGATACTTAATACAATATATTAATAATAATTTCACAAGAAAAACCAATAAAACCGATAATACGTATTAGTAGATTTCTACTAATAAATACTATTTATGGTTAATATTAAAAACAACAAGACAAATTAATCACGACACACCTCCCCGGCAGCGGCGCCAAAATGATTGTATTGTTTTACCACACCTTTAGGAAAAGGAGGGTAAGTAGGGAAAGTATTAAGCACGATGGTTTAGGAAAACCGTGTACAAATGACCCTAAGTGAAGTCCAAGTTCGTTTCCCAAGGAGGTATATGTGTGTGACTAAAATGTAGCAAGGTTTGAGATAAATATTGGTTAGAAGGGGATGAGAAAAGAGGATGACGAAGACGTGAAATTAATTACTACTACGACTACACGTAAAACCGTAAAATAAGCTAAAATAAAAATTAATTCTAAAAATTACCAAAAATTCACCAAAAATCAAAATAAATAAACTAAGAGTTTACCAATGATCAAAACTTTTTCAAACCTTTTAATTAATTAAATCTTCAATTTTTGAATGCTAATTAAAGCCCTAAAAATCAAATCAATTATCAAAAAGCCCAAATAAAGGTTTTTCAATTGGTGAACCTCTAAAATGACCTAAAAAGATTAAAAACTATTTTTAGAAAATTTTAAACTAATAAAAACTATTTAAAATGATTTAAAAACTATTAAAACTTAAAATAATTATAAAAATTAATCTAAAAGTTTCAAAAATCCTATTTTAATGTATTTAAGCTAAGAATAATATAAAAAGTGCAAAAATGTGAAATTTGAAAAATAATAATAAAATAATTTTAAAATAATATTAAAAATCCAAAAATTATAAAAACTTGCAAACTAGTTTATTTTGACCTAATTAAACAGAAAATGAAAGTGAAATGACCAGAATACCCCTATTGGGCCCCCAAATGGGCTAAAATCAAAAACAGTCCACCTTAATGGGCTTTTTAGCCCAAAAAGTCAAAATAAGCCCAAATGACTTGGAAAAGCACAATCTGACTCAAAATTTATATCTAAACACAAAACTCTGAAGGCCCAAAAGCTGAAAGTGAGCTTATCACAGCTTAATGATCAAACAGCTTATCCTTATTGGGCCATTAAGCCCATTAAGCAATAAGCTAATGCCATAAGCTCTAATTTGACACACAACCTTCTTTTTGGATACTAAAGAGATCTGTAAAAAGGAATTTTGAAAAAGCACACTCAATAAGCCAGAAATAAGCAAAGTACAAATCCACTAAACGACAAAATAGTCGGGTTTGAGTTCTAGGCAGTTTCAGAAGCTCTAGTTTTTTGAAAAATCTCACAAATAGCTTCACTAAGAATAATCAATCAAGAAAATCACAAAAATCCAAGTAGAATAAGCTGTGAGAACCAATAAGCACTCTGAAAATGCCAAATAAGCTAGTTTCCTAGCAAAAGCTTAACCAAAAGACTTGTAACCTTCCAGACTTGATATTAAGCTGAGAAAAATGAGTTCTATTACAAAAACCAAGTTGTTGCATGTACCAATAAGCAAAACAGATTCAATAAGCTATGTGACCAAGTTTGACCAAAAGTCAAACGCTGACAAGTGAAATTCAAACGCTGACAAGCACAAATTGGACGTTGATAGACTTAATGAAGTGTTTAGACCTGTTTTTCACCCTGCTGGTCAAGGTTTGAGTGCAAACCTTGTGAATCAAGGCCTACCAGTTGAGTAGTCTTGACAAGTTTTGGCACAAATAAGCCAATAAGCCAGTAAGCTTATAAGCTATCAACAGATAAATCCAAGTAGCCAAATAACCTCACAAGCAGCACACAAATAGGATCCAAGCAGCAAAACAACAATCCTTATACTAGAAATCACAATGCAACACCAAATGAGGTGGTCACTTTGCTGATGCAAATGACCACTTCAGCCAACTTTGATAAGCTATAACAAACACAATAAGCCACCAAATTCAACAACCAGATAACCAATAGATAGCTTATCACCCAAAATATTCCCAAACCTGATTTCAGACCTTAGATCCAATTAACAAAGAAGTTATTGGAACTGATGTGTTTGACCAATCTCAAAAGCACTTTTATCAGATTTTAGCAAAACTTCCAATCCTTTTTCCAAACTTTTAGAAACTTAACCAATGACTAAAACTTGTTCAAAATTACTTGTTTAGACTTCCCAAACCCTAAGAACCAAGGGCACAAGGACACAAGGCCTTATGAACCAGTAATCCCAAACAGTCCTTAATCGACCACTTTTCAAAGCAACTTGATATTTTTAAACATAACCTACTGATTTTATCATTCAAACAGCTACACTAGGTGACAACTAACAGATTGCAACCATAAAACACAAAGCACAAACACAGAATCAACAAATCACATACCAAAATGCAAAACAGGCAGTAACATGAAATTTTTAGAGGAATCTTAAACAAGGGATTATACCTGTCCTCCACAACATCCTAGGAGGACCAGCTATGCTCCTTGGACCTTGTTCAACAACTAGAACAAGACCAAGGTTCTTCAAAAAGGAAGATCAAAACCTTCTGATGTTCAAAGTAGAGCAGGTTTTTATTATGATATATCTTCAACACAAATCAGCAAACTGTTAGAAAGTCACTTTATGTGACGACATTTAAGAATTCCCATTAGTTATCATAGTCACACACATTTAGACTAGACTAGGTTCGTTGTAAAGTTTATGTAGTGTGTGTGACTATATATACCCCTCCTTAGCTTCCAAGGAGGGGTGTTGCTTGTGTCACTTTTCAAGTTTAATTCATTTTTCTTTCATTTTCACACATTCAACCTTTCTCTCTCAACTTCATCCATGGCTTCCACCATTTATCACCCTACTAGACTACCGGATTAGCTTATAGCAAATCCACATTTGGCATCAGAGCCTTTGTTCATTCCTTGGATCATGTTTTTGTTTCGATTTGGTGGTCTAAACATTTTTTAGTGTCTCGTTATATAATTTTTGGTCCGTATGTCACGTTTTTTGTCACAATGGTTGTTATGATTTCATTTTTTTTAATGGAAACATTGCATTAACTGGTGTGTCACATTCATTGTCCCAAAGGTCAAATGTATCTGGTCACGGTTCACTACTGGTTTGTCACATTCATTAACTGGTTTGTCACAGTCCACTCCTAATATCCTCAAAATCACACCTTTTCACAACTGATTTTTTTTGTCCCTGGTTTCACGATTTCAAAATGGGTCATATGATTACTGTTTCTGGTCTTACTTTTAGATCTGGTATCACTTTTCTGGGTTTTCTATTGTTTTATATTTGAAGATGCAGTTACCCAGAAAAGTGGACAGATTCACATTTCCGGTTTTTCAGGAAAAAGGACAGTATTTTGGATAAGATTTTTTTGAGATGGTAACATTCATATCAGCGATCGCAAAAACCTTTGGTTTCTACATTGCGATCGAATATTCCGATGGAACACCGTCTGTGCATTCCGATGGAACACATTCCGACGGATGCATTCCGACAGGGTGTAGAAGAGACGACATTCCGATGGATTTTTTTAACACATTGCGATGGAAAAAACAAAAGTAAACATTGCGATGCAAACAAAAAACATTCCGATGGGTTTTCTTTTAGATATTGGGATGGACTATTTATAAAACCAGTGGACCAAAAATGTGACCAAACCAATATCAAACGAATCCAACCTTTTAACTCCTCAAACTCCAAATCTAAACCTAACCCATCGTCACTTAATCCCCATCTAGACTCGAACCAAAACAATTAATTAAAAGGATCTCAGATTACTTTTTCGTGATATACATGCATGTTGAGATCATTAAAGATCAAACACGAAAACGGGTATCATCATTGATCTGTATTAGGGATTACCCATTTTCTATATACGAAAAGTATTGAAGATTCATAACATTTATTGTTACAATCTCTCATTTTTTTCGAGTATAAAACCAACATGCAAATCAGATCTGTCATTAATATTCGAATATGAAGAAAAGATTTATAACAAATCTGTTAAAATCCTATCTTTATTTCGATTTCAAAACCATACCTACCTGAGACCAATTTCTTATGATCTTGCAGCCAAAATCGAACTTTTCTCTTTATGGGTTTCGTCAACATCAGTGTTTTCGGTGGTGTCACGATAAGGGAGAGTGTTGATTGCTGCGATTTAGATTGCTATGCATGATTATACACCAAAATAAACAATACATGTAGGTTTCCTGTGTTATTGGTTATGTTGGTTTAAATGGGATGAGTTTTGATGCTTGATTCTGTAAGAGATTTGGATTTGGAAGATGGGATTTAGGCAGATAAGATGAGATTAGGAGAGTTTGATTTTTTTTGGTGAGATTTTTGATGGGGAGAATAAAAGAGGCGGAGGTAAAAGTGAGATTAGGGTAACTATGAGAAATTTAGGGTTGGTTATTTATCCTTAAATTCAATGGATCAGGTCATGGTAGTATACACTGAGTATTGCATTCGTTTTTATCAACCACAATGTGGGACCACCTAGTTTATTTAAGGATTTGCTAATACTTGTGGGATGTATTTGTGTATCACACGTATCATTCACGAATTACACAGATACATGAATACTACACATGGGCTGATGTTATTTAATTGTTGGTATGGGCTTCGGTATTACTTTGTTTTCCAAATGTAATATCCTAACTCTATATTGTACGCAGTTAAATAATTACATTGAGCTAAATTATGCCATTTAGTAGTTGATGGTTGTGTACATATGTTCGTATGATACTAGATCATGAGAAGAAAAAATTCTACACAAAATTTTTTAGTAGCTTTACTAATAAATTTGTAGTGTTGGAATTTAAAACTTGGTAGTGGTTTTATTAACGGGCTTCATAAATGATATGATCAGGTTTTGTGATGGTTCGAATGTGATGAGATAATATGACGAGATAAAGTGACAAGAATTATTTGATGAGACCAAGAAAAATGGGTACATTTTTAGTGACTACGGATTTTTTAGATCGGGTATTAATTATTTGAAGTTGAAGACGGATTTTTCGAAGGCGTGCACTTATTTTATCCTTGAAGATAACTTGCTCGTGCTTAATCTTAGAATGAAGACTTGTTTATCTGGTTTCCGGGTTCGGGGTGGATGGTTGATGACTCGGATAACTATCACTTAAAGGGGTTACATTGTTGTACTCAGTGTCACGCGCTTAGTCGACGTGGATAATTTCAAGAGGTGTTGTGCTTATAGACTTCTTCAGTGATGCATTGAGTACTTAGAGATTTCTCCACCGTTCTTCATTCAACAATAGTGCAAGCTTAAGTCACAAGATCGAAGGATTCTTATTCAGTTTCACGTTTGATGTATCTGGTTCATTCTTACAGTGGTCACTTCAAATTGCTTTCACATGGGTTGGTAAAGGTGGCCATGGAGAGTTTATGAGAAGAGATTTTCGATCAACAGCTGATTCTCACAAAATATATAATTCAACTTATTTATTATTCTCACAAGATTTCAGGTTCAGGTGCGTACAATTTATTGATGGTTCCGAGTTTCGAAACCATCAAGGGGGAAGAAGAAGACACATTGAACGCACAACGAGTACACGTGATGAACTTCATACCTTCTTTTGATTTGAAGACATTCCGGGATGACATTTGTCATAGCCGTAGAGAAAATCATTGTTTTAACTCGTGGCGTTATCAATCTCTAAACGGTACACTACTGATTCGAGGTTTAATTGTTTGATTGTTGCAATTAAACATCATCATTATCCTATATGCATTCCCGGGACTTAATTGACTCTGGTGCATCTCCGGAAGAAGATATGTGCATTTCTGGGACTTAATTGACTCTGGTGTTACGATGTCAACTTCATGAATGGGATAAAGTGTCCACTTCAGTATTTGAGCTTCATAATTGGGATTGATTTACCTTCTTCAACTATGTGGGGGAAGAAGTGTCTTGATTCTTTCTGGTATGCATAACTTGAACTCTCAGGGGGAAGAAAATTCAGAAGAATTATTCAAGCGTGAGAAGAGAAGTTGTTGATCTACTTGGTGTACCCCTAACTTTCAATCCCTCTTAGCAACGTTATCATGTTATATGATGGGATTTGCTTGTTAGATTCCGTTGTGCGCTTAATCATTCTAAGCTTTATTGAAAGCTTTGAAGTTGCTTACGAGGATTGTCGGATTAGGGGGAAGCTATTTAAAAGCTTCTACATCAAGTTTATGTGGCATGAATTAGGGGGAAGCTAATTCAGAAGCTTCTCCTTAACCAGAAGTGTATGGGTTACTTAGCTCGTGCCGTTACAGTATTTCTTCTAAAAGTTACTTTAAAGATGAGTCGTTTTGAAGACGAAGCCCTCAGAAGACTTCATCAGCATTGGACGCTTCATGAAAGCTCTTGTTCTTAATCATTTTGTACTTGTTAGGAAGAATATTGCAAGGAATTCTACACGTCGTCCCATGGGGGAAGATTGTTGGAAACTCACTTTATATGACGACATTTAAGAATTCCCATTAGTTATCATAGTCACACACATTTAGACTAGACTAGGTTCGTTGTAAAGTTTATGTAGTGTAAGTGACTATATATACCCCTCCTTAGCTTCCAAGGAGGGGTGTTGCTTGTGTCACTTTTCAAGTTTAATTCATTTTTCTTTCATTTTCACACATTCAACCTTTCTCTCTCAACTTCATCCATGGCTTCCACCATCTATCACCCTACTAGACCACTGGATTAGATTATAGCAAACAACTCAACCAAGAGCTCAAAACTCTTCTCAGGCTTGGTGTCAACAAGCTTGAAGGAGCTTAAGGCCTTTGGCTAAGGGTTAGTACACAATGATAACCAAAACAGAACCAAGGATTTCAAGGTTTTTGAACCTTTAAAAACCTTATAAACAAAGACGTGCCTTAACCACAAGATTAAGGAAGGCCTTAGAGATCAATGGAACTCAGATTTTAGCTATTCCAACACCAACTTTTAATAAACACAAAAGAGATTTCACAATTTTCAGAAAATCAAATTTTATTTAACTTAAAAAGGAATTACAAAGATTGATAGCCAAAATCTGGAACAAAGGGACTCTCATAGGTTGAGGTCTCCTTTTATAGGCAAATGCTAACCTAGCACTATTCATAAACCCTAGAACTGAATTCCCAAAAGTGCCCTTGAGGTATTCTAGATCATTTGATGGAATGAGCTGTCCAAATGCATCTTGGACGTTTATCTTAGCTTTGGGGTGAAGATAAGAGTCTTTTCCGTTGATCTTGATACGTGGCAATCCTTGGGGAATAAGTTGTCATGTGATGGGTGAAACGGTTTTGGGTGTGGGGTCCATTGGTGAGTGGAGATGAGGGTTTTGTGTGTGGGATAGGTTTCTGGGCGTGTGAATCAAGTTTGGGAATGGGTAATTGAAATTTACCCTTTGTTTTAAGTGGGATGGTAACTGGGTTGATGAATGGTAAACAGTAAAGGTTTTGATCCGAAAATGGGGGAAAGGTGTTTGTTTGGCGCATTTTGAGTTTGAATATTTCAAATTAACACCTTTGGCCCTTGTGTTTTCAGAAAGGTGGTAAAACAAGTTTTTAAGCCTTCAAATCCGTTTTCCTTTGTTAACAAACTTTCCAAGTTTATACTTTTGCCACAAAACTTTGGTGAAAAGGTTTAAAGGGTTGTTTTTGCCATTTTTCCATAATTGAGGGACTGAATTGGGACTTTCTTGATCTTCAAAGGTCTTCAATGTATCTTTGACTTCATGAGGGACCATAATAGACAAATTAGATTTGATGAGGGACTAATCTTGCCATTTCTTCAAAGTTGAAGGACCTTTTTGCAATTTTGACAAACTTAAGGGACCAAACTTGTAATTATGATTTCACAAGGGTTTTAAGTGTCATTTCTTCATTTTTTGAGGATCAATCTTGTATATCTTCAAGTCTTCAAGGGTAAATGTTGGATAATTCATGAACTAGGGCCCGGTTCTTTGTTCGGCTTCGTTTCTCGTGTCCGTTTTTCCTTGTTTCTTGTGATCTTTTGTCTTTTTCACGATATACATACCTAAAATACACAAGTAAACAAACACAAGCATATATATGGTATTTTATGACATTTTAGTGCATTTAAAGCCCGAAAAGAACGATGAGATTATGTATAAATGCCATCTCATCAGTGAACCCACTTTCCAGTGGGTTCCCTGAATTGCTGATTAGCAACTCTTGAGTTCCTGTAGAACTTGTGACGATGTGAAGGACAATTGGTTGTCTCATGGGTGATCCTTCCATAGATGTCACATCCAGGAAAGTCCATGCACTCATCTGAGTGGTGGTTTGTGAGACCATAATATTTACAGGGAGGGTAAGGTCTGTAGTTGCCTGATGGTCTCCTAGTATCCTGTTGTCTATCCCTAAAAGTTGTCTGAGCTCTCTTAACAGCCATATGTCTATCATGATCTATGGTCATATGATGAGAATTCTTACGCACATTACAATAAGGTTTGATAACCTTTTCACCTTTGGGCTCTCCTACGATGGACTTAGGTTCAGAGGAAGTAGAGCATTCAGTGGAAGGCTTACTATATTCTTTTAAGAGTTCTACTTCTTTAATCAAAGACAACAAGCGTTCTTCAGTTGAGGGTTCAACTTTGTTCACAGGGTTTGTTGAGACATCCTTATAAACATTTTGCTTAATAGATGGTTTTGCAAGAACAGCAAAAACCTTAGCTGGAGGTGTCTCAACATCTGGTTTGAGTTCAGTCTTAGCTCCTCTAGAAGAGCTGTTGGGTTCAACACCAGATAGTTTAGGAAAAGATGGTAAAGGTTCATTGTTATCTATAACCACTTCAGAGACAGGTACATCAGTCATAAGAGGGTCAGACACATGTATAGTCCTTGTGGACTTGAAAACAATCTCTTTGGGTTTCTTAAGTTCTTTCATTTTGTTTCTCTTAGCAGTTACAGTCCTAGATATATCAGTTGGAACTTCATCATCAAGTAATTCATTTATAGTGAACCTACTGCACAACCATTTTTCAATAACCTTGTTTAGTTCAGTTACTTGATCATTTAAGGCATTTTTCTTAAAGTTAACTTATTAACTTCATTTTGAAGAGATGTCATTTCAGAGTTCACCTGTTTTAAAGTTTCACATTCAGCCTTTGCATTCAACAATTCATGTTTAACAGAGTGAAATTTATCAAGCAGGTTCTTTCTTTGTTCCTCAACGAAGTGTAAATCAACTGTGGTATAATCAAGGACATCTTTACGTTCATCACTTTCAGACATAGAGATAAGCATGTGTACCTTTTTCATAGTGATGTCAACCCATTGTCCTGATCTAGCATCTCCTTTACCAACAACAGGTTCATCCTCAGCTATAGCCATAAATGCCCTGACCCTGGTGGTATCTTCTTTATCAGATGTCAGCGGCTCATAATTCCAATCATAGGCTTCAGCTACCAACCCTTTCCCTGTCCTTTTATCACCCCTTTTCTTCTTTGACAGAGATTCTAACTTCTAATTCATTTGTTCCAACTCAGCCTTTAGTGCCTTGTATTTGTTTTTGTAATCTTTTTTGTGACACCCTAGAACCGAGGTCATTAACGTTACCCTAAATTACGCTAATTTTTGAAATTTTTAATAAATTTTAATTTCTATATATATAAGTATATTGGTTAAAGCCGATGTTCGAGGTTATAATTTTTACGATTGACGATTCAAGAAGGACGATGACGATTACGATCCCGAGGGATGCCCAAATTTCTATAATTATTGACGATTTATCGATAATGTATTTTTTCGAGAATTTTACTTACGGTTCGTGTTAAGTTGAGTCGGGTGAGTTTTATAGCCTTCCGAGTACATTTAAAGTATCCCAAAAATATTTTAGAGTGTTCGGGATGATTTCCGACTCCCGTAAAAATTTTCTAAATTGACTAGTGAGTCAATCCCGCAAAGTTTTAATGACGTTTTTGTTTAAGGCCAAAAGAAACCTTTAATTACCACTTTGGCCCCTCCCAATTCCACAAAAAGGACAAACACAAACACATAGAAACACTTAACAAAAAAAAATCAAAACACTCTCTTCCTCTCTCCCTCTAGCCGACGGCTACACCCCAAAAACCACCACCATCCACCATTTTTTTTGAGTTTTGACAAAATCTAACCTTAGACCACCTTCTAAAATCCATTGGTGAGTGTTAATCCATGGTTAAATTAAACATGCATTAACAAAAATTTTCCAAAAATTTTCAAGATCATTCAAATTCGTTTTTGAGGTTAATTGAATTGATGCATGTTAAATTCATGTATAGTGTGAGTATAATCACTAATCAAACCCACCAAAATTAATTTGGTTGTGGTGATTTGGTCACCCAAACCCCACGGCACAAGGGGGTGTTTGGGGAGCCATGGTGGTTGATGATTTTGAGCATTGGTTTTATGTTTAGCATTATGTTTATTGGTGTTTTAGATGGGTACATGTGATTGCATGTTTGTTCTTAGATTTTTAGATGATGAGGTTGATGATCAATAGGGGTAGGGACTGAAAATTTGTGTTTGGTTATGATTGGGAATGCTTAGGATGAAGCCTAGTAATGATTAATAGGTTTGGAATCGAGCTTAAGTATGATTTTGGTATGGTCAAATTTAGGCAGAAAGTTTAGGGCCTTTTCATAAAAATAATTTTTCCTACAGGTCTAGATAACTAAATGTAGTCATAGAGGGTCTTCTTAGCTTTAATTTGGTATAAGGTAGAGCTTGTGACTCAAAACGAGCTAAAAGTTATGAGGTTTTAAAGATCGAGTACCGGGAGACGAGAACTTTCATAATCCGAATTTATGTATAGTTTTAGTCAAATCCCGAGGACCACAAGTATGAATTGGTAAAAGGTCAAGGGTCAAATTTTGGTCACAAACCTGGGTAATTGAGTCTATAAGTGGACTTAGGAGTCAAAGAAGTCAAAGGTGCATTTCAAATAGGTCAAAGAGGTCCAAGTTGGTCGAAGTACAATTTCAGCCCGGGAAATGTAGTTTTGGAAAAGCGTTGAGTAACGGGTCGTAGAAGTAAAAACTTTTATTGGGATTAAAAATGTGTTATCTACAGGTCTTATAGTATTTTTTAGAATTTTGTCAAATTTTATAGAAATGGTTAAATATAGTAAAACAGCCCGTACTTTCGGTAAGTACCGGCGAAAATGGATAAAAATGGATAACGTAAATAATAAGAACGAATGGTGTAAAATGAGTGATGCTTGTTGTTTTGTTTTGGCGTGAGTTATAATTGTCCTAAGTGACTAGTATCTATGTATTTTATACAGTACCGTAAGGTATTTAAAATGAGATTACTCATTACGCGTTATTTGTTGATAGGTGTTGATTTACCCGGGCATCCGTATCGTCGTCAGTGATCATCTCTCGAACTACCGACTACTTAATATATAAGGTGTGAATTTATAGCCTCGCTTATATTTATTTCAAATTGTTTTACCCGCGAGGGAAATGCATGCTAGTTTTTAAAAGGAACGTATATCATGAATGATTGTTAGACCCGAATGTTGCCTTAGAAATTGTGTTGAGTACCTAGTTGCAAAAGACCCTAATTTCATGAACTATTAACTATTGTCCTGCCCTCGAGTAGGGGGACATAGCCGCTTATACAAAGTGATAGTACTATGGGGTTGACTACCCTATCCGAGACGAGGGCTAGTACGTTGATACCCCCTGCGGACGGATAATTTGTGATAAGAGAAAAGGTATAATTGCAACTGATGCCTTATTAGGGGCCATGGTTTCATCTGAGTCACGCCGGTAATTATTACGCGGGTGATTGAGTTAAGGGTTTAGTGTCATGAGCTTAAACACAATTGTCAGTATCCTGAATATAGATTGTTTGATCGACAAGTCTATGGATGATCACGAATGGTTTTTATTTTATATACGTTCAAAATGAATTGTAAAACCTATGAATTCCACTCAACGTTTTCGTTGACCAAATTTTGGCATGTGTTTCAGGTAACCGCTGAAGTGTAGCATGGAGCGTGCATGGGATGGATGTTGTGTGTATGGCTTGGAGTCTGCTTGTTTTTCCTCCCTTTTCTACTTAAACAATTTTTAATTTTAATGTTATGTTGTTGTGAAACTGAAATTCTTGGGTCGAGATTCATGGGGACCGAAAACGCTAAACTCTGTTGTACCAAGTGGGGTTGGAAAAACCGTGGACATGTATCATCTAACAATTTTTAATTCAAGTTTTAAGTTGACGTCTTTTTAGAGTCGTTTGATATATCTTGTGTGCAATGAATACTGTGTGGCACCCAATGTTGTAGTTCCGCTGCGCATAGCATTTTGTGGGGGTGTTACACTTTTTCTCATTATCAGAGGAATTCGATTGGTGAAATGAGTTGTTTTGTTGTGATTGAACTTGTAAGGTTTGAATGATGATGGATGGGATGGTGAGGATGTTTTTGTGGATGGACAATCTTTTTGAAAATGTCCAAGTTTTCCACAGGCAAAGCAAGTCTATTTGGATTTATCATTCTGTTTACTAGCTGATCCTACTCTTCCTGGTCTTTTGTAGAATCTTCTTTGATTAGCTAGTAAATCTCTTTCATGAAACTCAGCATTAAGGTCTGTCATGAATTCTTGGCTGCTACGAGTGTCTTCTTCAACATCTGAATCGTTGTCATGAGTGTGTGAGGTGGAAATCAATGCTTTGGATGTTGCTCCCTGAACTACAAATCTTTCAGACTCGTATTTGTAAATGGTATCTATCAGTCCTTCTTCATAGTTGTATTTTCCATACATCTGATCCAACGTATCATTCTTGATGGAGTTATTGGCTCTCTA
This sequence comes from Glebionis coronaria, assembly GCA_025667525.1. NCBI lineage: Eukaryota > Viridiplantae > Streptophyta > Magnoliopsida > Asterales > Asteraceae > Glebionis > Glebionis coronaria. The sequence goes on along the minus strand of CM046879.1, from coordinate 548,230,933 downwards.
GGTCTGATTCATGTTCAGCCATTTTCTGGGAAGGCTGTTGACAAAGGTGGCATTTACTCCAGCTTGTCCAATGGTGACTTCATTCATGGCAAGATCGTTGAGAAGAATCTTCAGCCTTGTGTACGTCTGTTGTACCTTTTCACCTTCAAGTGCCTTGAAAGCATTAAGTTGAAGCCTGAGTGCCTGAATCTTGGTTTCTCTGGTTTCAGAGGGTCCTTCGTAGCCTAGGATGAGGTTTGTCCACATTTGTTTGGCTGTTGGACATTGGATTACTGATTTCATGATGTGTTTTGGGAGACATGAGATGATAATGCTTTTGAGACGTTTATCTTGGTTTGCCAATTTCCTATCAGCTGGAGTCCACTACTTGAGAGGTTTGGGAAGAGGATTCTCATCAGTGGAGGTAAGCGCCATGGGAACATATGGTTTATTTTCTAGAATTTCTAGAAGAAATGGTTCAAGTCCATCTAGATAGACAAGAAATTGACTTTTCCAACTTGCAAAGTCATCTTCATCAAACACTGGTATGTTGGTAACATGGGAACCACCTCTTGAATTAAGAAGTTGAGGAAGATCGTCTTCATTTTGAGTGGGGTTTACTCTTGGTGAGTTTGGAGGTGGTGGTGTGTTGTTCCCATAAACCATGTTAGGTGGTGGTGGTGAGGTGTTGCTCGTTCTAGGCATGGTGGATCTTGATTATAAAACTTAGAACGATGTTTATGAAGGTTTTAATATCAAACACCGCTCTGATACCAATTGAAAGTCCCTAAAACTAGCTTGAAACGATTAAGAAGGATAATTAACACAAGTAAATACTTTTCAAACGTAGTTCTTTATTATTGTATAACAAGTATTACATGTGTTATAGATAACACAGTTTGATGACAATGTGTTGTGTACACTTTGGACAAAATAAAGCAAACTCAAGAACACATGCACAACTATTCTTTCTCTGAGTTGTAAAGAGTTGATGTGTGAAATCTAACAAAGTGAACAACATTAACTCTAGTCTACATATCCTATTTATAGTGGTACGAGGTTGACTATTACTACTGGTTGATGGTGACTACACTAAACAGACAATGTCAGACATCTGTCAAAAGATGTTATTCTATTCTTGGTAGTTTGCCACAACGCTTTAGAGAAACAAAGTTGACGTAGTTTCCCTTTTCTTCATTCCTTGTACTTTAGGTTGTGAAAGTTCCCGCCTAAACACTTAGGCATGTCCAAAGTGTACTGAGTGTTAACAGGGTATTGCCACCCATTTTACACTCAACCACTCAGACTCCGTGATACATCTTGGCTGTTATCCAACACAGCCAATGAGTATGTATTCAAGTAATCTTCGACTTCTTTGACAATGTCTCTGACATGGACTCCTCTGTGGTTGCTCACAGAGACTTAGAACTCTGTGAGTCTTGGGTTACTTGCCTGTCTCCTAGGCACATGCAAGTTAATATCAAACAGCTTAATTTGAGTTTAAATCTATGACTAAGGGAAAACTAACAGACTTAGATTCCCAATAGAAAGATCAAACCAAACACCAAGGATTTATAGTGGTTCGGAAACGAAGCTCACTCCTCGTTCCTACTCCACTCCTCGAGTACTCCTTACTCGAGAGTTCAATAATCAACCAGCTCCTTAAGGTGTAGAAACCGTACACAACGTCCCTTATCTAATTTTCGACTCTAAGCTAAAAGTCGAGCCCTAATCTTAGCTAGGACCAATCTACACCAATATACTTTAAGGACCAAGTATTAACCTTAATACATACACAACTTCCAAATAGACACAACTACTTAGATCTTCACAACAATGACACAACAATGAATAAATAATTTTAGATCTTCAGTGGATCTTTGAGGTAGACATAACACTTCAAGGATGAAAGTGTTCTTCTCTTTGCATTTTGAGAGGAAGAGATGGGAGGAGAAAGATTCACTTTTGAACAAGTAGTAATCAACCAAATGACCAAGGATTTTAATGATTTAAGAAGTATGAAAGAATCTGGAAATGTATGTGCAAAAGAGGTGAGGAGAAAATCTGAGAATGGTCCACTATTTATAAGACAAAATTCCAACGGCTATATCTGCCTGCGGTTCCTTATTGCAGCCCGCGGTTCCTTATCGATAAGGAACCACCATAACCACTTAAGGAACCGCTGGAGTAGACTCCGCTCCTTTTTGTCTTTTAGTGGTATGGTTCAAATCTGGAGATTAAAATATCATAAAAGGATATTCTAAACCTAGATAGAATATGCCATTTTCAAATTTTCAAATAATTAATTTAATAAAACATTTTCTTAAAAAGAAAGTTTAATAAAAACTTGTCACACTTAATAAAAAGTGAGTTTTAATAAAAGATTAAATCCTTAATCACTTAATTAGGATGGGTAATTGTTTGTACATACCTTAAGTGATAATGGTTGAAATGAAAAATACTTGAACTCAAGAATTTGTTTTTTGTTGTTTTCGTAAATGCTTGTTTTTACGTATTGTCGTAATCAAAACAAAGCGAGACCGAAAAATGCAAGTAACGTTTTTAGGCATCATTGCATTAACAATCTCCCCCTTTTTGATTCCGACAATACATAAACTCAATCACCTAATAAAAACAAGATTTTCGAAGACGAGTTTATTTCATTTCTCCCCCTTTGTCGAAGCAAAAAGGTTGCAAAAGTCTTTGAAGAAGAAAAGAACCAGACTTCGCAAATGCTCCCCCTTGGTGCTTACTCCCCCTTGCTTGGGGCACCAAGGAATCGAGATATTGTGACAAGCTACATAGAAGGGTTAGTAGTAGAGAAGAGACACCCAACAAGATATAGCAAAGGTCACAAAAAAATATAAGAGAAGAGACAAAGATCCAAGATAAATTATGTTAAAAGGAAACATGATAAAAGACACAAGGAAACAAAGCATACAAAGATGTACGAGAAATAAAACAAGCCAAAAGAGAGCATAAATCTAATCCTAGTTAAACTAGAACTCTAAGATTTGCTTGAACTGATGTCTTGAAGATAAGCAACCAATGCTTAGATAAAAGACAAGGTAGTGGCGGAAGGAGGTGGTGGTGGTTTGGTAGAAATCTCATAGTCATAGTGAAGAAGAGGTGTTGATACAAAAGTTGGATGGACCGAGCTTGACCCGGATTAGGCTTAATTCGGGGTCTTGTGGACTCTGGTTCTTGCACCAAGTGAAACTTGTTTTAAGGACCCTGCGCACTAAAAAGACACTGTTACGCTTACCGTGGGTTTGTGACCCACGATTAGACACCACCGTGAGAGTAAGTAATCGATTTGAGTATATTAGGGTTTAGGGTATTGTGTGTATCGTACCTTTGTAGAACCATATGGGTTCCTTTTATACTCGAGAGAGTCCAGGCTGGGCTCCCTATTCTTGCGACCTAAGGGAGAGATAATGATTCAAAATAGATTGATCCTTATCGCATAAATGAGGTAAGTGTATATCCTCTCTTCCTTAGGCGAATATAATCATAAAATAGATTATACTCTTGTATGATCCTGTCGCAGCACGACGAGGACATGGTTAAGCAATGAACCATACGTGTGCAGCGTCTTACCGGGCCTCCTGGGCTGTGCGCACATCGCATAAGTATTAATCCATTCCTGATGAATACGGGTAGTACCCACGAGTCGGACTATCCAGCCTGACTAGGGACTATACGTCATCAGGAGGTTTGACTAAGAGACTCTTGATGTAATTCAACTCTTCATAGATATGAGCCATAGCAAGATGTTGATATTGACAACAATGACAATGTGTTCCATGATGCATGACATTATCATGTGAAGGAGGAAGAACACTAGAGGCTAGTGGTAGAAGATAAGAAGTTCCACAATCAACATTCTTAGAAGGAGAAGAGATGTGATTTTGAGTGTTCTTGGGTGAATTGGGATTGAAAGCAGTTGGAGAAAATGGAGGAGAATCAAGGCTTTCATTTGGAGAATAAGATATTTTGATTTGAGAAAGGATGCAAAATGCTTAGGATTAAATAGAGAATTCCCACGATATTTTGGGGGTGGTCAAAGGGTTGAAACAAAGATTCCAATAAGTGTTGGAACAAAGTTGGAGTTTCAGAAATACCCGAAAAAGAAGGCTATGTGCGTACTTCATTTTCTCCACCGGCGGTTCCTTATCGAAAGGAGCCGCGGTCTCAATAGAGAACCGCCCACAGTGGGTTGATTTTGGTGATGAGGGAGGATTTTCTAATTCAGCAAATCCTATTTTTCTATTCTAACTAATCATGGAGAGATGCTAAGAAGTAAAGATAGAGAAAGAAAACACAGAAGAACTCACCAAAAAAGGTTTTGACCAAAATACATGGATTTTGAAGAAAATTGATGTTGGAGGTGTGTAAAACTAGACAAAAAGTCATGACACAATGGTCCTCCATAGCTCACTTTTGTTCTTGCTATATTTGAGAGACACATACATATGAATTATGTAAGCTCATTATAACTAGCAAGAAGTTATGAAAAACGTTTTTAGATTGAATTAACAATGCAATAATATTTCTCTGCCATTTTCGAAAGAACTTTAAGAATTTTGAAAAAGAGAGGAGAAGTTTTCCAAAAAGAGTTTGCAATACTCAATAACTCAAAGAAAGAAATGACTCAAAATAGAAAAAGACTCGATTAATAAAATGCGCAATTAAGGAATATGTTCTATTAAACCTAGACCTAGACGCAAGTAATTAAAAGGTTCCCTCTTAAGTGGCTTAGTGAAGATGTCGGATAAGTTTTCTACCGAGGGTACCTTCTCAATTGAAATGTTCCCCTTTTGAACATTATCCCTAAGGAAATGGTGGTGAATCTCTATATGCTTAGTTCGCGAATGTTGCACTGGATTCTTGCTAAGGTCTATTGCACCCTTATTGTCGCACATGATGGGAACATCATCAAGAGAAATCCTGTAATCAAAAAGCGACTACTTCATCCATAGAGCTTGTTGACAAGCTTTACCGGCACTCACATACTCGGCTTCCGTGGTGGATATTGCAAGAGCGGTTTGTTTCTTGGAGAACCAAGAAGTTAAACAACAACCCATGAAGGTACAAACTCCACTAGTGCTTTTCCGGTCCGCATAGTCTCCCGCATGATCTGAGTCCGCATAGACTATGCTTTCTACGATGGTCCCTTTAGGATACCATAATCCTAAATGTATAGTGCCCTTAATGTATCGGAAGATACGCTTAACCGCTTCAAGGTGAGAGGTTTTAGGAGCCTCTTGGAAGCGAGCACAAAGGCAAACATTAAACATGATATCCGGTTGACTTGTCGTTAGGTACAACAAACTACCAATCATACCTCTATATTTGGTGTTGTCTACCGACTCACAATCATCATCTACGGTGAGTTTAGTATCCGAGGCCATACGGGTCTTCATCGGTCTAGAGTCTTCTAATCCAAATTTCTTTAGCATTTATGTAACATACTTGGATTGATTAAAGAAAATACCACCGTCCACTTGTTTAATTTGGAGTCCTAAAAAGAAGTTAAGTTCTCCCATCATACTCATTTCAAACTCGTCATGCATGATTTTGGCAAAGTCATCACACAATGATTGATAAGTTGAACAAAATATAATGTCATCAACATATATTTGTATGATAATGAGGTGAGAACCTTTCTTTTTTGTAAAGAGCGTATTGTATACCATCCCCATGGTATACTCATGTTTTATAAGAAACGCTTTAAGTCTGTCATACCAAGCTTTGGGTGCTTGTTTAAGACCATAAAGAGCTTTCTTAAGCTTGTAAACATGATCCGGTTTCTCAAAATCAATGAATCCGGGAGGTTGAGCCACATATACCTCCTCATTGATCAAACTGTTAAGAAATGCACTCTTTACATCCATTTGTTGAAGCTTAAAGTCTAAAGCACAAGCATAAGCTAAAATGATTCTAATGGATTCCAATCTTGCTACGGGTGTGTATGTCTTGTCATAATCAATACCTTCTTGTTGATAATAACCTTGAGCTAGAAGTCTAGCCTTGTTACGAGACACAACACCATTCTCGTCTAACTTATTCCTATATACCCATTTGGTTCCTATATTGGTGGAACTTCTAGGTGGAGGAACAAGTTCCCAAAACATCATTAGCAATGAATTGATTCAATTCTTCATGCATAGTGATGACCCAACTCTCATCCATCAAAGCTTCTTTAACATTCTTTGGTTCAATCAAGGAGACGAAATAAAAGAAGTTACTTTGATTTTGGACTTGAGATCTTAGGGTCCTCTGATTTAATTCGCCTATAACGTTGTCGAGAGCATGATCCTTTGACTCATTAATGTTTACTCCCTTTTCAACATTAAGGTCTTCAACTCCTATGTTTCTAACATCTTTGTCCTTTAACTACTTCTATTTCATCCAAGTCATCATCTACCAAAGGTGGTGTCTTAGATGAAGGAGGGGTTTCATCAAATGTCACGTTAAGTGATTCTTCAATTACACCCGTGGTTCTATTTAGGACTATGTAGGCTTTGCTAGTTTGAGAATAACCTAAAAAGATACCTTCGTAAGACTTTGGATCGAACTTAGTAAGGTAATCTTTGGTGTTGAGAATGAAGCACTTGCTTCCAAACACCCTAAAGTATTCCAATGAGGGCTTCTTACCTTTAAGAATCTCATAGGGGGTCATTCCTAGGAAAGGTCGAATAAGAATTCGGTTGAGAATATAGGTCGATATGTCCACGACATTGCACCAAAATTTTTGAGGCAACGATTGCTCATTTAACATCGTTGTACTCATCTCTTGGATGGTACTATTCTTCCTTTCAACTACCCCATTTGATTGTGGAGTGCGAGGAGCTGAGAAGTTATGGGTAATATCATGAGCTTCACAAAAGGCATCGAATTGCACTTCATTATCAAATTCCCTACCATGATCTGTCCTAATAGAGACAATTGAACATCCTAGTTGATTTTGAATTCTTCGACTAAAGGTTCGAAGTGATCGAAAGCTTCCTTCTTAGACGCCAAAAATCTAGTCCAAGTGAATCTAGAATAGTCATCCACTATAACTAGGGTATAAAGGTTACCTCCATAACTCCGTATGGCGGAAGGTCCAAAGAGATCCATATGTAGGAGCTCTAAGCACCGAGAGGTCGAAACCAAATTCTTGGCTTTGTGACTTCAGTGGACTTACTTCACAACTATGCAAGCATCACAAAAGTGACTATCAAACTTCATCTTGGGGAGATGTCTTACCAAGTCTTTAGAGACTAAAGATTGAATTAAACGCATATTAGCGTGACCTAATCTCCTATGCCAAATAGTAGAACTATCATCTAAAGTCGCTAGACATAAGTTGTCCTTTGACTTCCTATTGACCTTCATGACATAAAGCCCATGCTTTCTAATACCTTTTCCAATGACCTTTCCATCTTTTACGATTTCACTGTCATATTCCAAAAAGATGACCTTACACTTATTGTCACAAATTTGACCTATACTTAGAAGGTTAAAACCTAAGTTATCTATGTGCTCTACATTTTCAATGGTCATGGAGTCTAGAGAAACCGTACCTTTGCCAATGATATTACCACTTCGATTACTAGCGAATGTAACGTTACCTCCATCATATGCTTTGTAGTGCGAGAACAAACTTCGATTACCCGTCATGTGTTCAGAACAAGCACTATCCTTAATCCACTCGTCGGGCTCTAAATCGATTCCCAAGCATATCTAGGTAACAACACACAAGATCAAATATTTGGCCCCTAATATCTCATGGGTCTAAAGTTGTTAGTTCCAAACATCCCTTGCATTTGGTTGGGATGCATGAATGGAGGAGACATTCCCCACGGGGAAAAGTATTATTGTTGAAAATTGTTCCAATTCATATGGCAATTTTGTTTTCCATAGTTTCTCCTAGGTGTATTTGATCTTGATCTAGAATTATTTTTATTCCTTATAGGTGTTGGAGTTTTACTTCTAGGTCGTGACTTAGCTTGATCATCTCTTTTTGGTGTAGGTGTTCTACTTCTAGGTTTTGACTCATTTCATACTCTTGGAGGAGTAGATGTTTGTCTAGATAAGTTTCTAGTTCCCATTAGAGGTTTACTCAAGGGCTTGTAGAATTTATCTAGAGTAGGCTTTTCAAGAATAGGTACTTTGACCTTTTAATAAGAGTATGTTTTGGCCCTTCACCTAAAATAGACTTTTAAGAAAGTTCAGGATTTTCACAAAGACTATCCTCTGTCCGCTTTTCTTTAGCTCCACTCGCGGTTCCATAGTCATAAGGAACCGCGCCATATATTTGCGAACCGCGCACATGGGTGCGTTTTTTGAAAACCTAACTTGTTTTGGTTCACTAGTTGATGCTTCATTAGTGTTATATCCTAACTCAAGTCTTTCCTTAGAATGAATTTGTTTGTTCAACATATCATCTAGAGCACTAGTACCTTTCATGAACTTTTCTAATTTATTGGAAGTACTCTTGAGATCTTCATTCTCTAGTCTAAGGTTTTCACATTTTAGACAACTTAAATCAACTTCTTTGTTTTTCTCAACCTTAGCTAATTTCTCTCTTAGCTCACTAATCTCATTTTCAAGCTTGGTTCTAGTTGATTTTAGCACTTTGTTCTTTTCAATGAATTTAAGGCTAAGCTTATGTAAATTATTGTATTGGCCTTCTAATTTGTTAACATCTAGAGAAGAACTATCATTGCTATAATATTCGGTTTCGGAATATACCTTTTTAGAAGTGTGTGCCATGAGACATTTCTCATCTTTGGCAAATCGGTTTTTGGAGAAGGGTTTTGTTGTCGTTGTTTGGTTGCCTCACGTGTTGACCTCTTCTCTTGAAGAACTTCTTAAAGTCTCTAAACGCCATGGCATGTTCCTCATCATCACTATCTGAGGAGCTTTCATGGTCACTTTGCACGTTCTTGGCCTTAAGTGCAAGAGACTTTCTTTCACTCTTGGTTTTCACCATTTCCGAGTCCTTCAAAATTATCGTCTCATGAACTTTCAAGTTTCCAATGAGTTCATCGAGTGATAATTTGGTGAGATCCTTTGATTCTTCAATCGCCGTGACTTTTGCTCTCCATTTTGGATGCAACGCCCTAAAAAACTTCCTAACATTGTTCTTGCTTGAAAAACCTTCATCAAGTGATTTTAGACTAGTAATAATAGTGTTAAATCTAGAAAATGCACTATCAATAGTTTCATCTTCTAAGATGACAAATTGTTCATATTGTTGAACAGGAAGATAGATTTTACTTTCTTTGACTTAGCTATTACCTTGGTGGGTTACTAAAAGAGTGTTCCAAATATCTTTAGCGGTTTCACACATTGAAATCCTTCCGTACTCTTTCTTTGGTAAAGCATTATAAATCACCATTTTAGCCTCATTATTTTTAGCAAGTTTCTTTTTAGTGTCATCATTAGCTTTGTCAAAAGTGACTATCTCTATACTTTTAGAAACTTCATTATATTGATAAGGTAAAAAATCACCATGGGTAATAACATGCCAAAGATCTGAATCTTTTGATTTCACATAAGTCTCAAATCTATTTTTCCAATAAATAAAACTATCGGTTTCAAAAAGAGGTGGTCTTTGCATAGATTTCCCTTCTAGATACTTGTTGGAATCCATAGATCGATTCAAGTTTTAAAATACTATATATTTTAAAAAAGGTTTGAGCAACCACACTCTGATACCGATTGTAGAAACTAGAAAGGGGGGGGGGGTTGAATAGTTTCTTAAATTTACTTGTTAAAAGATGGTTTTTTAAAAATCCTTTTCAAAAACTTAGGCTTAAGTATTTATGTGAAACCTTCTTATACACAATATGAACAAGGTATAGTGCAACTAAACTAATAATCACAAGTATAAAGAATAATGAATGTAAAGAGATAAGGGAAAGAAAGATCAAACCAAACACCAAGGATTTATAGTGGTTCGGCAACGAAGCTCACTCCTCGTTCCTACTCCACTCCTCGAGTACTCCTTACACGAGAGTTCACTAATTACCAAGCTCCTTAAGGTGGAGAAACCGTACACAACTTCGCTTATCCAATTTCCGACTCTAAGCTAAAAGTCGAGCCCTAATCTTAGCTAGGACCAATCTACACCAATATACTTTAAGGACCAAGTATTAACCTTAATACATACACAACTTCCAAATAGACACAACTACTTGGATCTTCACAACAATGACACAACAATGAATAAATAAGTTTAGATCCTCAATGGATCTTTGAGGTAGACACAACACTTCAAGGATGAAAGTGTTCTTCTTTTTGCACTTTGAGAGGAAGAGACGGGGAGGAGAAAGATTCACTTCTAAACAAGTAGTAATCAACCAAATGACCAAGGATTTGAGTGATTTAAGAAGTATGAAAGAATCTGGAAATGTATGTGCAAAAGAGGTGAGGAGAAAATCTGAGAATGATCCACTATTTATAAGACAAACTTCCAACGACTATATCTGCCTGCGGTTACTTATTGCAGCCCGCGGTTCCTTATCGATAAGGAAACGCCATAGCCACTTAAGGAACCGCCAAAGTAGACTCCGCTCCTTTTTGTCTTTTAGTGGTATGGTTCGAATCTGGAGATTAAAATATCCTGAAAGGATATTTCAAACCTAGATAGAATATGCCATTTTTAAATTTTCAAATTTGCAAATAATTAATTTAATAAAATATTTTCTTAAAAAGAAAGTTTAATAAAAACTTGTCACACTTAATAAAAAGTGAGTTTTAAGAAAAGATTAAATCTTTGACCACTTAATTAGGATGAGTACTTGTTTGTACATACCTTAAGTGATAATGGTTGAAATGAAAAATACTTGAACTCTAGAATTCGTTTTTTGTTGTTTTCGTAAATGTTTGGTTTTACGTATTGTCGTAATCAATACAAAGCGAGACCGAAAAATGCAAGTAACGTTTTTTGGCATCACTGCATTAACAAATTTATATATATTTTAGAGTTAACTGCATTTTTGGTCCTCGTGGTTTGGTCCAGTTTTCATTTTTGGTCCAAAAATTCAAATACTTTCGATTTTGACCAAAAAGGTAAACTATTTCTTCACTTTTGGTCCAATTCTGTTAAAGCCATTAGTTTGACTTGTTTGACTGTCAAATAAAAGGGTACTTTTGTCTTTCATTATGTTATATTCACAAAAATCCAACTGGTCCCACAAACTCATTTTTTTTTATACACACTCACTTTTTTTTATTAAACTTACAACTTGTTAATTATATATGATTATTAAATAAAAAATAATAAACTAAAACTATCTTCTCTTTTCTTTTACCTTAATCACCCTCTCAACAAAAAACCCCCAACACAAACCGCCTACCTCCACCTCCACCACCCATGTTGCTGAAAAACCACCAGATCGAGTTGGGCCTGAGAACTGACTTCTTGTTGTCATCGGTACCCATAACCAGACTAAGTTTACCATTTTTGGTTCTAGTTCAAAGCCTTAAATTTCAGTTTTAGTAGAACGACCACCAGGCCACCACTTCTGGCTTATCTCCCGAGCCCACTATACAACGACATACCCATAACCTTTCTAACTTAACACGACACAAACACACCCTTTTCCATAGACTCAAACGCACCAGTAAGGAAGATACATAAATCAGCACCATCTTGGACATAGCTTTGTCCATGGCAGCAAGGAAATCTAAACCAAAACAACCATTTCTAACAAACAATACAACTAAACCCATCACTCATTCTCGTCCGATTATTGCTCGCTGGAAAAACAAATCTTCGTCTAATGTTGCGGCACCACCATCAATCAAAATCTGTTTCAAGAACATCACAACTCCTTGTATTTTTCAAGAAAAAAAACAAACAAAAACCCACCATCTAGTCACGAACTGACATGAATAACTTGTGTTACAGATCTATTCTTGACTGTGATTGTAATGTAGATTGATAAAAAAAAGTGATTGGTGAGTATGATTGTAATATTTGGTATAACAAAGAAGAAAGAAAAATGATTTTGATTTTATAGTTGTCGAAGAAAAGAGGTTAAAGAGGTGAAGTGGATTTGGGTTATCTGGACGGATCGGTTGAAAGTTGATGTGATATAGATTGAAGAAATAAAAGTAGACATGTTTATATAAAATCGTATTGTATGTAATAATAATAAAAATAATAAATAAATAAATAAATAAAAAGAGGGTGTTTTAGTCATTTTAAGTGTTAAAACGAGGGTATTTTAGACATTATGCATCTTTTTAACTGGTCAAACTAACGGTCAACGCAAAATGGACCAAAAGTGAAGAAATAGTTTAATTTTTTGGTTAAAATCGAAACAATTGGAATTTTTGGACCAAAAGTGAAAACTGGACCAAACCACGAGGACCAAAAATGCAGTTAACTCTATTTTTTTATTAAGTATCATATAATACAAACAAAATCATTTAAGATAAAAGTTAGAAGAAAAAGAAAAAAATCAAAATGAGAGTATAATTTTGAGACGAGGAAGTATTATTTAAGAAATTGGCATGCATATTAGGGTTTGGATCAAGTCAAAGTCATTGCATCCAACGGTTGAAATGTAATCTTACATTTTTCAGTTTAGGACTCTTTATCCATATGTAGAGCTCTCTCTATATATATATACTTCTCTTCTACCAGATCTACTTTTCTTTCCCCTACAAATTTATGGTATCAACCATAATGGCCTCTTTTTTTTTTGTCGTGGTACTGCAATCTGTGATTCAGTAGAGGTTTAGTAGGTTTTGTTCTTGATTGTGCAGATCTTCTTGTGCAAACAAATAAAAGATAAATACATTGAAAAAACTGTCTACATTCTGAGTGAAGAAACTTTGTTTTGTGTGTTAAACAAAACAATGTAGACAGTTTGCATAGTAGTTTTTAGTCTTTTTGTTTGTTTGCTTGGTATAGTTTTGGTGTCGTCAAAACAAGCTAACACTTGCACGAGAAAGGCTGCACATACAAGAACAAAACATACGCCTGTGCTTTCCGGTCCGTTTCCGATCTCGTCCGTGATGCTGCTTGCATTCAGGTAACATGGAATCTGACTGACAAGTGATTAGGTTATCAGGTCGGACCATGTTAACCGTTTCCCATGAAATAGTATTTATTCATATAAGGTATACAAGTGTAAAACCCGCAGTTTGTAAGCTATAAATCTAATTGATGGGTAAAACCAAACGTCCCATCAGTTTTGTTTTAATACTGTAATTTTTTTTAACTTTTACTTTTTCATACAGCTGAGTTCATGGATTATATTCTTAATCTCTCACGGTAAGTATAATTACTGAGTACTTCATATCAGTTTTGTATTATTTGCGATCTTTAAGCGTGAAGTGACAATACTTATTTCATCTTATAATGCAGAATAACATGTCACTATGTACTAAACTTGGTCACGACCATTAGTAGTATCATAGTATATTGTGCTAAATATGATTGTCTCTTGTAGACTGGGGAGGCGTTTCCGTGCAACATAGGGTATTTGTATGCCATGGTTATCTGGGCAGGTGTTTACCTGATTAGCTTACGACTTGTGATAAGAAAAGTGATCCTACAGTTGGGATGATTATGATTATACTACTTGCAGATTAGATTTAGAACAATTATATATACTTAGTTATGTAGCTGCTATAGTGTCAGTTATAAGCACCCTTTTGTGCCTTTCTTGATTGTGTTCTTTAATACATGTTCTGTAAGGATGGAGTCTCCAAATATGTACTCCAGTATAATGGCCTTTAAGTGTAATCTCCTTGTAGCTGTTCAAAACGTGTAAAGTCCTCGGAGTCGAATCAGGACCTACAACAATCGACTCCTTCCCCAGCGAGTTTTTGGGCTTTTCCCCATCAACTTTTAGATGGGATACGTTTCCCCAGCGACATGTCGCCGGGGGAAATTCGCTGGGGTACGCTCGTTGAGAAAGGTATCCCCAGCGACTTACCCCAACGACTTGCGGGCCCCACAGACTTTCCTGGAAGAATAGATTGCCACGGTGGCAACATTTTCCCCAGCGACATGTCGCTGGGGAAAATCCTTATTAAATCAACAAAAATTAAGTTGAACTTAATCTTTTTAGCTAATTACAAAGTTTCCCCAGCGACATGTCGCTGGGGAATCTTTCCTTATTTTTGACTTGTCAACGCGTTGTCGTTGACTTGTCAACGATTTTCCCAAGTTTCCCCAGCGACATGTCGCTGGGGAAACTCTCGATACGTTTGACTTGTCAACGCTTTGCGTTTGACTTGTCAACGATTAACCAAAGTTTCCCCAGCGACATGTCGCTGGGGAAAACTCTGCAGGTTTTTTTTTAAATTGCCTGCACAGCAGGCGTTTTCTATATTTTTTCCGGAATTTTTCCGAAAAAAATCTACCAAAACCTGTAACAAAAACCTGTATTTGCTCACCAAAAGACACATATAAAGTAAACTTGGAATACAAATCAACACAAACACGGAATAAGTTCAAACTTGCACCAAAATATAATATAACGTTCTAATTTAGTCAAGGATACTAGGAATAAGTCGGGATAGTTAAGGATACTAGAGAAACAAGCGTTCTAATTTAGGATAATAGGGAAACAAGTCAAGATGAACATAAAGAAACAATGTACCATACTAACAAACACATATATGACACGACTAGCTCGCGTCATCGGCACCATCCTCGCCACCCTCCCGATCCTCAGCATCATCACCCGGGCGACTCCCGCTCTCGCTGGCACCAACACTCTCATATCTCGAAAAATGATCTTGATACCTGCCGTTGTTTCTCAGCAGGCCCATCATGAAATCAACATCCCGATCCCGACGAGTCTCAGGGGGTGGTGACGAAAAGCTCGGGGTAGAACTGGCGTATCCTGGCAATACCATACCCATGCCAAGATGGTGGCCGTGAAACTTGCCTCCTCGCACCATCCTGTTGATCTCGGCAGTGGTGTGCTCACCCGTCGCCTCTAGCTCCCTCATCTGATCCTGTGTGGTGACAATAACATAAGATAGTAACTATATTAGTCGGGTTGCTAGATTATTAATCAATGATTCATTAAAGTGTGTTTTGAAAAGAATACTTACATACAACTGGAGAGACTGCTCATCTACAAATACACCATCTTCATTTGTGTGCAAACGATAGAACATGTCGATCTCTGAAGGCTCCTGTTGGGTTTCGGACGCCTTTTGCTGCACATACACACGTAAGTAAGATCAATCAAATTAAATGCGGCAATAATAATATGTATGTAAAATCAATAATAATAATAATAAAAATAAAATAATAAAAATAAAAAACAATAATAATAATAATAAAATAAAAAAAATAAAAAAACAATAATAATGTAAAATAAATAATAATAATAATAATAATAATAATAATTACCATGAGCTGTCGAGTGCGAGGGATCGATCGAGAACCATGTCGGGAGATAAGTGTTGCCTTGGACCGATTTTGGCTGTTTGTTAAGGATCGCTTCTTGTTATTGGCGTCAGTCCAAAATGCTATTTGTTTCTCCCACTCTTCAACTATGTACTCATAGGGTCTGTTCCGCCTAATTCGATCCACATCGTATTCTCCAGTCTCGGGATCTTTTACACAGTAATCTAGCTTCAGACTGGCCTTGTTGGTGTTGTATGATTTTTGTAACTGGGCACCAATGGTATTATAAATATTCGGCCACCGAGGGGTGCTCCTGTGCGGCGCGAGATCGTATTTTTTCTGCAATCAAATACAACACATTGAAAAAAGAGTTAGAAATATAATTTATATATTTATTTAAATTCGTTTATTTATTTATATGATATAAATAAATAAACGAATTTAAATAAATATACACAATACAACACATTGAAAACAGAGTTAGAAATATAATTTATATATTTATTTAAATTTGTTTATTTATATGATATAAATAAATAAATGAATTTAAATAAATATACACAATACAACACATTGAAAATAGAGTTAAAAATATAATTTATATATTTATTTAAATTTGTTTATTTATTTATATGATATAAATAAATAAATATACACAATACAACACATTAAAAACAGAGTTAGAAATATAATTTATATATTTATTTAAATTCGTTTATTTATTTATATGATATAAATAAATAAACGAATTTAAATAAATATACACAATACAACACATTAAAAACAGAGTTAGCAATATAATTTATATATTAATTTAAATTTGTTTATTTATTTATATGATATAAATAAAAAAGAATTTAAATAAATATACACAATTAAATAAATGAACACGATAATTAAATAAACATAAAATGATAACTTACCTCAATAGCTGCCCTGGTCGTCGCCTTGTATCCTTCGGGGACCATGCTCCACGAAGGGTAATACAAAGGTATATCCCTAACGACCAACCCGAATAAGTTTCCCCAATGATCTGCGTAGGGGCCGACAAGTGTAACAAGGTTATCTCTAGCGGGTACAAAGTCGATCTCGACTGGCCGGTTGTGTTTCGCGGCAACCGCATCCAGTAATTTCAGGCAACGGGTCTTGTCCCGGGTATTCTCCCTGTCGGCTCTCCTCTCGTCCAAATTGGGCTTTTGCTTTCCTTTTCCTACAAAATCAAGTGAGTGATAAAGTCATAAAAGTTAAGGCAAACAAGTTCAATATGTGTATCAAATTTGTATTACAATAATCCAGAAATTCTTACCCCGGTTGACGAAGCAACCCCGACAACCGAATGATGGAGGACATGGACGTGAAGGATCCTCGCCACCACCATCCCCGCTGTGTCCCCGTGCAACATCAGTCATCTGTATACAGGTACAATTAACATAACATATAGAAATTCATGAACAAAATAATACATGCATGCACAGATCCAAATATCAAAATAAATGTACACATTTAAACAATCCACAACAATTTCATTCATTCATTCAAATATATAAGTGTATTCCGATAAGCTTATCGAGATAAGCTGTTTCAAACAGCTTATCCTGATAAGCTTATCAGGATAAGCTGTTTGAAAACAGTTTATTCGGATAAGCCGATAAGCAACATAACGAGTGTTTGGGTTTGCATTTTTCACAGTTAACGAGTGTTTGGATTTACGTTTAACGGAAATTAACAAGTTTATAAATCCCTAACGACATGTCGCTGAGGAAACCAAAATGATAAAAATAAGTAAATAAGTGTTATCAGTTAGAATTAAAAAAAAACATACTGTTAGTTGTGGTGGTCAGTTGTGGTCGACTGTGATCGGTCGCTGTCGGCTGTGGTCGGCAGTGGTCGGTTGCGGTCGACTACAATAACATAAAACATTAAAGTAAAACTCAATTAAACATTCAATTAAAAAAACCATTCAATTAAAAAAACTATAAATTTATATAAAAACAATTGAATTAAAAAAACCAAAACCTTTAATTTATATAAACTTAAAATGAAATACAAAACCTTTAATTATGGCTGGTGGTGGTCTACTGTTGTGGTGGTGGTGTGGGTGATTCGCAGTGGTGGTGCTGTGGGTGATTCGCACTGGTGATGGTGGGGTGATTCGCAGTGGTGATGGTGGGGGTGATGGAGATGGATATGGGTGATGGTGGTGGTGATTAGCAGTGGTGACTGGTGAGGGTGATGGAGATGGGTGGTGGTTTTACGCAGATAGGGATGGCTGGAGATGACGGTGGTAGTGGTGATGAATGGTGGTGATGATTGGTGGTGTGAATGGTGGTGATGATTGGTGGTGATGTTGTACGCAGGTAGAGAGAAGAGAAAAGAGATAAGTGTTTTTGTGTTTCTGTAAATCGTTTGTTTGAGGATAAGATATGGTCAAACTTTTCCCCAGCGACATGTCGCTGGGGAAACTTTTTTAATTTTTGACGAAATTTTCCCCAGCGACATTAGAGGTTCAATGTATTAGATAGGTTTCAACATTAGAGGTTCAACGTATTAGATAGGGTTCAACATTAGAGGTTCAATGTATTAGATAGGGTTCAACATTAGAGGTTTTCAATGTATTAGATAGGTTTCAACATTAGAGGTTCAATGTATTAGATAGGTTTCAACATTAGAGGTTCAATGTGTTAGATGTGGTTCAACATTAGAGGTTCAATGTGTTAGATAGGGTTCAACATTAGAGGTTCAATGTATTAGATAGGGTTCAACATTAGAGGTTCAATGTATTAGATAGGTTTCAAAATTAGAGGTTCAATGTATTAGATAGGGTTCAACATTAGAGGTTCAATCTATTAGATAGGTTTCAACATTAGAGGTTCAATGTATTAGATAGGGTTCAACATTAGAGGTTCAATGTATTAGATAGGTTTCAACATTAGAGGTTCAACGTATTAGATAGGATTCAACATTAGAGGTTCAATGTATTAGATAGGTTTCAACATTAGAGGTTCAACGTATTAGATAGGGTTCAACATTAGAGGTTCAACGTATTAGATAGGGTTCAACATTTGAGGTTCAATGTATTAGATAGGGTTCAACATTAGAGGTTCAATGTATTAGATAGGATTCAACATTAGAGGTTCAATGTATTAGATAGGTTTCAACATTAGAGGTTCTGTTGGTCTACTAATCTTGTGCACATAATGAATCTATGAAGAACAATGAAGAACAATGTACACAAATAACCAATTGACTAACTAATAACACAAGCTTGTACTTTTCATCGTTGTATATCTTATTAATATATGAATCAACAAATATACATGTGTTGCCCGGTTGTTTGCGGAATAACAACCGGGCGATGATGACAAACTAAACTCCCATTGTTACAATGTAGAAAAGAACCAATGAGAGGAGGAAATCCTAACACTAACACTATGTGTATTTTGGTGGTGGAAATCTCTGCCCAACTCTAAGTCATGAGACCACTATATATAGTGGAAAAGTGAAGCTTCCTTTGGAAGCTTCAATAAAGTCAAGTAACCCCTTGCACTTTATATTCTTCCTTTTTCACCAAAGGAAGTTCCCACTATGTCTTCAGTATAAATACTTCAGGTCTTCATATCAGAGATGGTCTTCGGGAGTTTGTGAGTCATTTTCATTACTCACTAACTCCATCATCCTGGTCTTGGTTCTCATCTTCACTGGCTCAGATCCGCTGCAGTAGTGAAGGAGTCTCTGTGGACTTCTGAGAGCATCTGAGGATGACTCGGTAAACTATCATGAGTTTACCGACCTATAAAATACTTAGGGTATATTTCATTCAAATCAGTACAGGGACAATTTAGGCTCTAAATTGGCCCAACAATCTCCCCCTATTTGAATAGAAATATAGCCTAAGTCTTTTAGTAGTAAGTGAGCATAACGACTTCTTCTTACATACTAAGATACAACACAGGGATACAATAAATAACAACCTTCTGTTGTGAAGTTTTACAACATGTGTTAATACCAGCTCTTTGTATTTGTGACTAAGTAAGAGTAGTCTCTGACGAACATCTTGAGCTTTCTTCCTAGGTTCAGTGGTAGCTTCAGAGACTTATTTCCAGCAGTGGTGATCAGGCATAACAAGAAAAAATCACTCCAAACTACTAAATACCCAAGTATATTAAAATCCCAGAACACTTGTTCACTTCATGTAACAAACATCAGTAACATACCACACTTCTACCCCGAACATATCATTCTCTCTTTCAACAAAACATCAACTTGTAAAGCACAATACCAACAACAACTGCTCTTCTTGGAAATTTGGATTTTTTGGTATGTGATTGGTTTGTTTGTTTTATTTTTGTAGTGGTGGGGTGGTGGTGTTGTTTGTGGTGTTATATGTGGTTTGTCAACAGGTTATGGATACAAGTATACATGATTAATATGTAGAAAGAATACAAGTCTGTATGATTATACCTGATGATGATCGATGAGTGTGTAAACACTTTGATAAGTGTGGTTCTCTCCCCCACATTAAAAAAAACCCTCACCCCACCGTCACTTTTAATGTCATAAACAATTCCACCATCACCATAAACAAATCATATCCATATCCTCCCCAAAAACCAACGTAACCCACTTTATGCCTCCAAAATCATTAAATATTACCCACGTTACCAATTCATTATCACTCATCCCTCACAATTCGAGATTCAAGATTCAAAAAAACCATCACTCAACTTTATACCAAATCTCGTCGCAAATAAAAACCCATCATCATCCAAAAATCTATACACCATAACCACATCAATTAAACACAAGATTTAAACAGATCTAAATCCTCAACAACAAAAAAAACTCAACCATCCACAAGGCCAGAAATCAAATCCAGAAAAAGATGAATTCACGTCCGATTGGCCATAGGACGGAATTTAATTTAATCGAAGAATGGATTTTTTTTGTGGGTTATCGTGTCTGTTAGTGTTGTTTGATACAAGATATAAATATGTAGCTGGGGTGTTTCGGTGTGTGAAGGTTTGGTGTTAGACATGAATAGATGTCAATATGAGATATAAAGGCTATAACAGATCCGGTGTCGAGAAGGATATGGTGATAAGTTTCAGTCAAAGACTGATATAATTTTTGAGCATGAAGTGGGAAGCTGATGAAACATCAGCAATGGGATGTGGGGAAATTAATTTCAGTCAAAGACTGATAATGGGGGTTGGATTCGAACAACTAATGAGTTGATGTCGAGTTGAGCTGAATAAAAGGGCTTTGTGGTGTATTGAAACTTATTAAAAACAATCAGTCAAGAGTATTGGGAGTATTGGGTGTATTGGGCTAGGTCGCTGTATTCAACAACCCACATCACAACCCCTGTTCTGAGACCCCTGTGATGAACCCCTACCGCTGAGTACACCATAGGTCGTTGATATGGACCCAGGTCAGCGATCCTTAAGTCAGAAAAACCAGTCATTGAATCTGGCCCGTAGCTGGAACCTTGTTATTGAACCCGCAGCGAACCTACAGTCCAGACCAAAGACCCTCTTCTCTGGACCCTTCAGCATACTCTGGACCTCTATAGTTAACCCCCCTAGGTCGCTGAATCCCAAGGTCGCTGAATCCCAAGGTCGCTGAACCCCCAGGTCTATGAACCCCTGTCACTGAACCTCTGAACTGCACTCAGTGACCCCCTGGTCAATGAACCTGTCAAAACCCTAAGTCAGCGAACCGGGTCGTTAGGTGAACCACCACCAGTCTCTGCATGAACCCTTGTCGCTGAGGTCATCCCTAGCCAGCGAATTGACCCTGTAGTATGTGAAACACTAGGAGATGAACAAGAGGTCTGAACCCCCAGCCAGCAGTGCTCTCTGAACCCCCAGGCAGCAGTGCTCTCTGAACCTGTCAACACTCCTCGCTGGACCCTCATCATTGGTCCACAGGACTGAACCCCCCAGGTCAGCGAACCCTTTATCAGCAGCTGGTCTATCACCAAAGTCTCTGAACTTGCTCTCTGGACCCTCACCAGATCTGAACCTTTAGCAGTTCTGAACCACCTGCTGTTCTGAACCTTCAGCAAAGACTGAACACCTTCAGCAGATTCTGGACCCCTGTCCTTCTCTGGACCCCTGTCTCTGACCCTTCTACCTGTCACCAATCTCTGACCCTGCTAGAGGACCGAACTTTTCAGAGGTCAGAACCTCATGCCAGATCAGAGATACCACCAGGTCAGTAAACAGATTGAACCACAGCCATTAGGTCAAAGGCCTACATGAGACTCTTGTCGTTGTACGAGTACTCGAGCTTGGAAAATCAAACCCGTTGAACTTACATATCCAAAGGTTGAAGATTTACCAACTTTTGAGGGGAGATGAATACAATTATCAGAGTTGTATCATCATGGTTTGAAGTCATTAGGGATCGATGAACAAAGTGTGTATTGATGCAAAAGCTGCTTATACAGCAACTTTTGAGGGGTAGAGAACCACACTTATCAAAGTGTTTACACACTCATCGATCATCATCAGGTATAATCATACAGACTTGTATTCTTTCTACATATTAATCATGTATACTTGTATCCATAACCTGTTGACAAACCACATATAACACCACAAACAACACCACCACCCCACCACTACAACTTTTAATGTGTCGGTGGTGGTGGGTTGGTTGGATAAGATTTTGGTTGGTTGTTGTTTAATAGTAGCCATATATCAGTATTATCTCCCTCTCAAAAACTGCTACTGCCTAGCAGTTTTTGAACGTACTGATAAAATTGACCAAGCTGAAAAACATGTTATTAGCAGCCATTCGAACGGATCTGGATAGAGAAAATCCAACCCGCTCTGATACCACTTGTTGGTCCACTAATCTTGTGCACATAATGAATCTATGAAGAAAAATGTACACAAATAACCAATTGACTAACTAATAACACAAGCTTGTACTTTTCATCGTTGTATATCTTATTAATATATGAATCAATAAATATACATGTGTTGCCCGGTTGTTTGCGGAATAACAACCGGGCGATGATGACAAACTAAACTCCCATTGTTACAAGGTAGAAAAGAACCAATGAGAGGAGGAAATCCTAGCACTAACACTATGTGTATTTTGGTGGTGGAAATCTCTGCCCAACTCTAAGTCATGAGACCACTATATATAGTGGAAAAGTGAAGCTTCCTTTGGAAGCTTCAATAAAGTCAAGTAACCCCCTTGCACTTTATATTCTTCCTTTTTCACCAAAGGAAGTTCCCACTATGTCTTCAGTATAAATACTTCAGGTCTTCATATCAGAGATGGTCTTCGGGAGTTAGTGAGTCATTGTCATTACTTACTAACTCCATCATCCTGGTCTTGGTTCTCGTCTTCATTGGCTCAGATCCGCTGCAGTAGTGAAGGAGTCTCTGTGGACTTCTGAGAGCATCTGAGGATGACTCGGTAAACTATCATGAGTTTACCAACCTATAAAATACTTAGGGTATATTTCATTCAAATCAGTACAGGGACAATTTAGGCTCTAAATTGGCCCAACAGGTTCAATGTATTAGATAGGGTTCAACATTAGAGGTTCAACGTATTAGATAGGATTCAACATTAGAGGTTCAGTGTATTAGATAGGTTTCAACATTAGAGGTTCAATGTATTAGATAGGGTTCAACATTAGAGGTTCAACGTATTAGATAGGGTTCAACATTAGAGGTTCATGTATTAGATAGGGTTCAACATTAGTTGTTCAACGTATTAGATAGGATTCAACATTAGAGGTTCAATGTATTAGATAGGTTTCAACATTAGAGGTTCAATGTATTAGATAGGTTTCAACATTAGAGGTTCAATGTATTAGATAGGGTTCAACATTATAGGTTCAACGTATTATATAGGGTTCAACATTAGAGGTTCAATGTATTAAATAGGGTTCAACATTATTGGCGGGAAAAAATTGGAGGGAAAACACTGGCGGGAAAATGTTAACCATTTCCCTCACTTTTTTACCATAAAAGGACAACCACACACACTCCTTATCATAAC
Organism: Glebionis coronaria; assembly: GCA_025667525.1. Lineage (NCBI taxonomy): Eukaryota > Viridiplantae > Streptophyta > Magnoliopsida > Asterales > Asteraceae > Glebionis > Glebionis coronaria. The sequence goes on along the minus strand of CM046879.1, from coordinate 548,207,550 downwards.
AACCACCAGCAGATCACACACACATATACACACACACACACACTTATTATCACAAACACATTGTTATTATGAAGATTTTGAAGCAAGAAGCTTTTCCGTGCAAGTGTGGACATGGAGATGTAGTTCTTCGAGAATCGTGGAAAACTGAATCCTTTGGTAGACTGTACTATGCTTGTCCACGTTCACGGGTTCAACGTCCAGTTTCATATGGATGCAATTTTTTTTATGGAAAGACGAACGCGTCCAACTACTAATCAACTCTCTTGGAGGTTCAATGAGCTTTCTCCTCCAAGCTCTTCTTCGAGACCTTCAACGAGCTTTTCTCCTCCAAGCTCTTCTCCCAGACTTTCAACGATTCCAATTTCTTCTCCAAGCTCTTCAATGTGTGCAAACTGTGTGCATGAATTCTTGGAAAAAGAGGGAGCGAGCCTATATAAAAAATGGAATCAAGCAAATTCAATGGGCTTGACTGGAATGATAAAGGTACTTGAGAGTACAGTAGAGTTGTACAAAAATTACGATAGACACACAATGAATTCAGCTGCACTACTTCACGACCTTTACGATGACATGGAGAACATTTGTTTGAACTAGTTTATGATGTATCTGTTTTCGTGTTTATGAGTCTATTATCGGTTTAATATCCATGTTTAATTAAGCGCGTGTTTAAGTGTCCGTGTAGAATAAAGCTAGGTTTAGGCGTTTCTGTTTGTAAGCCTCAATGAATGTTAACAATTTTTAATTAATATTAACAATGAATGTTAACAATTATCAGTGGATGTTAACTTTTGGCGGGCAAAATGTTGGCGGGAAAACATTAGCGGGAAAATTTAACCATTTGTCTAACTTTTTTTTATCATAAAAAGACATATACTATTTTAAATTTTAAGAACTATATTTTTTAATATATATTTTATATTTATTAAAATATTAAATAAACATTACACTTTTTTGTGAAAGAGGTTGGTCAAATTGCAGTCAACATTTCCCCAGCGACATGTCGCAGGGGAAACTTTTTGTTCGTCGTTTTGTTAAATAGGCGCGTTAACGAAAAGCATTGAGAGGGAATCCTGAAAGTATCCCCAGCGACATGTCGTTGGGGAAACTTTGGGCCATAAATAAACAATTCATTAACACTAATCACTCGGATTAGTCCGTGGAAGAAAGTTTCCCCAGCGACATGTCGCTGGGGAAAACGTGGCGGGATAATCTCCCGCTTACATTTTTGTGAAAATGTTTGGTCAAAATTTAGTCAACGTTTCCCCAGCGACATGTGGTTGGGGAAACTTTTCTTTATTTTTTTGTCAAAATTTCTACGAGCAAGTTTGCCACGTCGGACTCATTTTGTCGTTTAGCGTTGTTTCCCCAACGACACGCTGTCGCTGGAAAAACCCCGATGGGGAAGGGCTGGATTGTTGTAGTGTGAGGACCAGTGTTTTATTATGAATTGTATAAATACGCTTTTTGCCAACAACTAACTTTTTAAATTTTAAGTTTTTCAAAAATATATAGTCCGAGATAATTAGTTGTATTAATAAAATCATCTCTTTGTTTTTCACACAAAGTTATATATTTTACTATCTCATCTGGTTAATTTTACATAATTAAAAGTGCAAAAAGGTGGCAAGCAGATATGTCTTAATCAACAATATAGGTCCTTGCAAAAACAATGTACTAGATTTGGGCATAGGAGAGTGGTTTCGTTGACGTATGAAAAGCAAGGGGTGTTCGTTGGAAAATGAAAGAGAGTGGCTTGGGACTAAAAGAATGGTTGGACAACAAACATCCATCTCGTTTGAGATATGAATATCTGATTGTTGTCTTTTGCCTGCATTACTTGTAAGAATTGACTAAAATGAGGTATTGCATGATTGCACAACATGTATCCTATACTTTTTGTTAGTTGTTCATACATTGGTTCTATGGGATTATGGGATGGTTATTTATATGTTTAAGTAGTTTTGGTTTGACACGAAGGTAAAATCGAACTTGATTTTGGGACCTATTCGGGCAATAAAGAAGTATCCGCATTTTTATAAAACACTGTACATTTTTAGTGAACTTTTAAAATGCGAGTAAAACATAAACATAGACTATAAGTTTTTGACCGCGCCTATCTTACATCTTACTAGATAATAGCTAGTTCCGTCACAAGACAAGTGCAAATTCTTTCGGGAATACTCATTGATGCTTACAACTCACATAGTTTTAGGCTGGCCAGTAATCCCTTCTGGATCATTGCATTTAGTTTAAATGTTATAGAAATGCCAGGTATGGACATGAGAATGCTTTTTCTTACTGTTATATGTCACACTATCAAGTAAAGAGACAAGCTACCTAAAACTAATGTTGTGCTAAATACTACATTCCAAAATAAGTACCTATATCATGATGAGAATTGGCAGATTTGCACACCGACACAAGAGCCGAATTGATATACGAACTCAACGACAAATCATGAAGCATCGGGTAATACATGATCAGTTGAAGGCACTAAAATTTGCCTAGACAAGATATGCCTTATTTGCAAAATGGAAGACCCAAGACCCATTGATATGGTCTTCAACCCATTAGGAATACCTTCACGAATGATGAATGTAGGACAAATATTTGAATCTTCACTTGGGTTTGCGGGTGATTTGCTAGACAGACATTATCGAATAGCACCTTTTGATTAGAGTAATTGCTAGTAGTAACGACTTGTCACAATCCATTGGTTTATATAGAATAATGTCCTAGGTGTATCAAAAAAACATTATTTTCTTAAATGTGAAGATATCATCAATAAAATATGTAAAAATCTACCCTGTTTTGTAGTGCGCATCAGGCTGCTTTTGCATCAGTTGCTGTTTTTGCATCAGTTGCTGTCCTGTTTAACGCTTATTAGAATTCCCCTTTGCCCTCCATCTAACATTCCTTTCACTATTCCAATTTATGATTGTTTGGACCCTCGTGTTTTTCATCTATCAGTTCTCAAGATGAATTTATCGTTGCATCTCTGCACAACTAGACGTATAACATTTTTTTATTCTCAGACCGCGCGTGTCATATTAATTTTTGGGACATTCCATTTCTTGATTATTGTCTAAGGGACGTTCCATTTCTTGAAGCAGACGCCTGACTAATGGTTTAGGCGAAGCTAATGGTTATATTGCCATTCATGACAACGACTGCTATTTTTCAGGTAAGGCAAGCCCTCACTTTCTTGTTATATAGTTGGGCTTCACTTTCCTTACATTGACTAAACTAGCTCCATTTGTGCTTACTTGTTGGCACTTGCTATTTCTTTTTAACAATTCGTACTTACACATACTTCCGTTTATGTGCAGACCTCTCTTTGGTTTTATCATTTTCAAACTATATGAATCGATCAGTTTGAAATATCCAAATATTCTTGAGTGAAAGCTTTTGTATCACCAACATACTGTCACTAAAAGGAATGTTGAGAAATTGCATACCGAGTCCTTATGGTTGCAAACTCATCCTTTATGATTGGACGATTGAAAGGCTCATGCATAGAAACGACACAACTATTGTGTGCAGCATTTTGTATATCTAGGGTCCCTCTTGTTATGCAGCTCTATATGTCACTTTTTAGTCCGTTGTACAGAAGCATGTGCTGCATTCAATATAAAGCAAAGAAATGAACATCAGTTTTACCAAGAAATTAGTTGCAACGTTAAAAAATTATTCATAAAAAAGAAAAAGCCACATATACGTAAAAACGTGCTAGCTGATGTCTCTGGATCCGCTATGAAAAAACCATGGTCATGTTTTTTGGGTAAACTGTCATTTCCCATGTTTGCAAGTACCACTACAAGAAAATAGCCTTTTAGCGACATTTTCATCCAAGTCGCAAACAGCGACATGTTAGCAATATGTTAGCGACATACTCTTTCGTTAAAGTCGCAAAATATGACGCAAATCATGTCGCAACATTTGTAATCGCAAACTGTGTCACAAACTATGTCGCTATTTTTGCGATACTAAAATAACATATCGCAATCGAAGTCGCTAATTTTGCGACATTTAAGAACATATCGCAATCGAAGTCACTAATTTTGCGACATTCAAGAACACATCGCAAACGAAGTCGCTAATTTTACGACATTTAACAACACATCGCAAATGAAGTCGCTAATTTTGTGATATTTAAGAATACTTCGCAAACAGAGTCGCCACTATTGCGACCTCAGATTAACAAATCGCTAATTGTGTCGCAGATTTTTGCGATGTACTTGAAAGTCGGCTATTTATATCGCAACCTATATAGATAATTACTTTTAAAAAAAATCTATCACAAATGTATCTTAACGTAACTACCAGTATAAACTCATTTTAATAACTCGATATGTCAGCTTAAATGACTTGATAGTTTGACCCATCTGTTCAAAATAGGTCTAAGCAACGAGGTAAAATTTACCCGAAAACCGATTAAAGAAAACTTGATTTGAAAACCGAAGCAAAGTTAACTCCGTCAAATAGAAATCGAACCGAAGTTAATCTAGCTGAGTCTCAGTAAATAGTTAAAGTCTATTTTCTTAGGTTTTAACTCGAACTAAAACCATAATTATATAAAACCAATAACCAAACCAAATAAGATCGGTTTGGTTTCGTTAACTCTTATTTGGTTAGACTTATCAGTTCGATTCAATTTTTAGCTTTTACTCGACTTAATTTAATCATTGTTTTGATAATTATATTTAGAAAATAGATTAAAAAAAATAAGACTAGCTTAACAAGAATATTCATTATCAAAAGAAGAATGAAAACTCTACGTGCCTTTAATAACGCATCACACCGCTCATTCTGTTAACTAAAAAGAATATTCTCAAACCATCACCCCGTTAAATATGGATCTCCGTAAAACCACTGCTCGGATAACCACCGCTCACCGCCTTCTCCTCCTGTACAAATTATAAATTAGCTGATTGATTTGATTTGATTGTTATGAGCTGATTAATTGATTTCATTTCATTTCATTTGATTTGATTTCATTTGATTTGATTTGATAAATTTCTGCCAAAATTAGTTGTTGATTTGATTGTTATGTTAAGTTGATTAATTGATGAGCTTATTTGTTACGCTTATTGGCGGATTAATTGATGAGCTGATTTTATTAGCTTGAGCTTGGCTTATTAGAGTTTATGGTTTATTTAAAGGGCGTTTATTTTGGCTTATATGTGGGCTTATCAGCTTATTTGAGTTTGGCTTGTATTTCATAAGCCCCAAATTTCCAACTTATTTTGAGAGTTGAGGGCTTATATAAGTTTTATCATAATAAATTTATATAAGCCAACAACACTTCAAATAAGCTGGAAAATTAGGGCTTATGAAATATAATCCAAACTCAAATAAGCTCACAATCCCACATATAAGCCAAAATAAACACCCCCTAAGCTTAGCCGAAATCAGATAAGTTCATAAGCCCCAAGATTAAGCAAACATCCACAAATAAGCAGCTCCTATATGCTAATAAGCTCAAATATCCTCTCCTTATAACATTTACATTTCTTTATGTTAAACCTGTGACAAGCTTGATAAAAGAAAATACCTGCTTGTTTGTCCATATGCATGTTATTTCTATAATTCTAATATCTTTTTTCCTGGTCAACTTGCGTTTGGTGGGTACAGTTCTCTAAGACTTAGGAGCATGATTCAAAAGATCCTTGTTTCTATTAGGGATCTATCTTTTGGTAATTCTATTGTATGAACATGTTTGTTGAGTTATTCGAGTTCAAGCTCGACTTAAATTCTATTCGACTTGTTTAAGATAATAGTAGTACGATCTGGCTAGTTCTGTCCGAATATATGGACATCGGTTGTATCCTAGTGTAAAGATGTCGTTGTATTTTATAACAATCCTACAAAGTTGGATTATGAGATTTATAGTTATAGAGTCAAGGTGGAAAGCTCACATCAGGAGGAGAGTTAGACTGATTGTGAATGTTAGTCGAGTGAGTCCTCTTAAAATGCCTTATACTCCACAACTCAGTTTCAATCTATTCCCATTCGCTAGCATCAATAGATAAATCCGCCACCAAAATAGTGTACTCACAACCACCAAAATAGTAGCTCTCTACATAAGATTGAGAGTTAGTCTGCTTGGATAAAAAAATTAATTGCCTGCATGGGTTACAAATACTTATGAATAGGTCAATTCAAGACATTTCAAGTTATGTTTTATCTCAAGAAAGTCGAACTGGCAAAAGTGGTAGCTAGAATGAGCAGAAAGAACACACGGGTCAAGTTGTTCAAACGGTTTGAAATTCGCTGAAAGTTTGCTTCTAATGTTGAAATTCACCGAAAGTTTGCTTTTAGGACTGCATTTTTGGGCAGAAATATATGTCATTCGTTTGCTGGTTTGTTGAACTGCATATTTATATGTTTGTTAGTTTGTTAGTTACCACTCCGGTCTACCAACACTTCGTTCGAGTTTCGAAAAATGAGTTTTCGGTTAAGGCATCCAACAAGGCCTTCTGGAAATAGCAAACGTCGTTGTTACTTGAATGATGATTAAATTCAACCAATTTTCAGGTTCATCTTCTCTTGTAGTTACTTATAGTTAGAGTTTCCTTTTTTCGATAATAAGTTTCTGATATAAAATGGTAGTCAACTATATACTACAACTTTGTAGGATTTTTGAGGGTGAGGTGAAACAAGAAATGCCAAATATTACTAACATTTAACAGGTGAATTGTAAAACCCGCATGCTTTTACCATGAACAGTACACTTATGATCGTACGTACAGGATTAAAACTTTTCTTATATAAGATGAACACGTATCACGAACAAGAATTACAAGTATTACGTACGTGTTATAACACGATAAGTATTTATTACGTATTAACACACGATAATTATTTTGATAATAATTATAATCACGAACATACGAACATGAAATCATGAACGTAAATTAATCACGAGCTCAGTATTACGTATGTATGTATATTTATTACGATCACGAATAAATATAATAAAAACACGAACGATAACTATTAAATCACGTAAAACACGAACACGAGAACACACTTATTAATTAGACACGAGAAATGTTCGGGTTACCCCTTGTGGGCCCCCTTACCCGCGGACACAACAAGAAACATGGGCCAAGCCCATGCAAAATTTACTAAACTAGGAAAAAGGGAAAACATGTTTCATAACTCAAGAAATTAGAAAGAAAAAAAGATAAAACCCTAGTCTCCCTTTTCTTTTCCTTGTGGCCGCGACATTCAACCAACACCAAGGAGAGTTCGTTGATTTTTGATCTTGGAATCATACATGTTCATGTTTGTGTTCAAAACCTCTATTTATTCACGCAAGGGTATACTCAAAAACCTTAATCTTTTAATTTTTTTATATTAATTCATGTTCTTATGTTTTTGATTATTTAGAATTAATTAAAAACATGTTATAAATAAATTAAATCAGGAAAAAGGGGTTTCTTTGGTTTGTGTGTTTGATCGGTAGCCCAAACCGAGAGTCTTCTGACTCTCGGTGCACTATTGTCCACAACCGAGACCCCTAGGGGATCGGTGTGGGTCTCGGCGCAGCAGCAAGCACCACCGGCTTGAGCCGATGGCTGTTATGCTCGGTCAGTGTGCTTTTTGCTCCTTCAGCCGCAACCCCTGCAGTCAGCAGGGGTACGTTTGGCTTGGTGTATTTGTTCTGTCAGCAGGAACAAATCATAGGTCAGCGGGTTATTTTAAACAGCCAGCATGTAAAAATCATTAAAAACAGTAAGTATTAAGAACTATCAGCAGGAATTATTTAACCAGTTAAGGGTGCGTTTGGTTCACAGTTTAAGGCAGACTTAAGGGGTGTTTGGCTAAATTAATAAACATGTATTTTATTTAACCTAATTAGTTTAATTAATACATTTTAATTAAATTAATTACATGTTTAACTTAAATGTAGTTTTATTTCATTAAAACCATGACTTATGTTGTACATGTTATTTAAATAAAGCTTATGATTAAATAATTATCTACATAATTATTCATGTACATGTGATAAATTAAACTTAGTAAATTGAATTATAAAGTTTAATCAGTAAATCATGGATTATTATTAATTAATAAATACTTACAATATCATGCAATATTGTTATTAATTAATAATTACAAGTTTAGACTAAGTATTTAATTATTTAAATTTAGACTATAAATAATTTGTAATTAGTTATTAAAACATGACATGGAATTAATTAATTATCATGACTTAGGTTATATTAATATTAATATTAATACATGTTTTTACCTAAGTATCTTTGTACAGTTATTTTAATTATATCATGTCTATATTTAATTAAAGGATATAACCTATAGTTTATTTAATTAACATGTTATAATTAATAAACTATACTATTTAATTTCATGACTTAGAATATTAATCAGTAAACACTTAAGCTTATATAATTAGCTTAATAATCCAGCTTATTTTCTAATTATGGAAACTTTCTATTTTTTTGAAACTTATTTAGTTAAGGCAGCTAATCTATTTATGGAAACTTTCTATTTTTAGAAACTTATCTTTTTTAAGCGGTAAATCTATTTTTGGAAACTTTCTATTTTTGGAAACTTTCTATTTTAGGAAACCTGCTACTTTTAGAAAGTTACTTATTATTACCTAACAAGTATAATAATACGAGAAATACAAGAAATACTTAATCAGAATATCCAGAATACATGATAAACACAGCATAACGTTCAAATTAGTAAAACATGACATGAACATATAAAACAAGCTAAGACATAATATAAAACCAGTTACGTACTCACTGATCAGAATACTTATACACGTATAGTATCTATGTAGCATTAGTGAGACCGAAGTAGGACTTTCTTCCGTTCGTCTTCTTCGTTCACTGGACACAAGGTACCGATTCTCCGTCCTTTTAGTATGGACATTCTTTCCTTATTAGGATTTCCCCTTATGCAACCAACTGTTTTCCCAGTATATGTTTTATATGTTTTTGAATTGCTTATGTTTAATTAGAATACCTAAAACCATATACATGCATGACCAGTTTCACCTAGTTATGGAGGTACCATAACCATAACACTAGAGGCACCAGTGTTATGACTTCATCACGATGGAGTGATAGCTCGTGGCGTCCCTTTCAGCTTTTGGCCATTTATTATATTATCAGGTGGGGCGTATGGGTGCATCCTAGTTTACATGTTTTCAGCAGATTATTAAGGTGAATGTGGTGTGTGCCTTGCATCCTTCACAAGGAGTTGATCCCTCCTACCCAAGCAGTATATTAAATTAGAGGCAGCCCCTCTAATTGCATGACGAGATCACCCCTCCAAGTATTCATGCACGTTGATATTTCATGACCTATATTGGCTAATGGTTAACATGTTAAACAATTTTCATAAGATAAACATAAGGCTTTTCAAACTATAAAACCAGTTTTCTGAAGTTATACCAGGTTTTCCAAGACATATACATTTTCGCTGCTATATGTTTTACATGCTTATATTATTCATTCTATGCTTGTATATCCGTGCACTGAGTGTTATGCTCAGCCGTTACTTTCCTTTCCATGTCCCAAAACGGCAGGTACCCAAGGATAGACTCGAACATTTTGGAGGACATGCATAGGATGGAAGCTGCCATAAACTTCTTCTCCTTTTGCCTTCATATACTTATGCTTGTTTAAGTATTTCATTTACTTTATTATGTTTTGGGCCTATGTTTGGGAACCGATGTTTGATTCCAGTTTACCCTATGGTCATGTATGTTTTACTACATTTTACCTTGCATGCTTTGATGACACGCCATAATTACGCGTAACGGTCTACTTATAAAAGTGGGGTGTTACAATTATGGTATCAGAGCCAGGTTTCGACTTGTAGGCTCTAAAACTTGACCTGTGACTAGTGGGTAGTCACCAGGAGCTTCCTAAGCCAACGCTTGTTCTTCCACGTATTGATGTGTTCAGCGCATTGTTGTTTTAACCATGATGTTTTCAGTACCTTGATGTTTTAACCTTGATGTTTTCATCGATATTGTTTTACTAATATGGATGGACAACCGTCATTCATATTTAGTTATGTGTCATTGTTTCATACATGATGTTCCTCGTGAACTATGGCTATGTGGACTGAACCCCAGTAGTTCATAATTAGCCACATAAAAAAAATTCATGTATCATTGTTGCAGGAATTATGACTAAGTAATGGTTGGTACAGGACTGGCCCTATTTAGTCGCATGTACTTTTATCGAAACTTTTAACTTTGGGACCGACCCATAGGCGTCCCCTCGCCATGTCTTTTGTTTTGGGACCGACCCATAGGCGTCCCCTCGCACATATAAAGGTTTTTATAAACTACAACATGCATTCATGCACTGGTTTTCATGCATAAAATTTTTCTCATGATTTATGGGCATAAATTTTTTTTTTATGTTCCCTCATAAGTTACTATGTTTTTATGTCAAGTATGTTTTCATACTGTCATGGTTAACTTCAGTTTCATGCTGATTATATTATACACTCCTTCATGTTGGGTTGTTCCATGTTTCTTCATGATGACTTCGTCTTCACGTGACTATGTCTTACGTCTTTTTTGTTGTTTTTGCTTTCATGCAAGACACATTTGGAATTCGTGTAAATTCTGCTTCCATGATAGTCATGATTGGTTTTCATTAATCATGCTTTCAGGAAAATCATCGTTGAAATTCGTTTAACCACACGTTAGTGTTTCTCTCTGCAACCAGAATGAGGTATATACTGGCATTGCCAGGTTATCATGATGGTCTTTCTAACCGTTTAACCAATTATTTTCCTTTAAAATCATGTTAGATGATCGACCCCATACTGATCATTTCATGTGTACTCCATGTACCTTATCCCATGTGCGCATTTTTCACTTGTTGATACTCTACAAATTGTTGATGCCGCTCATAGCTTGGAGATGTTACTAAAGGATGATGCTGCTGATGTTTGGAGGCGCTACGAGATACGGATGCTGTTCACAACCTGGAGATCCTACAAGACGAAGACAAAGGCGTCAGAGCAAAGAAATTGGATGAGAAGATGCTTCACCACCAGACGAGTTCCATCAATCATTGTCCCAAATTCTTAGTTACATGTCACACGTCATTCAGTTGTTGTTTCAGTCATATGAGTGAAGATCGGTATCAGCCGACCACTCAACTGAATAGTTACATGAATCACAGTCATGAGAATGAACGTCATGGAACTGATAGACAAGACTATAGTAACCACTACTATGACAACAACTATCCTAACAATCGCAACCGAAGCTCCGGCCGCGGACGTGATAAGAAAAACAAAGGATCAGTATTCCAACCAATCCACAAATTATGGCATAATAACCTAATATTTGTAGTTCTATTTGTTTCATATCTTGAGACACATGTCAAGACATCAGTCAAGACACATGTCTCATGTATACTTCCTGAAGACACATGACAAGACACCAGTCATGCTTAAATTTCCCAAGACACGAGTCAAGATACATGACTCACGACCAATTCTGGAACAATTCTAAGAAATTTCAGGGTACCCTCCAAAGAGTTTATCCATCTTGTTGTGTCATGTATTAATCAGGCCACAAGAATTTCAGTACCATTATCGGCGTATCAGTGAGGCCAGTCACGTTTCCTCGATGACACTTTCATTTCTTTCACCATATTTCATATATTCATGACCATGAAGGACGCCATTCGTATTCCCATGTATACGAAGGTTTTCCTTCAGCCTAATGATAAGATCCAAGCTGCTAACGCATTACCTCAGACAGATGCGAGGTGAATTTTATCCTAACTATGGACTATGAACAGCACACCATGCTACAATTCATGATCATGTATTGTAATGTTCACGCTCCTGAATACATTCAGCTTGATTTGCATCAGGAAAATCTGTACAAATTATCTATGCTTACAAGCATGTGCCTTGTTAGTCTTGACTGCTAAATTTTCTAACTGTCAGTTAAGACACGACCACTGAAGTCCTTTTACGCATAACCAGTCGATTATACCAAAATCTTACCATACACTCCAGAAGAACCTTCAAGGAGAAAGACGGCAACATGAGAGTATGTGTCGAATACCGTCTATTTTTAACAAATCACCATCCATAACCATTATTCTCCTCCACGTATTGACAACATGTCTAATCGACTTTAAGGTGTCAAACCCTTTTCCAAGATCGAATTCATGATCATGTTGCCAACAGCGACGAGTGAAAGAGCAGGACATGTCCATGACTGCTATTCATACGCGACTCGATCGTGCTAGACTCATGATTTTGTTTTAGTCTCATAAATGCTCCAACAACATTATAGGCTTAATAAATTGAGTTTCCATGAACTCATGAACAAATTCACCAGTGTTTTCATCTATGACAACCTAACCTTCTCTAAAGTCTAGAGAAGAGCAGGGAGACCATATTTGCACTATGTTGCAAATTCTATGACAAGAGGAATTTCACCCTGAAATTTCCAATCTAAATTATGGTTGATTACAGTGACACGCTGAATCACGTGTATTCTCACGGTTAATCTTACCATGACTCAGCTTATACATAAAGATGAGAACCCTACACTACGTTAGGAGTTCAAAGAAAATTCTACAGTAAGTCAAATTTCGGATACTTATAGTTCCGTAAATTTCTATGTATCAAGTTTCTACGAAGCAAGATACAGTTACGTTCATATCTGGGTACCTGACATACCAACAGGTTAAGATAGAACACCAACAGACTAGGATGTTTTCCATCATCTGAAATTGTGAATAGAAATAGGACAAGATCTCCATGGATTTTGGTTACCAGATTAGTGCAAACTCAGAGGAAGCATGATGCTATCTGGGTTATTATCAACGGTTTCATCAAGTCTGCAGAATCCTTACATCCGCAAGGATTTCAGAACCAACACATTGATCGGACATGTTTCAGCCGAGAATCATCCGATCACTTGGCAATCCCTCAGCTATCGGATCAGACAAAGGTTCGCATTTTGCTCCTTATGTACGTTCACGTTCTCGTTCCAGTTTCACGACTTACTTTCACACTCACGTTCATGGTACTATTCACGTTCATGATCGTGCCTTGGCTTACGATTTTACGTTCATTTTCGTTCTGAGAAGTTTTGCAAGAACTTGAGAGACCATGATCAAGTTTAGTATGACTCTCTATCCGCAAATAGACGTTTCACGTCACATTCCACGTCTCGCCTTGTAGCGTTTGGTGTAACCGCAGTTATATTCCATGTTCACGATATGTTTCACATGTCATGTTCATTCCACGATCACGATATGTTACACGTATCAGTGATCACGATATGTTGCCATATTATACTCGCCATGTCTCCACGTATCATGTTAAAAATTTTTCACGTATCACGTTCAAAATTTTTCACGTACTATGTTTCAATATGTCTCGCGCATCGTTGCTAATTATCAGTTAAGTTAGATTACATGACATCGTAATGTTTCAGTTACCCTTGCATGTTAATTCTTATTCCCCCGATCAAATTTAGGGGATCTATCGTATGTTGATAACCATGAACTTTTCGTGTTTTCAAGTCAAGGTCAGGAGGACCAAGATTATCAATTGTGTCAAGATCTTGTGAAGGAACCATTCCAAGAGGGAAGCCACTTGGAAACGGACAAGTTCATCCGGACTTCTTACCCATTTTTATTTGATCAATTAGCTATGTCATTTCGGTCACGTCACGTTCCATGTCCTTTTCAAGACATGTCACGTTTCACGTTCCTTCTACCATGTCACCTTCATGTCCTTTTATCTTATATACCCTCTCAATTGGATTCGGGTATGTTACGCTTCCAGTTACGATATCTATAATTCGGGGACAAATTATTCTTTTTAGGGGGGAAGAGTTGTAAAACCCGCATGCTTTTACCATGAACAGTACACTTATGATCGTACGTACAGGATTAAAACATTCCTTATATAACATGAACACGTATCACGAACAAGAATTATAAGTATTACGTACGTGTTATAACACGATAAGTATTTATTACGTATTAACACACGATAATTATTTCGATAACAATTATAATCACGAACATACGAACATTAAATCATGAACGTAAATTAATCACGAGCTCAGTATTACGTATGTATGTATATTTATTACTATCACGAATAAATATAATAAAAAACACGAACGATAACTATTAAATCACGTAAAACACGAACACGAGAACACACTTATTAATTAGACACGAGAAATGTTCAGGTTACCCCTTGTGGGCCCCCTTACCCGCGGACACAACAAGAAACATGGGCCAAGCCCATGCAAAGTTTACTAAACTAGGAAAAAGGGAAAACATGTTTCATAATTCAAGAAATTAGAAAAAAGGATAAAACCCTAGCCTCCCTTTTCTTTTCCTTGTGGCCGCGACATTCAACCAACACCAAGGAGAGTTCGTTGATTTTTGATCTTGGAATCATACATGTTCATGTTTGTGTTCAAAACCTCTATTTATTCACGTAAGGGTATACTCAAAAACCTTAATCTTTTAATTTTTTTTATATTAATTCATGTTCTTATGTTTTTGATTATTTAGAATTAACTTAAAACATGTTATAAATTAAATTAAATCAGGAAAAAGGGGTTTGTTTGGTTTGTGTGTTTGATCTGTAGCCCAAACCGAGAGTCTTCCGACTCTCGGTGCACTATTGTCCACAGCCGAGACCCCTAGGGGCTCGGTGTAGGACTCGGCGCAGCAGCAAGCACCACCGGCTTGAGCCGGTGGCTGTTTTGCTCGGTCAGTGGGCTTTTTGCTCCTTCAGCCGCAACCCTTGCAGTCAGCAGGGGTGCGTTTGGCTTAACAGTGACAACGACGACCAATCAGGGGGAACCACTGGCTGCGGCCAGTGGTGTATTTGTTCTGTCAGCAGGAACAAATCATAGGTCAGCGGGTTATTTTAAACAGTCAGCATGTAAAAATCATTGAAAACAATAGGTATTAAGAACTATCAGCAGGAATTATTTAACCAGTTAAGGGTGCGTTTGGTTCACAGTTTAAGGCAGACTTAAGGGGTGTTTGGCTAAATTAATAAACATGTATTTTATTTAACCTAATTAGTTTAATTAATACATTTTAATTAAATTAATTACATGTTTGACATAAATATAGTTTTATTTGATTAAAACCATGGCTTATGTTGTACATGTTATTTAAATAAAGTTTATGATTAAATAATTATCTACATAATTATTCATGTACATGTGATAAATTAAACTTAGTAAATTAAATTATAAAGTTTAATCAGTAAATCATGGATTATTATTAATTAATAAATACTTACAATGTCAAGAAATATTGTTATTAATTAATAATTACAAGTTTAGACTAAGTATTTAATTATTTAAATTTAGACTATAAATAATTAATTAATTATTAAAACATGACATGGAATTAATTAATTATCATGACTTAGGTTATATTAATACATGTTTTTACCTAAGTATCTTTGTACAGTTAATTTAATTATATCATGTCTATATTTAATTAATGGATATAACCTATAAACTATAGTTTATTTAATTAACATGTTATAATTAATATGTAAATTTACTGACGAAAACCTAAATTTTCTGACGAATACGTAAATTTTCTGACGAAAACGTAAAGTTTCTGGCGAAAACTTAAATTTACTGACGAAAACGTAAATTTACTGACGAAAACGTAAATTTTCTGACGAATACGTAAATTTTCTGACGAAAACGTTAATTTTCTAACGAATACGTGAATTTACCGAGGAAAACATAAATTTTCTGACGAAAACGTAAATTTTCTGACGAAAACGTAAATTTTCTGACGAATACGTAAATTTACTAACGAAAACGTAAATTTTCTGACGAAAACGTAAATTTATTGACGAAAACGTAATTTTCTGACGAATACGTAATTTTACTGACAAGAACGTAAATTTACTGACGAAAACGTAAATTTTCTGACGAATTCGTAAATTTACTGACGACACTTAAATTTACTGAAGAAAACGTAAATTTTCTGACGAATACGTAAAATTTCTGACGAAAACGTAAATTTACTGACGAAAACGTAATTTACTGACGAAAACGTAATTTACTGACGAATAAGTAAATTTACTGACGAGAACGTAATTTACTGACGAAAACGTAAATTTACTGACGAAAACGTAATTTACTGAAGAAAACGTAATTTACTGACGAAAACGTAAATTCTCTGACGAATACGTAAATTTACTGACGAAAACGTAAATTTTCTGACGAATATATAAATTTACTGACGAAAACGTAAATTTACTGACGAAAACGTAAATTTACTGACGAAAACGTAAATTTTCTGACGAAAACGTAAATTTTCTGACGAAAACTCAAATTTTCTGACAAAAACTTAAATTTACTGACGAAAACGTAAATTTACTGACGAAAACGTAAATTTACTGACGAAAACGTAAATTTTCTGACGAATTCGTAAATTTACTGACGACACTTAAATTTACTGAAGAAAACGTAAATTTTCTAACGAATACGTAAAATTTCTGACGAAAACGTAAGTTTACTGACGAAAACGTAATTTACTAACGAAAACGTAATTTACTGAAGAAAACGTAATTTACTGACGAAAGCGTAAATTTTCTGACGAATACGTAAATTTACTGACGAAAACGTAAATTTACTGACGAAAACGTAAATTTACTGACGAAAACGTAAATTTACTGACGAAAACGTAAATTTACTGACGAAAACGTAAATTTACTGACGAAAACGTAAATTTACTGACGAAAACGTAAATTTTCTGACGAATACGTAAATTTACTGTCGAAAACGTAAATTTACTGTCGAAAACGTAAATTTAGTTACTTAATAATAAAAACTAACTTTTTAGACTATTAGGTTTTTGGTACAATAATAGGAACCATGTGACCTATTTTTAAACCCATTTGACCCATTCTCAAACCCATTTGACCCAAACTTCATTTTACACAAAGAAAGGGGTTAACCCATTTGACCCATCACTCTATTTTTTGCTTAACCCATTTCAACCAATAAGGTTATGAAATTGAACCCAAATTGCCTACTTTTGGTGGAATGGGTTGAAATTGCCACCTCTACCTATAGTTTATTTAATTAACATGTTATAATTAATAAACTATACTATTTAATTTCATGACTTAGAATATTAATCAGTAAACACTTAAGCTTATATAATTAGCTTAATAATCCAACTTATTTTTTAATTATGGAAACTTTCTATTTTTTTTAAACTTATTTAATTAAGGCAGCTAATCTATTTATGGAAACTTTCTATTTTTAGAAATTTATCTATTTTAAGCAGTAAATCTATTTTTGGAAACTTTCTATCTTTGGAAACTTTCTATTTTAGGAAACCTGATATTTTTAGAAAGTAAGTTATTATTACCCAACAAGTATAATAATACAAGAAATACAAGAAATACTTAATCAGAATATCCAGAATACATGATAAACACATCATAACGTTAAAATCAGTAAAACATGACATGAACATATAAAACAAGATAAGACATGATATAAAACCAGTTACGTACTCAGTGATCAGAATACTTATACACGTATATTATCTATGTAGCATTACTGAGACCGAAGTAGGACTCTCTTCCGTTCGTCTTCTTCGTTCACTCGACACAAGGTACGGATTCTTCGTCCTTTCAGTATGGACATTCTTTCCTTATTAGGATTTCCCCGTATGCAACCAACTGTTTTCCCAGTATATGTTTTATATGTTTTTGAATTGCTTATGTTTAATTAGAATACCTAAAGCCATATACATGCATGACCAGTTTCACCTAGTTATGGAGGTACCATAACCATAACACTGGAGGCACCAGTGTTATGACTTCACCACGGTGGAGTGATTGCTCGTGGCGTCCCTTTCAGCTTTTGGCTATTTATTATATTATCAGGTGGGGCGTATGGGTGCATCCTAGTTTACATGTTTTCAACAGATTATTCAGGTGAATGTGGTGTGTGCCTTGCATCCTTCACAAGGAGTTGATCCCTCCTACCCAAGCAGTATATTCAATTAGAGGCAGCCCCTCTAATTGCATGACGAGGTCACCCCTCCAAGTATTCATGCACGTTGATATTTCATGACCTATATTGGCTAATGGTTAACATGTTAAACAGTTTTCATAAGATAAACATAAGGCTTTCCAAACTATAAAACCAGTTTTATGAAGTTATACCAGGTTTTCCAAGACATATACATTTCCGCTGCTATATGTTTTACATGCTTATATTATTCATTCCATGCTTGTATATCCGTGCACTGAGCGTTATGCTCAGCCGTTACTTTCCTTTCCGTGTCCCAAGACGGCAGGTACCCACGGACAGACTCGAGCATTTTGGAGGACATGCATAGGATGGAAGCTGCCATAGACTTCTTCTCCTTTTGCCTTTATATACTTATGCTTGTTTAAGTTTTTCATTCATTTCATTTACTTTATTATGTTTTGGGCTTATGTTTGGGAACCGATGTTTGATTCCGGTTTACCCTATGGTCATGTATGTTTTACTACATTTTACCTTGCATGCTTTGATGACACGCCATAATCACGCGTAACGGTCCACTTATCAAAGTGGGGTGTTACTTGAATGTTAAGTTTTGGCGTTGGCTACGTGATTATGTAAGAACTTTCATAATTATGTTTGCTGCTCGAGCTCTCCATAGTTGCTTATTATAACACTTAACTGTTTTTTTCTAATTTTCAGGTTCGTAATCCAGAAAATCAACCACATGAAGAAGTTACTCCAATGTGACCCATTTATTATGTCACACCGAGCACAACAATTCCTAAATATCATATATAGTTTTTTATCACTTAGTATATAGGTTTAATTGTTATTTGTGTAGGGTTAATTTTGTTTTATTAAACCTGTATCACTCTAATTGCGGTGCCACAAAATGTATTACAATGATAATTTAGCTCTTGATATAGTTCCTTTTTGAATATGCAGAAGAAGTACAAATGGAATCCATCGATTGAAGCCGATTAAGACGATATTGGTACTCCATATTTTACATTAGGATATAATTAAGTTTTTTTCACATATTATTAAATTTGATTGTTTAACTTGTTCAGCGAGAAGTGTTTCTGAACTCTTCCGGCGCATCCATCAGAACAAGAAGAGAAGGGTGTTTGTCGACGCAACAGCTAAAGCAACCTGGGTATGCTACAAAACTTTACATTTTGATTTTACGTTAGGTTTAATTTTTTGATTATGTTGTATTTGCATTTTAAGTAGACTTGTTATGATAATTTGAGAATTGGCACAAAATATATTACCCTCCACTAGTTCTGATTTCTGTCAGGGATGAGTTTTCCAGTAATACTTTCGTTATAAAAGAAACTAGCAAATCACAAAATTTGAGTAGAATACCAGCCACTATATCCAAAGGATTATTGTCCATATATGACAGAATATATCGCATTATTTATCGTATGAGACATATAATGAATGATATAGTTTGTAAATGTTTGTGTAGTGTCCTACTAATGTGGATGATAACTACTGATAGATATGATATAACTTGTTAGTTGTAAGATATATTTTACTTTTCCTACTAATGCAAGTATGCAATTAAGGTTGTAACTATAAGCATTGCCACATATATTGTATGGTCAACAAGTTTATTATACCTGGTCTACAACAAGAGTTGCAACATCTTTGATTCATATTCATAGTGTTTGTTACATGGTCGGCATGTGTATCTTTGGTTTGTTACATGGTATATACGTATATGACGTCAAATTCATTATTTAGAACTATTAGCAAATTCAGTTGTGGATTATAAACACTGAATTGGTTTCATAATTGTGCTTATCTGAGCGTTGCCTATCTGCATGACCTGGTTACAGAAACGTGATAACTTAAGGTGTTATTCATATTATAATATATATTAAACACTGAAGGAAACGACGTCGTAATACATCTAAAGTTGTCGTTTCATTTAAACACATGTGTCGTTTCAATGCATAAACTGTCGCTTTATTCCACCTCATTTGTCGTTTGAAATGCATGGCACGTGATGTAAAAACAAATTTATATAAAAATCCCTTACAATATATGGAGTATTACAAATGTGACCTTAAACTTTTGATTATTTACACCCTTTTTGATATAACAAATTTTATTTATCAAATATGGAGTATATATCTGTCGATTCTTTTAAGGAAAAAAGTATTGCTGAAAAGATCGTCATATTGCGAACCAAACAAGCCCAATATTTCTATGATTCCGACATACGTATAATTTTATACAAAATGTTGAACTTTAATACACATTTTAAATATTTTCTACCAAAATAGTCCACGAGGTAATTCGTTCTTTGTAACCCCATGGCAACAAAGAGCTGCTACGCATTATAAATATTTTTTTACTGGAATAGTATTTGAGCTTATTCGTTTGTTAGAAGGGCACTAACGTGAGCAACCTTTTACATTATCGGTCCAATGCAAACATTAGTTTTGCGCCTTCCGCCGTGAAACGCGGGCTGCATATCTTGTTGATTATTTAAACTACAGGAAAGGTGGTTGCTACCGAAATGGGAAACATCGTTGCTCAAGAAATCGGGAAGGCGACTCAACAACTTCTAGATGCCATCTAAAATCGACCCGTTTGAAACATGAGTGAAGTAACGGATTCGTTGAGTTTCCACCATATGAAACTTGTTATGTAGTTGAAAACTAACAATGTTCCTTTTACTTTTAATAATTTCCTGTAGTTAGTTACCTTAAGTTGCAATGTTACAAACATGTACTTGCAATGTTTGTAACCTAGAGTGGATTTTTTATGCTAATGATATACATTTGCACAATTGTTCTAATAAATTGCCTAAATCCTACTTTTGATTTAAATATGAGTAAATACCAACGTCGAAGAACGATCGTATTAATAATGTGGCCTAAGAATAGCGATTGAAATAGCAATACAGGATAAGTAAGTCGCTAATTTGGCGTCATAAATAGCTACTTGGAATGTAACACCCCACTCGGATAAATGGACCGTTACGTGTATTTATGGCGTGTCATCAAAGCATGCAAGGCAATGTATTAAACATTAACTGACCAAACGGAAGTACCGGAATCAAACATCGGTAGTCCAACATAAGCCCAAAATATAAAGATTAAGTACTGAAAGAAAAAGGACGAAACAGTGTCCAAACAACCAAAGTAAAGTAACGTAATGTGTGCATAAAAATAAAGGAGTCTTGATAGCTCCCATCCAAATGCATGTACTCTCTTAGAAGTCCTAAGATCGTCCCTGTGAACCTGCCGTTTGGAAACATGAAAGGAACTACGGCTGAGCATAACGCTCAGTGGGCGGATATAACATGATATGAATGTACAGAAAGTAATGAATTAGAGGACAACAATGAAGCTATAAGACTGATATGAACATGTAGTAGAACTCTGCATAAACTCTGAAAAACCTGATTCATATATACTGATACTGAAATATAACTATAAATTCTGAAACATACATTTACTGTATTTTATTTGACAGAGCTTATATAGGTCACGTGCTGTAACAACCGTGCATGAATAACTGGAGGGGTGACCTCGTCATGCTGTAGAGGGTTGACCTCTAAATAACTCTGCTGGGTGGAGGGATCAGCTCCAATGTGAATGATGTAGAGCACACACCACATTCACCCTGATAACTTGTAACACATATAAGCCTAGGATGCATCCATACGCCCCACTAAAAATACTGATAAAATGGCCAAGCTGAGCTGAGTGGGACGATGCAGGATATCACTCTCCTGCATGTGAGTCACGACACCGGTGCCTCTAGTGCCGTGGTTACGGTACCTCCGTAACTAGTACATAAACTGGTCGTGCTTGTATATAATGCTCAGGCAATTTATTTAGTTATTAATATAATTACTGAAAAACTTAAACATATACTGGGGAAAAACATTTGGCTGAAGACGGGAAATCCTAATCATGCATAGAAAGGAAGTCCTTACTGAAAGGACGGAAAATCCGTACCTCTAGTCCAGTAACTGACTGAATGGAAGACTGAACGAATACTACTCGGGCTTCACGCGTGCTACATGAATAAAGGACGAGAATAAGTTAACTGATATTCGTTTATGGAATTTTACTGATCTTATTGGCTTCTTATTTATTCATTTTATTTTGATTCTAAAATTCTGTACGTATACCAACTGATAAATCTGAACTTATATTAATTCATTTTAATGTATTATTTTCTACTATTAATTATGGTACAACGTATTTCTGACGCTATAATATTGCTATATTACGAACCCCGCTAAAATAGAAAGTTTCTTAATTTAGAAAGTTCTCAAATAATTTAATTCATTTCCTAAAAATATACCCTTTTTAAATATTAAATAACTATTTTAATTTAATACACTTAAAATATATTTTAAATATTTATAAAACAATTTAATATAAAAAAGGTATAATATAAAAATATTTATTTTATTATTTATAATAACGTCCCGAGCCTACCGAGCCCATCTCGGTCGCACTAACAAATCAACATATGATACAAAATCTGTCAACAAGAATTAGTGACAGAATTCTGTGTCACTAAAACTGTCGCTAAAACTGCCCCTTTTAAAAATTGCATATATATAACAGTTTTGCGACAGAAACAGTGTCGCTAAAACTGTCGCTAACATTATTCAACATAAACATTTTAAAGTCCCATTATTTTTTCCACTGGTTTACAAGTAGTTCCCACTGTTGGGCTACGTTTCCCGCTGTTTACCTAAACCAAACGCACCTTTATTTATCCGCAGCCCCCCAAACGCACCCTTATGATCGAAACTGGCCCTAGCCGCCCCTGTGTGGGTCACGGCTGGGCCAAACTGGAGTCACCCACCGAGGCTGTGGAGCCTCGGTTCCACGAACATAACCCAATAGACCCGATGTAACACCCCACTTGGATAAGTGGACCGTTACGTGTATTTATGACGTGTCATCAAAGCATAAGGTAAATGTCCTAAAACATTAACTGACCATAAAGGAAATACCGGAATCAAACATCGGCAATCCAAACATAAGCCCAAAACATGAAAAGTAAAATACTGAATAAAAGGATTAAACAATGTCCAAATAAGCAGAATAATGTAAGAAATGCATAAAGTAAGAAGTCTGGATAGCTTCCATCCAAATGCACATGCTCTCAGAATCCTAAGAGCGTCCTGGTGTACCTGCCGTTAGAACATGAAAGGAACTACGGCTGAGCATAACGCTCAGTGAACGGATATAAAGCATGATAAGAATATACTGAATGAAACAGGCGATAGAATACTGAAGCTGTAAGACTGATATGTAACATGTGGTAGAACTCTGCATAAAATCTGAGAAACCCGGTTCATATATACTGATACTGAAATATAACTATTAATTCTGAAAACATGCATTTACTGTATTTTATTTGCCAGAGCTTATATAGGTCACGTGCTGTAACAACCGTGCATGAATAACTAGAGGGGTGACCTCGTCATGCTGTAGAGGGGTGACCTCTAATTAACTGTGCTGGGTGGAGGGATCAGCTCCAATGTGAAGGATGTAGAGCACACACCACATTCACCCTGATAACTTGTAACACATATAAGCCTAGGATGCATCCATACGCCCCACTAAAATACTGATAAAATGGCCAAGCTGAGCTGAGTGGAACGATGCAGGATATCACTCTCCTGCATGTGAGTCACGACACTGGTGCCTCTAGTGTCGTGGTTACGGTACCTCCGTAACTAGTACATAAACTGGTTGTGCTTGTATATAATGCTCAGGCAATTTATTTAGTTATTAATATGATTACAGATAAACTTAAACATATACTGGGGAAAAACATTTGGCTGAAGACGGGAAATCCTAATCATGCATAGAAAGGAAGTCCTTACTGAAAGGACGGAAAATCCGTACCTCGTGTCCAGTAATAAATACAATGAATGGAAGATGAAGGATCTACTCCGACTTCACGGACACTACATAAATAAGGAACGTGAAATGAGTTGTCTGATTACTGTTACTGATTCTTATCTGTTCTTAGTTTACTTTTGTGTGTTCGCGTATTATTTTACTGGTTGCATATAACTGATTATTCTGATTGTCTGGTGTATTTCTGATAAATCTGACTGTTCTTTAAATATTTGCTGATTAGTGTATATGGTGTATTTCTGATAAATCTGACTGTTCTTTAAATATTTGCTGATTAGTGTATATCCTGTATTTCTGATTTCTGTATATTATACTGTATTCTGATATGGTATTATACTATGTTCTAGTATTAATAATACTGTAATAAGTAACCTGCTAAAATAGGAAGTTTTCCCAAAATGGAAAGTTTCTAAAATTAGAAGTTTCTTAAAATAGAAATGTCTCCTTCATTAGTTCCTAAACGAAAATAAACCATTTAATAAAAATCATACCTTTTATTTATTTATAGAAGCTAGTTGAACATTATTTATTTAATATATAATCAAAATAAATAATATTTGTACGCGTAAAATTAAGTTATAAAAATTTAAATAAACTAAATGATTTAATTGTTTATAAAACACTCTTCTAAAATTCTTATCGTAACAAAACTAGACAACCCGAGTCAAAGGCTCCCCGAGATACAATGTATCTCGGGTCAACCGTGAACCAAAAGCCCAAAGCCGGTCGGCTGTGGTCCTGCTGCCAAACCCACAGCAGCCACCGACCTTGTGTCGGTTGCCACCGTTGTGCCCAAAATACCCACTGCGCTGGTCTAAGTTCCCCCTGCATAGTATCCGGTTCCCACTGCCAGTGCAGTGGTTACCACTGCTAGAGCAGTGGTTCCTACTGCTTTTGTATTCGGACAGACCCAAACACACCCTTAGTCAGTTAATCCCAAACGCCCCCCTCTGCTGCGTCTTTACTCACTGTTTGTGAAACCAAACACCCCCTATATATCTCAGCCTTGTCTGATTAGATAACGCCACACGCACCCTTTTGGGCCGTGAGATTCGGCTGGGTACTAGACCCTCAACAAACCGACCCCCCCCCCCTTTTTTTTTCATAGCTGGCGGGAAAGAACCACCACCGAGAGTCATAAGACTCTCGGCTGCACCACCCCAAATCCACCGAGAGGCATAGTGATCTCAGTTTTCCGAGTGTAACATCAAAACCTGATTCGTCTTTGATTGATTTTGTGTACAACATACATATATACGGGTGTTTGCTAATCTTAAAAAAAATTCGACATATAGAGTGAAACGGATGATTTATTTACCTGGGTTTCACGATTTGGAGGTTACTACACCCTACCCAAATCAACACTAGATCAAAGCTTCATTTTTTTTTCTTTGCCGGCGGCCACAAGGTACCAACCCTAGTGTCTGTTTTTTTTTTCTACGGTTTGGGACAGAAGGGTGGTTTACTCTGCTTTTCATCATTTTTTTTTAAACTGGGCCACAGCCCATTGAACTTCTTGTCTTTTCCTTTTTTTTTAAAAAAAAGAAACCGGCCCAAGGCCCTTTTGTTTATATAACTTTCATTTTTTTATTTAAAAAAACTTAAGTATTATTTACGTGCCGACATATTCAATTCTCGCAATATTTCCGACTAAATAATTATATTATGAAAATTAATCACGTCACGATATTAATTAAAACTGAGACTGCGAGATTCCTGGTAACGTTTAATTATTTTATGTATAATAATTACTACATACTTGATATTTTTTTTTTTCAAATAATTATTTTTTCTGAATAATTATTTATAATAAAACAAGACTGCGTATTTAATATTTTAAATTTTAAATACGGGTTTTACAATTCTTCCCCTCTAAAAAGAATAATTCGTCCCCGAATTAAAGATACGACTATACTGGGTTTTACAATTCTTCCCCTCTAAAAAGGAGAAATTCGTCCTCGAATTAAAGGTAATAAGCTGATGAAGTTATAAAAACTGAAAGAACACGTAGACTGAAAGGACAATTAAGCTGAAGGATAAATTGTCTTCTAATTAAGACATAATACTGCTGATAGGTATAAACCTGACATGACTGAAATGATCATGTAACGTGACATGACTGAAAGAACATAACTGAATTTATTGAAGAAAATAATGAGAGGTCCGGATGGACTCCTCCGTTTCGAGTGGCTTCCCGCTCGAAACGATTCCTTCAAAGGTCTAAACATAATGAACAAAATATTGGTCCTGATGACCCTGTCCTGATGATGCTGAGTAGTTTCCGGTTCTATACTTAAGATAGATTTTCTGAATCTGAGCGAATAAGCTATAGCATGTGGATACATGAAATGGTACGTATAAATATCCTGAAAGATAACATTTATATCTCTGGTAAGCTGCTGAAATCATATAAGGGCAACTACGTGAACAATTTCGAACGTACAACGTGAGCAATTGTGAACGTGTTCATAATTATATGAGGAGCGCTGGCATGGAATTAGAATATGATAAGTGAATCATACTGTGAACGTGATACTAGAACATATCATGAACGTATGCTGACTGAGGAATGAATGCCAAACGATACGGCCTGAGATGTGAAACGTCTGCCCGGTTATGGAATAGTTGTGCTAAACTTGAGTCTGATTTCCCAAGCTTTCTGTAACCGTATTCGGTAATTAACTGAGAAACGTGTATCGTGAAATGGCACACGAACTTGAACGTGAACAATGTTATAAACACAAACGTGGGCTTAAATCAAGAGATAGCATAAAGATGAACTGGCCTAGCATCATACCGCGAATGAGACGTAAACGTGACAGTGAAAATAAACATGAATTTAAAGTGGCGTAAACATACACTTGATCGTGAACATGAATTCTTTCTGATATGATGGTCAAAGGAATGCCTTGCATTCGTACGATTTACTGCTGGATTCCTAAATTTTCTGCAGATCTGTTACTGCGTGATCCTTTCGGATGAAAGAAGCACGTAGGCTGATTACATGGTTGACGATAACTTAGATAGTATCATACTTCGTCAAAGTCTGTGGTAACTGACAATAACCTCCATGGAATCCTGTCTCATTCTGTTCAAATTTTTCTAATGGTATCACACTAACATGAAGGCATTCTATCTTGAACATGCGGTAGGTCAGGCATCTAGATATGAACATAACTGCATTAATGTATGATGCGGATTCTATCAAAGTTTTGTCTGGGGTTATGGAACATTCTGGTGGAAATCTGGTTGAATAGTCTTAAAACATTTTTAGTGAGAACTATCGGCAATTTCTGCGGTGGTAGTCAATTGAGTTCTAGAAAATTGTACTTCGTTCATAGGCGTCAGTCGGGACCATCAGGTGATGGCCTTCACCTGCGCAGGATTGTCTGAAATTTCTTTCTGTTGAAATGTGGTGGCTCAGAAATGCCACTTTGTTCAAGTGAGATTTATATCTGGATAGCTGTGTATAAAATTTTCTCATATCGAAGATTCTGTACAACTGTGAGAAGATGATTCTCGTGTTCTCTAGAATTTAGCACATCAAAATGTGATCAATGAATATACCGACGACTTTGTCTGAGAATTATGGGAAAATTTTATTCATAAATTCCATAATATAACTGGAGCATTAGGGAGTTTGGAAGCATAAAATCAAATTTTTTTTAATAGAAAGACTGTAATGTGTGCAACATCAGCCTGGATAACATCATGTTCTTTCTCTCCGCACTGATGGTAGCATGGTCCGAAATTGTTCTAGAAAAATATATAAGAAGTCATAGCATATCAGATAAACCTGCTATTCGTGGAATGAATCATCGATTAAAATGGTGATCTTGTCAAAATATCGGTGGTCGATACATGATCTCATGTTACCAGCCTTCTTCCTGATAGACAGGAATGTAACACCTCCTGGTGGTGCGCTAGGGCGAATTAAGCCTCGTTTCGATAACTCTTGCAGCAATTTCTGCAACTCTTTTAACTTAGCTTAAGCCCTGGAATACAGAGTTTTGAAAACTGGTTCTATCCTTGAGACAAGTTCGATGTTAAATTATGTCTCGTGGGTAGGAAGGAATTTCTGGAACACCTTCTGGAATAACATCTGGAAACTTTAGGATAATCTGCTGATCATGAATTCGAGGAATTTCAGAAGTGAATTTATAACAGGTAGGTAAAAGTCTTCGTAGCTATGAACTGACGAGCCCCGTGCTTGTAAGGGAGACGTAATTTGTACTGATTTTTTTTTGGTAGAAAGTATAATAATATATTTGGAATTAGTAAGATAGATCTCGTCGTTAATTGAAAGGTAACCTTAAATAATATAGGTGATTCTGTGGAGTCCTTTCGGCTGGGAGGTAGGTAAATACCTGATTGGCATAAAGCTGACATAGGAATACGTGGAGTAACGTGGCGACTTCCACTGAGTGGTTTCGTCTGTAACCTCACAAAATGATTATCGTGTGTTTAATCTGAATAATACTCTAGTGGTGGTGACTGAATTTTTAATGATCTGATTCATGCGTGCACAATAGAACGGGTATACCCCTTTCTGAAGGGTACCCTGAATTTCTGAGGGCCTGGTTTAGATCATACTGGAGTTAGGAGCTCGGACTCGTACTCTGAGAAGATATTCGTATGACGTATATCATGACTGGTGCCCTGATATGTGTCCTCTGAAATGATACCTGAGAACTATGTCTTGACTGATGTCTTGGCACGTGTTTTAATAGATGAATATGAACAAGGCTGAACAATTTTGGTAACTGCTAGGATTGGCGGACCGGTTAGACTGCTGACCTTTGTATTTCTGGTCACGTCCGTGCCAGAGTTCCGATGGTTACTGACTGATTAATTATAAGTACGATGGTTGTCACTACTGCTTTGCCTGTCACTTTCCTGACGGTCGTTATCATGACCGTGATGCATGTAACTATTCTGTTGAGTGGCCGGCTGAGTTCTGGTTCCCACTCTTTGAATATACGGTTGGCTGAGTGGAGTGTGACATCTAACTGAGAAGGTAAAAGTATGTAATGGAATGGTAGTGTCTGATGGTTGAAATTTTTTCTTGACATAAAGTTCAAATTTATAGTTTTCGTCCTTGCTCTGCGGTGTCTTTATAGTATAACAGCATCAGCATCAGCATCCTGAGAAATCTCCAAAGTATCGGCAGCATCAACAATTTCGAGGTCTTCAAAGTGTTCGCAGCATCAGCATCTAGTAAAATCTTCAACTCACGAGCAGCATCAGCACCTGGTAAAATATCGACAAGTGGAAACGCCCGAGATGATTGAGGATCGATTAGCAATATCCATGGAGTAGGGTACCTGGTGTACACCTGGACTACTGTACATGAAGTAAAAAATGAATATTGCACATGAATCATATCGAGACATTGTACGTGGAGTACACATGTATCACTGTACAAGGAGTATAACTGAGGCACTATACAGAGGGTCCATATAGACTACTGTTCATGGCACTGGTGGAAATTTTATTGGATGGTCGATACTGGTGTCGCTTTTCTGACGTGATCTAGGAAATAAATTGATTTAAACGTTAGTAAACTGGTCTGAAATAAGTAACATGATAGCCTGTAATTCCTACGTCGACTTACTGCTAGTTATATCGAGACTGAAAGTATGATATAATCGTAGTCCCAACAGTGGTCAGGATCAAGCATGATTAATGAAGGCCAATCCTGATTTATCATGAAAATGGGTTTTACTGAAATTCTTGTGTATGAGAACATCATTACTTTGCTGAAACATAATCCTCGTAAGGAGACATGAACTTAGTCAGCATGAAAGCGACATTCACGTGAGAGTATAAACTTGACTGGTTCAAAGAACATAGAAGAATAATCAACTGAGGTTTAACATCAACTGATGTGGATGGCTATGGTTCAATCCACATAATTCAAGGAACAAAACATACGACTAAGTATGGGCGATTTTGGTTCGATCCATGCTTGTCAAAAATTTCTGAGAACTGTCATGTATAGAAATTCATAATCTGGGACTAAATATGGTTGGCTATAGTCCAGCCCATACTTGTCTAATTTTATGAAATGTCCTGATGTGACAAAGGTGAACAACTATGAGTCGGTTCACAAAACAACCTTCGACTGAATAGCATGAAATTGACCTGAACAATGGTGAACGTTTATGGCTGGTTCACCAAGAGTTACTTGACTGACAACATGAATCTGACATGAATAAGGATGAATGCCTAGGTTCAGTTCATCAATACCAAATTTGAACGGCAAGGGTGAACGCCTATGGGTCGGTTCACCAAAACAAAATTCGCAGAAAAGCAGATGCGACTAAATATGGCCAGTTCTGTACCAACCTTTTACTTAGTCCAAACTTTAAGAAAACTGACTGATAAATGAAGAAAACTGACTGAATAACCCATAAGAAACATGAAAGATAACAACGCCAAAATCTGGGAAGTTCCTGGTGACTACCCACTAGTCACAGGTCAAGTTTTAGAGCCTACAGGTCGAACCTGGCTCTGATACCATAAATGTAACACCCCACTTGGATAAGTGGACCGTTACGTGTATTTATGACGTGTCATCAAAGCATAAGGTAAATGTCCTAAAACATTAACTGACCATAAAGGAAATACCGGAATCAAACATCGGCAATCCAAACATAAGCCCAAAACAAGAAAAGTAAAATACTGAATAAAAGGATTAAACAATGTCCAAATAAGCAGAATAATGTAAGAAATGCATAAAGTAAGAAGTCTGGATAGCTTCCATCCAAATGCACATGCTCTCAGAATCCTAAGAGCGTCCTGGTGTACCTGCCGTTAGAACATGAAAGGAACTACGGCTGAGCATAACGCTCAGTGAACGGATATAAAGCATGATAAGAATATACTGAATGAAACAGGCGATAGAATACTGAAGCTGTAAGACTGATATGTAACATGTGGTAGAACTCTGCATAAAATCTGAGAAACCTGGTTCATATATACTGATACTGAAATATAACTATTAATTCTGAAAACATGCATTTATTGTATTTTATTTGCCAGAGCTTATATAGGTCACGTGCTGTAACAACCGTGCATGAATAACTGGAGGGGTGACCTCGTCATGCTGTAGAGGGGTGACCTCTAATTAACTGTGCTGGGTGGAGGGATCAGCTCCAATGTGAAGGATGTAGAGCACACACCACATTCACCCTGATAACTTGTAACACATATAAGCCCAGGATGCATCCATACGCCCCACTAAAATACTGATAAAATGGCCAAGCTGAGCTGAGTGGAACGATGCAGGATATCACTCTCCTGCATGTGAGTCACGACACTGGTGCCTCTAGTGTCGTGGTTACGATACCTCCGTAACTAGTACATAAACTGGATGTGCTTGTATATAATGCTCAGGCAATTTATTTAGTTATTAATATGATTACAGATAAACTTAAACATATACTGGGGAAAAACATTTGGCTGAAGACGGGAAATCCTAATCATGCATAGAAAGGAAGTCCTTACTGAAAGGACGGAAAATCCGTACCTCGTGTCCAGTAATAAATACAATGAATGGAAGATGAAGGATCTACTCCGACTTCACGGACACTACATAAATAATGAACGTGAAATGAGTTGTCTGATTACTGTTACTGATTCTTATCTGTTCTTTGTTTACTTTTGTGTGTTCGCGTATTATTTTACTGGTTGCATATAACTGATTATTCTGATTGTCTAGTGTATTTCTGATAAATCTGACTGTTCTTTAAATATTTGCTGATTAGTG
The DNA here is from genome assembly GCA_025667525.1 of Glebionis coronaria. Lineage (NCBI taxonomy): Eukaryota > Viridiplantae > Streptophyta > Magnoliopsida > Asterales > Asteraceae > Glebionis > Glebionis coronaria. Next base: position 548,175,812 of record CM046879.1, on the reverse strand, counting down.
TATATCCTGTATTTCTGATTTCTGTATATTATACTGTATTCTGATATGGTATTATACTATGTTCTAGTATTAATAATACTGTAATAAGTAACCTGCTAAAATAGGAAGTTTTCCCAAAATGGAAAGTTTCTAAAATTAGAAGTTTCTTAAAATAGAAATGTCTCCTTCATTAGTTCCTAAACGAAAATAAACCATTTAATAAAAATCATACCTTTTATTTATTTATAGAAGCTAGTTGAACATTATTTATTTAATATATAATCAAAATAAATAATATTTGTACGCGTAAAATTAAGTTATAAAAATTTAAATAAACTAAATGATTTAATTGTTTATAAAACACTCTTCTAAAATTCTTATCGTAACAAAACTAGACAACCCGAGTCAAAGGCTCCCCGAGATACAATGTATCTCGGGTCAACCGTGAACCAAAAGCCCAAAGCCGGTCGGCTGTGGTCCTGCTGCCAAACCCACAGCAGCCACCGACCTTGTGTCGGTTGCCACCGGTGTGCCCAAAATACCCACTGTGCTGGTCTAAGTTCCCCCTGCATAGTATCCGGTTCCCACTGCCAGTGTAGTGGCTACCACTGCTAGAGCAGTGGTTCCCACTGCTTTTGTATTCGGACAGACCCAAACACACCCTTAGTCAGTTAATCCCAAACGCCCCCCTCTGCTGCGTCTTTACTCACTGTTTGTGAAACCAAACACCCCCTATATATATCTCAGCCTTGTCTGATTAGATAACGCCACACACACCCTTTTGGGCCGTGAGATTCGGCTGGGTACTAGACCCTCAACAAACCGACCCCCCCCTTTTTTTTTTTTTCATAGCTGGCGGGAAAGAACCACCACCGAGAGTCATAAGACTCTCGGCTGCACCACCCCAAATCCACCGAGAGGCATAGTGATCTCAGTTTTCCGAGTGTAACATCAAAACCTGATTCGTCTTTGATTGATTTTGTGTACAACATACATATATACGGGTGTTTGCTAATCTTAAAAAAAATTCGACATATAGAGTGAAACGGATGATTTATTTACCTGGGTTTCACGATTTGCAGGTTACTACACCCTACCCAAATCAACACTAGATCAAAGCTTCATTTTTTTTTCTTTGCCGGCGGCCACAAGGTACCAACCCTAGTGTCTGTTTTTTTTTTCTACGGTTTGGGACAGAAGGGTGGTTTACTCTGCTTTTCATCATTTTTTTTAAACTGGGCCACAGCCCATTGAACTTCTTGTCTTTTCCTTTTTTTTAAAAAAAGAAACCGGCCCAAGGCCCTTTTGTTTATATAACTTTCATTTTTTTATTTAAAAAAAACTTAAGTATTATTTACGTGCCGACATATTCAATTCTCGCAATATTTCCGACTAAATAATTATATTATGAAAATTAATCACGTCACGATATTAATTAAAACTGAGACTGCGAGATTCCTGATAACTTTTAATTATTTTATGTATAATAATTACTACATACTTGATATTTTTTTTTTCAAATAATTATTTTTTCTGAATAATTATTTATAATAAAACAAGACTGCATATTTAATATTTTAAATTTTAAATACGGGTTTTACACCCGACATGGGCTGTTGTCTCTCGGCCGGCCAGAACATGGCAGGTCTCGGTTTCTTTTACCCAAAACAACCCGACACCCTTGGTTTGTACATACCCGTTGTTGGTCTGCGGTTGTTGGTGGTCCGAAAACAAGTACCACCGAGACATGTCCATGTCTATAAAGGGCTGAGATAGAAATTGATTACCGTAATAGCTTGATAACGGAAAGGAAAACACAGATATTACTAGATCAAACAAGGCTCGGCCTCCTTTCTTTTTTATTTTTTTTTTCTTCCGGCGGCCAACACAAAGAAACCCTAATTCCCCCTTTTTTTTTGTTCGACTGATGTGAATGGGGGTTAATTCCCGTCTCTTTTCTTTTTGTGTAACCAAAATGGGCTAAAGCCCATAATCCCCTTTTTTATTTAATTAAAACCGGCCCTTTTCTTTTTCCTTTTATTTATTATTATTATTTTTATTTTTTTTTAAACTTGTATATAATACTACTTGTATAAAGTTTCTCGCGTTTGTTTTTGTCAATAATTTCTTCGTAATTAGCTTAAGTAAATAAACCGCGTATTTACATTCCCGATTTAAATACGGGTTTTACAATTCTTTCCCCCTAAAAAGAATAATCCGTCCCCGAATTAAGGATACGGCCGTACTGGGTTTTACAATTCTTCCCCTCTAAAAGAAGAATTCGTTCCCGAATTATAAGGTACTTAAGCTGACTGGAGTAAAATTCGAAAATGCTAATAAGCTGGAAAAACATAGAAGCTGAAAAGACATACCCGAATCAAAACTGAAAGTGAAGGTAAGAGGTCCGTATAGACTCCTCTGTTTCCCAAGTGGCCTCCCGCTCGGTATGGTCCCTCCACAGGATTTTGACGAAAGGAATGGTCTTCCTTCTCATAACTCGATCCTGGCGATCTAAAACTGCTTCGGGTTCCTCAATATAAGATAAATCCTCCCGAATCTGATCAAGTGGATAATTTACTTTGTGAAGCTCATGATAGTTGTACCCTCTGAGTAATGATACATGAAACACGTTGTGGACGTGTGAAAGCTGAGGCGGTAACGCCAACCGATATGACACTTCCCCGATACGTTCAAGGATTTCGAATGGTCCGATGTAGCGAGGGCTAAGTTTGCCTTTGAGGCCAAAACGTCTGACACCTCGTGCGGGTGATACTTTGAGAAACACACGATCCCCAATCTGAAATGATAGATCTCTGCGATGCTTGTCGGCGTAACTCTTCTGACGAGTACGCGCTTCTTGCAGTTTTGACCTAGCGATGGCGACCTTTTCATTGGTCAGTTCTATCAATTCTGGTCCTTCAATCAAACGTTCTCCAACCTGATCCCAGCAAATAGGAGCACGACATTTCCTGCCGTATAACATCTCGAATGGAGCACGCTTGATACTAGCATGCCAACTGTTGTTGTAGGCAAACTCGACCAAGCAAATATAGTCGTCCCAGTGTCCTGTCCATTCTAATGCACAGGCGCGTAGCATGTCCTCCAAGGTCTGGATGGTACGCTCTGACTGACCGTCTGTCTGTGGATGGAAAGCTGTGCTGAGCTTGAGCCTGGTTCCCCAAGCTTTATGCAAGCCTCCCCAGAAGTGAGAAGTGAATCGTGGGTCCCTATCTGATATAATTTCTGAAGGTGTACCGTGTAATCGTACAATCTCTTTGGTGAATAAATCTGCTAATTTACTGACTGCAAAATCTTTACGGATAGGGATGAAATGTGCTGATTTGGTCAAGCGATCGACAATGACCCAAATTGCATCCTGTCGCCGCTGAGTCTGTGGTAAACCGGTAACAAAATCCATAGAAATCTTGTCCCATTTCCACATTGGAATATCTAATGGCTGAAGTAAACCGCTGGTACGCTGATGTTCTATCTTAACCTGCTAGCAGGTTAGACATTTAGAAACAAAAGTGGCGACATCTTGTTTCATGCCGCTCCACCAAAAATGTTGTTTAAGATCATGGTACATTTTTGTGGAACCCGCATGGATAGAGAACGGAGAGCTGTGAGCCTCAGTCATCAAGGCTTCTCTGAGAGCAGGGTCTTCTGGAACGCAGAGTTTAGTACCCTGCCATACGATACCATCGTCATCAATGCGAAATTCAGTCTGCTGGTCAATGTTCTGGACAATCGCCCAGATTTCACCATCATCCTTTTGTGCGGCTTTAATCCTAGAGAGTAAATCTGGTTCTACCCTCAAACTAGCCAAGTATCCCCTCTGTCCGCGTACTAAGAGTTCAATATTATACCGTTCTAAGTCCTGAATAATTTCTTCCTGAACTTTGATGCCATTTATCATACCTGACTTTCTGCTAAGGGCATCTGCCACTACATTGGCTTTTCCTGGGTGATACTGAATATTAGTGTCATAGTCTTTCAGTAGTTCTAACCATCGTCGCTGTCTCATGTTCAGCTCCCTTTGGGTAAATATGTACTTGAGACTTTTGTGATCGGTGAAGATATCACACGACTCACCGTATAAATAATGCCTCCAGATTTTAAGGGTGAATACGACTGCTGCAAGCTCTAGATCATGAGTAGGATAATTTTTCTCATACGGCTTCAGTTGACGCGAAGCATAAGCAATGACTTTCCCATGCTGCATAAGTACACAACCTAAGCCCTTTCCTGATACGTCACTATAAATCTGATAACCACCTGTACCGGATGGAAGAGTAAGTATCGGTGTTGAGATCAATCGATGCTTGAGTTCCTCAAAACTCTTTTCTCTCTCCTCGGTCCATATAAACTTCTCACCTTTTCGCATGAGTTGGGTCAATGGTAATGCCATTCGTGAGAAGTTTTCCACAAACCTGCGGTAATAACCCGCCAACCCAAGAAAACTACGTATCTCTGCGACAGACGTCGGTCTTGGCCATTTGGTGATAGCCTCCACCTTCACAGGATCCATAGTGATTCCTTCCGCAGAAACAATATGACCTAGAAATGCCACTGTATTCAGCCAAAACTCTCCCTTCGAAAATTTAGCATATAGCTTTTCTCGTCTGAGAATCTGCAAAACTGTACGAAGATGATTCTCATGTTCCTCTTTGGATTTGGAGAAAATAAGGATATCATCGATGAATACGATCACAAACTTGTCTAAAAAATCGTGGAAGACTCTGTTCATCAAGTCCATAAATACTGCGGGCGCATTCGTGAGACCGAATGGCATAACAACAAACTCGTAATGACCGTACCTCGTGCGAAAAGCAGTTTTGGATATATCCTGCTCTTTTACACGCAGCTGATGGTAGCCTGACCGTAGATCGATTTTTGATAAGTGCTTGGCACCCTGAAGCTGATCGAATAAATCGTCAATACGTGGAAGTGGATAACGGTTACGAATAGTGAGCTTATTCAACTCACGGTAGTCAATACACAAACGCATACTACCATCCTTCTTCTTGACAAACAAAACTGGAACGCCCCATGGTGACACGCTTGGACGAATGAAACCCCTTTCGAGAAGTTCCTGAAGTTGATCTTTCAGTTCCTTAAGCTCTACAGGAGCCATGCGGTAAGGAGCTTTAGATACTGGTTCTGCACTTGGAATGAGATCAATACCAAATTCTACCTCTCGTATGGGAGGTAAACCTGGAAGTTCCTCGGGAAAGACATCTGGAAAGTCTGACACAACTGGTTGATCATGAATTGAAGGTGTCTCAGAAGTCGTGTCATGAACTGTAGCTAGGAAGCCCTCGCAACCATGATATAGTAAGGTACGAGCCTGTAAAGCTGAAATGATCTGAACATGTTTTCTTGGTAGGAAGCCTCGGTGAATATACTCTGGTGTCTGGACATCACCAAAGATGACCTGGTGAGCATGACAATCTATGGTGGCATGATGAACCGACAACCAATCCATACCCAGAATAATATCGAATTCGCACATATCTAAACGAAGTGCACTGACTGGACGGATTTTATCATCAAACTCAAGAGGGAGATCCTTATATACTTGGGTAATGAGTACAGAGTCTCGCATGGGGGTAGATATACTAAGTACACTGTCTAGTGGCGTAGGGGACATGTTTATTTTAACAGCATATGAAGTAGATATAACTGAGTGGGTGGCGCCTGTATCGAAAAGTACGCAAGCAGCATGTCCGTGTATAAACAAAATGCCAGTAATGGTACCTGTGGTCTTATTTGCTTGTTCACGGGTAGTAGTGTAGACACGACCAGTGGTTGGTGGTATCGGTGGTGGTGGAGGTAAAATCTGAGGAATCTGGCCTAAGGTACCAGCAGCATTCCCGCTCTTGCAATCCCTCTTCAGATGGCCCGGCTGGCCACACTGGAAACAACCACTTGTACCACGACGGCACGGTCCCGTGTGTTTCTTTCCACATGTGATGCAAGTGGGATAAGTAAACATGGTAGAAGCAGCTCTGGTTTGCTGAGAACCTGATTTACGATGAAAAACACGTGTCACGATTCTGATATCTTAACCTGAAATAAGGCTGTTTGACTGAAATTAAAATTACCAGAATTTGCCGGTCGGGCAACCTGCTGACCCCTGTTGTTTTGGTCACGCCCCTGTCCAGCATCTCTGTTGGAATTTACAAAAATTTAAGATCTGTTTTACACGATAATTTAGTATTTCTGGAGCTTAAAGACTCACCTGTAGCTGCCAGATGAGTTGGAGCTGCCGCGGTAATTATCACCGCCGCTCCTCTTATCTGACCGATTACGGTCATATGACTGACCGTGGTTCCTGTAGTTCTGATGCGGAGTAGCCGATTGGGATCGGTCTCCTCCTCTGTGTCTGTAAGATTATAATTGGATAAGTCATAACATATAAGTTGACAAGCAATAATGGGGCTAAATTGTTTAAGTCTGTTGGGTGAGATGTACCTCTTCTCCGGACGCTCTGCATTCTCGAGCTCATCCCTCTCGAAAAGCATCTCGACACCCCGAGCTGCATTGGCTACTTGTGACACATTAGTGAATGTGGCACTCATCAGTCTATCTGCAGTCCTAGAGTGAAGAGCCCAGCGAAATTGCTTCGCTTGCTCCTCTACGGTACCCGCAGCCTCCCCTAAGAATCCAGCCATCCTGAGGTATCATTGCATGAACTCTATAATGTTCTCGCCATGATTCTGACGAATAACGTGGAAGTCCCTCTTCATCTTAGCTTGCTCCGCATGCAGGAAAAACTGGTCATAGAACATCGTCTTGAAACGTGCCCAGGCCAATGTAAGCTCCCAAGCATCTCCCCCATTGGACAGTTTCTGAGAACTCCACCAATGCAGAGCAGGACCCTCCAGCTTGTAAATTGCAAGCCTAACTTTGAAAACATCACCACAACCCATAGCTCCAAAAATTTTCTCTATATGGTAGATCCAGTCTTCCGTGTCAGTTGGAGCTACAGTCTGCTCAAACAGTCGGGGTTTCTGCTTGTTAAACAGATCCAGCCAAGCGGGTAAAGTGGCAGGTGGTGGAGCAGGAGGGTTGTTATTCTGCTGAGGTCCATTTTGATATTCAGCTCGGATCTCATCACGAATTTGGGGTAACATGGCCTGTATAGCAGCCTGAACAGCAGCAGCAATGGCAGCTGCGTTAGGGTCATTCTCGGTTTCGCGTCTGGGTGGCATCTGAAATAAAAGAGGATAAGTTGATAAAACTGCCAAAACCTAGGGTAATAAATCTGAATATGCATAGTGTAATTCATGAAGGTATAGCCAATAAAATATGACATGAATAATGGTGAACGCCTAGGGTCAGTTCACAAAATGACAATTACTGAAACATAAATCCGACATGAGTAAGGATGAACACCTATGGTCAGTTCATCCATACAAAATTTAAACTGCAAGGGTGAACGCCTATGGTCAGTTCACCAAAACGAAATGTTCGCAGAAAAGCACATGCGATTAAGTATGGTCAGTCCTGTACCAACCGTTTACTTAATCAAAATTTTGAAAATCCGACTGATAAAATTCATGAGTAGCATGGAAAATAACGACGCCAAAATACAAGAGGTTCTTGGTGACTACCCACTAGTCACAGGTCAAGTTTTAGAGCCTACAGGTCGAACCTTGCGCTCTGATACCATAATTGTAACACCCCACTCGGATAAATGGATCGTTACATGTATTTATGGCGTGTCATCAAAGCATGCAAGGCAATGTATTAAACATTAACTGACCAAATGGAAGTACCGGAATCAAACATCGGTAGTCCAACATAAGCCCAAAATATAAAGATTAAGTACTGAAAGAAAAAGGACGAAACAGTGTCCAAACAACCAAAGTAAAGTAACGTAATGTGTGCATAAAAACAAAGGAGTCTGGATAGCTCCCATCCAAATGCACGTACTCTCTTAGAAGTCCTAAGATCGTCCCTGTGAACCTGCCGTTTGGAAACATGAAAGGAACTACGGCTGAGCATAACTCTCAGTGGGCGGATATAGCATGAAAAGAATGTACAGAAAGTAATGAATTAGAGGACAACAATGAAGCTATAAGACTGATATGAACATGTAGTAGAACTCTGCATAAACTCTGAAAAACCTGATTCATATATACTGATATTGAAATATAACTATAAATTCTGAAACATGCATTTACTGTATTTTATTTGCCAGAGCTTATATAGGTCACGTGTTGTAACAACCGTGCATGAATAACTGGAGGGGTGACCTCGTCATGCTGTAGAGGGGTGACCTCTAAATAACTGTGTTGGGTGGAGAGATCAGCTCCAATGTGAAGGATGTAGAGCACACACCACATTCACCCTGATAACTTGTAACACATATAAGCCTAGGATGCATCCATACGCCCCACTAAAAATACTAATAAAATGGCCAAGATGAGCTGATTGGGACGATGCAGCATATCACTCTCCTGCATGTGAGTCACGACACAGGTGCCTCTAGTGCCGTGGTTACGGTACCTCCGTAACTAGTACATAAACTGGTCGTGCTTGTATATAATGCTCAGGCAATTTATTTAGTTATTAATATGATTACTGAAAAAATTAAACATATACTGGGGAAAAACATTTGGCTGAAGACGGGAAATCCTAATCATGCATAGAAAGGAAGTCCTTACTGAAAGGACGGAAAATCCGTACCTCTAGTCCAGTAACTGACTGAATGGAAGACTGAACGAATACTACTCGGGCTTCACGCGTGCTACATGAATAAAGGACGAGAATAAGTTAACTGATATTCGTTTATGGAATTTTACTGATCTTATTGGCTTCTTATTTATTCATTTTATTTTGATTCTGAAATTCTGTACGTATACCAACTGATAAATCTGAACTTATATTAATTCATTTTAATGTATTATTTTCTACTATTAATTATGGTACAACGTATTTCTGACGCTATATTATTGCTATATTACGAACCCCGCTAAAATAGAAAGTTTCTTAATTTAGAAAGTTCTCAAATAATTTAATTCATTTCCTAAAAAATACCCTTTTTAAATATTAAAGAACTATTTTAATTTAATACACTTAAAATATATTTTAAATATTTATAAAACAATTTAATATAAAAAAGGTATAATATAAGAATATTTATTTTATTATTTATAATAACGTCCCGAGCCTACCGAGCCCATCTCGGTCGCACTAACAAATCAACATATGATACAAAATCTGTCAACAAGAATTAGTGACAGAATTCTGTGTCACTAAAACTGTCGCTAAAACTGCCATTTTTAAAAACTGCATATATATAACAGTTTTGCGACAGAAACAGTGTCGCTAAAGCTGTCGCTAACATTATTCAACATAAACATTTTAAAGTCCCATTTTTTTCCACTGATTTACAAGTAGTTCCCACTGTTGGGCTACGTTTCCCGCTGTTTACCTAAACCAAACGCACCTTTATTTATCTGCAGCCCCCCAAACGCACCCTTATGATCGAAACTGGCCCTAGCCGCCCCTGTGTGGGTCACGGCTGGGCCAAACTGGAGTCACCCACTGAGGCTGTGGAGCCTCGGTTCCACGAACATAACCCAATAGACCCGACTTGGGTTGTTGTCTCTCGGCCGGCCAGAACATGGCAGGTCTCGGTTTCTTTTACCCAAAACAACCCGACACCCTTGGTTTGTACATACCCGATGTTGGTCTGCGGTTGTTGGTGGTCAGAAAACAAGTACCATCGAGACATGTCCATGTCTCGGTTCCCATAAGGTTACCCAAAACGAAACCCTAATTATGAATTTATGTGATGTTTTCCTTGTTTTAATAAATCAATTTGTGACTATAAAGGGCTGAGATAGAAATTGATTACCGTAATAGTTTGATAACGGAAAGGAAAACACAGAGATTACTAGATCAAACAAGGCTTGGCCTCCTTTCTTTTTTTTTCTTTTTTTCTTCCGGCGGCCAACACAAAGAAACCCTAATTCCCCCCCCCCCCCCCCCCCCTTTTTTTTTTTGTTCGACTGATGTGAATGGGGGTTAATTCCCGTCTCTTTTCTTTTTGTGTAACCAAAATGGGCTAAAGCCCATAATCCCCTTTTTTATTTAATTAAAACCGGCCCTTTTCTTTTTCCTTTTATTTATTATTTTTTTTATTTTTTTTTTAAACTTGTATATAATACTACTTGTATAAAGTTTCTCGCGTTTGTTTTTGTCAATAATTTCTTCGTAATTAGCTTAAGTAAATAAACCGCGTATTTACATTCCCGATTTAAATACGGGTTTTACATGGAATAAGTAAGTCGCTAATTTGGCGTCAAAAATGGCTACCAAGGATGACAAAAAAGTCGATCATTTGGCGTCGTAAATAGCGACTCGGAATACCAATGTCACTAAATAGCGACATAGCTAGCGATGTAAGTAGCGACATGGCTCATAAATAACGATTTAAATAGCCACATATAAAAGTTTGACGCTATTTAAATGGCGACATATGGATAAATATCGCTATAGATGTCGCAATACTTTGCGATGTATATTTATATGTCGTAAAATATGCGACTCATTTTTAGAGACATATTTTTTTATGACGCTAAGCTCCTCGCTAGCACTAAATGTATCGCTAAACATGTCGCTAAATAAGTCGCTAAGATGCTATTTTCTTGTAGTGAGTGTAACGAAGATTCTGAAGGTTTGCGAGGTCATAAAGTTGACCACTGAGCTTATCATGAGAAAGGTTAAAGAGTTGTTAATGTAGTTAACCCAACAAACTCGGGTGGGATTTGACCATTGAATCAGTTACTGGATATCAACACCACCCGGATGAGATTGATTAGGAATTAAACCATCGAGACGGTTGTTACTGCTCATGTCAAGACTCAAGAGAGATGAGACGAGCTAGGAAGACATGACCGGTTCACGAGTCAATCGATTAAATCGTAGGGTCAACTCGGTTTTTTTATATATATGTATATTTTTATATGATATTGTACTACTTCCGTCTCGAAATTATTATCTACCTTTTATTTTTCGTTTGTCCCAAAACTATTTTCCATTTCTAAAAATAACAGTGAATTTGTTTAAATTTATTATGTTACTTTATAGATATTTAAAAAAGTAAAAGAAACACTAATTAGTTATCAAAGAGTTAAATTGTTTTTTTATGCTTTCGTATAAATTAAAGCCGAAATTAATACACTTTTCTTAAATTATGTATTTCTTGTCTAACTTGTTACGTCAAATTAAACCGATAAAAAATATATACCATTTATTTATTATATATAGTGTTTAGTTATATATTTATAATATTATACCAAAGGTATGGAAAAAAAATTAATTTATATTTACAATTTTTATTAGAATCTAATAAAACAATACTCGTATTAGTATGTGTTTTAAATTACTTTTGACTTCAAGATTAGTCACAATCACTTCAATCTACTTTTAAAACTTTGAAATTTTTATGAAAAAAATATTTTTGAAATATTTTTGAAATAATTTTTTATAAAAAATTATAACTCGGTTAGGTTTATCAAATCGGTCAACTCAGGTCAACAAACACCTACGGTTTAATCCAATTCTCAAACAAACAAAAACTCGATCACATTTGGTCTGATTTTTGAGCAAATTTACGGATCAACCAGTTTAACCCGTTAGATAAACTCGATTTTTGAAACATGGACTAAAAGCATATTAATAACTTTTTAAAGATTTATCATGACTTTTGAGGAACCTACAACTAAAACTGAAATCTTTGTGCATTTAAGTATTTACTTGCCGTCCAAATATTCAAATTCATTAGATTGACTTCTGTATATATTTCGAAGCAATTTCAATCCACTTAATTTAGTTACTTTTATGAGTCACAATGTCACATCATTAAATATCTTCTTAGCTTTTTCTTTCTTGAGTAAATTACACCGTTCGTCCCTGTGGTATGCGTTGACCGATAAGGTTCGTCCCTTGACCAAAAAAAGTGCATCGATCGTCCCTAAGTGGGAAACGTTATTTATCGTTCGTCCCTCCCTTTTTACAAACCCACTATCAATAATTATACACCAATCTTCAAGGGGTATTCATGTCTTTTCCATCCCACTTAATCTTATTCTTTCACCTTCAAGTATAACACAAGTATAAAAACATAAACTCAAAAAAATCCGTTTTTTTCTTTAAAGTTAATAGCCAGAATATAATATAAAATGATGCAAAAGGCAAAAGTTCCATATGCTAATACTAATAATCACTAGATATCATGATTCACGCTGTTAACAAATTGCATATCAATTTGCCAACACTTTGATTAACATAAAGAGTCATAAACAGAAAACAGAAAACATACTTAGTACCAACATAAACCCTAAAACGATCTTATGAACTTACTAGCAACCCACGTATCATTTGCTATTAGCTCTCAAAACCACGTATCATCTCCTGAAGACACCTTCTCGGTCGCCGTTGCAGGTCCATAGGAACCAATCTGTTTGTCATTGAAACCGGTATAGCTTTTCTTCTTGTAAGTACCTTTCTCAGCCCTACTTCCTTTGTAGGAAACTGTGTTGTTCTTGGGTTCTTCAATGATGAAGCCAGATACTGCATAATGTTGTTGTGGTTCAGATGAGCCAGAACCTTTTAATCTTCAGAAAAATCCATCAACACCAAAAGACAATTCTCAAACACCCATCTTCAACAATTCACATTACTTTGCTCTTATTGTTTTGGTGGGTTTTAGCAGATCCGGTCAACCCAGAAAAATCCATCAACAAAAAAATCCATCAACACCAAAAAATCTCACCCAAAAGAACGAACATATTGTTTTGGTGGGTTTTAGTAGATCCGGTCAACCCCTCTGCTGTTGCCATCTCCATTACCGTAACCACCCTCTGCTGTTGTCATCGGCACTACCATTGCCATCATCACAAACAATCTTCATTTGTATAGCTACATCTTACACCGATGGAAAGTTAAAGATTCGTTATACCAGATAGAATTGAATAGGATATGGTTCTTGAAAATACAGTAGACAATTAATGATGTTTATAGATGTCTTTTATCATTTGGATCATGTTGATTATGATTTGGTGGTATGGTTTATGAATTGGATGTTTTGATTTCATTAAGTTTAATTTTTCATATGAGTTTGTAAATGTTTAAGATATATTTTTTATGACAAGATTTAAGATTTTAGGACTGGTGGTCATGGGTAGGTGATGGTGTTAAAGATGAAAGGGTAGAGGTAAGTAGGGAAGATGAAGTAGAGAGAGGTAGTAGGGGTGAGGAAAAGACGACACTACCCTTTATGGATTTGAGCATAACATCAGTTAGTGGGGTTGTAAAAAGGGAGGGACGAACGATAAATAACGTTTCCCACTTAGGGACGATCGATGCACTTTTTTTGTCAAGGGACGAACCTTGTCGGTCAACGTATACCACAGGGACGAACGGTATAATTTACTCTTCTTTCTTACTTTTTACTTTCATTCCCTCTTACAATTCACTCATATCAATCACACTAAAATCACACTAAAAACACCTACACACCAAAATAACATTTATTAATTCTTAAAATAAAAACATTACAAAAATTAAAAACATACACTAACGAAATTAAATATATTACAGAAATAAAAAAACGCACATTAATAAATAAAACACGTTAACTTAATCGAATAGCCTCTTTCGAAACACCGTCTTCAACTCTTCATCGGTAGTGGTCAAATATTTTTTTACTAAAACTAAAAATTAAGTATGTTTTGAAATCTTTTTCTTTGTAAAGCAAAACCCAAAGTAGGGACTTTTCCAAGAGATTCTTTCCTTAGTAGGAAATAATCATTTGATTTATTCCTTTAAGAAGTGTAAATGTTCCTTAATTTAGTAACAAATGGGTAATTTTCGTTTTTATGTTTAATGAAAGTAAAAACTCTGGCAAAAAATAAATGTGTCAAAAACAAAAAGAAGAAAACATACAGAAAAAGCGGGTTGAAATGTATAAAACTTTAGGGTTAAAACTATCGTTTATAAAACTATAGGGATGTATCTCGCTATGATGAATCTTAAATCCCCACTCTACGTTTCTATGAATTATCCAGATATAAAATCAAAAACAACAAAATCACAACAAACTGATAACAACAAAAATCAATCAATCAGCGAGATAAGTACAATTTAGTATTGTAACTCGGTAAGATTTTCAGATCCATGTATTTAATTTAATTTTCAATTACAATGATTAAAAAAAATGGATTTATATTCACTGCTGTTCCTATAAACCTTAAAACGAAAATTAGGGTTTTTGAAAATAAACTGATCTAAATATGTTTGAGTTCTAATTATTGTGTTTTCGAAGATAACTTTGATATTTTTTATATGGATTCAGGAAAGTTTAACTAAAGACCTTAATTTTGATGTATCAAGTTTGTAATTGATTTCATAGGTATGACTAATTTTATTGTCTCTTTTCTAAATACTTTTTTTGTTGGTTAATTTTTTAGGTAAACCTATGTGGGTTTTCTAATTTGAACATATATTGGTAATCATACTTAATTACACTTTATTTTAATCAATTAGGTTAATTTTTTTGTCTTATTCTGTATTTTGACGCCACAAATTAGGAATTGAATTTTCTCAAATTTTAAGTTTGGTGAATCTATGACAAATTGATAAAAGTTCGCATGTTATGTAAGAGATTACAGTTTTTGAGATTGATGTCGTGCTTATAAATTAATTCACCAGATGTATTTTTTAGATCAATGCATCTAACCCTTATGGTTATTGATTGATGTTATTATGCATTCTTAGTTTATCAAATATATCATTCCGTTCTCAGTTGGAAGCTAAGAAAAGATTATATTGTAGGTGGAATACATACATTTTTCTAAAAGAATTTTAGTCCTTTAGTTTTATACAGGTTATTTTAAACTCAAAGGGGCTGCTTGTGGGTGGATAAGCGATGCATACAAGGTAAAATAGCCACTCTTCTTGTGATGTGTTTTTTAATCGAGTGATACACTAGAACCATATGTGATTATACTTTGGAACACCATGGCACCTATAAAAAGAATCACATTAACTATACCGTGTCATTCTGCACACAGGTTCAACCCAACCCACTGAATAGTGGATTCATGTTGAATTTGTTTATTGTATCTGTTTATAGGAATGAGATATGGTTGAGTTGATATTTCGTATTCTCACACTTCAAATTTAGTAAATTCAAAGGTAAAGAAATGGTCAACAACTACCGTTTCATAATACATAACAACATAAAAGCTCTTTCAAAATAATGTTTAACCATTTTGACTTAATAGGTGTAACTTTTATGTTGCAAAAAGTTGGTGATTTATATTTATATGTTACGGGTCTAAAGTAAATATATCACTTAATTGATTGTTTCTGGAAGGAAGAAGTTGTCTTCAGTTTTGTTTGATAATAGTGTTTTTGTAGTTGCTCTTGAAACCGCGATGGAGTCATGTTGTCGTTGATCCAAGAAAGGAGGATATAATGAATGAGAAAGAACAACATGTTGATGTAAGCTCTTTATAGATTGAAAATATATCTAGAATACGAATTCACGCCTTATAACTAACTAGATAATATGATTGCCTACTCAATATTAAACAAACTTTTAACTATAAATTATATAGCCACTTAATAAAGCTTATCGAAAAGTATGTTAAGCAACATAAACTAAAGAAACATAAATGAGCTAATTTGTGTAGTATCTTAAGAGTAACGGGTAAAATGGGTAACACATAAAGTTTAACTAATAATAAGGCAACCAATGAAAAGTGCTTAGTGAGGTATAATTGATGAAAAGTGTTTAGTGCGGTATAATTTCTCTTCATGATTGATTATAGATGTTAGTTTATCATGTATGCAAATAAAAATGTCTCAAAATATATGATATGCAACTTTGTCGATTTTAATGTACTGTCATACATGGTTTTAGCTCAATCTTCTCATTTTTTATGAAAGGAAAATAGTTATATACTGGTGGTTGGACAATGGTTAGTGAATCTAAGATGTAGATTAACACTCATTATAGTCACGACTCACGAGCATTTCAGGGCGTACTCACGTATTATTTTTTGCATTTTTTTATACATATGTATTTAATAGTAGTATGTTCAAGTCTTTTCGATTGTCAGTTTTTATCGGACCTAAAATGGGTATTTGTTGTTGTTCAGAGGGTGAGTTCGGTGACTGGGTGAAAAGAAATGTTCGGGGCAGGTGTATGATTTGTAGGGAAACAATTCAGCCTGTGAAGATTGATTCGTTTTTCGAAGAAGTTTGTGTACTTTAAACAAGGGTTTGCCAACATCAGGTATTCATTTCTACATTGTTATCATTTTCATGTTAGTACCCTATGTATTAAGAACTATATTATTTGCAATACACCGGACATATATTAAGAATGTAGTAAAATTCTAAGTGGAGACTAAAGTGAAAGTAAAATGCTCTAACTTGCTCAACTGAGTGACGTGTTACATATTACAAGTAAATACGAATCTTGAACGACGCTCTAAATAAAAAGAAGAAGCAAGTTTTTTTCGTACTTTGCATGCTATTAAAGAACTAATCGTAAGCCCACAACCCAAAAGCTAAATATAAATCCAAGAAAAACACTGACGATTTTGTCCCATTTCTGATTCATCATCAGTTTGTTCTTCCCCTCGACATTGCGTACTCACATCAGGTGGGACTTATTTCTTAGATAATAATAAGAAATCAGAAAACCACATCATATTGTCCCCGAAAATTACATTATTACTGGTGGTTGGCACCTCATTTAGGTAAATTTCACTTTGTCTAAAAGGGAGCTGTATATTAATTCAACTTTTTGGGTTAAAGTTTTGTGAAAATTTGCTCATGGAATGCCAGTTCAACTTGACCCATGACCAGTTTTATGGAACGTTTATGCCTCACATGTATGTAAGTGTCATGCTAATTAAGAAATCTATAAGTTTTGTTGAAGTAAAAGCTATTGTTATCTCTTATTGTCTGTTCGGATCTGTTAGAAGTACAACATAACCCAAATCAATCGCCTCATAAGAAAACGACCGAATCTGTGGTTCCGTGTTGTATGGAACTCCTTATTTTAGATAATGGAATATCATCTAACATAATGGAAAATTAGCCATTTACCATTAACGGTCAAATAAAAACAGAACGAAAGAATGATAAAGGCTCTAAGAGTAGACAATAAACCTCAACTAAAGGCCTAACCTTCGTCTTCTACCCCCATTGACTTTTCTCATGCATTGGTTGTGATATCTACTGCCGAGACTGCTACTCTCAACCCTGTTATATCGTAAGTATCCCATTCATTCCATGTTTGTGGTTTAAGATAAATATGTGGGGCTACACTTGACGTCAGTTGGTGAATCAAACAAGAATGCTACATGTAATCTAAGGTTCTACAGTGTATCAATGATGAAACCTCTATCCATCAATTTGATTGGTGTACGTTTATTCTGGTTAGGACAAAAAAGAGCTGGGTCAGAAGTTAACAATACATCGGTTCAAAATTTTTCTTGTGGTGTCATGAACTCACAGTTGTTGCTCTGAAAAGTAGGATCTTTTAGACAGTTCGGGATGACCAAATCTATTTTCAAAAAATTCTGGCATGTGAAAGCATTTAGGAATCAATTCCTTAACATCTGAAGTGTCGCCTATCCCAGCAGCACTTGATTGCATAATCAATCTGACCACCATGTAGCTTCTGATTCACTGTACTGAATGGTTGCTGCAATAACTTCAATCTGGTAGAAGATAATAAGAAGTATTTCTGTGATAGCTTATGCAGGAATGAGTAAAAGAGCAGCAAGAATAGACGCCTAAGCAGATGCCGTGACATGGATAGGGATTGAGTAAAAGAGCAGGATGTGTGACGTATTTTCAATAAGGTAAAAGCGTTATATCACCAATTATTTTTAGTAAATTATACTTCTTTCTTGAAAGATCCTTACGGGCTGTGGTGAATAGCCATATAATAGCAAAGCCATCAATTTTTTAGTAATCGAACTGGCCAATCATTTGTCGACGCTTAGTGGTAGTTTGATAATATTGTTTGTATAGATATTAGCAAAATATTTGTAAAGGGCATTAGTTATGTTTAAAAGATTGGATCAAAGGACAGTACCTTCATATATCCATTATTTACCTGCTATAGTAGTTTTTGTATTTTAGTTTACTAAGTAATTAGTTATTTTTTCATAGAAGAACAAATGAGAGTTATTATTTTGATATAAAAAAAGACATGAAACTTTGCCATTGCCCTAATAGATTAATATTGATTCATGTCTGAACCCTGTGAACCAAATTTCTTAAACTTGATGACATACAAAGCAAAAATGAAGCCTAAGGATGCCAGACAACATGAGCGATACCAGGAAGTTCCCCATTTTGACCCATAAACAGCTAAAGATCGATATCGTCATTTGCCACCTCTTATGTTCTTACTTTCTCAACTTCACTTTGCATAGCCGCTTTCTTTTCACGACATAACTAATATGGTTCTTTGAATGCAACGACCTTAAACTTATTTAGGAGATTAAGGGACAAGAGTGTATTATCAGACTTGAAGATATGACAACAGGTGTAATATCTCTGTTTTATTGTTTACTGTCTAATTTGTGACAACTATCAAATGTATCTTTATCAGTTCAATAACTGTGTTTACTAAATAATCAGATCCTGGGAGTCATGTATCTTATATACATCCGACTGACTATTGTATTACTAACGATTATAGTTTTCTGTAGGTATTTTGTTCTGCGCGTGGAAGAGAACATGGGTAAGTGATTTAGTGAATATTCTTCTTTCCATTGTAAGCGTTATGATAATTAGTTAGAGGTGGCAGTTTTGACACAGTCCTACAAATGGGTTGATATGTGATAACTGACATGTTCTATATGCAGTGTGTCAAATCCCTGACGTGCTCTTTTTTGCAATCTAGAGTTTCACATGTATTTTAGAATATTAGAAAGTTCTTTATTTTGTTACTATATGTAAATTAATTGATTATGCAAGTTTATTCTATTTATCAATTTAAAAAAAAAGAACTATTTTGCCTCATGTTAATAAACTTGAAAAAATGAGAGGGCTATTTAAAATGTACCAAAACACAAATTGATTTTTGTTTTTGTTGATTGTAGCTTGCCTGCTGCGACTGATGTTGTTTTCAATCAGTCTTCATTATGCGGATCGCTACTGAAGGTTGTTGCTCATAAAAAGAACTACGATTAATGAGAATTGTTTTATAAGTGTAATGGATTACAATTAATGATTTTGTTATGTTAATTATGTATTTACGAAACAGGTGAAGAGAATTCATTAAGTATATGCTTGAAATGTACCAATGGATCTCATTTTATTGTTGTAGAATATTAGAAAATACACCATCGTATATTTTATTTACATAAATATTCACGTGTTATGTGGTTGACCAAATAAGTAGTTTCGTAGCTGCGAGATTCTTAATAAAAGTTACGTGTTCACAAAATTTGAAAGAAATCCCGTGCGTGCACGGGTATTATAACTAGTGTATTTATAAAAGATAAATGTGACGGTTGAAATTTTTTTTTTAATAAACAGCAAACATGTGTAGGGCCCATTTTATTTACACAAGTATCGAAAAGTAATTTGATCACATTTGGGAGGCTTTTTCCTCCTTCTCGCGCACGAGCCATTGTCCATTTATTAAAGGAACGGGCGAAATTTGCCCTCACTCTACCTCTCACGATGCCTCACACAAATCCTAAATCTAACCTAAGCACTTTTTTATTATCATGATTTCTGACTTTTTGTGATACGCCCATACTTTGATGGTATCAGGCCAAATGAGCTAATTCTGTTTATCATTATCTTTATATTTCTTTAAGAATGTTTCATTAGGTTATTTGGCTTATACATATCGAATGGTTTATTACTGAAAAGTATATGTTTTTTCGAATAAATATCTCGTCTTCTTATTTTATATTTTTTTAGGAGTTAGCATCCGGTAAAAGTGATGTTTAATCCCGATATAACCCGAAAGGGTCGTATCAATTGGAGCTTTCATTGAGAGCTCTCGTTGAGAGAGCTTCTGATTTTAGGCGTTCAATTAAAAAAAAAGTTATTGTTCATACGCAAGGTATTGTTCACCGTCGGGTACTATTACGAGGTTATTGTTCATCGATTATTATTAACGACATTTTACATTGATTACTATTTACGCATATTGTTCATCAATCACTATTCACGAGGTATTGTACATAAGTAGGAAAATTATAATGTTTTGCATTATTTTTTGATTTTAAATGTTTTTCTAAATTTAATGACACTGGGTAACACCAGTCGGGACACATTATCCAAGCTCTTGCATAAAGGTACGGTGGTTAAATATGAAAGTGAGTTGGTGATACATGCAAATCGAGAAACGGAGATGTATGAATCTTTACTTTCATGTTATTATATCATTGGACTTAAACTGGCTCTTGTAAACTTGTATTATTTGATATCCTTAGGGTTCGCCTTGATGAGCCTTCTTTGAAGAGTTTCAGCAAGCGTTAAGAAGATCCATGACTTTACTATGGAATCCGCGGTTAGCCATTCTGACGTTGGTGGAGGAGGAGTAGAGGAACTACTCTCATCAGAACTAGTGTCATCTTCGATGTGCTTTAGAACACCAAAATTGGCACAATGATTCTTGAAAAAATAGGACCAAGATGAGTAATTAGACTTGTCTACATCGAGCTTAACCGGAACCAAACTAGTGATGTTATGAACGGCGTATAATTTATCAACCAGGGATAGGGTAGAAGGTGGTGGTGGAGGAGGAGTATCACCATTTGTCATTATGATGGCGGCTGTGGAAAAAAAAAATGAGGGCGTAGAATATTAGGGTTAGAGAAATTGTAGGGAAGGATCGTTATGGCTTTGATACCATGTAAACTTGTATTATTTGATATCCTCAACTGATTACAATAGAGTGTATATATAACCAACTAATGGGCCAATACCTACAACATTACATATGTAATTACTGATGGGCTACATATATAACTATCCATTAACAGCTCTATGATGTGAACTCTTAAGGTGAGCGTTTACAACTTTAGGAGAAGCTTTTTCCTTAGCTCGTATAGTGAAGGCTCGTTTTGAGGCAATTACATGTATAAAGCTTAACATTAAAGAGAAATTAGATGTCGTTTTATCATAGCGAAGTGGTGAAGCTTAACATATGGTTAAAGGGTCCTTAGATGTTGATGAAGATATTAGTATTGTCGAGGTTATTAGCATGATAGACGGTGTTTTAAATTGATGAGAGTAATGTGAGAAGAATAAAAGTTTGTAGCAAGTTTGGCGATTTTTCAAAAAATAAGGAAAGTGTGGACGAGGTTGGGGTAGTGGTTCTAATGATCGCTTGGATGAAATAAGTTTGAATCTAAACGAGGAATTAGCAGACAACGGGGGTTAGTCATATACTCACTTCTTTGGTAGCTCATAAAAGTCCACGAGTTCGCTAACTATGAGAAATAACTGATATCAATGATGATCCTGTTCATAAATAATGAGGGCATCCATAATTTTGTTAATGTGAGAATGGATCGGCCGAGTGAAGAAGCCATGCGGGAATGGAGGCCGGACTTTGAATAGACGTATTCTCTTTATCACAAGGCGACTTTTGAAGGAGTAAGGACTATCGCACCATGGGCAACCAAAGGCGGAATTAGGATTTTGTGTTATGTCCAAGGCATCAGAATGATAAAAAGGAAAAGATGTCGGTTGCGCTAGCAGAAGGCAGAAGAACTGCAGGAGTAGAAGATGGGAAGACAATATAGGATCCCGAAATTAGTGCCGGTTGCGCATAGTGTCTTTAGTGTCGGTTGTCCAATTATCCCGTTGTACGATGATTGAGACCGCACAACCATGAAGTCCATCCACTCCGTTGTCGAGTGCTCTGCGTTTCCAATGGTCACCTGTGTGCAGAGGTGTCCCAATGGCCGAGTTTTATCACCGCTAAACCCTGTGAGGATCTGTGCTGTCTCCTCTAGCTCCTTCCTTATTTTCCATGGCAGCCGCGCGAAACAATGTTCGTTTAATATATTCGCTGCAGACCCCCCGTCGACGCACATGCCTTCTATAGTATGGTCCCCGAGGGCTATGTCAATTGTCAGCGACCCGACTCTATAGTCCATATTTGAAAGAATAGGGAATGCTATTTCTTTATCGTGCGAAAATTCCGCGACCACCTTTCTTTGCATGAAAGATTTTTCCCTTTCTACCATGTATATGGTTATGGGTTTATACTTTTGTTTCTTTACTTCACCCTTCTTCGTATCCGTGTTCTTTCTCTAGTCTCTTATCAAGTGGTTTAGCTTCCCTGCTTTTACCAGGCTCTCAATGTGCCTTTTCAATTGAATGACTCATCAGTAGCATGCCCTTTATCATCATGGTATTCGCAATGCTTTGTGTTATCCCGTTTATCTACTGGTCCCATCATTGGGCTAGGCTTTGAAAAACTTGCTCTTTCTGATAGGAATATCTCCCTGGAGGTTTTTTGTAGTGGGGTGAACTTGTTGTTGTTGTTGTTTCGCCATTGCTTTGCTGCTCCTTGGAAGTCCAACGTGCGACTGATGTTTTGCCCATATGATTGTTTCTTGGGCCCGTCTTGGTACTTGTAGCCTGAAGCCATCTGCCTGCTATCTACTGTTGCGGTTTCTCCTTGGATAAATGCTCGGACCTTTTTCATTACCCCGTTAAATGTTGTCGGAGTTCTGTCGTTCAACTTTTTTATTAGGTCCGGATTTGTGATGCCTGCGAGGAATCCAGAATTTTTAAGAATCTTCGGACAATCCTTAATCTGGTTGCATTCAGATTTGAAGCGCTCCATGAAGTCTTCGAGGCTTTCGTTGTGCCTCTGCTTCACTCTCGTAAGTGAAACCGGGCTTTTGTCGTACTTCTTCTGCTGCACATAATTTCTTCGGAACGCTCTCCGAAGTTCTTCAAACCCATGAATGCTCCTTCGCGGGAGACGGTCGAACCATGTCCCAGCGTTCCCGATGAGCGTTGAGTTGAACATGTGACACCATATGGCTTCTGGCCATTGCTCTATCCTTGCCTGAGATTCGAACACTTTTAGGTGATCATCTGGATCCGTCGTGCCGTCGTAGGTCTTGACATTAGACGACATGCGTCTTTTTTTGTTATCCTTGAAAGTAGTTATGCGTTCTGAAAACGCACTTCTTTTCTCTCAACGCCATGGTAAGGTCCATTGATCTTCACCTTGTATCCTTGGTCTTTTTGATGCCCTGAGGTGTTTTCTGTCGTAGTCAGAGGAATCAGAGTCCTCGGTGGATGAAGGGGAGACCCTTTTATGGTGGGGGTGGCGGTCGCTATAATTAGAGTCCGAGGAACCTTCACTTGAAGAGTTCCTCTTGCGCATCCTTCCGGTGCTCTTATTCCTTTCCTGAACTTACAGATCCTGAGATGAATCTCCTTCTAAGGGCCCCAGTCTTTTAAGGGCGCTGCGTCTACCAGCAGGGTCAGACCCTAGTCTGTCCTTCACGCTTGTTTGTCGATGGTCATTGATTGGTGTCATAAAACCGTCCTCTTCTCTTGAGTCCTTGAAACTGTCTGAGGACGATGCATCTTCAATAAGAGGCGCATCCGAAGGGGATGTTGGGATCTTAGTCGTTCTTTGCTTCTTTCTCCTCTCCTTTTCTAGCTTCCTTGCTAGGTCTTGACCCTTCCCTAGACTTAAATTCTTTATTGAAGTCTAGACTGATCCGAAGATCTCTTGTTGGATTCGCCCTCATTTGCGCCCTCATGAGTGGGATCAAAGCCTCATAGTTTTCTGCAACGTAGTCACTCATACTTTGCTTCGCCAAGGGGGGGATTTTTGTTTCAGCTTGCGGATCTATCACAACCCTTACGTCCAGAGCATCCTTGTGGCCTTGATTAGGGATCTCCTGAGAGGACGATGCATTCCCAACCGCCTGTGGGGTCGGAGTGACTAGAGGAGAGAAAGATACTTGTAGTCCCTTCCCTCCACGACTTGGGTTATTAGGTTCAAAGCTTGAGTATGGACCTGTTGGCTTCTTGGATCCTCCATTTGGCGGGGGCGGGTTTGCGCCGCTTTTCGTCATCACTTTAGAGCTTAGTGTGGGTCCTACAGATGGCGCCAACTTGTTGATACAAAAGTTGGAGTAGACCGGGCTTGACCCAAATTAGGCTTAATTTGGGGTCTTGTGGACTCTGGCCCTTACACCAAGTGAAACTTACTTTGAGGACCCTGCACACTAAACACACACCGTTAGGCTTACCGTGAGTTTGTGACCCACGATTAGACTCCGGTGTGAGAGTAAGTAATCGATTTGAGTATGTAGTGTTTAGGGTATTGTGTGTATCGTACTTTTATGGAACCCATGGGGTTCCTTTTATACCCGAGAGAGTCCTGGCTGGGCTCTCCTATCCTTGCGGCCAAAGGAAGAGATAATGACCTAAAATAGTTTGATCTTTATCTCATAACCAAGGTAAGTTTATATCTCGTTCCTTTAGGCGAGTATATCTATATGATAGATTATATTCTTGTCTGATCATGTCGCGCTGCGACAAGGACCTGGCTAAGTAATTAACCTTATGTGCGACAACGGCTTACTGGGCCTCCTGGGCTTGCGCGCGCATCACATAAGCATTCAATCCATTCTTGATGGATGCGGGTAGTACCTGTGGGTCGGGCTATCCAGTCCAACTAGGGACTATACGTCATCATCCCTCAAACACTCTAATTTTGGGTGTTCCTATTTCCTATTTTAGGAGTGATCCATACTTATTTGGTTTTCTAGAAGCTTATGCTTCAAATTGTCCATGATGCCTCTATAACACCTACATCATTCAAAACCTAAGAATGAAGATGTTTGGACTTCATAGGAGGTTGCAAGACTTCTTGCTTACTTTGTTCTCCATGCCTTCACCTCCTAGGAGATGAATGCTGATTTTCAAAAAATAAATGCTTTTAAAAGAAAATCAAGCCAAGGAAGACTACATATCAAGAACTAGTTTAGATAACTTTGTAATAGTTAGTTGTTGTTTCATTTCTTATATTTCCTTTTCCTTCATGAGTTTTCATGAGGATGCTTTATGGATTTAGTATTTGTGTGTTTTAACCTATGTGCTCACACTAATCAACTTCAATTTATTTCAAATTGAACCTTAATCTATCACAACCTCTAAAACTTGACTAAAATTGGATCAAAATGTTATCTAAATATTTTTCACCCTTTGTCAAGACACTCTTTGTGAGTGTGTTGCCTTTTGTGCAACCAAAGCATAATCTAGTGCTAAAAGAGGTAAAAATCCAAGATTTGTAAAATTTTGAAAGAGTCCTATTTTTTCTCAAAACTTTGTAAAATCGAATTTTCAAGTCCACTGTATGCGGCTCCTTAAAAGTCGCACGACTCCTTATATTTAAGGAACCGCAGGTTCTTTTAAAGAACCTTGGACATAAAGCCTACATTTGGCGCTTGTTTTTGTTCTTTCTTCTTTGACCACAGTCTTTTTCAAATTCTTTGTTTGCCAATTTTGGCTAAACATCCTTGAAACCTTTTGGTTTCATTTCAAATATTTGCCTTGTCTACTTTCTTTAAATTCTCTTTTTTTGGTAGTTCTTCTTCTCATTCCTTGCAATGTCCAACTCTTCTAATCTTAACCTTGACATCTCTTTGTCACAATCTTCTAAGCCTAAAGCCTCTTCTTCAAATTTTACCAAGAAACCGAAAATCTCGGTTCGACTCGTTTGGATCAAGAAGAACAAGGATCATCATCATTCCTCTTCTCCCAAACCTTGCAAGACTTCCTCTTTCTCTCCTAGTGTGTATCGGAATGAGACTTTCTCAATCGATCCAATTACCGGAGAAAGAGAAGCTCTTCCACCACCACCTAAACCTTGCAACATACCTCATCTCAATGACCTCTCTTTTTTCCCAAATCTCACTAGGCATTGTGAAAACATTTCTTATCCATTATCTCCCTCTCCACCACCACATTCTCATCTTGATGGTCCTCCCCCATCTAACGACTTTGTTTTGCATCATGGAAGCTCGTGTGCTTGTTGTCGATTTCAACAAATTAAACTTGCTCATGTGTATGACAAGCTAAATTTTCTTGAATTTCTTCTCACTCGACCTCCTCTCAAAGTATTTGTTCCTGTGAACAAATCTTCGAATAATGCCTCGTCGTCTTATTTTTCCAATTAAAGCACATTTTGTGCTTTATTTGTTTGAGTCAATAAAAACTTAAGCAATGTTGGAGGATTATCACTACTAGTGTAGATTATGCTTATTTTGTTTATTTTCCTTATTTGTTGCTTTAAATATTCATATTGTGTGTATGAATATTTCTCTTGTATGTTCTTTAATATACAGCTTTTAATTAGAAAGATTGTTCGTTGAAATCGGTTCAATTCGAATTGACTACTGGTTCAAAGTGCGACTCAATCGTCTTTTGGTGAGAACAGAGGTTTATCGTTGTAGTGTGATTAAAATGCAAGACTTAAAAGTAAATGACGGTAATTTAAATCTAAAACTAATTAAACGTAAATGGTGCAATGTTAAAAACGTTGAAAAGAAAGTTAATTAAATGACAAAAATTAAAGCGTGACGAAAATTAAACTTGACAATGTAATATAATTTGAAAACTTAAAAATAAATCAAGTAAAAATGCGGGAAAACAAAATTTAAATACTAGGAAAAATAAAACAAGAACACGAGTCCGATCACACTACGATCGCAACCAATGAAAATGGTTGGATCGTACCCTGATCGCGCTTGGTGATCGTAGCCACCGATCGTAACAATCGATCGTAGCTTAGATCGTGGCCAAGTGATCGCACTCAATGCGATGGAAATAGGATGGATCGCAGTCTATGCGATGGAAACACCCTATCGCACCCAAAACAAACGCAGCCACGGATCACACTCTGGGATCGCACCCACGATCGCAACAAGTGATCGTGGTGTGGATGAAGGAGTGTGATCGCAACAGACGATCGCACTGAGTGATCTAGGTGATGGATCGTACCAGGGAAAGGAAAGAGGGATCGCAATCAATGCGATCGAAGCCAAGGATCGTACCAAGTAAAACCCTCCTAAGATCGTAATGAATCGCAAAGCGTAAATAAGCAGAACTAAATAAGCACTTTAGCAATAAGCAAATTTCAAAATCTAAACCAACAACAATAATGAGACGAGACAGTAAGCAACAAATTTAAAGACTTTTTTCAAAACACGAAATAAGTAAACACAATAAGCAAACCTTCAGAAAGAAGAAACTTTTAGAAAACTAAGAAAAACAAATAAGCTTAGTACAAAACAATTCAATAAGATTGTCAAACTTATAGCATATCTCATACAAAAACTTAGATGAAAGTAAAAAGGTGAACTTCTTAATCAATTAAGCAAATGGATTAAGCAAACTTTACTTAATCTGAAATTTAAATGAACCAACAAGAAAAGTAGAAGGAAAATGATAAAAGTGAACTTGATCAAAGGTAAATAAAGATTAAAGCAACAAAATTAAGAACACTTACTTGGAATTAAAATAAATTAAAGTGCAAGACAAGTATTTAAAATGACATGAAAAGTAAATTTTGTAAGAAATGAAAATGGAAGAACTAGTGTCACTCTAGCCAACACCTCAAATGAAGAGGTGTGGCGTCTATTTATAGGGAGAGGGGAGCATGTGTTGCTTCCTTCTTTCCTTCTTTCTTTCTTTCTTTCCGTCTTTTCGTCTTCTTAATTCTCCGACTTTTTCGACGTTGTCTCGGGATTAATTAAACTCGTCTTGAAAATTCTTCATTAATAAGACTTGAGTTCCTCGGCTTTATTAAACTTTCGTCTTTAGACTTGTTCTTTGATAAATCTTCAGAATAGGTCTTGGACTTCCGTTCTTTTTCACTCTTAATTTCCTTGTTGGGAATAAATCTATGCTTATTTGTTACCCCTGCTAGTTGATTATTCGTACCCCTGCTAGAGTAAGTTCCCCCTGCTAAATAACAAAGGCAGGGGGATTGGTTCCCCTGCTGAAGTCAAAGGCCCTGCTGTCAAAGATAAACATGGAATAGATTTTTACGCTTTTCAGTTATTATTCCTTAATACTTTCCAAGTTTGTTAGTAGTGATCTTGTATGTGAGTCCTTGTGGCTATAAAAGGACTCACTAGGTTTGCATGCAAAGTGTGTCTTTCTCATTTTGTCTTTCATTGTCATAAGGTTTTGTAAACCCTAATACCATTTTAGGGTATTCGTATATCATTGATATATTAAAGTTCAACGTTCCAATCATATTGTTCTTGTGCTAAACATTATATTCCACATCTTGTTTAGTTACTTTGCTTTGCAAAGTTTATCTAGTGTTAGATTGAATTCTTTCTCTCTATCACAACCCTTAAACAAGCTATTAAGGTTTAAGATCTGACTTTGGGATCAACAAGTGGTATCAGAGCTTGTTGAGAAACTTTGTCTAAATCAAGAACAAAACCCTCATAGCAAACATGTCTTCAGACTCATCCTTAAACAACAACAACCACAATAACCTCAAGTTACCTATGTTGGATCCTGAAAAATTTGAATTATGGGAATTCAGAATCCAACAATACCTGAAAATGGAACATTATGTTCTCTGGGAGATCATAGAATTTGGTGATCAATTCAACAAAATGTTAGCAGTTGAAGAGGGCAAGGAAGAAGGTGAAAGTTCCAAAGGTAAGGACAAGAAGAAATATGTTGCTCTGTGTGATAAGGAAATACTGGCTAGAAGGCATGATGTCAGGGCTCACAGCTCATTGTTGTTGGCTCTGCCTGATAGACATCAACTCAGATTCAGAAAATACAAAACAGCTAAGGAACTATGGGAAGCCATAGGCACAACCTTTGGAGGAAATGAAGCCACAAAGAAGAAGAAGAAGAATCAAATGCTGGATGATTTTGCTTCTTTCAAAGCAATTGGTGATGAATCAATTGGAGCTATTTACAATAGGCTTCAAGATATGGTAGCCCAGTTGGAATTCTTTGATATCGAGGTGTCAAAAGAGCAGGTGAACACCAGGTTTCTTAACAGCCTCCAGAAAGAATGGTTTGTCTATAAGGCAATTTGGCAGAATAAGGATGACTTGGACAACAAGAACATTGATGACATATACAATAACTTAAAGGTTTTTGAACCTGTTGTCAATGAGATGAAGTCAAAAGGAACGATTCCCACCAACTCAAGTGGATCCACTGATTCCCCTGCTAACATGGCATTCATGTCACAAAGCAGTGGAATCTCCAAAAACAGTGGTATTGAAGCAGCCCCTGCTGCTTATTCCCCTGCTACCAGGTCTGGATCATCTTATGATGAAGAAAGACCAGCTACATTCAGCCTTGATACTGCTTGTGCTTTTATAGCATCTCAAGGGCCACAAGGATCTACTGTGTTACACGAAGACCTAAGTCAAATCAGTAAGCAAGGGCTAGAAGAGATGGATATCAAGTGGAATATGGCTCTGCTCAGCATGAGAGCCAATAGGTTCTACAAGAAGTATGGGAAGAAGATCTCAATCAATCCCTCTAATGTGGCTGGGTTTGATAAAACAAAAGTTGAATGCTACAACTGTGGCAAGAAGGGTCATTTTGCCAGGGAATGTAGAGTACCTAAGACTGGTAACAGCTACAGAAAGGAAACAAGAGATGATGATTCTGGTGCTAAAGCCATGGTAGCCATGCAGGGGATAGATGGAGCAAGTGGATGGGACTGGAGTGCAATGACAGAGAATGTGGAAAGAAATCAAGCTTTGATTGCTGAGGAAAAAGAAGAAGACTTTGCACTTATGGCCATGTCAAGTTCCAGCTCTGACAATGAGGTATATGATGACTCATATTGTACTAAAGCTTGTAGGAAAAATACTGAGTCTTAGAATGATCAAATCAGAAAGGTAAAAGCTGACTACATCAATTGTGATAATGATCTTGATAATTATAAACGTGCTTTAGAACAGTTAGAGTCCACCATAAGAGAGTTTAAGCAAAGATAAAGTGATTATAGGGATCACATTGTGATTCTAGAAAGAGATGCTAAGGAGAATAACCAATCTATAAAGGAATTGACTGCTGAACTTGAAATTTTTAAAACCAACAAAAAGATAGATGATGAAACTGTTGAAAAATTTGGAAAAGCTTCAAAAGAATTAACCAAAGCAGTTGAAATTGGTCAATCTCCTAGGGACAAAACAGGGTTTGGGATTAAAAATGAGCATGCTACCATACCACCACCCCCTGCCAACATCCATGCACCTTTTCCTAGAAAAGACCTGTCCTGGACTGGTCTCCCCTGTTTTCAAAAACAGGATGACATTGAGTTTGACTTGAGTGCTTATATACCTAATAATCTTGATACTGAAGAGTCTCTAGTAAAAACTAGTGTTATTAGGGACTTTAAAAAGGAACAGGTTGCTTTAAAACAATGGAAAATTGATAACCCTGTTCTATTTTCAAGAGAAGGAATTTTTGGTAGTGATTCTAGTTCTAAGAGTAGATCTCCCAAGTCTAAGACCAGATCACAGTCCCCTAAGTCCACCATTAAATATGCTGGTATGTACAGGACTGTAAGAGGTAATCAAAGAAATTGGAATGACCAAAAGTCTCATCAATTAGGAGAAGACTTTGTGATTAACACCAAGCCCTGCTTCACATGTGGCAGTTTTGAGCACACTTATCAAGAGTGTAAGGCACCAATGGAGATGGTGGCTGCAAATCCCTTAAAGGATATGCAACCTAAAACCATTCTTCTAAATGCAGGGGCAAAATCCTTTTCCCCTGCCAAGTATGTTGCCCCTGCCTTGAGAAACAGGGTGACTAATAAATATGTTGTTCCTGCACTTAGAAAGGAGAATGATGTTCACACAAAGCCCAACACCTCTGTGACCATCCCAACACCTTATAATGCATATAGATCTAGCTCTAGACCTTACCAACACATAAATAGATGCCAAAACAAAAGATGGGTTCCCTCTGCTAAGCATAGGGATTCCCCTGCTAAAAATGGGGTATCCCCTGCTAACAAAGTTTTGCCTCCTAGGAGCATGGGAAGATGGGGAAAAGCTGTGAAAGCCTCAGCTCGTTGGGTTTGGGTACCCAAAAGGGGTACTCGATCTAATGGTGTATCTCTAGTTTTTGATAAGCTATCCTACATTGATACACGAGGTAGATCCAAGTCCGTAATGGCTTGGGTCCCCAAGAAAAACTAATTTGTTTTTCTTTTTGCATGTGACAAAGAAGACAAGGGATGATAGAGCATATTGGGATAGTGGATGCCCAAGAAGTATGACTGGACAAAAATCTTACCTGTCTAACTTTGTGCCCCTGCATGACAATGATGGTGTTTCTTTTGGAGATGGACATGGAACTATAACAGGAAAAGGAACTATTGTCACCAATGGGATGACCTTTGACAATGTCTACTTGGTGAAAGAACTCAAGTACAATCTCTTCAGTGTGTCACAGATGACTGATAACAAGAATTTTGTCTTGTTTACTGACACTGAATGCTTGGTGTTAGGAAAGGAGTTTGTCTTACCACCAGACACTTCTATTGTGCTCAGAACACCAAGACAGAACAATATGTACACAATTGATCTCAAGGACATATCTCTCCAAGACAATGAAACATGTTTCATTGCCAAAGCCTCAGTAGATGAATGTAAGAAATGGCATAGAAGACTTGGTCATCTTAATTTCAAGAACATGAACAAACTAGTAAAATATAATCTGGTTCATGGTCTTCCTTCCAAGTCTTTTGTCAATGAACATACTTGTGTTGCCTGTCTGAAAGGGAAGCAACACAGAGCATCTTGCAAATCAAAAACAAGTATGTCCACCACCAAGCCATTGGAACTTCTACATATGGATCTCTTTGGTCCTACTTCTGTGGCAAGCATAATGAAGAAATGGTACTGCCTAGTGGTTACTGATGATTTTTCAAGGTTCACATGGACATTATTTCTATTTCAGAAGAGTGACACAACTGATGTACTCATTGGGTTCATCAATCAGATTGAACTATCAAAAAGCATGAAGGTAGTCACCATGAGGTCAGACAATGGTGGTGAGTTCAGAAATCAGAAACTGGACTCTTTCTGCATAAACAAAGGAATCAAGAGGGAATTCAGCATTGCAAGAACACCTCAACAGAATGGAGTGGCAGAAAGAAGGAATAGGACACTCATTGAAGCTGCAAGAACTATGCTGTCTGATTCCAAACTTCCAGTTATCTTTTAGGCTGAAGCTATATCCACTGCTTGTTATGTACAAAACAGGGCCTTGGTGGTTAAGGCACACAACAAGACCCCTTATCAGTTGTTCAATGGAAGACCTCCTTTAATTGACTTCTTCAGACCTTTTGGATGTCATGTGATCATCTTGAACACTATTGACAATCTGGGTAAGTTCAGTGAAAAGGGTGATGATGGATACTTTGTGGGTTATTCATTAAACAGCAAGGGATATAGGGTCTTCAACAAGAAGACAAGCAAAATCACAGAAAATCTTCATGTGAAATTTCTTGAAGACAAACCGAAGATGTTCAAACAGGTCCTGACTGGTTCTTTGATATAGAAGTACTTTCAAAGTCTATGAATTATGTACCTGTTGCTTTGCAGAACACTAACATTTCAGGTACTCAAGAACCAACTGGTGCAGAGAAGTCACCCCTGAGGTACATGAATGTACCCTCATTGTTTCCTATTGAAGCTGATGTTCAATAAGATAATTCTTCTCTAGGAAAAGAACAGCCAATCTCATCCCCTGCTATGTCACCTCCTGAAAGCAGCGGAATGGCTGAAGGCAGTGGAATCCAGGATTCCCCTGCTAGACCAATTGCTTCCTCTTCTACAAAGGATCCTGTTGCTAATGATACTAATGATGCAGAAAGAGAATCCCCACTCATTTCATCATCTACACCCATAGCTGATGGTCCTATTATATCCAGCAGTGGAAGCAGAATAATCAAGAGTGGAGGTCCTAGTTACTCAGAGCTTCATTCTGCTTACCAGCACCCATCTCTAGGTCATGCTGTATCATTTGGAAGTTCCTTTGAGGACTTCTTTCCTAATCAAAATAGCCCCATCAATTCTGATTTGGAAGAAGATGAAACAGAAGTAATCATGCAGCCTACCTACAGAATCAATAAGGATCACCCTATCTCTCAAATCATTGGTAATCCTGAAGCCCCTAGACATACAAGGTACACAGCAAAGGAGCACAGCTTCATTGCTAACATTACCATGAAGTTCAATCATGACAACATGCAATGTTGTCTGTTTACTGCATTTTTGTCACAAGAAGAGCCAAATAAGATTTTTCAGGCTTTAAATGACCCAAGCTGGGTTGAAGCCATGCAAGAGGAGCTCTTACAATTTGACATACAAGAGGTTTGGATTCTGGTAGATTGTCCCAAATGGGCAAGGCCTATTGGGACAAAGTGGGTACTCAAGAACAAAAAGGATGAAAGGGGAATAGTGGTCAGGAACAAAGCAAGACTAGTGGCACAAGGGTATACCCAGGAAGAAGGAATTGATTATGAAGAGGTATTTGCTCCAGTCGCCAGGATTGAAGCCATTAGATTATTCCTTGCTTATGCTTCATTCATGGACTTCACTGTTTTTCAAATGGATGTGAAAAGTGCCTTCCTATATGGAACCATTGATGAAAAAGTCTATGTTATGCAACCTCCAGGGTTTGAAGACCCAGAACATCCAGACAAAGTATACAAGGTGAAAAAGGCTATGTATGGACTTCACCAAGCTCCCAGAGCCTGGTATGGTACTCTCTCTAAATATCTCTTAGACAATGGATTCAGCAGGGGGAAGATTGATCAGACCCTGTTTACCAAGAAACAAAATGGTGACCTTTTGCTTGTACAAGTCTATGTTGATGACATCATTTTTGGATCCACTAACTCTATGCTTAGCAAAGAGTTTGCCAAACTGATGCAGGATAAATTCCAAATGAGTGCCATGGGAGAACTAAACTTCTTTTTGGGGTTGCAAGTTCAGCAGCGGAAAGATGGGATATTTATCTCACAAGACAAATATGTGGCTGAGATTGTGAAGAAGTTTGGCATGTCTGATGGAAAGAAGGTGTCTACTCCAATGGACAAGGATCATCCATGGGGTAAAGATGGTCCTGGAAAGCCTATAGATGTCAGGAACTACAGGTCTATGATTGGGTCTCTTATGTATCTCACTGCTTCAAGACCTGACATCATGTTTGCAGTCTGCTTATGTGCAAGATACCAGGTGTCACCAACAGAGTGTCACTTATTTGCTGTGAAAATAATTTTTAGGTATCTAAAGTGTCATCCCACCTTAGGACTTTGGTATCAAAAGGAGTCACCATTTGAGTTGATCGCCTACTCAGATAGTGATTATGTTGGGGACAACAATGATAGGAAGTCTACAACAAGGGGATGCCAATTTTTGGGAAGCAGACTTATATCTTGGCAATGTAAGAAGCAGACTATTATGGCCACATCCACAACTGAAGCTGAGTATGTAGCAGCTGCTGCATGCTGTGGTCAAGTGCTTTGGGTGCAAAATCAACTACTTGATTATGGGTATAACTTTCTTAAAACCAAGATATTCATTGACAACAACAGCACCATTTGCATTATTAAGAACCCTGTTTTTCATAACAAGACTAAACACATTGAAATTAGACATCACTTTATCAGAGATTGTTTTGAAAAAGGACTAACTGTCCCTGAGAAAATTGATACAGAACTTAATGTTTCTGATCTTTTAACAAAAGCTTTTGAAGTAGGGAGGTTTTAGTATCTGGTTGCAGGTATTGGAATGGTTACCCCTTAACAACTGATGTCTATTTTGTCATGTATGATCAGGGTTGCTTCACTGCTGTTGTTGTATAACTGTTAGTCCATTTTTCCATCACTTTTTATTCCACTGCTTTTTAACACAGATTCCCCTGCTGGGGGTTTATTCCCCTGCTAAGAGAATTTTTCTCTTAAGCTAGGTTTGTTCTTTTTACAAAAGTGGTTGTATGTGGTTTTAGACTAACAATGCAGAGGTTCATATGGTGCATTCTATTCTCATTGGTGAATCAGGTATATACTCTATGTTTCAGGGGAGGTTAGGTCACACCTTTAGGACTCAGGGTATCCTTAGGATACTCATATATGATCTTAGATCATATCCACTGGTGAGTGAGGGTTCAGGGTAATGAGAACTTGCTGCAAAGCTTGTCAGAACTCTGAAACCTTGAGGCACTATAATGAGTGCTTACATTTCTCTATTAAAACAGCTTACTGTTCAAATACAGATGTGTGGCACACATTGCCAAGACTGACTGACCTTAGGTAAGGAGCAAGGTAGGGATGGTGACCGGGGTATGCATGTTTTCTTGGGTTAACCTGGTGTAGGGTGACTTATGTATTGACTTTTTGTACTGAGACTATTGATGAATAGAGGACTCTTGAGTTTCTATGTATCTATCTTGTGTATACAAGTGTGTGCATTAGAGCAGAGCTAGTTAGCCTTGGTCTCTCCATGACTAGTCCAATACCCCTAGGAAAGTTTCCCCTGCTTTCATCTTTTCATTCCCCTGCTATCATAACATTCCCTGTTTGACCGTTGACCGACAATACCGTTACCCTGTTCATAGCCGTTGGGCCTGCTTGCACAAATTTTGGTTAGGGAATATTTTATTGTTTTTAAAAGATATTTAAGGCGCTTTCTTCGCTGATTGGTAATCTTTTCTTTATTATTTCAAATAAATTACTTTTTTATCAAGATTTATCTTTGATATTTTTGCAATTTGAAAATTTTGGTCCAATCACAGCTCTTCAATTCGCCTATAAAAACTTAATTCCCTTCACCAGCAGGTCCATCTCTCTCTCTCGACTTAATCCCACCTACCTCTCACCTTTATAAACCTTTAAACTATTTTCAAACTTTATCATGACTCTCAAAATTGCTGCTAATCATAACCAAATCGCTTTGTTACATGATGAACCAGCCGAGTTTGCTGATGGTGTGGCCTTTCTAAAGTCATCATACTTTAGAGTGGCCCTTCTCATCAATCCTCGAATCTATACCTCACACATTCAGCAGTTCTGGTCTAAAGCCATGACCAAAACAGTGAATGGAGAGGTTACAATTCAAAGCACTGTTGATGGTCCAAGGTGATTACACTTGCCTCCATCAGGGAGAATCTTCTCCTTGATGATGAGGATGGGATAACCAACTTTTCTGAGGCTGAAATTTTTGCAGGTCTTGTTAAATTGGGGTACAAACTTTCTAAAAACCAAAAATGTAAGTTTGCTAATGGCCAGTTTGCCCCTTATTGGAAATATTTGATTCATACAATTTTGCAATGTTTGTCACCAAAAACCACTGCTTTTAATGAGTTTGGTAGTGAGATGGCTTCTGCCCTGATCTGCTTTGCAACAGGGAGGAAGTATTGTTTTTCTCAAATGATTTTTAAAGGAATGGTTAAAAACGTTTCAAGCAACTCAAAGTTTTGTATGTACCCAAGGTTTATAGAACTTCTGCTGAATATGAGTGATCATGGTCCAATTAAATACAAAAACTATTTTTCAGCAACCAAACATACCACCAAACTATTCACCACACTCCTTGCACCATCACCCCTGTTTTCTGGCAAGATCATTCCACTCACTTCAATTATGATGAACCAAATCAGACAGGAAGAAGCCAAGAATCAAACAGCTAAACATCACCCTGCTGATTCCCCTGCCAAGAACCTACACCCTGCTAGTCCTTTACCCCCTGCTGATCCACAACATGAAAGGTGATCTAAATCCAGGTTTGCCAGGTCTCCCTTGCCTGGTGAATCTTCACAAGCAGCAGAGAGGAGAGTCTCCAAGGGTTTGGAGCAACCTGAGGGTTTGGCTGCCACTACTGTCTCATCCTCAAGGGGTGAGCAGGACAGTGACACCATCAGTAAGTCCTCTCCCTCACTCCATGATATCTAAAAAGGGGAGAAATCCCCTTCTAGGATTGAGAGCAGTATGAAACCTTTGACTAATTTGGAATTGATGAAAATGTGTATGAGTCTGAAAAGGCAGAATGCGCAACTGGTACAAGATGTCAAAAAGCAAGGCCTGGTTATCAATAACTTGGAAACCAGACTTGCTACTCTTGAGGGGAGGAGAAAGCCCAGACTGATTATTTTAACAGATGAGGATGCTTCAAAGGGGAGGAAGTTCCAAATACAGAAGAGTCTACTGAGTACTATTCATATCCTGGTGGTGTACATGGAAAGATAGCAAGTGCTAAGAAAGGAATGGAGAAAGGAAGTGTTGATAAGGGAAGTGACAAAGGGAGTGCAACCAAAGATATTGCTCAAACATTGCTCACCATGGGCAATCCAGAAGAAGCCCCTGCTTCAAAAGTTTCCCCTGCCATTGCTGATCCCACTGCTGTAAGTCATTCCCCTACAAAGAATATTACTCAAACTTTTGTTAGGAAGAACAGAAAGCAACCAGCTCAGAAGGGGATTACAATCAAAGAACCTGCATCTAAAGTGAAACCAGCACCAGCAGTGGATCTAAAAGACAAAGGAAAAGGAATCATGGTGGAACAGCCTAAGAGAAAATACAAGCATCTAACTCCTGAACAGCAAAGGGCTCAAGAAGCACATGATGCACAAGTAGCTCTCAGGCTACAATAAGAGGAGATGGATATGTAGGACCAAAGAATGCAAAAGATGAGGCCCAAAGATATGCTTAAGAAGGTTGAGATTATGCACAGAGAACTAGATGACAGGGTACCTCATGTTGGAGAGTTTCTTGATCAATAGGAAAAGGAGTTGATAAGTGCTCCTTTGGAAGACAGGTATGAGTTGACTTGTCTTGTTTACAAATATCAAACTGAGTATCTGGAAAGAAGGGCAAATCAAATTCAGAGAGAGAAGTATTTGACTTCAGAGAAAGGGCAACTTGAACACTACAAAGTTTTGCTTAAGAGACATAGGAAGTGGAAAGATGGTGACTTCAGAGATATGAGTTTTGAAGCCATAAAAAGAGCAGTCAGACCAGTTCTAAGATTGTATGATGTGGAGGATTGGATGACTATCAACACTCCTGAGGAAGCTGAGTATCTTAGGAGACAAAGTGAAATGCTGCAGAAAGCTAGGGAATCTAAGAAAAGAAAAGCTGAAGGAACAAATTTGGAAACTACACAAGCAGGTGCATCATCCCAAGCAGGTGCATCATCACAAGCAGGGGCATTACATCAAGCAGGTGGAAGTTTTCCAGAAATTGAGAAGTCTGTACTTAATGTACAAAGAGCAGCCAAAAGACTCAAGAGAATGGAGAAAGTGGGCACAGTTACTAAGGAGTCTCAAAGGCCTTCAAATGATGAAATTGATAAACAGCTAATTCTGCAGGAAAATGATGATATCTCACCTAGTGAACTTGGAAAAAAGTTTGCTATCATAGAATATGTTGTTTATGAACACAAAGGGAGGACTTGGTGGAAGCTTACAAGAGCTGACAATACAGCACAAACATTTCTAAGTCTAGATGTCATGTTTCAAATTCTGGATAGTGAAGACTTAGAAGATCTATGGAAAATATTGAAGAAAACGTTTGCTGCAAAACCTCCTACCATGGATGGTGTGGAGAAGGATTGGGTAATCTGGGAGTGCATGCATAGGATGTATGAGCATGAGTTATTTGATCCTATATTTGATGTAGTGAATAAAGGAGATTTGTTGTATTGGAAGCTGTTTACCAATTCTGGGGTCTATGAGGTAGTGATGGAAGGTGTAAGTGTGTATCTGATCAATCATAGGTATTATCCCTTCTCTCAGGAGACCTTGAAGAAACTAGCACAGGCTAATTTAATTGTAGATGCTAAAACGCCTGTTGCTTATGATCTGGTAAGAATGGTTCATAGTCAGATTTGGCCAGAAAGTTTGTAAGCATCCTCATCAACTAGTATTTATTCAGAAACTTGTCTTTAGGGGAAAGCACAAGTTTAGGGGAGGATTGTTGGGAATAAATCTATGCTTATTTGTTATCCCTTCTAGTTGATTATTCGTACCCCTGCTAGAGTAAGTTCCCTCTGCTAAATAACAAAGGCAGGGGGATTGGTTCCCCTGCTGAAGTCAAAGGCCCTGCTGTCAAAGATAAACATGGAATAGATTTTTACGCGTTTCAGTTATTATTCCTTAATACTTTCCAAGTTTGTTAGTAGTGATCTTGTACGTGAGTCCTTGTGGCTATAAAAGGACTCACTAGGTTAGCATGCAAAGTGTGTCTTTCTCATTTTGTCTTTCATTGTCATACTTTAAGGTTTTGTAAACCCTAATACCATTTTAGGGTATTCGTATATCATTGATATATTAAAGTTCAACGTTCCAATCATATTGTTCTTGTGCTAAACATTATATTCCGCATCTTGTTTAGTTACTTTGCTTTGCAAAGTTTCTCTAGTGTTAGATTGAATTCTTTCTCTCTATCACAACCCTTAAACAAGCTATTAAGGTTTAAGATCTGACTTTGGGATCAACATTCCTGACTTCGTCTTTTGTCTTTTTCTTCGATAAATGCCCGTGAAAGCGCGTGTTTTCTCCCCTTTTCACATTTTCGTCCTAAATCACAACAAAACACAAACCACGCATAATTCCGACGTTTATGACATAAAATACACATTTTGGCCTGGTTATTATTGTAATTAAGTGGTAAAAGGATGGGTGTTTACACACCTATCAAATCCCCTACACTTGACCATTGAAATGTCCTCATGCAATGCATTAGTTACAAAGCACGTTTTACATTTTCCATCATAATCAATCCATATTGCCCTTTATTAAAGAGATAGAAAATTATAAACATTCAAAGGAAGAAAGTAAGTAAAGAAATCAAAGACATACCTTAGGGTTTTGGAAATGTCATTAATGATCATCATCCTCAATTTTTCACATTCTCCAAACCAAGCTTAAAACCGAGATCATTGTTATTATAAGTTAGCAATCTAACACGAACTCATGTGGGCCAATTATTCACTTAGACTCCCTTATTCCTAGGTGTATCTCTTATATTTTATTATTGTCTTGAATGATCACGAGGATGCATTGTTGACTTATTTCGATAGTTATTAAGGCTGAAATAAAGTGGGGCGATTTAATCAATAGTTAGCTAAAGGACAAAATCTTTTAAAACTGCTTCTCGGGACCTCATAAAGTTCATATCTCGGCATAACCCGCTTCGCGATTTGAGACCTTTCTCGGACCGATATTTGGCAGTGAATTCATACTTCAAATCTTGAGAGACGTTCATGAAATAATGGTCTTCTCTTCATAATAGGAATTTCTTCACTTGAAGTTTTGAGAGATTCTTCATATTTGGACCACGACTTCTTCATTTTTCTCCAATCTTTATTTGGGATTTTGATATACAACGATCCGCCTCCTTTTAGGACTTGGATCTATTTATCCTCATACCTTGTTAGGGCCTTTTTGGATAGACTTCTCCATGATCTTTACGGGAGTATTTGCTTTTCGTCGTGTGTCTCGATCCTTCATATTGATTTTTGATAAATGATTCTTCACATTACTTTGGATCTTTAGCAACAAATGTAGCCCTCATGCCTTGTTAGAGCCTTTTCGGACTCGCCAATCTTCGCATCCCGCTTCAATAAGTTATGCCTTGGCTATGAACTCTAATCATTACCGAGCAACTTTTAAACGATCTTGGGCTAGAAGCTAAGTAACTTTTTAAATCGTACAACCTTATTTATTGCAGATAAATTTATTAGCAGGCGATGGGAGAAAAAGCTTGTAGTTAACTCACATAATTTCACGAAAGGATACCAAACTTATAATTAACTCTATCATCTCTCGTTCTCCACAATTTAAAATCTCAAGGAATGAGACTCGTGGATGCTTAGCCTATTAAATCAAATTTTTGGGTTTTCGAGTCGTCTATAGGATCTTGCAAATTCTTGGACTTTTTCAAGTTTTAGAATTCGCATTTTAAAGTTCCCTTGATAAACGACTCTCTAGGATCAATTATAGGAACTTGCGAAAAGTTCTTGTTCTTAACCCGTGAAAGTTAAGACTTTCGCGTTTTAAAGCTCCCTATATAAAAGCCTAGCAAAACTTGACTTAAACACGTTAAGGATACTAGCTAGAGTAAAATTAGATAAGTAAACTCGGGTTGAGTCAAAAGATTCACAACGTTTAAAAATTAAAACCACTTTATTTAAAATTTATTCTAGCAAAGAAGGAAAATAACTATAACAAAGGAAAACTAATAGGCCAAAATAGATCAAAAATTTTGAAAAATGTTGAAAAATTGATTTTCCGGTTAAAATGAGGGCAAATACAAGGAAAAGACCACTTAACTTCGATAGAAGGCCCCCCATACACTTAATATAAACACTGTCCTCAATGTTTAAGCATGTGGAAGTAAACTCCCCTACACTTAGGACATTGTGGACTTTGTTTAAATCTTGCCAAGGAAAGGACAACTAAAGTGATTCCTATTTTAATATTAAAAAATATAAAATAGAGAATCAAAAGAGTTTAGGATAGAACCAGGAAGATGGGAACACGGAATCACGGATCGTCAAAAGTCATCAAGAATGGATCTTTGAAAGCTCGAATCCCTGCACATGATAATAAAGAAAACAACAAACACATACTAGGGTCTCCCCTACACTTATTATAAAAACAGAGAAAAAGGATAGATACTTGGGTTGCCTCCCAAAAAGCGCTTGTTTTTTGATAACCGAGTCGTGAGCCTGACTCGACCTTGATTAGCATAGGAAGAAGCTTGAAACACATCCACCGGGATCAAAGACATGGTTTTCGTCCATCAAATACAACAAGCTTAAGGCGAACAAGGCAAGCCAAAGAAGAGTAGGCAAGGTTCCCTTAAGCAAAGATGGAGCATGGTGGAAGCAAGGGTGATGAGGTGCAAGCATATCTTCATAAGTTCCAAAGATTTTTCCTTTTATTTCATCAGATGGATACTGAGATGGCTTAAAGATTCCAATACCGGGGTCGAACACCTTTTCCTTTAGGGTAAAATAACACTCAGGCTCAGCAGATCTTGAAGAAGATCCGATAATAAATCTCGCAATCTCATCCTCAGAAGGGGGATAAAGAGGAGTTAAGACATAAGTGTTGCTGATATCGGTGTCGGCCGGCTTCTTCTCTTTTGAAGCAGATTTCTTCATATCCAAAGTAGGATAAAGACCATAATCATCAAAGTCTAAAGGAGGAGCATCACTCTCATGAGGGAAGTATGTATTGAGAAAAGTAGAAAAGTCTTCCTCAAATGAGTAGTCATCCAAAGTAGGATCAAGCATGGATGGCAGAGGATCTTCATCATGTGAAGAATCACTCGAAAGAGTATCAGCCTCATCAAAATCATCATAAGTGGGCATGTCTGGATACTCAGAAGTAAAATCATCATAATCATCCCCATCGGAACTAGAATCATAAGCATCAAAGATCGGTGGAAAATCATATATGGGTGGAGGTTCTAAATTGGAGAGAGAATCATCCACATCATCTTGAAACAGTGGATTATCATTGCAAGAATCGAATAGAGGATTGTTGTAGACGACAAAATCATCGAGCACATTAATCATATTCGCCGATTCTCTTCCATAGGATTTGCTTGTAAGATTCCCCATTTCAAAAAATTGTGCATCATCCCCGACTCTTAAGATGAGTTCACATTTATCCACATCTATTAAAGCTCTTCCGGTTCTCAAAAATGGGCGTCCAAGTATTAACGGAATACGAGGGTCCATTTCATAATCAACAACGACGAAGTCGACCGGAAAAGTGAATGTGCCAACTTTAATGAACACATCTTCGGCGATACCAAGGGGGTAAGCGAGAGTTCGATTGGCTAGCTCAAGAGTCATCTTCGTTGGTGTAAGGTCGGGCAATGATAACTTTTTCCAAACGCTGAAAGGCATCAAATTTATACTTGCCCCGAGATCGGCTAAGGCAGTAAATTCGTCGGTTTGGTTAAAAGTACAAGGTAGCACAAAACGACCGGGATCTCTAAGTTTTTCCGGAAGTTCTTTAAGAAGGATTGCAGAGCAATTTTCATTCAAGCGAGTATTAACAAACTCGACCATCTTCTCCTTCTTATTAAGCAATTCCTTAAACATATTGACAAATTTAGGCATTTGTGCAAGAGCTTCAACTAGGCTAAAGGTGATGTTTATGCCGACAATCTTGTCCAAAAAGTTAGAGACTTGAATGTCATTCTTAGTCAAAATTCTAGCCTTGTTGAGTCGAGAAGGGTAAGGAATGCTTGGGTTGGGTGGTGGAGGTGGTGGAGGTGTAGAATGTGAAGGTTGAGATGTTCAAGGGTTAAAGGTAGAAGGTGGGGTTGGTGGAGGATTCTTCTTGGGTACTTCTTCATGACGAGGCGGAGACGGTAATGGTGAACTAATACTAGGTGTGGGAGTAGTATGGATAAATGGTGGTGGAGGAGGTGTAGATGGAGTAACTGGGGGCGGAATAGTTGGTCCTACAACGGTTGCTCCACTGCGTTTAGTAATAGCACTCACATTCGCTCTCGGGTTAGTGAC
The DNA here is from genome assembly GCA_025667525.1 of Glebionis coronaria. Classification (NCBI taxonomy): domain Eukaryota; kingdom Viridiplantae; phylum Streptophyta; class Magnoliopsida; order Asterales; family Asteraceae; genus Glebionis; species Glebionis coronaria. The sequence continues at coordinate 548,132,220 of CM046879.1, read as the reverse complement.
GGTGTTTGAAGGTAGAGAGCTCGAAGTAAAGGATTGAGTGGTTGGTAAGAAACTAGCCAGCATATTCTTCAAATCATTCGTTTGAGTGCTGAAGGAGGATTGAATATCATTTCGAAGCTCGGATCTAATGTCATTCCCTTGCTTAGTGATATCCCCTTTCAAATTGATAATTTGGCTTTGCAGATTCTTGATTTTCTCTCCTTGGGTTCTCATTAAAGCTTCAACATCATGATTAATGGGTGGTGGTTGTTGAGCGGGTGGGTTATAAGGATTAGAAGCTCGAGGTGGGATTTGGTTACTTCTAGTGTAGTTGTTGTGGTTTTGGTTTTGAGGAGAAAAACCAGGTGAAAGGTAGTTGTTCGACCGGTAACTTAGCAAATTTTGATCCACTTGAGGTCGGGCTTGGTAATTTTCCGGTGAATAGTTACCAGAAGCCGCATACACGTTTTCCGGATTGCCTTGAGTAGAAGGACAATCAGTGTATGAATGAGGACCGCCGCATGTCTCACAAGGAATGGCTACCGCTTTAACTTGTTGTTGTTGGTTTGTGGCGATGAGCAAGATATTTTTGTTCATTTCGGCCATCATGCGGGTGAATTCGGTCATATCGGGGTTTGCTGAAGTAGAAGAAACATTGACTCTCGTGTTGTTCCTTGAAGAAGCGGAGGAATCCCAATTTTTGTGATGAGTAGTCATGTTCTCAATAAGCTCTCTACACTCCTCGGGTCTTCTTTTCATAAATGTGCCACCGGCGGCTGCATTAATCGTATCACGATCACGAAAAGTCAAACCGTTGTAAAAAGTATCAATTAAGGTCACGGGGAGCATGTTGTGGTTTGGACATCGATCGATCAAAACATTCTATCTTTCCCAAGCATCAAAGAGAGATTCATCGGGTTCTTGCATGAAACCGCTGATTTGATTTCGAAGGCTCGTGACCATGGATGGTGGAAAGTAGCGCGACAAAAATCGTTGAGTCATGTCGTCCCAAGTATGAATGGAATTCTTCGGGAGACGATCAAACCATTTTTCGGCGTGGTGTGATAAAGTATGTGGAAAGAGTTGAAGGCGAAGAACATCCATAGTAGCACCGGGCAACTTCATGCTTTGGGTAATAGTGATGAATTTGTCGAGGTGCTTGTTGGCATCATCATAAGGCAATCCGCGGAATGGATTAGTTTGCACTTGTTGGATCATGTGATGCTTCAACGAAAACTCCGGAGCCGTGATTTGCATCGGCGCAATCGGTCCTCCTCGTCCAAACATTGTGGGTTGACAAAGCTCCCCCATTGTCCGAAGATCGGGCTGTGGAAGAACATTGTTGTTGTTATTGTTGAGGTGCGGTGGGTTATTATTGTTGTTCACACCTGCCATAGCTAAATCTTCACGAGTCTCGGGCTCTGGATAAGTTGAAGATCTAGTACGCATACACCTGCGAAAGCAAAAGAAAAAGATACCAAACACAAAGAGAATATATATACACTAAGAAAATAAAAATAAAATCTTTTTAGATTTTTGAAATTTTTTAATTTTTATGGATTTTTAACAATTTTAATTTTTATGGATTTTTGGAAATTTTTAAGCAAGAAAAATAACGCTCACGAATGAACGGATCCCAAAAATCAACGCGTCTCTCACAGAAAACCGTTAATCTTTACGAAAAGAGCCGGCAGCGGCGCCATTTAATATACAGCTTTTAATTAGAAAGATTGTTCGTTGAAATCGGTTCAATTCGAATTGATTACTGGTTCAAAGTGCGACTCAATCGTCTTTTGGTGAGAACAGAGGTTTGTCGTTGTAGTGTGATTAAAATGCAAGACTTAAAAATAAATGACGGTAATTTAAATCTAAAACTACTTAAACATAAATGGTGCAATGTTAAAAACGTTGAAAAGAAAGTTAATTAAATAACAAAAATTAAAGCGTGACGAAAATTAAACTTGACAATGTAATATAATTTGAAAACTTAAAAATAAATTAAGTAAAAATGCAGGAAAACAAAATTTAAATACTAGGAAAAATAAAACAAGAACACGAGTCCGATCGCACTACGATCGTAACCAATGAAAATGGTTGGATCGTACCCTGATCGCACTTGGTGATCGCAGCCACCGATCGTAACAATCGATCGTAGCTTAGATCGTGGCCAAGTGATCGCACTCAATGCGATGGAAATAGGATGGATCGCAGTCTATGCGATGGAAACACCCGATCGCACCCAAAACAAACGCAGCCATGGATCGCACTCTGGGATCGCACCCACGATCGCAACAAGTGATCGTGGTGTGGATGAAGGAGTTTGATCGCAACAGACGATCGCACTGAGTGATCTAGGGGATGGATCGTACCAGGGAAAGGAAAGAGGGATCACAATCAATGCTATCGAAGCCAAGGATCGTACCAAGTAAAACCCTCCTAAGATCGTAATGAATCACAAAGCGTAAATAAGCAGAACTAAATAAGCACTTTAGCAATAAGCAAATTTCAAAATCTAAACCAACAACAATAATGAGACGAGACAGTAAGCAACAAATTTAAAAGACTTTTTTCAAAACACGAAATAAGTAAACACAATAAGCAAACCTTTAGAAAGAAGAAACTTTTAGAAAACTAAGAAAAACAAATAAGCTTAGTACAAAACAAGCCAATAAGATTGTCAAACTTATAGCATATCTCATACAAAAACTTAGATGAAAGTAAAAAGGTGAACTTCTTAATCAAATAAGCAAATGGATTAAGCAAACTTTACTTAATCTGAAATTTAAATGAACCAAAAAGAACAAGAAAAGTAGAAGGAGAATGATAAAATTAAACTTGATCAAAGGTAAATAAAGATTAAAGCAACAAAATTAAGAACACTTACTTGGAATTAAAATAAATTAAAGTGCAAGACAAGTATTTAAAATGACATGAAAAGTAAATTTTGCAAGAAATGAAAATGGAAGAACTAGTGTCACTCTAGCCAACACCTCAAATGAAGAGGTGTGGCGTCTATTTATAGGGAGAGGGGAGCATGTGTTGCTTCATTCTTTCCTTCTTTCTTTCTTTCTTTCCGCCTTTTCGTCTTCTTAATTCTCTGACTTTTTCGACGTTGTCTCGGGATTAATTAAACTCGTCTTGAAAATTCTTCATTAATAAGACTTGAGTTCCTCGGCTTTATTAAACTTTCGTCTTTAGACTTGTTCTTCAATAAATCTTCAGAATAGGTCTTGGACTTCCGTTCTTTTTCACTCTTGATTTCCTGACTTCGTCTTTTGTCTTTTTCTTCGATAAAAGCCCGTGAAAGCCCGTTTTTACTCTCCTTTTCACATTTTCGTCCTAAATCACAACAAAAACACAAACCACGCATAATTCCGACGTTTATGACATAAAATACACGTTTTGGCCTGGTTATTATTGTAATTAAGTGGTAAAAGGATGGGTTTTTACACACCTATCATTCTTTCATATTTTTGTAATATGAATGTTATGTGTGTTATTTTCTTTTCCACTAAGTTTTTATCACACGCATTGTTAAGGGTTGATCATGGTTAAAATTTACAATTGTCTTTGGGTGATTCCACCAATTTCTAAGTTTCTAACCCTTTGACATATTATCCCTTCAATTGGTATGGATGTTTCTTTTCTACCTCTATTCCACCAATTGAACTTTGATTTTGTCAAAACACCCTCCTTGGACATTCTTAGCAAAAACTTACTCTAATTTGAGATTTCTTCTCTTCCTTCCTCTCAAGTTACTTAGTAGGTAGTGACTATATATACATTGGTGTTTCTTTTCTCTCTACTAACCTTTGTGTAGCATGTCACCTTAGCTCATTCACTTGGTGCCCCAAGCTAGGGGTAGTAAACACCAAAGGGGAGCTTCTAGCAAAGTCAATTCTTCTCTTCTTTAAAGACTTGTGCTAACCTTTATGCTTCGACAAAGGGGGAGAAATGATAGTATAAACTCATTAATAATTCGAATAATTTTGGATTGTACATAAATGAGTTTATAGTTTGTCGTAATAAAAAAGGGGAGATTGTTAATGCAAAGTAATGTCTAAAAACATTATTAGTGTTAACTAATCTTTCTTAGTTTTGATCACGACAAATTAAAAAGACAATTATCGTCAAATACAATCATAAGACGAATTATCTAACAAACACTATCATCAAGGCAATAATCATTTAAGTATTGCACTAACATATCTTAATCATGTTTAGTGATCATAAAAGTGATTAGTCCTAAACTTATGTTTTGTCATATGTGACAAAAGATTTTTTAATAAACTTTCTTTTTAAGAAAATGTTTTATTAAAATGGAAAATATAAATTTGAATATGGCATATTCTAAATGCCATAGGAATATCCTTTAAAGGTAAAACTTACCTCAGATATTATGTAAAACCACAGCATTATCGTGTCTCTAATTCGATGATGAATTTTTTTTAGAGGGGGAGAGTTGTAAAACCCGCCTTAAAATCCTCGAAAATTAATTATACACAATCTCAGTTTTATTTAAAACGTGACGTAATTAATTATTTCAGAAAAATAATTAAAATTAGCTATTCAGATACTAACCGTTTTAAAAATCCTTGAACATTAATTATACACAGCCCAACTTAATTTAAACGTCACGAGGTTACGAAATTATTTACTCAGAATAATAATTTTGACAGGTCGTTCACATTCTTTCGCTATATCCGTACTATTTTACTTTTGATTTAAATTTGGAGGACGAAATTATATTTTAAAGATGGTATAATTACAATACCCCTAATTTACTAATGATATAATGATAATATTATTAAGTCAACTTAAATAATAAATAGTTAACTTAATCCATAAATGTGACGTAGTGTGGAAAGGCATACAAATCTTCACAAAAATAGAAAATGCGATTCTATTAATTACTTTGTCAAAACAGTTACTTTTAACATCCGAACTTAGCGGCTATTACTTGTGGAATTTCTTAATTAATCATTTATTATAAACATTGTAACTATGATTGTTAAACAAGAGAAGCACCCATGTCAATTCATATTTAGATATTAACGTGTACATCGAGATCGGAGTGAGTTCGGCTACCATTTATATCGAGGTTCAAGTTGATTCGACGGGTTTGTTCGCTGGAGTTTCGTCTTGGTGTTCACGTAAAGGGTTTATGTTCGCCGAGGGCTCATGTTTGTGTTTCGGGTTGAGTTTCGAGCATCTTTCGTCAAGACATAGTATTTTGTTGGTCATGTGTTCATGCTCAGATTTGATTTCAGTTTCGGTCTTTCCTGTTGGAGGTAATCACATCTAAATTTATGTCATTATACTTTAGTTCATCATAGACCAAATATATCTTGTCGTGAATCATGTTTCTAAAAGATATAAAGGATGGCTACAAGAAAGCTATTGCTTACATGAGTCTACTTTCGTCTTTTGAAAACGTCGTCGATATTATATGATCGTGGTTAAGCAAGGATGAGTCGATTGCAATCTTTAGCCTGTTCGGGCATTACAAAATATGTTAGTCGGTTTGTCATAAATGTTTTACTATGGAAAGTAGTGTTATAGCAAGCAAAGTAATGCCATAAACCAAGATGTAACTACGTTTTGTACATACACATCAAAGAGAATAGATTTTCATGCATGATCTCTTATAATCATGCAGGACCTTAAACCAAGTTTTACCTAGCTTTGAATTAATCTATTATAACGGTTAGGTTGCTAAAATAAGATAATCGGCTTATTAATATGCTTAGTTGATATTTATGGAAACTTTCTAATTTAGGAAACTTGCCATTTTTAGCAGGTTACTAATATCAGTATTATAATACCAGAATACAGTATAATACAATAATCAGAATACAATATAAAATATAGTAGTCAGAAGTACGAGATATACACTCATTAGTAATGTTATCGAACAGTCAGAACTTATAAGATTATATACAAATAGTAACACAAAAACAAAATAAATTAAACTGAGAACAGTTAAGATCAAATAAAATAAACGAATATCAGTTAACTTATTTGCATCTTTTACTCATGTAGCTCGCGTGATGTTAGAGTAGACTTTTGTTAGTTGATCTCAGTCGGTTCCTGGACACGAGGTACGGATTCTCCGTTCTTTCAGTAAGGACTTCCTTTCCTATGCATGATTAGGATTCCCCGTCTGCAGCCAAATGTTTTTCCCAGTTTATGTTTAAGCTTATCAGTAATCATGTTAATAACTAAGTAAATTGCCTGAGCATTATATACAAGCATGACCAGTTTATGTACTAGTTATGGAGGTACCGTAACCATGGCACTAGAGGCACCGGTGTTGTGACTCACATGCAGGAGAGTGATATCCTGCATCGTCCCACTCATGTTCAGTTTGGCCATTTTTATATGTATGTTTAGTGGGGCGTATGGATGCATCCTAGGCTTATCAGTTTACAAGTTATCAGGGTGAATGTGGTGTGTGCTCTACATCCTTCACATCGGAGCTGATCCCTCCACCCAACACAGTATCTAGAGGTCACCCCTCTACAGTTATTTAGAGGTCACCCCTCTACAGCATGACGAGGTCACCCCTCCAGTTATTCATGCACCGTTGTTACAACATATGACCTATATAAGCTCAGGTAATTAAAATACAGTAAATGCATGTTTTCAGATTTAACAGATAACAGTTCAGCTTTATTATTTATAAATCAGACCTTACAGATTATACACAGATTTCCGCTACAACATTACTTATCAGTCTTACAGCTCCAGTATTTTGTCATCTGTTTCATTTCAGTAGTTCTTTATCATGCTTTATATCCGTTCACTGAGCGTTATGCTCAGTCGTAGTTCTTTCATGTTCTAACGGCAGGTATACCAGGACGCTCTTAGGATTCTGAGAGCATGTGCATTGAATGGAAGCTATCTGGACTTCTTACTTTATGTACTTTTTACATTATTTTGCTTATTTGGACACTGTTTAGTCCTTTCCTTCAGTATTTTATTTTTTCATGTTTTGAGCTTAGGTTGGATTCCCGATGTTTGATTCCGGTATTACCGTTATGGTTAGTTAATGTTTTAGGACATTTACCTTATGCTTTGATGACACGCCGTAAATACACGTAACGGTCCACTTATCAAAGTGGGGTGTTACAATTATGGTATCAGAGCTATAGGTTCGACCTGTAGGCTCTAAAACTTGACCTATGACTAGTGGGTAGTCACTAGGAACTTCCCAGATTTTGGCGTTGTTATCTTTCATGTTTCTCATGCATTTATCAGTCAGTTTTCTTCATGTATCATTCAGTTTTTTTTCTTAAAATTTTGACTAAGTAAAAGGTTGGTACAGGACTGGCCATATTTAGTCGCATGTGCTTTTCTACGAATTTTGTTTTACCCTTGCCGTTCAGATTTTGTATTGGTAAACCGACCCATAGGCGTTTATCCTTACTCAGATCAGATTCATGTTTTCAGTCAAATATTACTTGGTGAACCAGCCCATATACATTCACCAATGTTCAGATCAAATTTTCATGCTTTACAGTCGAATGTTGTTTTGTGAACCGATCCATAGTTGTTCACCTTTGTCATATCATGACATTTTAGAAATTTTGACAAGTATGGATTGGACTACAGCCATCCATATTTAGTCCCAGATTGTAAATTTCTATACATGACAGTTCTCATGAAATTTTGACAAGTATGGATCGAACCAGAATCGCCCATACTTAGTCACATGTTTTCTTCTTTGAATTCTGTGGATTGAACTATAGCCATCCACACCAGTTGTTGTTAAACCTCAGTTGATCATACTCTTATGTTCTTTGTAATAATCCAGTTTACACAATCTCAAGTTGATGTCGTTTTCAAGCTGATTTGGTTTCATGTCTCCTTACGAGGGGTTTTATTTGCAGCAGAGTGATAATGTTTTCATACTAAGACACAAAAGGATTTCAGTAAATCCCGTTTCATGATAAATCATGTGTGGTCTTCATCGGTCATGCCTTTATGCTGACCATTGTTGAAACTCCGTTTAATCATACTCGTGAGCCCCTATACACCCAGCATTAAGTCTACGCAAGAATTACCAGGTTATCATGTTACTCATTTCAGTACAGTTTACTACCATTTAAATCAATTTAATTCTTTGATCATGTCAGACAAGCGACACTAGTATCGATCATCCCATAAAAAAATTTCCACCAGTGCCATGTACAGTATTCCATCTGTACCCCATGTACAGTGTCTTAGTTATACTCCATGTACAGTATTTCATGAGTACTCCACATACAATGTCTCAGATATGCTCCATGTGCAGTATTCACTTTGTACTTCATGTACAGTAGTCCAGGTGTACTCTAGGTACCCTACTTCATGGGTATTGCTAATCGATCCTCAGTTATCTCAAGCGTTTCCATTTGTTGATATTCTACCAGGTGTTGATGCTGCTCGTGAGTTGAAGATTTTACCAGATGCTGATGCTGCTAACACTTTGAAGACCTCACAAATGTTGATGCTGGTGATACTTTGGAGATCTCTCAAGATGCTGATGTCGTTCATACTATGAAGACTCTGCAGAACAAGGACGAAAACTATAAATTTGAAATTTCTGACAAGAATAAATTTCAACCATCAGACACTACCATTCCATTCCATACTTTTATCTTCTCAGCTAGCTGTCACACGTTACTCAGCTAACCTTTCATTCAGAAGAGTGGGAACCGGAACTCAGCCGGCCACTCAGCAGAATAGTTACATGAATCCCGGTCATGATAATGACCGTCATAAATTGACAAACAAAGCAGTAGTGACAACCACGTTGCTTATAATTAATCAGTCAGTAACCATCGAAACCCCGGAACGGACGTGACCAGAAATATAGAAGTCTGTAGTCTAATCGGTTCGCCAATCCTAGTAGTTACCAAAAATTCTCAGCCTTGTCCTGGTTCATCCACTAAAACACATGTCAAGACGACAGTCAAGACACAGGTCTCAGGTATCATTTCGGAAGACACATAGCAAAACACCAGTCATAGTATACGTCATATGAATATCTTCTCAAAGTACGAGTCAGATTCATAACACCAACATGCCTCCTAAAACAGGTCCTCATAAATTCAGGGTACCCTCCAAGGGGGTATACCCGTTATGTTATGCCACGAATAAATCAGACCATTACAATTCAGTTACCACCACCGGAGTATTATTTAGGTTAGACACGCAGTGTTCATTCTGTGAGGTTACAGATGAACAAAATCAGTGAAAGTTGTCACGTTTACTTCACGTTTTCCTATGTCGGCTTTATCTTAAATCATGTATTACCTACCTCTCAGCCAGAAAAGACTCCACAGTATCACCATATTTATAAAGGCTTTTTCTTACAGTTGAAGACGAGATTCGTCTGACTAACTCCTGATTTGTTCATTATATTTTGCCAGAAAAATCATTATAAATTGTTTCAGCTTTACAAGCACATGAATTATTATCTTATAGCTGCGAAGATTTCTAATAACCATTCATGATGCGACTTCTGAAATTCCTTAAATTCATGATCAGCAGATTATCCTAATGTTTCCATATGTCATTCCAGAAGGTTTTCTAGAAATTCCTTCCTAACGAAGAGACAGAGTTTAACATCGAGCTTGTCTCAAGGACAAAAACTGTTTTCAGAACTCTTTATCCTAGGGATTCAGCTAAGTTAAAAGAGTAGTAACAATTGCTGTAAGAGCTATCGGAACAAGGCTTTATTCGCCCTAGCGCACCACCAGAAGGTGTACCGTTCCTATCTATCAGAAAGAAGGCTGGTAACATGAGATCATATATCAACCACCGAAAACTTTACAAGATCACAATTCATAGTCAATGTCATCTCACGTATAGAAGGTTACCTGATCTACTACGATGTCTTGAACCCTTTCTAGAATAATTCTCGACCATGCTACCAACAGTGGTGAGAGAAGAACATGATGTTTTCGAGATTGCTGTTGAACACGTTATAGTCTCTCTAAAATTTTGACTTATACGTCTAAGTTCCCTAATGCCCCAGCTATAGTATGAAATTTATGGACAAAAGTTTTTTTGACTTCGCAGATAAAATCGTCAGTATGTTCTTTGATAACATCCTGATCTCCTAAATTCTGGAGAAGAACATGGGAATCATCTTTTCACGATCCTGCAGATTTTCTGATAGGATGAAATTATATACGCAGCTTTCCAGATGTGAGTTCCAGATGAACAAGGTAGCATTTCTGAGCCACCCTATTTCAGTAGAAGAAATTTCAGACAATCCTGCGAAGGTGAAGGCCATCACCTGATGGTCCCGACCGACGCCTATGATCGAAGTACCAAATTTTCTAGAACTTAGTTGACTACTACCACAGAAATTGCTGACAGTTCTTCCTAAAATTTCCCATGACTAGTCGACCAGATTTCCACCAAAATGTCCCATAATCAGGCAGAATTTTGATAGAAGCAGTATCACACATTGATGCAGCTATGTTCATACCCATATGCCTGACATACCGTAGGTTCAAGATTGAACGCCGTCGTGGTAGTGAGTTACTACAATCCTTTGTTATCAGTTACCATAGACTCAGACGAAGCATGATGCCATCTAAGTTGTTGTTAACCAATTAACCCAGCCTTCACGCCTTCTTTTATCCAAATAATTACGCATAATAAATCTGCAGGAAATTCAGCAATAGATCGTATGATTCCAAGGTATTTCACCAACAATCTTGTCAGATAGAAATTTGCATTCGCGAATCGCGCTCACGTTCATGTTCATGATCACGTATACGTCCGCATTCACGTTCACGTTTATTTTCACTTTCATGTTTACGTATCATTCGTATTGCGGTGCTGTTTCAGTTCATGTCTTGTGCTATCTCATGATTTAAGCTCACGTTAACATTCATAACATTGTTCACGTTCAAGTTCGTGTGCCATTTCGCGATACGCGTTTCACAGTTTATTACTAAATACGGTTACAAAAAGCTTGAGGAATCAGACTCAAGTTTAGCACAATTTTTCCATAACCAGGCAGACGTTTCACATCTCAGGCCATATCGTTTGGCATTTCCTTCTCAGTCAGTATACATTCATAATATGTCTGGTATCACGTTCACAATATGTTTCACATATCACGTTCACGATATATTACATGCCCAACATTCATCGGATGATCGCGAACCACGTTCACAATTGCTCACGTAGCACGTTCACAATTGTTCACGTAGTTCGTCCCTATATATTCTCAACAGCTTGCTCAGAGATATAAAGGTTATCTTTTTAGGATAATTGTACGTACCGTTTCATGTATACTACATGCTGCAGCTCATTTTATTCTATCAGATTCAGAAAATCCATCTTAAGTATGGAACCAGAAACTATTCAGCATCATCAGGATAGGGTCATCAGGACCAAGATTTTATTTATTATGTTAGACCTTTGAAGAAATCGTTTCGAGTGGGAAGCTACTCGAAACGGAGGAGTCCATCCGGACCTCTCATTCCTTTTCCTTTAATAAATCCAGTTAAGTCCTTTCAGCCATGTCACGTTTCATGATCATTTCAGTCATGTCAGGTTTATACCTATCAGCAGCATTATGTCTTAATTAGACGACAAATTATCCTTCAGCTTATTTGTATTTTCAGTTTACGTGTTCTTTTAGTTCTTAAAGCTTCATTAGCTTATTATCTTTAATTCGAGGACGAATTTTCCTTTTTTTTAGAGGGGAAGAATTGTAAAACCACAACATTATCGTGTCTCTAATTCGAGGACGATTTTTTTTAGAGGGGGAGAGTTGTAAAACCCGCCTTAAAATCCTCGAAAATTAATTATACATAATCTCAGTTTTATTTAAAACGTGACGTAATTAATTATTTCAGAATAATAATTAAAATTAGCTATTCAGATACTAACCGTTTTAAAAATCCTTGAACATTAATTATACACAGCCCAGCTTAATTTAAACGTCACGAGGTTACGAAATTATTTACTCAGAATAATAATTTTGACAGGTCGTTCACATTCTTTCGCTATATCCGTACTATTTTACTTTTGATTTAAATTTGGAGGACAAAATTATATTTTAAAGATGGTATAATTACAATACCCCTAATTTACTAATGATATAATGATAATAATATTAAGTCAACTTAAATGATAAATAGTTAACTTAATCCATAAGTGTGACGTAATGTGGAAAGGCATACAAATCTTCACAAAAATAGAAAATGCGATTCTATTAATTACTTTGTCAAAACAGTTACTTTTAACATCCGAACTTAGCGGCTATTACTTGTGGAATTTCTTAATTAATCATTTATTATAAACATTGTAACTATGATTGTTAAACAAGAGAAGCACCCATGTCAATTCATATTTAGTTATTAACGTGTACATCGAGATCGGAGTGAGTTCGGCTACCATTTATATCGAGGTTCAAGTTGATTCGACGGGTTTGTTCGCTGGAGTTTCGTCTTGGTGTTCACGTAAAGGGTTTATGTTCGCCGAGGGCTCATGTTCGTGTTTCGGGTTGAGTTTCGAGCATCTTTCGTCAAGACATAGTATTTTGTTGGTCATGTGTTCATGCTCAGATTTGATTTCAGTTTCGGTCTTTCTTGTTGGAGGTAATCACATCTAAATTTATGTCATTATACTTTAGTTCATCATAGACCAAATATATCTTGTCGTGAATCATGTTTCTAAAAGATATAAAGGATGGTTACAAGAAAGCTATTGCTTACATGAGTCTACTTTCGTCTTTTGAAAACGTCGTCGATATTATATGATCGTGGTTAAGCAAGGATGAGTCGATTGCAATCTTTAGCCTGTTCAGGCATTACAAAATATGTTAGTCGGTTTGTCATAAATGTTTTACTATGGAAAGTAGTGTTATAGCAAGCAAAATAATGTCATAAACCAAGATGTAACTACGTTTTGTACATACACATCAAAGAGAATAGATTTTCATGCATGATCTCTTATAATCATGCAGGACCTTAAACCAAGTTTTACCTAGCTTTGAATTAATCTATTATAACGGTTAGGTTGCTAAAATAAGATAATCGGCTTATTAATATGCTTAGTTGATATTTATGGAAACTTTCTAATTTAGGAAACTTGCCATTTTTAGCAGGTTACTAATATCAGTATTATAATACCAGAATATAGTATAATACAATAATCAGAATACAATATAAAATACAGTAGTCAGAAGTACGAGATATACACTCATCAGTAATGTTATCGAACAGTTAGAACTTATAAGATTATATACAAATAGTAACACAAGAACCAATAAATTAAACTGAGAACAGTTAAGATCAAATAAAATAAACGAATATCAGTTAACTTATTCGCGTCTTTTACTCATGTAGCTCGCGTGATGTCAGAGTAGACTTTTGTCAGTTGATCTCAGTCGGTTCCTGGACACGAGGTACGGATTCTCCGTTCTTTCAGTAAGGACTTCCTTTCCTATGCATGATTAGGATTCCCCGTATGCAGCCAAATGTTTTTCCCAGTTTATGTTTAAGCTTATCAGTAATCATGTTAATAACTAAGTAAATTGCCTGAGCATTATATACAAGCATGACCAGTTTATGTACTAGTTACGGAGGTACCGTAACCATGGCACTAGAGGCACCGGTGTCGTGACTCACATGCAGGAGAGTGATATCCTGCATCGTCCCACTCATGTTCAGTTTGGCCATTTTTATATGTATGTTTAGTGGGGCGTATGGATGCATCCTAGGCTTATCAGTTTACAAGTTATCAGGGTGAATGTGGTGTGTGCTCTACATCCTTCACATTGGAGCCGATCCCTCCACCCAACACAGTATTTAGAGGTCACCCATCTACAGTTATTTAGAGGTCACCCCTCTACAGCATGACGAGGTCACCCCTCCAGTTATTTATGCACCGTTGTTACAACACATGACCTATATAAGCTCTAGCAATTAAAATACAGTAAATGCATGTTTTCAGATTTAACAAATAACAGTTCAGCTTTATTATTTATAAATCAGACCTTACAGATTATACACAGATTTCCGCTGCAACATTACTTATCAGTCTTACAGCTCCAGTATTTTATCATCTGTTTCATTTCAGTAGTTCCTTATCATGCTTTATATCCGTTCACTGAGCGTTATGCTCAGCCGTAGTTCTTTCATGTTCTAACGGCAGGTATACCAGGACGCTCTTAGGATTCTGAGAGCATGTGCATTGAATGGAAGCTATCTGGACTTCTTACTTTATGCACTTCTTACATTATTCTGCTTATTTGGACACTGTTTAGTCCTTTCCTTCAGTATTTTATTTTTTTTCATGTTTTGAGCTTAGGTTGGATTACCGATTTTTGATTCCGGTATTACCGTTATGGTCAGTTAATGTTTTAGGACATTTACCTTATGTTTTGATGACACGCCATAAATACACGTAACGGTCCACTTATCAAAGTGGGGTGTTACATATTACTTCCCCACTAAAAGACAAAAGGGAGCGGAGTCTACTCCCACGGCTCCTTAAATGCCTATGTGGTTCCATAGTGATAAGGAACCGCGGGACAATTAAGGAACCGTGCTCCGAGAGCCGTTGGCTTTTGTCTCCTATAAATAGTGGATCAAATCTGCATTTTCCATGACCTTTTTTGGACACTCTTTGTGCCATCTTTCTATTTTCTAATTCCTAATCATTTGTAAATGATCACTTAACGTGTTAAGTATGTTTACTTATGATTACCCCCTCGATCTCCTTCTTTACCTTATCCAGAGAGAAGATCACTCTCACACTTGTGATGTGATTAAAGATGAAGTCTTGATGAAGATCATCCTCTCCTAAAGATCTAGTCATGTTCATCATTTGTTTTACTTGTGTCTTGTGTAGATCCAATGTATTTGTGTATACTTGGATTAGTTGTGTTAATCCATTGTATTAGTGAATACTTGGATTAGTCTTGTGTAAATGTATTGTATGTGTGTATACTTGGATTTGTGTTGTGTGGATCCAACTTACATGTGTATAGATATGTGTTATTGAGTTGTAAGAGTTGTGTGTTAGTTCTCACTAAACTATAAAGTGATATGTGGTTGTGTCTTGTGCATTCTCACTAAACTATAAAGTGATATGTGGTTGTGTCTTGTGAGTTCTCACTAAACTATAAAGTGATGTGTGGTTGTGTCTTGTGAAGTTCTCACTTAGCTTCAAAGTGAAGAGTCGTGAAGATTGGTTCTATCTTTCGATTAGAACTCGACATCTAGCCTTGTGTCAGAAAATGGTGAAGTAGGCAACATTGTGAAGATTGGTTCTAGCTTTCGATTAGAACTTGACATCTAGCCTTGTGTCGGAAAATGGCGAAGTAGGCGACGTTGTGTAGATTGGTCCTAGCTAAGATTAGGTCTCGACATTTAGCTTAATGTCGGAAAATAATGTAAGCGACGTTGTAAGGTTTTCTCCGCCAAGAAGGGAGCTTGAGGATATAGTGGAAATCTCGAGTAAGGTGTACTCGAGGAGTGGAGTAGGAACGAAGATAGAGCCTCGTTTCCAAACCACTATAAATCTTGGTGTCTTCCTAGGTTGCTTATTTCCCTTCTCTTTACTTACTTTCATTATTACATTAAATACAACAACTATTTGTTATTTTAATGCATTAGACTTGAACCTAATCATTATGCAACTAGGTTTCAAGCAAAAGGTAGTTTTGAGACAAACCTAATTGAAAAGAATTTTAATTAGGACATAAACCAGAGAGAAACTATTCAACCCTCCTCTAGTTTCTACAAGGTGTTATGTTGTAATTTATGGTACGTATATAGTGGTTTTCTGATGTTCAAATATGTTTGTAGTGTGAAGGTTTGATCCTTTTGTTGGGTGGTACTCTAACAAAATACGATAAGGAACCAGCCGTAGCGAAGCGTGGATATTCGATAAGAAGACCCGTCGCAGCGAAGCGCTGGTCTTCTATCCTTATTGTCATTCTCCCTTTGTCTCAAATTTATAGTCCCTTTTTCTATTTCGGACGTCCCAAAATTATTGTCCCTTTCCAGATATAGTTGTGGGTAATTTAACAACTTTACCATATTGTACCTAGTGGTATTATAAATTACAAAGTTTATTCAAAGGTTTAATTAATTGCATAAGGGTATAGTTGTCATTTTACAAAAACGTAAGAGTGAGAATGCTGTAATTATTGTTTTTTCTAAAATTATATGTTTTTTGTCGGGAGACAATTAATTTGAGACGAAGGAAGTAATATTTAACTTCAAAAAAAATTAATTTAAATATGATTTCCCCTTATAGTCTTTGCTCAAACTGTGCTCATGCACGGTTGATGTATATATTTTGTTGATTAATAATTACGATATAATTATTTTGAATAAAAATATTAAAAGAAATATGAAATTAGAAAAACGAGAATTGTAGTTTATGTTAATTTACACATGGCAAAGTAAAAAAACAATATAATTAAATATATACACATTATATGTTCTTAAAAACTTACAATATACATAAAAACGCAATAAAAAAAATAATTACTTAATTCATCATTTATTTTTATTTCTCTTGCTTGCACAAGCATTAACACTAGTACACCGAGTAAATCATATGTAATAGTGTGGTATATACAACAATCTAATTTCACTAGGACTATTGAGCAATGTTGGTCAAAGATAACCATTCAGTTGGTCAAGCTTAGAGCATGGGAAGCGATGGTTTTGAAGTTGGTGTCAAAGGCCTTGGCACAAGAAAGTGTTTGGCTTACCATTCCGACGTTGGTGCCATGCTGCTAGCACTGACCACATCTCACAAAAAGCTACGCCAAACATAGAATGAATCCCTTAAACCCTTTATATAGCCATATGCATTCACTTATAAGGTAAGTAATCCCACGTCCTAATGAAAGAGGTGTTCAACCAATTATGGTAACAAGGAATGAAATTCCCTTGTTTCTTTTTTGTTCGTTTTGCAATTAGGTCCTTATTGTTTACATGGTTAACACTAATTAATATATATTGCATATAATATATTAATTGTTACCGTTCTATGTATAACTTGCGTGTCTACATAGGTTGAGACATTTTTCGGACATATATAATTTTACATGTACGTATTCCAACGCCTCCATCCTATTGTGATCGATTCTAAGAAAATGGTCTTCATTATAAGCAATCTTTTAGGTCCATTGACAAGCACATTGCTTCCTTCTCGGTAAACTTCTACATTATGCATTGGAATTCATAACTTATGAATCCCGAAGAAGTAAGCTTTTTATTTGCAGGGTTGTTTTGAATAACCTTCCTCATTTTAAGATCTTAATCGCTCGAAGTGTTTATGTTGACACATTTGTGAGGAAGTTGAAACATCATCACATTTTCTTTAATTTTTTTTTGAACCGCAAAATTTCATTAAAACTAGCAAGTCGCTAGAAAATTACAAGGAGTAAACCACAAGAGGGTTTTGAATCCAATTATTCCAAGAGATAGAATACGAAGTACATCTAGAAGAAAACCATCTAAAAGAGAACTCTATAATCTTGTCGAATAAAAAGCTGCGTTTGAGCTTCTCGTTACCAAAAATTAATTCGTTACGAAAACTCCACAAGGATCAAAGGGTAGTGCTACAAATAACATCGATGATCTTTTTTGAATTGCGTGGCAAAGTGTCAATCCAAGAGAAAAGCTCAGGCAAATTCGAAATAGTTGGGATGGAGAGATCCCCCCATTTGAAAATCCGAATCCAAACTATTGAGGCTAAAGAACAAGTCCATAACGTATAAAAGGAAGTTTCAGTACCCGCATCACAAATAGGACAAACCAAAGAGTTTACCTCTATACCACGTCGACTGATATTCCATCTAGAAGGAATACAATCCCGATAAGCCCTCCAAACAAAAATATTTATCTTTTTCGGGATGATAGGATTCCAACGAGTAATGGAACCTTGATCTGGCAAAACCTCCCAATCAATCTGACATCGAGCACTTCTGACAGAGAAAAACTTGCCATCTATAGTACATATCCAAGAGTCTTCAGAATTGTTAAGCTTGATAGGAGAAATCAAATTTTGAAGAGCATCCAGATGAGAAGCATGATATCCAGAGAAATTGTTTCGGGTCCAAGCAAGACTCCACCCATCATTCCAATTATCACTTACCGAACTATCCTTGTTAGCAGCTAGATGGAAAAGCCGAGGAAACAACGCTTTAAGCGATGAAGAGTGTGCCCAGGAATCATGCCAAAAAGACGTAGTAGCACATTTTCTTTAGTTATCAAAGGAATCTAATTGTTTGGAGAATTTTGTTTGTTGAGCAAGGTATTTTGGTAATTGCTTGAAACGAGGTCCTTCTTCTCATGTCCTCTCCTTCGATCCCTTGTATTTGTACAAGGATACTAAGTTTCTTAGAGGTGTTTGTTTAGTCGATATTTGATTAATCTGGAAGTAGAGGAATGCATGTCATCTATCCTCGCATGAGTCAAGAAAAGTTATCATCGCATCACACCCGTTTGCCCATATTCAAAAGTTAGCTCTTTTTGAATCTCTATTCGGTTCAAACTTGTACGTTTTCTTGTTGTATATGTGACTTTAGATGTTGTTACATGTAATTCTCTTGTGTTTTTTAGGTATTGTTATAACGTCGAATCTTGC
Source organism: Glebionis coronaria (assembly GCA_025667525.1). Lineage (NCBI taxonomy): Eukaryota > Viridiplantae > Streptophyta > Magnoliopsida > Asterales > Asteraceae > Glebionis > Glebionis coronaria. The sequence goes on along the minus strand of CM046879.1, from coordinate 548,113,614 downwards.
AGTTATTGAATTCTTATTAATGACTATTTATGATGACAAAATTATATAAATACCTCAATAGACATTTACTACCAAATCGGGCTTCAGCCTAATAATTATCACTATTGATGAAACTTTTATAATTATCTGTATCCTTTTTAGCTGTTTAATTGTAGCTTAAAGTGTTTTCTATTTGATCTTCGTCTCAGATAACTTATATCATGTTTTCTTTAGCCTTTTGCGCTATCTAAATTCAATCGGCTTTCGATTTCTAATTTAACTGACGATCCAACCGATTTTGTTTTTCTCCTCACCGTGATAAAATTAGTTTTCAGTTCAACCGGTTGAACCACCCGAACCTGACAGTTACTTATTACCAAAATGGCAAAGTAGTAAATATATGACAATAACGTTAACAGAACATTTTCCCCCAAATCTTATACCGATCGATCGAAATTAGCCCTAATTTTCATACCAAAACCCTAAATAAATTGAATTCAATTCGATGGATACTCATTCATCACACTTACGCTCCTCCCAATCGCCGTCCCCATCCCACTCCGCCTCGGCCTCCGCCACGTCATCACTCCACAAACGCAAACTCACCGCGAGTGAAGACCACGCGCCGTCAAACGACGATTTAGAAAGCGTCAGCGTCCGTAACGAGTCTGATGACAGTGAGGAGTTTGAAGAAGACGTGTTGAATGATGACGACGAGGAGGAGGTTTACGACGATACGTCTATTCGAAACTTTACGGTTTCGCGCCTTGAGAGCAGTGGCGTGGGAGGTGGGGGGAGGAATGTGAAGGCGAAAGTTGAGAATAGTACGGTGAAAGTCGAGCCGAGTGAAGTTGCGAAAGATGCGAGTGGGGCGGTGGGGAAGGAGGAGACGGTGAAGAGTATTTTTACGGAGAATTTGCAGACGAGCGGGGCGTATTGTGGGCGAGAAGAGAGTTTGAAACGAGAGGTGGTGGCGGTTTAGTTTATTTATTATGATGTAATGTAGTTAATTATGAGTTTTTAGTTTTTGTTTATCGTTTGGTTTTTTGTATATGCAGGAGGAAGCGGGGAAGCTGAAGTTTGTATGTGTGTCGAATGATAAAAATGACGAGCATATGATGTGGTATAACAGAGTTCTCTTTTTATTTGCGTACTTGTGATATTTGATATATGTGTATGCATTTGAACCGAGTATTATGTAGCTAGTTTGTAGTGACATTAGAGTAGTAATACAAACTATTTCCTGGTTTTTAGAAGTTTATTAGAATGACAAAGCCTTGTTTTGTGTGATAATTTGCACTAGTCTGCGTTTGCGGCTGGTTAGATAGTTGATTTACCAGATCAACTGGTTATACAGATTATCAGGAATTAGTGCGAAACTACTGATAAATTGTAAACCCTACTATAAGTCCTCCGAACTCTCAGGAAGTTGGTTGGTCGTAAGTTAAGTCATGAGTCGGATAATAACTGAACTAAAATAATAGGGCTAGGCTGAAAGCGGGCATTAGCTCGAAGGAACTTTGGATGACACACCTGAGCTGCAGATCAGATTTACGTCATGAACCTCAAGAAATCTGAACAATTATTCCTCTATTTTTATGTATTGTACCTATACCATGCAGTCGACCTTTTGAATGGCTATGAAGGTTGTTTGTACATTAGAGTATTGACATGATGCCTGTTTATAGCTAGTCTGATTCAAAACACTAACAAACTTCACTATTTTTCAACATTATATAACGATAAGTAGGGATGAGCATCTATACCCGAATCCCGAATTCGAACCCAAACCGTTCCCGGAACCGTACCGATTCCCGGTACCCGAATCCTGTTCGATACGGTACCGGGACTATGAAATAAGGAGAAAAAAATTCGGGACCACTAATTCGGGACGGGTTCGGTACCAATTCGGGAAATTCCCGAAAAAAAAAACGGGAAATTCTCGATTTCCCTGTACCGGTACCGGTACCGATACCCGTACCGGTACCGATACCCGTACCGGTACCGATACTCGAATCCCGTTCGGTACGGGATCGGTACATAACTTTTTAGATCGGGAAAAAATCGGGAGCACTAAATCGGGACGGGTTCGGGACGGGATTGGTACCGAGCTCATCCCTAACGATAAGTGAACTGTGATGCTAACTCTAATTTGAATCAACGTGCCTTCTTTTGTAAAATAGATAGTGTGGCCTCGTCTACTTTACTTGCAGTGTAGATAGCTGATTCTCTAGGTTAGCTGGCTATATAAAATCTCCGGAATTAGCCTACCACAAGTCCTGGAATCATCAGGAAGTTGGTTGGTCATCTGTTAAGTCAAGAGTTAGATACTAACTTAATTTGCATAGTAGGGCTAGGAGGGAATTGGGCATTAGCTTGAATGAAGCTTTGTAGGGTATGCAGATGCTTGTCCCCATATGACTGAGGTTGATATACTGAATAAGCTGTTCGAACATGAAATAATAGCCATTGGTTGCATACATTTAATAATATATATAGGAAGATATACGGTTTTATGTGCTCAATAGAAGAAAAGGCATTGTAACTGCTGTAGTCTGTTATGTAGAATAGTAAAAGATTAAGGTATTCCTGGACTTGTATTTATAGTTTTATTTTTGGCAGGTTAATTGGACTGAAGAATATATTCGCAAGACAGCTACCTAACATGCCTAAGGAATACATTGTTCGTCTTGTGATGGATAGGTATGTTGTTGGCTATGTATTAGATTTTTCTCATATGAGATAAGCTTGGTAACTTGAGTTACATTTATCGATGGAGACAATACTAAAGAGAAATATCATTGAATTGTTTGGCGCTGACTGGTTTGTGATAATAGAACACGGAAGAATTCAAAAACCTGTTTTGTATTGTATTGAAACGTGATGGGAGCTCAAGGGAATATGCATTCTAATGATCATAATAAAATAGAAAGTGTTCTTCAGTGTTTGTTAGTATATTTTTACTCATTAGTGAAGATCATTTCAAGCTGCTGGATAGTATCTACTGACACTTAATGTGGTTCTTACATGGCTGTTGTTCATCCTGTTGATATATTCCTAAATTAATCGAAATTTTATCTGATGCAGGGGCCACAAATCTGTAATGGTTATCAGACGCAATACAGTTGTTGGTGGCATCACATATCGCCCTTATATGAGGTAGAATTTAAAAATGTCTCATTACTTACTAATCTTTTCAATTTCATTTTGAAAAGAGAGTTTTTGATATTCATTTGCATATGTTGCTGGTCTTTTTGGCCTTTTGGGTGTATTTACTCCTATTTCTGTCATATAGTTGAATTTTCTTCTTTTGTTCATTTTTGAGGCCATTTGTAGAATTTCTGTACGCTACTCTTTATCATTTGTCAAATACATGCCTCGTCATGTTTCAGTTGATTCCTACTATCTTCTGTCTCAATTTAATTCAGATATCTGTTTTGCTAAGTTGTCACATGTCTCAGTATGGATCAAAAGATCTTTATGTATTAATCATCTCTCATCTCTTATAATGTGTGCGAGTTAACTTTTATTATTTATGCATCTTGTCAGCCAAAAGTTTGGAGAGATAGCTTTTTGTGCAATCACATCAGATGAGCAAGTAAAGGGTTATGGCACCAGACTGATGAATCATTTAAAACAACATGCACGAGATGTGGATGGGCTTACTCATTTTTTGACATACGCAGACAACAATGCTGTTGGTTATTTTAATAAACAGGTTGGATATTTTTTTTCTAGCTCTTTTAACTCCGTTCTTTGTCTGAACAGCATTCATTCATGTTCAATTAGTATGTTTCCTTGCATGTCTGTTACTTGACCTCTGAATATTGGGTTCTGCTACATGTTTAACTTTATCTGGAACTTATTAAAACGTCTGTTTATCCATTTGTAGGGTTTTACCAAAGATATTTTCTTGGCGAAGGAACGGTGGCATGGGTATGTATATCTATCCTCATGATTATTCTCTTTACTTTCAAGACATTATTGATATTTTTTTGTAGGTATATAAAAGATTACGATGGTGGGATTCTCATGGAATGTAAAATTGATCCAAAGCTTCCATACACTGATTTATCAACAATGATTCACCGTCAAAGACAGGTAAAACTTTATTAAATGTAAATTCCGCTGCAATATTTGGCTTCGATATCTTAATGTTATCATTAATAAAGGAACAAGAGAACATAAAATAGTATGGGAAGTTGATAATAAACAATCTTTTTCAGATTTGAATATGTACAATTATCGTTATGTAACCTTTGTTTGCATATTCTCTTTCAGGCAATTGATGAGAAAATAAAAGAGCTTTCAAATTGTCACATTGTCTACCCTGGTATTGATTTCCAAAAGGTGCGTGTTATGTATAATGAGCATGCATATATGTATTTACAGTTGAGGTGTATGATATTATATATTATCGTGTGTTTAAGATGAAAACTAAATCACATTAAATTTGACAATTTATATACTTGGGTGCGCAGAAAGATTCTAAATATGAGAAATCCCCTTTTTTTCGATAAGAAGGAAATGAATAACAGGAACGATACGAAATAAGGCCTTTCTAGCTCTAGTTTCGAATGAACTAATAAATCACTTCACACCAGATCTACATAACAAGTTTGGTTAAGAATCTTCAATCTATGATGTATAATATGGTCGTGATATTCTTTTACTGGTCTGACGGTCTGACCTATTTTGTAATTATTTTTATCAGAGAGAATCTGGAATTCCGAAACGGCTCTGTAAACTTGAAGATATTTCTGGTTTGAGTAAGTCCATCGGTCTCTGTTTTAGTATCAATTTGCTATATTGTGTGTCATAAACTCATAATGTTAGGTATCATGTAATTGAGATGAACTCATTAACACATGTCAATTTATCATGTCAAAGGTTTCCTAGTTGATCAGTAGGATGAAATTTTGAATGTCTCAAGTAGGGTATCCCTTATCAGATAGATATGAGCAAAGCCTGACCCGTCTGGGTCTTGGACAGGCCTTTTTGTGCCTGGACAGACACCTTGAGAAAAGCCCAATCCTTTTATAACTATATCCTCAATGTTATTTTCAGCTTTCTGTTTTACTTTGTAAAAGTAATAATTGAATTTGGTTTCAGGGGAAGCTGGGTGGAGTCCTGATCAATGGGGACATTCTCGCTTTAAAATGATGAATGCTTCTGTAGATGGTACCCCTAACCAAAAATTGACTGCTTTCATGCGTTCGATGTTAAAGGCAAGTCTTGAAAATAGTTTCTTTCTTCCCATTTGTTACATAAAAGCCATTTCCAAAGTATAACTAGTATCCTGAAATATTGCGTTAATAATATTCTTACTGGACATGTTACCCACACCCTGCTCCTGGCTGGAGTTGTTGTTGTTGTTGTACATGGTCACCCGTTTAGGTTCATTTTTAAAAACATAGAAGTCACACACTCTGACACTCATACATAGCATATGCAAGTGCATATAACCCCCAAAGTTGCTTTGATGAATAAGTTGTATCCTTATTTTTATAGTATTTGTAAATCCTATAATTTTATATAAACTGATTTACCAAATCTAAAAATCTAAGACCAAAAACAGTTGTTGTCCATTTGACGCCCACCTGACCTATCATAATACCTAATTTTGTAATCATTACTGCATATTCTTAGTTTGATCAGTAATGTTATTCTGCACAGGCAATACATGATCATGCTGATGCTTGGCCTTTTAAGGATCCTGTTGATGTTCGTGATGTTCCAGATTATTATGACATCATTAGAGATCCCATGGGTAATTACTTTATCCAACATGCACGTTTCTTTTATGAAAAAATATATATGCACATTTCAGTCACTTATTTGTATTTGTGTTTGTCTATATCTGTATCTCTAGTGCTTTGAACATGTTGCTCGCTTTCTTTCTTTTACACAGTTTACATTAGTGTATCTGTGATAGTTTATTCCACTAACCACTAAACATTAATCGCCGCCTCTTACTGAATGAATTGTTGATATATTAATAATTTGTACCTCTAGTTTTTACGTCATTATGATATGATGAATATATACGTGTTAGAAATCTAATTTTGGTAGTCAATGTTTATTTCGTAGAGCCCACCAGATATTGACATGAATCATCTGATTATACGAATGAAGTCTTATTTAAATTTAACTAATGTTTAACTGATTGTAGATCTCAAGACCATGGCGAAACGGATCGATTCAGAACAGTATTACGTAACACTTGAGATGTTCCTTGCTGATGCGAGGAGGATGTTTGCCAATGCTCGAACTTATAATTCGCCTGAAACCATCTATTTTAAATGTTCCACCAGGTATTCATGCTATTTTATTTAAGTTTTGTTTCCTTTTTTGTTGTATGTTAATGCGGCACAGGTTTATTATAGTTGGTAAATATGCGGGTCAAACTAGGTCGGTCGACCTGCTAACATTTATTTTTTTCTTTTTCCCTCCAATATTTATAAATACTTATTATATTAAATAGGGGATATTGTAACATAAACAAAATTTTTGCCAATGTGGGGCTATTCACTACTCTCGCATCAAAAGTCACATAACTTCAACGTTTGATCAAAAAAGGGCTACGAATTCAAATTTCTAACAAAAAAGGGAATTTTTGACAAAGTTGAACAATTTGAAAGAATAAAATCTGGATGCGTAAAATTGTCAAAATTCAAACTTATACTCAAATATGTCAAAAGTCGAACATTTACTTCGTTTTGGGTAAAAAAAGGTAAGGTAAGTTAACATTTGATGCGCGGGATAATTACCTTTCTTGGCAATGTTCTTCATATGATACTTATCCGTTTTTGGTTCAAACAAAACAATTTTGGTGGTTATAAGTACTTCATTATGGGGCTACTTTTTACTTGCACAACCCGTTCGGCTCCTTTTTTTTTTTAAATGCTTTGTGTTTGGTTTGACAACCGGAATCACTATTGGTATAACTATGATAAGTGGGTGGAATGAAATTAGAGACTATGATTTCATTGTTTACGTTTGGTATGGAGGTTGTGTTATGGGTATTATGTTTAAATGAGACACTTTTAACAAGTTAAACAAGCAATGAACCTATATGGGAGCCTCCTTGCTAAGGAATGGACCTATGGGTATCAATGGCACTTTTTGATTCCATTCCGAGATACCAAACAACAACAATGATTATTACATTCATTCCATGATTCCAAAATTCACATACCAAACACACCCATTACATTATATTAGTAAACAGTTCAACCTGCCTCTGGAGACAGAGGTCAAGGGTTCGATCCTCACTCCTTGCAAGGCCAGAGGTCCGTTTCTACCTTTGGTATAACCGGAAGCAGCCTCTCTACCTTAGGCAGGGGTATGGCTGTCTACGCCTCAACCTCATCCATACACTGTCATTGACGGTATTGGGACCCATAATCCGTGGAAGACGGTATTGGGACCTATAACCCGTGGAAGACGGTATTGGGTGTTACCTTACCTTACCTTTTTAGTAAACAGATCAGCCTATTTTCTCGTAAATTGGTTAATGTTTACACATGTTTTTAAGCATATTATTCATTCTAACATCTCTAAGAGCTGAACTTAATCATACAGGCTAGAATCGTTCTTCTCGGGTAGAGTTCAGCAGGGCCTACAATCATTTCTCAAAATTCAGCAGTCGTCATAAATGGGATTTGACTGAAGGTCCATTGGTGCAGATACAATGTTGTGCGTGTTTCTGTTATATCATGATTTAGTAGGTATAGAACATGACTACAAATGCATAGGGAGAATTGGTCCAAAGCCAGGAATGTCGGACCATATTAAGCCTAGAAAAGCATAGCCGGCTTTGGACCGGTACACATTGGTCCAAACTGGTTTTGTTGTGAACGGGATGCGTAAGTATGTTGGTCGAACCAGGCGAGAACGGACCCATATGTTAGAATAGGGTGTTTCAAATGACTGTATTTGTACTTTTGTTGTGCCTTTTTAATTAACTGAGATTTAATCGAGAGATTTTTACTGACTTTGGTTTTAAAAGGTTTAAGGTGCATTTATAATTGAGGGAATTTCATGACATACATTCCAAGTTTCTCTATATATTGTGTCTGGTATGTGTAATGGATGAATTTGGAGTTTTATCTATTTGCAGTATGAGGAGAATTAGAATGCATGCTGTCAAAAAAAAGTGAGGGATTTTTATTTGGAAATTAAATTTGACCGAAATATTATTTGTTACTCGTATTTTTTTTGTCGTCTGTTGTATTAATATTATTGAGTTGAGTAATTTTGCAAATTTTTTTTACTTGAGATTAAATCTCATGAAAAAAACATAGAGGGATTATTTTTGTTAAAAATGAACAAAATCGATGGAGGGACTAAAATTGAAATTTTTTTGAACTGATTTTTACCAATGGTGATATTTCACTAGTGAAAAAAAATAGGGAGCTGATACTCACACCACAATTTTTTATTCTTTCACCACAAACTTTTGCCTTTGACTATTATACCCTTCACTACTAATTTCTTAAATTTAACAAATTCCACCCTTAACCTAATTTGACACACGTCTGCTGCTCTCCGCCTCTTCCCCATCCCATTCTCTGTACATTCACAGCCATCCGCTACTACATCCCTCGCATCAGATCTGCCATCATTGATTCGTAACTAGCTTTGTCACCATACCAAGCTATGAATACTGAGGTATCATTGCTTATATATTTTTATGAATACGTTATTTTAGATTATCATTGTTTCATGTACGCTCACTATTTTTCAGTTTGCATGCCTTTTTTCTCTTGCATTTGTATTATACTCTTTTTTTATCAGAAGTAAATTGGTGTACACTTGAACTCCTCTAAATTGGTGTACACTTGAACTCCTCTAAATAATTAGGGTTTAATTTATCTTTGAGTTTACTCCTTCATTATACTAACTGGACAAAAAAGTTATTAAGGTCAGACATATATTCCTCCATGTAGCAAAATGTAGCAAAATCGTTGTGTGATTATTTTGAGTACATATATACAGTAAATCTATTATTTCACAAAGAAACTTCTTTATGTATGATTTGCTTCCCCATGTATGATGTATGGTTGGCCTATATGTGTAGTTTTGTACTTCTGCCATTGAACAATATAGTCATTTTACTTTAGATGTTTATGAGTGAATGTCTTTTAGTTGTTCTCAAGATACTGGTTGCTTCAAAAAGCTAAGCTTTCTTAAGAGTCATATTATATGCTCAGTTGAGCCAAATATTAACAATACTTACTTTTTCACATAGAAGAGCTCAAATGGATCACCTGGCGGGATGATACAAAATGAGAAAACTTATCTAGCTAGCTCTCAGTTTCAATCACGGGACGAACTATTAAAGGATGTGCGAGCTTTTTATTGGAATAAAGGATACGGGTTGTCTATTCGAAACTCAAGAAAAGACAAGTTTGTGCTTTTGAAATGCGACCTTGGTGGTTCCTATCGAGATACACGCGACATTGCAGATAATCGAAAAAGGAGCACGGGAACGCATTTAATTGAATGCCCTTTTAGTATAAAGGGTAAAAATGGAGCTGATGGTGTTTGGGTATTTGAGGTAATAAACTTGACACATAACCACGAGCCATCAACAGATATGTCCGGGCATTCATCTTTCCGCCGATTACCACCAGAAAAGGTACAAAGTGTCAAAGATATGTCCTTGTGCGGAATACCCCCGAGACAAATAATTTCTTCCTTACGTCAAGAAAATCCAGATCTCCCAATAAACTCTAGAAATATATACAACTTGAAGGCAAAATTCCGTAAAGATGAATTAGGCAATCGGTCAGAGATTACTGCCTTGTTTGATGAGCTTGCAAAAGGTGGATATTTGCATAATGTCAAGCATGATCCTCAAGGTCGCATAACTCATTTGTTTATTGCACACCCGTTGTCAATGAAACTGGCAAAAAATTTCTCAAGTATCTTTGTAATGGACTGCACGTATAAAACCAATAGATTTAATATGCCTTTGCTTGATATTATTGGAGTTTCATGCTTCAATACCTCTTTCTACTCTGGGTTTGCGTTTCTTCAAAACGAGGACAAAGATAGTTATGTGTGGGCTTTACGTACTTTCAAAAAGTTTCTTGGAGAAGAGAATGAGCCATCTGTGATTATAACTGATAGAGAATTGGCATTAACAAATGCCATAGAAGAGGTATTTCCGTCAACAGCAAGTCTTTTATGTGTTTGGCATATTAATAAGAACGTGTTCGCGAACTGCAAAACTCATTTTGTGATTGCCGAAGAGTTTGACATCTTTATGTCAAATTGGAATAACTTGGTATATTCAACAACTACAGCAGACTATGTGCAAAGTTTGGATGAATTCGAGCTACTTTATAATGATAAGAGAGATGCCGTTAAGTATATAAAGGACACATGGTTGCAGTGGAAAGAAAAATTTGTTACTGCTTGGACCGATAAACACTTGCATTTGCGTAATCGTGCCTCGTCTAGAGCCGAAGGTGCTCATGCTAAACTAAAACTATATTTACAAGCATCTACTGGTGGGTTTCAAGAAGTGAAAAAGGTGATAAGTCAAGCTGTTGAGCACGAATTTAATGAGATCAAAATAAGACTCGCAACCGAAAAAATTCAAGTCCCTCACACTTGTAATAGGCCTGTTTTCCGAGAGCTTTTGTCACATGTGTCTCACTTTGCTTTAAAGGAAATACATAGGCAATGCGAAAAATCAAAAAGTGGTAATGTTTTCCTAATATCAAATGGTAATTTCTGTATAAATTTTCATTCAATTTTAATTAGTTATGTGTTTTTTATCAGGTTCAATGACACCTTGCACCGGTCACTATACGACTACCATGGGTCTTCCATGTGCTCACAAAATCAAAGATTGGAACCAGGATGCCTTTTCATTGGAGCTTATACATCCACACTGGAGGATCGACACATTATCTATGAATCGTGAAGATGGTTTACAAAATGATGGAGATAATATTTTTGCTAAGTTGCTGGAAGAGTTGAATTCAAAATATGAAGTGTGGCCTCTAAGCAAGAAAGAGCATGCAATTTCTATGATTAAAAAACTTGTTAACGAAACCGATATCCTCTTTGAGCCGGTTACTAAACGACCCAAGGGAAGACCTAGAAAAAAAAAAATAAGGGTATAACTTCTACAAGACGAGATCCATCGAAGTTCGAAATCGTTGAATCATCAAGAGCACGTAATTAATCAAGGTTTTTCGTTGTATTTAGTTCAGGCTAAGGACTTAAGTTATATCCATCATGATAAAGTAGTACGTATTTGATTAAAATGCAGTTCCAGATTTTTAGATTTATTAAGTGATTAGGTGCATGTTTGTTAAGCAGATTTGGACAACCTTTCTTTAATATCAGATAATAAATTGGATCACATGTAACCTGTGATTGGTGTTTATGATGTGTGATTTGTTGTCTTTAGCTACCGTATGAGGTTTGTAACATTTTTAATAATGCATGATTTAGCTAGTATGGTTTTATGTGTTCAGGTTATGGTAACTGAAGTTTGGTTCTGCAACCTTTCTGTGTTTGCAAGTGCAGGCATGTCTAAAAATTGTTTGTGTAAAAGTAATGTTGAAAATTAAAACTCGCTCGCAAGATTTATATAGATATAAAAAAGACGCAACCAAAGGGGTGAGTTTGTAAGTTTCAATAAGTTAGTTGTGAAGGGTATGTTAGGCAAATACAAAAAGATTGTGGTGAAGGAATAAAAAAATGTGGTGTGCATATCAACTCCCATGAAATATCACCAGTGATAAAATTATTTTATCATATATTTTTTATAATAGTAATATCACTATTGAAAAAAAGCAGTTCGGAAAATTTACAATTTTACTTTTTTCGTCGGATTTTAAAACTTTTGGATTTTTTGGAAAAATTGTTCTCTCGGTGTCTTTTTTTAAATTTAAGTTAATCTCCATTTTTAAATCAAACCAAAATAAATGGTGAGAATTTGTCCTTCTGCTTGTGAGAAAAAAAAAGTTTTATTTGAATTTTTGTCTATTTTAACCTTTTTTTTGTTTTTTGTTTTAGAATCAAAGTAAATTGTCACTTATCAAAAAAATAAAAATAAAATTGTCACTTATCAAAATAATTGCGATAACTAAAATAATACATAGTAGTACAGTACTGCTATGAATTTTCGTTAATTAAACATGTAAAAGTATTTCAAATTCCGGAATTAAAATTTAGCAGAATTTTAAATTCATAAACCATAACGCACTTCTAACACATGTTCTACTTTCGAAAGACATTGGGTTATATCACCATATGTGGATTTTTCACGAAGAGTAAAAACTCACGAAGAGTAAAAACTCACGAAGAGTAACCTGTTCTTTTTGTCGTTCATTTGAAGGTTTTTTTGTCATAAACTTTGAGAGATCGGTAACTGAAAGTGTTAAAAGGTGTTCGAGATTACTTATTGAAAATAGATTACTCATTTTAAAAATAAATAATCAGATAATTATCATTTTGAAAACGTCATTCTAGAAAATAGTGTTTGAAATTGATTATGCTGTTTGAAATCTTAATAATCAAATACTCAAATTTTTGAATGTTTAGCAAATTTGATTATAATAGTAACTACTTGAGGTAGTCAATCTCCAAAGAATATAAAGGACGAAGAAAGGAATACTTGGGGCAATTTTCTCTATATCTTTCAAAATGCAAGATTACATCTTAAATAGATGATATGCTAAAATATAAATGCTAAAATTATGCAACTACTAGTAGAACATGTGATGGTGGGAACCACTAATGCTCCTTTTATGCTTCCTAATTTCATGCATGCACTGCTACCACTCTTAACGTTAACAATAAATATTCAAATTCATGTGGCAAATATTAAAGTTGTGGCTAATTCCTCCTAAAGACTTGGAGATTTGGTCTTCTGAATCTTTAGTCTTTAAAACGTGCAGGCCTTCGGGCCAACCGGGTTGGGCGTTGTGGCTTAGTACCCATTGGACTCGTATCAATACCCCCTTGATAGCAATGACCTTGTCCTCAAGGTTGTCAACAGCTCCTGGAATGTGGAAATCATCTTGGTTTTCCCGTGTAGACTCGGCGATATCACGTCCGATCCACTTGACAAGTACTTGTTGGATAGTGCTACCATCCCTTTTGATGCTGCGTCGATCAAGTATAGATTTTGGTTTCGAAACATGGATGTCATTAACGTATGTCATGGGAATAGGCAGGTTTGACGGGTTGGGGTTTCCATGACTCGATCAAAGTAGAGAAATATGAAAGGTTGGGTGTATGCGTGAACAAGGAGAAAGTTCCAAACGATAAGCTACTTTGCCTATTCTTGCAAGTCCTTTAAATGGCCCAAAGTAACGATTACTAAGCTTTTGCACATCCTTTTTAGCAACTGATGATTGCCGATAAGTTTTTTTTTTTTGTGGTAACCGTGATTTCCAACTCATTGGCCGACTAATTCACGGGGTTTGAGCCCACCGCCACACAGACTCAAACCAGGTAAAGCCCTCCCTTTTCAGGAGGTTGGCGTGGCCACTACAAGGTTGTTTGCACCTAGTGGGAATTGAACTTGAGACCTCACACACTTTGGAGTGATAGCCACAAATCTTTTTTCCACTAGGTCACCCTTGAGTGGTTGATTGCCGATAAGTTCGTAAGCGAAGATAAACCATGTCTCCTTCTGCAAATTCGTTTTCCATATTACGATGCTTGTTGGCTTGTTCGGTCATGCGTTGACGTGCCCATTTTCCATACGATGCTTGTTGGCTTGAGCAAGGAGATTAAACGCTGATGTTCCATGTGTGTGGTATCAATAGAAGTTACCTGTGAACTTCCAAGGGTGTAATGGGGAATCGATGGTGGTGGTCGACCATATAATGCTTGAAAGGGAGCCATTTCAATTGCACTATGGTAGCTAGTGTTGTACCAAAATTCCGCCAAATAAAGATACTTGCTCCACGAAGTGGGCTCGTCACATGCAAAACACCTTAACCAAGAATCTAAACACCGATTGACAACTTTCTTTTGACCATCTGTTTGCGGATGATAAGCACTTGAGTGTAAGAGCTTAGTGCCAATTTTGCTAAATAACTCCTTCCAAAAACGGCTTAGAAAAATGGGATCACGGTCCGACAATATGGACTTTGGAAGACCATGTAAACGATAGATGTCATGCAAAAATAATGTAGCAAGTGAGGAAGCCGTGTGGTGAGGTGGAAGGGAGATAAAGTGAGTGAATTTCGAGAGGCGGTCCACAATAACCCAAATAGCCGTTTCCCCATTTGAAGGGGGCAAACTAGTGATGAAATCCATGGAGATTTCTTCCCAAACTTGGTTCGGAACTGGTAGTGCTTGTAATAGTCCATAAGGTTTATGAGTGGAATATTTGGTTTGTTGACATGTGGTACATTCTGTGATGAACCTTGTAACATCGTGTTTAAGATTTGGCCAAAAGAAAGAGCCATTAAGCCTCCGTATGGTGGCAGCAATCCCCGAATGGCCACCTAATGGACTTGAGTGAAACTCGTGGAACAATTGTTGACGGAATGATGGAAGCTGTGGTATGAATAACCTGTTATGAAAATCTAAAATCCCATCAGTAAGCGTGTAACCTGGTAGTGTGGTCGGCTGAGTCGAAAACCGATCTAACAAATTTTTTCCTTCAGGGTTGTGTAGGTAGTAATCGCGCAACTCTTGCATCCACGAAAAAGTGAGGATCGAAAAAGCGAAGACCTAAGGTTTTTTCAATACGACTTAACGCATCGGCTACCTTATTCTCCTTCCCTGGTTTATAGTACACCTCAAAGTCATACCCAAGCAACTTCGCAACCCACCTATGTTGTTCGGGAGTTTTGCATGACTTGAGTGAGCAAACGTTTGAGGCTTCTTTGGTCGGTGAAAACACGAAACTTGCACCCCAATAAGTATTGTCCCCATTTTTTAACAGCTTCCGTGATGCCATAAATCTCCCGAATATAAGTTGAAGCACATTGCATACGCGGGGACAACTTCTTGCTAAAAAAAGCAATCGGTTTATCTTGTTGAGAGAGAACAACCAATGCCCATACCTGAGGCGTCAGTGATGACGTCAAAGACAAGTGTGAAATCGGGAAGGGCGAGAACCGGAAAAGTAGTCATGGTTGTTTTTAACCTTTGGAATGCTGCTTCCGTGTCATCGTTCCACTGTATCTGCTTGTGTTGGAGGAGATCTGTTAAAGTTGCGGCAATGTGACCATATCCTTGAACAAAGCATTTTTAATATCCTGTGAGGCCAAGGAATCCACGTAAGCCCGTAATGGAGGTGGGCTTAGGCCAATCTTGGATAGCCTTAATCTTCTCTAGATCGGTAGCAACACCGTTAATGGAAATAATGTGACCTAAATATTAAACCTCATGTACCAAAAAACCGCATTTGCTCAGTTTAGCATAGTACATATGCTTGGTCAAAATGGAAAACACATGGCGAAGGTGATCGTAATTTTTCTCGTGAGTAAGACAGTATATCAATACGTCATCGAAGAAAACAAGAACAAACCTTCTCAAAACATCACGAAAAATGTCATTCATTGCAGATTGGAACGTTGATGGTGCGTTGGAGAGATCGAAAGGCATTAACAGAAACTTGTAGTGGCCATCAACGGTTCAGAAAGCGGTTTTGTGTGTGTCACTTTCATGGACGCGAATTTGGTGATAGCCGTCTCGAAGATCAATCTTGGAAAAGACACGTGCACCATGAAGCTCATCCAGTAGTTTATCAACAGTAGGGATGGGAAAACGGTCTCAATTTGTGATGGCATTTAAGGCTCGGTAATCTACACAAAACCTCCATGTGTCGTCTTTCTTTTTCACAAAAGAGCAGGGGAAGAATATGGGTTGTTGCTTGGTTTTATCAACCCGTCTCTAAGCATCTCGGTGATTAGGACGGTCATAATTTGTTTTTGGTAATGTGGATACCGCTAGGGACGCATATTGACCGGGTTTGTGTTAGGTGTGATGGGAATGTGGTGATCATGGTTTCTTGGCGGTGGTAGAGATGCATGTGGCTAAGTAATTTTTGAATGTGATAATATGGCGTTGGGGAAGTAGGTGAGTTAAGGTTTGGTGACTGGTGGTGGAATAGTAACGTGTGCATAGAGACAACAACATCTTTTTGCATTAGGTGGTGAAAGGTACCCGCGGAGACGGGTGCTGATATGGGTTCACCCGTAAGGGTGATGGTTTGTTCTTCATGTTGGAAGACAGTTTAGGTATCGAGAAGTCGACTACGATGTCCCCTAAGGAGCCAAGCCAATGCATTCCTAAAATCACACCGGCGCCTTCAATGGGAAGCACAAAAAATGGAATAGTAAAGGTTGTATTTTGGAGGTGAAGTGGTATGTCGGAACATACCTCTTGGCAATGAATATGGGAACCATTCCCAATCATTACAGGAGAATATGGTATTTGTGTAATGGGTAGTTTGAGAAAGGACGCGATACAGGGTTGTACAATGTAACACCCCCAAATTTATACAACTCAATACAGCGGAAGACTAGTTGGTGTTACGGGATAGCACATTACTCACATCATAGACAACGCATAAAAATCGCGTCGTTTAATAATAAAAGCATTTCCATTCATAAATATCAAAGTTACATCGGTCCCAAGTCATATTATTTCATACAAAGTTTTACAAAGTGTTTGAATGGAAATTATAATTTAAGTGCGGGCCATGAATTCTTGTTGTCTTCCCGAGAATTACCTTCAAGTACCTGAGATAAAACATGTTAAAAGAAAAGGTCAGCGATAACGCCGAGTGAATTCATAGAGTTTAATAAATTCCATCAATATAACTTTGGTATAAAATTATTACCAAAAATTATTTCGTACAAATCATTGTAATAGGCCATAGAATAGCCAAAATCATTTTATACAAATCTTTATCAAAATCATAATATAGGCATTTGCCTTAAAAATCATTATACGAGCCAATGTCGTAAAAACATCATACAATACGTTTTACAACGTTGTATAGATTAAATAAAAACCGTTATAAGAATATGGTTATGAAAACCAAAACACGAACATAATATCAATAGTATGACCCTGTATTGCTAGTCTGGCAATACATCGTAATTCGGTGCGTCTAGTAGTATTTCGTTAACTGGATTATTATAAGCCGCATGACATTGTTACCTTACTAAACCAACAACGGGTAGCTAACCCGATACTCAATTTGCCCATCTAAAGTAGCGTGTCGTCACAAAGGTCACGCTATGGAAATCTTCTCATACATAAATTCGCTTACCAATCAATGTGGCACGACGGGGATCAACCGTCAAGGCGCGAACTGGGGTGATCGTCCCCAAATAGTACTATTAAATGCATAAGCGTCTACCAAATCCCGGTAGTTCACAATTCATGCTAATGGGACTTTTAGTGACATAACCTAACTTTAATAATCCATTTAATTTCATCTATCGGGTCCTTTAATCATTTATCGGGTCATACAATCGGGTCATACAATCATTCGGGTCCAAATCAATAAACAAACAATCGGGACAAATGGTGTCCTATTTTATAAAAACTAACATGTTATATCCCTCGCGGGTTTATAAAACATTTCATAAAAACATTTAAAAGAGTGCGAGGCTATGAACTCACGTTGATGTGGGAAGGCGGTTATCGGCGATTCGGATGTACGGTACGTGCTTCAATCACGGAAACCTAGACAAATAATACTCGTCTTAGACTCATGTCCAATGACTTTATAAAAATAACAATTATGTATACATATGATGATTGTATATATATGATGATCAAGTGGGTTTACATATTCTCATTTACTCATTTTAGTGTTATGTGTCGATAACTTTTATACTAGTTTACTAGTTTTACCTATTTACGTGTTTTAGGTCCAATAAACTTATTATAAGTTCTTTAACTTGTTTTAATCCATTTTATACTTATATTATCAGTATTTAAACTTTACAAGTTGGGCCCAAATGGGTTAAGCCCAATAAATAAGTTTATAAGTGTTTTAGTCCATTTTGTTGTATTATTAATCCAATAATGTTAACTTAGTCCGTTAATGTCCGTATGTTATATAGTTCGGATTTTATCGGTTTTTACTTGTTATATATATGTTTATATATCAGTATATAAGTTTTATAAAGTTTACATTAGACGGGTCCAACCGTCTAAGTTTTAATTGGCGAAAAACGTTAATTTTACGGTAATAGCCGAAAAAGTCGTAAAAATCATGTTTATAGTTTTTATACTTATAAATCTTATGCAACTACCATTTTTATAAAGTGTCCATTTTATTTAACCTTATACATATTTATATAAATGAAATTCATAAGTTAGTGGGTTTTAATTTCACATTTTATACTATATTATTTGAGTGCTTATATAATAGTATTAAACATTAATTCTTCAAAATCTGATTTTTAGTTTCATCTTCACCATTTTTATCATATCTAGAGTTCTACAATGAGTTAGAAGCTCATTTTTGGATGGCATGAACTTCATATTATGTGGTACAAATAAGTTAGTTATAGCTACTGCTCATTCTATGTTTAACTATCCTTAACAGTCCCTACAAAACAGACTATTCAGATTAGCACACTCATCTTGTTTTGATCATATCTCACTCATTTTGATGATTCCATTACATGGCCAACTCTCACATGTGTACAAGACCCATAGCTTACTGTATATCAATTTATTCAAGTCATTTTACCAGTTTACCATATGATTCTTTACTGTTTTATACAGCCATCTAAATTAAGCAAGATTTTAACCTTGTTTCTTATAGTTTTTCATCTTTTTAAGCATGTTTATCAACACCAAATCCCCACACAATATTTTTAATCATCATTCATCATCATATACATATACATAAGTGTAAGAAATACAAGATTACATAATCAAAAATAACAAGAGGATAAGAAGAACAATCTCTATACCACCATTAGTGATGAAAAGATGAGGTTTTTGATGAACAAGACTTGGTTTTGGGTAACCAATCTTATGAGATATCAACACCACTTCTAGGATCACCAAGTATTTGTAGATTCCTCCATAAATCATCCCTTGTTCTTCATGAAAACTCCTTGAGAAATCAGCCCCAAAAACCCTTGAAAACTCCTTTTTACATGTTAAGATCACCTCCAATCTTCATAACTTCAATGGGTTTTCATCATATGTAAATTATACATATGATTCCATGGTTAAATTTGATCAAATGAGGGTTGTTTTGGGTGAATATGGGACGGAATAGAGAGAGGAAGAGAGGATTTTGGTGGTTTGCATGAGTGAAAATGAGAGCTAGTGGTATGGGTGGAATGGTTTTGTTTTGGTGTAGCTTACAAGTTAAGCTAGCTTAACAAGTGTAAGCAACTTGTGTAAAACTTGACACAAAGTTAGTGTGGTGTCACAATGTGGCCATCCCATGTGTGGGGGTGGGGCAAAACTTGGTTTTGTCTCATCTCCAATTATTTACGGGTACTCCTCGATTCTAGTTTCCTCGATTTGCGTGCCCTCGGGTCGTTTTACGAAAAATGTTTTTGTAAATATTAATCAACGGCACAAAACAAATCTAATAAAAATTGTCTCATCAAAAACGGAGTTCGAAAACGTAAATACGTAATCCTAAGGTTTCCGGTTTAGTCGTAAAGGACGTTAAATAAAATCGTAAGTCCTAGTCTCTTCTCGTAAATTTGTGAGTTTATGAACCAACACAAAATTAAAACTCCAAAATAATATTCACGGACAAATTTATTTTCTGAAATGTCAGACTGTCACCAAAACGGTGTATGTAAACGTAAGCACGTAGCGTAGAATCCTCCGGTTCAGACGTATTCGACGCTACTTCAAGACGTAAATCCAAATTACTTCCCAAAAATAAGTGAGTTCATATTGTAACATTGAAATAATATTTTCAAATAAATATTGAGAATAAAATATCAACCATAAATTGACGGATTGTCACAGCATTTACCCCTAAACAGGATCTTTGTCCTCAAAGATCATCTTACCTTACTACTCGCTTCTTATAGAGTTAAAGCCGTGTGGGTATTTCCTCCACATTCGGTCTTTTCTCAAAAGTGTAATTCATTACAATACGCGAGTTTCATCAAACATAACTACGGGAATAAGATCAGGCTTAATGTTGACTTACTTTCTCTATCCATGATGTTCACGGGTTTCTGATGAATGCAACTTTTCGCCGATCTAAGCTTTATTAAGAAGAATTCAGATTTTCACTTGATGGATATTCCATCAAGTTCGATATACGAAACATAATTCACGCATCTCTTGAAGTCCTTGGGTAGATCCAGCTTATATGCCTTTCAAACCAAATCTTTTACATCATCTCAATGGTCCCATGCAACGGGGACTTATATCCCATGATTTATCAGATCATTAATTCATTTCTCCAAGGTTAAAAATTGTGGCATAACTTCGCTACCCATCTGGCACTTCAAGATCTACATTTCATATTCACATAACCTCTTGCCCACTACCGCAGTCAATAATCAGATCCTAATTTCAACAATCATTTCAGGTCTCGCGGGTCGAGTATTTTGTAAGGATAGGTTCGCCATCATAGGAGACCTTAAACCTAAAAGACATGTCCAACTCACAATGGGTGTATGTCGGGTGTCTTTATCTCAACTCCTGCTTACAGATGCTCTAATATTTAGATCCTAACAAGATTCGATCTCAATCCTAATACTATGATTATCAATGGTAATCCTTCCAAAGGAAAGCGATTATACGGTTCATTACCAAAGGTCAATCATTCAAACATAAAACAAGATTTCTAGTATTTTGTATCGTTACTTTACCTCGTCCCTTCGATTGGGGTGGTACATAGTACTCTCATCAAGGTTCGTTCTCAATGATTTCTGAGCAAATCTCTAGAAATTCGATGCGAAGCGAGGATCTTGATATAGATGTTCGATACCGGCACACTATGTTTACATAACTCTTTTGCATTTATCATTAACGGGAATGATATTAGCAAATTTGGCCAGTCTGTCGACGATGACCCAAATTGAATCAAATTCAGATGATGACCTTTGCAATAGCTAGACGTTTACCAATGTATGAGGCGATGTCTGCCTTCATAATTGCCATCAGTACAACTTCTTCAGACAAAGATACTTTTAGTCATAAATGACATAAATAGAATACTTATACTTACAAATTCCAACATAACTATATCTCACAGTCTCCATATTTAGGCAACCACAAGTGACTTTTCATACATTTAATGCCATCGGCTTCTCAATTCTAATGGTTCACACTAGCCGCGAACCCCTTTTTATTATCTATATTATCTTTTTCAAATCATTGTTCATTTTATATCGTTCGGCAATTTATTTTGCACCTTCATTATTAAGGAACATGTCCTAATTGGTTCTTTATCTTTTATATATAATGTGCCAGTATCTACATTCACTTTTCCTGGTGAAATAATTATCATGTCCGTATTTATTCAAAATTTCTTTCTTTATATTTTCCAAGTTCCAGTCTCGTCTCCACTATTATTTTTATCCGTTTTACTCAATCTGACGTCTAAAGCGTCGATAATTATTACAACTAATTAAATATTAAATATTCAATTTTATGAAATGTATACGTAAAGATTTTAAATTTCTTAGTTCGACCAGTTATATAAAATGCTCAAAATAAATTTGAATTTAATTTTAACAGGATTTTTCATTGATTTATCAAAAATAATTAGTAGGATTCGTAAATGTTCGAAAAGTCTTTGTTTATATTTTGGTCAAAATTTTCTTAGTTGAAAAGCGTAAATTATCGTTTCAAATTTTAAGTCATGGTTTAAATGTTTTCCTCAATTCCGCTTAGGTTGTCTTGAGGTATACACGAACATTTACCCCTAAACAGGAGTTTAGTTAAATGTTCTGGGTATAAGGGAATAATCCCTTGAAAATCCTTTGTTAAAATATTTGTCAAAACATATTTGCACTTTCTTTTTAGTAATAATCCAAAGTCTTAAAAGGGCTCTTAATTTTTGAAGAGTCAATATATAATTATATCTTACCATCATTAATCAAACGGTCAATTTATGTAAAGGATTAAGTCTTAAATCATATGTTAATTATTCAAGGTACAGGTTTTTATTGTTCGGTCAATTCAGGGCAATCTATAAATAATTATTAACTCATTCTTATTCTTATAAACAAACAAATGGTGCTTAATGATCACGAGCATGAATTTGTCAAATTACAGCCTACACACGTGATTCACCAAATTTATGAATGCTACATGTGTATTGGTCAATCCAAACGACATCACGTGAAACTCATAATGTTCATTACAAGTACCGGATGTAGTGATTGGAATACATAATCCTTTTCGCAGACGCGAAGTTGATGATAACCATGTCATGGATCAAATTGCTAGAACCTTGTAAATGATCGAACAAATCTTCCATTTCGAGTTATGGATATCGTTTTCGATTGTCAATTTACTCAGTTCATAGTAATCTATAAATATAAGGAATGATAACACCATAGCTCTTCATGATGACGAGCTCGGTAGAACCAAAATATTTCTCCGACAACTCTCTGAGTTGTACGGTAATTCCTTTAATTCAGATGGTGCTGACGTACAGTGCACAAGCCATAGGTGCAGCACCGGAAGTATAATCAATACCAATTTCAACTTTCCTTAATGGAAAAAGTCTAGGTAATTTACCAACAAATACCTTCTAAAGTTTTAGATAACGAAAACATCTTTTAATAAATTCATATTAGATTCTTCTAGATTATAATATCTATGACAAATTCTCAACCATTCATGGTATACTTTTAAGTCCAAAAGTAGGATACAGCCACCTATCGGGAATTATTTGAGTCACTTGTGATAATCAACATCTTATCATTTAGGGGAATTCAATTCGAGTTCCCATCAATTAAGACAATGTCGTCATGTCATAATTAATCAATCTATTCTACTGGCATTACTAACTTTCCAGTTTTATTGCCGTCGATAAGATGTGATCTTCTCAAAAGACTAATAATAACTCATAATCCTTCGCAAATTCAAGGATATATGAAGACACAACTATCATCTAAAGAGTAAGGTCAACGCATAATCTATGCGAGAGAATTTCAAATCCGATACAGACGAAAACATTTAATGAATATGAATATATCCCATGTTTTCATAATTTGAGTACGCATTCGAAAGCTCCTCGGATCGTTACCCAGGTCATTCAAATGAAATCTTAATCAAAATAAATGATAGGAACGTCGATACATCCAATCGGGTATCAACACTCGGTAATCAGATACTTTTCCTAAGAATCTCACTACGGAAGAATTGGACAAGAAAGAATTGTCAATTGTCAAATAAGACAATTCCCACAGATGAGTAAATTCGACTCAGAAGAATAGATGCTACATGCACATATGTAGGTGTCCCTAACACTATGTCCCTATTTTTCACTTCTTGCAGATCTCATAAAATTTAATCTTTCACAATCTTCAAAGAAAATTTAGTGTTTATTAATCAGTTTTATGGTAACTACTAATCAGCCTTGCATGGTCCATTCCAAATTGTATGTAGGCGCGCAACTATATACAATTTCAAGATTAACGATGCAATACTCAGTTCATCAAAATTTTATTATCATGTTTATAATAAAAACATTTTCATGCTTAATTCTTAAATAAGAATCAAGAATAAATTTACAAAGATTTTCTTTGTTATGAAAACAATTAAGTTTTCCAAAGTACTTTATAAACAACTTCATTTCGATAACGATTATTTATAAACCTCATTTTGAATAATCCTTATATTGATGAATATTAAATTTTCTCAAAGGATACCGTTTTAACTTTATAAAAACAATGTGTGATCTGCAAAAGAGTGATGAAGAGTTGTTCACTAAGAACTAACTACAATATAATAGGAAATGAGCTTAGCCAAATAATCATGAGGTTCATGACCTCGATGGCACTCGGAAAGAATAATTCACAACGTAACTCAAATCGAGATGAGTTCTTATTCAATGGTTGCATCACTAATGCGAACATTAGAAAGAAGCAATAAATGATAGATAACATCGATACATGTAGGATTTAGCAATCAAAGGTAGTCTTTTTCATTAATCACAAACAAGTCAAAATTGTACCGTAACACATTACGTGTCACTATGTCATACAATTCTCAGAACTCATCCTACCAACTGATATCTCACTTAAGTTAGGGATTTTTAAAAGATACCACAATGAATACTAACCTACAAGAGTCATTAGGTGTCCTACCTGTCCCGAAAGATCCATCGGTCCCAATTTCAGAAGAAGATTTCTTCAATTTATTTGTTGGACACTGGGCATCCTCATCATTGGACAACGGCCTAGGAACAACACTTAACACGAATCAACAATCAATTAAAACCTTATAATTTAATCACAAAACTTAACGATTTCCTCTTAACAATTTCTTATTCCATATGGGTTAAATTTTACTTTATTTAAATTTCAACCACTTTTATACTCAATTCGATATCCTACCTCATTATCCAATACTTCAACCTTATTCTTAGGCCTTAAAAGGGCAATAAAAGCTCAATATGAATCAATACTTAATTTCCAATCCTATGGCTCTTATAACAACAATTATCAAATGAGTCACTAGTATGAAATGACTTGATCATTCAACTAGACTTCTCGAAAAGGTATTAGTGGCATGAGGCTTTTGGGTAATGGTTCCAATGACAGCCTCAAGTGCAACATTCACCCTTTCGATTTCAATTTAAGAATTGGGTGACAACAAATCAGATGACATCTTTCTAGGTGATAACGTTTTGTCAAACTCCACTCTATAAGGAAAGATCGTCATGACATCGATATCAGATTTAATATTGCCAATTCTTCTTTCAATTTCACAATCAACTAATATCTACATTTCTACGGATATCAACCATTTGTTGGGATCATAAATATCCACAACTTGGTTTAGATCTAGGATAGCTAGAATTCCTACGAGAATAGCTTCGATTAATTTACTAGGGGATTTAGGGTTACTTGTGACAATCTATGTCGTATAAATACCTCGTATAAATATCGAAATAATCATCAAACAATCATGTAATAAAATTACATCATATATATATATATATATATATATATATATATATATAATCCAAGTTATATATATATATATTAAAATAACACTTCTCAGTCTGGCCTTGTCGGTAACTCGGGAATTCTTCGGCATCGTTATAGTCAAAAGATTTTTAGACATTTTTAGAAAAATGTTTATAGTTAAAAGATTTTGAAATGTTTTATTCAAAACCTTAGTTTTAAAAATCTTTCGTTCATAACGAGAGCTCTGGTACCAAACTGTAACACCCCCAAATTTATACAACTCAATATAGCGGAAGACTAGTTGGTGTTACGGGATAGCACATTACTCACATCATAGACAACGCATAAAAATCGCGTCGTTTAATAATAAAAGCATTTCCATTCATAAATATCAAAGTTACATCGGTCCCAAGTCATATTATTTCATACAAAGTTTTACAAAGTGTTTGAATGGAAATTATAATTTAAGTGCGGGCCATGAATTCTTGTTGTCTTCCCGAGAATTACCTTCAAGTACCTGAGATAAAACATGTTAAAAGAAAAGGTCAGCGATAACGCCGAGTGAATTCATAGAGTTTAATAAATTCCATCAATATAACTTTGGTATAAAATTATTACCAAAAATTATTTCGTACAAATCATTGTAATAGGCCATATAATAGCCAAAATCATTTTATACAAATTTTTATCAAAATCATAATATAGGCATTTGCCTTAAAAATCATTATACGAGCCAATGTCGTAAAAACATCATACAATACGTTTTACAACGTTGTATAGATTAAATAAAAACCGTTATAAGAATATGGTTATGAAAACCAAAACACGAACATAATATCAATAGTATGACCCTGTATTGCTAGTCAGGCAATACATCGTAATTCGGTGCGTCTAGTAGTATTTTGTTAACTGGATTATTATAAGCCGCATGACATTGTTACCTTACTAAACCAACAACGGGTAGCTAACCCGATACTCAATTTGCCCATCTAAAGTAGCGTGTCGTCACAAAGGTCACGCTATGGAAATCTTCTCATACATAAATTCGCTTACCAATCAATGTGGCACGACGGGGATCAACCGTCAAGGCGCGAACTGGGGTGATCGTCCCCAAATAGTACTATTAAATGCATAAGCGTCTACCAAATCCCGGTAGTTCACAATTCATGCTAATGGGACTTTTAGTGACATAACCTAACTTTAATAATCCATTTAATTTCATCTATCGGGTCCTTTAATCATTTATCGGGTCATACAATCGGGTCATACAATCATTCGGGTCCAAATCAATAAACAAACAATCGGGACAAATGGTGTCATATTTTATAAAAACTAACATGTTATCTCCCTCGCGGGTTTATAAAACATTTCATAAAAACATTTAAAAGAGTGCGAGGCTATGAACTCACGTTGATGTGGGAAGGCGGTTATCGGCGATTCGGATGTACGGTACGTGCTTCAATCACGGAAACCTAGACAAATAATACTCGTCTTAGACTCATGTCCAATGACTTTATAAAAATAACAGTTATGTATACATATGATGATTGTATATATATGATGATCAATTGGGTTTACATATTCTCATTTACTCATTTTAGTGTTATGTGTCGATAACTTTTATACTAGTTTACTAGTTTTACCTATTTACGTGTTTTAGGTCCAATAAACTTATTATAAGTTCTTTAACTTGTTTTAATCCATTTTATACTTATATTATCAGTATTTAAACTTTACAAGTTGGGCCCAAATGGGTTAAGCCCAATAAATAAGTTTATAAGTGTTTTAGTCCATTTTGTTGTATTATTAATCCAATAATGTTAACTTAGTCCGTTAATGTCCGTATGTTATATAGTTCGGATTTTATTGGTTTTTACTTGTTATATATATGTTTATATATCAGTATATAAGTTTTATAAAGTTTACATTATACGGGTCCAACCGTCTAAGTTTTAATTGGCGAAAAACGTTAATTTTACGGTAATAGCCGAAAAAGTCGTAAAAATCATGTTTATAGTTTTTATACTTATAAATCTTATGCAACTACCATTTTTATAAAGTGTCCGTTTTATTTAACCTTATACATATTTATATAAATGAAACATAAGTTAATGGGTTTTAATTTCACATTTTATACTATATTATTTGAGTGCTTATATAATAGTATTAAACATTAATTCTTCAAAATCTGATTTTTAGTTTCATCTTCACCATTTTTATCATATCTAGAGTTCTACAATGAGTTAGAAGCTCATTTTTGGATGGCATGAACTTAATATTATGTGGTACAAATAAGTTAGTTATAGCTACTGCTCATTCTATGTTTAACTATCCTTAACAGTCCCTACAAAACAGACTATTCAGATTAGCACACTCATCTTGTTTTGATCATATCTCACTCATTTTGATGATTCCATTACATGGCCAACTCTCACATGTGTACAAGACCCATAGCTTACTGTATATCAATTTATTCAAGTCATTTTACCAGTTTACCATATGATTCTTTACTGTTTTATACAGCCATCTAAATTAAGCAAGATTTTAACCTTGTTTCTTATAGTTTTTCCATCTTTTTAAGCATGTTTATCAACACCAAATCCCCACACAATATTTTTAATCATCATTCATCATCATATACATATACATAAGTGTAAGAAATACAAGATTACATAATCAAAAATAACAAGAGGATAAGAAGAACAATCTCTATACCACCATTAGTGATGAAAAGATGAGGTTTTTGATGAACAAGACTTGGTTTTGGGTAACCAATCTTATGAGATATCAACACCACTTCTAGGATCACCAAGTATTTGTAGATTCCTCCATAAATCATCCCTTGTTCTTCATGAAAACTCCTTGAGAAATCAGTCCCAAAAACCCTTGAAAACTCCTTTTTACATGTTAAGATCACCTCCAATCTTCATAACTTCAATGGGTTTTCATCATATGTAAATTATACATATGATTCCATGGTTAAATTTGATCAAATGAGGGTTGTTTTGGGTGAATATGGGACGGAATAGAGAGAGGAAGAGAGGATTTTGGTGGTTTGCATGAGTGAAAATGAGAGCTAGTGGTATGGGTGGAATGGTTTTGTTTTGGTGTAGCTTACAAGTTAAGCTAGCTTAACAAGTGTAAGCAACTTGTGTAAAACTTGACACAAAGTTAGTGTGGTGTCACAATGTGGCCATCCCATGTGTGGGGGTGGGGCAAAACTTGGTTTTGTCTCATCTCCAATTATTTACGCGTACTCCTCGATTCTAGTTTCCTCGATTTGCGTGCCCTTGGATCGTTTTACGAAAAATGTTTTTATAAATTATGAATCAACGACACAAAAAGAATCTAATAAAAATTGTCTCATCAAAAACGGAGTTCGAAAACGTAAATACGTAATCCTAAGGTTTCCGGTTTAGTCGTAAAGGACGTTAAATAAAATCGTAAGTCCTAGTCTCTTCTCGTAAATTTGTGAGTTTATGAACCAACACAAAATTAAAACTCCAAAATAATATTCACGGACAAATTTATTTTCTGAAATGTTAGACTGTCACCAAAACGGTGTATGTAAACGTAAGCACGTAACGTAGAATCCTCTGGTTCAGACGTATTCGACGCTACTTCAAGACGTAAATCCAAATTACTTCCCAAAAATAAGTGAGTTCATATTGTAACATTGAAATAATGTTTTCAAATAAATATTGAGAATAAAATATCAACCATAAATTGACGGATTGTCACATACAATGTTATGGGTGCTGCCTGAATCAACTAAAATCATGACGAGATGACCATCGATGTACCCCGTGACTCGAAGTGTGCGTGGGCAAAACAATCCGTGAAGTGCAGCGGGGGATAACGAGAGAAATTAGGTTGGGATAGTGGTGTGAACGGTTTGGTTGTTTTCGTCCTTGAGCAACAGGTATTCGGTTGGTGTTTCAAGTGAATCAGTTTGGAAAGGAAAAAGGAGCAGTAGGTTGTTGGTTGGTGTCGGAGTCCTCATTATCAATGATTAAGAGGAATTGTGGAAGGTTGCATTTATTTCATGGTTGGTATTTTTCGGGGCAACAAAAACATAGCCCAGCAGCTCGACTTTTTTGTATTGCTTCGGGAGAAAGGCGGGTTAAAGGAAGTGGTGTGGGACGGGTGGGTGTAGGGAGTAGTGGGGTGGTGATTGGAGAGGTGGTTTGTGTGGTTGTTGTGGCGGCGATGGTTGTTGATGTAGAAGGCGATGGTGGAGTGTAACGAGTGGAAGGGTATTTCGGTCTTAGGCGTTGGTCATTGCTCTTGTCTTCAATGAGCTTGGCGAGACCAATGGCTTGGGTAATGGTTTGTGGACGTAGAATGGCTAGTTCCTGTTGGATGTCACGACGGAGACCGGAGATGAAACAATTAATTAAAGCACTTGCAGAGAGTCCCACAACACAATTACTTAAGCGTTCAAATTCGGTCTGGTATTTGGTGACTGTGGATGTTTGGCAAAGCTTAAAAAGGGCAGCTTCATGGTTATCATAACTAGAAAGGCCAAACCGGGTTTCAAGGTCGTGAGTGAAAGTGTCCCATGTTGTAGGTAGGTGATTGTTAACAAGGTATTTTTACCAACTGAGTGCATCCCTAACAAGTGAAATGCGACAATTGGAAGCATTGGTGGGGAGCTATGCTGTAAAAAAGAAAGTATTGCTCGGCTCGAAAGCCAATCAAGTGGGTTTGAACCATCCATGGCGGGGAGGGTGATTTTAGGAGGGCGTATTTGCATGCCATGAGTTGTGGTTGTATGGGTGGGTGGTGCTTTGTTGTCGTTGTTTATACTGGAGGATTCGGGTTTCTAGAGGGTGAGAATAAGATTGTTGTTTTGTTCGAAGTAGTGTGTTAATTGGCTTATGACAATGTCTTGTTTTCGGAGGTACCACCGGTTTTAAGGATTTTTTGTAAGGTGTCGTTCAAGGACAATAGAGCTTCTGCAAGATCACGGGGTCACGTTTAGGAGGCTTGAGTAACAAGAATGAAAGCACCAAATGGATAGTAACTACTTGAGGTAGTCAATCTCCAAAGAATATAAAGGACGGAGAAAGGAATATTTGAGGCAATTTTCTCTATATCTTTCAAAATGCAAGATTACATGTTAAATAGATGATATGCTAAAATTATGCAACTACTAGTAGAACATGTGACGGTGGGAACCACTAATGCTCCTTTTATACTTCCCAATTTCATGCATGCACTGCTACCACTCTTAACGTTAACAAGAAATATTCAAATTCATGTGGCAAATATTAAAGTTATGGCTAAGTCCTCCTAAAGACTTTTTGGTCTTCTGAATCTTTAGTCTTCATAACGTGCAGGCCTTCGGGTCAACGGGGTTGGGCGTTGTGGCTTAGTACCCATTGGATTCGTATCAGATTATTTTATTTGATTATTTGATAAGTAAAATGACCAGGGATTGCGTTTGGAACTAGATTATCTACTTATTTCATTTTCAAAATGAAGACAAGATAAAATTAGTGTTTGGATAATAAAAAGAAAAAATTGATTATTTGCGTTTAGAAGGTTCCAAAATGGAGTTTTGAAAAAGTAAGTGAGAAACTAGTTATTTCTTTTTCAAAATGGAGAAAAGCTAAAATGAGTTTATTTTAGTCATTATACTTGTCAAATAATCAAATAAACAAATTTGTTATACACTTAAAAAACTAACTATGTGATTATTGCGAATTCAAACAACATAATCAAATCCAAACACTATTTTCTAGAATGACGTTTTCAAATGATGATTATCTGATTATCCATTTTCAAAATGAATAATCTGTTTTTGATAAGCAATCCCAAACACCCCCTAAAATAAATTCATTTGAACTTTTCTCCATTTTGAAAATAAAATGAGTAACGCCTCACTTACTTTTTCAAAACTCCATTTTAGAACCTTTGAAACGCAAGTAATCACTTGTTTTCTTTTATTACCCAAACACTAATTTGAGATTATCTCTATTTTGAAAATAAAATAAGTAGATAATCTAACTCTAAACGCAATTCCAAATAGCCCTAAGTATATTCAAGCCTCACTTTGTACATATCTTACGGTGGTCATTGAAAATTGTCGGAGATGCACACGAGTGCCATGGTCAGGTTGCAAACATTTGAGTGAAAGACTCACGTTAGTCGAATAACTTGAGTAATAAGTACCCCTCTAGATTTTAACTTTGGAGATCAATTGTAGTTATCGATACTGTAAAGCGAATGCATCAACGGTGAAAAGACTGGTGAACGTGGTTGCCGATGACGTTCCTAAAATGGATGTGTGAAAAGACATTATAAACTTCATAAACATTTTAGCGTGTCGTATATTTGGCAGAGTGAGTAAAATATGTTAAAAGTATAAGACAGTAGTAACATATATTTATTAGTATAAATATATATTTATTAGTGTATATATATATATATATATATTAGTATAAATATTTCTATTAGTATAAATATATATTTACTACCTTTAAGGCCCGGCCAATGCACGGCTAGCTTTAAGAATAATGATTTACAAAACTTAAAGATGTAGTAAAAACTGATTGATATAAAAAACATAAAATGATATAGTAAGTAGAAAAAAAAGTGAAGGCAGTACGTCATTAGTTCAAGATCCACAAAAAGAAATCCATAAAAACTTGATTGTCGCTAACATAATTCTTTATAGAAAACATTTGTCGTAGAATTGCAACAGTTGTAATCTTTGTCGCAGTAATAAAACTTTGTGATGGATACCCCACGGATGACTCGGGTGTCGTCAACACTAAAATGATGCCTTTTCGAATCATATATCTGAAAATTAAACAAAAAAAGAGATATTTTTATTGTTATAATGGTTAACGTTGCTATGTCATAAATATCTTACCGTGCACAGTTGAACCAAGATGGACAAAGTCTCGAATTCTTTACGCATACTATTATCATCTATAATAACCCATAATATGCCATTATTGATAGTCTATTTATTACTTGTTTAGGACAATATGCGTGTATGGGCAAATATGATCGTCCGATTGCAGTCAACCATACAGTCGTCAGTCGTATCATATGGTCATAATGCTTATAAGATTCCAATTAGGGTTCTATAACTTAGGATGTTATTAAGACCTTAAGTATCCAAACTCTGTGACATCATCTAGTACATGTGGGACTTCAACTATTACTAACCATCTATGACAATATTAATTGACTTATAATTAGACCGCTAAACTGATTGAAAGTCATATCAAAGTAACGACCAACGACCCTTTAATGCACAGTCACGGCAGATACTGGTTTCGAGTCCGCCACCATCATCGAGATAATAATCCAATCAACACAAAGCTACAACAAAAAATCTAGTTTAATATCAAACCATAAAAGGCCTAAAAACACATAATTTAAGAGGCATTTATAGATATAGAGAATGTTAACAAAATAAAATTGGCAACTATTTAGCGACTATCAATCAATAGATTTCACTTCATCTTGTACATCATCTATTAAATATAGATTACCAATTAGATTGATGAACTAAACAAAACCCATTACATACCTAATAATGTTATGGGAAAAAATCAATTGCAGACTACCAATTAGTTTAGGACACTAAAAGAGATTCATTTTGCCACTTTAAATGATGTGTGAATCGATAGAGCAACCCATCTATTTGTTGGTTTTTTTAAATAGAAATTTATAGTTAACTATATTTTTTTGCCAATGTATTGAAAGATTAACATAATCATAAATCGTATGAATTATTATGTCAACCAATAAGATTACATAGGTAAAAGTAAGAACGATGCACCATAAGTAGTTGAAAATTAAACTTGTTTCTCTTACACCACAAAGCACATATGGTCTACATGCTAATCTTTATTGTAGGACTAACTTAGCCTTCCACATATATCGTGTTAAGATACAATCATAATCTGTTTGAATTTACCTGTTTGCAAATTTCTTTGGCCTTTTCATACGACCTTATAAAATTTACGAAGACCTGCATGATTAAGTCAAAGTTACCTTAGATAAACGCTCAACATGCACCTCGGCATTTGTTTCCAGAAACTGCTCCACAATCTTTAAAAATGTACCAGTCAAAATCTTTAAAAATGTGCCAAAATGAAAAAAGGAACTTTTCATGTCTGCATAAACAGATACAACTTACTTAGAAATGTAATTACAACTTAGAAATGTTACATAGAGTGGAAATACATTAGCTTACAAAAGAAATAAATGCATTCAATTGAAAATCATAGACGTATATAGTTCAGGCTTTTAACAACAATCAAGTAGATCTGATAGAATTCACATGCCCATAAAAACTAAAGGTAACATTTTAGGCTTGGAACTAATAACCAGCTATGCATATATAATCACCTTTTCGATTAAAAAAGTGATTTTTATCATTTGTGCTGATTGTGAGTATCATTTGACATTTTGTTGCTGAAATCTACAACAGAGATATCCTAGATGACTACAAAGTTGCAAATCCAAATTTCAATTTAATATTAAGTCATATCTTTTAATAGAAGTATAGTATTTTTTTTCATATACTAATAATTTAATATGTGATCATACAGTCAACTATAAAGTGTTTTTTGTTATCCTATTGGGAATACATAAATGCCTTCATCAATAACGATATATGTTCATTCACATGTAATGGTTATTTTCTCAGTGTGTGAAAAACTAAACTCGTACAGGATAAAAAAACCCTCCTATTCGACATCATTAATCATCATTGTAAATCATAATCATTGAGCAGCATCGAAGAGACGAACCTTAAGTATGCTCAAGTGTGAAAATTTTTCATCTTTGTCAGGTTTACAACAACTTATGAATATGCATTTGCGAGGTTGTAAACCTATACTATGGTGCAGTCTATACAATTTTTGTAGTTAGTTGCTTGAACATGATTAAGATCGTGAATAAAGTGTCAAATTTTTAATTTAAAAATCGCAAGGATTATTTATATGAAAGGCAGTTGGATATTTGTTCTATAGGATTTCATAGGGAGTGGTTGTGATTTATTCAAACTAATCATAAAGGGGTTGTTCTTTATTCTTTAAGCATTTCATCAAATAGTTTGTATGCATTAACTACTTTGTGGTAGACAAATAATTTTTTTGCTAACTATGCAATTCATTCAAAAAATTAAATCTAAAACTAAAGCATATAAGCATCTTATACAACTTCTAAAACATCTTAGATTCACTGCATTCATCGAACATATTTGTGTAAAAATCCAAAATCGAGTACCATAATCATTCGGCAAAAACAAAAGCATATTTCAAGTCTGGATCGATAAATATATCAAATATCATGTGCCTTATCTTTAGCACATTATGGGGAGGATTAATTCTACAAACATCGTTTCTTTATCGGTCGACTGTTTTTTTGATTATGAATGTTCATAAATTGATGTTCCGAAACATAAGTGAGAAACAAACTTTGTAATTGCATTCCAAGGTTGATGTTCATATAATGGTTTAATGTATAATTGAGTAAAAAATAAGGTTTCATGATTATGATTGATTTTATATGGTGATTTTGTGGGTGTTGTGATTAGGTGATATTATGATTTGTTATTAGGAATATTTTCTTGATCTGTCGTTTGTTTTGGAATTGTTTGTGTGTGTTTTGGTGATGGCGGCCGGATCAAGTACGTTTAGGTTTACTATTGTGTTTTGAGAATTTTTTCCTTACATTAAATGTTTAATACTGAAAACCATTCTCAGCCCTTGATTATTTTTTATTTTAGAGGTGTCAATTTTATGGAATTTTTGGCAAGAATGGACTTTTACATATCCTTCTTTTATATAGGTAGTAGGTTAGTATAAATATATTTATTAGTATAAATATATTTATTGAAGGTTTATAAAGCTCATAAAAATTACGCAAAGTCCTAAATAAGATCAAGGCACACATAACGGAAGCGATTAACAAGATCATAATTAATAACCCATTCATAATTGATCGAGTTTAGGGTTACATACCTTTTAGCTAGAGTTCTTCAAGCATTATAGCTACCAAATAATTGGCGATTTGGTGTTGTTCTTGTGGATTTGCTCTACCTTTGAGCTCTTCAAGCATTTGATTTGGAGCAAATAGTTCAAACTTTCTTTGTAAGAAAGGAGCCATTTTTCCGAACATTAAACAAGCCATATCATTGTGCTTCTTAACCTCTGCCTCATAATTCAGCCTTTCAACTAGAGTAGCATTAGGGCCAAGGGGCGCAGGAAACGCCCTGGTCAAGTAATCAGAAGTACCCGCTACTCTCAAGACAATTCTCAGTGAGCGGTACCAATCGTTGAAGTTTGGTCCAGTTAGTTCCTGACGTTCAAGATAAGTCTTGATGGCAGAACTCAACGTGTTGTTATCGGGTTGAGCCATTTCTACAGAAATAAGTTCAAACGATTAGTATTTTCGATAATAACATTCAAGAAAATAAAATTACCCCGGTAATAAAACCATAGTATTTTCCTTGAAACTAGAATCCATATTAACATAAACTTATCACATCAGTTGATCTGCTAGTGATAAATGTACTCAACATGTAACTTGTCGAACAATAATTGACAAACAAATTTGCAATTTATAGATATTTTTAGGGATTTACGTTGCCAAAAGTCATTTTGCATCGTAAACATGTTTCATCCCTACTTTATGCCTTGAGTTTCCAGATCTCACTGAGTAACTCAATCAAGTCAACTAATCTAAAGTACGTAAAACCTTCATGTGCAATCTCATTCAGTAACCATACATGACATAACAATTAATTCATGCAAACATCTAAAGATAATCATCATATAATTTTTAGGGTTTCAAAAAAACTTAAAAAAAAAACAAAAAATCGGCTAGGCCAATTTTAATAAAAAAACAAAACCCTAAATTTTTGTGAAAACCTAAAAAACAACATATGATTTTTAACCCAAATCAATATTAGCTAAAAAACTTTAGATCTCGATAATTATAACATGTTAAAACGGCTCTCGATTCCACTGAAGGTTTATAAAGCTCATAACAATTACGCAAAACCCTAAATAAGATCAAAGCACACATAGCGGAAGCAATTTAACAAGATCATAATTAATAACACATTCATAACTAATCGAGTATAGGGTTACATACCTTTTAGCTAGAGCAAATCCACAAGAACACCACCAAATCACCAATTGGGGTTTATACGAAAAATACCAAGATATTGTTTATAGTGAAACTATATTACGCTCTTGTACACACGTAATGCAACGGATTAATCGTGAGTCTAGCACTAATAAACCGGAGCTTCAACACTTGTGGAATATAGCCAAAATCAATAAGCAAAAAACCAAACCGAAACCCTAAGAAGGGGTGTTTGTTCGATCGGTTTAAGAGAGAGACAAAGGGAAGGGATAAAAAATTATGAAGGCTATGAGGGGTATTTAATAAATATAATAAATATATTTAATAAATAAAATTAACCCTTTACGTATTGTGTGCAATCCCGTAATCCCGAGTTCGATCCTATCACATGACTATTTAATTTTATGTCCATAAACTTTCAGCTCCTACTTGGACAAAATTCGAATATCGTGCTTACATTGACTAGCGTCTAGTTACACTAGCAATGTCACTAGTACAACTCGAGTAAGGTCTCCTGGACAAAAACCTTTTAATGATTCATCATTATTATTATCATTTCATTTCAAATACAACCTTAATAGGATATGGATCTCAGTCATTCCTTTCATTAAACATTCTGTTTCTCGTTTACGGATATAGAAAGATTACCAAAACAAATTTGGGTGCGGCCACACAAACATCTTACTACTCCCCCGAGGGGCACAACTGTATTATATTTCAAAATAATTTGAAGGAAACAAATCCCATTTTGACTTCAAGCGAAACTTACGAACTTTGCAACACTTCTGAAATAACCCTTATAGCTACCAGTTACGTTTAGCGTTAGGTTATCTCACAGAAACACACTAACTTCGTGATAGTTTCCTGGTATCTTAGGTCTAAGGATAACTATTTATGATTTACTTAATGACAAATATCCACAAAGTAAAATCATATAGTTGGGATAAGTCCAATATTTGATTCATCAAATATCATCCAAAACTGACCAATATACTTTCAAGTATACTCTGTCACTATTTTGAATTGTCTTAGTTTAATAATATTCTCGTATTATTAATCGACAACAGACATTTAGAACTATTGTTCCCTAATTTATTCACTTCAGCATGGTTGATTATATGATTAAACAAGAAATAAAGATAGAAAAATAGATGGATTCTAGAGAGAGAAAGTAGTGAGAGAAAGTAGAGAGAAGGTGGAGAAACTTTGTGAAATTATATTAAAGAAAATGAGATCATCGACCCTCCTAACATGCTAGGAGGGTACTTATATAGTCCACCACATGCGGGCTCTCTAATGGACTATATTGTTTTGGGCCGGGCTTGAATAAATGCTTAGTACCTTGAAAGAGGCCTTTTAAGCTAACCATCAAGCCCGTAATTTCACGACTATTTTAACTAACTATTACAACGTTCTACTAAATATTACAAAATAAACCTATGACCGAACATTCTTGTTTGACTCAATATTTTGAGGCTAACAATCTCCCCCAATGTGAGGCCATTCCTCTTCGATATTTGGAGTTCAATGGAGATTATGAATTTCGTCATAAATGAGTCTTGAACGTGTAATAGTAGTCTTGTTCCTTCATGCTGTGATCTTTGAGCCTTTGTCATTGTCTTTCGATTTTGTCCTTTATCTTGAGATCTTCAAATTATTCTTGACTTGTCTTTGCCATCTTGCGATCTTGTGTCTTTATCCACATGCTCATACTTCGCACAATCTTGAAAGCTTGCTAACAATCTCCTTTGAAGAGAGGTTATTCATCTACAGTAATTGATAAGGAAGATTTTTATCATCAGAGTTGCGGAAGTCTTTAGCTTTCTTGATTGTTAAGTATGTCTTTGGGCATGAGTATGTGGTTTTGAATCTTTGACTTTGCTGAGTACACCGTAACGTCACCTTCTCGAGACAAAACTTAGACACGGGCTGAATGGCTTTGACGTTCGTCCTAAATCGGTAGCGTTTTACCTCCGGTCGGTGAAGACTGTTACACGATATTAAATATCATACCTGTGATTAGGTAGATTCAATTAAGAATCTCCTTGACAGGGTTTGGTGGCTGTACTAGCCGTTCTCTTTACTCGATCGTCTCAAAGCAAGACTGCGAACATAAAGAGTGAATCAATTGGATAAATATCCGCTTGATTAAAGTCGTCAATTCAAATTCCTGGAACAAGTTTGATTCCTTAAGAATCTTACCATTGTTGCTTTCCAGTTGACACAAGCTTGATTCATAAGAATCTCGCAAGTTACCTACTATAGCGCTGTTTGATGTTGACGCTAGAAGGATTTCCATTCGTCACTGTGAATATTAATGAATATCACTCTGAATGTTCTGGCAAGACCATAAAGATATTGCGTAGAAACCTGAAACGAGTTTGAATCAATTCAGAATCAAACCACTGTTGCTTTTCAGTTTTACATATGTTCAATTCATAAAGAATCTTACACATAACCTACCGCAGTGCTGTTTGATGTTAACACTGGAAGGATTTCCACTCATCATTGTGAATACTAAGTAGTATCACTCTGAGTGTTCTAGAAATATCGCAAGGATATAGCGTAGGACTCTCTTGATCGTCATCCGTGTGTCCTAACGAGATTTGATTGATCTCTTGGCTCTAGACTCGATTTGTGCACTTTTAGTAGTCGGAGGCTGGAGCAGATGCCACCTATTCAATATCAACTATCTCGGAGTGAGAAAGTCAATAGAAGTCGTATTGATCTCCATGAAAATAAAACAAACTTCTTTTAAGAGAAGCCTGAGTTAGCTGGGGAGGGGTTGTGCATTACATCACCGGGTCTATGATGTGTTGACCCGGTTTCTGCCTAAGTTGTATGGAGGGCTAATTTCTTTACACCCTTTATCCTTACATTTCTTTTTCATTCTTCAACCCCTTTAATGCTTACCTAGACATCATTACTAGCACCTTGTTATGATTGTTCCAGTGCTAGCATCAGTACTTAGTCGGCATTCAGCTACGTTCACATTCTACTCCATCTTTCCTAAGGACTTCTAATAATCTATTGGATTGTCCCTGGGAAGATCCCTCCGATTTTGGTTGGATCATAGGACTTAAACCTAACCACCCTTTTGACACCAATAACGTCGTGAATTAAAGATGTTGTGGGTATTTGATCGTAACCATGAGTGCTTGAGTCTTTAGATCACATTTTAATCACATTTTCTCCCCCTATCTCTAATATATAAAATTCTATGATATTAGAGATACCAAATTTGATTAAAATATATTGTGAAGAATAGTCTTGAAAACTTTCGGGAGAAAAATGTATCGAACTTAACATGAATTAGGAACGCTCCCCCTCAAAAATTGATCCAATGGAATTGTCATTACGAGGATATGATCCATATTAAACTATTGAGGATAGGAGTTGTTGAACACATTATTTTTGAAAGATTTTGAATATCATTGAGAAATTCTTGAAAAAAATGTGTTCAACGCTTTTTGAAAAATCAATTCTTTTTAGCGAAAAGGTTTTTCTAAAGCAAAAACTTGAGTTCATAGACTTTGAATGTCTTGACAAATCCACTTAAGTGTAAGAAGATTTACCTTCTTTTGCTGAGGGTAAGAGCACGAAATCGTACACTCCCCCGTGAATATAGTTCCGGGTTGCAATCTGAAAGTGATTACAAGCCATTGTGTTGAGCTCAAAACGTTGAATGTTTTGTGACAAGCTCAACCCAAGATAGATTGCTCTACCCTTTGTTAGGATAAGTTATCTTTAAAGATACACTTTCCTTTATTTGAAGTTCGAGTTACAGTCTGACATTTAACTGTAAGTCGTTTACATGAGCTTAAAAACTTTGAATGTTTTTATTGATAGTGTTAATGCAATAATGACTAAAAACGTTACTTGCATTTTTCGGTCTCGCTTAGTTTTGATTACGACAATATGTAAAAACAAGCATTTACGAAAACAACGAAAAACGAATTCTTGAGTTCAAGTATTTTTCATTTTACCCATTTTCACTTAAGGTATGGATAAACAAGTACTAACCTTAATCAAGTGATCAAGTGATTTAATCTTTTCTTAAAACTTACTTTTTATTAAGTGTGACAAGTTTTTATTAAACTTTCTTTTTAAGAAAATGTTTTATTAAATTAATTATTTGAAATTTGAAAATGGCATATTCTTATTTGGTTAAGAATATCCTTTCAGGATATTTTTTATATCCAGATAAGACCTCCACCACTAAAGGACAAAAAGGAGCGGAGTCTAGTCCGGCGGTACCTTAGCACCTAGGCGGTACCTTATCGATAAGGTACCGCGGGCTAAGATAAGGTACCGCGGGCAGAACTAGCCGTTGGCTCCTTTGTCCTATAAATAGTGGACCATTCTCAGCTTTTCATCTCACCTCTTTTGCACATTTATTTCCAGATTCAAACCCCTTCTTTAATCACTCAAATCTTTGATCATTTGTTTGATTATTACTTGTTTAAGAAGTTAATCTTGTTCTTCTATCCCTTCCTCTCCAAGTGCAAAGAGAAGAACACTATCCTTGTGAAGTGTTGAGTCCACCACCAAAGATCCATTGAAGATCTAATTTTATACATTTCTAGTTGTATCATAGTTTTGAAGATCCAATTAGTTGTGTCTATTTGGAAGTTGTGTATGTACTAAGTATAGTTGTGTAGATTGGTCCTAGCTACGATTAGGGTTCGACTTTTAGCTTAGAGTCGGAAATTGGTTAAGCGACGTGTACGGTTTTCTCCACCATAAGGAGCTTGTTGTGTAGTGAACTCTCGAGTAAGGAGTACTCGAGGAGTGGAGTAGGAACGAGGAGTGAGCTTCGTTGCCGAACCACTATAAATCCTTGGTGTTCGGTTTGATCTTTCTTTACCCTTAACTCTTTACATTCTTTATTCTTTATTCATATACATGTGTTAGTATTAGATTAGTTACACTATCATTCTTTATTCTTTGTGGATATATTTTTGTTAGTATTAGTTTAGTTACACTATCATTGTTCATATTGTGCATAAGAAGATTTCACATATTTCCTCAAGCCTAAGTTTTTGAAAAAGGATTTTTGGAAACCACATTTTAACAAGTAAATATAAGAAACTATTCAACCCCCCTTCTAGTTTCTACAATTGGTATCAGAGCGGGTTGCTCAAGAATTTTTAAAGTATATTGTATTTTAAAACTTGAATCGATCTATGGATTCCAACAAATACCTAGAAGGGCAATCTATGCAAAGACCACCACTTTTTGAAACCGATAGTTTTATTTATTGGAAAAATAGATTTGAAACTTATGTGAAATCAAAAGATTTAGATCTTTGGCATGTTATTACCAATGGTGATTTTTTACCCTTTCAATTTAATGAAGTTTCTAAAACAAAATAATTGGTCACTTTTGACAAAGCTAATGACGATACTAAAAAGAAACTTTCAAAAAAAAATGAGGCTAAAATGGTGA
The DNA here is from genome assembly GCA_025667525.1 of Glebionis coronaria. Taxonomy (NCBI): domain Eukaryota; kingdom Viridiplantae; phylum Streptophyta; class Magnoliopsida; order Asterales; family Asteraceae; genus Glebionis; species Glebionis coronaria. Next base: position 548,071,969 of record CM046879.1, on the reverse strand, counting down.
TTTATAATGCTTTGCCTAAGAAAGAGTATGAAAGAATTTTTATGTGTGAAACCGCTAAAGATATTTGGAACACTCTTTTAGTAACCCACCAAGGTAATAGCCAAGTCAAAGAAAGCAAAATTGATCTTCTTGTCCAACAATATGAACAATTTGTCATCTTAGAAGATGAAACTATTGATAGTGCATTTGCTAGGTTTAACACCATTATTACTAGTCTAAAAGCAGTTGATAAAGGTTTTTCTAGCAAGAACAATGTTAGGAAGTTTCTAAGGGCCTTACATCCAAAGTGGAGAGCAAAAGTCACGGCGACTGAAGAGTCGAACGATCTCTCAACTTTATCACTCGATGAACTCATAGGAAACTTGAAGGTTCATGAGATGATAATTTTGAAGGACTCGGAATTAGTGAAAACCAAGAGTGAAAGGAAATCTCTTGCACTTAAAGCCAAGAAGGCACAAAGTGACCATGATAGTTCCTCGGAAAGCGATGACGAGGAGTATGCATTGGCGGTGAGAGATTTCAAGAAGTTCTTCAAGAGACGAGGTCAACACGTTAGGCAACCCAACTATGACAAGAAACCATTGTCAAAGAATTGGTTTGTCAAGAACGAAAAAGGTGATAGGAATTGCTTTAGATGTGGTGATCCAAATCACTTCATTGGTGATTGTCCAAAGCCCGCTCGTGATAAGAACCACACGGCGTTCTTTAGTGGCGCTTGGAGCGATAGCGGTGAAGATGATGATGACAACCCCAAAGAGCAGAAATGTCTAATGGCTCACACTTCTAAAGAGGTACATTCCGAAACCGAATACTATAGCAATGATAGTTCCACTTGTGATGATATTGAATTTGAAGGCAAATATGATAGTTTACACAAACTTAGTCTTAAATTCATAGAAAAGAATAAAACCTTAAAAACAACCAAAACTAAGCTTGAAAATGAGATCAATGAACTTAGGGAGAAATTGGCTAAACTTGAGAAAAATAAAGAGGTTAATTTAAGTTGATTAAGTTGTGAGAAACTTAGATTAGAAAATGAAGATCTCAAGAGCACCTCCATTAAATTGGAAAAGTTCATGAAAGGAACTAGTGCTCTTGATGATATGTTAAACAAACAAGTTCATTCTAAGGAAAGACTTGGTCTAGGTTTTAACTCAAATGAAGCCTCAACTAGTGAACCAAAACAAGTCAGGTTTTCACAAAAAACACCCACTGTACGCGGTTCCAAATTGTATGGCGCGATTCCTTATCACTATGGAACCGCCGCCATAGATAAGGTACCGCGGGCAGGGGATGATTTTGGTGAAAATCCTGAACTTTCTGAAAAGTCTAAGTTAGATGAAAAACTAAAGCATCTTACTGTTAATAAGGTAAAATTACCCATACTTGACGACAATGCTATTCGTAAGTTCTACAAGCCATTAAGTAAACCTCTCATGGGAAATAAAAGTTTATCTAGACTATCCTCTACTCCACCTAGAGTACAGAATGAGTCTAAGCCTAGAAGTAGAACGACTATGCCTAGAGGAGATAATCAAAACAAATCACGATCTAGAAGTAAAACTCCAACACCTAGAAGGAATAATAATAACTCTAAACCTAGATCAAATACACCTAGGAGAAATAATGAACAACAAAATGGTTACATGAATTACTACCCTCCTCCATTTTGTTCTCCATGGGGAATCCCCTCCTCATTCATGCATCCCAACCAAATGCAAGGGATGTTTGGAACTAACAATTTTGGACCCATGAGATATTGGGGACCAAATGTTTGATCTTGTGTGTTGTTACCTAGATATGCTTGGGAATTGATTTGGAGCCCGATGAGTGGATTAAGGATAGTGGATGTTCTAAACACATGACGGGTAATCGAAGTTTGTTCTCGCATTACAAAGCATATGATGGAGGTAACGTCACATTCGCTAGTAGTCTACGTGGTAATATCATTGGCAAATATACGGTTTCTCTTGACTCCATGACCATTGAAAATGTTGAGCACGTAGATAACTTAGGATTTAACCTTTTAAGTATAGGTCAAATTTGTGATAATAAGTGTAAGGTCATCTTTTCGGAACATGACAGTGAAATCGTAAAAGATGGAAAAGTCATTGGAAAAGGTGTTAGAAAGCATGGGCTTTATGTTATGAAGGTCAATAAGAAGTCAAAAGACAACATATGTCTTGCGACTATAGATGATAGTTCTACCCTTTGGCATAGGAGATTAGGTCACGCTAATATGCGTTTAATTCAATCTTTAGTCTCTAAGGAGTTGGTAAGACACCTCCCCAAGATTAAGTTCGATAGTCACTTTTGTGATGCTTACAAAGTTGGAAAGCAAGTTCACTCTAGTCACAAAGCCAAGAATTTGGTTTCGACCTCTCGGTGCTTAGAGCTCCTACATTTGGATCTTTTTGGACCTTCCGCCATACCGAGTTATGGAGGTAACCTTTATACCCTAGTTATAGTTGATGACTAGTCTAGATTCACTTGGACTAGATTTTTGGCATCTAATAATGAAGCTTTCGATCACTTCGAAATCTTTAGTCGAAGAATTAAAAATCAACTAGGATGTTCAGTTGTTTCTATTAGGACGGATCATGGTAGGGAATTTGATAATGAAGTGCAATTTGGTGCCTTTTGTGAATCTCATGGTATTACCATAACTTCTCGGCTCCTCGCACTCCACAATCAAATGGGGTAGTTGAAAGGAAGAATAGGACTCTCCAAGAGATGAGTAGGACGATGTTAAACGAGCAATCTTTGCCTCAAAAGTTTTGGTGCAATGCCGTGGACACATCGACTTATATTCTCAACCGAATTCTTATTCGACCTTTCCTAGGAAAGACCCCCTATGAGATTCTTAAAGGTAAGAAACCCTCATTAGAATAATTTAGGGTGTTTGGAAGCAAGTGCTTTATCCTCAACACCAAAGACTACCTTACCAAGTTTGACCCAAAGTCTTACGAAGGTATCCTTTTAGGTTATTCCCAAACTAGTAAAGCCTACATAGTCCTAAATAGAACCACGGGGGTTATTGAAGAATCACTCAACGTAACCTTTGATGAAACCCCTCCTTCGCCCAAGACACCACCATTGGTTGATGATGACTTGGATGAATTAGAAGTAGTTAAAGCCAAAGAGGTTAGCAAAATAGGAGTTGAAGACCTTAGTGTTGAAAAGGAAGTAAACATTAAGGAGTCTAGGGATCATACTCTCAATAATGTCATTGGTGACTTAAATCAAAGGACCCTAAGATCTCAAGTTCAAAACCAAAGCAACTTCTTTTGTTTCTCTCCTTGATTGAACCAAAGAATGTTAAAGAAGCTTTGTAGGACGAGAGTTGGGTCATTGCGATGCAAGAAGAATTGAACCAATTCGTTGCCAATGATGTTTGGGAACTTGTTCCTCCACCTAGAAGTTCTACCATTATAGGAACCAAATGGGTATATAGGAATAAGTTAGATGAAAATGGTGTTGTGTCTCATTACAAAGCTAGACTTGTAGCACAAGGCTATAATCAACAAGAAGGGATTGATTATGACGAGACATATGCACCGGTAGCTAGATTAGAATCAATTAGAATCCTTTTAGCCTACGCTTGTGCCTTAGATTTTAAGCTTCAACAAATGGATGTAAAGAGTGCATTTCTTAACGGTTTGATCAATGAGGAGGTATATGTGGCTCAACCTCCCGGCTTCATTGATTTTGAGAAACCGGACCATGTTTACAAGCTTAAGAAAGCACTTTATGGACTCAAACAAGCACCCAAAGCTTGGTATGATAGACTTAAAGCGTTTCTTGTTAAACATGAGTATACCATGGGAATGGTAGACAATACACTCTTTACAAAGAAGAAAGGTCCTCACCTCATAATCGTACAAATATTTGTTGATGACATTATATTTGGCTCAACTTGTCAAGAATTGTGTGATGACTTTGCCAAAATCATGCATGATGAGTTTGAAATGAGTATGATGGGAGAACTTAACTTCTTTTTAGGACTCCAAATTAAAAAAATGGACGATAGTATTTTCTTTAGTCAATCTAAGTACGCTAAAGAAATGCTAAAGAAATTTGGATTAGAAGAATCTAGACCAATGAAGACCCCTATGGCCTCAGATACTAAACTCACCGTAGATGATGATTGTGAGTCGGTAGAAAACACCAAATATAGAGGTATGATTGGTAGTTTGTTATACCTAACGGCAAGTCGACCGGATATCATGTTTAGTGTTTGGCTTTGTGCTCACTTCCAAGAGGCTCCCAAAACCTCTCACCTTGAAGCGGTTAAGCGTATCTTCCGATACATTAAAGGCACTATACATTTAGGATTATGGTATCCTAAAGGGACCGGCGTAGAAACCATTGTCTACGCGGACTCGGATCATGCGGGAGACTATGTGGACCGGAAAAGCACTAGTGGAGTTTGTACCTTCATGGGTTGTTGTTTAACTTCTTGGTTCTCCAAGAAACAAACCGCTCTTGCAATATCCACCATGGAAGCCGAGTATGTGAGTGCCGGAAAAGCATGCCAACAAGCTCTATGGATGAAGCAAGCGCTTGTTGATTACGGGATTTCTCTTGATGATGTTCCCATCATGTGCGATAATAAAGGCGCTATAGACCTAAGCAAGAATCCCGTGCAACATTCGTGAACCAAACACATAGAAATTAGACACCATTTCCTTAGGGATAATGTTTAAAAGGGGAACATTTCTATTGAAAAGGTGCCCTCCGAGGACAACTTAGCCGATATCTTCACTAAGCCACTTAAGAGGGAACCTTTTAATTACTTGCGTCTAGGTCTAGGATTAATGGAACATCTTCCTTAAATTCTTTTCTTCTTGTATGTTTTCTTTTACCACTTTGAGTCTTTGAGTCTTTTAAACTCCTTTTGAAAAATCTTCTCTTCTCTTTTTCAAAATTCTTAAAGTCTCTTTCGAAAATGGTTGAGAAATTCGTTTGACATTGTTAATTCAATCTAAAAACGATTTTTCATAGATTCTCGCTATTAATCTAGAGCTTACATAATTCATATGTATGATTCTCTCAAACATAGCAAGAACAAGATAGAAACATGGAGGATCATTGTGTCATGACTTAAGGTCTTGTCTTACACACCTCCTACATCGATTTTTTTTAATCCATGTATTTTGGTCAAATCTCTATTTGGTAAGTTTGCATATGTTTTCTTTGTCTATCTTTGCTTTTAAGCATATCCCTATGATAAGTTAGACTAGAAAAATAAGATTTGCTGAAAAATCTTCCTCCAAACACCAAACCCTACTTCTGTAGGCGGTTCCATATGTGAACCGCGGTACCTTATTGATAAGGTACCGCCACCCTAGATAAGGAACCGCCTACAGTGCCTTCCTTTTTCGGGTTTTTGTCTGAAACTCCAGATTTGCTCCAACATTTTTGAGAATCTTTGTTTCAAACCCTTTGACCACCCCAAAAATACCCTAAGCCTTCCCTATTTAAACCATAAGCATTTTACATTACTTCACATCCAAAATGTCTTATTCTCCCAATGAAAGCCTTGAATCTCCTCTATTTTCTCCAATTGCTTTCAATCTAAACCCACCCAAGAACACTCTTAATCACATGTCTCCTACCAAGAATGTTGATTGTGGAACATCTTTTCTTCCACCACCACCCTTTAGTGTTCTTCCTCCTTCTCATGATAATGTCATGCATCATGGAACATATTTTCAATGTTGTCAATATCAACACCTTGCTATGGCACACATCTATGAGGAGTTGAGCTACATCAAGAGTCTCTTAATCAAGCCTTCTCTTCACTTTGATTATGAGATCTCCAACAAGCCACCACCACCACCCTCCGCTATTACCTTGTCTTTCATATAAGCATTGGTTGCTTATCCACAAGACACCAAATTTAAGCAAATCTTAGAATTCTAGAATAACTAGGATAAGATTTATGCTTTTGGCTTGTTTCTTTTTCCATACTTCTTTGTATGATGTTCTTTTAGTAACCTATCTTGGATCTTTGTCTTTGTGTTTTCTTCTCTTTTATTTTTTTATGTGACCTATTGCTATATATTGTTGGTTGTTTCTTTTGTTCAACTAACCCTTCTATGTAGCTTGTCACCATATCTCGATTCCTCGGTGCCCCAATCTAGGGGGAGTAAGCACCAAGGGGGAGTCTTTGAAAAGTCCGTTTCTTCAACACCGGCTTACGCAACCTTTTTGCTTCGACAAAGGGGGAGAAATGAATAAACTCGTCTTTGAAAATCTTGTTTTTGTGTGATTGAGTTTATGTATTGTCGGAATCAAAAAGGGGGAGATTGTTAATGCAATAATGACTAAAACGTTACTTGCATTTTTCGATCTCGCTTAGTTTTGATTACGACAATATGTAAAAACAAGCATTTACGAAAACAACGAAAAAAGAATTCTTGAGTTCAAGTATTTTTCATTTTACCCATTTTCACTCAAGGTATGGATAAACAAGTACTAACCTTAATCAAGTGATCAAGTGATTTAATCTTTTCTTAAAACTCACTTTTTATTAAGTGTGACAAGTTTTTATTAAACTTTCTTTTTAAGAAAATGTTTTATTAAATTAATTATTTGAAATTTGAAAATGGCATATTCTTATTTGGTTAAGAATATCCTTTCAGGATATTTTTATATCCAGATAAGACCTCCACCACTAAAGGACAAAAAGGAGCGGAGTCTAGTCCGGCGGTACCTTAGCACCTAGGCGGTACCTTATCGATAAGGTACCGCGGGCTAAGATAAGGTACCGCGGGCAGAACTAGCCGTTGGCTCCTTTGTCCTATAAATAGTGGACCATTCTCAGCTTTTCATCTCACCTCTTTTGCACATTTATTTCCAGATTCAAACCCCTTCTTTAATCACTCAAATCTTTGATCATTTGTTTGATTATTACTTGTTTAAGAAGTGAATCTTGTTCTTCCATCCCTTCTTCTCCAAGTGCAAAGAGAAGAACACTATCCTTGTGAAGTGTTGAGTCCACCACCAAAGATCCATTGAAGATCTAATTTTATACATTTGTAGTTGTGTCATAGTTGTGAAGATCCAAGTAGTTGTGTCTATTTGGAAGTTGTGTATGTACTAAGTATAGTTGTGTAGATTGGTCCTAGCTACGATTAGGGCTCGACTTTTAGCTTAGAGTCGGAAATTGGTTAAGCGACGTGTACGGTTTTCTCCACCATAAGGAGCTTGTTGTGTAGTGAACTCTCGAGTAAGGAGTACTCGAGGAGTGGAGTAGGAACGAGGAGTGAGCTTCGTTGCCGAACCACTATAAATCCTTGGTGTTCGGTTTGATCTTTCTTTACCCTTAACTCTTTACATTCTTTATTCTTTATGCATATACATGTGTTAGTATTATATTAGTTACACTATCATTCTTTATTCTTTGTGGATATATTTTTGTTAGTATTAGTTTATTACACTATCATTGTTCATATTGTGCATAAGAATATTTCACATATTTCCTCAAGCCTAAGTTTTTGAAAAAGGATTTTTGGAAACCACATTTTAACAAGTAAATATAAGAAACTATTCAACCCCCCCTTCTAGTTTCTACAGATAGCTCATGACCGAGAAATTTAATTTTCCCGTTGTTAAGGATAAGTAATCATCGTGATCAACTTTCCTTTCTTTGAAGTACGAGTCACAATCTGAGGTAATTGTAAATCATTGAAATGACATGTTTTGAAAAATATTTACAACTTCCATTCGAGCTTTATGTACATCCCCGTGTCGTTATTGAGCGACATTTCTAGGTACGTCCATATTATCGATACTAAAAGACATGTCGAGAAGAATATTTTTAGTATTTTGAAAGTTTTTACATTTTTTATTTTGTTTTTTTGATGATATTTACATTTAATTTTATTTTTGTGTTTTCTCAAGTTTTTCGAAAATAATCCAAAATTGACTTTTGTACAACAGAAGAAGGTGATATCGAATGTACAGAATTGGAACCCTTTGAAGAAGAAGAAGTGGGTTCAGAATCCGCTGTTGTACCTGCAATGACAGAAGAAGAGTTTGCAGAAATACTAGTGTTAGGAGTAACAAATTCATTGTCTATATTCAGAACACCGACATTAGTGCTGGAACAGGTTTCAACACTCTTTTCTGTGGGAATCCACTTAAGACCAACTTCTTTGAAGATCTTACCCGTTGGTTTCCACTGAAGACTAGATTTAGGAGTAGTTTTCTCATGCACAACGGAAGACTTTTTTGAAGAGAAACTATGTCCTTTTTTAATCCACGTTACAGATTTGTTGTTATTGCTTTTTTTGCGACGGGTTTGTATCTCCTTGTTGTCTTATGGGATTTCGTATTCGATCTTTGTTCAAAGGAACGAGATTTGACCTCACAAAGGTATTGCAAAATGCAATGGTCATGATTTCCATTGTGAATGACCTTTTTGCAGGTGGGACATACAGAGAATTTGGAATTCATAAAAGTACTTGTATTCCTTGGTTTTCTAAATCGATCAGGCGGTAGTGTTCGAAACACGAGTACTCATGGATGGTTGCCATTTCCTAGGTTGTTGGAAAGGGATCCTAGGTTTTGGTTGACTACCATTAGGAGTGTGTTGAACTCTAGCAGGATTTGGTGAACTAGGTTTTGAATACATGGGTTTGTCTTTTTAAATCTTCCCTTTTTGCTTAGCATCCTCTAGGTTGTTGGTATGAACTAAGTCATTTAAACCTACATATTCCTTTGTGGACGTGAACGTCATACGTTTTGGAGGAGTCCTAGAAGTGCCAGGTGCATTCACATGGTTGGATTTAGCAACAGTGTGCTTTCTAAATGGAGGAACATAGGGTGATATGGATGGTTTTGGAACACTTGGTTGCACATCAGTCTTAGGGGGTAACCTAGATTTCATATGAGAAGAATTGGAGAACGGAGTCGGTTTTCCTAAGATAGACGGCTTTGGATCCTTGTAGGCATTGGGTTGTCGAACAACAGGTTCCACAACTTTAGGTTCCATAATTTTTCCACCCTGCTTAACAACGATTTTCTTCAACTCTTCTATCGCTATGTCCTTTTCTTGCAACTGTGCTTTCAAGTCTGTAATTTCCATACTCTTGTCGTTTATTTCTCGACACAAGGCGGAAAGTTTTACTTGCAAGTTATTATCATTTGGACCTTTTACGACTTTGTCTTGCAAAGCAAGTTCAAGAGTATGACAGTGTTTTTGAAGGAATTCACATCGGTGTTGAATCAACGCAAAAGCCTTTTGATCAACATTATTTGTGTGGTTTGAAAGCTCTGTTTCAAGACGTTCACACTCTTTGACTTGATCAAGATATTTGCATGCCACGTCAGAATATTCGTCTATATCTGCACAAGATGTGAGAGCGGCACACAAAATATCTTTGGAGAGACATTCTTGTAAGAGTAGATCATATGCTATGGAAAACTCGTCTCTTTCAGGCTGATGATCGTCAATTTCTTTTTCAAGAGATTCCACATATTTCAAATCATCAAACATTTCTTGCTCGATTAACTTTTCAAATTCCAAAGCATGTTTCTTTGTTCTTTCTGCAAGTGGAATCAAAATAGTTTTCACAAGCACAGTTATATCTTGAGGAATTTCTTTACCGCCGTTTGAAAGTTCACATTTTTTCCAATCATCGTCAACAACCTTTTTGAAATTTTCAATGTTACTCTTAAGAATACTAAGTGCTTGCTTACTCTTGCTTAAAGAAGCTTGATGCGGCAAGTACCCAATATATTTTGAAACATTAGTTTTCTTAGTGGCAAAAACTTGTCTCCATTTAATTCTTATTTGTTCACATTCGAAAAAGATTTGCTCACGAGACTTCTGTGTTTGCGGTGTGGAAAGACCATAAAGACTATTTTCATAAGCATAATTATATGGTTTAACAAATTCTTTATTAACTTTTGGTCTACTCTCTTCTTCCAAATCGTTTCTCTCTTCACTATCGGGCCTAACAACAAGACAATCAAGATCGGTCCATTCGGACTCATCAAGATATAAGTGCTCATTCTCAGATTGAGCTTGCTCAAGGTACTTAGGATTTACAAAACTAGGTCTATCGTTAAAAAACGAACGAGTTGCCAACATTCTCATGGTTTGATATGATTGATTAGTTTTGTAAACAATTTTATTGTAAAAATTAATTTGAGTTTCAAGTTCCACAATTTTGTCGATATCTTTCGCTTGTCTAGTTTTGAAATCATTTTCCAACTTTTCAACCACTGCTTTCTTTTCATTTACAAGTTTAGTTTTATCCTCTTGAAGAAAACTATTTACTTGAGTTAGCTCATTGACTTTAGTGGTAGCAAGATACGTTCTGTGACGTTCAGTACTCAAAGAGGTGTTATAATTACGTTTCTCTTGTTCAAGAAGCTTAAGAGTTTCGTTATATTTCTCTTGAAAATCGTCCTTTTTAACATTGATTAAACACCCTTTGTATCCCTCAACCTCATTGGTATTTTGAAGAGGCTGAGCTCTATAGCTATCAATGGTCTCACTAGATTTAATTAGAGCAGCTTTGCATTCTTCAAAATTTTGAGTGAGCGTAGCGTTTGCCTTCTTTAATTGCTTTTGACTCTTTCTAGTTTCTTTGACATCTTTTTTTAAAGTAGCAATTAAATTAGCAAGCGCAATACGTTCCCCATCATCATACTCATTTGCATGTTGATCACCGTCAGACTCATTATCGCATGTGTTTGAGGGATCAGGTATGGTATTGCTATCAACCTTTTCCGTCATACATGTGTCAATAAGGGTTTTAGTTTGATCACAATGCTCATGCGTATTATCATTAGCAAACACATTATATTCATCATTGTGTACCTCTTCCATTGGGTCAGAGTCGAAGACAAGACCATTATCATAGGAAGGTGTATTGCTGATGACATTCTCAGAACTGGTGCCCTGTGTGCCAGTGCTGCTGCTTTCTTTCCCATGTATGGTATGATCATCCTGCGTACCATGCTTTGTGTTCCATGATGTGCAGCTTTCATTCACATGACCCGATACTGCACCACAATTTGCCGTGAACCGTTTATCTATCTCTTGTTCGTGAATTATTATTCTATGGACATAGGTTTCAATGGATTTGATGTTACTTGGGCTCAGGTCTTTGAATGTTTGAGAAGTTTTATGATGTCTCATGAAGCATCCCTGTGTACTCGAAGACATGAGAAATTCTGAATAAAAATTCTTTTCAAATGTCTTCTTGAGTGAAGGTGATCTTGCATTCACTCCCAAAAAGTCATTCTTTGGTGAGTTGTGCAACAAGTTTCTCCATGGCTTGTGTGAAAGCTCTTATGAACGTGCCAATGGATTCACCTAAGTCTAGCAGGACTTTTGAAAGGCTCTCAAACGATGATTTAAGTATTCTCAAACTTTCCATGCATTTATCTCTCAAGAAGCGTGTCCGTTGTTGTAATTGTTCCATTTCAAGAGTTGTTACAACTGAACACTCATTGCTCTTTTCCATGATGATGGTGTCTTTTGTTGATGAAGTGACTTCGGATCTTAAGTAGATATGGTGTGATTGAGTTGTGGTTAAAACTCCGAAAATTCCGATTTTTTTCTTAGTCAGACAATAAATTCCTCAGTCCGACAAAAAAGGTAAACCGAAAATTGTGAATTACCAAATTTTGAAATCGATTTAGAAATAGCCAACAACTAATGGGGAAAATTTTGAAAAATGAAAATCTTAACGAAAAATAAAACCTAAAAAATTTGAAATTTGGCCTAAAAATTTGAATTTTTTTGTCCGAAAATTTGAATTTTGGGTCGAAAATTTTTTCGTTTCGCCAAAATTTAAAATTGAAGCTTAAATGGCCTAAAAATGCTCTAGGAAAAAATAAATTTTACATGGTTTTCCCGCCAAAAAACTCTTTTTTTTTTTTGGAAACTATGCTCCGAGACTAGTCTAGAGGGTAGCTAAATTTAAACAGGTGTCTAACTAAAAAATGGCTGACTTTGCAATCCAAAAAAAAATCGACTTCTCAATATATAAAAAATCAACTTCGGAATACCTGATTTCACAATACTAATTCGGAAAAATTTGCTTAAGGACTTCGGAATCTGAAAAACCTCTCAACTTCAGAATCAAAAAGTAGTTGGACTTCGGAATAATAAACTTTGGTACTTCGGAATAAACTTTCCAACACACTTCGGAATGATTCTTCTTGGGAACTTCGGAATAATTCTTCTTGGGAACTTCAGAATAATTTTCCTTAGGTAGTTCGAAATAATTTTCCTTAGGTACTTCGGAATGATTCTTTTTTGGGTACTTCAGAATAATTTGGAAGATCACTTCGGAATCCCAAATCTTGTGAACTTCGGAATATGGTTTAACTATCACTTCGGAATTTGGTGAATGAGCACTTCGGAATACTAAAAACATGCACTTCGGAATACTTAAAAACATGCACTTCGGAATACTAGAAACATGCACTTCGGAATTCCAAAAACATGCACTTCGGAATACTTAAAACCATCTTCACTACTTCGGAATATCAACAATTATTCCGAAGTAGATCAATCTGTTTGGTAAATTCCGTGTTCTTCGCTTCAAATAAACCAAATTCGTGATTTTAACCCAAAAATCAAACCAAACACCAAAAAACTTCGCGATTTTACCCACAAAAATTATACCAAATCCCTACCACATGTATATAGAAGATATATATGAAGATTTATAATCCGAAAACACTAAAAAAAATTTGAATTCGAGATGATTATTGATGAAATCATACGAATCAAATATAAAACCAAACAAATAATCACTAATCTACCCCGTGGCGATTGATACCAATTGTTGTTCCCTAATTTATTCACTTCACCATGGTGGTTATATGATTAAACAAGAAATAAAGATAGAAAAATAGATGGATTCTAGAGAGAGAAAGTAGTGAGAGAAAGTAGAGAGAAGGTGGAGAAAATTTGTGAAATTAGATTAAAGAAAATGAGATCATCCACCCTAACATGCTAGGAGGGTACTTATATGGTCCACCCACATGCGGGCTCTCTAATGGACTATATTGTTTTGGGCCGGGCTTGAATAAATTCTTAGTACCTTGAAAGAGGCCTTTTAAGCTAACCATCAAACCCGTAATTTCACGACTATTTTAACTAACTATTACAACGTTCTAATAAATATTACAAAATAAACCTATGACCGAACATTCTTGTTTGACTCAATATTTTGAGGCTAAGAAGAACATAACAATTATTCATGGATTAAAACATGTAAAATAGGATACAAAATCAAATAACAGAAAATAAACGAAACTCAATCTTTATTTCATCAATTCAATAATGTCTTAACATCCTTTATCCAAATACTAATCACAAATTTATTACATGAGTTCGCTAGCAAGTTGCAGCCCAATAGCCTTGGCATGCTTAACTACCTTTGGTCTAGGCAAAGCCTTAGTAAAACGATCAACTACGTTATCATCTGTGTGAACTTTTATTAATTTTATTTCACGAGCTTCAACTTGTTCTCGAACGTAGTAATATCTACGCTTAAAGTGTCTAGCGCCTTTCATGACCCCAGGATCATTGGCGAATATAATTGCAGCAGAATTGTCACAATATATATCAATAGGTTCTTTAATTGAAGGCATCACTCCAAGATCTCCAATAAACTTCCTAATCCAAACAGCTTCCATTGTAGCTTCTGAAGCAGCCATGTACTCAGATTGAGTAGCATGCATTGCAATCGTTGTCTGTTTCTTGCTCTTCCAGTCAACTGCTCCTCCATTGATGACAAACACGTAACCTGTCTGAGACTTCGTATCGTCTTTATCACATTGCCAGGACGCATCACAGAAACCTGTAACATTAAGTTCTGTGTCTGGTTTACCCCCGAATACCAAAAACATATCTTTCGTACTCTTCAAATACTTTAGTATATGTTTAACAACATTCCAGTGGAGCTTCCCTGGATTATGTTGGTAACGACTGACCAAGTTCTGAGCAAACACCACATCAGGCCTTGTGCATCTTACAACATACATAATAGATCCTACAGCCGAAGCATAAGGCACCTTCTGCATGTAAGCCACCTCTTCGGGTGTTGATGCATCTAACTCATGACTTAATTCATGCTTAACCTCTATAGGTTGAAAACCTTTCTTAGAGTTATGCATGTTATACTTCAATATCTTATCAATATAAGCATCTTGACTAAGACCAATTAACTGTCTTTTCCTATCTCGATAGATTTTAATTCCTAGAATATATGCAGCATCTCCCAAATCCTTCATAGAAAAACATTTACCAAGATAATTGATAGGTGTGAAAACACCCATCCTTTTACCACTTATTTCTTGCTAAAGCGAGACCAAAACGCGTATTTAATATCATTTGTTTGGAATTATGCGTGGTTTTTGTGTTTATTGTGTTTTCAGAGCCAACCAGATGGATATTGGAGAAAACATGGGATTGCACGGGTTTTATCGAAGAAAAAGACTCAAGACGAAGTCTATTGTCCAAGAGATGCAAAAGATTTGAAGTCAATGGGCCTATTTGAAGATTTATCGAAGAAAAGGACCAAAGATGGAAGATTTACATATGTAGAAGGAACTCAAGTCTATTAAACGAAGAAATTAAAAGACGAGTTGAATTTAATCGTCGATAAATCCCGAATCAGAATCGAAGACGTCAACTTTACTGAAAAGACGAGAAGACGAAAAGAAAGGAAGAAAGCCCACTCACCAACCAACTACACCTCCTATAAATAGGACATCCCTCCCACACATTAGACAAGTTTTTCATTCCAGATTCTTTTCTTTTCATTCGTAGGAAGCCAACACCATTAAGGTGTTGGTAATTTTTCATTTTTGTTGAATCTTTAATCTTGTAAGTTTTTAATCTTTCCTTTTGTTTACTCTACCTTAATCAATCAATATAATCTTTCCATTAATCTTGTTCAACTTCATCTTTTTGATTTAAAGTTTAAAGTTCTTATTTAGTTGATTTTAATCTTCAAAAGTAAGTGGGTTTTGTGTTTTTATTGTTTTGATTTGATGTTTATTGTTAGTAAATGATTGGTGATTAGTTTTGTTTAAGTTTTGGTTAAAAACTTGGTTGATTTTGGCTTAAAATCGTATTCTTAAATTGTTACTGTTCTTTGCATCTTCATCATTCCCAAATTCCGAATCAGTGGTTTTGACAATTTTTTCCGGATCAAACAATGTTCCGAATCAAGTAGTTTCCTTAAATTGTTCCGAATCAGTGATTGTTCATCCGGAATAATTAATATTCCGGATGAGTTGTTAGGTTCTGAATCAGTTCTTTTGCCATAATATTCCGAACGAAGCAGGTTGGTTAAATATTCCGAATAAAGCTTTTCAGTATTTATTCCGGATCAATTTTATTCCGGATCAATTCGTTCATCCGGAATAATCTATAGTCCGGATGAGTAGAAACATTCCGCATCAAGGTTTTTAAGAAAATATTCCGAGTCAGTTTTTAAACATTCCGAATAAAGCTTTTTCAGTTTTTATTCCGCATGAGTGTATATTCCGAATCAAGCATTTTCCCCTTTTATTCCGAGTCAGCAAAGATATTCCGCATGAAGCAAAGATATTCCGCATGAGTAAGATTTTCCGAATGAAGAATTTTTGTCTGATTTATTCCGAATAAGAGTTATATTCCGGATCAAGGTCTACATTCCGAATCAAGCTTAAATTTTAGTAAGGGTATTTACTGTCATTGTTCTATTTTAACTCAAGTTTTATTTCAAGTTCTATTCTTATTAATTGCTTTTAGTTTATCTTTATTTACTTTACGCATTTAATCCTTTTAAGTAGATTAGAAAACCAACTCCTTTTTTAGTAACCAAGAACAACTATTCCACTTTGAATCGTGATCAATTCGAGAAGATTCCGAGAAATGAAATCTGAACCCATGCAAAATCACTAGTATCAAATGGCGCCGCTGCCGGCTCTTCTCGTAAGGATTAACAGTTTTTTGTGAGAACTTGGATTTTGGGATCCGTTCACCGTGAACGTTATTTTTCATAAAAAATTTCAAAAACCCTAAAATATATAAAATTTTCAAAAATACAAAAAAATTAAAAAACATAAAAAAGCCAAAAAATATTTCTTGCTTTGTTCGTTCTTTTGCAGGTGTATGCGCACTCGATCAACGTCTTATCAAGAGCCCGAGACTCTCGATAACTTGGACATGGCCGGTGTACACAACAACAATAACAATCCACCTCAAAACAACATGAATAACAACAACAATGAACCTCTACCGGACAATCGCCCTATGATCAAACTTTTGCAAGCACATGTAGAGGGCAACAACGATCCAATTGTCATACCCGCGATTGCAGCCAACAACTTTGAGCTCAAATCTGGCTTTATTCAGATGGTCTCTGCTCAACCATTCTTGGGGCGTACCATTGATGATCCTCATGACCACATCAGAAGGTTCCTGCAACTCACAAATACGGTCAAATTCAATGGTGTTCCACAAGAGGTAATCCGTTTACAACTTTTTCCTTTCTCCTTAGAGGGACAAGCCCGACATTGGCTTGCAAAGGAACCTCCACAAAGTATTCTGACGTGGACGGACTTGGAGACCACATTCATAAACTACTTTTTCCCACCCTCTCGTACTACCGTTTTGCGGAATGAAATAATTAATTTTGAACAAAAGTACGATGAGTCTTTTAGTGAATCTTGGGACCGTTTTAAAGACCTTTTAAGAAAGTGCCCACAACATGGTTTTACCAAACTGCACCAAATTAATACTTTTTACAATGGTTTAAGCATGAATGACCAAGATTCACTAAATAGTTCCTCGGGGGGTAATATTTTGGTTAAGAGTTCTAATGCCGCTTGGGATATTATTGAAAATAAGTCTCGTGTGCAAACCAAGAGTGTTCGGACCAATGCCGCTAGTGCTAGTACTAGTGACAACGACAAGCGACTTGACAAAATTACTTCGCTTCTTGAATCGCTTGCTACCCGAACCGCTAACCACACCAAAAGCATCAACGCTCAAAACGCTCAAGTCAATGCCGTAAGCCAACCATGTGAAATATGCGGGGGTCCTCACTCTTACACTACTTGTACCTCCACCCAAGACTATCCTTCTGAGAATGTTAACGCTGTATACAGTACCTATCCTTCGGCCGGTTATCAAGCTCGTCCTCAAGGTGACCGCAACTTGCTTAGCTACCGCTCTAACAACTTTCTTTCCCCGCCCGGTTTTCCTCCAACCAATCCTAACCAACAACAAAACCTTAACCGAACCAATCAAAACCAACCTCGAGCACCATACCAACCACCTCAAAGACAACCATATCCACCTCAGAATCCAACTCAAGTTTACCAACCCGCTCCTTACCAACCACCTGCTTATCAAGCACCTCCTCCTACTCAACCCAGCGTTTTCAACCACGAGGTCGAAACGTACATGCGGACGAATGATGTGTTAGTGAAGAATCTGCAGACCCAGATTATTAATTTGAAGGGCGACATGGTGAAACAAGGGAATGATCTTAGAGCCGATATGCGAAACTCTTTGAGTAGTCAAACGAATGACCTAAGGGACATGATGGCTGGTTTCTTCCAAGGTAATCAAACCTCTTCTTCGGGTACTCTTCCGAGTAACACCGTGGCTAATCAAAGAGGGGAGATGAAAGCAATCACCACTCGCAGTGGCAAAGGTACCAAGGAACCCGAGCTTCCTATACCTCCACCGGTGATTGTGACTAAGGAAAACGAGTCACCTACTCATATTCCTCATCTTGCTACTTCCCCAATCACCTCTTACTTCTACCCCTCCTCCACCCAAGGATGTGAGTGATCCTACTATCCCAAAGCCTTCCTCTTCTTCCGATATCCTTATCCCTCAAGGTTGAGGAAAGAGAAGCTCAAAAGCAAGGACGATATTCAAGTTTCAAACTTTCTCAAAATGTTTAAACAATTGAATTTCAATATCTCCTTCGTTGAGGCTCTCGCTCACATGCCTAAATACGCGAAGATGTTTAAAGATCTTATTAGTGACAAGGAAAAGCTTCTTGATATCGCTAACACCCAACTTAATGAGAATTGCTCTGTAGTGCTCTTAAGGAAATTGCCAACCAAACTTGGTGATCCGGGTCGCTTCTTAATCCCTTGCAACTTTCTGGGAGTAGAGAATTGCATGGCCCTAGCCGATCTAGGTGTCAGTATTAACTTAATGCCTTTAAGTGTTTGGAAGCAATTATCTCTCCCCGAGCTAGTCCCCACCAAAATGACTTTGGAATTAGCTAACCGTACGGTTGCTTATCCAGTGGGGATAGCCGAAGATGTTTTTGTAGGAGTCGACAAAGTCACTTTTCCTGCCGATTTCATCGTGGTCGACTACGAGATGGACCCTCGTGTTCCATTGATCGTTGGACGTCCATTCTTGAGGACCGGTCGCACTCTCATCGATGTAGAAGCGGGTGAGCTTATCATGAGAGTGGGTGACGATAAAATTGTCTTCAACATGGGTAAGATTTCTAAATAGCCTTATTCATATGAGAGTGTTAATAGTATCGACGTTCTTGATGAGGCTTGTGAAGAACACTTCAAAGATGCTTGTAAAAGTATTCCTACCTCTCCTCCCAATGTTGAGACCGTTGCCTCTATTGATTCATCACTAACTCTATTCGGAGAAAGTGATTTCCTTTGGAAAGATTTTGAAGCAACCATGGGAGATGTGAACTTAGAATATGACGATTCTCCCACCGATTGGGATGAAGACATTCATCTCATTGAGAAACTTCTCAAAGAGGACCATATTTCTCCACCATCTCCCAAGCCTATAGCTATCGATGAACCGAATTTGAATACGCCTACCATCAAAAATCCTCCGGATTTAGAGCTTAAGGAGTTACCATCTCACCTCGAGTACGTGTTCCTTGAAGACAAGAAGAAGTCGCCCGTCATCATCGCTAAGGACTTGAAAGAAGAAGAAAAATCTCGCCTTATCGCCGTGCTTAAAGATCATAAGAAGGCAATTGCTTGGAAAATTTCCGATATCCGCGGAATTGATCCAAACTTTTGTACTCGCAAGATTCTCATGGAAGATGACTTTAAACCCGCAATCCAGAGCCAAAGAAGGGTTAATCCTCGCATTCATGACGTCATCAAACAAGAGGTTATCAAACTTCTAGATGCCGGCATGATTTACCCTATTTCGGATTCGCCATGGGTAAGTCCCGTCTATTGTGTGCCCAAGAAGGGCGGAATAACCGTTGTTCCCAATGAACACAATGAGTTGATTCCTACTCGTCTCGTTACTGGGTGGAGAGTTTGTATTGACTATCGCAAACTCAATGATGCCACGAGAAAAGATCACTTTCCTCTTCCTTTCATGGATCAAATGCTCGAGCGTCTAGCGGGTAATGACTATTACTGCTTCTTAGACGGTTTCTCCGGGTATTTTCAAAATACCATCGATCCCAAAGACCAAGAGAAGACCACATTCACTTGTCCCTACGGAACGTTTGCTTACAAACGCATGCCTTTCGGTTTATGCAATGCTCCTGGGACGTTCCAAAGGTGTATGATGGCTATCTTCCATGACATGGTTGAAGAAACTATGGAAGTATTCATGGATGATTTCTCGGTTTATGGTGATTCTTTCTCTGCTTGCCTTGCCAATTTAGAACTTATGCTTAAGCGGTGTGAAGACACTCGCCTTGTTCTTAATTGGGAAAAATACCATTTCATGGTAAAAGAGGGCATCGTGCTAGGACACAAAATCTCCAAAGCTGGTCTTGAAGTGGACCGTGCTAAAGTCGATGTTATTGCTAAATTGCCTCCACCTTCAACCGTGAAGGGTGTGAGAAGTTTCCTGGGTCATGCGGGCTTCTACCGTCGCTTTATCAAAGATTTTTCTAAAATCGCTCGCCCGATGACCCACCACTTGGAAAAAGATACTCCTTTAATCTTTTCCAAAGAGTGTATTGAAGCCTTCAACCTTCTTAAGGATAAGCTAACTAAGGCACCGGTCTTGGTTAGCCCTAATTGGGAGCTTCCCTTTGAGTTGATGTGCGATGCTAGCGACTATGCTATTAGAGCGGTTTTGGGCCAAAGAGTGAACAAAAACTTCCAACCAATCCACTATGCTAGCAAGACAATGACGGGGGCTCAATTGCATTATACCACTACCGAAAAAGAGCGTTTAGCTGTAGTGTATGCTTTTGAAAAGTTCCGCCCCTATCTTGTCCTTTCTACCACCATCGTTTATACCGATCATTCCGCGTTGAAGTACTTGTTAACTAAACAAGATTCCAAATCAAGACTTCTTCGCTGGGTTTTGCTACTTCAAGAATTTAAAATCGAAATTCGTGATAAGAAGGGAGCTGAAAACCTAGCCGCGGATCATCTCAGTAGACTTGAGGATCCTTATCAAGGGGATCATCCGAACAAAGAGATCAATGACTCTTTTCCCCTTTGAAACCTTAATGTCTATCAATTCGAATCAAAATGAGACCCCGTGGTTTGCGGACATTGCAAACTACTTGGCGGGTGGAATTCTCATTGACGGGTTAACATCCCAACAAAAGAAGAAGTTCTTTAAAGATATTAAGACTTACTTTTGGGATGACCCGTATCTCTTCAAACAATGTGCTGATTTGATTATTCGCCGATGTGTTGATGGACCGGCCGCTTTCGACATTCTCGAAGCTTGCCACAAAGGACCCACCGGTGGTCACTTTGGTCCCAACTTCACCGCCAAAAAAGTGTTTGACTCGGGATTTTATTGGCCCACCATTTATCGTGATGCTCACGAGATGGTTAAACATTGTGATGCTTGCCAAAAACAAGGCAAGATCACACATAAAGATGAGATGCCTTAAAATTTCATACAAGAATGTGAAATCTTTGATGTGTGGGGCATCGACTTTATGGGGCCATTCCCTTCATCTAAAGGAAACAAATACATCCTTGTAGCCATTGACTATGTTTCTAAATGGGTTGAAGCCAAAGCTTTACCCACTAACGACGCAAGGGTGGTTTGTAACTTTTTAAAGTCGCTATTCGCTAGATTCGGTTTGCCCTGTGCCATTATTAGTGATCGCGGGACTCATTTTTGCAATGATCAATTCGCAAGAGTCATGGCTAAGTATGGTGTAAATCATCGTCTTTCCACCGCATACCACCCACAAACTAATGGCCAGGCTGAAATATCTAACCGAGGGTTAAAGCGAATTCTTGAACGAACCGTGGGAGAGCATCGTGCCTCATGGGCTGATAAACTTGATGATGCTTTGTGGGCTTTTCGTACCGCATACAAGACTCCGATTGGTTGTACACCATATCGTCTCGTGTACGGGAAAGCATGCCACCTCCCCATTGAGTTGGAGCACAAGGCTTACTAGGCCTTGAAGTGGGCTAATTTCGATATCAACAAAGCTGGTGACCTACACAAGATCCAACTCAATGAGATGAATGAACTCCGGAATGAGGCTTATGAAAATTCTATGATCTACAAGGAAAAGGCTAAGATCATTCATGATTCTAAGATTAAAAACCGAGAGTTCCAAGTTGGAGACAAAGTTTTACTCTTTAACTCTCGGTTGAAAATCTTTTCGGGCAAGCTGAAATCTCGTTGGTCCGACCCACTTCACCATTGCCCAAATTTTTCCATATGGTACTCTCGAGCTCGCTCAACCTAATGGACCTAATTTTAAGGTGAATGGCCAACGAGTGAAGTTGTACTTTGGTGAGGACATCTCTCATGAGATGATTCCATCCCTCACCACGTTTCCCATGAACTAATTTTGGGTCGAGTCAGGCTCGTGACTCGGTTATCAAAAACAAGCGCTCCTCGGGAGGCAACCCGAGTATCTATCCCTTTCCGTTTTACCTCCTAAGTGTAGGGGGACCTATATAGGTTGTTTGTGTTTGTATGGTGATGTGATTACAAGGATGAATACACTTTTGGAACCTTTGAAGAACCGTGCTCCCGTGTTATCCGAAATCCGGTTCTATCTCTCAACTATCATGATTCAATTTTCTTCATACTTACATTTGAAATTGATCACGTTAGTCGTCTCTTCCTTAGCTTGATTTAACCAACGTGCACAATGTCATAAGTGCAGGGGAGACTTTTCCCACATGCTTAAACATTGAGGACAATGTTTATATTAAGTGTAGGGGGGACTTCTATCGAAGTTTTAAGTGGATTTTTCCATTAAAATGCCTTCATTTAACCGGAAAATCATCTTTTTCAGCATTTTTCAAATTTTTAATTAACTTTGGCCATTTAGTCGTAATTTTTAAATTTTTATCGTTGCTTTCATATGTATATATCCCGTAATAAAGTCAAAAATATTAATAAAGTGGTGTAGCTAGTTTTGAAATCTTTGACATATTAGGCCCGTTGCGATTATTTTGACTCAACCCGAATAGACTTATCCAAGTTTATTCTAGCTAGTATCCTTAACCATGTAGACCTTAATTGGTTTATTAGGCTAAGCATCCACGAGTCTCATTACTTGAGATTTTAAATTGTGGAGAATGAGAAATGATAGAGTCAATTATAAGTCGGTATTCTTGCATAAGCACACTTGGTGTGATTATCTGCCTATTCTCCCATCACTTGCTAATAATTTATCTGCAATAAGTAAGGTCGTACGATTTGAAAAGTTACTTAGCTTCTAGCCCAAGATCGTTTAAAAGTTGCTCGGTAATGATAAGAGTTCATAGCCAAGGCATAACTTATGAAGCATGGCGCGAAGATTGGCGAGTCTGAAAAGGCCCTAACAAGGCATGAGGATTCAATCTTATTGCTAAAGATCCAAGGTGATGTGAAAAGCATTATTCCCAAAATCAATATGAAGGATCAAGACTCACGATGAAAAGCAATCAACTCCCATAAAGATCATGGAGAAGTCTATCCGAAAAGACCCTAACAAGGTATGAGGATAAATAGATCCAAGTCCGAAAAGGAGGCGGATCGTTGTATCTCAAAATCCCAATTAACGATTGAAGAAATAATGATGAAGTCGTGGTCAACAAAGTTGGAGTATCCCTCAAAATTCTCCAAGTGAAGAAACTCTATTAACGAAGAGAAGACCATTATCTCAAGAACGTCTCTCAAGATATGAAGTATGAAGTACATGCCAAATATCGGCCCGAGAAAGGTCTCAAATCGTGAAGCGAGTTATGCCAAGATATGAACTTTTTGATATCCCGAGAAGCAGTTTTAAGAGATTTTGTCCTTTAGCTAACTATTAATCTAATCGTCCTACTTTGCTTTCAGCCTAAATAAACTATCACAATAAGTCCGAAAATGCATCTTCATGGTCATTCTAAGATAAAAATAAAATATAAGAGATACACCTAGGAATAAGGGAGTTTAAGCATGTAATTAAGCAATGTGTGCAAGTGTTTGTTTTGCTAACTTATAATAACAATGATCTCGTTTTTAAGCTTAGTTTGGGGAACGTGAAACTTGAGGGTGATAAATCTTCGCAGCACCAAAGCCCTAATGTAAGTCCTTGATCTCTTTGCAAGCTATTTCGACATAGCTATTTTCAAGTGAAAATGGTTTGCTATCCCTTTTGTTTTCTTTAAAGTTTTAATTTCTCTTTAGTACTTTCATTTTAGTAGTATGTTAATAAGGCCAAGGTTGATTGATTATGAGAAAAGTGTAAATTTGCTTTATCACTAAGCATTGCATGAGGGCATGGCAATGGTTAAGTGTAGGGGATTTGATAGGTGTGAAAACACCCATCCTTTTACCACTTATTTCTTGCTAAAACGAGACCAAAACGCGTATTTAATATCATTTGTTTTGAATTATGCGTGGTTTTTGTGTTTATTGTGTTTTCAGAGCTAACCGGATGGATATTGGAGAAAACATGGGATTGCACGGGTTTTATCGAAGAAAAAGACTCAAGACGAAGTCTATTGTCCAAGAGATGCAAAAGATTTGAAGTAAATGGGCCTATTTGAAGATTTATCGAAGAAAAGGACCAAATATGGAAGATTTACATATGTCGAAGGAACTCAAGTCTATTAAACGAAGAAATTAAAAGACGAGTTGAGTTTAATCGTCGACAAATCCCGAATCAGAATCGAAAACGTCAACTTTACTGAAAAGACGAGAAGACGAAAAGAAAGGAAGAAAGCCCACTCACTAACCAACT
This sequence comes from Glebionis coronaria, assembly GCA_025667525.1. NCBI lineage: Eukaryota > Viridiplantae > Streptophyta > Magnoliopsida > Asterales > Asteraceae > Glebionis > Glebionis coronaria. The sequence continues at coordinate 548,047,814 of CM046879.1, read as the reverse complement.
ACACCTCCTATAAATAGGACATCCCTCCCACACATTAGGCAAGTTTTTCATTCCAGTTTCTTTTCTTTTCTTTCGTAGGAAGCCAACACCATTAAGGTGTTGGTAATTTTTCATTTTTGTTGAATCTTTAATCTTGTAAGTTTTTAATCTTTCCTTTTGTTTACTCTACCTTAATCAATCAATATAATCTTTCCATTAATCTTGTTCATCTTCATCTTTTTGATTTAAAGTTTAAAGTTCTTATTTGGTTGATTTTAATCTTCAAAAGTAAGTGAGTTTTGTGTTTTTATTGTTTTGATTTGATGTTTATTGTTAGTAAATGATTGGTGATTAGTTTTGTTTAAGTTTTGGTTAAAAACTTGGTTGATTTTGGCTTAAAATCGTATTCTTAAATTGTTACTGTTCTTCGCATCTTCATCATTCCCAGATTCCGAATCAGTGGTTTTGACAATTTATTCCGGATCAAGCAATGTTCCGAATCAAGTAGTTTCCTTAAATTGTTCCGAATCGGTGATTGTTCATCCAGAATAATTAATATTCCGGATGATTTGTTAGGTTCTGAATCAGTTCTTTTGCCATAATATTCCGAACGAAGCAGGTTGGTTAAATATTCCGAATAAAGCTTTTCAGTATTTATTCCGGATCAATTTTATTCCGGATCAATTCGTTCATCCGGAATAATCAATATTCCGGATGAGTAGAAACATTCCGCATCAAGGTTTTTAAGAAAATATTCCGAGTCAGTTTTTAAACATTCCGAATAAAGCTTTTTCAGTTTTTATTCCGCATGAGCGTATATTCCGAATCAAGCTTTTTCCCCTTTTATTCCGAGTTAGCAAAGATATTCCGCATGAAGCAAAGATATTCCGCATGAGTAAGATTTTCCGAATGAAGGATTTTTGTCTGATTTATTCCGAATAAGAGTTATATTTCGGATCAAGGTCTACATTCCGAATCAAGCTTAAATTTTAGTAAGGGTATTTACTGTCACTGTTCTATTTTAACTCAAGTTTTATTTCAAGTTCTATTCTTATTAATTGCTTTTAGTTTATCTTTATTTACTTTACGCATTTAATCCTTTTAAGTAGATTAGAAAACCAACCCCTTTTTTAGTAACCAAGAACAACTATTCCACTTTGAACCGTGATCAATTCGAGAAGATTCCGAGAAATAAAATCTGAACCCATGCAAAATCACTAGTATCAATAATCCTTAAATTCCTTAAGTCTTGGAATGTTACTTCCCATGATCAATATGTCATCGACATATAAAATTTGGAACACTACATCACTCCCACTAGCTTTGCGATTTACACATGGCTCATCACAATTTTGAATAAATCCGAACTTTTTGATTTCTTCATCAAATCGTTTATTCCATTGACGTGATGCTTGCTTCAAACCATAAATAGATCTTTGAAGTTTGCATACGCGTTTTGGATATTTAGGATCAACGTACCCTTCCGGTTGTTGCATATAGATTTCTTCATCTAAGCGACCGTTCAAGAAGGCAATTTTAACATCCATTTGCCATATCTCATAGTCATAGTATGCTGCTATAGCTATGAGAATCCTAATGGCTCGTAAGTCTGCTATAGGAGAAAATGTCTCCTCGTAGTCTACGCCAAAAGTTTGAGTAAAACCTTTAGCTATTAAACGTGATTTATAGGATTGTACTTCACCATCTATGTAGGTTTTCTTCTTGAAAATCCACCTATTTTTCACTACTTTAGCATTTTTAGACGCATCAACAAGAATACAAACATCGTTGATTTTCATGGATTTCATTTCCTCATTCATCGCAACTATCCATTTAGACTTTTCTGAATCAAGCATTGCGGATCGATAGTTAGCAGGTTCACCAAGATCCCCTACTTCCTCCTCATGATCCTCTATGTTAAGACATAGTTTGCTTGGCGCACGTATAGTCCTTCCAGACCTACGTGGAGGAATTAATTCTGGTGGAGCTCCTAGACTTTCTGCCTCTATTGGAATTTCTTCGCAAGTATTCCCAGAAGGTAATGTATCTTCTTGAATTTCTTCAAGATCATAATTTCTCCCATTGAATTCTTGATTTACAAGATCATTTTCAAGGAAGTCTCCATACCTAGCAACAATAACTTTGTTCTCAGGCGGATAATAGAAGTAGTAACCCATAGTTTCCTTAGGGTAACTTACAAAGATACATTTTACTAAGCGTGGTTAGAGTTTATCTCCAGAGTCACGTTTCACATACGCCTCACAACCCCAAATATTTAAATAAGACAAATATGGCTTTCTGCCATGCCATAATTCATATGGTGTCTTATCAACCTTCTTTTTGGGAACCATATTCAGAATACGAACAACAGATTCTAAAGCATAGTCCCAAAAGAATAAAGGTAAAGTTGTAAGATTAAACATAGATCGCACCATATCCAATAATGTACGATTTCTCCTTTCGGATACATCATTTGTGGAGTCCAATGATCGTTAGACTCAATGGTTTAGACCATTTATCTAGGATTATATCAAGTTCTTATGTAATCAGACATAGCGGAATTAGAACAAGATATAAGAACAAGATGTTATGAACAAGATGAATTTCTCCAATGATTACTTGTATTAAATAATAAAAAAAATAATGCATTAAATCCCACGCCTAGAACACGAACTCAATTGTAGGTTTACATTGTGAATGAATTGTTATATAAAACCTACGTCTATGTTTTCTTTATATACTAGAAAACATAGCTTACAAAGAAAGCTAAAACAATAAAAAGACTCCAACGGCTTGTTCTTTTGCAACTTGTACTTTTTAGCCCTTGTCTTCTTATTTTGTTGTTTTTGACGCATCAACTCATAATTTCGACCCAACAGTCTTCCCCTAGTTGATGATGTCAAAAACACTTCCCCTTAAGTTCACATTCTTTGTAAAACATATAACACCAAGGATCAACAGATTGCATTGTGTAGACTTCTTCCTCCTTTTGACATGATCCAATTAGGGGTCTTGTATATAAGCAACCTTGATTTCGACCACTACTAACCAATATTACACTTCTAACCCAAGTTTTAACTTCTTAAATTTCCCTCCATGAAGCACAGGTGATGCATTTTAATGAATTTGAGAAATAGAAAACTTATATTAGTTGTAATAATACTAATGAGCAGTGGCAAATACCTTCACCTTAATGTCATATTTGAATGACCAACACTTCAACAATTTAGCTTCCCCTTAAATTGTGCCAATCATTCTTGAATCTTCAAATTCTATAGGCTTTATGTAATGATTATATATGAAGAAATCTAATTATGACTTACTTGATGATGAAGTAAAATAACCCGAACTTGCGTTCCATGTCTTGTACTAAACATGTAACAAAGAACTTATACTCATGGCACACAGTATAAGTAGACCTCGATCCCTTGTCAAAATTCTCATCCTTTGTGAGACACTGAGCACGATAATGTAACTCCTTCAAGTGTTATGACAAGTCTTCGTCACCAACCATTAAAAGCACGAACAAGTTACCTTAAAAGTCAATGACTGGGAGTTCACGACTTTAAGATATGATAAAACACAAACTCGCGAAAATCTACTTCGTCTTTAAACAAATAATAAAAACTTTTCTTTGTAATCAATGGAAATAAAACGAGCCTTTATACCTTTAAGACCTAGTTGCTGTGAATAAACCAAACTTCAAACCAAAACATCTCTAAAACTTTCTGTCAGTGGCTGCGAATAACTCTGTCAACGTCTATAATACACGTGTCAGCGGCGAAATTTCACGTGTCAGCGCTTCTGTCGGCGACTAAATAATAAAAGCGGCTAGAAGTTACCCCACTGTAACACTTTGTACACAATCCACGTTGTGTATTTAGTAGCATAATACACACTTAAAACCAAATAGATCCAAAAGCCATCGGGGGTCCACATATGTTTCTCTTGTATACAAACAATATACAAGTGAGGAATACGTCAACAAGAATAGAGCCAAAAACTCATTCTCGTTTTGGGACCATAACTCCTTTTTGGTATCTTTCTTGGGCCAGCGATCAAAGGAACAAGAGCATAATGAACAAAGTATTAGACTATTAACATGACTTTTTCATTCGTCCCATGTGACTGGTAGCTATCAACATGCTTTTTCCCTTGACCAACCAATATCCATATCTTGTCTGCTACTGTTTTGAATCCATGATCATAAAGAATACACCAATCAAACATACTCGTGTACATAAAAGATCCACATCTCACTTTTCTCTTGCGTTTTGAGCCTCTGTGAATAATACCATTATTTGTAAAGAATGCAATCATTATCTTTTGTTGGGTCAAAAAGTTGATGTGGCAGAAACTCAAAAACGAAGAAAACATGAAGATATTGTCTAAGCGTTTTCAAGAGCAATCCAAGCGTTGACAAGAGCAAACTAAGCGTTGTTGGCTCAAGAGTTGTCGTGTGCAATCTAAGCATTACTACATGCAATTCAAGAGTTGATAGAAACGTAGACAAGAAGCTTATGGAAGCTTCTATTTAGATAAACATGCAAGATATATTCTGCATAAGTTTATTTAAATAGAAGATTTACTTGTTTATTTATTATTATCTCTTGTAAACCCTAATCCTTACACTATAAAAGGAACCAAGGGTCTTAGGTTTTATTCATAAGTTCATTCACAATGTAAACCTAAAAGCGTGTGTGTACTAGACGTGGGATTCAATGTATACACGTCTAGTGGTTGTTTATTATTAATATAATGAACAATCCAATTGTGTTTTAATTCATGTTATTGTGCCTAAACACCTTGTTAATGGTTGTTATTCTAATTCCGCTTTGATTATGTTAATCATATGAACAATGATCATTCCTAGTAGCTTCAAAGATCCGAAAACCAAGGTTTCCACAATTGGTATCAGAGCGGGTGGCTCTCGATGCTAGGATCAACAAGGTGTTCGAGTCGAAGAATGGCAAAAAATCATAAAAATCCGTCTATGATTTTATGTTCTGATCTCACTGTACAGCCGTTTTCAAACAGCAATATCTCCTTCGTTAACCGTTGGATCATCGTGAAATTCGCGTTGTACGTTCTTGGCACACGTGTCTTAGATCTCACCGGAGCGATCATCGATCTGATTAGTTATGCGTGAGTTATTAATCGTCAAAGTTGGCTGCAGAGAGAGGTATACAATTTTCTGTTTTTGTTTTTATTGAATACGAAATAGGGTTTCTTCCCCTAAACCCTAGATCGATCTTAAAACAGAAAAACGTTTTTTTTGTGTTTATAATTATGGGTTAAACACATAAGGATATAAGAAGGTGTTAGGGTTTGGATCAACACCCTGGATCAACTTTATAAACAGAAAAGAAGAAGTTGTTGTGTAGATCCTAGATCGACTTAGGATTTGTTTGATGGTACACACTATTGGTAGTTCAGATTTTCATGGGAGATGTGATTGTGATTCGTTCAACAATAGTGATAGAGATGTTACATCAACATACTCTAGGTACTATAAACCCTAGGTGGTTCATCTGATGCAGTTGTTTTATTGTTGTTGCCCATGTTTAGACAAGAAAGAAAGTACTATGATTCTTGGCAGAACTCACGTGATATAAGGCTTTGTTTTGGGTTAAAGAAGTGATCGTTAGGAGCAAAGGTACAAATATACGTTTATGTTTACTCATAATTCACTTTGGTTAATATATACAAGAATACGACAAACATGTTGATAGTGAGATGGATAAAGTTTTTGTATTCTGATCACAAGAGTACTAAGTGACGTAATAATGGATGCCAAGGATATTGAGCGAATGCGACATGTGAGTGCAGATGTTGGTTTCTTTAAAGTTTGATACATGTTGCTTAGGATTTAATATTGAGTGATCACGTGTGTTTGATATCACGTGGTATCAATATCTTATTCTCTCAAGATTTGTCAATGTGTGGTATGTACTATGATTTGTTTTGTCAAAAGACACAAGATGAAAAGGAGTAGCAGGTTGTAATATTCGTGTGGTCCATAGGCGCAACAACAAGAATAAAAGATATAAGGTACAAGCTTGGGAGATTCCACTTCTTCAACAAATAGGTTATATTCGTTTTTCTTCATTCGTAATCTACAATTAGAGTCTACATGGTTCGTGATTCATTTACATGCACCACTTAAGGGGAAGCGTTTATTAGTTGTTTATCTTTAGAAGACCCCTATTGGATGAGACAAAATGGGGAAGAAGATTCAAAGATCAAGGTATACAACTTATTTTTGTGTGGTGATATGTTTTACAAGAAATCTTACTTTAAGGGGAAGCTTGTTTCATTCGTGAAAGATCAAGATTTGAAGATTGGTTTTGTCATCAACAAATAGGGGAAGATTGTTGGGAATTAATTTGATGAAACAAAACAAGAATAATGAAACAAGAAGGAATTATATGGCAAATATCAAACTTTACAAGAATATGGAGCCCTTTCATACAACAAGGAGGACTTATTAGCAAAAGATGGAGGGACTTCTAATGTAATTAAAGTTTTCTTGTAAGAAAAGTCTTGTATTCTATTATATAAAGAATACACAGGCGTAGGTTTTTAATATCTCACTATTCACAATGTAGTCATAAAGCGTGTGTCGTGTGTTCTAGACGTGTGTGTTCTTGTAAACACGTCTAGGCTTTGTTACTTGTAATCGTTTGAAGTTTAATACAAGTAATCGTTGGAAAAGAAACACCTTGTTCATAATCAATGTTCTAATTCCGCTATATTTATCATATGAACGTTGATTATCCTATTAAGCTTAATCGATCCGTGATTAATGGATTCCACATCTTTTTTTTAAACTTCACAACGAACACACAAATAAAACCTGGACCACTATACAGCTATTGTTGTCATTCCTTCTTCTAAAACAGCCATTGCGATGTAGGATTTGCAACAAGTGGCTGCTGCTATCACATGATCAATAATCACACATGATCTTAGATCTTTAGAGTTTATCAATTAAACCCTAATCTTCCTGGCCTTGCTGTATGCCACACACATCCCGATCTGTGGTTCAATCACCTTGTATACCATGAGTAGCAGCTTCAAAGGTAATCTTGAACATTGACACCCTAACTGTACTCATCACAGATCGAATGTTCATCTCCAATTCTTGGGTTTTATCACAAACCCTTCAATCACAACAACATCGACCTAGGGTTTATTCATAAAACCCTTAAAAAACAAATTCGCTATTAAATCATAGCTTCAAACATAATGCAACGATCTAGAGTTTCAAGAACAAAAACTCTAATCACGATTCAATCATGATCAGCAACAAGAAAAACGTCCTTCACAGCAACATACGAATCACCAATCTAGGGTTTATTGACGAAACCCTAAAAATTAGAACTTTAGCGACACTAATTCTATCGTAGATCTGTCACAGATCTTGCAAACCGTCGCTAATCTGTCACTAAAACAGTCACGAATTCTGAACAACGGCTTCACAACAACGAACACGAACGTAACACCTTGTATCTCCTAGATATCACGAGCCTTAGGCTCTGATACCAATTGTGGAGTCCAATGATCGTTAGACTCAATGGTTTAGACCATTTATCTAGGATTATATCAAGTTCTTATGTAATCAAACATAGCGGAATTAGAACAAGATATAAGAACAAGATGTTATGAACAAGATGAATTTCCCTAATGATTACTTGTATTAAATAATAAAACAAATAATGCATTAAATCCCACGCCTAGAACACGAACTCAACTGTAGGTTTACATTGTGAATGAATTGTTATATAAAACCTACGTCTATGTTTTCTTTATATACTAGAAAACATAGCTTACAAAGAAAGCTAAAACAATAAAAAGACTCCAACGGCTTGTTCTTTTGCAACTTGTACTTTTTAGCCCTTGTCTTCTTATTTTGTTGTTTTTGACGCATCAACTCATAATTTCGACCCAACACCATTTTGTTGTGGAGTATATGGAGAAGTAAGTTTCTGAACAATTCCGTTCTCACTTAAATAATCTTTAAACTCTTGACTTAAATATTCACCACCTCGATCGGAACGAAGAGCTTTAATCTTCTTTCCTGGCTGCAATTCTACTTCTGCTTTAAACAACTTGAATGTTTCAAATACCTCATATTTATTCTTAAGTAAATAAACATAACCATAACGGCTATAATCATCCGTAAATGTTAAGAAGTAGCTAGCACCTTTCCTTGACACATGTTTAAGTGGTCCACACACATCAGTGTGTATCAAACCAAGTAGTTCAGTAGCCCTTTCAATATTACTATTAAAATGTTTCTTGGTCATCTTTCCAGAGATACAAGACTCACATTTATCATGATTCATCATTGATATTTTCCAAAAGACCATCACGTTGAAGCTTTTGTATGCGAGTCTTCCCAATATGGGCAAGTCTACAATGCCAAAGATAAGAAGAGTTCTTGTCTAACTTTCTCTTCTTATTCATGCTAAAAACAAAATTATTTTTTCTCTTGGAATTATTATCATGCATGTTAATTTCAAAAACACCATTCACAGAAATTGCATCAAAATAGAATAAACCATCTTCGAAAACAGAAATTCTATTATTACCAATAGTGTGAATAAATCCAAGATCCAACATACTAGAAAAGGAAATAACACCCCTAACAAGTGTAGGTGCATAATGACAATCATTTAAACTCAGTACTAAACCCGAAGGTAAAACTAGATTAAATGTTCATATAGCTTCAACCGCTGCTTGTGCGCCATTGCCCACTTGCAGAAATTGTTCCCCATAGGTAAGCTTCCTTTCCAACTCAAATCCCTGCAGGGTATTACAAATGTTAATACCACATCCCGTATCATATACCCAGGAATTTGATTTGTATGTAAGATTAAATAACTCTATCATAAATAAGTTACCTGAAGATGATGCAGCACTAAGCTCAACCTTCTTCTTTATTTCTCGCAACTCTTCGAGATAAAGAGGGCAATTCCTCTTCCAGTGACCACTTGCTTGGCAATGGTGACAAGTATCATCCTTTTGAGATTGACTCTTTTTGACAAAGTTCTGCTTAGGTTTAGAATAAGTCGCAACTTGTTTGCCCTTATCACCCTTGACTTTGTCTTTCTTGTTGTTCTTGTGCGGTTTTGGCTTACTCACTCTACCCTATTATACATAAAGTACATGAGGAGTAGAAGTAGATGAACTTGCCTTATCCAAAGACCCTTTTTGTAGTCAGTGAGCATTGCGTGCAAATCATTAACTGTCTTCCCCGCGCAATGCATATTAAAGTTCCTAACAAAATCATCGACGTCCTTATTAAGGGACCTATTGATTAGGTTAATAGCCATATGAATGTCGTAGGATTTCCCTAGTACGATGAGCTGTTCCATGTAACCATTCATCTCTTGATAATGTGCACTTACGGGTTTCCAGGGGCTTGCTTACAACTGTGCAAAGCATCTACCAAGTCGTAGATCTTCACAGCCTGAGGCTTCTCATACATTGCCTTGAGCTCTTCAAGCATTTGATTTGGAGCAAATAGTTCAAACTTTCTTTGTAAGAAAGGAGCCATTTTTCCGAGCATTAAACAAGCCACATCATTGTGCTTCTTAACCTCTGCCTCATAATTCAGTCTTTCAACTAGAGTAACATTAGGGCCAAGGGGCGCAGAAAATGCCCTGGTCAAGTAATCAGAAGTACCCGCTACTCTCAAGACAATTCTCAGTGAGCGGTACCAATCGTTGAAGTTTGGGCCAGTTAGTTCCTGACGTTCAAGATAAGTCTTGAAGGCAGAACTCAACGTGTTGTTATCGGGTTGAGCCATTTCTACAAAAATAAGTTCAAATTATTAGTATTTTTGATAATACCATTTAATAAAATAAAATTACCCCGGTAATAAAACCATAGTATTTTCCTTGAAACTAGAATCCATATTGACATAAACTTATCGCATCAGTTGATCTGCTAGTGATAAATGTACTCAACATGGTAACTTGTCGAACAATAATTGACAAACAAATTTGCAATTTCTAGATATTTTTAGGGATTTACGTTTCCAAAAGTCATTTTGCATCGTAAACATGTTTCATCCCTACTTTATGCCTTAAGTTTCCAGATCTCACTGAGTAACTCAATCAAGTCAACTAATCTAAAGAACGTAAAACCTTCATGTACAATCTCATTCAGTCATGAAGTTTTCTCTCCATTATAACATCGTCCAAGATCTCACATGACGACATTGTAACTTCAAGTGTTCGTCAATTAGATGGCATATGACTTAAATTTAAGGGTATTGATTTTGGTGTCAAAATCATGTATGGAGAAGCATGCATACATCTCCATATCATAAGTTTAATAAAAAAAACTTTTAGTAAACCTTTTGGTGAGTCTAAAATTTCGTCATATATTGTAAGTTGAGGTATTGGTTAAACCAATTAAAGATTTTACCCACAACAATTCACGCCTTACGTTCCTAGAACTTGGCTAAAGCACAAAGCAATAACCTTATTCATTGTGTTTCGGATGTGAATTTGCGGTAAATCAACCTTAAGATATAATGCTAATGATAATCTTAGGTAATTTCAATTTGACGCACAGGCGAGCCGGGAATTCGGTCAGCGATTAATGGCATAACACCTCATTCCTTAACCGGGTACATGACCAGCGGTGCGTTAAACTCACTTTATAGTTTGTCAAAAGGAGTAGGCCGTTAAATTATCATTGAAAATTATCAATCAATCAACGCAATTTTATGTAATTTAGATCTCAAAACAATTCATTTATTTTTATATGATTTAGTCCATATTTATTTTCTTAAAAAAATTACCCTTGTTTACAACATACAATTAATATAAAAATGTATGAAAACAAGTAGGTACAAAAAAAACTAAATCAAATAGCCACATGCATAACAATTTATTCAAAAAACATAAAATCTAGGGTTTTATAAACATATAAAAGTCTTCTCTGATTTTAAAACTTTGAATCAAATAAAGCAAATAACATATAAAATCATATGATCCGTGAAAACATGCATGTTCATCACGGATCTCCCACATAATCTTAACAATTAAATCTCTCTGCGGATCGTAACCATACATGACATAACAATTAATTCATGCAAACATCTAAAGATAATCATCATGTAATTTCTAGGGTTTCGAAAAACTTTTAAAAAAATAAAAATCGGCTAAGCCAATTTTAATAAAAAACAAAACCCTAATTTTTTGTGAAAACCTAAAAAACAACATATGATTTTAACCCAAATCAATATTAGTTAAAAAAACTTTAGATCTCGATAATTATAACATGTTAAAACGGCTCTCGATGCCACTGAAGGTTTATAAAGCTCATAACAATTACGCAAAACCCTAAATAAGATCAAAGCACACATAGTGGAAGCGATTTAACAAGATCATAAACACATTGATAATTAATCGAGTTTAGGGTTACATCCCTTTAGGCCTTGTATACTCGGCGGTGGACACCCCTTGGTGTCTTCCGTAACCTTCTAATTTTCCAATGTATTCCATAACGCTCGTTATACTTAACTTTTAATTAACGATCTTTTAAGTTAAGCTCGGTTTATATTTAATAAACATAATAAATACATTTATTAAATTAATTAACCCTTTACGTATTGTGTGCAATCCCATAATCCCGAGTTCGATCCTATCACACGACTATTTTATTTTATGTCCATAAACTTTAATTTATTAGTATGAATGAATTGATTTTTTATAGCATACGAAGTAGATTATCCATGTATATAAATATATGACATATTTGATCTTTCATTTTCAATTTTTAGTTAAGAAAACCTAATAGTCTCTTTTAGTTTTTTTTTTTGATAATACTAGCTATTGAAATTTACAATAGCTTCACAAGTCATGACCCCAATCTAGGCACAACTATTTAAGATATAACTAATTTTATTTTACTTTAAATGAGTTGATAGATATATTCATAAATGTATTGATGAATACATTCGTAGGTATATCAAATAGGTGTTATGGGTTTATCCGTGACGATAAGTATACCATACTCGTCCACCCGTGACCCATCGATGATTTAGATTTTTATCTACTACTCACCCGCAAGTAAAAAATAACAAAATTACTCATTCATTTACATGTAGATACCCATGAGCAAGGTTGTAAATATCGGTCGGCGGGTGTCAGCGTTGACCACTGCTAAGCGATATATCGGTCTTCATAGAGATATATTAGTTTCTCGGCGGGTACGCTAAAGTATATATTTTTACCATAATTTTGTATATGTTTATCATTATCTTTAATATTTATTTAATATAAATTTGCAAAATTTATATACATTTAATAATTTTATTAATATTTTTGTTATCTTTAATTGTAGATCTTGTGCCTATGTTGTAAAACATGTTCTTTTTTACTTTGTTTGATCGATATTGACCAATCTTGACCGGTACTTTACCAATTTTGACCAACATTGATCGCTTTTGACAAAAAACGGCAAGTTTAACCGATATGCAACATATTGTGATGATGGATCACCGCCAAACGATATATCACTGATATATCATCCACCATGACCGATATTTACAATAATGCCCGTGAGTTATAAGCTTTTTGTTACCATCACCATCCCTACTCCATATGTAATGAGGCCTCTTTATTCCTTATGCGTAGAGGTGACACATCTTGCAAATATTGCTAATTATTTGACACATCAATTGACTCTACTGAACGTATATAAAACATCAAATTCGTCACTCGACGGATCTTTTATATTTAATATTTTTCCCCACTTAAAAACAAGTATTCTTATTATATTTTATTTTTACGTTTTTATATTTATTTTTCTCGTTTTAATTTGCTCTTGTTTAGCCAATGCTCGTTTGACCCGCGCCCGTTTAACTTGCTGTTTATTTTGTCTATCGTTCATTTTGTCCGTCGCTCATTTTACCCGCCAGCTATTTTGCCACCACTTATGGTATTGTACTACGTTGTATCTAATTAGGACTCTTTATCTTTATGCACTTGTGGGTTGTGTGAGGCATTAGGCTACCCACAACGCTATTAGGTCACGAACTAGTTTTTTCAGTTTTCTCTCTCCTGCGACCTAGTGCGACCTATTTGCCCTAATAAGGCGACCTAGTTCAATATTTTTTTTAAAACACAATAAATTTCATAAAAAACATTACATTTATTTAAAAAAACATTACATTTAAAAAAACATTACAATAATCTTAATAATTTAAATTATAGTGTTCCTTGATTTTGTCCTTCATTTCCTGCAAGGCTTGTTGTTTGGCTTCCGGCAAGTTAGGGTTGATTTCGGCGTTGTAAAACAACAAGTCTTTATCGCGTTTCTTTGATTCAGCAAGATCGATTGCCCGACGCTGTAAATGAAGCTTTTCTTTCTTCAAATCCAACTCCTGTTGCTTGATGATAAAGTACTCATCTTATTGCTGCTTCTTTTTTCCCCACCCGGTGTCTTTCATCTTTTCCCATTTGGTGGTCACAACATCAACAAATGAAGACTTACCTGTTGACGAAGATGTTGATGACTTCTTTTAGCTTTATCACGACCGATTGGCCGGTATTCTTGAGTCTCTTCCACGTCATCTTTAGAATCATCAAGCACATCCATGTAACTAGCGTGTCCAGAACCAGAAGTGGTTTCAGAAGTCTTGGATTTCTTGTTACTTTTTTCTGTGTAAACCTTGGCATCTCAATCTGTATCCAACTCGGGTGATCTTTGAGCACATTCCACGCCTCATGGTATTGAACTCTTTTTTGTAAGTCACTGTGTACTGAGCACAAGCTTTTTGGTAATCAGTAAGATCATTGGCACCACTATCGTGAGTACTCTCAATGTTATCCATTATACCACAAAAAGCACCAACACTGGGACTTAACCTGTTTTTCCATTTGCTCACAAGCCCATCGTACCCTCTAGTAGAACCCGTCTCGGTTTCATAGTACTTCAATACTTTTTGTTAAAAGCCCTTTGTTTTTTGACTGTTTCCTGCAACGCTATTCTCGGAAACATGACACTAACCTTTGCACAACGCAACCTCTTCCTCACTTGTCCATTCTTTTGGTGCCTCATTCGACACAACATGCTTGGATTTCGTAGCACGTCTAGAGGGCTTCTTAGGTTTGACTGGTGACATCTCTTCACCGACATAGTTGTCTTGGTTATACATCATTTCATCAAACTCGGCATCAACCTGACAACGATTAATCGGAGAATACTGCTGGTTAGGATAGAAAGAAGTTGTAGAATCCATAGCAGGACGATACACACCCGTCGGTGATTGATAGAAATGTTGTTGGTTGTAATCACGTTGTGGGGGATAGAACGGACGGTTCTAATAGTTTTAGTGCGATGGTTGTGGTGAATGATATTCAAACCCGGCGGGTCTAAACCGAAATTGAGGAGACACGCCGGATAATCGAAAAGCTGAATCCGGTGTAACATGTGGAACGGTTTCTTCACGAACTCGGGGTCTTGGGGATTTTGTTTTGGGGGTTCTCTTGCTAGACATTTTGGTTATGTTAGTGTAGAAATTTGAGTGTGAGATGTAGGAAAAAATGAAAGAAGGGTTAAGTATATATAGGTTTTAATTTAAATTAAAAAAAGTATTTTTTTTGTTTCAAACGGTAACAAACACAAAAGCTAACGACTATTTTTTTCTTTCAAAAAATTTAACATGGTCGTGGGTAAGACCTGTTTGTTGCGACCGAATGGGTGCGACCGAATCGCCACAACGGCACGATTCGATCGCGACCTGGATGCGATCGATCGAATGAAGCAGCGTTGCGGGTAGCCTTAAAGGCTCGATAAATACTCAACTACCTCCATTTGCTTTGCTCCAACAGTCCAACTACCCTTATTAAAATTGACTGACTCATTCACATGCTCAACAACCCTATTAATTCACCACTGGCTCATTCATAGTTCTTCACAAACCAAAAATTTCCTCATTTCATCTTCTTCTAGATCTCATTTTATCCTAATAGCACTTTATGTGCTACATAACCACAAATTTGCCATCTATTTCGACTTGTCACACTTTATGTCGTGACAATGGTGTTGTCCGGGGGCTATACTACTTTCATAATTA
This sequence comes from Glebionis coronaria, assembly GCA_025667525.1. Classification (NCBI taxonomy): domain Eukaryota; kingdom Viridiplantae; phylum Streptophyta; class Magnoliopsida; order Asterales; family Asteraceae; genus Glebionis; species Glebionis coronaria. The sequence goes on along the minus strand of CM046879.1, from coordinate 548,032,735 downwards.
TTATAACACTGGTTAGTCATTTGGTTTTTTCAATAATCCTATGAAAGTTTTGATCTATTATTATTCTGTGTTTTTATGGTTAATTGGTTTTTACTAGGGAGTGTTTCGGGTTGTTTTTATGACTGATTGTGTACTTATGTTTGTGTTTATTTTTATAGTTTTGGCGCAAAGGACATGATCCAATTCACCGCCAAAGAGACTTGCTATGCAGGCAAGAACATCAGTTGCTTAATCAAAGGCTTGTGCCAACTGATGTCTGCAAAAGCAAGATTATAATATGTGACGGCGCCTGTGCTTTTAGATCCGTATCCGATTAGATGCATAGCACAGGAGCGGCATCCAGAACTTCGTGTAGCTTCATGTGAGAACAAGTTGCTGAATTTGGTGAGGAAACTGGAAGTTGATAATGCTGGACAACACATCTTATTATTGTTTTAAGAGTTCAATAGTTTTGATATGAAGCTAATGTCTTTTTTATTTGTTCAAACCTAGATCTGTCCTTTAATCTGTTGGAATTTGCTTGATGTTCTTAACAATGAGATTGAAATTTGATGTAAATGTGTCATCTACTAGAGGTGAATTTTGCTAGACATTGCCTTTGGGCTTTTGCTTGATGTTTTTGTTGTTGTTGCTGATGCTAAATGCAAATGTATCTTCTAGCTAAATAAGGTTTTTTTTCCTTCTTCTATCATTTGTATACATAAATAATTAGATATAAGTTTTTGGTCAAATTTGTGTTCTTGCGATGCTAATTAACTCACTAAAAATACACCATTAGAAGGGCACACACAAATGGGTTTGGATTACAAATTCTGCCACACAAATGGGACTTGTTTACAAATGTATGACCTAGTACAAACATAGTACCGATTTAACGAAACATATGAATACTAAATTAAATCCAAAGACGATCCTTACACTCGACTTAATTAAATAGCCTTTTTTTCTTAAATTTGAAAATGAAAACACTTCTTTTATATAACTAGTGTGTTTCATGGATTGTTTTGTAGCATCATGTGTGATGTGCAAACTAACAAGCCTATACAAACTCAAATCGACAATCAAAATGTGAAAACGAACAATAAAGCAAGCAAATCTCGGTCACCAACACTTCAAACTGATAATCGTCAATCCGATCAAACAGCCACCTCAAATGATAGCACTCATGACAATCTGTCTACCATTGAATCTAAAGCCATTACCACCAAGTTGATAAAAGATGCCACAACCTCTGAACCATATTCTGATTTGATAACCAATACAATGACCCCCGCCAACAATATAATGAAGTGGCGACACCACTTGAGGAAATCCAACAAAACATGAAACATGATACTTCCACTACTCAGATACCTAATTCCGTACCAACAATAGTGCCACTAGTCCACTACAACGATTGCTTAAGAAACTTCTTCTGCACCTGATTTGGAAACTTCTGCCACTCAGACACGTGATGCAGACATTACACGCTGAGTACAACTAAGTAATATTACCAAACCTTCTACCTCTCAGATACCATTCTCAGATGCAAACAAGCATGCAATCATCACCAACCAAGGCACCGCCAGTCGATACCACCACACCTTCAGCGTCGCCGGTACCCGAGACTAATGCAAACAAGCAATCACCAACAACTGAAGTCCTACCAATCAATACCCAAGAAACTTCGACTACTCAAGAAACTTCCACCACCAAGCGCCTGATTCAAGTGCAAACAAACAATCATTACATGTAGAGTTCCATTGGTGTAGATACAATGTTGGCGGTGTTTCTGTTGGACAATTCGCATAAAACGGGACTACAGTCTACAGATGCATAAGGAGAATTGGTCCAAAGCCATGAATGTCATATTAGGCCCAGGAAAGCATAGTCAACTTTGAATCGGTTAACATTGGTCTAAACATGTTTTGTTGTTAACGGGATGTGTAGGTATCTTGGTCGAACCATGCTAGAACAGACCCGTATTATTACTCATAAACTATTTACTATCTAGATTAGAATAGGGTGTTTCAAATTATTGTATTTGTACTTTTGTTGCGCCTTTGAAATAAATTGAGATTTTATCGATTAATTTTTTACGGAAAAATATCCTCTCAAGTTCATGTCAACTTGATTGGTCAAGTTCTCCGATCACAACAAAAATAAATGTATGTGGGCCCCATGTATTTCAATAAAAGAAAAAGTTTTAAACACTTATCTAAATTTTTATTGGCCAACAAGATCAATCAAGTTACTATCAAATTGAGAGGATTTTGATCCATTTTTTACTCTGACTTTGGTTTTAAAAGGTTTAAGTTGCATTTGGTTGATGTGTATATATTGAGAGCAGTTTGTGAAATTTGCATTTTAAGTTTCTTGGTGGCTGGATAAATGTTAACTTAAGAGTTAAAACTGCCAAGACCATAACATGAACAAACAAAAGGGTAGTGCTAACGTTACAATGACGTAAAACATCGTCTCTACGTTTTTTAAGTAGCAGAATGTAATATTGGAAGAAAGCATAAATTTCATTAATTGAACGCTTGTGATATGTCTAATTAACAACTCAATTATGATTGCCAAGCCTAGCTAAGGACACCTACTTCAACCTAAACCTAAATCAAATACTTGCCCACTATTTCATACCGAGCGTATGAATCTCAACGAACTACTATATCGTTGAAGTAAAACATCAGTGGCTCCTTATTATGTTGTTAAAATTTAAGGACTTAATCTACAACCCATCCTTGACAATAGGGACTTATTGTGTCATTGTTTTAAACTTTTAGTTATGCTGAGGACTTGGTGTGTAAGAAGAAAAAGAGTGAAGGAATCATTGTTGCTGTTGCTAGATACCTTTGCTGGGCTACTTACACTTTGGACTCAAGCCCATTTCGTCCAACGGCTCTTAAGCCTATCTCTCTTTGGTTATTACTATCTAGGGTTCACTTCATAGTTTGTATCACCTCATTGTGCAAATGTGTGTTTTCATAAAACACACAGATACTCTCTCTTTGTTCTTGATCTCTGAAACCTTGATTTGATTTTTTCTTTTATTATCTTTTGATTGTAAAACTATTATCATGTAGATAATAGGACTACACGTGAGTAGCACTGGTAGCCTTTGGTTTTAATCATTATGTTTATGTTTTTTGATCTTGGTTAATAAAAGTTTAAGTGTTTGAGGCCTCTGGATTCATGTTTTCCTACATGGTATCACAGCCTGGTTATTGAAAAACAATGAAACTTTTTTTAGGGTTTCAAAATTTTTTGGGGGTTTTTTACGATACATACTTTTTTGATTAGATCTGCTATTGAGATAGTTGGATCTATTAATATTACTTATAGATTCAAAGTTTTGATGCCTCAATTTTTGTTTTGAAAAATTAGGGTTTCTGAGATCTGGTGTTTCATATCATTTGGTTACATTTTTGGACGATTGGTGACTTTATCTTTCGATTGAAGTGATTTTCCCTAATTTTCCTTGAGAAAAAAATGAGGGTTTCATTTTTCTTGAAAGGGTTCTTGCTTGGTGGTGATTTCTTAAGTGGGATTTGTATCTCTGTTGTTGGTTCGTTGTTCTTTGGTCATTTTCCCTATTTTCCCTCAAAGGAAAATTAGGGTTTGTGACTTGGATGTTCTGTTACCCCTAGACTAAGTGAATATAGGTGTGACAGTTCGATTGAGATTTGGTTGAGAGACTGTAACACCTCTCTACTCTCTCTTGCTTTATTGATTGCTTTCTATCTGCTTTTTTGTGTCTCTTGTTTGCTTTATTGTTGGGTTGGTTGTATTTTACTATTTTCTACCTTTTATTTGGATCCTCACTCTTTACTTGCCCTTGACCTGCCACCCTTGAGTGGTTTGGAAGCCTGGGAACTTTGTTTGCAATTTAGTGAGTTCTTTTTTGAACTTTTTTTACCTTTCACCATGTCTGACCATGAGGAGTCTTCACATGGTGATGATGATACTCTAAGTGTGGCTGATCCAGTTACACTTATTAGTAAGTTTGACTTGAGTGACCCTTTACATTTGCACCCTAATGATACTGTTGTGTTGACTGTTGTCATTGTCAAACTAAAAGGGACTAAAAATTATCAAGTTTGGGCTAATGCTATGTTACTTGCTTTGGAAGGAAAAAAAATTGGTTTTATTGATGGGTCTTGTAGAAGGTCCATAACTGATGAAATTTTGGGAAAACAGTGGGATAGGGTGAATGCTGTTGTACTTGGGTGGATTTTAAACTCTATTTCTGAGGAATTGTTCCTTGGTCAAAATTTTTCTAAGAAGGCTAAACATGTTTGGAATGAGCTTAAAGAAACTTATCATAAAAATGATGGTTCGGTGATTTTTAATCTTCATCATAAAATCAACACACTTAAGCAGAATGGGTCTAACTTGTCTGATTATTATCATAAACTTAATGCTTATTGAAAACAGTATGATGCTATGATTAAATTACCAAATTGTTTGTGCTCTGCTGCTGGTGATATTAAGAAACATAATCAATTTTTGAAACTTATGCAAGTTTTGTTGGGTCTTGATGATTAATATATAAGTATTAGGAGTTCTATTCTTTCTAGGGAGACTTTGCCAGATGTTAAGGGTGCCTATGCCATTATCTCTAGTGAGGAGTCTCACAGAGTTGCATCTGGCACTCTTACTGGATCCTCTCAGAGGACTCAGACATCTGATTTTCTTTCTAATGGGCCTGCTAGAAATAATGTTCAAAGAACTCAGAATACTAATGATGGTAAGTTCAGACCCACTTATGGAAACAATGGCAATTTTAGACCCAACTCAAGCACTACTGGATTTAGACCTAAAACACCAAACAATAATGTGTTCAGACCCTATGGTAATTCTAATTCTGAAGTTGTTTGTGAGAATTGTGGTTATAATGGTCATACTATTGATAGATGTTTTAAGATTATTGGATACCCTAATGACTTTGGGAAGAAAAAGGGGAGGGGGCAGAACTTTAAGGGGAAGAATGTGTCTAACAATTCGGTGGGCACATCCTCTTCATCTGGATTTACTGATGAACAACTTACCACCTTAATATCTCTCATAAAGGACAATAAGGGTACTTCTAGTGATTCTGGAAAGGGGGTTCATGCCAATATGGCAGGTATTTATTTCAACAACAGCAAAGTGTTTAATGATAACTTTGAAAGATTTTTTTGTTCTAACACTAACATCATATCAAAACTGGGTTATAATGGAAAGGTTGTTGATTCTGGGGCAAATCAACATATGACCAATAATAAAACTGAATTGGACAATGTTTTTGTTATTTCACACTTAAATATTAAAGTGGCTCATCCCAATGGGACTGAGATTATTATTTCCAAAATTGGTAACCTCAAACTTTCAAATGGCCTGGTTTTGTTTGATGTTCTTGTCATCCCTGATTATTGTGTGACTCTTATTTCTGTTCATAAACTTGCTAAGGATAATAAAGTCTTGGTTGTTTTTTATGAGAATAAATGTTTTTTTGTGAATCAGGATTTGAATCACCAAACTGTTTTAGGGACTGGTGTCTTTACTATTTAGATATAGAAGGTACTAAGATGGTGAACAATTTCAATGTGCTTACTTGCTCTTTCTAAACATGACTGGCATATTAGATTAGGTCACCCTGTTGACACTGCTCTAAGTGTTCTCAAAAATATTTTGAACATAACTGACTTTGGTCAAACTGATTTATGTGAAATATGTCAAATAGCTAAACAAACTAGAGAACCAATTCCTCTAAGTAATCATAAAACTAAAGTTCCTGGTGATCTTGTTCATTCATATTTATGGGGTCCTTATAGGTGACCAGTCACGCTGGTCATAGGTATTTCTTGACTGTTGCGGATGATTACACAAGGGCTGTTTGGGTGTATTTGATTAAAAGTAAAGATGAAGTTGGGACTTATATTGAAATTTTTTCAGTCTGTTAAAAAATCAATTTAAAAGAAATGTTAAAATCTTCAGAAGTGACAATGGGACTGAATTTGTTAATCATAGTTTTCAAGACTTCTGTCATGATCAAGAGATTATACACCAGAAATCTTGTCCTTACACTCCACAACAAAATGGGGTTGCTGAAAGGAAACATAGGCATCTGTTAAATGTAACTAGATGCCTTATGTTTCAGGGGGAATACCTTTGAGATTTTGGACTGAATGCATTCTAACTGCTACTTATCTGATTAACAGATTGCCTTCTTTTGTGCTAAATGGTATATCTCCTTATGAGATGATTTATAATTCATCCACAAATCTCTCTCATATTAGAACTTTTGGATGTCTTTGTTTTGCTGATATTTTAAATAATCATGATAAATTGTCCAGTAGGTCTGAAAAATATGTGATGATGGGTTTTTCTAATTCTTAAAAGGGTCACAAGCTTTATAGTCTTGACAGACATCAATTTTTTGTTTCTAGAGATGTCAAATTTTTTGAATCTATTTTTCCTTTTAAAGATGGTGCTTTGAATAAAAAGAATAATAATGAAGAATTTGATGTTTTCCAAAATGATAAAGCTTTAACCGTTTTTAACTTAGATAACCCGATGTAAAACCCGTAAAAATAAGGTCATAATTTAATTCTATTTTTCAATTATTTTGAAGTATTCTATAACGTTAAATATTATTATGTTTAACGGTTTAAGTTGAAACCGATATTAAATATTATATTTTAATAATTTGACGAGCAACGAGGACTACTAGTGATTGCGATACCGACGGATGCCTAAAATTTTATATTTTATTATCGATCGTTTCGATATTTAATATTTTCGACGATATCGTTTTAATTACGTACCGAGTCGTTATATTATTATTTTTTGTGCGCGTTTAAACTTTTAAGTATTTTTACGAAACCCGGGCCCTGTAAATATTTTCAAAATTGACTAATAATTATTTCCCGCTTTTTAGCTAACTATTTTCATTTTTAGCCACAACTATTGCCAAATTTCAACCAAGGTCCCTCCACCACTATATAAAAAGCCAAATCAAACACACACCACACATTTTCCACTCAAAAATTTTGTCTCATCCTTTCTTTCTCTCTCTATAATGCCGAAACCTTCACCCCCATCCCAAATCCATACAATTTTCAATTTAACTCAAGATTTAGGATGAATTAAGCTAAACCAAAGCTAGACCCAATCTTATTTTTGATCAAGGATCACATTGGTATAAGAAATTCTTACATGCAAGCACTTTTTATTTTCTTGATGTTGGTAGGTAGAAACCATGATCATGCATGGTGTTCTTGGCATGATCCATGGTGTTCTTGCTAAAAACTTTGTTAAAAACTTCATTTTGATTCAAAGGTTTTAATTTTTATGATGATTTAGATGTTATGGTGCATATATGTTGATGTTAGGGTATAGGAATGAACATTTTTATGGTTGGTTTTGATCAAAAAGTTGATTTTATACAAGTTTTTAATAGTCATTTTATAACAGTAAGTAAACTGTAAAATCCGAATTTTTATGTTTTGAAAATGGCTTAGCTTATAGCCTAGGGTTGTAGATAATTTTATTAGCTTCGATTTGATATAAGGTAGAGCTTCTAGCTCCAAACGAGCGCGAAGTTATGATGTTTTGAATGATCGTGTACCGGGAGACGAGTATCGGCACTACAAATAGTTGTTGTCGATATTTGGATCGAATCCCGGGGACTCTAAATGGATGTTTTGAAATATGTAACCTACTGATAATGAGGTGTTTATTTTATAGGTTGAGTTTACTTTAAAATCCGAGTGTCGGTTTTGTAAACGGAGTTGTTTAAATAAGTTAACACGGTTGTATGAAAAATTAACGTAAATCTGTCCGGATTTTGTAGTTTGAAAATGAGTCGGGTAAAGGACTTTAAAAGTAATTTCATTTGATACACTTGTAGGAGGACTTTCTATATATATTAAGTTGGTTTATCGAGTCGTTTCATAAACGGTTGACGAGTTTAAAAGGGGTAAATAAGTTAATACATGTAGTATGTACCGGCGGACTTTGTAAAAAGTATAAAATGGTTAAGTAAATGTGTAGTAGAGTATAATGAAGTTATTTATATCATTTTCTCTCGAGTTTGTCGTGATTTTACGAGTCGAGTTTATATTCTTATGTATGGTTTATTTCTCGAGTCTATTATTAATGAACGCACCTTATTTGATAGGTTGCGGTTCTCGTGTTTGAAAGGCATCACCTATCGTCGACGATCGTCTCATTACCCCTATTGGCTAAGGTAAGTCTATAGCCTCGTTTGCGCAATTATATGATTTCAAAAACCCGCAAGGGGGAATACATGTTTTATAAACTTAGAACACAAGATTTTTATGGTATGCTTGTCCTCCTATGAATGGACCCGTGGTTGCCTTTAAATTGCATTAAGTGATTGCCTTTGTTAAAGCCTCAACTATTGACCGTTAACTAGCTTATGATGGGCTAGCCGCTAGTACAATTAATAGATCTATGGGGGAAGCCGCCCCGGTTCAGTTTGTGTGGACTTGTCACAGAAGCTTAGGCCCGACCTCCACACTGTTTGGACATATTGTATTGAGAAGTCAGGTATTCGGCAATGTACCAAAAATCTGGAGGTAACCGACAATTAATAAATCTCCTGTCTTATCAGACCTCTAAAGGGAGTGTTTAAGGGCTCGGTTCCATGAGCTTATTGCAATTTATGCTATATACAGTTATTATTGTTGATGCAAATTATTATTTGATGCTTATAAGCATGCCACAAACTTATAATCTTTGCTTGTGTTCAAATTGATTACATAAACCTATAGATTCACTCGGCATTTTTGCTGATTGTTTTACTCACATGTATTTCAGGTAATCAAGAAGTGGAAGCTTGGAGGTCACGGGGATTGAAGTTGTGCACTTCTTTTGTTGTTCAAACTCTTTGATTTATTTATCGTTCCATTTATAAAACAAACTAATATTTTGTTTTAACTTATATTTTGGTAACGATTACATGGGACTACGCTACTCTGATAAAATTTTTAGGAACGATAAATTTGAAACGTCTCTTTTCGAGTCGTTCTTTATAAATTATGTGTTGTTGTATCATTGTTTAGCACCCAAAGATGTATTCCGCTGCGTATAAATTTGGGGGTGTTAAAGATTGGTATCAGAGCCATGAGTTATAGAGAACTATGTCTTTATTTTAAAAACCTAAACTATAACTGTCAGATTTTATTTTTCAAAGAGTCATGTGCACCGGACTTCGCGTGACTTCAGGTTCAAGCTACTTCTGAGATTACAATTTTAGTATACGTTATTACGTATACCTTATTGGCAAGTATTTATAAATAAATACTATGATCCATTTACGGATATAAATTTATATCTAGGATCCCTTTTTCGATATATATATATATATATATTTATGTCGTTAAACTTTTCGATAAAAGTTTATCATTTATTAATGATTAACTTAAATAAATACATTGAATTTTCAAGATCTTTATGTATTTATTTTTGAGTATTTAAATTGCTTTTATTGCAAAATTTTATATTATGACCTTACATACCTTCATCTGCGCGCGTTACTTTCATTGTTTAACCCTTTGTGATATCTATAGATATCCAAATCGCTTTCTGGCTGTTTGTGCTTGGACGTCTTGAAACGTAGTCTCTAGACCATTGTGTAACTCAATGTGTCCTTGGAATAGACTAACCGCTATCGTGTGAGTCACACATTTTGAAACACTTCCTATAATCGTGTTGAATAATATCATGGTTTTTCATAATATTTTGTTGATTTTTATCACCGTTTTACATGGCATGCGAAGATTTAATTCACTGACATTTATTTGTATCGACTCCGAAGTGTATTGTTCGCTTATATCTCGGTAACGTCATCGTCATTTTATAAATCATCGTCTAGATTATGGCGCTAGATTGGAATACGATTTTACTTCTATAAAACTGTATCATTTGTTTTTCATTAACCTTCTTGCTCCCGGAGTGCAACCCGTTAATGTTCCATTCTTTTCTTGTTATGTTTTGTGTTTTTGGACAATCGTGGCACCAAGGAGATTTGCCTACTTTGCACCTTGAAACTTAAATTATGAACGTCATTCACCGTTTTGCTTCCTAAATTTCGTGTTGAATGCCTTGAAGCATCTTAGGTCATTCATTATACTATATTTTTATTTAATGCTCATTATGAGATTTATTTTTCATTGTTGTTGTAAAATCCACAAGACATGTGTGTATATATATATATTGAGCCGTTAGGAAGTGACGAAAAATATATTTAATAGAGAAACTGCAGGGGCAGTATAAACAGGTCACAACTTAAAAGTAAAACCCGTGTTTTTAAAATAAAATAGTCAAACCTGCACAGAACTTGCAGGGGTATTTTAGTCATTTTATATTGGGTTTCAGGTCTCGGATAAAACTAGAAAGTCGTTTGAAACATCGATTTGCATCAAAATGCTTTAGACTTCGAGTCTTGGAGATGTCGTTTATCGGGCAATTAATCGGCTCATATTAAAAGTTAAATCTGATAGAAAATTCAGAACATGAGTTTTAAACGTTTCTAAGAAGTTTTGATTTCATTTGAGATCGTAAAATTTTAACAAATATTATTTTACAACTAATGAATACTAGTTGCATGTGAAAATGTTTAAAAATAGAAACATTACATGATTAGCAATTACCGGATTAATGCTGTAATTTGAAAATGAATAATATACTTTCTGAAAAGCATGTTGTGTCGAGTATCTTACATAGAATACACATATGGATTGATTTATTCTTCTTATATATATGACTCATTTGTTATTCGATGTTATTTTATTTTTATTTTCTTCTAACCTTCCACTGATTTGGGTTGAGTTTTGAAGTTTGTTCTCACATTCTTCATCGACATTCTTATCACGTGTCTCGTGGCATTTCCGTCTAAACCTTATAACCTTTTGAAACCTTAACAACTTGTAACCATTTCATTGGTTGTTTTATGAGCTACTATTTGTCACTTTTTGCAAACCTTTGACTACTTTATACGTTGTCATAATGTCACCTTATAAATAAATCTGATGTTGTTTTACGATTATTTTCACCAATTGTTTTTACTTTGGTCTTATAAAATACTTTTCGTAACATTAAAAGTTGCTTATTGAGTATCTCACAAATTACTTGTATCCTATAAATTTATAAACTATTTTTAAATTCCATTTTACAAATGGCTTGCTTTATATATAAACATAAGAAACGTAATACTTTTCAACGAAACTGAGCACTGCATTGCTATTCCTAAATTATACATGGCCTGATCACCTATGTCTAATTTAGAAGGAGCCATGCTAGGCTGAATAGTAGTCACCTTAAAAATATTGATAATAATCAACTTTTTATTTCTATTTATGATAAAGATAAATAAAATGAAATAAAGTGAAAAGAAGTTTTGAAAACCTTTATATTTTATGCAAGTAGCGCAATTCCTATGCATCCCCATACGTTTTCTTACATTTTCTTGAACGAATTTCGCGCTTACGAATACGTTTTTACTCGACGATCGTTTTTCCACTTGTTACTTTATTTTGTCTTATAACTGATTTCTGTTGACCGTTCGTCTAATTACTGACTGTTGATAAAAGACTTGAAAGTCTCGATGTTTTATCCTTCCTTCTCGTCCAATCTTCTTTATGCGACAGGGTAGATCTTTGGAATGTCTCCGCACGTGAATAATGAATTATCACTAGAGTGATTTCCGTATATCCGGGATGACGTCCGTCACTCTCGTTTGTCTTGAAATCCACTTTTGTGAACTGTGCTTTGACTTATCTCTTTAAACACTAACATCGTTCATTTGGTTTATTTTAATTACAAGTGATTATTAGGAATTTTATTTTATTAAAAATTTTTGTATGGATCTTATTTCCGATCATGTATCGACCACCGCTAAGTTAACGAGCTGATGTTGGTGAACCACTGACCGCACTAACAAAATTGACAACTTGTTTAATCTATTATTTCTTATCGTCTTACCATCAACGCCTTTATTTTATTATTCTCTTTAAGAATTCATACGACATTTGTTTCGTCCCCTTTTGTACTATTGATTTCGTACTAATTGTTGACTATTATTTCTATTCGTATTCGTTTGTTATCTTGTCATATTTCGAAACCCGAATATATTCCATGTTTATTTTGAAATAATAAACACCTTTATGTATTTCTACAACATATTATAAAAATTTTATGGAACTTGTCTACATTTTCTAATGATTTTCAATTAATGAAATAACTATCATAAGAAAAAGGTCAAATTTATACATCATATTTTGTAGTCTAAAATGAAATCATGTTCTATCTATTGAAGTAATTGATTTATCATACTTTACTTTTAATGTAATGAAATTACCAGTTTAATTTATATTCCTAATAGTGATTTAATTTGGAAATTATATTTTCTAATTGTAACCATCAATATGAGTTTAATTAATAAATTCATGTCATTCTTTCAAAGTTTCTTAAGACAACCAAAATAAATTATGAATCTATTTAACTCCTATTTTTGATATATCATCTTTACCAAGAAAGTACCTCAACTGAGTTTTAAGGTAATACCAAATCCTGGACGGATAATTGTATAATGTTAATATTTAATTCTTTCTTCGCTCTCATTTTTTAGTATTGGGAATTATTATGTTTTACGGTTACGTGAGTCGAGATCCCTCGTCGATCGTCAACCTTAAATCATTTTACCACATATTGTCTGTTATGCGTTTATTGAATTCATTTTTATCTCGTTCTGTTCCTCGTATTGAAGATCACTATTTTATTCTGAGTTTAAAATGAATCTCGAGAACCAGTGTATAAGAAGAAACGATAAGTGTCACCAGGATTTATGCGTGTACTTGTGCAATGATTGAGGACTGAATCTCTTATTGAATGGAGTTAATAAATTCGATACGACCTCGAGGAGTATGTTGAAGCCGACACCGCAAGTGGAAAGACTCTTGAGATCAAGTGGTTATTATCAAAGGTTTGTTCAAGGTTTTCTCGATGATTAACGGTGGAGATCTATAGTCGATGTTTATGTTAGACCTTTTATTTTATATACTTATATGGGGTGTGATCTAGTCAAATGATCGTAAGTTATGAGAACTTGAGGCAACATCATCCGATGACGTCCGATCATGTAGAACACATATTATGTAATATCTTTTTGACTTTCAGCGACGCCGTTTATTGAGACTTTAATGCGCGTTGGCGAAAGTGAGATGGTATCTTTGTATTATCTTTTGAGTAGGGACACGCGTGTGAGCACCCTCCGATGACGAAAATGTTTTTCTTGTTAGTTCTTTTTGATGTGTGTCCATGGCTATCCGGCCGATGGATATCCTTTAAATTGCAACATTCCTTTTAACTCGACTTACCCGAAAATCCTGTCATCTATTCTTGTCGTCGAATGAGCTTCGTGTGATTCATAAAATTATCATGTGTCGGGCTTGACGAGTGATTGGTGGATAAGTATTTATTTATTCCTTTTTTGTGAGATACAACTTGACGACAAGTTGCGTTTTGTAAAAGAACTAGTGGAGATCGTGGATCGAGATTCACGTGGGAACGTAAGGACTTCTTTATAAAGAATGCCCTCATCCTTCCGGGTAGTGAACAACTCGAGTATGAGGTGAGTTGAGCACCGGGACGTCGCTCCCTTAAGGTGGTGAGGATGTAAAACCCGTAAAAATAAGGTCATAATTTAATTCTATTTTTCAATTATTTTGAAGTATTCTATAACGTTAAATATTATTATGTTTAACGGTTTAAGTTGAAACCGATATTAAATATTATATTTTAATAATTTAACGAGCAACGAGGACTACTAGTGATCGCGATACCGACGGATGCCTAAAATTTTATATTTTATTATCGATCGTTTCGATATTTAATACTTTCGACGATATCGTTTTAATTACGTATCGAGTCGATATATTATTATTTTTCGTGTGCGTTTAAACTTTTAAGTATTTTTACGAAACCCGGGGCCCCGTAAATATTTTCAAAATTGACTAATAATTATTTCCCACTTTTTAGCTAACTATTTTCATTTTTAGCCACAACTATTGCCAAATTTCAACAAAGGTCCCTCCACCACTATATAAAAAGCCAAATCAAACACACACTACATATTTTCCACTAAAAAATTTTGTCTCGTCCTTTCTTTCTCTCTCTATAATGCCGAAACCTTCACCCCATCTCAAATCCATACAATTTTCAATTTAACTCAAGATTTAGGATGAATTAAGCTAAACCAAAGCTAGACCCATTCTTATTTTTGATCAAGGATCACATTGGTATAAGAAATTCTTACATGCAAGCACTTTTTATTTTCTTGATGTTGGTAGGTAGAAACTATGATCATGCATGGTGTTCTTGGCATGATCCATGGTGTTCTTGCTAAAAACTTTGTTAAAAACTTCATTTTGATTCATAGGTTTTAATTTTTATGATGATTTAGATGTTATGGTTCATATATGTTGATGTTAGGGTATAGGAATGAACATTTCTATGGTTGGTTTTGATCAAAAAGTTGATTTTATACAAGTTTTTAATAGTCATTTTATAACAGTAAGTAAACTGTAAAATCCGAATTTTTATGTTTTGAAAATGGCTTAACTTATAGCCTAGGGTTGTAGATAATTTTATTAGATTCGATTTGATATAAGTTAGAGCTTCTAGCTCCAAACGAGCGCGAAGTTATGATGTTTTGAATGATCGTGTACCGGGAGACGAGTATCGGCACTACAAATAGTTGTTGTCGATATTTGGATCGAATCCCGGGGACTCTAAATGGAAGTTTTGAAATATGTAACCTACTGATAATGAGGTGTTTATTTTATAGGTTGAGTTTACTTTAAAACCCGAGTGTCGGTTTTGTAAACGGAGTTGTTTAAATAAGTTAAAACGGTTGTATGAAAAATTAACGTAAATCTGTCCGGATTTTGTAGTTTTAAAATGAGTCGGGTAAAGGACTTTAAAAGTAATTTCATTTGATAAACTTGTAGGAGGACTTTCTATATATATTAAGTTGGTTTATCGAGTCGTTTCATAAACGGTTGACGAGTTTAAAAGGGTTAAATAAGTTAATACATGTAGTATGTACCGGCGGACTTTGTTAAAAGTATAAAATGGTTAAGTAAATGTGTAGTAGAGTATAATGAAGTTATTTATATCATTTTCTCTCGAGTTTGTCATGATTTTACGAGTCGAGTTTTTATATTCTTATGTGTGGTTTATTGCTCGAGTCTATTATTAATGAACGCACCTTATTTGATAGGTTACGGTTCTCGTGTTTGAAAGGCATCATCTATCGTCGGCGGTCGTCTCATTACCCCTATTGGCTAAGGTGAGTCTATAGCCTCGTTTGCGAAATTATATGATTTTAAAAACCCGCGAGGGGGAATACATGTTTTATAAACTTAGAACACAAGATTTTTATGGTATGCTTGTCCTCCTATGAATGGACCGGTGGTTCCCTTTAAATTGCATTAAGTGATTGCCTTTGTTAAAGCCTCAATTATGGACCGTTAACTAGCTTATGATGGGCTAGCCGCTAGTACAATTAATAGATCTATGGGGGAAGCCGCCCCGGTTCAGTTTATGTGGACTTGTCACAAAAGCTTAGGCCCAACCTCCACACTGTTTGGACATATTGTATTGAGAAGTCAGGTATACGGCAATGTACCAAAAATCTGGAGGTAACCGATAATTAATAAATCTCCTGTCTTATCAGACCTCTAAGGGGAGTGTTTAAGGGCTCGGTTTCATGAGCTTATTGCAATTTATGCTATATACAATTATTATTGTTCATGCAAATTATTATTTGATGCTTATAAGCATGCCACAAACTTATAATCTTTGCTTGTGTTTAAATTGATTACATAAACCTATAGATTCACTCAGCATTTTTGCTGATTGTTTTACTCACATGTATTTCAGGTAATCAAGAAGTGGAAGCTTGGAGGTCACGGGGATTGAAGTTGTGCACTGCTTTTGTTGTTCAAACTCTTTGATTTATTTATCGTTCCATTTTTAAAACAAACTAATATTTTGTTTTAACTTATCTTTTGGTAACGATTACATGGTACTACGCTACTATGATAAATGTTTTAGGAACGATAAGTTTGAAACGTCTCTTTTCGAGTCGTTCTTTATAAATTATGTGTTGTTGTATCATTGTTTAGCACCCAAAGATGTATTCCGCTGCGTGTAAATTTAGGGGTGTTAAACCTGAGCTACCTTATGATGATGAGAGAGTAACAAATGAACATAATGGTGACCATGGGTCACCAATTGCTAGCAACCCACCCATGAGTCTTGGTGACAGTGGAGACATTGCCACAGCCAATGGTACCACAGATGCCAGCTCAAATGGGATTGAGGCAGCCACACTTGATGACAATCATATTCCTGAGGGTACCTTGGAACTTAACCCAAGTCTTCCTTCTCATGATCAAAGCATGGGAGAAAAGTTGGGTGACAATTCTAATATTAATGCTCATGGAAATCAAGGGTTGAGAAGGTCTTCCAGACCTTCTGTTTTTCCAAAAAATTACAAAGAGTTTGTTGTTAATTCAAAAGTCAAATATGGGATTGAGAAATTTGTGGGATATTCTAGAATTAAAGGTGATGCTTTGTGTTTTGTGACTCAATTTAATAAAATAGTGAACCTAGGAATTTCTTTGAAGCCTCTCAAAACCCACATTGGGTTGATGCTATGAACTTAGAATTTGCTGCCTTGCTTGAAAATGATACTTGGGACTTAGTTGAGTTACTTGCTGGTAGAACTGCCTTAAATTCTAAATGGGTTTGGAAACTTAAGTTTAAATCCAGTGGTGAAATAGAAAGGTACAAAGCTAGACTTGTTGATATGGGTTGTGGCCAAAAAGAAGGAATTGATTATGAAGAGACTTTTTCCCCTGTTGTGAAAATGGTTACTGTTAGATGCTTGATTAATTTGGTTGTTAACCAGTCTTGGCTTATTTATCAACTTGATATCAACAATGCCTTTTTGTATGGTGAGTTGGATGAAACTGTCTTCATGAAACCTCTACAATGTTTCTATACTGGAAATAAAAAGCTAGTTTGTAGATTGAAGAAGTCCATTTATGGACTCAAACAATCTCCAAGACAGTGGAATTCTAAACTTACTTCTGTTCTTGTGGAAAATGGATTTGTTCAAAGCAAATCTAACTACTCTCTTTACACTAAGTCTGATGATAAATTGTTTATTGTTGTTCTTGTTTATGTGGATGACATCATTGTTATTGGAAATAATAAAAGTGAAATTGATAACTTCAAATTTTTTTTGAAAGGCAAATTCAAAATTAAAGACTTGGGAAACTTGCAATATTTTTTGGGAATTGAAGTTATCAATACTAATTCTGGAATCTGTTTGAACCAAAGAAAGTATGTGTTGGATCTCTTGCCTGAGTATGGGATGCTTGCCTCCAAACCATCTAAGACACCTTTGGTGTCTATGTTGTTTATTTCTAATCAGCCCTCTGAAAATGACCCTTTGCTTGAAGATATTGTTGAATATCAAAAACTTATGGGAAAGTTAATTTACCTGACCAATACTAGACCTGACATCTCTTATGTTGTACACTGTTTGAGTCAATTTATGCATTCACCTTTGTTGTCTCATCAGAAATATGCTTTTAGAATTTTGAGATATCTAAAGGGATCTCCAGGTCTTGGTATTAATGTTGCAAGAAACTCTGGTATGTCTCTTAAAGCCTTTTATGATGTTGACTGGACAAAATGTATTGTGACAAGGAGGTCTGTTACTAGGTATTGTGTTTTTGTGAATGGGAACTTGGTTTCTTAGAAGAGTAAAAAACAACATACTCTCTCTAAATCTTCAGCAGAAGCAGAGTACAGAGCTCTTACTTCTGTTACTAGTGAAGTAATATGGATCCTCAAAATTTTAAAAGATTTAAAATGTTACAATCTTTTTCCTGTGGACCTGTTTTGTGATAGCAATTCTGCTATTAAAATAGCAACCAACCCTGTTTTTCATGAGAGAACCGAGCATCTTGAAATTGACCTTCACTTTGTGAGGGAAATTTTTTGAATAGGGTGGTTAAAACTATAAAAGTAGATTCTACAAATCAAATTACAGACATCTTTACAAAAGGGTTGGGTATAGACCAGCATGAGAAACTTGTTGGAAAACTGGGCATGATTAATTTGTATGGGTTGTCAGATTAAGGGGGGATGTTACAATTTAAGGACTTAATCTATAACCCATCCTTAACAATAGGGACTTATTGTGTCATTGTTTGAAACTTTCAGTTATGCTGAAGACTTGGTGTGTAAGAAGAAAAAGAGTGAAGGGATCATTGTTGCTGTTGCTGGATACATTTGATGGGCTACTTACACTTTGAACTCAAGACCATCTCGTTCAACGGCTCTTAAGCCCATCTCTCTTTGGTTATTACTATCTAGGGTTCACTTCATAGTTTGTATCGCCTCATTGTGCAACTGTGTGTTTTCATTAAACACACACATACTCTCTCTTTGATCTTGATCTCTAAAACCTTGATTTGATTATTTCTTTTATTGTCTTTTGATTGTAAAACTATTATCATGTAGATAATACGGGTACATGTGAGTAGCACTGGTAGCATTTGGTTTTAATCATTCTGTTTATGTTTTTTTGATCTTGGTTAATATAAGTTTAAGTGTTGATTCATGTTTTTATACCCTCAAACCTCCCATACACAACTAGCAAATGACATAAGTTACGACCACTACTCAACAACATCACAAATGAAATAAATAACTACTATTAACTCTCTCAACAACTCACTGCCACACAGTTTTAACCATTTCTCAATGAACCACAATCCAACGACTCTCCTATCACTCACACACTCTTAATCCAACGGTCACAACACCTCTTAAAGAAACACAATGTCTCAGCCACCACTATATAACCACCTAACATACACAAACCCTAGATCTAAACAAACCTACAAACACTAAAAAGAATAGTAAAAATGTCAAGAAGATGGAAAGAACCATTGCCATTAGTATGTTTGCATCAAGTGCTTTTACTTTACGACACACAAGCAACAAATCGCTATATCATTTGTTGTAATAGATGTTTTCGGAATTTTAGCATCATCGCTCTCAGTGTTCTACTGGGTCACTGCGAAAGCATGTGCCTTAAGCATAGTAAGTCTTGTTAAAATTAAGTCTTCATTTTTTTCTGCGACTGTATCTAACTTGTCGATCTGTTTTATGTCGATCTGTTTTATGTGGATCTGTTAAACCTTTGATAAGAATTTAATTTTGATAAAATATTGTGTTTCTTTATTGATTTAGGTACCATTAGTACCAATAATCACCCATGATGGGACTGCTGGCATGGTGCTGAAAAGGCCATCCCGATTTCAAAAGGATGCAGCAGGAATCCGAGGGGTAGTGCCTGAGGCCGTGAGTAGGTAATAATTTCTTGTTCTACAAATTACACAATCTTGATAGTGGGTTAATTATAAGATACTGAATTACCTTACACCTGGACGGCTCTTCAAAACAGCACAATTTTTTTTATAGGAATTAAAAATTGGCATAATCTGTTAACAAAATTTCTTCTACATATATTACTTACTGTAGGTGACATATATGGCCTGTAGAGGGAACTTCTTCCTCGAGGAAGTCTGTGGAAATTGGGTAAATTGATAAGAAGGTAAATTGGGTGCTAGTTCAAGTTGTTGTGCTGAGGAAACTCGAAGTTGATAATGCTCGACACATGATTCTGATGTAGACTAAAAACAAGGATAAATAATTGAATCTGTTGATTCCCAGAGAATACCAGAAACAACTCTTCCAACTATCGTTGATTCAAAAGAATACCGATAATCAGGCAAACTCCAACAATCGTTGATTCAACGAATACCCGATTATTAAGAGAAAATTGAACAATAAACCCTAACCTGGATTCAAGTCAATTAACAAAGACTACAAGTCTGTTATTTTTCATATCTCAATAATAATTCTTACAATAAAATCTTAATTTTATAGGTAAACTAAACTTGGGAAAAAAGAAAACAATATTCTTCCCAAAAAACACAAAATAAGAAAATTAAATAAAAGATAACACAAAATAAGAAAACTAAATAAAAGATATCAACCAGTTTATTCTTGTTCCCCATCATTCTCCCTCACTTCAAAAAACTCGTCCTCGAGTTTGTCTCACTTGTCCCTTGTACTCGTAGAATCCAAATTTGTATACCTTGCATCAAATTACCTTTATTTATAATGAATCGACCTCGAATCTTAATTGTCTTCAAACCCAAGGTATTGACCATTATAGTTCGGATCATTGTAGAACAAAGATTATTAGCCACAACTACACTGTCTTCAATGTTGTCTTTTTCTCCACCAAATTCTTTTTTCCCGTAAATCCTTCTTTTTCCTCAATGACATCTTCATAAACTAGCATCGGTTCTTCTTCATATTCATCAAATATGGGAGGTCCATCATAATCATCACCATCAGCCGCACCATATTCTTCCCATTCATCAGAAGATGAACAATCAACCTCAAAAAACGGATATTCTAACATCTTAATCAGGAACTTCGGCTCTGATACCAACTGATGTAGCGGAAAACAAGATAGATAATTGAATCTGTTGATTCCCAGGGAATACCAGAAACAACTCTTCCAACTATCGTTGATTCAAAAGAATACCGATAATCAGGCAAACTCCAACAATCGTTGATTCAACGAATACCCGATTATTAAGAGAAAATTGAACAATAAACCCTAACCTGGATTCAAGTCAATTAACAAAGACTAAAAGTCTGTTATTTTTCATATCTCAATAATAATTCTTACAATAAAATCTTAATTTTATAGGTAAACTAAACTTGGGAAAAAAGAAAACAATATTCTTCCCAAAAAACACAAAATAAGAAAATTAAATAAAAGATAACACAAAATAAGAAAACTAAATAAAAGATATCAACCAGTTTATTCTTGTTCCCCATCAAATTATCTTATTGATTTAAAGGTTATGAACCCGGATCTGTCCTTTTTTTTATTTTTTTTATTCGGAATTTTGCTTGATGTTCTTAACAATGAGATTGAAATTTGATGTAAATTTGTCATCTACTAGAGGTGAATTTTGCTAGATATTGCCTTTGGGTTTTCGCTTGATGTTTTTCTTCTTGTTGCTGATGCTAAATGCAAATGTGTCTTCTATCTACATGAATAATTACATCTAAGTTTTTGGTCAAATTTTGGTTGTTTAACTCACTACAAATAGACCACTAGGAGTAGTTCACGGCACCCCTGGAAGTAGAATAAGGCGACCATCGGTTTACTAAAATTTTTCTGAGCACACACAAATGGGTCTGGTTTACAAATTCTCCCACACAAATGGGACTTGTTTGCAAATGTATGACCTAGTACAAACCTAGTATCGATATAACGAAACATATGAAAACTAAATTCAATCAAAAGACAATCCTTACACTCCACTTAATTCAATGGCGCTTTTTTTTTCTTTAATTTGAAAATGAAAACACTTCTTTTATATAACTAGTGTATTTCATGGATAGTTTTGTAGCATCATGTCTGATGTGCAAACTAATGAGCTTACACAAACTCAAATCGAAAATCAAAATGTGAACGGACGATGAAGCAAGCAAATCTTCATCGTCAACACTTCAATCTGATAATCTTCAATCCGATCAAACAACAGCTTCAATGGAAATCACTCATGACAATCATACTATTGAATCTAAAACCAGAACTACCAAGTTGATAAAAGATGCCACAACCTCTGCCATCTTCTGATTGGATAACCAATACAATAGCCCCCCGCCAACAATATAATGAAGTTGCGACACCACTTGAGGAAGTCCAACAAAACATGAAACATGATACTTCCACACTACTCAGATACCTGATTCCAATATCAACAATAGTGCCTGATTTGGAAACTTCCGCGACTCAGAGACGTGATTTAGATGCAGACAAGCAGGCAGTACATGCTTAGGTGCACAACCAACTAATACTACCAAACCTTCTACCTCTGAGATACCATTCAGATGCAAACAAGCAATCATCACCAAATAAGTAATCACCAACACCACGTTTAGGCATCGCCAGCCAGTCGATACCACTACACCTTCAGCGTCGCACGTACCTGAGACAAATCAAATAAGCAATCACCAACACCTGAAGTCCAATCAATCAATACCCAAGAAACTTCGACTACTCAAGAAACTTCCACCAAAAAAGCGCACGATTAAAGTGCAAACAAACACTCATTACACGCAGAGGTCCATTGGTGCAGATACAATGTTGTGCGTGTTCCTGTTGGATTATGATGTAATTCATATAGAACGGGACTACAGTCTACAGATGCATAGGGAGAATTGGTCAAAAGCCATGAATGTCATATAGGCCTAGAAAAGGGACCCGGTGGACATATCTAATTTCCTAAAAAAAAACTGATGTTCATTTCTTTGCTTTATATCTAATGCAGAACATGCTTCTGCACACTTGGTCCAGTGAGTAGGAGACTACTTGCATAACAAGAGGGACCCGGTGGACATATCTGATCTTAAATAAAGAGGGACCCCAGATGCACGAGATGATGCACAGACTAGTTGTGTCGTTTCTATGCATGAGCCTGTCGATCACCCAATCATAAAGGACGTGGTTGCAAGTTGCAACCATGAGGACTCGGTATGCAATTTCTCAACATTCCGTTTAGTGACAGTATGTTGATATTATGATGGTTCATGATGTGTTGTTTTGATCACTCGATCCTGGAAATCCAAGCAAGAACCTGTGCAACACTAAATTCATCTTGAGAACTGATAGATGAAAAACACGAGGGTCCAAACGGTCATAAATTCGAATAGTGAACGGAATGTTAGATAGAGGGCAAAGGGGAATTCTGAACCGAAAGGGACTTCCAATCAGCCATTTTGGGGTTTCTAATAAGCATTAACAGGAATACAAAAGGAATTGATGTACCTACAAAAGGAGGCATGTAAAAGTCCTAGTAACTGATGCTTGCTTTTGTATGCTTATTTCCTAAAAGCTGATGTTTGTTTTATGCTTTTGTGTCTAATGCAGAACATGCTTCTGCACGACGGAGTACTGAAAAAGGTGACATAATAATAGAGCTCCGGGGTGTCACTTTTAAAGTTAATGACAGGAAGGAATCCACTAGACTCGACTATACTAAATGGTTCACACTTGGTCCAATGGGTACGAGATCACTTGGATAACAAGTGGAAGCCGGTGGACATCTCTGATCTTAAGCAAAGAGGGACCCCGGATGTAAAAAATGCTGCAGACACTAGCTGTGCCATTTCTAAGCATCAGCCCACATCCTGTGGATCGGCAAATTATATAGGATGTGGATGCAACCACCAGGACTCGGTATGCAATATCTCAACATTCCGTTTAGTGACAGAAGTAAGTTGGTGACACGTACATCTGTATCTAGAAGTTAGGGTTATGCAGTTTTGGATCTTGATGATTAGAAGTTAATTCAAAGAATCTTGTTTCAATCCCCCTCTAGTTATCTGTCTTAAGTCATGTCCGAGTACTATTTCATATTGCAATATGGCCCACATACAAAGATATGCTTACAAGTGTTGCAATGTTTTCAAAGTTAAGATGTCTCTTAAGCATCTCTGATTGATCGTAAAGTGATTTGATGAACATAACGAAAAGGAGCTTGTCGTCATGAGATAACAAGTTCATAATTGATACTAAATCTTTCAATCAAGGTTCAAGGATATGTGGGCATTTCAAACTGGTCGATTGATATGGTTTTAAAATGACGAAACCAAGGAGAGTCTGCACATGAATAGAGGTATGTGTAAGTACGAGAAACAAAGAGCAGTCTCTGTAAAAAACGGAAATATAACCTTTAGCGTTGTCTAAACCATTAAAGGCACAAGAAACAACGATTAATATGACACGGGGCATAGAATGGAATGCTATTGAGAATAATCAAATCTTATACATCTAGTTGTGCAGAGATGCAATGAGAATCAAGCTGTGGATTAGCAGTGCGTGGGAGTGAAAAAAAGAATAACTAGAAGATGAAAAGTATATATGTGAAGAACACGTTGATGAAACAAAGTAGAAGACTGTGTTTAACCTTTTATGTAAAAGGTTGTTTGAGCATTAAGGATCAGCCGTAATTTACGATTCACTGTATAGAGGTAAAAATAGGGGAGTAAACAAGAGAAAAAAGTTCAAAGTTGAGTCTTGCGCGGTCATAATCCGCCTTGAATGTGTGAGTCCGCGATAAATGAGAAGTCCTTGTTTAGATCGACGTAAAAAGAGGGGAGTAAAATACCAGAAATGGAGAGGAATTTGGCCCGCTTATTTATCGATGATTTCGTTTACTGGATATTTTCTTAGGTGTTTTGATAACCGATGGAGAAGAAAGTGCACAAACTTATCAAATCGTTATGCTCACTCCAAGATGGTATATGATAAGCATTTAGCTTAACTAGTAGATATTGTAATATCTTATCGACTTATCGAGTAAAATCATGTTATCATTATTTTGGTGTATCAGGTGACTATTGAATGCTTATCTGTTGTGGAATGGTAACTCCTTCAACAATTGTGTTATTAAGAGTTTGATAAGAACAAAATGGAAGAGGACTAAAAGAGAAATACAACTAGAAAAATAACCTTGAGAGTGCAGTTTGGAAGGTAGGATAGATATGTGTCGAATAAGCCGGTAGGACTTGGGTCAGGGAGGAAATAGGTACTTAAGTAGAAGAGGCTAGTCTCTTTCTCTCGCGCACATCACATGCTGGTTATTATGGGGGATGGGATAATTTGGCCCTATCATTATCTTCTTGCTACTGACAATGCATATTGTAACTTTGCTTTTTGAAGACGAATAATGTAACCTGTGCTCGTTGTATCATGTTATCTTTGCTAAATGTATGAAAATCTAATTAAGTTTTTACCTAAAATGATAAGTGGCTCGGTTGAGTCTGTTCCAATCTTTGTGGTATATATTGTGCTTATTGTGTACTAATGTTTGTTTGCTGCGTTTGTTTGTAAATTAGGGGAGCGAGCAAACCGAACTGGAATATCGAACCGAACTGTTTTTTGGTTAATTGTTTTTTTATCAAATCGAAAATCGAACGAGTGAAATTCAACCAAACCGAATACATGATTTGTATTCGGTTCGGTTTTCGGGCTGACCCGAATTACCCAATTGAAAAAGGCTTAATGAACCAAATAATTGAGGGATAAAACTTTTGAGTTAGTTGCATAAATCGTCCGTGTGGTTTGTCGGGTTTAACGGATTTCATCTCTTTAAAGAAAATTTAACGTATCATCTCCCTATGGTTTTGACTCGTAATGGGTTTGGTTCTTTCACCACTTGTTCGGCAGAGACTATTGTCAAGGGATCAAAACCGATATAGACTTATTAGTTATTAGTGGTCAAGAGACCAAACCCGATACGGGTAAAAAAACTACGAGGAGATGATTCGTTAATTTTTTCGAAAGACGAAATTCGTTAAACCCGACAAAGCACACTGACATTTTATGAAATTAACTAAAACTTTTATAAAAGGAAGTGGGCTTGTTGTGAAAGGAATCAGTCCCTTCACCCCCGGACTCACACCACCCGAACACCAATCAAACCGGCAATATGGGAAAAACTGATACACAGATAATATGTGAAACATGCACCTATTTATATACTGCATACTACTAAGAAACTAACTACATAAAACATGCATAAGAGGGAACGTGGGTAATACTCCCATGACCTCCTAAATAACAGCTAGTAAAACAAACGTTCAGAAGAAGTCCTGGTCATTTGCCATACTTTTGGTACCCATCAACGCTTATCTTCACACTATCTAGGCCCACAAACTGACCCATACCCGTTTACTCGTGACCCATCAAGATTAAACCCAACATGTTGGGGGAGGTCTGGCACCTAACAACAAAGGGTAGTGGCGTAGTGCTAAAGCTTAAACTTCTGGGAATGAATACTTGTCATGCGTCTAATTAACAACTCTATTCTCATTGCCATGCTTAGTTAAGGACTCTTATTCTTCAACCTAAACCTAAACTAAATACTTGCTCTCTATTTCATACGGAGCATATTAAACTTTCTTCCACCCAAGGAACTACTATATCGTTGAAGTAATCCCTATTATGTAACCCTTAAACCTCCCATACAAGTAGCAACTACTACTCAACAACATCACAAAAATGACATAAATAAAAACTATTAACTCCTTCAACAACTCGCTGACACACATCCTTAACTCACTCAAAAATTAGATGAACACATTCCACATTTCAATTATCATTTTTTTTCTTCTATTGCCTTAAATTCCCTGATCCATCATTTCTCTATGAACCAATAGGAACACTCCATTTCCATCACAAGGATCACCATCCATCGACTCTCCTATCACCCAAACCTTCTTAATCCAACGGTCACAACACCCCTTAAAGAAACACAAAGTCTCAGCCACCACTATATAACCACCGAACACACACTAACCCTAGATCTATACAAACCTACAAACACTAAAAAGATAGTAAAAATGTCAAGAAGAGGGAAAGAACCATTTCCATTAGTATGTTTGCATCAATATCTTATACTTTACGACACACACAAGAAATCTCTATACCATTGTTGAAATAGGTGGTCTCGGAATTTTAGCATCGATATAAGTTTTCCACTTGAGGTAATCTTCATTTTTTTCTGCGATGGATTTTATCTAACTTGTCGATCTGCTATCTATTTCTTACATAAGATCAAAATTTTAAGTTGAAGTTATATCATGATTTTGTTGTTTAGTGCTTCATTAGATTGAATAAGGGTCATTTATACATTATACACAGATTATTACAAGCTAAATGTTGGTCTAGTTTATGTCTACAAAGACATGCTAAACAATTGATTTTGTTATTTATGAAAAGTCTGGGTGTTTGTTTCCGCTTATATAGCCGGCTTATGGCTTGTTATGTTTTCGGCTTATGTTTCATAAGCGAACTTTTAGTGGCCTATTTTGAAACTTTTTGGCTTATAAAAGCTTATTATGACCTAATACATTTCGATAAGACGAAAGTTTCAACATAAGCCACAA
Organism: Glebionis coronaria; assembly: GCA_025667525.1. Classification (NCBI taxonomy): domain Eukaryota; kingdom Viridiplantae; phylum Streptophyta; class Magnoliopsida; order Asterales; family Asteraceae; genus Glebionis; species Glebionis coronaria. Next base: position 548,005,615 of record CM046879.1, on the reverse strand, counting down.
AAAGTGAGCATATGAATCATAAATAGATTTTTGTAGATTTTGATGAGTTGGCTTTTTTATTGTGTTTTAGAACATTGAATACGATTTCAGATTTTGATGAATAAGCCACACAAATCGAGCTTAAGTGTTATTCTTTGACATATGTTTTTATTTAATACTTTGATTTTTTAGGTCTAGATCTATAAGGTTTCTTCTTTGGTCCGTCTAACTTTAATGTATAAATTAAACCTCAAAAGTTACATAGAAAGTGTTATAATTACCGTACATTTTTTGTTTACTTAATTACCATTGCTTTCTTCTAATTGGATAAAAATATTTCCAGCTTCTCATACTTGGGATACTTGGGCAGATCCAGCTGCTTTGTGGACACAAATGTGATCAGAAGGTTTGTTTTTACAGTCGTATTTTTCTCTTTGTTATTTTTCAAGTTATTAGTTTGCCATGTTATTTATAAACATGTGATGCAGTTTGGTGTGTCACCGGAAGTGCTTACTTCAGACTTAGGCCACTATTGTGACGTATACCATCATGGGGAGCTTCTACCAAAGGTAATTGATTTTTTTGGTGTTATTTATTTTCATATTTTACCTTTTTAGTGATTGGTATTTTTTTCAGGGTATATTGTTTGTGCATCCCATTGCCACCTGGATTCATTATATATACAAGATTACATGTACTTATTACTTGCCATGTTATTGTTATTTTAAATTAAGCGAAGTAGATCTTTGTATTCATCTAGAGTTTGATATCACCTTATATCAATCATCTTCCAGTAGTCTTAGATCGATTATTCGATCTCTAGGTTGTTTTGAGTGTTTGAGTGTTTTGTAGTGAGGTATAACAAGATCCACCTAGTGGGAATTGTTCTCTTTTGTATTTTCTTGTGAGCACACGTTATGTGGATTTCTGTATATTGTTGTAAGTAATAAAATAGCACATGTGCGGTGGTTGGTTTAGTGTAATTGGTGTGTTCTTGGTTGTTTTTTATAAATATCACATAAACCGTAGATGTCGTTTAAGTACACTAAGTGTAAATTTTCAACGTATACCTTCTCTCTTTCTGCTTTATAAAGTCTCTGTGTGTGGGGTGGCGACGGAGCTAAATCTTATGTTAAAATTTACCATAAAGGAGTCTTTATTCTTATGTGTACTCGCTATGCAAATGAACAAAAAGAGACATTTAGTCGTCATAATTTTATTTTTAGGTATTTGTATGTGTATTTGTATAGCAAAATATGAAGTAGATATGATGTATTAATTCACATAGGTGACGTGATGATCCATAATCTTTTAGAGTATATATAATAAAACAAAACCACAAAAGAGACTTCCATAATTATGCAAAAAATCAATTCTTGAATTTCATCAGACCCAGTATAACTATAAGAATTGTATTATTAAACATAATGCCATTGCCAAAAAAAAGTAATCTAAAGTGGTTATACAAGCTCTAACAAAGGGAGGATGCAATTAGTGTAAGCGTTAGGTGACAAGATTAAGCTTGTAAATGAGCGGAATAGTTTTAGAGTTGGTTTTCAACGGTGTTTATCAATTTGTACATGTGGGGATTGTAATCGAAACGATCTGATTTTTGTTATAAGGGCATGTTTTTTTCTCATTTTTGGTGAGGGGTTTATTTGTTTATACATGTTTTTCATTGTGTTTTTAGGTTAGTTTTTAAGCATTTGTTTGGATATGATATATAGGGATTGGTTGCATCAAATTGTTTATGTTATGTGGGTAAGATGTGAAGCGAAAGTAGATTGTTTCATTAGTATTGGTCTTGGATTCAAGACCTGCCTAGAGCTTTTCTTCTCACGTGAAGCGGAAAAGCAGTCTAACATAAATAGGCGAGGGTTTGAAAAAGACATTCTGTCGCTTGGATGTCATAGCACGACTCGACTCACTAACCAATAACTTTTTCCGTTCTAAAAAAATGCATGAAATATTTGATTGTCATGTTAGTTTACTTATTTCTAATTTGCTTATACGTTATGATACATTTTAAGTGCCAACAAAAAAATGATAAATCAAATGATATTTTCGTTTCAAGGAGACATATATTTCACGCTCAATTTGAGTTCCTCATATAAAGGTTTGCTAGATAAAATGGGTGAAACATAGGGCTCTTAGCTTAATGGGTGAAACATAGGGCTCTTAGCTTATAATGGAGAAATGGTTTTGGCACTTAATTCTCACAAGGGTAAACCGGGTATATATGATATCTAGGAATTAAGTTGGGTAAATATGAGATTTAGGATTGTTTTAGGGTGATATGTTGAATTTATTCCAAAAGATTGAAGTATTCACCGTGGGACATGCAATTTAATTTATTATCCGAAACCAAGTTGTACTAGGAGGGTAATCGGCTGAAGTGAGCGGTTAATCGCTGTTCGACTCACGGTTAACCAATTTAGACGTTTAATAGAGTTCCCAAAACACTTCTTACTTATGAATACATATTTTTCAAACAATCCAATGTACGTGATTGTATTTAACTAGAAACATATATCACAAACACTCAGGTAACCATGGGTTAATTACATTAAACCAATTAAGGCCAAGGTAACACCAATATGGGTTATTACATGAACCGTAAAAGTAAAGAATCCGTTTTAAGATTTTTGGGCATGAGTGTGGCCATAACCTAATATCATCTTCGCGCTATTAACATTTAACTTTCATCTTGTGAAGTGTTGTCAACCTCATTTTGCTTTCACACTCTTCACATTTAGTCTTCATCAAGTGTTGTCAACCTCATTTTACCTTCACACTCTTCATATTTAATATTCATCGTATGAAGTGTTCTCAACCATAGATGACTTTCGCACTCTTCACATTTAATTTTCATCTAGTGAAGTGTTGTCAACCTCATATAGCTTTCACACTGTTCACATTTAATTTTCATCTTGTAAAGTGTTGTCAACCTTTTTTTTAACGGTAAATGTTAGTCGTTAGTGGGTCGAGTCGTGCAATGACATCCAAGCGAAATAATGTCTTCTTCAAACCTCGCTTAGTTATGTTAGACTCCTTAAACGCTTCGACTCAAAGGCCCTTGGTAGGTCTTGAACCCAAGACCTGCATGAAATCTTCCCCAAAAAACCACTTAGTGGAACCTTGATGGCCAACTGAGGTAAGCCAGTTGGTTAAGTGTGGTCAACCTCATATCAACTTCACAATATTCACATTTAATATTCATCTTGTGAAGTGTTGTCAACCTCATATCAGTTTTACGTTCTTCACATTTAATTTTCATCAATTGTTGTTAACATCATATCATCTTCACACTTCTCACATTTTAGAAAAATTATTGTTATGCCTATTAATCATACCTACAAATATATCTAATGATTTGATTGGTTGATTTAGAATAACGATTGGTGAAGATTTGAAGAGAAAGTACATAATATAAATGTACAAGTGAATTATGCATTAGATATATTTAAGTATACACTATAGGTCTAGATAACATTACTTTTTTATTTTTATCTTATGAAGTGTTGTAAACCTCATATCATCCTGACACTTTTTACATCTAGACATCTCCAATTTATTGATTTCAATAAACATAGATGTATCAGTTTTCTTTTATAAGATGTGTCTTGGACATGTGTTTCCTGAACATAAATTCATAGATCTATATATAACAACTTATATTTTTGTAAAAACTTTATTTATATGTAAAATGAATAATTATTATAAACCCATCTTAAAAATCATTGGATCTAAAAAAACAAGAAATTTTTTTTCCTTTTTATATTTTCAATAAACACATAATTAATGACACGTATGCATAAATCTAACCAAATCAAACATAAAAATAAAAAATTATATGGTAAACTTGATTAATTTCTTTATCTATTTGTAATAGTGCACAACAACTTTAGGATAATTCAAAATACAAAGATGAACAATAAATTTGAGAAGAACCATGTGCATTATTGTCTTGACTCTTGTACTAGTAATCGGAGTATATTAAGATTAATTAAAGATGATAAGCTGAAACAATTATATATGAAGTTTCACAGATACAATGATATCAGAAGAATTGTATGTCGTGACACATTGTGTGTATTAAGTAATTTTATTAGCATTCGTATGTATGTTTAATTATTTATGTGAGTTTGGTTTGAAAACTCTCATCTGCCATCATATTTTTAATGTTAATTTATTTCACGATTACTTTTATATTAATAACTCTAAAACATGTAGCTAGACGGCTTTGACGACTTCAATTTGTTGCCATATTAAGTAAGTCTCTTTCGACTTTCATTTTTGCTTATAAAGATTCCTATCTTTTTTATCTTTTAGATGATGATTTGATATGTAACAAATACAAATAAATACTCACGAGCTGTAATTTGATATGAGTAGTTGAAATGTTAAATACCATCTTAACTTCAATGTATGAACAAGTCTTTAAAATGTGATGAGAAATTGTATCCAACTACAATATTATTTAAGTATGTGTGGTATGAATCTAAATATATGATTAAGAAGTTAATAAGAAGCATACAAATGTCTGCAGTTAAATAGGTATATAAATAAACCGTAATGTCCATCCATCAACAAAGTTAAATATCAGGTGGATATAAGTTTTGTACGAGTAGATGTTGCAACGGTAAGTCGATGATTAGAAACGAGTTGAGCCAAGATTGAGCCTCCCATAGCTCGAGCTTCACTCGTCTAAGTTTTATAAAACTTGAGCTCGGCTCATTTTATGTTATGCAGGATCGAGCGCGACTCGTTTATACGATGTGGTAATGAAAAATCAAAGTTTGGTTCGAGCTCTGTTCATAACACATCTATTTTGAGCTTGTTAATAAGCTTATTATGGAGCTTGTTAAGAAGCTCGCCAAGAATACAAATGTATAATGTTTTGTATATGTTTAGTACTTAAAATAAATGGAAGCGTCACTTAGGGTCCTTTAGGCTCGTGAGCTCAATCGATTTTAGCATGTAAAGATCGAGCTCGATGGATAAACGAGTTGCAACTTAGGTTCGAGCTCGTTTAAGCAAGATTTGTTCAAGCGTTTTATCGATTTGATCTCAAGTTCTTCACGGACGGCTCGACCCATTTTCACAGTAACATATGAAACTTAACGATGAATCTAAATACTTGTAGTACCGTAACACATCAAATCATATAAAAACGATCTTAAATTAATGCTTGTGTATTTTCAATCCCTTCACTCAAGCCTCAAACTCTAAAACATGCATGCTGACAGCTTTCCGATTCTAATTGATTGTGTAAAAATACACTCATACTCACAAGTCACAAGCGTGTAAATACCATCTTAAAGTGTCTATAAACTCGTGTTAATGTTTTATGGGTGCATTTGTTAAAATGAGCGGTAGCAATCACTAGAACCATTAAGCAGCAATAGTAGTAGTTGTGACTGTAACAGTAGCAGCAACAACGGGCTGTGAGTCGTAGTTGTAACAGCTCACTACTTATTTGTCACATCATTTTAAACAAGGATTGAAAAAAGTAGCATTCCTAACAATTAGCACCGCTCACCTGTTTAAGCTTATGTAAAATTCAACTATTAAGGCAATTCTGTAAGGATTTTTGGGTTAATAAGAAGTGTTTTTTGTATAAAGCTTCATTAATTTATTTATTCAATCAATTAAAGATTGGTTTTACACTAGTTTTATTATGTGTTTAATCATGTATGTTATACTAGATTCATTTCGCTGATTATCAAGGCCGGCTGATGGAGTGTGCAACATGTGCATAGGCACAGGGCCCATCATTTTAAAGGGCCTCCAATTTTAGTGGGTTGTACACGCATTATACATTCAGTTATATGTTACATGATACAATTAATGTATACCGTTATAATGTCCAACTATTACTTCCTATTTAATGTTTAAAGGCCCATTGTGTAAACGAATACGACTTGTGCAGTTTTTCTATATTTTTTCTTTTCTTTTGTGCTGCAAAGAGGAAATTTATTTATACATCTTACCATTTATTTATCATATTATAAGTTTTATCTAGGTAGTTTAGGTATTAAACTTTGGAGCCTCTATAATTGTTTGCATACAAGTTTTTTCTCGAAGTAATGTCCTGTAATTCAACTTAATATACAAAAACTTTTAAGAGAATCACACATATTTCGGTTAAAATGATCAGAGCTATGTAAAACTGGCTAAATATCATGTATGAGACGAATACACTCAATTCCATAACTTTAACGTTTCCGTCTACACGTGTAACAACTTTTGCAACAAAATGAAACTTCTGTGGCATACGCATATATTTGAGCGCCTAGGGGGCCTCCTTTTTAGTATGGCACAGGGCCACCGAAAACAATAAGACGGCCCTGCTGATTATCGTAGTTAATTGCTTACCCTTTATTAATTGTTTAACTAGTATACTAGATCCCAACAATGGATGATGGCCAGAACTAACTAAATACAACCTCAAACGAATAGAAAGAATCAAGGCCGCACTTGGCTTTAAAACACAGGTCCTTAGATTTTTTTACTATTAAAACGAAGAGTATCAGCCCATCGTATACAATTTCGACTGTCAAAACCAAATGTCATAAGTCAAAAAGTGTTGCAATATATATAAACAGACTCAAGCCTTGCGATCTTTATTATGATATTTAATCCAGTTCATCAATTGTTATGCTTGTTAAATTATTTCATGATGGCTAAGATCATATGAAGCTTTCTTATTTTCATTTTGTGTGCTTTGTCGAGTTGACTCTAAGAAGTAAAAAAAAGAGTACATATGAAAGAAAATGTAAATATCATCAAATACCTTTCAAACAACTGGTTAAGGGTTAAAACCCAGTTGTTACAAAAAAAAGTGAAAGAAATAAGATAAGGAAGGAGACACGCTAGCTTGATAAGGGAAAGCCGGTGCAAGCGGAATTTCAACACTACATCCATGGATTACTTTATTAATTATAAGGGTTATTACTAACTAGGGTAAGTACTTTGAAATGACCAACTGTAAAGGAATTAAAAAAAGTAATTAAAAAATTTTATTTTATTAATTATTTTTACAATATTAATATATACTAGACGAGTACCCGCGCATAGCGGCGGAAATTGTCTAGCAACAGATAATTAACACGATGCGATATTGTGGTAAGTGTTTCGGTGACGTTCAAAATATAACGTCAAAAGATTAAACTTTTATTGCAAAGCGTTATAACATGTTATAATTCAAAATATCTTATAAGTATGTTTCAATTGGATGAAAGGGTGCCATTTGTTTAATTAACCAAAGTTTATATCTTTTTTAATGAATAAGATTTGCATGTAGTAGTTTTTAGTGGGACCCACATTTTTCAAGCATTCAACATTTTCAACTTTCAACCAAAAGGATACACCCTTTATAATGTAGTATAGATATAGATTAGTGGGACCCACATTTTTTAACCATTTAACATTTTCAACTTTCAACCAATGTTTTCAGACCCGGGTCGACCCGGACGGGTCAACCGGTTGAACCGGTTCCGGCCGAAAAACGGGTCATATTGACCCGGGTTTCATATTTTCGAAACCCGGCTTGACCCGGCGGGTTTGGGGTGACAACCCGGTTCTCAAGACCCGGCCGGGTTTCGAATTTTTCGGGGTTTTTTTGAATTTTTTTTTTTAATTTTACGTATTTGCGACGAAATTTTATTTTTACATATTATATTGATTGGTAAACAATTTATATTTTCAATATACGTAAGTTTTTATGGTTTTTATAAGTATAATTTTGTTCATTATTAAAATATAAAAAAAATATATTTTTTTTAGAAAACCGGGTTAACTCGGGTCGACCCGGGTTAACCCGGGTTGACCCGGATCGACCCGGGTTGACCCGGGTCGACCCGGGTTGACCCGGACCCGGCGACTCGACCGGGTCGATTTAAGACCCGGGTTTTAAAACATTGCTTTCAACCAAAGGGATACACCCTTTATAATGTAGTATAGATATAGATTAGTGGAACCCACATTTTTCAGCCATTCAACATTTTCAATTTTCAACCAAAGGGATACACCCTTTATAATGTCGTATAGAAGTATAGATATAGATTAGTGGGACCCATATTTTTCAACCATTCAACATTTTCAACTTTCAACCAAAGAGATACACCCTTTATAATGTAGTATAGATTGTAAAAATACTTAATAATGGTTTATAACTATTCTCTTAATAATACTTATATTATTAAATTGGTATAGTCTCAGCCAATAAGTTCTAATTTTAGCTCAAAATTACGTTTAATAAGAAATTGCAAGTGCCAACAAGTAATCGCAAATGAGCCTAATTTAGTAAATGTAAGGAAATTTAAACCCAACCATAATAAGAAAGTGAGGGCTTTGCAAATGAGCAGTCTCTGAAAAAAATGGCAATATAACCATTAGCGAGGCGGTAGTTTAACTGTTTCAAATACCTTAGACAATCCAAGAAGCAAAAGAAACAAAGATTAATATGACACGTGGTCTGAGAATAATACGTTTAGTTGTGCAGAGATGTAACGATAACACTACAAGAAAACTGGGAACAGGTGACCGGAGTTTCCATGGCGAAACAATGTCGCCAGGGATAACTCCTTTTTCCTGGCGACAACGCTGACGTGGCGATAAAGCAAATTTACTTTTTGGTCAAAGTTTGACTAGAGTTTCCCTGGCGACATGTCGCCAGGGATAATCTGTCCAAAATCAGATACCAAATGAAAGAGCGCGAAATTTTCCCTCCAACTTATCCCTGACGACATGTCGCCAGGGAAACTTGGTCCAAAATTATCCCTGGTGACATGTCGCCAGGGAAACTTCGTCCATCGTATTTAACAATAATTATTTTTTGCTAATAACCTGCCAGGGAACTTTGTCCATCGTATTTAACAATAATTATTATTTTTGCGACGTTTATATAATAAAAATGAGACATTTATAAAACAAATATTTATTTATTCCAAATAATTATTATTTTAACTATCGATCCGATGTTATTTTATTTTTGCGACGTTTATATAATAAAAATGAGACATTTATAAAACAATATTTATTTATTCCAAATAATTATTATTTTAACTATCGATCCGATGTTATTTTATTTTTACGACGTTTATATAATAAAAATGAGACATTTATAAAACAAATATTTATTTATTCCAAATAATTATTTTTTTAACTATCAATCCGATGTTATTTTATTTTTGCGACGTTTATATAATAAAAATGAGACATTTATAAAACAAATATTTATTTATTCCAAATAATTATTATTTTAACTATCGATCCGATGTTATTTTATTTTTGTGACGTTTATATAATAAAAGTGAGACATTTATAAGGCAAATATTTATTTATTCCAAATATTACATAAAACCTTTTGTAATATCACATGGGAGACTTATAGACAAACAATCCTAAACATAATTTTATTCGTCACGGACACTTAAACACGCGCTTAATTAAACGTGGATATTACAACGATATTAGACTCATAAACACGGAAAAAAACACATCACAAAATAGTTCAAATTAAGGTTCCCCATGTCATCGTAAAGGTCGTGAAGTAGTGCAACTGAATCCATTGTGTGTCTATCGCAATTTTTGTACAACTCTACTGTACTCTCAAGTACCATTGTCATTCCATTCAAGCGCACACAGTTTGCACACGTTTAAGAGCTTGGAGAAGAAATTGGAGTCCTTGAAGGTCTCGAAGAAGAGCTTGGAGGAGAAAAGCTCGTTGAAGGTCTTGAAGAAGAGCTTGGAGGAGAAAAACTCATTGAACCTCCAAGAGAATCGACAAGTAGTCTGACTCGTTCGTCTTTCAATAAACAAAATCCGCATCCATATGAAACTGAAGGTTTCACCTTTGAACATGGACAAGCATAGTACTGTCTACCAAAGGTATCATCTTGCCACGATTGTCGAAGAACTACATCTCCACGTCCACACGTACACGGAAAAGCTTCATGATTCAACATCTTCATAATAACAATGTGTTTTTGATGATAAGTATGTGTGATCTGCTGGTGGTTGTGATGATAAGGAGTGTGTGTGGTTCTTATTTTATGCTAAAAAGTGAGGGAAATTGTTAATATTTTCCCTCCAATGTTTTCCCGCCAATGTTTTCCCGCCAATATTTTCCCGCCAATGTTTTCCCGCTAATGTCTTGGTTACACGTTAGATGTTAAATGGATGAGTCGGTATATCTTGGTTACACGTTATATGTTCAATGGATGACTCGACATGTCTTGGTTACATGTTAGATGTTCAATGGATGAGTCGGTATGTGTTGGTTACACGTTAGATGTTTAATGGATGAGTAGACATGTCTTGGTTACACGTTAGATGTTCAATGGATGAGTCGACATGTCTTGGTTACACGTTAGATGTTCAATGAATGAGTCGGCATGTCTTGGTTACACGTTAGATGTTCAATGGATGAGTCGGTATGTCTTGGTTACACGTTAGATGTTTAATGGATGACTCGACATGTCTTGGTTACATGTTAGATGTTCAATAGATGAGTCGGTATGTGTTGGTTACACGTTTCAATGGATGAGTAGACATGTCTTGGTTACACGTTAGATGTTCAATGGATGAGTCGACATATCTTGGTTACACGTTAGATGTTCAATGAATGAGTCAGCATGTCTTGGTTACACGTTAGATGTTCAATGGATGAGTCGACATGTCTTGGTTACACGTTAGATGTTCAATGAATGAGTCGGCATGTCTTGGTTACACGTTAGATGTTAAATAGATGAGTCGGTATGCATTTGTTAAACGTTAGATGTTAAATGGATGAGTCGGTATGTCTTGGTTACACGTTAGATGTTCAATGGATGACTCGACATGTTTTGGTTACATGTTTAGATGTTTAATGGATGAGTCGGTATGTGTTGGTTACACGTTAGATGTTCAATGGATGAGTAGACATGTCTTGGTTACACGTTAGATGTTCAATGGATGATTCGACATGTCTTGGTTACACGTTAGATGTTCAATGAATGAGTCAGCATGTCTTGGTTACACGTTAGATGTTCAATGGATGAGTCGGTATGTCTTGGTTACACGTTATATGTTCAATGGATGACTCGACATGTCTTGGTTACATGTTAGATGTTCAATGGATGAGTCGGTATGTGTTGGTTACACGTTAGATGTTCAATGGATGAGTAGACATGTCTTGGTTACACGTTAGATGTTCAATGGATGAGTCGACATGTCTTGGTTACACGTTAGATGTTCAATGAATGAGTCGGCATGTCTTGGTTACACGTTAGATGTTCAATGGATGAGTCGACATGATGTTCAATGAATGAGTCGGCATGTCTTGGTTACACGTTAGATGTTAAATGGATGAGTCGGTATGCATTTGTTAAATGTTAGATGTTAAATGGATGAGTCGGTATGTCTTGGTTACACGTTAGATGTTCAATGGATGACTCGACATGTCTTGGTTACATGTTAGATGTTCAATGGATGAGTCGGTATGTGTTGGTTACACGTTAGATGTTCAATGGATGACTCGACATGTGTTGGTTACACGTTAGATGTTCAATGGATGAGTCGGTATGTGTTGGTTACACGTTAGATGTTCAATGGATGAGTAGACATGTCTTTGTTACACGTTAGATGTTCAATGAATGAGTCGGAATGTCTTGGTTACACGTTAGATGTTCAATGGATGAGTCGACATGTCTTGGTTACACGTTAGATGTTCAATGGATGAGTCGGTATGCATTTGTTAAACGTTAGATGTTCAATGGATTAGTCGGTATGTGTTGGTTACACGTTAGATGTTCAATGAATGAGTCGGAATGTCTTGGTTACATGTTAGATGTTCAATGGATGAGTCGACATGTCTTGGTTACACGTTAGATGTTCAATGGATGAGTCGGTATGCATTTGTTAAACGTTAGATGTTCAATGGATTAGTCGGTATGTGTTGGTTACACGTTAGATGTTCAATGGATGAGTCGACATGTCTTGGTTACACGTTAGATGTTCAATGGATGAGTCGGTATGCATTTGTTAAACGTTAGATGTTCAATGGATGAGTCGGTATGTTTTGGTTACACGTTAGATGTTCAATGGACGAGTCGGCATGTCTTGGTTACACGTTAGATGTTCAATGGATGAGTCGACATGTCTTGGTTATACGTTAGATGTTTAATGGATGAGTCGACATGTCTTGGTTACACGTTAGATGTTCAATGGATGAGTCGGTTTACATTTGTTAAATGTTAGATGTTCAATAGATGAGTCGGTATGTGTTGGTTACACGTTAGATGTTCAATGGATGAGTAGACATGTCTTGGTTACACGTTAGATGTTCAATGAATGAGTCGGCATGTCTTGGTTACACGTTAGATGTTCAATGGATGAGTCGACATGTCTTGGTTACACATTAGAAGTTCAATGGATGAGTCGGTATGCATTTGTTAAACTTTAGATGTTCAATGGATGAGTCGGTATGTGTTGGTTACACGTTAGATGTTCAATGGATGAGTAGACATGTCTTGGTTACACGTTAGATGTTTAATGGATGAGTTGGTATGCATTTGTTAAACGTTAGATGTTCATTGGATGAGTCGGTATGTGTTGGTTTCATGTTAGATGTTCAATGGATGAGTAGACATGTCTTGGTTACACGTTAGATGTTCAAAGCATGAGTCAGCATGTCTTGGTTACACGTTAGATGTTCAATGGATGACTCGACATGTCTTGGTTACATGTTTGATGTTCAATGGATGAGTCGGTATGCATTTGTTAAACGTTAGATGTTAAATGGTTACCGAATTAGAATAAATCGAGAAACTAAACGGATTAAATCGGAATGAATTTAGAAATTAAACTGACCGGGATGATTATATTATTTTATAAATAATAATAATTATTTTATAAATATTAATAATAATAATTATTATTTTATAAATAATAATAATTATTATTTTATAAATAATAATAATAATAATAATAATTTTATTACTAATTATAATAATATATAAGTAATAATAAATTTTATTTTGACAAACATTATCCCCTGCGACAACTTGGACTTTCCCTGGCGACGTGTCGCCAGGGATAGTTTCCTTGGCGACATGTCGCCAGGGAAGGTTTGGGAGAAACGACAAAAGAAATTAGGTACGTATATATGCGTTGAAAAGTAAAATGTATCCCTGGCGACATGTCGCCAGGGAAACTTGATCTCAACCCTCCAAAAAGTTTCTATCACGCGCGTTTTTGGCTTAATGACAAAAGTAGATAGTATCCCTGGCGACATGTAGCAAGGGATTGTCGCCAGGGAAACGGTGGACCTTTATTGACCAGATCTGCTTCACTTTTCTCATAACTCTTATCCAAAAAAACCTACTTTCTCTTCTTCTTCGCTGCTTAACATCATCACCACCATCACCTCCACACCACCATCACCACCATCATTATCATCACCACCACCACTAGTCACACCACCTCACCACCACACTTGCACACGTGCACCACTTCGCCACTACTCCGCCACCACTCCGCTGACTGCTACCACTCCGACGACTGCCACCACTCCGACGAGTCCAATCTTTCCCACTTTTCTTCTTTTTCTAACATCTAATCTTTCCATATTTTAAAAGGTTGTAATTTTAATTTTTGATTTTGATTTTATAATTAAAAAAATTTGTTTATCTTATTATGATTGATAATTAAAATGGGTTTGTTTAATGTTATTGTAGCCCCGACCGCGGCCGAAGACGCAACCCCGACCACAGCCGAGACCACAGCCGACAACCACCACAGCCCGACGCCAACAACCCCGACCAAACCCGGCTAAGAAGTATGTTTTTTAAATTCTTATTCATAATACATATAATTATTTATTTATTTATTCATTTAGGTTTCCCCGGCGATATGTCGTCGGGGTTTATAAACTAGTTAAATTTGGTTAAACGAAAACACAAACACTCCTTAACATTTTTAAACGCACAACCAAACACTCATTATGCTACCTTTTTTATGAGAATAAACTGATAAGCTTATCTGAATAATCTGTTTTCAAAAAGCTTATCCTGATAACTTATCAGGATAAGCTGTTTGAAAACAGCTTATCCTGATAATCTTATCGGGACAAGCTGTTTGAAAACAGCTTATCCTAATAAGTTAATCGGGACAAGCTGTTTGAAAACAGTTTATCCTGATAATCAGAATAAACTGTTTTTAAACAGCTTATCCATGATAAGCTTATCGGGACAAGCTGTTATCAAACAGCTTATTCTGATAAGATTATCGGGATAAGTTATTTTCAAACAGCTTATTCTGATAAGCTTATCAGGATAAGCCGTTTGAAAATAGCTTATTCTAATAAGCTTATCAGGATAAGCTGTTTTCAAACAGTTTATTCTGATAAGCTTATCAGGATAAGCTGTTTTTATTATATGATATAAATGTTTTATTGGACTAAACCTTAGGAATGTTTAGGATTTTAGCGATTAATTTCGGAAAATTCCCGTCTGAAATTGATCAACCTATAGAAAACCCGTCCGAAGTTAATTTATTAGGAATTAACTTCGGAAAGTCCCCTGTTTGGGACTGCTTTTTGAATGCTTTGTCTCATTTAGGATATGAATACGTATAACCGATTTACTATTTGAGATGATTTCGACAGTGTTTCTCCTTTACTCCTACGAATATGTCTTTAAACACATATTTGGAGAGTTGAAGGGAAATGTTGCCGAAATTTTCTCAAATAGTAAATCGGTTATACGCATTCATATATGAGACGAAACATTCAAAGTGTGGGTTAGGATTGCCTTCCATAGTTGCACTAGGTGAACATTATTTTTTATACTTGATAATTATATCTTTTATAAATATTATTATATAGTTATATACTTTATAAATAATAATTATATATTTAAATTATTTTTTATAATTTGATATAATACATATTATTATTTATGAAATATATAATAATTATTTTTTTAAATTCCTTGTTTTAATTAAGTTGCATATAATAACTAAATGTATCGTTAAAACATAGTTATGGTACTCATTGATAAGAGTTGGACACGGTTAGAGCGTCATGAGCCAGAATTTATATTGGGTCTTACCAATTTTGTCAAGCATTCCAGGAAGTTTGTGAATAGTTTGAATCAGATAACATGTCCATGCAAGTGTTGTCGAACAAGACTCCTGGTACATATCGACCTTCTTTCGAACCACATTATGAAATTCGGGTTTGACAACAGTTATACAACATGGGTACACCATGGTGAACCGGCTCCTCCTACACCTACACCTCCTCCACCACCACCGCCACCACTGCCAATAATAGATAACACAAGACAACCTTTGATTAGTGACATGACATCGTTACTTGATGATCTTACCTATATTCCTCCGGACTATATTCCTCCTCCACCTCCTCCCAACTCAAGTAACAGACCGACTCAAGCTAACGAGTTTGAAGAGTTATATCGCAGTGCCAATGAGCCGTTGTACCCTGGTTGTGTAGAAGCGACTCGATTAGACTTATGGCAAAGTTTACACATTATAAAGCCAAAGGTTAAATCACCGATACCATATTCAGTGATATTCTAGAGTGAAACTATCTTTCCCCTAAGCAGAGGATTCAAGCTCCCACCGTCATACTATGCAATAAAGAAGACATTTAAAACGATCGGGTTAGGGTACGATTCGATACATGCTTGTGAACACGATTGTTGCTTATTTAGGGAAGGATACGCAGATTTGGATTTCTGTCCGGTGTGTAATACAAGTAGATGGAAAGACACTAACACGCCGGGGAAGAAAGATCCTAAAAAGGTGTTGCGTTACTTTGCGATCATTCCTAGACTAAAACGTTTGTACAAGTCTAGTAAAAGTGCAAAGGATATGATTTGGCATGCAAATGGAAAGTGTACGGAGCCCGGTAAGATGCAACACCCGTGTGATGGTGCGGCTTGGAAGAAATTTGACGCCAAGTATGCTGATTTTGCAGCAGAACCAAGAAATGTTCGATTAGGGTTGGCTGCTGATGGTTTCAATCCATTCGGCAACCTTAGTCAGACTTACAACATGTGGCTGGTGATATTGACAACATACAACCTGCCTCCGTGGTTGTGTATGAAAGAGAGTTCTTTAATGCTGATGCTGTTAATTCCTGGCCCTAAATCCCCGGGCAAGGACATTGATGTTTACTTGAGACCTCTAATTGATGATCTAAAAACTTTATGGGATGGTGTCAGTACTATAGACCAAGCTAAAGGCGAGGCATTCACTTTGAGAGTGATGCTTTTATGGACCATCAATGATTTTCTGGCTCGAAGTAGTTTGTCTGGGTATAGTGGGCAAGGTTACAAGGCTTTCCCTACATGTAATGACGACACTCCATCTCTTCATGTGGCAAGCAAAATAGCTTATGTTGGTCACAGAAGATTCTTACCACCCCGCCATAAATCCAGGTCTTCACGTTTATTCAATGGTAAACCCGAACACCAGCCCCGTCCTAGAACATTTACCATTGACCAGATTAACGATCAACATGCTTCACTGTCAAATCGACTGCCAAGTAAAAATAAGGATTATGGGGGTGTGAAGATAAAACACAATTTTCGTCTTGAGCCTAACTGGTCTAAATGGTCTATTTTTACGAGCTTGAGTATTGGCCTTTTCTTTCACTAAGACACAATTTAGACATCATGCGTATCGAAAAACAATTGTTGGAGAACATCCTGAACACTTTGTTGATGAATGACAAATCTAAAGACACTGTCAAAGCAAGACAATACTTGGAAAAGTTGGGCATTCGAAAAAGCTTGTGGCTCAGCCAAAATAAAAACGGGAAGTGCAAGAAGTCTCAGGCTTCGTATTCCTTCACACCAGAGAACAGGAAAAAGTTTTGTCAGTACATCAAAAGTGTTAAACTACCAGATGGGTTCGAATCCAACTTCAAGCACAAAGTGACCGATAACGATACCAATATAACAGGCATGAAGTCTCATAACTGTCATATAATGATGCAACGTTTACTTCCTTTCACACTTCAGGAATACTTGCCTGATGAGATTGCAAGACCACTGATCGACCTATGTAACTTGTTTAAGCAACTCTTCTCTGCAACCTTAATGGTGGATGACATGTTGACTGCTGTAAAAAGGTGGTTGACATTTTGTGCGATCTTGAGCTCATATATCCTCCTGATTTCTTTGACATTATGGTTCAGTTGGTTATCCATTTACCTGATGAGGCCATTGAAGGCGGGCCTATCCGCCCCCGGTGGATGTATCCATTTGAAAGATACATGAAAGAGCTAAAAGGTTATGTACGAAATAAAGTTAAGCCAGAAGGTTCGATTGCGGAGGGTTATGTTGCACAAGAAGGATTGACTTTCTGTTCTAAGTATTTTCGGGATGATGTTTAATAAGTGTGAAAACACTTATCCTTTTACCACTTATTTCCAATAATAACAAGACCAAAATGTGTGATTTATGTCGTAAAAGTCGTAATTATGCGTGGTTTGTGTTTTTATTGTGTTTTAGGACCTAAATGTGAAAAAGGAAGAAAACACGGGCTTTCACGGGCTTTTACTGAAGAAAACGGGAAAAAGACAAAGTCAAAAGATCAAGAGTGCAAAAAGAACGGAAATCCAAGGCCTATTCTGAAGATTTATCGAAGAAAAAGTCAAGAGACGGAAGTTTAACGAAGTCGAAGAACTTAAGTCTAATAGAAGAAGAAAATTAAAGACAAGTTCAAATCCCGAGACGACAAAGACGAAGAATTAAAGTCGAGTCGAGAAAACGTGAAGAAAGCAAGAGAGAAGATGCAACACATGCACTCCTTCCCTATAAATACCCCCCTAATTGTCATTAGGAGGGAGGTTAGAGTTTTTAGTTAATTTTCACTTTTTAGTTTTTAGAGAGAGAAAGTCTTAAACTTTCTCTCACTAGTTCATCTTTTTCTTTTAATCTTTTAAGTTTAAACACTTTTGTATTGCTTATTTCATTAATCAAAGTTCTATTTTAAGCTTTTATTTCTTAATCTCATTCTACTTTTCTTTGATTTAAGATTGATTTTGGTGTGATTATCATGTGATCCGTGTTGTTCTAATTGATTTCATGCTAAAAAGTTAATCTTTTGATCATTTTATAAGTTTTCATTTGAATAAGCTTTAAGACTTTTGTGCTTATTGGCTTATTTTTATGATTATCTTATTTTTCTTATTAAAAAGTTTATTAAAAAGTTGATGTTTTTATTGTTTGATCTAAAAAGTTGCTTGATCTCGAGTTGAATAAGTTGATCTAAGTGCTTATTTGATTCGATTTTGTATTTGGATTGATAAGTTTTGGTACTAGCTTATTACTCTAGCTTTTTACCTTGCTTTTCCCATTTCCATAGATTTCGGAAAGGGTTTTAATCCCTTTTCCGATTGGTCTTTCCGACCGGTGTACCACCATAGCCGTTCCCACAATTTTAGGAGAGTTTGTTAACTCTCCTTTCCGATTGGTCCTCTATTCCGACCGGACCCCTACTCACCATTCCGATTGATCCCAATCGGAAGAGGGCTTTGCCTTTCCGATTGGTGCCCATCTTCTCCTTTCCGATTGGATCTTTATTCCGACGGGCACTTTATCCTTTCCGATTGGTGCATATTCCGACAGGACTCCATCTCCCACATTCCGACGGTATTACTTGCCTTTTTCCGATTGGACCTCAAGTCTCCTATTCCGATTTGGCAACAATTTAGACATTCCGATTAGGAGTATTTGCGTGTATTCCGATTGATCATTGTCCCTATATTCCGATCGTGTCGCTTTACCCATATTCCGACCATCCGATCGGAAAACATTCCGATCGGGTCTCCCTTTTGGTTTGTGTTGGTTTCTTTCGATTTAACTTTCATATAGTACCTTTTATTTTTCTGAAAATTTTCCAAGTGTTAGTTTAATTTATTGAGTTAGCATTTTTCCATTGTCACCTTTAAAGTTTTATGCATTTATTTTTACTCGTCATCCAATTTAACCTGTTAACTTCCATTTTACTAAACGACACTTTAATTACTTACAATTAGTTTAAAACAAATCAACCAAACCTTTGATTCACCAAAAGACGATTGAGTCGCACTTAAGACCGGTTTTCAATTCGAAAAGATTCGGAACTATAACGAACTTGAACTTTCATATAGGAGGCCTAAAAGCCTAGTATTAAATGGCGCCGCTGCCGGCTCTTTTCGTTAAGATAAACGGTTTCTAGTGAGAGACGCATTGAATTTTGGGATCCGTTCTTTGAACGTTATTTTCATTGCTATAAAAATTTCCAAAAATCCATAAAAAATATAAAACTTTTCAAAAATACAAAAACATTAAAAAACCTATAAAAACCAAAAAGATTATATAGATATTCCTTGTGTATATTTTTCTTCTGCAGGTGCATGCGTACTAGATCTACAAACTATTCTGTGCCCGAGAATCGTGAAGATTTAGATATGGCTGGTGTTAACAACAACAATAATCACCCACCTCAAAATAATTTGAATAACAACCACAACAATAACAACAACAACAATGTCCTTCTACCAGATTTACGAACCATGGAGGAATTGTGCCAACCCACCATGAATGGACGCGGAGGCCCGATTGCGCCAATGCATATCACGGCTCAGGAGTTTTCGTTGAAGCATCACATGATCCAACAAGTGCAAACTAATCCATTCGCCGGAATGCCTAATGATGATGCCAACAAACACCTCGACAAATTCATTACTATCACTCAAAGCATGAAGTCCCCCGGTGTTTCTATGGATGACCTTCGCCTCCAACTTTTTCCACACTCGCTTTCTCACCATGCCGAAAAATGGTTTGACCGTCTTCCTAAGAATTCTATTCATACATGGAACGACATGACTCAACGCTTTTTATCGCGCTACTTCCCACCATCCATGGTCACTAGCCTTCGTAACCAAATCAGTGGATTTATGCAAGAGAATGATGAATCGCTCTTCGATGCTTGGGAACGTTACAATGATTTGATCGACCGCTGTCCTAATCACAATATGCTCCCCGTCACTCTCATTGACACCTTCTACAATGGTCTCACCTTTCGTGATCGTGACACGATCAATGGCGCCGCCGGTGGTACTTTTATGAAAAGGAGACCGGAGGAGTGTCGAGAGTTGATTGAAAACATGACTACTCACCACAAGAATTGGGATTCTTCCGCATCCTCAAGATCTAATCAGAGAGTCAATGTTTCATCTACTTCTTCCACCACCAACCCGTCTATTTTGGAACGTGCTATTCTTGACATTAACAAAAGTCTCCAAATTTTGACTTCTAACCAAACTCAACAAGCTAAAGCCGTTGTTATCTCTTGTGACACATGTGGTGGTCCTCATTCCTACAATGAGTGTCCTTCTACTCATGGCAATTATTCTGAAGACGTTAACGCAGCATATGGTACTTATCCCACGGGAGGCTATCAAGCTCGCCCTCAAGGAGACCGTAACTTGCTAAGTTATCGCTCCAACAATTATCTTGCTCCTCCCGGTTTCCCTCCTGCAAACCAAAACCAACAACAAAGCTTTAACCGAAACAACCAATCCCAACCTCGTGCTCAAAATCAGTATCAATCCCAAAGAAACCCATACCCAACTCAAGGAAATTCTCAAGCTTACCAAGCTCCACCTCTCAATCAACCAATGGCAGTAAATCAAGACGTCGAGACGTTCATGAAGACTAATCGTGAGATGGTGACGAATCTTCAGAGTCAATTTGTCAACTTGAAGAATGACATGGTGAAACAAGGGAGCGATATTCGAGCCGAGCTAAGGAATGATATGGCAAAACACAGCAATGATATTAATGCCAACATGCAAAACTCTTTTAACAATCAAGCTCTTCACCTTCGTGATATGATTGGTTCGCTCATCCAAAGTAATCAACCCTCTTCTTCGGGTACTCTTCCGAGTAATACCGTTGCGAATCCAAGGGGGGAGATGAAAGCAATCACCACTAGAAGTGGAAAAGGTTATATGGAACCCGAGCTTCCTACACCTCCACCGGTGATTGTGAACAAGGAAAAAGAGCAACTTTCCCCACCTCCTTCACCTTCTATCCCCATTTCCCCACCACCCGTGGTTGTGAGTGATCCTATTCCTTTAAAGCCTTCTTCTTCATCCAATATACCTTATCCTTCTAGGTTGAGGAAAGAGAAGAAAAAGAGCAAGGATGATATTCAGGTTTCGAACTTCCTTAAAATGTTCAAACAATTGAATTTTAACATCTCCTTTGCCGAGGCTCTCGCTCACATGCCCAAATATGCTAAGATGTTTAAAGATCTTTTAAGTGATAAAGAAAAGCTTCTTGACATTGCTCAGACCCACCTTAATGAGAATTGCTCCGCAGTGCTCTTAAGGCAATTGCCCACCAAACTTGGTGATCCGGGTCGCTTCTTGATTCCTTGCAATTTTCCGGGAGTAGAGAATTGCATGGCCCTAGCCGATCTAGGTGCCAGTATAAACTTAATGCCTTTAAGTGTTTGGAAGCAATTATCTCTCCCCGAGCTAGTCCCCACACGAATGACTTTGGAATTAGCCAACCGTACGGTTGCTTATCCAGTGGGGATAGCCGAAGATGTCTTTGTTGGCGTCGATAAATTCACCTTCCCGGCGGATTTTGTCGTCGTTGATTACGAGATGGATCCTCGTGTCCCATTAATCGTTGGACGTCCATTCCTGAGGACCGGTCGCACTCTCATTGATGTAGCCGCGGGCGAAATAATCATGAGAGTTGGTGACGATCAAATTGTCTTCAACATGGGTAAGATTTCTAAGCAACCTTATTCTTATGAGAGTGTTAATGCTATTGATGTTCTCGATGAGGCTTGTGAAGAACATTTTCATGATGCTTGCAAAAGTACTCCTTCTCTACCCAATGTTGAGACCGTTGCCTCAATTGCTCCAGCATTGACTCCTTTTGGAGAAAGTGACTTGGATGACTTCGAAGCTAGCTTGGGTCCTCTCGATATTAAGTATGATAATTTGTCCACAAATTGGGATGAAGACATTAGTACTATTGAGAGACTTCTCAATGAGGACCCATTCTCTCCTCCTGCTCCTACAGAGGTGACTAATGATGATCCATCGTTAGTTTCACCATCTATTGAGGATCCTCCTACTCTTGAGCTTAAGGACTTACCGCCTCATCTTGAGTACGTTTTTCTGGAAGACGACGAGAAGCTACCGGTCATCATCGCAAAGGATCTGAAAGAAGACGAAAAAGAACACCTTGTCGCTGTGTTGAAGAAGCATAAACGTGCTATCGCTTGGAAAATCTCCGACATCCGTGGAATTGATCCTCATTTCTGCACACATAAAATTCTCATGGAGGACGACTTTAAGCCCACAATTCAAAGTCAACGAAGGGTGAATCCTAAAATCCATGAAGTCATCAAAAAGGAGGTTATCAAACTTCTTGATGCGGGTATGATTTACCCTATTTCGGATTCACCGTGGGTTAGTCCAGTCCATTGTGTGCCTAAGAAAGGCGGAATCACCGTTGTGCCCAATGCAAACAACGAGTTAATTCCTACCCGTCTCGTTACTGGGTGGAGAGTTTGTATCGACTACCGCAAACTCAATGATGCCACGAGAAAGGATCATTTCCCTTTACCTTTTATGGACCAAATGCTTGAACGTCTAGCTGGTAATGAATATTACTGCTTTCTGGATGGTTTCTCGGGTTATTTTCAAATACCCATCGATCCCCAAGATCAAGAAAAAACAACATTCACTTGTCCCTACGGCACATTTGCTTATAAACGAATGCCTTTTGGCTTATGCAATGCCCCCGGGACTTTCCAAAGGTGCATGTTGGCGATCTTCCATGACATGGTTGAGCAAACCATGGAAGTCTTCATGGATGATTTCTCGGTCTTCGGGGATTCCTTCTCTGCTTGCCTTGCTAATTTGGAACGTATGCTTAAGCGGTGCGAAGACACTCGCCTTGTTCTGAATTGGGAAAAATGCCATTTTATGGTAAAAGAAGGCATTGTGCTAGGACACAAAATCTCTAAAGCCGGTCTTGAAGTTGACCGTGCTAAAGTAGATGTCATAGCCAAATTACCTCCACCTTCAACCGTGAAGGGTGTGAGAAGCTTTTTGGGTCATGCGGGCTTCTATCGTAGATTCATTCAGGATTTCTCTAAAATCGCTCGCCCGATGACCCACCTCTTGGAAAAAGATACTCCATTTATCTTTTCTAAAGAGTGTCTCGAAGCCTTCAATCTTCTCAAGGATAAGCTAACTAAGGCACCGGTCTTGGTTACCCCAAATTGGGAGCTGCCTTTTGAATTGATGTGCGATGCTAGCGACTTCGCTATTGGTGCGGTTTTGGGCCAACGTGTGAATAAACACTTCCAACCAATCCACTATGCTAGCAAAACAATGACGGGGGCTCAATTGCATTATACGACAACCGAAAAAGAGCTTTTAGCTGTTGTCTATGCTTTTGAGAAATTTCGCCCCTATCTTGTTTTATCCACCACCATCGTATACACGGACCATTCCGCGTTGAAGTACTTGATGACAAAGAACGATTCTAAGCCAAGACTTCTTCGCTGGGTTTTACTCCTTCAAGAATTCAACATTGAAATTCGTGACAAGAAGGGAGCCGAAAACCTGGCCGCGGATCATTTGAGTCGACTTGAGGATCCATATCAGGGGGATCATCCGAACAAAGAGATCAATGACTCTTTCCCCCTGGAGACTCTAATGTCTATAAATCTTAATCTTGATGGCACCCCGTGGTTTGCGGACATTGCAAACTACTTAGCGGGTGGTATTCTCATCCAAGGGTTAACATCCCAACAAAAGAAGAAGTTCTTGAACGATGTTAAGACTTACTTTTGGGATGACCCTTATCTATTCAAACAGTGTGCTGATCTGATTATTCGTCGATGTGTTGACGGACCGGCAGCTTTTGACATCCTCCAAGCTTGCCACAAAGGACCCACCGGTGGTCACTTTGGTCCCAACTACACCGCTAAGAAAGTGTTTGATTCCGGATTCTACTGGCCCACCATTTATCGTGACGCTCACGAAATGGTTAAGCATTGTGATGCTTGCCAACGTCAAGGCAAGATCACACATAAGGATGAGATGCCTCAAAATTTCATACAGGAATGTGAAATCTTTGACGTATGGGGCATCGACTTTATGGGGCCATTTCCATCATCCAAAGGGAACAAGTACATCCTCGTCGCTGTCGACTACGTCTCTAAATGGGTTGAAGCTAAGGCTCTTCCTACGAATGATGCGAGGGTGGTTGTGAACTTTTTGAAGCAGCTTTTCGCTCGATTTGGCGTTCCTCGTGCTATCATTAGTGACCGCGGGACTCATTTTTGCAACGATCAATTTGCACGAGTCATGGCAAAGTATGGTGTCAATCACCGTCTTTCCACCGCCTATCATCCCCAAACCAATGGGCAAGCCGAAATTTCCAATCGTGGCTTGAAGAGAATATTGGAGCGTACTGTGGGAGACCATCGTGCCGCGTGGGCCGATAAGTTAGATGATGCTCTGTGGGCTTTTCGTACTGCCTACAAGACCCCGATCGGTTGTACACCCTATCGTCTTGTGTACGGAAAAGCCTGCCACCTACCCATCGAGCTGGAACATAAGGCACACTGGGCCTTGAAGTGGGCGAACTTCGACATCATTAAAGCCGGTGATCATCGCAAGGTTCAACTCAACGAGCTAAATGAACTGAGAAATGAAGCTTATGAGAACTCGCTGATCTACAAGGAGAAGACGAAGATGATCCACGATGCTAAAATCAAGAACCGAGAGTTCCACGCTGGTGATCAAGTCTTACTCTTTAACTCTCGGTTGAAGATCTTCTCTGGCAAGTTGAAGAGCCGCTGGACTGGTCCATTCACCGTCGCCAACGTCTTTCCGTATGGGACCATTGAGCTTTCTCAGCCGAATGGGCCCAATTTCAAGGTGAATGGCCAGCGTTTGAAGCTGTACTTTGGTGAGGACATCTCTCAAGAGATGATTCCATCCCTCACCACGTTCCCCATGAACTAAAATTGGGTCGAGTCAGGCTCATGACTCGGTGAACAAAAACAAGCGCTTCTCGGGAGGCAACCCGTGTTCTATCCATTACTGCTTTCATAATAAGTGTAGGGGGAGCCCCGCATATGTTTGTTGTCTTGTTTCTTGTGCTGTGCAGGGATTTAAGCTTCAGAGAGCATCTTGATGACTTTTGACGAACCGTGATACTGTGTTTTCCATCTTCCCGGTTCTATCCTAAACTCTTGTGATTCAATATTTCATATTCTATATGTTCACATTGAATTCTCTTTAGTTGTCTTTTCCTTAGCGAGATTTAAACAACATGCACAATGTCCTAAGTGTAGGGGCGTTTACTCCCACATGCTTAAACATTGAGGACAATGTTTGTCTCAAGTGTAGGGGGGACTTCTATCGAAGTAAGTGGTCTTTTCCATGAATTTGCCCTCATTTTAACCGGAAAATTTGATTTTTCGACATTTTTCAAAATTTTTAATCTATTTTGGCCTAGTTGTACAGCTGTATTTGCCTTTGTTATGTTTCCTTTGCTAGAATAAATTTTCAATAAAGTGGTTTTAGATTTTTCTTAGTCGTGAACATTCTGACTCAACCCGAGTTTACTTGCCTAAGTTTACTCTAGCTAGTATCCTTAACGTGTTTAAGTCAAGTTTTGCTAGGCTTTTATATAGGGAGCTATAAAACGCGAAAGTCTTAACTCTCACCGGTTAAGAACAAGAACTTTTCGCAAGTTCCTATAATTGATCTTAGAGAGTCGTTTATCAAGGGAACTTTAAAATGCAATTTCTTAACTTGAAAAAAGTCTAAGAATTTGTAAGATCCTATAGGCGACTCGAAAACCCAAAACTTTGATTTAATAGGCTAAGCATCCACGAGTCTCATTCTTTGAGATTTTAAACTGTGGAGAACGAGAGATGATAGAGTCAATTATAAGTTCGGTATTCTTTCGTGAATTTATGTGAGTTAATTATGAGCCTATTCTCCCTCCGCTTGCTAAATAATTTATCTGCTAATAAATAAGGTTGTACGATTTAAAAGGTTACTTAGCTTTTAGCCCCAGATCGTTTAAAAGTTGCTCGGTAATGACGAGAGTTCATAGCCAAGGCATAACTTATGAAGCGGGGCGCGAAGATTGGCGAGTCCGAAAAGGCCCTAACAAGGCATGAGGGCTACATTTTGTTGCTAAAAGATCCAAAAGTGATGTGAAGAATCATTTATCGAAAATCAATATGAAGGATCGAGACACACGACGAAAAGCAAAAACTCCCCAAAAGTCATGGAGAAGTCTATCCAAAAAGACCCTAACAAGGTATGAGGATAAATAGATCCAAGTCCTAAAAGGAGGCGGATCGTTGTATATCAAAGTCCAAAATAAAGATTGGAGAAAAATGAAGAAGTCGTGGTCCAAAGATGAAGAATCTCTCAAAAACTTCAAGTGAAGAAATTCCTATTATGAAGAGAAGACCATAATTTCAAGAACGTCTCTCGAAGATTCGAAGTATGAAGTCGCTGCCAATATCGGCCCGAGAAAGGTCTCAAATCGCGAACCAAGTTATGCCAAGATATGAACTTTCTGATATCCCGAGAAGCAGTTTTAAAAGATTTGGTCCTTTAGCTAACTATTGATTAAATCGTGCACTTTATTTTCGGACTAAATAACTATCGAAATAAGTCAAACAATGCATCCTCGTGATCATTCAAGACAAAAATAAAATATAAGAGATACACCTAGGAATAAGGGAGTCTAAGTGAATAATTGGCCCACATGAGTTCGTGATAGTTTGCTAACTTATAATAACAATGATCTCGTTTTTAAGCTTGGTATGGGGAAAGTGAAACTTGAGGATGATAAACGTTCATGGCCGCAAAAACCTAATGTAAGTTTTTAATTTCTTTACTTATTTCTATCTTTATGTTTAGTATTTAATAAAGGCCAAGGTGGGTTATTTATTATGGAAAATATAAACCGTGCTTTAAAAATTAATGCATTGCATGAGGGCATTGCAATGGTCAAGTGTAGGGGATTTAATAAGTGTGAAAACACTTATCCTTTTACCACTTATTTCCAATAATAACAAGACCAAAATGTGTGATTTATGTCGTAAAAGTCGGAATTATGCGTGGTTTGTGTTTTTATTGTGTTTTAGGACCTAAATGTGAAAAAGGAAGAAAACACGGGCTTTCACGGGCTTTTACTGAAGAAAACGGGAAAAAGACAAAGTCAAAAGATCAAGAGTGCAAAAAGAACGGAAATCCAAGGCCTATTCTGAAGATTTATCGAAGAAAAAGTCAAGAGACGGAAGTTTAACGAAGTCGAAGAACTTAAGTCTAATAGAAGAAGAAAATTAAAGACAAGTTCAAATCCCGAGACGACAAAGACGAAGAATTAAAGTCGAGTCGAGAAAACGTGAAGAAAGCAAGAGAGAAGATGCAACACATGCACTCCTTCCCTATAAATACCCCCCTAATTGTCATTAGGAGGGAGGTTAGAGTTTTTAGTTAATTTTCACTTTTTTGTTTTTAGAGAGAGAAAGTCTTAAACTTTCTCTCACTAGTTCATCTTTTTCTTTTAATCTTTTAAGTTTAAACACTTTTGTATTGCTTATTTCATTAATCAAAGTTCTATTTTAAGCTTTTATTTCTTAATCTCATTCTACTTTTCTTTGATTTAAGATTGATTTTGGTGTGATTATCATGTGATCCGTGTTGTTCTAATTGATTTCATGCTAAAAAGTTAATCTTTTGATCATTTTATAAGTTTTCATTTGAATAAGCTTTAAGACTTTTGTGCTTATTGGCTTATTTTTATGATTATCTTATTTTTCTTATTAAAAAGTTTATTAAAAAGTTGATGTTTTTATTGTTTGATCTAAAAAGTTGCTTGATCTCGAGTTGAATAAGTTGATCTAAGTGCTTATTTGATTCGATTTTGTATTTGGATTGATAAGTTTTGGTACTAGCTTATTACTCTAGCTTTTTACCTTGCTTTTCCCATTTCCATAGATTTCGGAAAGGGTTTTAATCCCTTTTCCGATTGGTCTTTCCGACCGGTGTACCACCATAGCCGTTCCCACAATTTTAGGAGAGTTTGTTAACTCTCCTTTCCGATTGGTCCTCTATTCCGACCGGACCCCTACTCACCATTCCGATTGATCCCAATCGGAAGAGGGCTTTGCCTTTCCGATTGGTGCCCATCTTCTCCTTTCCGATTGGATCTTTATTCCGACGGGCACTTTATCCTTTCCGATTGGTGCATATTCCGACAGGACTCCATCTCCCACATTCCGACGGTATTACTTGCCTTTTTCCGATTGGACCTCAAGTCTCCTATTCCGATTTGGCAACAATTTAGACATTCCGATTAGGAGTATTTGCGTGTATTCCGATTGATCATTGTCCCTATATTCCGATCGTGTCGCTTTACCCATATTCCGACCATCCGATCGGAAAACATTCCGATCGGGTCTCCCTTTTGGTTTGTGTTGGT
Source organism: Glebionis coronaria (assembly GCA_025667525.1). Taxonomy (NCBI): domain Eukaryota; kingdom Viridiplantae; phylum Streptophyta; class Magnoliopsida; order Asterales; family Asteraceae; genus Glebionis; species Glebionis coronaria. The sequence continues at coordinate 547,977,077 of CM046879.1, read as the reverse complement.
TTCTTTCGATTTAACTTTCATATAGTACCTTTTATTTTTCTGAAAATTTTCCAAGTGTTAGTTTAATTTATTGAGTTAGCATTTTTCCATTGTCACCTTTAAAGTTTTATGCATTTATTTTTACTCGTCATCCAATTTAACCTGTTAACTTCCATTTTACTAAACGACACTTTAATTACTTACAATTAGTTTAAAAACAAATCAACCAAACCTTTGATTCACCAAAAGACGATTGAGTCGCACTTAAGACCGGTTTTCAATTCGAAAAGATTCGGAACTATAACGAACTTGAACTTTCATATAGGAGGCCTAAAAGCCTAGTATTAATGTTACCACTAAATTTAATCGTCCCGACCTTAATGTGGACCCCCCTCCCCCACGTGTCAGTTTCAAGTGTTCCGATCGGTATGTAACCCGCTTGGGAAAAAGTCGTTTATTCTGTTCCTTTATCAAGAGTTCAAGAAAGTGGAATGGTATGTACTAAACAACAGTCCTGAAATCGACAAGTATATTTCCGAGTTCAAGAGGTACGCGTTTTTTATTTTATTTTGAAACTTCTTTTTCTTAACAATAACGACTTATTCTAATACCATGAACGTTTTTCTGATTATATCCTGAAAAAGACACGAAAAAAGAATTCCCCGCGTGGTTTGGGAAAATGGTAAACTTAGAATTATCTTGTGTACTTACTTGTAAAAAAATAATATTATTATAAATAGTTTTCTGTACCTAATCCTTTATTCCTCATAGATCCGTCAACGTCACGTAGACAATGACAAAGACCCAGAGGTTATCCAAACCAGCGAGTTATTCGCTTTGGCTTGTGGACCAACACCGCATCCAATCTCACTAAACTTTTGCATAGTCGATGGTGTGAGGTATGTCGTACATAGTTGCGATGAATGTCGTACAACTCAAACCAGCGGCATTTGTGCGCCTGGCCCTGAGAACACAATGGCTTATGGTGAGCTTCAACAGATCCTCATGTTTCATTATTTGTCGTTCAGTGTTGTGTTGTTCAAAGTTAAGTGGTTCGACACTCGCCTCACATTACGTAAACAACGTCTTATCTATAGAAACAACATGACTCAACTCACCGACACAAGAGCTGAGTGGTGGAAAGATGATCAATACATTCTCGCAACACAAGTCAAACAAGTCTTATACATTGAAGATAAGAACAAACCCAACTGGAAGGTCATTGAACATGTTAATCATAAAAAGTTTTCCAACGGGGGTGTCATAGTGTCAGATGTCGTTCCTGATATTATACATTTCGACAACTTATCTGATCTACCACTTTCCACTAATTTGAATGACTTGGGTGATGTGACCTTGCATATAGATGGCCAAGAAACGGAGGTTGATGCACCGCCAAATATCATTGAAGTTGATGACGAAGACGATGGTATTACTGATGATGAAGACGCCCCTCATATTTTAAGTGATGAAGAACGTGTGAATGATGATAATGGTGAAGACAAAGTTTATTCAAGTGAAGAAGAAGATTGACCTTTAGTTGTAACTTGCAAAAGACACTTATTTGTTTGAATGAATGAATCTAATTGTTGTGGATTGTTTAAATTTGTATATTTATTTGGATGTGTTGTATTTTGGATTTGTGCATGCTTATATTATTTTGTTCATGAATTTGTCTATGTTATGCTAATTGTACTTGTACAGATGTCAGCAGATGTTGCACGATCACACGGTGGTGACGGTGGTGGTGAGGATGAACCTACTACGCCAAACATCCGCAGGGGTTGTTTCGTCGTATTTAGAAATAAAGGTAAGAATATTTGGATTATTGTAACACAATCATAAATTTGGTGCATATATATGTTTAAATGTGTATATTTTATTACTTTGTCACTCACTTGATTTTTGTAGGAAAAGGCAAAAGAAAAGAAGATTTGGGCGGCAGAGAGGCCGGTAGAAAGACTCAGGGCATTACCCGATGTCTTGATTTGTTGGACGAAGTTGAAGCGCATGGCGCTGTCCCGATAGATTTTGAAGAAGTCTCTTTCTGGCCTCGCGGCACGCATGCTCAGCATTTAGCTAATTACGTCAGGGATTGTATCAGGAGGCTCGTGCCACTGTACTACCCAAGTTGGAATGATGTCCCTGATGAGATTGAGGCGATGGTTTGGGCGAACATAGAGGTCAGTTATCATTTTTATGTTCATAATATTATTGTGTTTATTTATTTAATGGTGTATATATTTAAATAAATTTGTTTATTTATTTATATCATATAAATAAATAACAAATTTAAATAAATATACAAATTGTATCTTATTTATTTATATCATATAAATTTTTTTTAAAAAATTTAAAAAAATTTAAATATATATAAAAAATTTAAATAAATAGATTTTTTTAAATAAATATATATTTGATGAGAATAAGGTAATAAGCTTTTTTGGATAAGCTGTTTGAAAACAGCTTATCCTGATAAGCTTATCAGAACAAGCTATGTGGAAACAACTTGTTCTGATATGCTTATCAGGATAAGCTGTTTTCAAACAGCTTGTTCTGATAAGCTTATCAGGATAAGCTGTTTTCAAACAGCTTGTCCTGATAAGCTTATCGGAACAAGCTGTTTTAAAAAAGCTTATGCTTATCATGATAAGTTGTTTTTATTATAAAAATTTAAATAAATATATAAGCCATTAAATAAATAAACAAAATAATGTATAAATTATATCTCTAACTCTAACTCTGTGTTTGTTTTATTTGTTGTATATGAATGCAGTCTAAGTTTAATTTGACGCCACACAAGAGTGATCCTGAGAGATGGAGGGGTATACGTGAGGGCATCAATCACATGCTTCAAAAGAGTTACAATTCTCGAAAAAATACGTTCAAGACGAAGCATTGGCGCAGAGACATCGACACCGGCACGGTAGACATCGGCAGAGTCCGCAGCGAGCGTCCTCAGGAAATTACTTCCGAGGACTGGGAAAAACATATCGCACTTTGGAGTAATCCGGATTACGAGAAAAGATGCCTGACGAACTCCTAGAATCGGCCTAAGCAGAAGACACCGAGTCGGCAGGGATCTCGATCGTTAGCACTCCTTAGAGACAAAGTGGTGAGAAATTCTATAATTAATTTACATACATATATGTCTTTGATTATATGTTTTGGTGTTGTGATTTTTTGTTTTGAATTTGCTTCATTCTATATATGCGTGTCTATGTATGTACAGACCCAAGCTGCAATTCAAGCTGATGTGCCACCCCCGACTGTCATTGACCAATTCTTCATTACGCACACCGACGAGCATGGGAATTTTCCTTGCGATGCGGACCGTGTTATGTATGTAAGTATTTTTTTTTAAGTTAATTAATTAATTTTTTTGGATATACCTTGGTTTTTTACTATTCCCTGCTGATAAATAATGTACCAACCCGACTAATAAATAATATACTAACTGTCGTTTGTTTTTGTCACTTCATTAGGAGGAGATGCTTGCGATGAAGGCTGAAGGCAAACATACGGACGACGAGATCAACCGTATCGTCCGAGGCGGAAAGCAGCGAGGCCACATGCCTGGTGTCGGTAAGATAGTACCGAGAAGGACTCGATATATTCCTCCCCCTGCCGTCGACCCACGATTGGAACAAGCGGCTCAAGTGTTTGACTTTATGAGAAGTGACTATAGGTTTGTCGATGCATTCTCAGCATTCCTATCAGGTGGTGCTAGCGGGAGTGGCACGGGAGGCAGCGGTAGTGGCGCCGGCGGAAGTGGCACGGTAGGCAGCGGTAGTGGCGCCGGTGGGAGTGGCACGGGAGGCAGCGGTAGTGGCGCCGGTGGGAGTGGCGGTAGTGGTAATAATGGTTAGTATGCCTTGTTTTTCCTACCTTAGCAAGCAAGTTTAATAATTGTAAATCCCAAATTGCAAGTTTAATAAGTGTAACTAGGAACTTTGTATTCAAGTATTGTGACATATGTATTTGTATTGATCGAGTTAATCGATCGAGAGGTTACATGTTATTGTGTTTTGGTACTAGATTCGTGGTAGATTTTTAGTATTTGTATCCCCAGGTTTTGTATTTGTATTCCCAGGTTTTGGTAGATTTTTTCCGGAAAAAATCTGCCAAAACAAAATGTCAAAGTTTCCCTGGCGACATGTCGCCAGGGAAACCTGGGTTTGGATTGACTTTCTGAAAAGTCAACAAAGTTTCCCTGGCGACATGTCGCCAGGGAAACTCTGGCATAACGTTGACTTGTTAACGCGAGGCATTGACTTGTCAACGTAACCAATAGTTTCCCTGGCGACATGTCGCCAGGGAAATGTAAGGATTACGCAGCAGATTTACTTAAGTTTGTTAATCACCCAAAGTTTCCCTGGCGACATATGTCGCCAGGGAAACTTTCCCGCACCAAATCCAGCCTGGCACTAGTTTTTGAACCCAAGGGCTGCGGGGCCCACTAAATCGCCAGGGAAATCCAAAAATGTCGCCAGAGATAATTTCCCGCACCAGCTTTCTTTGGCGATTTTTCCCTGGCGACATGTCGCCAGGGATACGTTCGCCAAGGAAACTCTCGAAATTTTGCCACGGAAGGGCTGGAGTTTTGTAGTGTAAATTCATCTTTTTTTTGGTAACCGTGATTTCCGACTCATTGGCCGACTAATCCACAGGGTTTGAGCCCACCGCCACACAGACTCAAACCAGGTAAGGCCCTCCCTTTTCAGGAGGTTGGCGTGACCACTTAAAGGTTGTTTGCACCTATTGGGAATTGAACTTGAGACCTCACACACTTTGGAATGATAGCCACAAATCTAACGATAAATTCATCTTGAGGACTGATAGATGAAAAACACGAGGGTCCAATAGTCATAAATTCGAATAGTGAAAGGAACATTAGATTGACGGCAAAGGGGAATTCTGAATCGAAGGGGACTTTCAATTAGCCATTTTAGGGTTTCTTATAATCGTTAAACACGACAGCAAATGATGCAGAAGAAGCATGATGAGTGGTTTATATAGTTAACTTTGCTATGTGAATAAGCCACACAAATGGAGCTTAATTATGTATTATTCTTTGACATATGTGTTTACATAGTACTTTTATTTTTTTAGGTGTAGATCTATAATACTCTTCTTGTGTTTTTTACAGATGCAACAATAGGTCTTGTACTTATTTATTACTATGTACTACTTGTTTGGTCCGTCTAATTTTCATGTATAGATTAAACCTAAAATGTTACATAGAAGCTATTATAATCGCTATACATTTTTTTATACTTAACATTGTTTTCTTCTAATTGGGTTAAAATATTTCCAGCTCTCGAAATGGGTACTTGGGATGATCATGTTGCTTTGTGGACAATCTGTGAGAAGGTTTGTTTTTAATGTTGTACTATATTTTTTTTTGTTATTTTTCAAGTTCTTAGTTTGCCATGTGATTCAGTTTTGATGTGTCACCGAAAGTGCTTACTTCCGACTTTGGCCACTATATGACGTATACTATCATGGGGGAGATTCTACCCACGGTAACTCATTTTTTTGTTGTTAATTTGTTTTCATATCTTACCTTTTTAGTGGATGGTATACATTTTTTTCAGTGTATATTATATGCACATCCCATTGCCATATGGATTCATAATATATACAAGATTACATGTACACATTCTACTTGCCATGTTATTGTAATTTTAAATTAAGGGAAATCATTGTATTCATCTAGAGTTTGATATCACCTAATATCAATCATCTAAGTCCGGTAGTATTAGATGGATCTCTTTATTCGATCGATAGGTTGTTTTGAGTGTTTGAGTGTTTTGTAGTGAGGTATAACAAGATCCACCAGTGGGAATTGTTCTCTTTTGTATTATTTTTGTGAGCACACGTTGTGTGGACTTTCGTATATTGTTATAAGTAATAAAATATCACACGTGCGGTGGTTAGTTCAATTTAGTTAGTGTGTTTTTGGTTGTTTTTTTATAAAGATTACATAAACCGTAGATGTCGTTTTATTACACTAATTCGTGCTTTATAAAGTGTTCGTGTGTGTGGGGGTGGACGGAGAGTAAGCTTATGTCCAAATTTAACATAAATAAAGAAATTGAGCTTTTTGTTATGTGAACTCGCTATTCAAATGAACAAATTGAGATATTTAGTCATAATAATTTTATTGTTAACTATTTGTATGTGTATAACAAATAGGAAATGCATGTATTAATTCTCATGGGTGATCTGATGATCTGCAATCTTTTTAGAGAATATAACAAAACAAAGAGTAAAATGCATGAATCATACTATGGTTTGTCCAAATTGTACTTTTATCTACCGGTTTTCTGAAAGTGAATGCGACGTCACTAGTCTTTAGGTATGGGTTCATTTTCATACTTAGGCGTGACATTAGTTAAATTTTAACAGTTACTAAAAGGATAGTTTTGTCTTATTACTTATCTTTCTTCCCAAAACACTACAAACACCACTCTATCACCACTACCACCACCATTGCTCAACATCACTTTAAGATATTAATATCTCACACCCAATATAACATAAGAATGTGTCGCGTCTACAAATCGATGAATTCCCTAATAAGTTGAACCACATTAACATGATGATGCGTAAGCAGTAGATAAGTTGATTTGTATCTAATATATTTGAATCTTATAGAGAGAGTGTGGCATGTTTCCAATATGTATGACTGATGTGCATAATGCATTTCTTCAAATGTATAAATACATGTATTGTTTGTGTTATTTGTAATCATGAAATGAGCATTTGATACTTATGGTTTAATAAAGGCCATAACTCATAACAGAGAATATAAATAAGAAGTCCGTAAGCAAGAGATACAAGGATTGGACAGTAGCATACAAAACTAGAAACACTAAATGGGGCAGTGTAATAAATAAGGTATAATGGATGGTAAAGAAAGTATGTGCATTCTGAAAACAATAAGCCGTTTCAAAACATAATTAGATTGGGATATGAAGTACAAAAAAGGGTGAAATTAGCAAAAGTAATTAGGTTAGGATCCATTTATTCTTCAACCCAATTGATTTTGTATTAGTTGTGAAAAATTAAGATGTTAAAGTGATGTTGAACATTGGTTGTGGAATGGGAGGAGTGATGATGGTGGTGGTGATGGAGTGGTGTTTGTGTTGTTTTGGGGAAGAAAGATAAATAAAAAGACAATTATCCCTTTATAGGTCAAAGTATGAAAATGAAGCAAAACCTAAAAACCAGTGAGGCCGCCTACACTTTCAAAAGACCGGTAACTAAAAGTGCAATTTGGACAAACCACATGTATGATTTATTCATTTTACTCTAGAACAAAACCTAAAGGAGACTTCCATATTTAACAAAAAATAAATTCTTGAATTTCATCAAAAGCAAGGGCTATTGGTAAGTTTGCTTTATATAACTATAAGTATTGTATTATCAAACACAATTCCATTGCCAAAAAAAAGTAATGTAAAGTGGTTATACAAGCTACAACAAAGGGAGGAGGCAGTTAGTGCTAGCGTTGGGTGGCGGGATTAAGCTTGTAAATGAGTGGAATAGTTTTAGAGTTGGTTTTCAACGGTATTTATCAATGTGTACATCTGGGAGTGTAATCGAAATGATCAAGTTTTTGTTATAAAGGCATGTTTTTTCTCTCATTTTTGGTGAGGGGTTTATTTGTTTATATAGGTTTTTCATCTTGTTTTTAGGTTAGTTTTTAGACATTTTTTTAATATAGGGATTGTTTGCATCAAATTTATGTTATGTGGGTAAGATATGAAGCGAAAGTAGATTGTAACATTAGTATTGCTTTTGATTGTCAATGCATGAAATATTTTATTGTCATGTTAGTTTACTTATTTCTAATTTGTTTATAAGTTATGATACATTTATAAGTTATAATATTTTCGTTTTACGATGACATATATTTCACTCTCAAGTTGAGTTCCTATAATAAAGGGTTGCTAGATAAAACGGGGGCAACATAGGGCCTTGGCTTAAAATGGAGAAATGGTTTTGGCACTTAATTCAAACAAGGGTAAAACTGTTATAAATATGACAATGGCTAAAACCGGGTATATATGATATCTAGAAATTGAGTTAGGTAAATATCAAAGTAAAAACTGTTATAAATATGACAATGGCTAAAACCAGGTATATATGATATCTAGAAATTGAGTTGGGCAAGTTGTTTTAGGGTGATGTGGTGAAATTATTCCAAAACTTAAAGTATTCATCGCGGGACCAATAATTTATTTTATTGACCGAAACTAAGTTGTACTAGGTGGGTAATCGGCTTAAGTGAGTCGTTACTCGTTGTTCAATTAACGGTCAACCAATTAAGATGTTTAATACAATTCCCAAAACACTTCTTACTTATGAATACAGATTTTTCAAACAATCCAATGTACGTGATTGTATTTAACTAGAAACATATGTCACAAACACTCCGTAACCATGGGTTATTAATTAAACCAATTAAGGCCGAGGTAACACTGATACGGGTTATTACATGAACCGTAAAAGTAAAGAATCCGTATTAAGATTGTTGGACATAAGTGTGGACATAACCTAATATCATCTTCGCGCTCTTAACATTTAACTTTCATCTTGTGAAGTGTTGTCAACCTTATTTTGCTTTCACACTCTTCACATTTAGTCTTCATCAAGTGTGTCAACCTCATATCACCTTCACACTCTTCACATTTAATATTCATCGTATGAAGTGTTGTCAACCACAATGATGACTTTCGCACTCTTACATTAATTTTCATATAGTGAAGTGTTGTCAACCTCATATAGCTTTCATATTATTCACATTTAATTCTCATCTTGTAAAGTGTTGTCAACCTTTTTTTTCTTTTGAACGGCAAATGTTAGTTGTTAGTGGGTCGAGTCGTGCAATGACATCCAAGCGGAAGAATGTCTTCTTCAAACCTCGCCTAGTTATGTCAGACTCTTTATCCGCTTCCCTTGAAAGGCCCTTGGCAAGTCTTGAACCCAAGACATCAGGAAACCTCTCCCAAAGAAACCACTTAGTGAAACCTTGGTGGCCAACTGAGATAAGCTAGTTGGTTAAGTGTTGTCAACCTCATATCAACTTCACAATATTCACATTTAATATTCATCTTATGAAGTGTTGTAAACCTCATATCAATATTGACACTTTTTACATCTAGACATCTCTAATTTATCGATTTGAATAGAGATAGATGTATCAGTTTCTTTTTGTAAGGTGTGTCTTGGACATGTGTTTCTTGAACATGATTAAATTTATGGATCTATATATAACAGCTTATTTTTTGTAAAAACTTTATTTATATGTAAAATATATAATTATTATAAATTCATCTTAAAAATGCATGGATCTAAAAGAAAATAAGAAGAAAAAATTTTCCTTTTTATATTTTTAATAAACACATAATTAGTGACATGCATGCATAGATTTAACAAATTAACATAAAAATCAAGAATGATATGGTAAATTTAATCAATTTCTTTATCTATTTTTAATAGTGGACAATAACTTTAGAAAAATTCAAGATACAAAGATGAACAATAAATTTGAGAAGAACATTATTGTCTTGACTCTTGTACTAGTAAGCGGAGTATATTAAGATTAATTAAAGATGATAAGCTGACACAATTATATATGAAGTTTCAAAGATACATTGATATCAGAAGAACTATGTATGTCATGACACATTGTGTGTATTAAGTAATTTTATTAGTATTCGTATGTATGTTTAATTATTTATGTGAGTTTTGCTTGAAAACTCTCATATGCCATCATATTTTCAACGTTAATTTATTTCACGATTACTTTTATATTAATAACTCTAAAACATGTAGCTAGACGGTTTTGACGACTTCAATTTGTTAAGTAAGTCTCTTTTGACTTTCATTTTTGCTTATAAAGATTCCCATCTTTTTTATCTTTTAGATGATGATTTGATATGTAACAAATACAAATAATATTCACGAGCTGTAATTTGGTATGAGTAGTTGAAATGTTAAATACCATCTTAACTTCAATGTATTGAACAAGTCTTTAAAATGTGATGAGAAATTCTATCCAACTAAAATATTATTTAAGTTTGTGTGGTTTGAATCTAAATATATGATTAAGAAGTTAATAAGAAGCATAAAAATGTCGCAGTTTAATAGGTATATAAATAAGCCGTAATGTCCATCTATCAACAAAGTTAAATATCAGGTAGATATAAGTTTTGTACGAGTAGATGTTGAAACGGTAAGTCTAGGATTAGAAACGAGTTGAGCCGAGATTGAGCCTCCCATATAGCTCGAGCTTCACTCGTCTAAGTTTTATAAAGCTTGAGCTCGGCTCGTTGTATGTTATGCAGGATCGAGCGCGACTCGTTTATACGATGTGATAATGAAAAATCAAAGTTTGGTTCGAGCTCTGTTCATAACACATCTATTTTGAGTTTGTTAATAAGCTTATTATGGAGCTTGTTAAGAAGCTCGCCTATAATACAAATGTATAATGTTTTATATATGTTTAGTACTTAAAATAAATGGAAGCGTCACTTAGGTTCCTTTAGGCTCGTGAGCTCAATCGATCTTTGCATGTAAAGATCGAGCTCGATGAATTAACGAGTTGCAACTTAGGTTCGCGCTCATTTAAGCTAGAGTTGTTCAAGCGTTTTATCGATTTGATCTCAAGTTCTTCACGGACGGCTCGACCCATTTTCACAGTAACATATGAAACTTAACGATGAAGTACCATAACACATCAAATCATATACAAACGATCTTAAATTAATGCTTGTGTATTTTCAATCCCTTCACTCAAGCCTCAAACTCTAAAACATGCATGCAGACAGCTTTGACGACTTCAATTTGTTACCATATTAAGTTCTTTTCCGCATTCAATTTTTCTAATGAAGACTCTATCGACAATCTTCTTTGCTTTTTGAATCTAATTGATTGTGTAAAAATACTCACGAGCATGTGTTTTTTATAGATAAGTTTTTGGAATGTGATGAGAAATTATTTCCAACAACATTATTGTTTAAGTATGTGTGGTGTGAAGATTAATAAGTTAATAAGAAAGTATAAAGTATAAAGTATGTGCGATGAGAAATTATATAAATATATTTCTTCGCTGTCCAAAAAAAAGTATAAAGTGTCTATAAATTCGTGTTAATGTTTTATGGGTGCATTTGTTAAAATGAGCGATAGCAATCACTAGAACTATTAAGCAGTAGTAGTTGTGACTGTAACAGTTAGCAGCAATAATCGTCGGTAGCTGTGAGCCGTAGTTCTAACTGCTCACTGCTTATTTGTCACAGCATTTTAAACATGCATTGAAAAAAGTAGCATTCGTAACAACTGTGCTAAATGAGCACTGTTTAGGCTTATGTAAAATTCAACTATATTAAGGCAATTTTGTAAGGATTTTTGGGTTAATAAGAAGTGTTTTTTTGTATAAAGCTTCATTAATTCATTTATTCAGTTTAAAGGTTGGTTTTACACTGGTTTTATATGTGCTTAAACATGTATGTTATACTAGATTCATTCCGCTGATTACTCATAGTTAATTACTTACTCGTAGTTAATGGTTTAACTAGTATACTAAATCCCAAAAATGGATGATGGCCAGAACTAACTAAATACGGCCTCAAACGAATAGAAAGAATCAAGGCCGCACTTGGCTTTAAAACACAGGTCATTAGTTTTTTTACTATTAAAACCAAGAGTATCAGCAAATCCTATACAATTTTGATTGTCAAAACCAAATGTCATAAGTAAAAAATTGTTGCAATATATATAAATAGACTCAAGCCTTGCGATCTTTATTATGATATTTAATCCAGTTCATCAATTGTTATGCTTGTTAAATTATTTCATGATGGAAGATCATATGAAGCTTTCTCATTTTCATTTTGTGTGCTTTGTCGAGTTGACTCTCAGAAGTAAAAAATGGAATACATATGAAAGAAAAGATAAATATCATCAAATACTTTAGTGGTGGTAAGGTTCTTGACTTTCAAACAACTGGTTAAGGGTTAAAATCTCACAAGGTGTGTATATTTGAGGTGGTCAAAGAGGTTCATCCGCGACGGCTCCGAGCTATCCAAAAAGGTAAACTCCCTGAGATTAGTCGACTCGCAATATCGAGTAAAAACCCAGTTATTACAAAAAAAAAAGTGAAAGAAATAAGATAAGGAAGGAGACACGCTAGCTTGATAAGGGAAAGCCGGTGCAAGCGGAATTTCAACACTACATCCATGGATTACTTTATTAATTATAAGGGTTATTACTAACTAGGGTAAGTACTTTGAAATGACCAACTGTAAAGGAATTAAAAAAAGTAATTAAAATTTTTTATTTTATTGATTATTTTTACAATATTAATATATATTGTAAAAATACTTAATAATGGTTTATAACTATTCTCTTAATAATACTTATATTATTAAATTGGTATAGTCTCAGCCAATAAGTTCTAATTTTAGCTAAAAATTACGTTTAATAAGAAATTGCAAGTGCCAACAAGTAATCGCAAATGAGCCTAATTTAGTAAATGTAAGGAAATTTAAACCCAACCATAATAAGAAAGTGAGGGCTCTGCAAATGAGCAGTCAAAAAATGGCAATATAACCATTAGCGAGGCTGTAGTTTAACTGTTTCAAATACCTTAGACAATCCAAGAAGCAAAAGAAACAAAGATTAATATGACACGTGGTCTGAGAATAAACACTTGTTATACGTTTAGTTGGGAAAAACCTGGCCAACATTTGACAAAATTCTTCAACAAAAATATAAGCGGGAGAACCGCCAAAGTTTCCCCAACGACATGTTGTTAGGGATAAGTTGATCGCAGACTAAGCCAAGTGATTAGTGTTAATCAATGTAGTGTTAAATATTTCGATGATTCTCCAGCGACATGTCGTTGCGGATACATTTCAAGAATCCCTCCAAAAAATTTCATTAACGCGTTTTTTCACAAATCGACAAGCCAAAGGTTTCCCCAGCGACGTGTCGCTGAGGAAACTTTTAAAATCTTATATAACTTTACTTTTTTACCCTAAGTTTTTAACTTTATTTTCTTAATGTAATATATATTTAAAATTATATATATAATAAAAAATTTATAATATATAAAAAGATATAGTTCTTAAAATTTAAAATACTATTTTACCATTAAATTTTTTTTATGTCTTTTTATGATAAAAAAAAGTGAGGAAAATGGTTAAATTTTCCCGCCAATATTTTTCCGCTAACATTTTCCCGCCAATGTTTTTCCGCCAATATTTTTTCCGTCAAAAGTTAACATTCACTGATAATTGTTAACATTCATTGATAATTGTTAACATTTATAGTTAATATTCATTAAAAATTGCTAACCTTGATTGAGACTTACAAACAGACACACCTAAACATAATCTTATTCGACACCGGACACTTAAACACGCGCTTAATTAAACATGGATATTAAAACATATAATAGACTCATAAATACGAAAATAGATACATCAGAAACTAGTTCAAACTAATGTTCCCCATGTCATCGTAAAGGTCGTGAAGTACTGCAACTGAATCCACTGTGTGCCTCTCGGGATGGCTATAAAGTTCTATTGTCGGCTCAAGTACCTTTATCTTTCCATTCAAGTACACACAGTTTGCAAGCGTTGAAGAGCTTGGAGAAGAAATTAGAATCGTTGAAGATCTCGAAGAAGAGCTTGGAAGAGAAAAACTCGTTGAAGGTTTCGAAGAAGAACTTGGAGGAGAAAAGCTCGTTGAACCTCAAAGAGAATTGACTAGTATTTGGACTCGTTCGTCTTTCCATAAGAAAATTTGCATCCATATGAAACTGGATGTTCCACCTGTGAGCGTGGACAAGCATAGTAATGTCTGCCAAAGGATTCACGTTGCCACGATATTCGAAGAACTCCATCTCCATGTCCGCACTTACACGAAAAAGCTTCATGCTTCAACATCTTCATAATAACAATGTGTTTGTGATGATAAGTGTGTGTGTGTGTGTCTGATCTACTGGTGGTTGTTGTTATGATAAGGAGTGTGTGTGGTTGTCCTTTTATGGAAAAAAAGTGAGGGAAATGCTTAACATTTTCCCGCTAGTGTTTTCCCGCCAATATTTTCTCGCTAATGCTTTGAACCTCTAATGTTAAACCCTATCTAATACATTGAACCTCTAATGTTGAACCCATCTAATACATTGACCCTCTAATGTTGAACCCTATCTAATACATTGAACCTCTAATGTAGAACCCTATCTATTATGTTGAACCTATAATGTTGAACCTTATCTAATACATTGAACCTCTAATGTTGAACCCTATCTAATACAATGAACCTCGTATGTAGAACCCTATCTAATACATTAAACCTCTAATGTTAAACCCTATCTAATACATTGAACCTCTAAGGTTGAACCTTATCTAATACATTTAACCTCTAATGTATAACCTATCTAATACATTGAACCTCTAATATATAACCTTATCTAATACATTGAACCTCTAATGTTGAACCCTATCTAATATATTGAACCTCTAATGTTGAACCCTGTCTAATACCTTGAACATCTAATGTATAACCCTATCTAATACATTAAACATCTAATGTATAACCCTATCTCATACATTGAACCTCTAAAGTATAACCCTATCTAATACACTGAAACTTTAATGTTGAACCCTATCTAATACATTGAATAATGTTGAACCCTAGCTAATACATTGAACTTCTAATGTTGAATCTTATCTCATACATTAAACCTCTAATGTTGAACCCTATCTAATACAATGAACCTCTAATGTATAACCCTATCTCATACATTGAACCTCTAATGTATAACCCTATCTCATATATTAAACCTCTAATATTGAACCCTATCTCATACACTGAACCTCTAATGTTGAACCCTATCTAATACGTGAACCTCTAATGTATAACCCTATCTAATACAATGAACCTCTAATGTATAACGCTATCTAATACATTGAACCTTTAATGTTGAGCCCTATCTCATATATTGAACCTCTAATATTGAACCCTATCTCATACAGTGAACCTCTAATGTTGAACCCTATCTAATATATTGAACCTCTAATGTATAACCCTATCCAATACATTGAATCTCTAATGTATAACCCTATCTAATACATTGAACCTCTAATATTGAACCCTATCTTATATATTGAACCTCTAATGTTGAACCCTATCTAATACATTGAACCTTTAATGTTGAACCCTATCTAATACATAGAACATCTAATGTTGAACACTATCTCATACATTGAACCTCTAAAGTTGAACCCTATCTAATACATTGAACCTCTAATGTTGAACCCTATCTAATACTGATGGAGGGCCAAGTGTTGAAGAACGGGCTGACTTGTTTCTGGATGCCCGAGATCACGTGACGAAGAGGGGTATAGTAAAACGGGCATAACTTTTGCATCCTATGTCTGTTTTCAGCCCGTGATCTATCAAAACGTACGTAAAAAGGACACGGACGACGCTGTGACCAGCTTTTAACTGGTTGCGTATTTTTCAAGGCCCGAAAAGCCTTTTTACTATCAGTTTTTTTTACATATTTATGTTTTTTTCACTTTTAGTTGGACTTTGTATTTGGGCTACGGTTCAGTCCGTTGGATTTGGTTTTTCTTTGTTTGCAGTCATTATTTAATGAATCTGTTGTAACCCTAGCAGGACAGTTATTAGTTTAATAAATGTTAAACCACTGGCCGTTGTGTTGTCGTGCTTTACCCTAATTTTCGGGTATTTTTCAAAATCAACGATTATTAGCAGAATTGTTTCTGGCATTCTTGTTGAATCAACAGATCCAATTACTTATCTTTGTTACCTTGATTTTTAGTCTACATTAGTTGGTATCAAGAGCCAAAGTTCCTGATCAAGATGCCTCCAAAGAGAACTAGGCCTATTCACGATGTGAATAAACAGGAATTTGATCAGCGTATGATGGACAGAATGGAGGAGCAATTCGATCAAATGGTTGATCAATTGACCGACCAGATGAAAAATTTGATGAGCAAAAGGATGCCTCGTAATCGCCGTCATGAGGACGAAGATGGAGATCTGGAAGAAAATTCGTTTGGTGATGGTTTGTCTGATGATGAATAATCAGTAGGGCGACGGATGAGAGATCGCAGTGCGAATAAAGATAGGCGTTTGGAGACTGGAATGAGGGTTAATATTCCTGAAGTTAATGGGGACACATTAAAGCCTGATGAGTTTATTGATTGGCTTGTTGCTGTTGAAGAAGTATTTGAATACAAAGAGGTTCCAGAAAACAAAAGGGTTTCGTTAATCGCTACCAAGTTACGTGGTCGGGCATCCGCGTGGTGGCAACAATTGAAACTGACGAGGAATAAAGTTGGGAAGTCAAAGATCACGAGTTGGCAGAAGATGAAGAAGGTCATGAGGGATAATTTTATTCCTCATAACTACCAGATAATAATGTACCAGCGGTTACAGAATCTGAAACAGGGGCCAAGTCTGTTGAAGATTATGCAACTGAATTTTACCAACTAATTGCAAGGAATGACATTCAAGAGACAGAAGATCAGCTTGTCTCTCGATACATTGGTGGTTTAAGAGTCCAGATTATAGCATATGTTAACATGTTTGAACCGATAACACTTTCTGAAGCATATCAACGTGCACTGACTTTGGAGAAGCAGAACCGACGAGTGGGGAGTTCGTCTTCTCCTACAATAGCAGGTGCTTTTGGTTTGGGTAATGCGGCATTTCATTTTTCCCAAGTCAGGCTAAAGCAGTTGGTGAGAATACTGGATCGGTTCCTAAGGCAACCGGCAGTGGTGGGTTCAAGTGCTTTAACTGTGGTGAACCTGGTCACTGTCAGTCAGAGTGTAAGAAGGCTGGGAAGAGGCAGTTATTTATTAAACCTGAGGAAGATTACGATTGATTACGTGGGAGACGCAGTTTATGATGCAAAACCTGGGTATGAGGAGGAGTATGTGTCTGGATATGTGGGGGTGAATTTAGTGGTAAGGCGCTCCTGCTTAACACCTAAAGATGATGGTGATGATTGGCTCAAACACAACATCTTTTAGTCAACTTGTACCATTATTGGTAAGGTTTGCACTTTTTATGTGATTTACGTAGTTGTGATAATTTGATAGCTGAAGAAGCAGTCCAGAAGTTAGGGTTGAAAACTGAAAATCGTCCCAAACCTTATAAGTTACAGTGGATTAAAAAGGGTGGGGAGATAAGGATAATCTTTGGTGTGATGTGATACATATGGATGCTTGTCACTTGTTGTTGGGTAGACCTTGGGAGTATGATCGTGATGTAACTCGCCATGGGAGAACTAATACTTATAGTTTCCTGTTTGGGGGTGTGAAGATTACTTTGATGCCAAATAAACCCAAGGAAGTAGTTAATAAACCCACTGATACTTTACTAACTCTTTCGTAGTTCAAAGACGAGCTAAAGGTGGGAGGTGATGTTTTTGTACTAATAGGGAAGGAGGTTTCTGAAGAAGGTGAAGTTCCTGAAGCCATGATCCCTTTACTTGAGGAATTCTCAGATGTTTTCCCTGATGAATTACCCGAGGGTTTGCCACCATTGCGTGACATACAACATCATATTGATCTAGTGCATGGGTCACAGTTTCCTAAGAGGCCACATTATAGGATGAGCCCGGGAGAACATGAGTAGTTGCGCAGGCAGGTTGAGGAGCTGGTTTCCAAGGGTCATGTTCGTAAGAGTATGAGCCCGTGTGTTGTTCCCCCCTTATTGACTCCAAAGAAGGATGGTACATGGCGTATGTGTGTTGATAGTCGAGCCATCAACAAGATTACTGTGAGGTACATGTTTCCTATTCCTCGCCTTGATGATTTGCTTGACCAGATTAGTGGTGCTACCATTTTCACGAAGCTGGATTTGAAGAGTGGGTATTACCAGATTCGTCTTAGACCCGATGATGAGTCGAAGACCGCTTTCAAGACCCGTGAAGGATTTTATGAGTGGTTGGTCATGCCTTTTGGTTTATCAAACGCACCAAGCACATTTATGCGTGTGATGAATCAACTACTCAGGCCTTTTATTGGCAAGTTTGTGGTTGTTTATCTTGATGGCATTCTTATTTATAGTGCTTCTCATAATGAGCATGTAAATCATGTGAGGCAGGTCTTGATCTTGCTTAAGAAGGACAATCTTTATGCAGCCACGAAGAAGTGTGTGTTCATGACCCCTAAAGTTTTGTTTTTAGGGTATGTTGTTTCGGGTGATGGCGTACAGGTGGATGAGTCTAAGGTAGCAGCTGTTCAGGAATGGCCAACTCCAACTACCATTACTGAAGTTTTGGAGTTTCCATTGTCTTGCTTCTTTCTATTGGCTGTTTATCACTAATTTTGTAAGTTTATGGACTTATATTTAATAGTCGTGTGATAGGATCGAACTCGAGATTACGGGATTGCACACAATATGTAAAGAGTTAATCTAATTAATAAATATATTTATCATATTTATTAGATTCATTTAATAAATATATTTATGTATTTATTAATTTAACCGAGCAAGTGACTATATAACTTTAGCGATCGTTAATTAATTAATAGTTAAGTTATAACGAACGTTAAATAAATATATAGTATGTATAAACAAAAGGAAAGAAGTTTAGAAGTTATCGGAACACCCCTAAGGGGTGTAGGTCGGTCGGTTATGGGCGTCGGGGGGGGGGGGGGGGGGGCTTTTGTTGCCTTTTATTTATCTTGGGCTATTAGGGTTTAGGCCTATAAATACACCTCCCTATCCCTCATAATTCACATAACAATAATCTTCTCCTTCTTTCTCTTTTAGGTCGATCGCAGGACACACCACAAAGGGGTGTTTGGTTGGTTTTCTTGGTTGATTGATTGTATACATAATCTAGTCCTAGCCCCTCTTTAGGGTTTTTGGGTAGATTATTTACAAGTGTTGTAGCTCGGTTTTCACATGCTAGAATCACAGTTAGCTCATTGTATTACGTGTGTACAAGAACGTAATATAGTCTTACTTTAGACTATATCTTGTTATATACGGTTTAAACCCGAATCGGTGATTTGTTCTACGTCTTGTGAAATTGCTTTAGCTTAAAGGTATGTAACCCTAATTCGATTAATTATAATGTTGTTTTTATTAT
This sequence comes from Glebionis coronaria, assembly GCA_025667525.1. NCBI lineage: Eukaryota > Viridiplantae > Streptophyta > Magnoliopsida > Asterales > Asteraceae > Glebionis > Glebionis coronaria. Next base: position 547,957,942 of record CM046879.1, on the reverse strand, counting down.
GATCTTGTTAAATCGCTTCCGCTATATGTGCTTTGATCTTGTTTAGGGTTTTATATAATTGTTATGATAGTAATAATCCTTCAGTGGCATCGAGAGCCGTTTTAACATGTTTATAATTATCAAAAATCTAAAGTTTTTTAACTATAAATGTTTTTAGTTAAAACTACATGTTTTTTAGGTTTTCATAAAATTAGGGTTTTGTTTTATTAACATTAGGGTTTTACTCTATTTTTAATAAAAAAAGGGAATTGTTTTGAAACCCTAAATTACATGTGGGATAATTTTAGATTAAATTGCATGATTAACTGTTATGTCATGTATGGTTACGATCCGTAGAGATTTAATTGTTAAGATTTGTGGGGAATCCATGATTACGTGCATGTTTTCATGGATCGTAAAATTATATGTTTATATGATTTTATGTGCTACGTGATTATTTGATTCAATAAATCTCGAATTAGGGAAGACTTTTATATGAATATAAAGACCTAGATTTTGTGATTTTTTAATAAATCGTTTGCATATGGCTATCTGATTTATTTGTTGCACATATAAATTGTTATTATGTGTTTATGATTTAGTTTTTTTTACTTGTTTATATATAAAATTGTTGAATTATTGTAAACAAGGGTTCTTTTTATGAAAAGAAACAATATAGACTAAATCATATGAAAATACTGATTTGTTAGAGATCTAAATTACATAAGATTAAGTTGATTGGTGAATTGCAATAATAATCTTAACGGCCTACTCCTTTTGACAAACTATAAAGTGGGTATAACGTACCGCTGGTCATGTACCCGGTTAAGGAAGGAGGTGTTATGCCATTAGTTGCTGACCAAATACCCGGCTCGCCTGTGCGTCAAATTGAAATTACCTACGATTATTAATTGAATTATACCTTATGGGTGATTTATCACAAATTCACATCCGAAACACAATGAATAAGGGTATTGCTTTGTGCGTAGCTGAGTTCTAGCAAAAGTACGTTGTGAATAGCTGTGGATAAATTCTTTAATTGGTTTTAACCAATACCTCAATATAATTTATGTAGAAATTTAGTCTCGTGAAAAAGTTTACTAAATATTTCATTAAACTTATGTTATGGAGATTGTATGCATGCTTCTTCATACATTGATTTTGACATCAAAATTTATACCCTTAAAATTTAAGTCGAATGCTCCTAATTGACGAACACTTGGAATTACTTCGTCATCAAATGAGATCTTTGGGTGATGTTGTGATGGACAGAAAACCATTTGTAGAATGAGAATTCGTATGATGGTTTTACGTTACTCAGATTAGACGACTTAATTAAGTTACTAAGTGAGATCTGGAAACTTAATGCATTTAGAAGGGATGAAACATGTTTACAATGTAAAACGTTTTTGGCAATGTAAATCCTTAAATATCTAGAAATTGAAAATTGTTTGTCAATTGAATTGTTCGACAAGTCGCTATGTTGAGTACATTCATTACTAGTAGATCAACTGATGTAATGGATTTATGTCAATGTAGTTCTAGAATTCAAGGAAAATAATATGGTTTTAAACGAGGGTAATTTTATTTTCTTGAAAGTATTTTGTTATCTAAAATACTAATATTTGAACTTATTTATGTAGAAATGGCTCAATCCAAAAACAATATGACTATAAGTTCTGCGTTCAAAGCTTTCTTTGATCGTCCTGAACTTACTAGCCCGAACTTTAATGATTGGTATCGCTCACTAAGAATTGTCTTGAGAGTAGCGGGTACTATCGATATCTTGACTACTCCTTATCCAGAGGATCTTGTTGAAGGAGCATCTGATGCGCAAAGGCTTGAACACGCTGATAATATTAAAAAGCACTCTAAGGTGGCTGCCTTAATGTTAGGAAAGATGGCTCCTCCACTTCAACAGAAGTATGATCTATTTTCACCTAAGCGAATGCTTGATGAGCTCAAGGATATGTTCGAAAACCCGCAAGCTGTAGAGATCTACGATTTGGTAGATGCTTTGCATAGTTGCAAGCAAGCTCCTGGAAAGTCTGTAAGTGCCCATTATATGTAGATGAGGGGTTATATGGAACAGCTCATTTCACTAGGACAACCCTATGATCATAATATGGCTATCAACTTGATCAATAGGTCCCTTAACAAGGACATCAATGATTTCATTCGAAACTATAATATGCATTGCACGGGAAAGACATTTAATGATTTGCATGCAATGCTCATTGACTATGAAAAGGGGTTGAAAGACAAGGCATCTACCGTTACGCCTTCTGTACTAACCATACAAAAGGGTAGAGTGAGTAATCCAAAACCACAAGCGAATAAGAAGAAAGGCAAATGCAATGGTGATAAGAGCAAATAAGTTGCGACATATTCAAAACTTAAGCAGAACTTTGTCAAGAGGAATAAATCTCAGAAAGATGAGACTTGTCGCCATTGCAAGGAAAGTGGTCACTGAAAGAGTAATTGTAACATCCCGCCTACTCAGACCACAATATTGTCCGCTTTGCCCACAAGCTCACGGCTTTGCTTTGTGGCCCTCTTGTGAAGACTTCCCGACAGGTCACCCAAGCCAGTACTACTTTTCCATGAGCACGCTTAACTGCCAGTTCCTGAGAACCCTACGTGCAGTAGACCACAAAACGCGTTGTGTCATGAGAAGGCGACTGTGATCTTATGAACCATGGATCTCTCCTGGCCACAGCCGATGTGGGATTTGCCTAGGGTGTCACAATCACCCCCCCTTCGAGACTCATCGTCCTCGATGAGGTTTTCCCCACCATCCCGAACGGCTCAGGAGTGTCTCTGATACCACTTGTAACATCCCGCCTACTCAGACCATAATATTGTCCGCTTTGCCCGCAAGCTCACGGCTTTGCTTTGTGGCCCTCTTGTGAAGACTTCCCGGCAGGTCACCCAAGCCAGTACTACTTTTCCATGAGCACGCTTAACTGCCAGTTCCTGAGAACCCTACGTGCAGTAGACCACAAAACGCGTTGTGTCATGAGAAGGCGACTGTTATCTTATGAACCATGGATCTCTCCTAGCCACAGCCGATGTGGGATTTGCCTAGGGTGTCACAGTAATTGCCCTCTTTACCTCGAAGAATTGCGAGAAATAAAGAAGAAGTCTTAGTAGAGCGCTGCAGCTTCAGGTACTTTATTTATGATTGAATTGTTCAATTTAACATACAAATTAAATTCATGGGTATATGATACGGGATGTGGTATTAACAGTTGTAATACACTACATAGGTTTAATCTGGAAAGGAAGCTTTCCTATGGGGAACAATTTTTGCAAGTGGGCAATGGTGCACAAGCAGCAGTTGAAGCTATAGGAACATTTAATCTAGTTTTACCTTCGGGTTTAGTACTGAGCTTAAATGATTGTCATTATGCAACTACAATTGTTAGGGGTGTCATTTCATTTTCTGTTTTGTTAAATGATGGATTTGTTCACACGATCGATAATAATGGAATTTCTGTTTGGAAAAATGGTATTTTCTATTTCAATGCAATTTCTATGAATGGTGTGTTTGAACTAGAAATGCATGATAATGAATCCAAGAACAATAAATCCGTGTTTAGCATGAGTAAGAAGAGAATGTTTAACAAGAACTCTTCTTATCTTTGGCATTGTAGACTTGCCCATATTGGGAAGACTCCTATACAAAAGCATCAACGTGAAGGTCTTTTGGAAAATATCAATGATGAATCATTTGATAAATGTGAGTCTTGTATCTCTGGAAAGATGACCAAGAAACCTTTTAATAGCAATATTGAAAGAGCTACTAATCTACTTGGACTTATACATACGGATGTGTGTGGACCACTTACACATGTGTCAAGAAAAGGTGCTAGATACTTCTTAACATTTATGGATGATTATAGCCGTTATGGTTATGTTTATTTTCTTAAACATAAACATGAGGTACTTGAAACATTCATAGTGTTTAAAGCAGAAGTAGAACTGCAATTAGGGAAGAAGATTAAAGCTCTTCGTTCTGATAGAGGTGGTGAATATTTAAGTCAAGAGTTTATAGATTATCTAAGTGAGAATGAAATTGTTCAACATCTTACTTCTCCCTAAACTCCACAACAAAATGGTGTATCTGAAAGGAGAAATCGTACATTATTAGATATGGTGCGATATATGTTTAATCTTACAACTTTATCTTTATCATTTTGGGATTATACTCTAGAATCTGCTGTTCGTATTTTAAATATGGTTCCCACAAAGAAGGTCGATAAGACACCATATGAACTATGGCATGGCAAGAAGCCATATTTGTCTTATTTAAAGGTCTGGGGTTGCGAGGCGTATGTGAAACGTGACTCTGGTGACAAACTCCAACAACGATCTGTAAAATGTATCTTTGTAGGATACCCTAAGGAAACTATAGTTTACTACTTTTATTATCCACCTGAGAACAAAGTGATTGTTGCTAGGTATGGAAACTTCCTTGAATCAGATCTTGTAAATCAAGAATTCAATGGGAGAAATTATGATCTTGGAGAGAGTCATATAAATACATTACCTTCTAAAAACACTAGCGATGTAATTTTTGTAGAACCAGAAAGTCTGGCGGTTCCACCAGAACTAGTTACTCTGCGTAGCTCCGCAAGGATTAAAAACGCAAATAGCAATATATGTCTTAACATAGAGGATGATGATGAGTTAGGGGATCTTTGTGACCCCGCTAATTATAAATCCGCCATACTTGATCCTGAAAAGGATAAGTGGATGGTTGCTATGGATGGGGAAATGAAATCCATGAAAGTAAATGATGTTTGGATTCTTGTAGAACCACCACATAATGCTAAAGTAGTGAGACATAAGTGGATATACAAGATGAAAACCAACATGGACGGAAAAGTGCAATCCTATAAAGCTCATTTAGTAGCTAAAGGTTTTACTCAAACTTTGGGCGTAGACTACGAGGATACATTTTATCATGTAGCAGACTTAAGAGCTATTAGGATTCTCATAGCAATAGCAGCATACTATGACTATGAGATATGGCAAATGAATGTTAAGACTGCCTTCTTGAACGGTCTCTTAGATGAAGACATCTATATGCAGCAACCAGAAGGGTATGTTGATCCTGAGAATCTAGGACATGTGTGCAAACTTCAAAGGTCCATTTATGGTTTGAAGCAAGCATCACGTCAATGGAATAAACGATTTGACGAAGAAATCAAAAAGTTTGGATTTATTCAGAATCGTGATGACCCATGTGTATATCGTAAAGCTAGTGGGAGTGATGTAGTATTCCTAGTACTATATGTTGATGACATATTAATCATGGGAAGTAACATTCCAAGACCTAAAGTTGTTAAGGATTATCTTGGAAAATGGTTTTCTATGAAGGATTTAGGAGAAGCTGCATACATTCTGGGAATTAAGATCTATCGAGATAGGAAAAGACGGTTAATTGGTCTAAGTCAAGATGCTTATATAGATAAGATTTTAAAGAAGTATAATATGCATAATTCCAAGAAAGGTTTTCAACTTATGAAAGTTAAGCATAATCTGAGTCATGAGATGGATGAATCAACTCCTAAAGAGGAGGCATACATAAAGAAGGTGCCTTATGCTTCGGTTGTAGGATCTATAATGTATGTTGTTAGATGCACAAGGCCTGATCTGGCGTTTGCTCAGAACTTGGTCAGTATATACCAACAGAATCCAGGGAAGCTCCACTGGACTGCTGTCAAACATATTCTAAATTATTTGAGGAGTACGAAAGATATGTTTTAGTATTTGGAGGGAAACCAGACACAGAATTGAATGTTACAGGTTTCTGTGATGCATCCTGGCAATATGATAAAGACGATACGAAGTCTCAGACGGGTTACGTTTTTGTTATCAATAGAGGAGCAGTTGACTGGAAGAGCAAGAAACAGACAACGATTGCAATGCATGCTAATCAATCTGAGTACATGGCTGCTTTAGGAGACGCAATGGAAGCTGTTTGGATTAGGAAGTTTATTAAAGATCTTTGAGTGATGCCTTCAATTAAAGAACCTATAGATATGTATTGTGACAATTCTGCCGCAATAATATTTGCCAATGACCCTGGAGTCATGAAAGGCGCCAGACACTTTATGCGTAGACATCACTACGTACGAGCACAAGTTGAAGCTCGTGAAATCAAATTGATAAAAGTTCACACATATGATAACGTATTAGATCTTTTGACTAAGGCTTTGCCTAGACCAAAGGTAGTTAAGCATGCCAAAGCGATTGGGCTGTAACTAGCTAGCGAACTCATGCAATAAATCTGTGATTAGTATTTGGATAAAAGATGTTATGACATTATTATATAATGAAATAAAGATTGGGTTTCGTTTATTTCTATTATCTAATAAGTGTATCATATTTTACATGTTTTAATCCATGAATAAATGTTATGCTAAATGTCTGTTGTCAATTAATAATATGGGAATATTATTAAACTAAAAAAATCAAAATAGCGATAGAGTATACATGAAAGTATATTGATCGATTTTGGATGATATTCGATGAATCGAATATAGGACTTATCCCAACTATATGTTATTACTTTATAGATCTTTGTCATCAAGTAAAACATAAATAGCTATCCATAGACTTGAGATACCAGGAAACTGTTGTGAATCTAGTGCATCTCTGTGGAATAATCTAACGCTAAACGTAACTGGTAGCTATAAAGATTATTTTCGGAAGTGTTCCAAAATTCATAAGTTTTGCTCGTAGTCAATATGGAATTTATTTCCTCCAATTTCGTTTTTGAGTTTAATACAGCTGGGCCCTCGTGAGATTAGTAAGATGTTTGTGTGGCCACAACCAAATTTGTTTTGATCTTGCTAAATCTGTGAACGAGAAACAGAATGTTTAATGAAAGGAATGACTGAGATCCATATCCTTATTAACGTTGTATTAGAAATAAAAGGATAATAATAATGATGTAGAATCGTTAAAAGGTTTTGTCCAAGAAACCTTACTCGAGTTGTACTAGAGACATTCCTAGTGTAACTAGACGCTAATCAATGTAATCACGATATTCGAAATATGTCTAAGTGGGAGCTGTAAGTTTATGGACTTATATTTAATAGTCGTGTGATAGGATCGAACTCGAGATTACGGGATTGCACACAACACGTAAAGAGTTAATTTAATTAATAAATATATTTATCATATTTATTAAATTTATTTAATAAATATATTTATGTATTTATTAATTTAACCGAGCAAGTGACTATATAACTTTAACGATCGTTAATTAATTAATAGTTAAGTTATAACAAACGTTAAATAAATATATAGTATGTATAAACAAAAGGAAAGAAGTTTGGAAGTTACCGGAACACCTCTAAGGGGTGGAGGTCGGTCGGTTATGAGCTCCAAGGGGGAGGGGGGATTTGTTGCCTTTTATTTATCTTGGGCTATAAGGGTTTAGGCCTATAAATACACCTCCCTATCCCTCATAATTCACACAACAATAATCTTCCCCTTCTTTCTCTTTTAGGTCGATCGTAGGACAGACCACAAAGGGGTGTTTGGTTGGTTTTCTTGGTTGATCGATTGTATATATAATCTAGTCCTAGCCCCTCTCTAGGGTTGTTGGGTAGATTATTTACAAGCGTTGTAGCTCGGTTTTCACGTGCTAGAATCACGGTTAGCTCGTTGTATTATGTGTGTACAAGAAAGTAATATAGTCTTACTTTAGACTATATCTTGGTATATACGGTAAACCCGAATCGGTGATTTGTTCTTCGTCTTGTGGAATTGCTTTAGCGTAAAGGTATGTAACCCCAATTCGATTATATAATTGTGTTATTATTATGATCTTGTTAAATCGCTTCCGCTATATGTGCTTTGATCTTGTTTAGGGTTTTATATAATTGTTATGATAGTAATAATCCTTCAAATTTCAGTTCCATTATGGCCCTTTTAACAGACTTTATGAAAGGGAAGTCATTTGTGTAGACGAAGGAAGCAGAGCTGGCTTTTCAGGTTGTCAAGGAAAAGCTTACTACAGCACCAATCTTGGTATTGCCTGACTTTTCTAAAACTTTTGAGCTTCATACTGATGTTTCTAAGGTTGCAATTGGTGGAGTTCTTAGTCAAGGTGGGCGGCCTATTGCCTATTTTAGCGAGAAGTTGACAGGGCCAAAGTCGAGGTACTCTACTTATGACTTGAAGTTTTATGCAGTGGTCCAAGTTGTGAAGCATTGACGCCATTATTTATTTCATAAGGAGTTTGTATTGTTCACTGACCATGATTCCATAAGGCATATTCGTACTCAAGATAAGGTTTCACATAAGCATGGGCGTTGGTTGGCTTTTCTTGAGAAATTTACTTTTGTGGTGAAACCCAAAACTGATGCTTCCAATCGTGCTGTTGATGCCTTAAGCAGGAGGAGTAGTTTACTTGTAACCATGCAGGTCGATGTTCCAGGACTTGATGTCATTCATGACATGGTGACTGTGGATCCATACTTTTCAGTTGTTTTGTAAGATTTTCAATCCGGAGAAAAAACAGATTTTGTTATGCATGATGGGTTCCTGTTCAAAGGGAATCAACTTTGTATTCCTGATTCAAGTCTACGCTTGCAAATTATTAAGGAGTTACATGGTGAAGGACATGTTGGTCGTGATCGCACTTTACAGTTGGTTCAAGCTTCTTATTTTTTGCCTACTATGAGGAAGGAAGTGGATCACTACGTTAAGAGGTGTCGTATTTGTCAAGTTTAAAAGTGGACGACTATTAATGCAAGACTTTATATGCCTTTTCCAGTTCCTTTGCAGCCTTGGGTTGATATTAGCATGGATTTTGTGTTGGGGCTACCTCGTACTCAAAGGGGTAATGATTCAATATTAGTTGTTGTTGATCGTTTTTCTAAGATGGTGCATTTTATTCCTTGCGAGAAGACAACAGATGCAGTTAATGTAGCCCAACTTTTATTTAGGGATGTGTACCGTTTACATGGTTTACCTTCCTCCATTGTTTCTGATCGGGACACCAGGTTTTTGAGTCATTTTTGGCGTAGTTTGTGGAAGATGGTGAATACTCAACTCAATTTTAGTAGTGCTTATCATCTTCAAATTGATGGGCAAACAGAAATTGTTAACAGGTCCCTTGGTAACCTGTTAAGGTGTTTGGTGGGTGATCATATGAAGGCATGGGATCAGAAGTTGTATCAAACTAAATTTGCTCATAATCATGTTGTTAATCGGAGCACTGGGTTTAGTCCATTCCAGGTGGTTTATTCTGCTCAGCCACGTGGTCCTCTTGATCTTATGACTCCCCAGGTTTCTAGGTCTATTCTGAAGAAAGTGCAGGATTTTGTTGAGGGGTTGCATGATGTTCATAAATATGTTCGTGACAACTTGTTTCGAGCTAATTCAAGGTACAAGTAAGATGCAGATCAAAAGAGTAGACATGTTGACTTTGAAGTAGGAGACTTTGTGTGGGTTGTTTTGACTAAGGATCGTTTTCCAGTTGGTGAATATAATACGTTGTCTGCTAAGAAGATTGGTCCAGTTGAAATTGTGGATAAGATGAACTCAAATGCTTATCGTTTGAAGTTGCCAAGCCATATTCGGTGTTACGATGTTTTTAATGTGAAGCACTTGTTACCTTACCATGGTGATTCTTCAGATGATGATACAGCTGGGAATTCGAGGACGAATTTTTCCTATCCAGGGGGAATGATGGAGGCCTAAATGTTGAAGAACGGGATGACTTGTTTCTGGAGGCCCGGGATCGCGTGAAGAAGATGGGTTTAGTAAAACGGACATAACTTTTGCATCCAAAGTCTGTTTTCAGCCCGTGACCTGTCAAAACATGCGTATAAAGGAGGCGGACGATGCTGTAACCACCTTTTAGCTGGTTGTGAATTTTTCAAGGCCCAAAAAGCCTTTTACTATCAGTTTTTTTACATATTTATGTTTTTTCACTTTCAGTTGGACTTTGTCTTTGGGATACGGTCCAGCCCGTTGGATTTTTAGGTTTTTTTGTTTTGAGTCATTATTTAATGAATCTGGTGTAACCCTAGCAAGACAATTATCAGTTTAATATAAGTTAAACCACTAGCCGTTGTGTTGCCGTGTTTTACCCTAATTTTCGGGCATTCTTTAGAATCAACGATTATTAGCAGAATTGTTTCTGGCATTCTTGTTGAATAAACATATCCAGTTACTTATCTTTGTTACTTTTTTTTAGTCCACATCAAATACATTGAACCTCTAATGTTGAACCCTATCTAATACATTGAGCAGTCTCTGTAAATGTAACCATTAGCTTTGTCTAAACCATTATTCAAGCGGTAGTTTAACTGTTTCAAAATACCTTAGATGATCCAAGAAGCAAAAGAAACAAAAAATAATATGACACGCGGTATGAGAATAAACACATGTTATACGCCTAGTTGTGCAAATATGCAACGATAAATTCATCTTGAGAACTGATAGATGAAAAACACGAGGGTCCAGACAGTCATAAATTCGAATAGTGAAAGGAATGTTAGATAGAAGTCAAAAGGGATTCTGGACGGAAGGGGACTTCCAATTAGCCATTTTGGGGTATGTAATAAGCGTTAAACAGGACAGCAAATGATGCAAAAGCAGCATAATGGATGGTTTATATAGTTAAATTTGATTTGTGAAGATGAATAATGTAACCCGTGCTCGTTGTATCATGTTATCTTTGCTAAAATGGTATGAAAATCTACTTAAGTTTTACCTAAAATGGTAAGTGGCTCCATTGAATCCGTTCTAATCTTTTGTGTGTGTGCAACATCTAGAAAGAGTTGGATGACATTATACCAAATCAAGATACAATTGTGGTATATTTTTTGTGCAACAGGAACTGCTTTACATTCAAGAACAAGAGTTACCGAACGAAAACATGAAGAGCTATGTGAAAAAGATTAAAGGATGATGGCGCGTGCGCGTTCCGTTCAGTTTCCGATCAAGGATTTGGAGCACAAGAGAAGCATCATTTGGTCCGTGAAGCAGCATGTCATGTACATCACATTAATTCATCTTCTGTAGTAACTGTACAAAGGTAAACTCGTGTGTTTATATATATCCATCTCAAAGGATGAAATATTCTTATATAGATACGATAGATTGGCTTTGGCCTAAGTTTACAGCTATCACTATTCATTGTAGAGATTATGATAAACTAATTATTGCAACACAGTAACACACAGCTCATGATTGAGCATAATATACGGGCTAATACTCCCCTGCAGTTGGAGCGGGAGAACACCGAATGCTCAAACTTGTATGAAACTCCTCAAACAATCCTAAAGGCAATCCTTTAGTGAAAATATCTGCATACTAATAACATGAAAGAACATGTAGAACTCGAACTTGACCAGCAGCAAACAGACCACGAACGAAATGAATATCAATCTTTATACGTTTCGTACGTTGGTGCTGAACCGGATTAGATGATAAATAGACAACACTAACGTTATCACAATACACCAGCGTACTGGAAGACAAGGATGTATGCAACTCTCGCAATAAATTCCTCAACCAACAAGTCTCGGCAACAACGTTGGCAACTTCTCGATACTCTGCCTTTGCACTGGAACGAGAAAGCATTGGTTGACGCTTAGAGGACCAAGATAGTAAGTTGTTACCAAGGAAAACACAGTAACCTGAAGTGGATCTTCGAGTTGTTACCAAGAAAAACGTAGGTCAGCTTGGGTTGGTATGGAGCATAAAGTTTACTCTCGGCTTTCTAAGTGGAAGGTCAAAACCTTATCGAGTGGAGGTAGATTGGCTCTCCTTGAATCTGTGCTAGAAGATATTAAATGTAAGTTTTTTATGGAGCGGATACTAGTGATAAAAATATTACGTGGATTGCTTGGAATAAGGCTTTAGCGTCCAGGGAAAGGGGAGGTCTAGGGGTGTCGAGTTTTCATGCTCTAAATCGAGCTCTTCTTCTAAAATGGTTTTGAGGTTTTATTTCTCAAAACGGCTCCCTTTTGTACAATGTTATCAATGCGATATATGGGTCGAATTCCAAATCTCATTCGGTATTGTATTCTTTCAATTGGTGTTCTATTCTTCACGAGGTTCAGAGTCTGAAAGGTAAAGGATTCGATTTTTTTTTCTTACTGTAAGAAGCGAGTTGGGGATGGTCTTTGTAATCGATTCTGGTCTGACTTGTGGATTTCAGAAATGCCTCTTTGCGTTAGGTTTCCTCGTCTATACGCACTTGAAACAGATAAGCATATCTTGTTTAGTCATAAGATGGGTGCTAGTTTGTTTACGGATTCTTTTCGTAGGGAAGTAGGAGACGCGGCTGAGAAACAACAATGGGCTAAGCTTAATTCATGCATTGATTCCGTGTCTCTTTCGGCGTCTAAGGGTAGATGGATTTGTGATTTGTCCGATGATGGAGAGTTTAAGGTTATGGTGATTCGTAATTGTTTGGATGATTTATTCCTTCCTTCCCATGTTGTTGCGACGAGATGGTTGAAATGTATTCCGATAAAAATTAATATCTTTGTGTGGCATGCTCGTCGTGATAGTCGGTCGATGAGGTATCAGCTCAATAGACGAGGAGTAGCTTTGGAATCGGTTTTATGTCCTCTGTGTGGTGCGGCCATGAAAGATATTCAGCATATTTGTTTTCGATGAGTTAGCCCAATCTATTCTTCATAAGGTTTGTAGATGGTGGGATTTATGTTGGTAGGAGATAGCTTCACTTTCGGACTGGGATATGTGGTTTAAATCTATTCGTCTTTTTACTCCGATTAAAAGGCTTTTGGAAGGGGTCTTTTGCGTCGCATGGTGGGGGATTTGGTCGTTCCGGAACCGGTCGGTTTTTGATGTTTCTTCTCTCCAACGTTCGGTGATTTTTGAGGATATTGTGTCATTCCCGTTTAATTGGTGTTCTAGTCGATATAATAGGGTTTTTTCTTGGACGAATTGGTTGAAATCCCCGAACTTAATTTCTTTGTAATTTATGTCTAGCGCTTGCTAGTTAATAAAGTTTCCTTAAAAAAAAGATATGTTAGAAGTGTAAAACTCTAATAGTATATATGTTATTAGTATGAATGAATTTATTTTTTTAGTCGAGAAGAGACAACTAGATTATTCATGTATATTATTTGATGATTTGATTTTGTATCTTCATTTTTTAGTCAAGAAAATCGAATAGTTCTTTTTAGTTTAATTTATTTTTCTCATAGTGATATCTATCAAAATTTATAATCGTCTCACAAATAACAATTATTTAAGTACAATTATTTAAGCTATATATAACTAATTTTATTTTATTTTAAACGAGTTTATTAGTAGACTTATAAATATATTAATTGGTACATCCGTAAGTATATAAATGAATGTCATTGGTTTACTCATGACGGATATATCATATATGTCATCCACCCGCCACCAATCACTATAAAAAATGAATGTCATGGGTCTACTCATGACGAAGATACCATACCTGTCATCCACTAGCCACCCACCAATGATTTAAACTTTTACCAACGACACATCCACAAGTAAAATATAACAAAATTATTCATCTATTTATGTATAGGATGCAAGGTTCTAAAAGGCTCGCCTTTGCGGCGCCATGGCGAGGCAAATGCGTGAGGCATGACCTCCACGTTAAGACAGAGCCCTTGACATTAGCCCTAAGCGTGGCGTAGGATAAGGCGTAAATAGGCGAGCAAAGGCGTGAGTTTTTTTTGAAAGACTTTGAAAATTTTTAAATATTTAAAATGTTTGCTTGCATTTACTAATATTTCAAATTTGGATTAAATTTACTAATATTTATATCTCTATAACTATAGATACAATATTAAAATAAAAACTTATAAATATACATTGACGCCTTAAGTCACCTTTAAACAACGTCGTGCCGTTACGTTTTACGCAAAAGCTCAAAGCTTGATGATACCGTCGCGTCACGCCTCACGCTATCTGAAGCTTTGATAAGATGTAATGAGGCATCGTTACCCTTATGCGCCTGTGAGGCATTAAAGCTCCATAAATAATCTACGTACCTCCATTTGCTCCAACTATCCTTTGTTAATTTAATGGCTCATTCACATGCGCCTGACTAATTCACCTAACTAAAATCATAAAATATTATATATAAAGTAACACTATATAAAAAGTAACTATAAAAATACGTTTAAAAAAAATAAAATTTCAAAAACAAAAAGTTAATGCAAGGAAACAAAAATCACAAAACATTATATAAAAATTAACATAATACAAAAAGTAAGTATAAAAACAAATCAGATACTCGCGGGTAAACAAAAAGGTTATTGCAATGAACAAAATCACAAAACATTAGTGAAAATACCTTTCAAGGTACATAATTAAAATAATATGTATAAAACTTCGAAACTGGAATAAGTGAATAACTATTTATATATGTTACAGGAATAGAGATGTGTCGTGTATATGTTACTTAGAGTGATTAAGATATGTTAAAAGTGTAAAACAATAGTAACATACAGTAGAAACTGTATAAAATAATACATTTGGAACCACCCAAATTTATTAATTAAAAGAGTTATTAATTAATCGATAAATTAATAATTATTAATTAATATATTAATTAATATTTTATTAATTTATGGTAGAATACTTAGTTTAAAAACATCTTTCAAGCTTCCACTTAATTATTGTATACAATGCATGTACGTATATGAAATGAACGGCCCAATTTGAAAGAAACCTTCAATCTCCCACCTTATTATGATTCTTGTATTCAATGTATCACTTTATGGACTTTAAAAATATTTTCTATATAAATACAAGATCAAAATAGGTTAACACAAACAAATCATACACACAACATGGCTTCCCATCTTAAAGGTGTGAAAAAAAACAACAATGACAACCGAGATTCGAAGAGCATTATGCAAGCACAACAAGGATAATCCAAGTCTCACTCAAACGCAATTGCAAGAATGAGTTCATAGTAACTATGGTTTGAACGTGAGTCAAGCGATAATATCGAATACAGTTAAGCGGTCTTTAGAGTATCTCTCACTTGCTCCCGAAAGAGGTGATGTTAAGCGACACAAACTGGCAAAATTTTCTGACCTAGAAAATCTCTCTATGAATGGGTTCTTCAATATCAAGAATATGTAAATATGACAGGTGAACTAATCATCGAGAAGGCAAAAAAGTTCATGAAAGATATGTATCCAGTGGATACTCCAAACTTTACTTTTTCTATTGGTTGGCTTAGAAAGTTCAAAGCAAGATATGGAATTAAAAATTTCCGGCGTTTTGGAGAGAGTGGATATGTTGAAATGGAGGGCATGGAGGACAAATTAAAATCCATAAGAGACAAAGTTGATCAGTTTGAAATGAAAGACATATTTAATATGGATGAAACAGGTTTGTTTTTTTATTATTTTATTTTATATTTTGTACTTTAGTGATGTAATTATTTACCGTACATGTTTTGATCTTAAACAGGTTTGTTTTTAGACTTCAACCGGATCATTCCCTTGCAACAATGCAACTTGAAGGGAAAAAACAAGACAAGGAAAGACTAACTGTTGCTATTTGTTGTAATAAGGACGGTTCCGAAAAACTTCCTTTATGGATTATTGGGAAATATGCTAAACCAAGGTGCTTCAAGAATGTAAACTTGAACAGTCTGAACTGTGAGTACCGTGCTAACAAACGAGCTTGGATGACTGGTGTGTTATTTGAAGAATATGTTTGCCAACTTGATAAAAAATGGTTGGAAGAAAAATTCCCTTGATTGTGGATAATTGCCCTGCTCATCCAAAAATTATTGAAGGATTACGAAATGTTGAATTATTTTTTTGCAACCAAACACAACTTCAATAATTCAACTTTGTGACGCGGGGATCATACGAGCTTTTAAGATGCATTATCGCCGTCGATTTTATAGAAGTATTTTGGAGGGTTATGAATTAGGGTTTCCAAATCCATCAAAAATAAATGTATTAGATGCAATGAATCTTGCAATTTCAGCATGGACTATGGATGTTAGTGCAAATACAATTGTGAACTGCTTTCGTCATTGTAATCTTCGATCAACAGATAACATGACTTTTGAGAACTCAGATGAAGGTGGTGAAAGCACTCAAGAACTCCAGAATTTGATCAAAGAGTTGGGTTATCGCAATGCAATAGATGTCGAAGATGTTCTGACTCACCCAGAAGAAAATGTAGTTGCACAACTGTTGACTGATGAATAAATTATTGAAAGCGTTATTGGAATTAATAAAGATGATATCGATGAAGAAGATGATGAAAGTTCTACAATGGAGCCCCCTTCGCGAAACGAAGTTATTAAAGCGGCAATCACATTAAAAAATTTCTTGTTGAGCTATGAGAAAATAACACCAGAATTTCTTACCATGCTAAGGAAAATTAGAGACGGGATTCAAGGGAAAATTGATTTCAACAAAAAACAAAAGACAATAGAGTCATTTTTCAAGAAACCTTCATAAATCATTCATGTAAAAATGTATTATCTTATAATTTTGACGAATTATTAATTTAGCACCATATCCCCGAGTCGGGACAGGCAAAAAATATTATCTTAGAGAGTTTAATATAATCAAGTATTAATTTATCGAGTTTCTACTGTATATGTATTAGCATGAATAAATTGATGTTTTTAAGAGAATGGTCTAACAAGATTATCCATGTATATATATGTGGTGATTTGATTTTTCATCTTTATTTTTTAGTCAAGAAAACTGAATAGTATATTTTAGTTCAATTTTTTTATAGTGATAACTATTAAAATTTATAACAACCTTACAAAAAAGTATAACTATTTAAAATATACTAGCAGGGTACCCGCGCAATGCGGCTGCGGGTACCCAATGACTAATTTTGTAGCGAGTAAATGTTTTCGTTTATACGTTTTTCCTTACAATAATTTATGAATGAATAATAACTTTTAAATAAAATAACTATAATGAATAGCAATGCAAGCTATTTTATACTTAAATAAAAAATAAGTCCGAATTAAAGTTATTAACACAAATAGCATGTTTAAACTATAAGGAATGTTATTAGATTTTTGACATGATATACATGTGGTTGATAAAGATTAATACAAAAGGTTGATTTCCTTATATGGATCGAGTTAAGCTACATTGAATACAGCAATGCTTACGCAAATCATAAAAAATACTGTTAGACTCAACTTAAACATTTGTGCATGAACCGGTGACAAAATACAATCTTGACAAGGTAGTGAACAATATGAATATACGCATCATCATTGATCGGTTGAACATTTACATTTGCGTATGAACATATGACAAACAATTTACACCCAGACATTGAAAACGCCGAGAATCGTATGAATAACAATGCGAAAATTATTGTGTTTATTTGTTGTTGGTGTTTATTTGCTAGTAAGGTTGATGGGGTTTTATAGTAGCATTTATGGGCTGTTACAAATAAATATTTTAATTTGCTCTTAAAATTTCGAATGGTTGTTAATGGTATTTAAATATTGAGATGGAACGTTACGAATTGACTTTTATAAAACATATACATTAGTCAAAGTATATTACTCTCATTTCTAATGGTGAATAAATGTTTAATTAGATAGGGACTAAATATGAAATTGTATATGTGAACATTTAAAATTGCTTATACAAGTTTCTTATTAATGAAATGTTGTAAGCTTAATTTTTTAAAACTTCTATTTTTAGAATGAGATAAATCCATTATAAAGTAGTATAGATAAATAATTTTATTTTATTTGAAATGAGTTGATGAATACACTCATATATAGTAGACTCATAGATATATCAAAGAGATGTCATGAGCTTACTCGATACAAATATATCATACTTATCACCCACCCGTCATCAATAATTTAAATTTTTTTCCATTACCCATGAATAATTCACCTCACCTTTCTCTTTCAAAAAATTAATAATTCACGTGCCTCTTAATTCGCTCAACTACCCTTATTAATTGACTGACTCATTCACATGCTTCAACAAGCCCTATCAATTCACCAGCTCATTCATAGTTCTTCACAAACCAAAAACTTCCTCATTTCATCTTCTAGATCTCATTTTATCCCAATAGCAGTTTTCATCAACTTCTTATATAATATAGCTGTCTGTTTCATCTTGTCTCATATCCTAAGCTTCTCATCAGGTTTAATTTCTTTTTCTTCTTCTTGTATAAATATTTTTCTTTCTTCAATTATATCATAACTAATGACTTTTCATTTGTTTTTCTATAGGTTATGTGAAAAAGATCTCACCACGTAACCTGAAGCATGCAGATTATGTACTACATAACCACAAATTTGCCATCTAGTCACACTTTATGTCGTGACAATGGTGTTGTCCATGAACTAAACTAATTTCATAATTATTATAACACAGGTTAGTCATTTGGTTTTAACAATAATCATATAAAGTTTTGAGTTATTTTTGTTGTTGCTATCCTCAGTTCTAGTTTTGAGTGTTTCGGGTTGTTTTTATGACTGATTGTGTACTTATGTTTGTGTTTCTTTGTATAGTTTTGGCGTCAAGGATATGATGCAATCCGGCGCCAAAGAGACTGGCTATGCATGCAAGAACATCAGTTGCTTAATCAACGGCTTGTGGCAACTGATGTCTCCAAAAGAAATATAATAATATGTGATGACGCCTGCGCCTTTCGTATCCGATTAGATGCATAGCACAGGAGCGGCATCCAGAACTTCGTGTAGCTTCCTGTGAGCACAAGTTGTTGTGGTGAGGAAACTGGAAGTTGATAATGCTGGACATTGTGGACAACACATCTTATTATTGTTTTAGAAGTTCAACTGTTTTGATATGAACCCGGATCTGCATTTTTTTTTGTTGGAACCTGATGTCTTTTTTATTTGTTCAAACCTGGATCTGTCCTTTAATCGGTTGGAATTTCCTTGATGTTCTTAACAATGAGATTGAAATTTGATGTAAATGTGTCATCTACTAGAGGTGAATTTTGCTGGACATTGTCTTTGGGATTTTGCTTGATGTTTTTATTGTTTTTGCTGATGCTAAATGCAAATGTATCTTCTAGGTAAATAAGGTTTTTTTTTTCCTCCTTCTGTCATTTGTATACATGAATAATTAATTACATATAAGTTTTTGGTCAAATTTGTGTTCTTGCGATGCTAATTAACTCAATAGCGCTTTTTTTCTTTACTTCGAAAATGAAAACACTTCTTTTTATATAACTAGTGTATTTCATGGACTGTTTTGTACCAGCATGTCTGATGTGCAAACTAACGAGCCTACACAAACTCAAATCGACAATCAAAATGTTAAAACGGACGATGAAGCAAGCAAATCTTGGTCGCCAACACTTGAAATTGATAATCGTCAATCCGATCAAACAGCCACCTCAAATGAAAGCAGTCATGGCAATCCTTACTACCAAGTTAATAAAAGATGCCACGACCTCTGAACCATCTTCTGATTGGATAACCAATACAATAGCCCCCGCCGGCGCCAACAATATAATGAATTTGTGACACCACTTGAGGAAGTCCAACAAACCATGAAACATGATAGTTCCACTATTCACATACCTGATTCCAGTACCAACAATAGTACTGCCACTATACCGATTGCTCAAGAAACTTCTTCTGCACCTGATTTAGATAGAGACATGTATTACACGCTGAGGTACAACTAACTAATACTACCAAACCTTCTAAATGAGATACCATTCAGATGCAAACAAGCAATCATCACCAACCTAGGTGTTGGATTAATCGTTTGTTACATGTTCACGTATGCATGGTGCATGGCTTAAGTGGTTTAAGTTTTAATGTAAATGAGTCATTTGAATTGGTATTTAGGTGACCGGGTATTATGGTAGAGTGGGTCATGTGTCCAGTTCTTTAGGAGCTTTATATACCCACGTTATATGTTTTCAGTTACTAATTTGTAGCTTGTGTAAGACTATTTAAACCCATTTGTTATGTTTAATATAGTAAGCATTTCAGTAGTTTTCTTCATCGCAGTAACTTTTGTGTGTGAGTGAGCTACTTGAAATCTACATTTGGTATCAAGAGCTTCGTTCGATTAAAGGCGGGTTTGAGAGTCGGTTTCAAGAAAAGGGTGCAGCCCTTCGCTGCGGGGCTGACGCAGCAGGAACCGAGCTTTGTCTTTAAGGTGCGTTGTGTATGTTACCTTTGATCATTTGTTCCGGGGTGAAGAGACTTACCGGCAACGTGCGTGAAAACAAACGGGAAAGATCCGTCAAAGCAGGTGGCTTTGGATTTGGTTTGTTCGGCAGGGTAAGAAGACGGTAAAGGCGGGTGTGTCTTTGTCTTCTTGGTCGGTGGATGGTCTCGTGGAACGGGTATGATCGGTAACAGGGTTGTAGCTTCGTATTTGTTCGTCTTGAGATACTAACCGGGGTTGCGGGATAAACGAACGGGAAGAGTCGGAAAAAGGCAGTTGGCTTTTGACTAGGTTCGTTTTGCAGATGATGGAAGACGGTACAGGCGGGTAGCCTTGTCTTCTTGAACGGTAGAAAAGTGTCTCGGAACAAGCTGGAGTGAAGATGTTAAGACATTGATGGAAGGAGATACCATGAAGGAGATACCATTCTTGATCGGCTTTGTGTGATTAACCAAAGACGCGGAAAGGACGAGCGGAAGGAAATCAAAGCGGAGGGCTTTGAGTTTGGCTCGTGTTGCGAATATTAGAAGACGGTAGAGGTGATGATCACCTTGTTTTCTTGATTGGTGGAAGAATCGCACGGAATAGCATTGATCGGAAAAGGTATTGTTGTCAAGAACGGAGAACCAATACGGTGTGACATTATGGCGTTGGAGTTCAAACCGAGATGACTTTGGATGTGGCCGGGGAAGAGGCCGGGGATCCGTGAGGGGTCGAGATGGTAGTGAACGTATCCAACGGGATGCCATGGGACATGTTACAAGTGTTGTGAAGGAGTTGAGCTAGCGACTTTGGACGTGACCGAGTTGGAGGTCGGGTGTCTGGGAAGGTCGAGATGGTTCGAAATAAAAGTGACTAAAGAGTGTGAACAAAACGATTAATGGGGTGATTGTTGGATTAATCGTTTGTTACATGTTCACGTATGCATGGTGCATGGCTTAAGTGGTTTAAGTTTTAATGTAAATGAGTCATTTGAATTGGTATTTAGGTGACCGGGTATTATGGTAGAGTGGGTCATGTGTCCAGTTCTTTAGGAGCTTTATATACCCACGTTATATGTTTTCAGTTACTAATTTGTAGCTTGTGTAAGACTATTTAAACCCATTTGTTATGTTTAATATAGTAAGCATTTCAGTAGTTTTCTTCATCGCAGTAACTTTTGTGTGTGAGTGAGCTACTTGAAATCTACCGCCTACCACTACACCTTCAGCGTCGCAGGTACCCAAACTAATGCAAACAAGCAATCACCAACAACTCAAGTCCAACCAATCAATACCCAAGAAACTTAGACTACTCAAGAAACTTCCACCACCATAGACTCTGATTCAAGTGCAAACAAACAATCATTACTCGTAGAGGTCCAATGGTGCGATTACAATGTTGCTACAGTCTGCAGATGCATAGGGAGAATTGGTCTAAAGCCATGAATGCCATATTAGGCCTAGAAAAGCATAGTCGGCTTTGAATTGGTACACATTGGTCCAAACAGGTTTTGTTGTGAACGGGATGTGTAGGTATGTTGGTCGAACCTGGCTAGAACGGACCCCTATTATTACTCATAAACTATTTAGTATCTAGATTAGAATAGGGTGTTTCAAATTATTGTATTTGTACCTTTGTTACACCTTCTAAATAAATTGAGATTTAAACGAGTAACTTTTATTCTGATTTTGGTTTTAAAAGGTTTAAGGTATGTTTGGTAGATCTCAGGTGGTGTTAAGCTTCAGTAACTGATTTGATGGTGACATCCAACCCGAGTTCGTTGGGTTAACTAAATTAACAAGCCTTTAACCTTTCTCATTCTCATGATAAGCTCAGTGGTCAACTTTACGACCTCACAGACCTTCAGAATCAGTTCAAATGTGTTATAAGATGACTTCACTGACAAATTCAATTCCCAACACTTCTGTTACACTTGCAAACATAGGAGATGAGATTTTACCACAAAACATGACCATGAAACATGCTGATTTTGTTAGAGTTTTGGTGGATCACAGGATCTGAGATTCGTGTCAAACACTTTCAGATCAAAGTATTTCGACGGTTCTATCGAAATCTCTAATCGGATAAAACTCAGAATTTGAACTGAAAACGTGTTTTTGTATTATGAATCAGATGATATTATGACCAAAAACTGTCATACGGTTGTAACATCAAAAGCAGCCAGAAACCGACAGTCTAAATAACGGACAGTCTAAACTCAGAATGGACCCTGCCAGGGGCTGCCGCCCCTTGGACCCTGCCCAGGGGCGCTGCCCCCGGGACCCCCGTCCTACGGGGGCTTCGCCCCCGTATGATAACCGTGATAATGTCATAAAAGTGTGCACTCCGCACAACCCCGACTTGATGAACGTTTATCACGATTACACATTGGTCAACTAAGTCAATCCATTACACTTAAATCATTATTGGTAACACAAAATCACCAACAGATTTTAGGTTCACTAAACTTGCAACCGTGAGCCAAAATGGTCTTTCAAAGTGGATCCAGAGACCTCAGCTTCTTAAGTATATGTGGCTTTTTCTTTTCTATGAATAATTTTTAAATGTTACAACTAATTTCCTAGTAACTGATGTTTGCTTTTTATGCTAATTTCCTAAAAAAAAACTGATGTTCAGTTCTTTGCTTTATATCGAATGCAGAAACATGCTTCTGCACAACGGAGTACTGAAAAAAGTGACATATAGAGCTCCAGGGTGTTGCTTTTGAAGTTAACGACTGGAAGTCATCGAATAGACTTAGATTATACCAGATGGTTCACACTTGGTCCAATGACTGTATGAGACTACTTGCATAACAAGAGGGACCCGCTGGACATATCTGTTCTTAAACAAAGAGGGACAAAAGCGGCACAAAATGCTGCAGACACTAGTTGTGTCGTTTCTATGCATCAGCCTGTCGATCACCCAATCCTAAAGAATATGGTTGCAACCATGAGGACTCGGAATGCGATTTCTCAACATTCCGTTTAGTGACAGTATGTTGGTGATACAAAAGCTTTCAATCAAAGATATATGGATATTTCAGACTGATTTATATAGTTTGAAAATGATAAAAACAATAACTCTGCACATATATAGAAGTATGTGTAAGTACGAGTTGTTAAAAAGAAATTGCAAGTGCCAACAAGTAACTGCAGTCTCTGTCAAAAAATGGCAATATAACCTTTAGCTTCGTCTAAACCATTAGTCAGGCGGTAGTTGAACTGTTTCAAATACCTTAGACGATCCAAGAAGCAAAAGAAACAAAGATTAATATGACACGTGGTCTGAGATTAAACACATGTTATACGTCTAGTTGTGTAAAGATGCAACGATAAATTTATCTTGAGGACTGATAGACGAAAACACGAGGGTCCAAACAGTCATAAATTCGAATAGTGAAAGGAATGTTAGATTGGGGGCAAAGGGGGATTCTGAACGGAACGAGACTTCCATTTAGCCATTTTGGGGTTTCTAATAAGCGTTAAACAGGACAGCGAATGATGCAAAAGCAGCGTGATGGGTGGTTTATATAGTTAACTTTGCTTTGCGAAGATGAATAATTAATGTAACCTCTGCTCGTTGTATCATTTTATCTTTGCTAAAATGGTATCAAAATCTACTTAAGTTTTTACCTAAAATTATAAGTGGCTTCGTTGAGTCCGTTCCAATCTTTTTTATGTGCAACAGAAAGAGGCGGACGCCGTTATATCAAATCAACATACATTTTGTGCTTATTGTGTATTAGTGTTTGTTTGCTGTGTTGGTTTGTAAAGTATGGGAGTGAGCAAAACCGTATTGTTTTGTACCAGAAAGCAATCTTACGTTTGGCACAACAGGAACTTCTTTACATCCAAGAACAAGACTTACGTCTGAAGGAAAAGATGGAGCACTACCACAACCTACAGGAGAAAAAGAGTAAAGGATGATGGCGCGTGCGCGTTCTGTTCAGTTTCTGATCAAAGATTTGGAACACAAGAGAAGCATCCTTTGGAGTTTGGTCAGTGAAGCACCATGTCAATTAATTCATCTTCTGTAGTAACTAGGGGTGCTTTTGGGTTTTATTATGGAAAATACAAAAGACTTCTTAATGACCACTAGAAACACGCACCTAAGCTGTAATGTTTGATTACAAATAAAGTAATATCATTGAAGAGTGAAAAATATTTTATTTTTTGACAAAATTAGACTTCATTTCTTAATAAAAGCTTTTAGAAGTGGCCCATTCTATTCTTTTAGCACAAGTACACTAGGGATGTTGATCCGTTCGGTTATCGGGTTGTTCGGTTAATTGTTTTTTGGTCAAATCAAAAATCAAACCAAACTGAAATTCAACCGAACCGAATACCTAATTTGACAAAAGGTAAACCAACTACTTGGCCTCTATTTCATACGTGGTGTATTAAACTCTTCCTCCACCCAACGAACTATTATATCGTTGAAATGAAACATCAGTGGCTCCCAATTATGTAACCTTCAAACATCTTATACGCAACATAGCATGACATAAGTTACAACCACTACTCAACAACATCACAAATGAATAAGTGCTATTAACTCCCTCAACAACTCACATGAACACACACACTCTTAATCCAACGGTCACAAAACCCTTTAAAGAAACACAAAGTCTCAGCCACCACTATATAACCACCGAACACACACAAACCCTAGATCTATACAAACCTACAAACACTAAAAAGAATAGTAAAAATGTCAAGAAGATGGAAAGAACCATTGCCATTAGTATGTTTGCACCAAGTGCTTCTACTTTACGACACACAAGCAACAAATCATTGTATCATTGTTGAAATGGGTGGTCTCGGAATTTTAGCATCATCGCTCTCAGTGTTCTACTGGGAGAATGCGAAAGCATGTACCTTCAGCATAGTAAGTCTTGTTAAAATTAAGTCTTGCTACATGTTTTAATGAGGCAATCTTCATTTTTTCTGCCATTGTTTTCTTATAAACATGATTTTGGGACTGAAATATTCTTTTGATTAACATGATATATATATAGCTGTCCACACAGAGGCAAGCAACTAGACGCAGAGTGTCTTTTGAGAATGGCGAACAACGGCAATGCATGTGGCAACAGGAGATGAAGGTTTTATATCAGATCTGCAACGGGTAATATTATTATGCCTTAACCAGTTAAACCTTTGATAAGAATTTAGTTTTGATAAAAATATTGTGTTTAATTATTAATATAGGCACCTCTAGTACCAGTTATAAGCTATTATGGGACTGGTATGGTGCTGAGAAGGCCATCCCAATTTCTGTTGGGCCGATTTCACAGCCCATCAAGATAATCCCAAAACCCAAAGATAGCAGTTATTTGACAGTTACAAAATGACGGTTATTGGCAGTTATTACAAAACTCCAACCGTTACAATGGTTGATGAAACGATACAACGTTTCATCACACCGCTTAGAAAACTATATATAGGATATTTATTTGTAAACAACAAGATGATGAATATTTGATGATTATTTGATAACATTTATATCAAAGCTTGATTCATAAACAACTTTGCATATTTCTGTATATCTTGATTGAGTTCGAAGATCCAAGACAAAGATTAAATTCAATAATTGGCATCAGAGCTTTTGGTTATAGAACCAAATCATCATATACCATTTTTCGAATCAAAAACAACCCACACAAAAACTTTTCGCAGATCTTTGCACAAAAAATTAAACACAAATCATAGATTTCATCTCAGTGTTTAACAAAGGGAAAAAATCCAACCCACCGCCTGAATCTTTGATTCGGCAATAAGGGTTTCTTCCCAGAAAACTTGCAAACATCAAAACCCACGAAAAGATTTCCTTGTCTATCAAATTAGGCACGGATTTTTTTTTTAAAACACAGATTCGAAAACAAGGCAGAAAACATACCAGGATTCGGATATCACAACTCTCAAAAAATTGGGTAAACCCCAATCAAATCCATAATTAGGACTTGATAACCCAATAAGAATCATCACGATTCGATATATCCGAACAACATACCAGATCCCCAAATTTCTTACGAAAACCTAATTTTCGCAAGACCATAATCAAGAGAATCAAACGTTTTTCAACAAAACGTTTGAATAAATCAAAGGGAGGATTATTAAATCCACCATTTGATTCATATAGATCCATCACAAAACCATTTTTTGGGTTACTGTGAAACAAGGGAAGAGAGGGGACGGAGTAAACAAGGAGAAGGAGAGAGACAGAAGGCTTATTAAACACACATAACGTGTGTTAATAAGTGACCATAGGCATAAGGACCGGGTATAAGTATACCCCAAAAAGAAGAATTGGGCCGATTTTATCTGCACCAAAGGATCGACGGGCCAAAAAGCCCAAACCAGGTTTTATTAAAACCAAAATACCATCTTATTATTATTTGTAAGTTTTTTAGAAAATTTTTTAGAAAACTTATAAACTTTTTAAAATAAAATTTTATTTAGTAAATTATACTTTAAAATCATAAGTAGATTTTATTAAATAAAAAAACTTAGATATAATTTTTAGTGTTTTCACTATTTATTATATTTTAGAATAATTTTAGGGAGTAATTAACCTTATTTTTATTCACTATTAAAGAAAATAGAAATTTCCAAGGAAAATTTTTTTTACAAAAAAATTAAGCCTATTAGAATTAAAATAGCCTATTTGGCGTTAG
Source organism: Glebionis coronaria (assembly GCA_025667525.1). NCBI lineage: Eukaryota > Viridiplantae > Streptophyta > Magnoliopsida > Asterales > Asteraceae > Glebionis > Glebionis coronaria. The sequence continues at coordinate 547,931,125 of CM046879.1, read as the reverse complement.
AGATCTCATTAGAAAAATAAATATATTTTTCTGGACACTATAAGTGTCAAAATTATTTTAATTAGGAAATTTCTCAGTCACTATCATTAAGATAATTAATAATATGACTAATGAAGATGGAGGAGGATCGAAGAAGGAGGTTAGTACCACGAGTACACCTCACTTCCAATGTCCTATGCTTAAATCCTCGAATTATCCATTATGGGCAATTCGAATGCAAATCATTCTAGAAGCGAATGGTTTATGGGAAATGGTAGATCCAACGGATACTACTCAAACTGATAACAAGAAAGACAAGACCGTAATGGTATTTCTTTATCAATCTTTACCCGAAGAACAACTGCTTCAAATATCGAAGCACAAGACCTCCAAAGAAATATGGGATGCTTTAAAATTAAGGCATATGGGGGAGGAAAGAGTCCAACAGGCGAGATTACAAACGCTCAAAACCGACTTTGAGACGTTACAAATGAAGGAAGATGAGTCAATAGACACCTTTTCTGGAAAATTGACACAATATGCGAACAAAGCCGCTAGTTTAGGACACACTTTTGAGGATTCGACACTAGTACGGAAACTCCTAAATGTTGTACCTGATAGGTTCCTTCAAATCGTCGCATCAATCGAGCAATACTCAGATTTAAATAAAATGACTCTAGAAGAAGCGATAGGCCGACTCAAGACCTACGAAGAAAGAATTAAACATAAGAAGGGTAAACAAGTGGACAATCAAGAAAAACTGATGTTCACACGACATGAGAATAGGGGAAGGAATTTTAGAGGACGTGGACGTGGAAATTACAAATCTTCACAAAATAAGAACCACGCAAAATTCAAGGATGAGAAGCAGAAAGAAGAAACTTCTCAAAATAACCAAAGAAGAAACTTCAACACAACAAGGAATAATAATAAAATTATTTGCTTTAAATGCGACAAGCCAGGGCACATAGCATCGAAGTGTCGCACACAAATTAAAGCAAATGAACACTCAAACTTAGTCGAAGAAGAAGATTTAGAGCCAACCCTCCTGATGGCAATCTTAGAACCTCAAAATAAGAGAAAACGACTTAAGGATGTTGAAGAACAAGAAGTCTCGCTACACAAAACTGATGTAGGATATAAAGAGACAAACATGGATAGTCAATGGTACCTAGATAATGGGGCAAGCAACCATATGACTGGAGTGAGGGAACACTTCAAGGATTTAGACGAGAAGGTTAGTGGAAAAGTAAGATTTGGAGACGGTTCATACATAGAAATAAAAGGAAAGAGTTCAATCATAATAGAGTGTGATGATGACGAACAAAGAATCATATCACATGTCTACTACATACCAAGCCTGAGAAGCAATCTATTGAGCCTTGGACAATTCACAGAAATTGGTTGTAAAGTAGTAATGGAAAACGATGAATTACGACTTTATGACATGGATAACAAGATCTTCTTAAAGGTCACAAGACAAAGGAGTCGACTCTACAAGGCAAACCTAAGGATAGGCACACCTATCTGCCTTTTAGCAAACTTACAAGACACATCATGGTTATGGCACGCAAGATTAGGAAATTTAAACTACAAGTCACTCACTACGATGACTCAAAAGAAATTAGTCCATGGAATACCTACCATTAAACCTACAACACAAATTTGTGATGTTTGTTTAATTGGAAAACATAGTAGAGCGCCATTCCCAAAGAAAGCCAAAGCTAGATCTACATCACCATTGGATTTAGTATATGGAGACTTATGTGGACCAATCACACCACCAACACCTTCTGGAAAGAGATACATATTCTTGCTAGTCGATGACTATTCAATATTTATGTGGGCATATTTCTTAAGTACAAAAGATCAAGCTTTTGATACTTTCAAGGAATTCAAGGAGACAATAGAAAAGGAGCTAAGAACAACATTAAAGATGTTGAGAACTGATCGTGGAGGAGAATTCACTTCAAGTGAATTCACACAATATTGCAAAGACAATGGCATAGCACGACAACTTACCGCACCTTATTCACCTCAACAAAATGGAGTAGTAGAAAGGAGAAATAGAACGATAATGTCTATGACAAGATGTATGATGAAAGCAACGAACATGCCACAAGACTTTTGGGCTGAAGCTGTTAGACACGCCATATACATCCTAAATAGTGCATCAACTAGGGCGCTGGAAGATATCACTCCATACGAGGCAATTAAACAAAGGAAGACAAATCTAGAAACCCTAAAGATTTTTGGCTGCATAGCTTACGCGAAGGTTCCATCACAACATCTAACAAACTTGGATGATAGAAGTATCAAAATGGTTTACTTAGGAACCGAATATGGATCAAAAGCATATAGACTATTTGACCTAATAAGAAGGAGAATTTGCGTTAGTAGAGACGTAAAATTCAAGGAGAATGAAACATGTGATTGGAGCGACTATTTAGACGAGCACATCAACAAAGAACCTGAATGGATCGACTTCATAATAGATAACCCTAACAAAAATGATCACCCTGATCATGAAAACGAACCAAGGGATGAAGACGAACCACATGACGAAGACGATGACTTTAACAATTTTGACGATGATGGATATACATCACCAACAAATAGCTCACCTACACATTCTCACACGACTCAAACACCATCAACAAGATCATCTCGAGTAAATTCCCAAGTTGCACCAAATAACTTGACACACTCATTCAATCAAAGAAATAGCGAATCAAGAGCATCTACAAGCTCTCACTCACGATTTGATCATACACCTCTAAGGGGCTATAGATCATTGAATGATGTTTACGAAGATACTGAGGAATTACTACTAGCGGAAGATGAACCCAAGAATTACAAGGAAGCTTCAAACGATCAAAAATGGATAGAAGCAATGAAGGATGAGTTAGATTCTATAAATAGAAATAACACATGGGAACTCACAACCTTACCTTATGGACATAAAGCAATTGGCTTAAAATGGGTGTTTAAGACGAAGAGAGACGCAAATGGGAAAATAATCAAGCACAAGGCTAGATTAGTAGCAAAAGGCTACATACAAGAGCATGGCATAGATTTTGAAGAAGTTTTTGCTCCTGTAGCAAGAATGGAAACCATTAGATTACTACTTGCCATAGCTGCAAATAGAAAATGGGAAGTGCATCACCTCGACGTAAAATCTGCATTTCTACATGGAGATTTAAAAGAAGAAGTATACGTTGCACAACCTGAAGGATTTATAAAGAAAGATGGAAAAGTCTACAAATTAAGGAAAGCACTTTATGGATTAAGACAAGCACCACGTGCATGGAACATAAAGCTAGACAACACCTTGAAGTCTTCAGATTTCAAGAAGTGTGCATTGGAACAAGCCATCTACACGAAGGCCACAAGAGACTCAATCCTATTGATAGGAGTCTATGTGGATGATTTAATCATTACTGGCACACCTAAGAAGGAAATTGACTACTTCAAAGCTCAAATGGAAGAAAAATTTGAAATGAGCGACTTAGGATTATTAGCATATTATCTTGGCATAGAAGTCACACAATCAAAAGGTGAAATATCTATCAAGCAATCTGCCTATGCAAACAAGATACTAAATGAAGCTGGAATGATTGACTGCAATGAAACATGGACACCAATGGACCCTGGAACAAAGCTAACAAAGAAGACTGAAGACACATTGGTAGACTCAACTGAATATCGAAGCATAATTGGATGCTTAAGATATTTACTACATACAAGACCCGACTTAAGTTATTCTGTTGGATTACTTAGTCGATTCATGCAAGAACCAAAAGAGCAACACATGAAGGCAATAAAGAAGGTACTACGTTATGTAAAAGGAACAAAAGATCATGGAATCACCTACAAACATAATGGAGGAAACCAAATACACGGATATAGCGATAGTAGCTATGGAGTTAACACTCTAGAAGGCAAAGGAACTACTGGCATTATATTTTACTATGGAGAATCACCTATTAGCTGGAGTTCACACAAACAAGCCACTGTAGCACTATCATCATGTGAAGCAGAATTCATAGCCGCAACTGCAGCAGCAACTCAAGCATTATGGTTAAAAAGACTACTTAGCAAGCTCACTCATACAAGAGAAGAAAAGATTACCATAATGGTGGACAACAAATCAGCAATACAACTAATGAAAAACCCAGTTTTTCATGGAAGAAGCAAGCACATCGACACTAGATATCACTTCATTCGAGAATGCGTTGAAAGAAACGACATACAAGTGGAATTTATAAGTGGCGAATATCAAAAGGCTGACATACTCACAAAGGCACTACCAAAGATACGATTTCTTACGATGAGGCAACTTATTGGACTACGAAATCTACAACAACACTAAAGACGCATTTTGTGATTATGGGGGAGATGTTGGGCCGTTTCACAGCCCATCAAGATAATCCCAAAACCCAAAGATAGCAGTTATTTGACAGTTACAAAATGACGGTTATTGGCAGTTATTACAAAACTCCAACCGTTACAATGGTTGATGAAACGATACAACGTTTCATCACACCGCTTAGAAAACTATATATAGGATATTTATTTGTGAACAACAAGATGATGAATATTTGATGATTATTTGATAACATTTATATCAAAGCTTGATTCATAAACAACTTTGCATATTTCTGTATATCTTGATTGAGTTCGAAGATCCAAGACAAAGATTAAATTCAATAATTTCAAAAGGATGCAGCAGGAATGTGACGGGTAGTGCTTGAGGCCGTAAGTAGGTAATAATTTCTTCTACATTATTACCCAAATTCAACACTTTTAAATGTTCTATGCAGTTACTGTCTCTTTTAAGTTCTGTAGCTGGAAATATATTACTTATTGTAGGTGACACATGGCCTGTAGAGGGAACTTCTTCCTCGAGGATGTCTGGAAATTGGGTAAACTGATAAGAAGGTAAACTGGATGCTTGTTCAAGTTGCTGAGGAAACTCGAAGTTGATAATGCTGGACAAGTGATTCTCTTATTGATTTAAAAGTTCAACATATGAACCCGGATCTGTCTTTTTTTATTTTTTTATTTGGAATTTACTTGATGTTCTTAACAATGAGATTGAAATTTGATGTAAATTTCTCATCTAATAGAGGTGAATTTTGCTAGATATTGCCTGTGGGCTTTCGCTTGATGTTTTTGTTCTTGTTGCTGATGCTAAATGCAAATGTGTCTTCTATCTACATGAATAATTACATCTAAGTTTTTGGTCAAATTTTGGTTGTTGAACTCACTAAAAATAGACCACTAGGAGTAGTTCACGGCACTGCTGGAAGTAGAATGAGACGACCATCGGTTTGCTAAAAAATTTCTGAGCACACACAAATGGGTCTGGTTTACAAATCTCCCACACAAATGGGACTTGTTTACAAATGTATGACCTAGTACAAACCTAGTATCGATATAACGAAACATATGAATACTAAAATTAATCAAAAGACAATCCTAACACTCCACTTAATTCAATAGCGCTTTTTTTTCTTTAATTTGAAAATGAAAACACTTCTTTTATATAACTAGTGTATTTCAGGGATTGTTTTGTAACATCATGTCTGATGTGCAAACTAATGAGCTTACACAAACTAAAATCGAAAGTTAAAATGTGAAAATGGACGATGAAGCAAGCAAATCTTCATCGCCAACACTTCAATCTAATTATCGTCAATCCGATCAAACAACAGCTTCAATGGAAATCACTCATGACAATCATACTATTGAATCTAAAACCACAACTACCAAGTTGATAAAAGATGCCACAACCTCTGAACCATCTTCTGATTGGATTAACCAATACAATAGCCCCCTAACAATATAATGAAGTTGCAACACCACTTGAGGAAGTCCAACAAAACATGAAACATGATACTTCCACTACTCAGATACCTGATTCAAATATCAACAATAATGCCTGATTTGGAAACTTCCGCGACTCAGAGATGTAATTTAGATGCAGACAAGCAGGCATTACACGCTTAGGCACAACCAACTAATACTACCAAACCTTCTGCCTCTGAGATACCATTCAGATGCAAACAAGCAATCATCACCAAATAAGCAATCATGAACACCACAATTAGGCACCGCCAGTCAATACCACTACACCTTCAACGTCGCACGTACCTGAGACTAATCAAATAAGCAATCACCAACACCTGAAGTCCAATCAATGAATACCCAAGAAACTTCAACTACTCAAGAAACTTCCACCAAAAAAGCGCATGATTAAAGTGCAAACAAACAATCATTACACGCAGAGGTCCATTGGTGCAGATAAAATGTTGTTCGTGTTTCTGTTGGATTAGGATGTAATTCATATAGAACGGGACTACAGTCTACAGATGCATAGGGAGAATTGGTCAAAAGCCATGAATGTCATATTAGGCCTAGAAAAGGGACCCGGTGAACATATCTAATTTCCTAAAAAAACTGATGTTCATTTCTTTGCTTTATATCAAATGCAGAACATGCTTCTGCACACTTGGTCCAGTGAGTAGAAGACTACTTGCATAATAAGAGGGACCCGGTGTACATATCTGATCTTAAATAAAGAGGGACCCCAGATGCACGAGATGCTGCAGAGACTACTTGTGTCGTTTCTATGCATGAGCCTGTCGATCGCCCAATCTTAAAGGACGTGGTTCTCAACATTCCGTTTAGTGACAGTATGTTGGTGATACAAAAGCTTTTCAATCAAGGTTATGCGGATATTTCAGATTGATCGATTTATATAGTTTGAAAATGATAAAACCAATGAGTCTGCACATAAATAAAAGTATGTGTAAGTACGAGTTTAGTGCCAACAAGTAAGTGCAGTCTCTGTCAAAAAATTGGCAATATAACCATTAGCTTCGTCTAAGCCATTTTAGGGAAAAGGGGAATTCTGCAACGATAAATTCATCTTGAGAACTAGATGAAAAAAACGAGGGCCCAAACAGTCATAAGTTCGAATAGTGAACGGAATGTTAGATAGAGGGCAAAGGGGAATTCTGAACAGAAGGGGACTTCCAATCAGCCATTTTGGGGTTTCTAATAAGCGTTAACAGGACAGGCAAGGGATACAAAGGGATTGATGTACGTACAAAAGGAGGCATGTAAAAGTCCGAGTAACTAATGCTTGCTTTTGTATGCTTATTTCCTAAAAGCTGCTGTTTGTTTTATGCTTTATATCTAATGCAGAACATGCTGCACAACGGAGTACTGAAAAAGGTGACATAATAATAGAGCTCCGGGGTGTCACTTTTATAGTTAATGACAGGAAGGAATCCACTAGAATCGACTATACTAAATGGTTCACACTTGGTCCAATGGGTACGAGATCACTTGGATAACAAGAGGAAGCCGGTGGACATCTCTGATCTTAAGCAAAGAGGGATCCCGGATGCAAAAAATGTTGTAGAGTGCAGACACTAGCTGTACCATTTCTAAGCATCAGCCCACATCCTGTCGATCGGCAAATCATATAGGATCTGGTTGCAACCCAATATCTCAACAGTCCGTTTAGTGACAGCTGTAAGTTGGTGACACGTACATCTCTATCTAGAAGTTAGGGTGTGCTGGTATGCAGTTTTGGATCTATGATGATTAGAAGTTAATTCAAAGAATCTTGTTTCAATCCCCCTCTAGTTATTTGTCTTAAGTCTTATCCGAGTACTAGTTCACATTGAATTATGGCCCACATACAAAGATATGCTTACAAGTGTTGCAATATTTTCAAAGTTAAACATCTCTGATTGACCGTAAAGTGATTAGATGAATATAATAAAAAGCAGCTTGTCATGACATAACAAGTTCATACCTGATACTAAAGCTTTCAATTAAGGTTCAAGGATATGTGGCCATTTCAAATATATCGATTGATATAGTTTGAAAATGACGAAATCAGGGAGAGTCTGCACATGAATAGAAGTATGCGTATGTAAGTGCGAGAAACAAAGAGCAGACTCTGTCAAAAACGGCAATACAACCTTTAGCTTTGTCTAAACCATTAAAGGCACAAGAAACAAAGATTAATATGACACGAGGCCATGGATTGGAACGCTATTGAGAATAATCAAACGTTGTACGCCTAGTTGAGCAGAGATGCAATGAGAACCAAGCTATGGATTAGCAGTGGGAGTGGAAAAAAGAATAACTAGAAGATGAAAAGCATACATGTGTTGAACACGTTGATGAAACAAAGTAGCAGACTGTGTTTTGCCTTTTATGTAAAACTTGTTCCACAGGTCTTGATGGGCGTTTTCCAGGATCGTTCGTCATGATCAAACAACATCACGAACATCATCATCATATACAAAATAAAAGAACAAGAACAAAGAAGACGGGGTATGAACCCTAAAAACTGATATTGATATTGAATTGAATAAGGGTTGCGTTTACCAATAGAATCCTATCTATTTATACATACTGAATTGTGAATCGGTGTGAAGAACCGATTAGATACAAGCGACACAACCTTTCTGTAAAAGTAAAAACTACAACTAACCCTATAACCGTTATTTAACAGTTGCGTAGTCCAGGGTTTAGTTGGCCCGAAGCCCAATCCAGCAAGTGTACAGGCTTCATGTTTCTGGGCCTGCTCTTTATCATTCTTCCTGTCTTTTCCTGTGTCGACTTGCATTCCTAACACAACAAGAATAACGTTTTGCGATTCATATGATGAAGATTAATTGGATTAATTCCAACATTCCCCCTTAATCTAATTAATCTTCGTGTCTTCAAATCTTCTTGTTCCTGATGCTTCAGAAATTTTTAATCTTCATGGCTTCTGGTTGTTGAAGAAGTTCTTCATGCTTTGCTTTAATTTCTTCATGTTGTGTTCTCCAATCTCGATATCTTCTTCCGTATGCTTGAATCTTTGATTCTTGCTTCTTCTAATCTTGAAATCTGCCAATTCCTTTTTCTTCTCTTCTTCTTTGTTATCATAAACCAAATAACTATTTCTTCTTCTTATCATAAACCAAATAAGAAATCTTGAAAAATCTTAAAAACTTGTTTTTATCATAAACCAAATAAAAACTTAAAAATCTTAAAAACTTGTTTTTATCATAAACCAAATAAAAACTTAAAAATCTTAAAAAATTGTTTTTATCATAAACCAAATAAAAACTTAAAACTTATATGATTTTCTTATCATAATCAAATAAGAAAAAAAACTGAAAAACCGTAATTTCTTATCGTAAACCAAATAAGAAAAATCTTTAAAAATCTTGTTGCTTATCATAAACCAAATAAGACAACTTGAAAAAACCTTTCTTCTGTTCCTCCTTTTCTTCTGTCTTTTTTCTTCTTTCTTTCCCTTCTGCCTCTTTTCTTTTTTTATTCTTCTTCTTCTTTTTGAATCTGAATGTGTATCCGTTGCCTTTGTTTCCAAGGTAGGATTTCCTGATGATGACTCCATGATTTTGGAGTTGCTTGATCCCTTCGCTCTGATACCAATGTTCCACAGGTCTTGATGGGCGTTTTCAGGATCGTTCGTCATGATCAAACAACATCACAAACATCATCATCATATACAAAATAAAAGAACAAGAACAAAGAAGACGGGGTATGAACCCTAAAAACTGATATTGATATTGAATTGAATAAGGGTTGCGTTTACCAATAGAATCCTATCTATTTATACATACTGAATTGTGAATCGATGTGAAGGACCGATTAGATACAAGCGACACAACCTTTCTGTAAAAGTAAAAACTATAACTAACCTTATAACTGTTATTTAACAGTTGCGTAATCCAGGGTTTGTTGGCCCGAAGCCCAATCCAGCAAGTGCACAGGATTCATGTTTCTGGGCCTGCTCTTTATCATTCTTCCTGTCTTTTCCTGTGTCGACTTGCATTCCTAACACAACAAGAATAACGTTTTGCGATTCATATGATGAAGATTAATTGGATTAATTCCAAAAAAAACTAATAGCGATTGTTTGAGCATTACGGATCAGCCATAATTTACGATTCATTATTTAGAGGTAAAATGGGGGTAAACAAGAGAAAAAAGTTCAAAGTTGAGTCTTGTGTGGTTATAATACGCCTTGAATGTGTGTGTCTGCGATAAATGAGAACTCCTTGTTTAGAGGTAAAAATAGGGGAGTAAAATGGCAGAAATGTGGAGGAATTTGGCCCGCTTATATCGATGATTTCCTTCACCGAATATTTTCTTGGGTGTGTTTTGATAACCGATCAAACGATAACCAATCGAGAAGAAAGTGCACAAACTTATCAAATGATTATGCTCACTCCAAAATGGTATATGATAAGCATTTAGTGATGATAACAAAAAAAAATGTTTTAGTAAAGCCCATGCTGACACGGAGAAAATAAGTACTTAAGTAGAAGAGGCTGCTTCACGGACCAAAGGGTGCTTCTGTTGTGTTCCAACTCTTTGATCCGAAACTGAACAGAACGCGCACGCGCCATCATCCTTTACTCTTTTTCTCCTGTACGTTGTGGTAGCGCTCCATGTGATAGGGACGTTTAAGAAAGATGAGGTTATAATACCCGGTGTGTATCTGCACGAGAGAAATAGACTGACCAACTAAGTAATATTACCAAACCTTCTACCTCTGAGATACCATTCTCAGATGCAAACAAGCATGCAATCATCACAAACCAAGGCACCGCCAGTCGATACCACCACACCTTCATTGTCCCCGCCGAGACTAATGCAAACAAGCAATCACCAACAACTGAAGTCCTACCAATACCAAGAAACTTCGACTACTCAAGAAACTTCCACCACCAAGCGCCTTATTCAAGTGCAAACACACAATCATTACACGTAGAGTTCCATTGGTGCATATACAATGTTGGCGGTGTTTCTCTTGGACAATTCGCATAAACCGGGACTACAGTCTACAGATGCATAGGGAGAATTGGTCCAACGCCATGAATGTCATATTAGGCCCAGAAAAGCATAGTCGACTTTGAATCGGTTAACATTGGTCCAAACATGTTTTGTTGTGAACGGGATGTGTAGTCGAACCATGCTAGAACAGACCCGTATTATTACTCATAAATTGAGAGCAGTTCGTGACATTTGCATTTTAAGTTTCTTGGTGGCTGGATAAATGTTTACTTAAGAGTTAAAAATGCCAAGACCATAACATGAACCAACAGAAGGGTAATGCTAACGTTACAATGACATAAAAAGCATCTCTACGTTTTTTAAGTAGCAGAATGTAATATTGGAAGAAAGCATAAATTTATGCGATTGAACGATTGTGATATGTCTAATTAACTACTCGATTCTGATTGCCAAGCCTTGTTAAGGACACCTACTTCAACCTAAACCTAAATCGATCAACTACTTGCCCACTATTTCATACCGAGCGTATTAATCTCAACGAACTACTATATCGTTGCATCAGTGGCTCCTTAATTATTATGTAAACCCTCAAACCTCCCATACACAACTAGCAAATGACATAAGTTACAACCACTACTCAACAACATCACAAATGAAATAAATAACTACTATATAGTTTTAACTCGCCTAAAAAAATCAGATGCTAAATACAAATGTGTCTTCTATCTACATGAATAATTACATCTAAGTTTTTGGTTGTTAAGTCACTAAAAATAGACCACTAGGAGTAGTTCACGGCACCGTTGGCCGGAAGTAGAATGAGGCGACCATCGGTTTGCTAAAATTTTTCTGAGCACACAAATGGGTCTGGTTTACAAATCTCCCACACAAATGGGACTTGTTTACAAATGTATGACCTAGTACAACCCTAGTATCGCTATAACGAAACATATGAAAACTAAAATTAATCAAAAGACAATCCTTACACTCCACTTAATTCAATAGCGTTTTTTTTCTTTAATTTGAAAATGAAAACACTTCTTTTATATAACTAGTGTATTTCAGGGATTGTTTTGTAGCATCATGTCTGATGTGCAAACTAATGAGCTTACACAAACTCAAATCGAAAGTTAAAATGTGAAAATGGACGATGAAGCAAGCAAATCTTCATCGCCAACACTTCAATCTAATTATCGTCAATCCGATCAAACAACAGCTTCAATGGAAATCACTCATGACAATCATACTATTGAATCTAAAACCACAACTACCAAGTTGATAAAAGATGCCACAACCTCTGAACCATCTTCTGATTGGATTAACCAATACAATAGCCCCCACCAACAATATAATGAAGTTGCAACACCACTTGAGGAAGTCCAACAAAACATGAAACATGATACTTCCACTACTCAGATACTTGATTCAAATAATAACAATAGTGCCTGATTTGGAAACTTCCGCGACTCAGAGATGTAATTTAGATGCAGACAAGCAGGCATTACACGCTTAGGCACAACCAACTAATACTACCAAACCTTCTGCCTCTGAGATACCATTCAGATGCAAACAAGCAATCATCACCAAATAAGCAATCATGAACACCACAATTAGGCACCGCCAGTCAATACCACTACACCTTCAGCGTCGCACGTACCTGAGACTAATCAAATAAGCAATCACCAACACCTAAAGTCCAATCAATGAATACCCAAGAAACTTCAACTACTCAATAAACTTCCACCAAAAAATCGCATGATTAAAGTGCCAACAAACAATCATTACACGCAGAGGTCCATTGGTGCAGATAAAATGTTGTTCGTGTTTCTGTTGGATTATGATGTAATTCATATAGAACAGGACTACAGTCTACAGATGCATAGGGAGAATTGGTCAAAAGCCATGAATGTCATATTAGGCCTAGAAAAGGGACCCGGTGAACATATCTAATTTCCTAAAAAAAACTGATGTTCATTTCTTTGCTTTATATCGAATGCAGAACATGCTTCTACACACTTGGTCCAGTGAGTAGAAGACTACTTGCATAACAAGAGGGACCCGGTGTACATATCTGATCTTAAATAAAGAGGGACCCTAGATGCACGAGATGCTGCAGAGACTAGTTGTGTCGTTTCTATGCATGAGCCTGTCGATCGCCCAATCTTAAAGGACGTGGTTCTCAACATTCCATTTAGTGACAGTATGTTGGTGATACAAAAGCTTTTCAATCAAGGTTATGCGGATATTTCAGATTGATCGATTTATATAGTTTGAAAATGATAAAACCAATGAGTCTGCACATAAATAAAAGTATGTGTAAGTACGAGTTTAGTGCCAACAAGTAAGTGCAGTCTCTGTCAAAAAATTGGCAATATAACCATTAGCTTCGTCTAAGCCATTTTAGGGAAAAGGGGAATTCTGCAACGATAAATTCATCTTGAGAACTAGATGAAAAAAACGAGGGCCCAAACAATCATAAATTCGAATAGTGAACGGAATGTTAGATAGAGGGCAAAGGGGAATTCTGAACAGAAGGGGACTTCCAATCAGTCATTTGGGGTTTCTAATAAGCGTTAACAGGACAAACAGGCAAGGGATACAAAGGGATTGATGTACGTACAAAAGGAGGCATGTAAAAGTCCGAGTAACTGATGCTTGCTTTTGTATGCTTATTTCCTAAAAGTTGATGTTTGTTTTATGCTTTATATCTAATGCAGAACATGCTGCACAACGGAGTACTAAAAAAGGTGACATAATAATAGAGCTCCGGGGTGTCACTTTTAAAGTTAATGACAGGAAGGAATCCACTAGAATCGACTATACTAAATGGTTCACACTTGGTCCAATGGGTACGAGATCACTTGGATAACAAGAGGAAGCCGGTGGACATCTCTGATCTTAAGCAAAGAGGGATCCCGGATGCAAAAAATGCTGCAGAGTGCAGACACTAGCTGTACCATTTCTAAGCATCAGCCCACATCCTGTCGATCGGCAAATCATATTGGATCTGGTTGCAACCACCAGGACTCGGTATGCAATATCTCAACATTCCGTTTAGTGACAGCAGTAAGTTGGTGACAGGTACATCTCTATCTAGAAGTTAGGCTGTGCTGGTATGCAGTTTTGGATCTTTGATGATTAGAAGTTAATTTAAAGAATCTTGTTTCAATCCCCCTCTATTTATATGTCTTAAGTCTTGTCCGAGTACTAGTTCACATTGCATTATGGCCCACATACAAAGATATGCTTACAAGTGTTGCAATATTTTCAAAGTTAAGATGTATGTTAAGCATCTCTGATAACAAGTTCATACCTGATACTAAAGCTTTCAATCAAGGTTCAAGGATATGTGGGCATTTCAAATTGATAAATTGATATAGTTTGAAAATGACGAAATCAGGGAGAGTATGCACATGAATAGAAGTATGCGTATGTAAGTGCGAGAAACAAAGAGCAGACTCTGTCAAAAACGGCAATATAACCTTTAGCTTTGTCTAAACCATTAAAGGCACAAGAAACAAAGATTAATATGACACGAGGCCATGGATTGGAACGCTATTGAGAATAATCAAACGTTGTACGCCTAGTTGAGCAGAGATGGAATGAGAACCAAGCTATGGATTAGCAGTGGGAGTGGAAAAAAAAAACTAGAAGATGAAAAGGATATATGTGTTGAACACGTTGATGAAACAAAGTAGCAGACTGTGATTTGCCTTTTATGTAAAACTAATAGCGATTGTTTGAGCAATACGGATCAGCCATAATTTACGATTCATTATTTAGAGGTAAAATGGGGGTAAACAAGAGAAAAAAGTTCAAAGTTGAGTCTTGTGTGGTTATAATACGCCTTGAATGTGTGAGTCTGCGATAAATGAGAACTCCTTGTTTAGAGGTAAAAATAGGGGAGTAAAATGGTAGAAATGTGGAGGAATTTGGCCCGCTTATATCGATGATTTTGTTCACCGAATATTTTCTTGGGTGTGTTTTGATAACCGATCAAACGATAACCAATCGAGAAGAAAGTGCACAAACTTATCAAATGATTATGCTCACTCCAAGATGGTATATTATAAGCATTTAGTGATGATAACAAAAAAAAATGTTTTAGTAAAGCCCATGCTGACACGGAGAAAATAAGTACTTAAGTAGAAGAGGCTGCTTCACGGACCAAAGGGTGCTTCTGTTGTGTTCCAAATCTTTGGTCCGAAACTGAACAGAACGCGCACGCGCCATCATCCTTTACTTCTTTTTCTCCTGTACGTTGTGGTAGCGCTCCATGTGATAGGGACGTTTAAGAATGATGAGGTTATAATACCCGGTGTGTATCTGCACGAGAGAAATAGACTGACCAACTAAGTAATATTACCAAACCTTCTACCTCTGAGATACCATTCTCAGATGCAAACAAGCATGCAATCATCACCAACCAAGGTATTAGGCCCGACCCAATGTACTAAAGGACACGACCCATGGGCCTAGATAATCTTACCCGCTGTAATGTTAGGACATGTTTAGCAGTTATAGAACGGTTACAGACGGTTACAAACGAAACAAACACAACGATTACTTTTATTGAAACGTTGTGACCATTAGTCGACACACCCGTTCGACAAGTATATATAGACTAGGATTCTGTAAATGTAAAGATGATGATACATTGTTATTTATACGATTAATACAAAAGTTAGTTTCGGTATATTGATTTGATTCGATCTGTGCTTGTTTAACCAACAATTGGTATCAGAGCTTTGTTTAATCAAAATCAAAGCATCTACATCATATACCATTTTTTTTTCTGTCAAGGTTTCGACCCGTTTTTTTTCTTCCCAGATTACGCAAAAACACCAAAACACAAATTCATCCGAATCATTTTAATTCTCCCGTGTTTTGATTGAGAGTTCCTACTCTCGTTACCAGGATATATTAATATCGGCAACGAAAGGGTTTTTACCCCAAAAATCATTTTTTTGCAAGATTTTTTCTTCCGTTTCATATTTTTGAAAAAAAAAGGGAACAAAAAATCAACCCAAGAAAAAGAAACCCAAATTCAGGTTTAGACAAACCCAGAAATCGAAACACCAAAAAAAAAAGTCAACGACAGAAAAAATTAAGATCATCAAAAGGGAACAAACACACCTGTTTGTAGATTCCACAGAATCATCCCTAGCCTGAAAATCATCACGTGATTTTCCAGATATCCAAAAGCCCCAAATCATTCGAGGCTATAAATCCCCAGATCACATCGAAACCAACGAAGGATTCGCACAGGAGGATTAAGGTTGCTATGAAAAGAAATCGTAGAACAGAAGATCGGATATAGGCAACATCGATTGGTGACCAGAACCACCATAGAAACCTTCGATATTATCAAGGAAGAAGAAAGGAACGACCACAAAAGAAAACAAACCGTTGTGTGTTATCTGAACACAAACGAAAGAAAAAAGGGGTCGGTTATAGAAGGTTAGCAAGGACCAGGGTTAAAAGGGAAGCCCAACAAACACAGTTTTGGGCCTTATACTGTCCACGGGCCAAAACAAAAGCCCAGTCAGGTTTATTTTTTACCTCTTACCCATTTTTCCATTTGTCTAGTTCAAAATTTTTGTGTCTAGTAAATTATTTTTTTACAAAAATTATTTTTAGATATAAAAGTTAGGTATTATTATTTTTATGAAAACAAATTTTTTTTTAAACTATAAGTATTTTAAAAAATATTTGTTTGTTATAAAATTTTGATACGACATATAATAACCTAGCGAATACGCTGCTTATTATATATAATAATTTTTAAGGAGTAATTAACCATAGGTTATTCTGTTAGTTTTAGAAAATCTCTAGGAATAGTTATTTACGTATAATAATATTCCGCCTTTTGATATAGCCTATAAGTCATATTATTTTGAGTACTCACCGAAAAAAGAAATTTTTAAACACAATAAGTGTTGAAATTTTATTTAGAGATATTATTTTGATATCCCTCGCGATATGACAAATGATGGCGGAGATGCTTCCAAGAAGGAAGCCAGTACCAACGGTACACCAAATTTCCAATGTCCTATGCTAAAATCGTCGAATTACTCACTTTGGGCAATTCGAATGCAAATCATTCTCGAAGCCAACGGCTTGTGGGAAATGATAGAACCGTCGGCTACAACCCAACCCGACAACAGGAATGATAAGACTGCAATCGCATTTCTTTATCAATCCTTACCCGAAGATCAATTGCTTCAAATAACAAAGCACAAAACTGCGAAGACAATTTGGGATGCTTTGAAAACCAAACATATGGGCGAAGACAGAGTTCAACAAGCGAGACTACAAACACTCAAATTTGAATTTGAGTTATTACAAATGAAGGAAGACGAATCTATAGACACCTTTACCATCAAATTGACAACCTTGTCAAACAAGCCGCTAGTTTATGACACACATTTGAGGATTCAACACTAGTTCGAAAATTACTCAATGATATACCTGAAAAATTCCTTCAAATCGTCGCATCCATCGAACAATACTCTGACTTGGACAAAATGACCCTAGAAGAAGCAATAGGTAGGCTCAAAACCTACGAAGAAAGAATTCGGCAGAAGAAGGGTAAACAAGTGGACAATCAAGACAAACTGATGTTCACACGACATGATAATCGTAGAAAGAATTTTAGAGGAGTGGACGTGGAAGACCAAATTTCTCACGTGACAATAACCACGAGAAACCTCGAGACGAAAAGAAGAATGGAGAAACCTCACACAAGAACTTCAACAACTACAACAACTTCAAAAAACCAAGTCGTGATTTAAGCAAAATAGAATGCTATAATTGTGGCAAATTAGGACATATGTCAAGAGAATGCCGACAAAAACCAAAGGGTCACGAACAATCCAACTTGGTTGAAGAAGACTTTACCAACTCTACTTATGGCAATATTGGATGGACAAGTTCAAAGAAACGAAGTAATGGAAGTTGAAGAACAAAAGGTCTCGCTACACGAAGAAGATGTAGGATATAAAGAGACAAGTAAAGATAGCCTATGGTACTTGGACAACGGTGCAAGTAATCATATGACTGGAGTAAAAGAACATTTCAAGGAATTAGACGAAAAGGTTAGTGGAAAAGTAAAATTTGGAGACGGTTCATACATTGAGATCAAAGGAAAAGGTTCAATCATATTGGAATGTGATGACGAAAAGCAACGAATCATATCACATGTTTATTACATCCCAAGCCTACAAAGCAACCTATTGAGCCTTGGACAATTCACAGAAATCGGTTGTAAAGTTGTTATGGAAGACGATGAACTACGACTTTATGACATGGATAATAGAATCTTTATGAAGGTCACAAGACAACAAAACCGACTCTACAAAGCTAGTCTCAAAATAGGCACACCTGTCTGCCTACTAGCAAACCTAAACGACACTACCTGGTTATAGCATGCAAGATTGGGACATCTCAACTTTGAGTCATTTAAAACAATGACTCAAAAGGATTTAGTCCATCAAATACCTACAATTAAGCATACAAAGCAAGTATGTGATGTATGTTTAATGGGAAAGCAAAGTAGAATGCCATTTCCTAAGAAGGCGAAATCTAGATCAACCTCACCACTGGATTTAGTATATGGAGACTTATGTGGACCAATCACTCCTCCAACACCTTCTGGAAAGAAATACATATTCCTATTAGTAGACGATTACTCAAGATACATGTGGGTATATTTCTTAAGTACAAAAGATCAAGCTTTTGATACTTTCAAGGAATATAAGAACAGAATAGAAAAGGAGTTAAGGACGACATTGAAGATGTTTAGAACGGATCGTGGAGGTGAATTCACATCAAACGAATTCACATATTACTGCAAAGAAAATGGCATAGCACGACAACTCACCGCTCCTTACTCACCACAACAAAATGGAGTAGTAGAAAGACGTAATAGGACAATTATGTCTACTACAAGATGTATGATGAAAGCAACAAAGGTACCTCAGAATTTTTGGGTTGAAGCTGTTAGACACGCCATATACATCTTAAACAGTGTTCCTACAAAGGCACTTGAAGACATCACTCCATACGAAGCAATCAAGAAAAGGAAACCAAACCTAGAAAACTTAAAAGTTTTTGGATGCATAGCATATGCAAAAGTACCATCTCAACACCTAACGAAGTTGGATGATAGAAGCTCAAAATTGGTTTACCTAGGAAACGAATATGGATCAAAAGCCTTCAGATTATTTGATCCAATAACACGAAGAATATGTGTTAGTAGAGATGTAAAGTTTAAAGAAGATGAGACATGGGATTGGAGCGAATACTTAGAAGATTATAACAATGACGACCCAGAATAGACAGAATTTCAACTTGGAAACCTTGATCAACATAATCAAGAAGATCAACCAAATAACGACAACGATTTTCCATTCAACAACGACAACGGATACAATTCGCCACCACCAGACTCACCCAATCACTCTCTAACACCTAACACACGATCTACAAGGTCATCTCAAGTAAATTCTCAAGTCACACCCAACAATTCATCTCAGTCATTCTATCAAAGTGATGTTGAATCTTCTACAACATCAATCACACATCCAAACTTTGATCATACACCAATAAGAGGTTTTAGAACCTTTGATGACTTATACGAACATACTGAGGAATTACACTTAGCTGAAGATGAACCCAAGAACTACAAAGAAGCATCAAACGACCAAAAATGGATAGAGGCAATGAAAGCTGAATTAGACTCCATCAACAAGAATAACACATGGGAACTCACTACCCTCCCAAAAGGTCACAAAGCAATCGGCTTGAAATGGGTATTCAAGACGAAGAAAGATGCAAATGGAAACATAATCAAGCATAAAGCTCGATTAGTAGCAAAAGGATACATACAAGAGCATGGCATAGACTTCGAAGAAGTATTTGCACCAGTTGTAAGGATGGAAACTAGTTGTCTATTACTAGCCATCACTGCCAACAACAAATGGGAAGTACATCACTTGGCATTTCTACATGGAGATTTAAAAGAAGAAGTGTATGTAGCACAAACCGAAGGGACAATGGTCAACACAACTGAATATCGAAGCTTAATTGGATGTTTAAGATATCTGCTTCATACAAGACCCGACTTAAGTTATTCCGTAGGATTACTTAGTTGTTTCATGCAAGAACCTAAAGAGCAACATATGAAAGCTATAAAGCAAGTACTACGTTATGTAAAATGAACCAAGGATTATGGAATAATCTACAAGCATAATGAAAACAACAAGATTCATGGATATAGTGACAACAGCTATGGAGTTAATACAGAAGAAGGCAAAGGCACAACAGGAATCATATTCTATTTTGGTGACTCACCAATTAGCTGGAGCACACAAAAGCAAGCAACCATGGCACTATCATCATGCGAATCTGAATTCATAGCAGCAACAGCAGCAGCAACTCAAGCATTATGGCTCAAAAGACTCTTAAGCAGACATACACACAAAGAAGAAGAAAAGATTACGATCATGGTAGACAACAAATCAGCAATACAACTAATGAAGAACCCAGTTTTTCACGGAAGGAGCAAGCACATAGACACGAAGTACCATGATGTTGAGTAAAACTACACCTCTAGGAAAAGGATGTAATAAATAGGGCAAGCGTGCACGACGATTTAGGAAAACCGTGTGTGAATGACCCAATTAAGTTCAAGTTCGTTCTCAAGGAGGCTAGTGTGTTATGTGTGTAATGATTTGGATTAATTTGTGATTATATTTGAAAAAGAAGAATAGAAAGAGGATTAGAAGAGAATGACGGTTATGAAGACGGATTAAACTAAGTCTAAAAAGGCGTACACGTAAAGTCGTAAAAACCACCAAAATTAAAATCTTAACCTAAAAATTTCTAAAAATTACCAAAAATCCCTAATAATATTCTAAGAGTTTACAAAAAAATCAAAACTTGCAAGAACCTTTTAATTAATTAGATAATGACTTTTTAATGCTAATTAAAGCCCTAAAAATCAAAATTAATTATTAAAAAGCCCTAAACAAGATTTTCAAGTTTGTAAACCTCAAAAATACTCTAATTAAGCTAAAATCTATTTTTCAAAATTTTAAAACCAATTAAAACTATTTTTAAACAATTAAAAACTCCTAAAATCAATTAAATCTTAGATTAATTATAACAAATAATTAAAAGACCTAAAAAAATATTTGGAAAGTTGCAAAAATCCTAATTAAGTGTTTAGAACCTAGGAAAAATATAAAAACCTGGAAAATCAGACTTTTAATTTTTAATAATAAAATAATATTAAAAGAATATTAAAAATCCAAAAATTATAAAAAATTCTAAAAACTTGCAAACTAGCTTAATTTAACCTAAATAACTCAGAAATGAAAGTGAAATTACCTAAATACCCCTAATGGGCCCTCAAAATGGGCCAAATCCAAAAACAGTCAACACAAAAGTCAAACGCTGATAAGTTATAATCAAACGCTGACAGGTAGAAATCAAGCGCTGATAAGAACAAAGTAGGCGCTGACAGGAACAATAAGGGCGCTGACAGACTTAATGAAGTGCTAGGACTTGTTTTTCACCCCTGCTGGTCAAGGTTTGAGTGCAAACCTTGTGAATCAAGGCTTACCAGTTGGGTAAACTTGATGTGTTTTGGCACAAATAAGCCAATAAGCCAGTGGGCTTATAAGCTAAGATCAAAGCAATCCAAATAGCAAAAACAAATCACAAGCAGCACATGAACAATATCCAAGCAACAATTCAACAATCCTAAACAGGTTTCATGCACTGGTTCAAAGAATTAAGCAAGATTCAAGCAATGAAAGTTACTGATGAACACTACACATGCAGTTTTCTACTTTTGCTGATGTATTTGACACACAAGCCGATTTCAACACCTCAAATCTTTCAAACAGGTTATGTTAACTTTGTTTAAACCACTTTTATCCCTAAGCATGCATACACACTAAGTGTTCCCAAAATCCTAGGTCAAAACAAGCAGAAACAAGGTCTATATAGCAGATTGATCAATTCAAGTGTTCAGACCCAAAAACTTGCAGCAAAACACTCTCAAACAAAGGTATAGCAGATACCAAGCATAAACAACACTTTTCCTTAACACAAAAACAGATTACAAGCATAAACCAGTAGACCCAAACACCCCTTTAACTTTTTCAAATCAAAATTTTCAAAAGCAAAACAAGATTTCAGGCCAACCAAGCATCAATTAACACTAAAACAAGTCTAATAAACAGATTCAAGCAAGAACAAGCCACAAAATTCACAAGAACAACAGTTTCATACAAATATCACCAAAAATCACAATTTATGCAGATTTGGAGATTAAGTAAGCAAACCTCATGGATGTACATCCACACCCACGAATTTTGAGCTTATGTGCTAGCAAGAACAAGCACAAGCTTCCACAAAAGCCTGCTAAGATT
The DNA here is from genome assembly GCA_025667525.1 of Glebionis coronaria. Taxonomy (NCBI): domain Eukaryota; kingdom Viridiplantae; phylum Streptophyta; class Magnoliopsida; order Asterales; family Asteraceae; genus Glebionis; species Glebionis coronaria. The sequence continues at coordinate 547,908,866 of CM046879.1, read as the reverse complement.
CAACAAGGGTTAAGCACAATAACATGAAAAATCAGAAACTTCAAAAATCTTGATTGATGCAAACTTGTTACCCCACACTTGATTATCCCCAAGTTATAAGCCTCACCACACCTTAACCAACTCAGTTAGGATGCTATGATCAGCCCTATAGCCCAAGAATTCCAAGATTGGAACAAGACTTAGCAAAATATCAAGAAAATGAGGAAAATATGCAAACTTGTGCACACTCCTCTTTTGAAAACAGGTTTTAAACTTCAAAAGCAGTAGAGTAAGAACAATAATAAGCAGAATAAAGATGGCACTTGGTCTTTCTTCAAAGCACTTAACTCAAATTCATTAAACTGAAAAAGGATTTACAAGTGTTTGAACAAAGGAAAAACCAAAAGCAAACTGAAATGTGAAGGCCTAAGTGGCTTTATATAGCCTTACAATGTATCTAGAAAGCAAAGGAAAACGTAAACCCTAGCTGATTGATCTTCCAAAAATGCCCTTATGAAGTTTGAATGCCTTGGAGAATCATGTGACTTTTCTTGTTGTGTAGTGGCAGCTGGCATGTGTGAGAGCATCCAAAGGTGTAGATGAAGCTTAGAAAGTAAGCATGTTTCTCAAACGTTGGATTGCTGCCATCTTTTTGGCAGTATGCATGGGTGTGGAGCAGGGGAGACACTAGGAGACAAATGGGGTGGTGAGGTGTCAAGTTTTAAGGTTGGGTTGTGATTATAGGACCCTTAATCACAAATCTGCACAATATGAGAGTTTAATTGTTGGTAATTAGTAAATGCCCAATTTGTGCCAAGAACACAAAGAACATGTTTTTAATCCGTTTGGTTTTTAAAATGGGTGTTTAGCGCCAAGTTTAAACTAATCTGTTAGGATTAGTTAATAAACAAATGTGAGTGGGATCTGATGTGGACAAAGGGTGAGTTGTGATTGGTTGATTTAAGTGAGTGGGGCACGTGGCAGCTCACCATTGGTCTAGGTTTCTTCTTTGTCTGCCAGCTTAACACCCCTATGTTTCAAAAACTTGTCAAATTCAATCCAAACTTCTATCAGCGCCTGTTTAAGCGTTGTCAACTTTTGCCTTTTTACACTTTTGGCCCAAAAACTTTTGCAAAGTAAAATCAGGGGTAATTCTTGTCATATCTGAATTCTTCAAGGGCTGAATTGGTATTTTCTTCAATGATAATGGTCTAGACTTGCAATATTGATAATTTGGAGGACTGAAATTGCCAAGTCTTGATGATTGAGGGACCATTTGTGCCAATTCTTCAAAGTTAAGGGCCCTTTTTGTAATTTTGACAAACTTTAGGGACCAAACTTGTAATTATGAGGATACAAGGGTATAAAGTGTCAATTCTTCATAATTGGAGGACCCTTCTTCATAATTCTTCAAATCTTCAAGGGTTGATCTTGGGAAAGTCTTCACTAGGGCTTGGTTCATTGTGCGGCTTCGTTTCCCGTGTTCGTTTTTGCATGATTCTTGTGATCTTTTGTCATTATCTCAATATCCGTACCTAAAATACACAAGTAACAAACACGAGCATATATTTGGGTATTTTGATGATATTTAATGCATTTTAAGCCCTATTTGGAAGATGAGACTATGTATGAAAGCAGTCTCATCACTCCCCCATACTAAACCATTGCCGTGCCCTCACGCAATGCTTAGAATAAAGTATCAAAGCATCTCCAAAATTCATTTTATTCACTTTATTGGAATGATTAACTAGCTACACTACTACTATTACTACTACTTGTGTTATAGACATAATGTATGATTTTCATCGCAAAATGGGACGTTTAGGTTCATAGAATAAGAACACGTGAATGCTTCGTTAGAAATAATTTCATCGTCCTCGATTTTCACTTCAATTCCATGCTAAGCGTGTAACGAGATCATTGTCATTATAAGTTAGTAATGCTAACACTACTCATATGCCCTAATCATGTACTTATCCTCCCATTATTCCTAAGTTGTATCTCTTATATTTTATGATGTCTTGAATGTTTCACGAGGACACATTGTTTGACTTATGCGATAATAGAGATTTAGGTCTAAAAATAGAGTCCTAACGGTGTAACTAAGACCATCAAATCAATAACCCCTCCTAATAGACAACGATGTTAAAAAATTAAGTTGACAAGAAGAATCGATAAACACGGTTTTATAACGGTTTTGAACATGAGACTTATTACCAAGACTTTTATACGCCCCCTAACGGAAGGGCCTTATTATCTTTGGTTTACCTCCATCTTTTATTCAACTTCGCCATGAAGCTTTTATTATGACTTTGGTCTTGCCTTGCCTTTTATTATCCGCCTCATCGGTGGTTTTATTAGCCAAAGACGTATATCCTCACGCTAAAGCGAATTTTGGATCTTTAAAGCTTCGAAGATTAAGGCTTGATTCACTTTCAATTTTGCATAGATTTTTCGGCCTTGTGGGGCTTCAAATTGTTTGCTTGATTTAGGTGAGCACTTGAAATCTTATTATTGGGTGAAGCTTTCGATTATTAGGGTGCCAATACTTCAAAACCGTGACGCTGGCGATACCTCAATGTCTTCCCAATTTAATTACACGGAAGCTACTGGAAAAGACTAGAAACCCAACAATCCCAATTAAACCGCTAAGTCAATATTTATTAAGCAAAAAATATTTACATGCGAAGGGAGAATAAGCAAACAACGAGAACACATGAGTTTTTGAAAGAATACGAGTACTCTACGTTTAGCATAGTAACTTATAATTAACTCTATCATTTCTCGTCCTCATTTAAGAGACTTAGCCTAATGTGTAGTTAAGGAATCAAAGCTAAGTGCTCAACACGCACGGTCGAGTCAAAAATTACTCTTATTCTCGCCATCGGAAAATCTACATTCGTGTCTTCAAACACTTATAAAACATGAGAAAAATTTTAAAATTTGGCCATTTTTAGCCTTATTTTGCAACAAAACGATAAACAAAACGATAAACTTTGGAAAACGTGAAGGTTTGGCAAGGCAAGTATCTATTCACCCCCCCATACTAAAGTTAAACATTGTCCTCAATGTTTCGAGTCTAGGGGTGCAAACACCCCCATACTAGAGACATAGTCGAATGCCTAATCTAGCATGGAAAGGGTGTAACCATTAAATTAATAGCCGTTTATGAAGTGTGCTAAAAACCTAAGGTTAGAACAATAAAGGATATATCATGGATATTGAGAAATGTCTCCAAAGCAAACGATCGAGTGCTCCCATAAAACGAACACGAGAGGCTCCAATCGTGAAGATCATGATCTAAAAACCACATATCACAAACAACCACGGAACAAAGGTTGGAAGGGCACAAATCCCCACACGTAAGCTACATTAGACTAAGAAAGCGATAATATGTACATAGGATAAGCATGGGACTCCCCCACGAGGCTCCTCGTTTTTTATTACCGAGTCATGAGCTCGACTCGATCCCCTCAATACTAATTATCATTGGGGAAGGTGACTTGGTCGAGGTAGTTCAAGGATGGAACTTCCCCACCAAAGTAGTGCTTCAACCTATGTCCATTCACCTTGAAGTTAGGACCATCATCTTGAGCTAGCTCGATGGTCCCATACGGAAATACTTGAGTCACGGTGAATGGACCGGACCAACGGGATTTCAATTTACCGGAAAATATTTTCAATCTTGAATTAAAAAGTAAAACTTGATCCCCAATGTTAAAAACCCGGTTTTTAATTTTTGAATCATGCAACTTTTTAGTTTTCTCTTTGTAAATCAATGAATTTTCATAAGCAATGTCTCTCAATTCATCCAATTCATTTAATTGCATTTTCCGGTGTTTTCCCGCGGTCTCCATGTCATCATTACAATGCTTTAGGGCCCAATAAGCCTTGTGTTCTAACTCGATAGGCAAATGACAATTCTTTCCATACACAAGCTTATAGGGAGTGCACCCAATAGGTGTCTTATGAGCGGTCCTAAAGGCCCATAAAGCATCGTCTAACTTATCCGACCAAGATTGTCGGTTTTCCCCCACGGATCTCTCCAAGATCCTCTTTAATGCTCGGTTTGAAACCTCAACTTGCCCACTCGTTTGTGGGTGATAAGCCGTAGAAAGACGATGTGTAACCCCATATTTCCTTAGAACCCTTTCAAATTGGTCATTACAAAAATGGGTTCCACGATCGCTTATGATCGCACGAGGGGTTCCAAACCTAGCAAACAAACCTTTTAAGAACTTAACTACCACACGAGCATCATTAGTGGGCAAGGCCTTCGCCTCCACCCACTTAGATAGGTAGTCAACCGCAACAAGGATGTACTTATTACCACGAGATGATGGGAACGGCCCCATAAAGTCTATGCCCCAAACGTCAAAGATCTCACATACTTGAATGATATTTTGTGGCATTTCATCTTTTTGTGAGGCTTTTCCTTGTCGTTGGCATGCATCACAAGACTTCACAAGAATTTGTGCATCTCGGTAAATAGTAGGCCAAAAGAAGCCGGCATCAAACACCTTCTTAGCCGTGAGATTAGCACCGTGGTGACCACCCGTGGGTCCCTCATGGCAAGCTCTAAGGATGTTAGAAGCTTCGGTGCCAAAGACACAACGTCGGATGATTTGATCCGCACACGTTCGAAACAAGTAAGGGTCGTTCCAAAAGTAGAACTTGACATCACGAAAGAATTTTCGTTTTTCTTGAGTCGTCATACCCTTAACGATGAAGTTACCCGCATGGTAATTTGCAAAATCCGCAAACCATGGGGTAGAAGAATCAAGCTTAGAATTCACTACACCAAGTGTCTCGAGCGGAAATGTTTCGGTGATCTCCTTGGGCTCGTAAACACTTTGGTGAGGATCTTCCAAACGAGAGAGATGATCGGCCGCTAGATTCTCGGCTCCTTTTTTGTCAACAATGGTGTGATCAAATTCTTGAAGGAGGAGAATCCAACGAAGTAATCTCGGCTTAGCATCTTGCTTTGCCATGAGATACTTGATAGCCGAATGGTCCGTATACACTATGCATTTCGTCAAGACGAGATAAGGTCGGAATTTCTCAAATGCATACACCACGGCAAGGAACTCCTTTTCCGTTGTAGTGTATTTAAGTTGAGCCTCGGTCATCGTCTTGCTAGCATAGTGAATAGGCAAAAAGTTCTTATCATGACGTTGCCCCAAAACGGCCCCTATAGCGTAATCACTTGCATCACACATAAGTTCAAAGGGGAGGTTCCAATTGGGAGCAACAAGAATGGGAGCTTCGGTAAGTTTCCTCTTAAGGATCTCAAAGGCTCGTACACAATCTTCGTCAAAAACAAAACGTGCCTCTTTTTCAAGAAGATGTGTAATGGGTCGAGAAATCTTCGAGAAATCCTTGATGAATCGTCGATAAAAGCTCGCGTGGCCTAGGAAACTCCTAACTCCCTTGACGGTTTTGGGATGAGGTAATTTGGCGATGACGTCTACCTTAGCTTGATCTACCTCAATCCCCGCTTTCGAGACCTTGTGCCCTAAGACGATTCCACTCTTAACCATAAAATGACACTTTTCCCAATTGAGCACAAGGTTGGTTTCCTCACAACGTTTTAACATTCTCTCTAGGTTCGACAAACACGAAGTAAAGGAATCACCAAACACGGAAAAGTCATCCATGAAGACTTCCATCGTCTTCTCGATCATATCATGAAAAATAGCCATCATGCATCGTTGAAAAGTTCCCGGTGCATTGCAAAGTCCGAATGGCATTCTACGATAGGCAAACGTTCCATATGGACACGTAAACGTAGTTTTTTCTTGATCACGAGGATCGATGGGAATTTGGAAGTAACCGGAAAAACCATCTAAAAAGCAATAGAAATCGTTTCCCGCAAGACGCTCCAACATTTGGTCCATGAAGGGCAAGGGAAAATGGTCTTTTCGAGTGGCTTCATTCAACTTACGATAGTCAATGCACACTCTCCATCCGGTCACGAGTCTAGTGGGAATCAACTCGTTGGCATCGTTTGGCACAACGGTCATCCCTCCCTTTTTAGGGACACAATGGATAGGACTCACCCAAGGGCTATCGGAAATAGGGTAAATCATTCCCGCGTCAAGGACTTTAAGGACCTCCTTTTTGATGACGTCGTGAATTTTGGGGTTCACCCTCCTTTGACTTTGGATTGTTGGCTTGAAATCCTCCTCCATTAATATTTTGTGGGTACAAAACTTGGGATCGATCCCCTTAATGTCGGATAACTTCCACGCAATCGCCCCTTTGTGAGCTTTAAGAACATCGACAAGTGCGGTTTTTTCATCATTCGAAAGTTCCTTCGCAATAATAACCGGCAACTTGTCGTCCTCCTCCAAATAGACATACTCGAGGTGAGGAGGTAAATCTTTCAACTCGAGAATAGGTGGTTCCTCAAGTGAAGATTTAGGTTCGATACTCATAACCTCCTCGGGTGGAGGAAATGGGAAATCGTTGAGAAAATCCTTGATAATCGAGAAGTCCTCATCGTTGTCGAGGTCTTCGTCACAAGTACATGGAACATTGCATTCTTCCAACGTAAAACCACCACCTTCGAAAGGAGTGAAGGTTGGTGTCGAATTATCAAGAATTGGATCTATCATAGTGGGATTGCCACTAGTTTCTTCATCACCAAAACCTAGAACTTCTTGTGAAAATTCCTCGCAAACCACGTCAATCATATCAACGAGGTTTATGGTTGCAACGGAATAAACATGAGAAATTTGAGAGTTTTGAGTTGCGTTTATAACAAGTTCCTCGTCGTTGAAACGTAAGGTGATCTTTCTAGCATGCACATCGATCAAAGCCATAGACGTATCTAAAAACGAACGACCTAAAATAAGAGGAACTTGAGGATCCGTGGGAATGTCAACAACAATGAAGTCTACGGGATAGTAGAACTTCCCCACTTTCACAAAAACGTCTTCCGCCAAACCACATGCGGGAATTGTGGAATGGTCGGCCAACTCGATAGACATTAGTGAAGGAGTAAGATTAGGAAGATTGAGCAACTTGAAGATTGCAAGTGGCATCAAATTAATGCTAGCACCAAGATCGGCCAAGGCGAAGCATTCTTCCATGTCTTGGATTGCACAAGGGATCAAAAATTTACCGGGATCACCGACTTTTTGAGGTATGCGATTAAGATAAACCGACGAACAACTAGACAATTGGTGCAATTTCTCCTTGTTGTTCAACATACTCTTAAAGTTAGCGGCAAATCGAGGCATCATGACCAAGGCATCGGCGAAACTCACATTAAGGTGCAAATCACGAAACATTTTCATAAAAAGTTCAAATTGGTAATTGTCGCGCTCTTGACGTTTCTCCTTCCTAAGTCTCGATGGATAGGGCAAAGGTGGTGTGGGTTGAGGCATAGTAGGCATAGCCTTTGGAATCTCGGGTTCCAATGATGGTAATGGGTCAACCGTAGGTGTGGTATGAGCGGTACTTCGTGGGATTGGGAAATGCTCCTTTTGGACCACCACCTCGGGTTCTTCCTCAATTGCTTCCTCCGTAGGAGCAATTGGTTGAGGAATCGGCTCCTTAAGTGTCTTACCACTACGTGTGGTAATCACTTTCATCTCACCCTTAGGGTTGGATATTGTGTTACTAGGAAGACCACTTGACGACGGTTTACACATTATAGCCTCAAACATAGACGAGATTTTATCTTCAAAATTAGATTGCCTCAATACGGCTTCGGTTTGCCTTTTCTCGGCCTTAAGCATCTCTTGTTTAATCTCATGTTGCCCTTGTTCCATCTTTTGTTGGTTTTGTTGTAACCTAGTGACATTTCCTTCCATCTTGTTGGTGTGGATTTTAAGTTCATTAGCTAACTCATTTTTCAACTCTTTCTTCAAGTCGTTTTTAAACTCGGATCTTAGGCTAATTATTTCTCTTTGTATGTTGTCAAACCTAGCATCATTTCCACTAGCATATTCAACAAATCCACTTGGAAGATCTTTCAATGTTTGCAAACTTTTGTTGTTATTTTGAAAATCATTTTTGTTTGAAACTTGATTATTAGCCCCTTGATTCCCATAGTTTCCCTTGTTGTAATTGTTCTTAAAACCAACTTGATTGTTGCGATAGTTGTTAGCATTTTGATTTGATCCAAAACCCGGTGGAGTCATTTGATTAGAGCGGGAAACTTGACCGTTTTGGTTGTAATTTCCCGTGGCCGCAAAGGCACTCGAAGTGTTACCACCGTTGGTAATGCACTCGGAGAAATCATGACCTCCACCACAATACATGCAAGAAACCTCAACCGCTTTAACCGTAGCGGGAGCACTTGGTTCACCAACTTTAAACTCAATCAAAAGTCCTTTCAACTTATCAAAAATCTTGTTTTCCAAGTTCGCCTCAATTTGGCAAGCATCGATGGTATTAGACAAAGAAGGTGAAGCCGAAGACGAAGCCATACGAACACTAGACGTGCTACGAGGACTATACACCTTAGATCTATTTTCAATTATCACCAAAGCTTCCTCAACCGTTTTACACAAAAAATTACCACCCGCGGCGGCATTCAAATAATCCCTCTCATGATCATTAAGTCCATTGTAAAACGTGTCAATTTGATGCAAATCGGAAAAACCGTGATGAGGACATTCATGTAACATTTCCTTAAACCTATTCCAAGCCGTTGAAAAACTTTCATTAAATTCTTGTGAAAACTTTGAAATCTCGTTTTTCAAGTGCGTAGTCTTAGAGGGCGGAAAAAATTGGTTCACAAACTTAGACACGAGATCCTTCCACGTCAATATAGAATTGGGTGGCTCTTTCTCTAACCAAATTTTTGCGGGCCCCGCTAAGGAATACGGAAAAAGCATCATCTTAATCGAGTCGTTAGACACATCCTTAAACTTGCAAGTAGCGGTAAGACGATTGAATTGGCGGATATGGTTGTGTGGATTGTCCTTCTCATCACCACGGAATTTGTTGTTTTGGATCATTGACAACAAACCCGTTTTTACCTCAAAATTCTCCGCAAGGATAGCGGGAATCACAATAGCCTCTCCATAACCCTCGGTGGGTGCTTGAAGTAACTCCATCATAGTTCGATTCGCCATGGTTGGTGCTTCTCTTACAATGGGTTCGTCAATAGGAGACTCCTCACTAGAATTGTTGGGAGTGGGAGTTTTGTTCTTTCGTTTATGAGCACGTCTTGCTTGATTTCGAGTTAGCATAAACGTCACGTACAACGAGGGGATGAGCAAAGAAGATTCTTTTTGGTGTTTTGTATTTTTTTCAATTTTTTGTGGTTTTTGATTGTATTAACCTTTTTGGAACTTGGTGAAATGTATTAAGTAGACAATGAGTCCACAAATCTCCTCACTAATCAAATCTCTTGATTAACGAAGCCTCAAGGAATGAAAACGAACACGTGGAGTGGACGCCTTCGATGACTTTAGAACGATGGTGGAACACCAAATCGTTCAAGAGGGTTTAATCAATAGAAACCAAGAAAATATATATGATACTTAGTAATACTTTGGGCGGCAAAACCCTCGATTCACTCTCACAATCAAATACTCACAAGCAAGCGGGGAAACGAGGCGGCGCGAAGCACTTAAGAGCCTTTTTCCTTAGGATATATTTTATAATATCCGCCTTATACCCACCTTATAGTTTGTATTTTCAAGATTAAGCTTCACGAAAGTATTTATCTATTTTTGCCTTTTTTCTTTGGTTTGAGATTCGAATACAATGATTGGGTAATGACCTCCCAAGTCAAGGTTGTGATTTCTCACGTATTTGGAGTACTTGTGTATTTATTGTTCTACGTATACAATATAGTAATAATATTCACACAAAAACCGAAAAACGATAATACGTATTAGTAGAGTGCTACTAATACAAATACTAATTATGGTTAGTATAAAAACAACAATGCCAAATCAAAACACAACACGCCTCCCCGGCAGCGGCGCCAAAATGATGTTGAGTAAAACTACACCTTTAGGAAAAGGATGTAATAAATAGGGCAAGCGTGCACGACGATTTAGGAAAACCGTGTGTGAATGACCCAATTAAGTTCAAGTTCGTTCTCAAGGAGGCTAGTGTGTTATGTGTGTAATGATTTGGATTAATTTGTGATTATATTTGAAAAAGAAGAATAGAAAGAGGATTAGAAGAGAATGACGGTTATGAAGACGGATTAAACTAAGTCTAAAAAGGCGTACACGTAAAGTCGTAAAAACCACCAAAATTAAAATCTTAACCTAAAAATTTCTAAAAATTACCAAAAATCCCTAATAATATTCTAAGAGTTTACAAAAAATCAAAACTTGCAAGAACCTTTTAATTAATTAGATAATGACTTTTTAATGCTAATTAAAGCCCTAAAAATCAAAATTAATTATTAAAAAGCCCTAAACAAGATTTTCAAGTTTGTAAACCTCAAAATACTCTAATTAAGCTAAAATCTATTTTTCAAAATTTTAAAACCAATTAAAACTATTTTTAAACAATTAAAAACTCCTAAAATCAATTAAATCTTAGATTAATTATAACAAATAATTAAAAGACCTAAAAAAATATTTGGAAAGTTGCAAAAATCCTAATTAAGTGTTTAGAACCTAGGAAAAATATAAAAACCTGGAAAATCAGACTTTTAATTTTTAATAATAAAATAATATTAAAATAATATTAAAAATCCAAAAATTATAAAAAAATTCTAAAAACTTGCAAACTAGCTTAATTTAACCTAAATAACTCAGAAATGAAAGTGAAATTACCTAAATACCCCTAATGGGCCCTCAAAATGGGCCAAATCCAAAAACAGTCAACACAAAAGTCAAACGCTGATAAGTTATAATCAAACGCTGACAGGTAGAAATCAAGCGCTGATAAGAACAAAGTAGGCGCTGACAGGAACAATAAGGGCGCTGACAGACTTAATGAAGTGCTAGGACTTGTTTTTCACCCCTGCTGGTCAAGGTTTGAGTGCAAACCTTGTGAATCAAGGCTTACCAGTTGGGTAAACTTGATGTGTTTTGGCACAAATAAGCCAATAAGCCAGTGGGCTTATAAGCTAAGATCAAAGCAATCCAAATAGCAAAAACAAATCACAAGCAGCACATGAACAATATCCAAGCAACAATTCAACAATCCTAAACAGGTTTCATGCACTGGTTCAAAGAATTAAGCAAGATTCAAGCAATGAAAGTTACTGATGAACACTACACATGCAGTTTTCTACTTTTGCTGATGTATTTGACACACAAGCCGATTTCAACACCTCAAATCTTTCAAACAGGTTATGTTAACTTTGTTTAAACCACTTTTATCCCTAAGCATGCATACACACTAAGTGTTCCCAAAATCCTAGGTCAAAACAAGCAGAAACAAGGTCTATATAGCAGATTGATCAATTCAAGTGTTCAGACCCAAAAACTTGCAGCAAAACACTCTCAAACAAAGGTATAGCAGATACCAAGCATAAACAACACTTTTCCTTAACACAAAAACAGATTACAAGCATAAACCAGTAGACCCAAACACCCCTTTAACTTTTTCAAATCAAAATTTTCAAAAGCAAAACAAGATTTCAGGCCAACCAAGCATCAATTAACACTAAAACAAGTCTAATAAACAGATTCAAGCAAGAACAAGCCACAAAATTCACAAGAACAACAGTTTCATACAAATATCACCAAAAATCACAATTTATGCAGATTTGGAGATTAAGTAAGCAAACCTCATGGATGTACATCCACACCCACGAATTTTGAGCTTATGTGCTAGCAAGAACAAGCACAAGCTTCCACAAAAGCCTGCTAAGATTCAACAAGGGTTAAGCACAATAACATGAAAAATCAGAAACTTCAAAAATCTTGATTGATGCAAACTTGTTACCCCACACTTGATTATCCCCAAGTTATAGGCCTCACCACACCTTAACCAACTCAGTTAGGATGCTATGATCAGCCCTATAGCCCAAGAATTCCAAGATTGGAACAAGACTTAGCAAAATATCAAGAAAATGAGGAAAATATGCAAACTTGTGCACACTCCTCTTTTGAAAACAGGTTTTAAACTTCAAAAGCAGTAGAGTAAGAACAATAATAAGCAGAATAAAGATGGCACTTGGTCTTTCTTCAAAGCACTTAACTCAAATTCATTAAACTGAAAAAGGATTTACAAGTGTTTGAACAAAGGAAAAACCAAAAGCAAACTGAAATGTGAAGGCCTAAGTGGCTTTATATAGCCTTACAATGTATCTAGAAAGCAAAGGAAAACGTAAACCCTAGCTGATTGATCTTCCAAAAATGCCCTTATGAAGTTTGAATGCCTTGGAGAATCATGTGACTTTTCTTGTTGTGTAGTGGCAGCTGGCATGTGTGAGAGCATCCAAAGGTGTAGATGAAGCTTAGAAAGTAAGCATGTTTCTCAAACGTTGGATTGCTGCCATCTTTTTGGTAGTATGCATGGGTGTGGAGCAGGGGAGACACTAGGAGACAAATGGGGTGGTGAGGTGTCAAGTTTTAAGGTTGGGTTGTGATTATAGGACCCTTAATCACAAATCTGCACAATATGGGAGTTTAATTGTTGGTAATTAGTAAATGCCCAATTTGTGCCAAGAACACAAAGAACATGTTTTTAATCCGTTTGGTTTTTAAAATGGGTGTTTAGCGCCAAGTTTAAACTAATCTGTTAGGATTAGTTAATAAACAAATGTGAGTGGGATCTGATGTGGACAAAGGGTGAGTTGTGATTGGTTGATTTAAGTGAGTGGGGCACGTGGCAGCTCACCATTGGTCTAGGTTTCTTCTTTGTCTGCCAGCTTAACACCCCTATGTTTCAAAAACTTGTCAAATTCAATCCAAACTTCTATCAGCGCCTGTTTAAGCGTTGTCAACTTTTGCCTTTTTACACTTTTGGCCCAAAAACTTTTGCAAAGTAAAATCAGGGATAATTCTTGTCATATCTGAATTCTTCAAGGGCTGAATTGGTATTTTCTTCAATGATAATGGTCTAGACTTGCAATATTGATAATTTGGAGGACTGAAATTGCCAAGTCTTGATGATTGAGGGACCATTTGTGCCAATTCTTCAAAGTTAAGGGCCCTTTTTGTAATTTTGACAAACTTTAGGGACCAAACTTGTAATTATGAGGATACAAGGGTATAAAGTGTCAATTCTTCATAATTGGAGGACCCTTCTTCATAATTCTTCAAATCTTCAAGGGTTGATCTTGGGAAAGTCTTCACTAGGGCTTGGTTCATTGTGCGGCTTCGTTTCCCGTGTTCGTTTTTGCATGATTCTTGTGATCTTTTGTCATTATCTCAATATCCGTACCTAAAATACACAAGTAACAAACACGAGCATATATTTGGGTATTTTGATGATATTTAATGCATTTTAAGCCCTATTTGGAAGATGAGACTATGTATGAAAGCAGTCTCATCATACCACTTCATCAGAGAATGCGTTGAAAGAAACGACATCCAAGTAGAATTTGTAAGTGGAGACTACCAAAAGGCTGACATACTCACGAAGGCACTACCAAAGATCAAGTTTCTAGTCATGAGAGAACTCATCGGACTCAAGAAGCTACACCACAGCGTTTACGATTAGAGGGGAGAATATTAGGCCCGACCCAATGTACTAAATGACACGACCCATGGGCCTAGATAATCTTACCCGCTGTAATGTTAGGACAGGTTTAGCAGTTATAGAACGGTTACAAACGGTTACAAACGAAACAAACACAACGATTACTTTTATTGAAACGTTGTGACCATTAGTCGACACACCCGTTCGACAAGTATATATAGACTAGGATTCTGTAAATGTAAAGATGATGATACATTGTTATTTATACGATTAATATAAAAGTTAGTTTCGGTATATTGATTTGATTCGATCCATGCTTGTTTCTCCAACACAAGGCACCGCCAGTCGATACCACCACACCTTCATTGTCGCCGCCGAGACTAATGTAAACAAGCAATCACCAACAACTAAGTCCTACCAATCAATACCCAAGAAACTTCGACTACTCAAGAAACTTCCACCACCAAGCGCCTGATTCAAGTGCAAACAAACAATCATTACACGTAGAGTTCCATTGGTGCAGATACAATGTTGGCGGTGTTTCTCTTGGACAATTCGCATAAAACGGGACTACAGTCTACAGATGCATAGGGAGAATTGGTCCAAAGCCATGAATGTCATATTAGGCCTAGAAAAGCATAGTCGACTTTGAATCGGTTAACATTGGTCCAAACATGTTTTGTTGTGAACGGGATGTGTAGTCGAACTAGGCTAGAACAGACCCGTATTATTACTCATAAATTAAGAGCAGTTCGTGACATTTGCATTTTAAGTTTCTTGGTGGCTGGATAAATGTTTACTTAAGAGTTAAAAATGCCAAGACCATAACATGAACAAACAGAAAGGTAGTGCTAACGTTACAATGACATAAAACATCATATCTACGTTTTTTAAGTAGCAGAATGTAATATTGGAAGAAAGCATAAATTTATGCGATTGAACGATTGTGATATGTCTAATTAACTACTCGATTCTGATTGCCAAGCCTAGTTAAGGACACCTACTTCAACCTAAACCTAAATCAACTACTTGCCCACTATTTCATACCGAGCGTATTAATCTCAACGAACTACTATATCGTTGAAGTAAAACATCAGTGGCTCCTTAATTATTATGTAAACCCTCAAACCTCCCATACACAACTAGCAAATGACATAAGTTACAACCACTACTCAACAACATCACAAATGAAATAAATAACTACTATATAGTTTTAACTCGCCTCAAAAAATCAGATGAACACTTTTTTCTTCTATTGCATTAAATACCTTGATCCACCATTTCTCTATGAACCACAATCCAACGACTCTCCTATCACTCACACACTCTTAATCCAACGGTCACAACACCTATTAAAGAAAAACAAAGTGTCAGCCACCAGTATATAACCACCGAACATACACAAACCCTAGATCTAAACAAACCTACAAATACTAAAAAGATAGTAAAAATGTCAAGAAGAGGGAAAGTACCATTGCCATTAGTATGTTTTCATCAAGTGCTTTTACTTTACGACACACTAGAAATCTCTATATCAATGGTTGTAATAGATGTTTTCGTAATTTTAACTACAAGGTGAGTGGAATTGTGTACTTTAAATAATAATTTTATATAAATATAATGATATATAGTGACTGATTATTTATTGTTTAATATTATAGATCTTGTGCTAAAGATTTGCTAAACATTTACAAACACAGTAATGAAACACTAAGGTCAGTTTTTTTTCTCACAAACGTGTGAATTGACTTCTTGACAATAGTTTTATACACATGATTTTGGGACTGAAGTATTGTTTTAATTAACATGATATATGTAGCTGTCGACACAGAGGCAAGCCAATTAGCGGCGCAGAATGTCTTCTAAGAATGATGAACAACGGCAATGTTGGTGGTTTCTATTTGGCCACAGGAGATAAAGAATTTGTCACAGATCTGCAAGGGGTAATATTATTATGCCTTGACTAGTTAAACCTTTGATAAGAATTTAATTTTGATAAAATATTGTGTTTCTTTATTGATTTAGGTACCATTAGTACCAATAAAACATTGAACACCGGACCCACACCATTCATCACCCGACCCGACCCACTAGTACTAACCAAAACAATAAAAAAAATATGCAGCCAGATAACACAGATGAACCTCAACCGCCAAACCACAACAAACCCATGTTACCTTGGAATTATTTCCGACCTCAGTTCCGTCACCAGAAACCCGTACACCTATCTATCAGATCCATGAGATCCGTCCTACTCCACCACCTCCACAACAAATCCAGCCACATCCACAACAGATCCGGCCACCTTAACAACAAATCCGGCCACCTCAACAACAGATCCGTCCACCTCGACAACAGATCCGTCCACCTCAACAACTTATTATTTCCCGTCCACTGATTTCCCTTCCACTCCTTCCCCAACCACTTCCAATTATTTCCCCTTCAATCCTTCCCCAACCACTTCCACCTACTTCCCGTCCCTCGGTCATCCTTCAGTTTCCCATAGCTGTTAGGGTTAGCCTCATAAATTTTGCTCTAGCCAGTACTTTTGAAGATCCATTTTCATGGATTCTGTCGCAATCATCCACTTTATCAAACCGTCCTGACAGGCTATGCTTTTTGCATAACTGGATGATCAGAAAGAAGGTTCGACTGTCTGATGACGTATGCAGTGTTCTGCCCTCGGCCGTGGTTTTCAACAGGCGATTTAATATGGATGATGGAGAACAGGGTTACATAGTTTATACAAAAGCCATATCTGCTGGTTTTGGATTCATAGAGGCTACTAGAGCTTATTGGAAAGAGGAGAAGAGGTTTAAGGTTTTTACTCGGTATAGTGTTTGTGTTGGGTGGAAGGTATGTTACCGTGGTAGGCAGTGTGGCAGCACTATCAGTGTGTGGTGTAGCAGATTCTGGCAAAGCTGCCACATTCTTCTCTTGATTCAAGATCCCCAGTCGAGTTTTCTTAAGCACTTGAGTCTTTCTTGCCAAACAAATGAGATAGTCGTGTGCTGGGTAAGGGGTGAAACAAACTCCAGTTTCTCAATTTCTTTCAGCTTCTCCTCACAAGTGTTCCAATTTGGGTCAAGACACTTCAAGACAACGATAAATGACTGGTCCAAAAAAAGAGACAATGAATTGAAATCGATTTCCATACGGTTAACTGAAATAAATAAATAAATAAATAAGAAAAAAAACAAACATACTTGTGATTGAAATTGAATGCCAGCATACTGTTCAGCAATCCACTTCCCAGGAACAACCCCAACCCCATCAACATCAAAACACAAACGGTAACATACCTTGCACCCAACACAAACACTATACCGAGTAAAAACCTTAAACCTCTTCTCCTCTTTCCAATAAGCTCTAGTAGCCCCTATGAATCCAAAACCAGCAGATATGGCTATTCATATTAAATCGCCTGTTGAAAACCACGGCCGAGGGCAGAACACTGCATACGTCATCAGACAGTCGAACATTCTTTCTGATCATCCAGTTATGCAAAAAGCATAGCCTGTCAGGACGGTTTAATAAAGTGGATGATTGCGGCAGAATCCATGAAAATGGATCTTCAAAAGTACTGGCTAGAGCAAAATTTATGAGGCTAACCCTAACAGCCATGGGAAACTGAAGGATGACCGAGGGACGGGAAGTAGGTGGAAGTGGTTGGGGAAGGAGTGAAGGGGAAATAATTGGAAGTGGTTGGGGAAGGAGTGGAAGGAAAATCAGTGGACGGGAAATAATAAGTTGTTGAGGTGGACGGATTTGTTGTCGAGGTGGACGGATCTGTTGTTGAGGTGGTCGGATCTGTTGTTGAGGTGGTCGGATCTGTTGTGGATGTGGCCGGATTTGTTGTGGAGGTGGTGGAGTAGGACGGATCTCATGGATCTGATATGGTGAGATAGGTGTACGGGTTTCTGGTGACGGAACTGAGGTCGGAAATAATTCCAAGGTAACGATGGGTTTGTTGTGGTTTGGCGGTTATCAGTGTTATCTGGCTGCATATTTTTTTTATTGTTTTGGTTAGTACTAGTGGGTCGGGTCGTGCTGAGGAAAATGGAAGTTGATAATGCTGGACAAGTGATTCTCTTATTGATTAAAAAGTTCAACATATGAACCCGGATCTGTCTTTTTTTATTTTTTTATTTGGAATTTGCTTGATGTTCTTAACAATGAGATTGAAATTTGATGTAAATTTGTCATTTACTAGAGGTGAACTTTGCTAGATATTGCCTTTGGGCTTTCGCTTGATGTTTTGGTTGTTTAACTCACTAAAAATAGACCATCGGTTTGCTAAATTTTTTCAGAGCACACACAAATGGGTCTTGTTTACAAATTCTCCCACACAAAAGGGACTTGTTTACAAATGTATGACCTAGTACAAACCTAGTATCGATATAACGAAACATATGAATACTAAATTCAATCAAAAGACAATCCTTACACTCCACTTAATTCAATAGCGCTTTTTTTTTCTTTCAATTGAAAATGAAAACACTTCTTTTATATAACTAGTGTATTTCATGGATTGTTTTGTAGCATCATGTCTGATGTGCAAACTAATGAGCTTACACAAACTCAAATCGAAAATCAAAATGTGAAAACGGACGATGAAGCAAGCAAATCTTCATCGCCAACACTTCAATCTGATAATCGTCAATCCAATCAAACAACTGCTTCAATGGAAATCACTCATGACAATCATACTATTGAATCTAAAACCACAACTACCAAGTTGATAAAAGATGCCACAACCTCTGAACCATCTTCTGATTGGATTAACCAATACAATAGCCCCCGCCAACAATATAATGAAGTTCCAACACCACTTGAGGAAGTCCAACAAAACATGAAACATGATACTTCCACTACTCAGATACTTGATTCAAATATCAACAATAGTGCCTGATTTGGAAACTTCCGCGACTCAGAGATGTAATTTAGATGCAGACAAGCAGGCATTACACGCTTAGGCACAACCAACTAATACTACCAAACCTTCTGCCTCTGAGATACCATTCAGATGCAAACAAGCAATCATCACCAAATAAGCAATCATGAACACCACAATTAGGCACCGCCAGTCAATACCACTACACCTTCAGCGTCGCACGTACCTGAGACTAATCAAATAAGCAATCACCAACACCTGAAGTCCAATCAATGAATACCCAAGAAACTTCAACTACTCAAGAAACTTCCACCAAAAAAGCGCATGATTAAAGTGCAAACAAACAATCATTACACGCAGAGGTCCATTGGTGCAAATAAAATGTTGTTCGTGTTTCTGTTGGATTATGATGTAATTCATATAGAACGGGACTACAGTCTACAGATGCATAGGGAGAATTGGTCAAAAGCCATGAATGGTCATATTAGGCCTAGAAAAGGGACCCGGTGAACATATCTAATTTCCTAAAAAAACTGATGTTCATTTCTTTGCTTTATATCGAATGCAGAACATGCTTCTGCACACTTGGTCCAGTGAGTAGAAGACTACTTGCATAACAAGAGGGACCCGGTGTACATATCTGATCTTAAATAAAGAGGGACCCCAGATGCACGAGATGCTGCAGAGACTAGTTGTGTCGTTTCTATGCATGAGCCTGTCGATCGCCCAATCTTAAAGGACGTGGTTCTCAACATTCCGTTTAGTGACAGTATGTTGGTGATACAAAAGCTTTTCAATCAAGGTTATGCGGATATTTCAGATTGATCGATTTATATAGTTTGAAAATGATAAAACCAATGAGTCTGCACATAAATAAAAGTATGTGTAAGTACGAGTTTAGTGCCAACAAGTAAGTGCAGTCTCTGTCAAAAAATTGGCAATATAACCATTAGCTTCGTCTAAGCCATTTTAGGGAAAAGGGGAATTCTGGAACGATAAATTCATCTTGAGAACTAGATGAAAAAAACGAGGGCCCAAACAGTTATAAATTCGAATAGTGAACGGAATGTTAGATAGAGGGTAAAGGGGAATTCTGAACAGAAGGGGACTTCCAATCAGCCATTTTGGGGTTTCTAATAAGCGTTAACAGGACAGGCAAGGGATACAAAGGGATTGATGTACGTACAAAAGGAGGCATGTAAAAGTCCGAGTAACTGATGCTTGCTTTTGTATGTTTATTTCCTAAAAGCTGATGTTTGTTTTATGCTTTATATCTAATGCAGAACATGCTGCACAACGGAGTACTAAAAAAGGTGACATAATAATAGAGCTCCGGGGTGTCACTTTTAAAGTTAATGACAGGAAGGAATCCACTAGAATCGACTATACTAAATGGTTCACACTTGGTCCAATGGGTACGAGATCACTTGGATAACAAGAGGAAGCCGGTGGACATCTCTGATCTTAAGCAAAGAGGGATCCCGGATGCAAAAAATGCTGCAGAGTGCAGACACTAGCTGTACCATTTCTAAGCATCAGCCCACATCCTGTCGATCGGCAAATCATATAGGATCTGGTTGCAACCACCAGGACTCGGTATGCAATATCTCAACATTCCGTTTAGTGACAGCAGTAAGTTGGTGACAGGTACATCTCTATCTAGAAGTTAGGCTGTGCTGGTATGCAGTTTTGGATCTTTGATGATTAGAAGTTAATTTAAAGAATCTTGTTTCAATCCCCCTCTAGTTATCTGTCTTAAGTCTTGTCCGAGTACTAGTTCACATTGCATTATGGCCCACATACAAAGATATGCTTACAAGTGTTGCAATATTCTCAAAGTTAAGATGTCTGTTAAGCATTTCTGATAACAAGTTCGTACCTGATACTAAAGCTTTCAATCAAGGTTCAAGGATATGTGGGCATTTCAAATTGATCGATTGATATAGTTTGAAAATGACGAAATCAGGGAGAGTCTGCACATGAATAGAAGTATGCGTATGTAAGTGCGAGAAACAAAGAGCAGACTCTGTCAAAAACGGCAATATAACCTTTAGCTTTGTCTAAACCATTAAAGGCACAAGAAACAAAGATTAATATGACACGAGGCCATGGATTGGAACGCTATTGAGAATAATCAAACGTTGTACGCCTAGTTGAGCAGAGATGCAATGAGAACCAAGCAATGGATTAGCAGTGGGAGTGGAAAAAAGAAAAACTAGAAGATGAAAAGCATATATGTGTTGAACACGTTGATGAAACAAAGTAGCAGACTGTGTTTTGCCTTTTATGTAAAACTAATAGCGATTGTTTGAGCATTACGGATCAGCCATAATTTACGATTCATTATTTAGAGGTAAAATGGGGGTAAACAAGAGAAAAAAGTTCAAAGTTGAGTCTTGTGTGGTTATAATACGCCTTGAATGTGTGAGTCTGCGATAAATGAGAACTCCTTGTTTAGAGGTAAAAATAGGGGAGTAAAATGGCAGAAATGTGGAGGAATTTGGCCCGCTTATATCGATGATTTCCTTCACCGAATATTTTCTTGGGTGTGTTTTGATAACCGATCAAACGATAACCAATCGAGAAGAAAGTGCACAAACTTATCAAATGATTATGCTCACTCCAAGATGGTATATGATAAGCATTTAGTGATGATAACAAAAAAAATGTTTTAGTGAAGCCCATGCTGACACGGAGAAAATAAGTACTTAAGTAGAAGAGGCTGCTTCACGGACCAAAGGGTGCTTCTGTTGTGTTCCAAATCTTTGATCCGAAACTGAACAGAACACGCACGCACCATCATCCTTTACTCTTTTTCTCCTGTACGTTGTGGTAGCGCTCAATGTGATAGGGACGTTTAAGAAAGATGAGGTTATAATACCCGGGTAAGGTTATTTTCAGAACCAAAAAAATGTACAGAACTGCGAGAACCACTATCAACCAATCAAATTTTTTTAAGTAATTGTTTTTATTATTTAATACAAAAGGGTATAATAGTCTAATTACATTTTTATTTTATTTTTGGCTTTTTTTTCATAAAAAACGTTTTGTAGTTCTTAAATTTTAGGAATTGTTTTCTAATTTTTTTTTTCAACATGCAAGATGATTTGGTGCATACGTACTTTTTTTCTCTTGTAATGGAAATAAAGATATGTACTTTTAGTGTTCAATCTATTAAATGTTTTTTTGCTAAAGAATATTTGCATAAATGCATGAAATTACAGTAAGAATTACTTTGAATGAAACCTATATATTTCAATAGAAAAAAAATATTGACAAAAAAATATAGAAAAAAATATAGAACAAGATACTTTACATGTGCACAATATGAAACATTATATTACTTGACAACAACTGGAACACCGGAAAAAATAGGTTAAAAAACATAGACGAACACATATGTACTTTTGTTCAAAAAAAAAAAACACATATGCACTCATATTAGTCTATGATGGGAGCTTTGGCGTTAAAGCATGTAGATATACATTCTTCAGATTCTAGAACAACGGAGTATATCTTATTCTGAGTTACGGACGCACAAATTCTTATCTTCGTCACATGATGTCAAGTAAATAAGGTCTTCATGAGACTTGTCTATATCATCAACACAATCTTCAAAAATCTGTTTTAAACACATTAAAGAAATCAAGTTCAAGTCAATATAATTCAAAACGAAACAAAAACTTAAAATGCACATCTATTTAACATTAGTCAAATTTTTGTGCACATGTATTCTATAGTAGTATAATATCTCACAAATTTCATTTAAAAAAGGTAACATAATTCTGATTAAAAGTGACATAAAATTCCAATATTACATGACGATATTAGATGATGAGATGACATTGTTACAACATGAATGGCTTAGTGCACAAGTATTCTTTCTCTTTAAAAAGATTAATAAAAAAAACAGCCAACTAATTTCATTAAAAAATTTGTCCACATTAAAACACAGATGCAGTTTTCATTTACTTTATATCAATATCACAAGTAGTTACCATTGATTTTCTGAGATCATAACCAAAGTTTCTTGTAGAAAACAACAAAATATTAACAAAACCGTTAGCCGTAACTATCGAAAGAATATAAAAACATGTAGTTACAATATAAATAAAACCCATAACCGTCAAGTATGCTTAAACATCAGATGATTTAAAACCAATATCAATCATGCGGCAACTTATTTTATATTTAAAACCAAACTATTCAAACTAAAAACATGTGATTTGTGTATATTAAAATCAAACTATCTGATAAGTGCTGCTTTATGGACATGTGTATGCCCTCAATAAAATTATGACATGACAAAGAATTAGAACCATCCACGTATCACGATCATAAATTCATAAAAGAAAGTATATACTCACCTAAAAGTTGGCAATGAAATCTGTTGTTAAAACATGTATTTGAATACAATGCAATTACCTGGTATGTGGCCAGCGTCATTTGTGTACTACATTGGAGTTGGACCTTTTTATATAGTCGCGTGGAGACAAAAAGCAGAGAACGATGATTGAGTAGTGAATGAAGACACCAAGTTTAATCCATTGTACGTGGTATACACCGTAAAAATTGTGTAGGTCGTCGGATCTGGTGTTTTCCATTTACGGTGGCGGAGAAAGAAAAAAAGGATCTAGTGTTTTTCATTTTTGACGGCTGAGAAACAAAACAGGGTTTGAAGTTGTGGATACATGGGAGAGAGAAAGGGTCGGTTATAAATTGATCTAATTTATGAAAATACCTAAAATAGCCTTCGGTCCATTAATAATTCATACACAAAATTTCATTTAATTACCATTGTGCCACAAGTAATCTTAACCATTGATGCAAAATCCAACGCTTTAAATTAGTTCTCGCAGTTCTGTACTTTTTTTTAGTTCTGAAAATAACCTCACACTATAATACCCGGTGTGTATCTGCACGAGAGAAATAGACTGACCAACTAAGTAATATTACCAAACCTTCTACCTCTGAGATACCATTCTCAGATGCAAACAAGCATGCAATCATCACCAACCAAGGCACCGCCAGTCGATACCACCACACCTTCATTGTCGCCGCCGAGACTAATGCAAACAAGCAATCACCAACAACTGAAGTCCTACCAATCAATACCCAAGAAACTTCGACTACTCAAGAAACTTCCACCACCAAGCGCCTTATTCAAGTGCAAACAAACAATCATTACACGTAGAGTTCCATTGGTGCAGATACAATGTTGGCGGTGTTTCTCTTGGACAATTCGCATAAAACGGGACTACAGTCTACAGATGCATAGGGAGAATTGGTCCAACGCCATGAATGTCATATTAGGCCCAGAAAAGCATAGTCGACTTTGAATCGGTTAACATTGGTCCAAACATGTTTTGTTGTGAACGGGATGTGTAGTCGAACCATGCTAGAACAGACCAGTATTATTACTCATAAATTGAGAGCAGTTCGTGACATTTGCATTTTAAGTTTCTTGGTGGCTGGATAAATGTTTACTTAAGAGTTAAAAATGCCAAGACCATAACATGAACCAACAGAAGGGTAGTGCTAACGTTACAATGACATAAAACAGCATCTCTACGTTTTTTAAGTAGCAGAATGTAATATTGGAAGAAAGCATAAATTTATGCGATTGAACGATTGTGATATGTCTAATTAACTACTCGATTCTGATTGCCAAGCCTAGTTAAGGACACCTACTTCAACCTAAACCTAAATCAACTACTTGCCCACTATTTCATACCGAGCGTATTAATCTCAACGAACTACTATATCGTTGAAGTAAAACATCAGTGGCTCCTTAATTATTATGTAAACCCTCAAACCTCCCATACACAACTAGCAAATGACATAAGTTACAACCACTACTCAACAACATCACAAATGAAATAAATAACTACTATATAGTTTTAACTCGCCTCAAAAAATCAGATGAACACTTTTTTCTTCTATTGCATTAAATACCTTGATCCACCATTTCTCTATGAACCACAATCCAACGACTCTCCTATCACTCACACACTCTTAATCCAACGGTCACAACACCTATTAAAGAAAAACAAAGTGTCAGCCACCAGTATATAACCACCGAACATACACAAACCCTAGATCTAAACAAACCTACAAACACTAAAAAGATAGTAAAAATGTCAAGAAGAGGGAAAGTACCATTGCCATTAGTATGTTTGCATCAAGTGTTTTTACTTTACGACACACTAGAAATCTCTATATCAATAAATGTCCTGCTAAGGCATTTTTCCCTGCTAAGAGTTTTTCTCTTAAGTTGGTTTTGTTCTTTTTAAAAGTGGTTATATGTGGTTTTTAGATTGACAATGTAGAGATCCAGATGGAGCATACTAAATTATGGGAGGATCAGGTATATGCTCTATGTTTCAGGGGAGGTTAGGTCACACCATTAGGATTTAGGGTATC
Source organism: Glebionis coronaria (assembly GCA_025667525.1). Lineage (NCBI taxonomy): Eukaryota > Viridiplantae > Streptophyta > Magnoliopsida > Asterales > Asteraceae > Glebionis > Glebionis coronaria. The sequence goes on along the minus strand of CM046879.1, from coordinate 547,883,992 downwards.
CTTAGGATACTCATATATGATTCTAGATCATATCCACTGGTGAGTAGGGGTTTGGGACAATGAAGACTTGCTGCAAAGCCTGTTGGAGTTCTGAAACCTTGAGGCGCTATAATATGTACTTAAAATTCTTGATTGAGCAGCTTGCTGTCTAATTTATGATTTTTAGTGCATATTTCCAAGACCAATTAACCATAGCAAGGAAATGGTAGGGATGGAGTCTGGGGTATGCTTATTTTCTTGGGTTGACTAGGTGAAGGATTGTTTATGTGTTAACTTTTTTTGTCTGGAACTTTGCTGAATGGAGGACTCTTGAGTTTCTATGTATCTAACGTGTTTTTACAAGGGTGTGCATTAGAGCAGAGCTATTTAGCATTGATCCATTCAGGATTAGTCTAATACCCTTAGGAAAGTTTCCCCTGCTTTAATTTTTGATACCCCTGCTAATACAACTTTCCCCTGCTTTGCAAAACATTCCCCAGTTTGACCGTTGACCGACAATACCGTTGCCCTGCTAATAGCCGTTGGGCCTGCTTGCTAACTTTTTGGTTAGGGAATATTTTATTCTTTTCAAAAGATATTTAAGGCGCTTTCTTCGCTGATTGGTAACCTTTTCTTTATTATTTCAATTAAATTACTTTCTTATCAAGATTTATTTCTGATATTTTTGCAATTTGAAAATTTGGTACAATCACAACTCTTCAATTCGCCTATATAAACTCAATTCACTTAACCAGCAGGCCTAACTCACTCTTTCGATCAAATCCCACTAATTTTTCACAAACATAAACCTTTTTACTCTTAAAATGTCTTCCACGACTCTCAAAATTGTTGCTAACCATAATCAAATTGCTCTTTTATCACAAAGCCTGCTGAATTTACTGATGTTGTTGCTTTCCTAAAATCTTGTTATTTCAGGTTAGCTCTTCTCATCAATCCTAGAATTTACAACTCATACATTCAACAGTTTTGATCTAATGCCAAGGTTGAAATAGTGAATGGAGAGGTAACAATTAAAAGCCTTGTTGATGGCCATCCCAAGGTGGTTACACCTGCCTCCATTCGAGAAAAATTAGTCTTGGATGATGAGGGTGGGATGGTTGCTTTCAAAGAGGCTGAAATTTTTGAGGGTCTTACAAACTTGGGGTACAACATTTTTGCTGATCAAAAATGTAAATTTGCTAAAGCCCAGTTTGCACCCCATTGGAAGTTTTTAATTCACACTATTTTGCAATGCTTATCATCAAAAACTAGTGCTTTTAATGAATTAGGGAGTCAAGTTGCTTCTGCCCTGATTTGCTTGGCAACAGGTAGAAAATATTGTTTTTCTCAAATGATTTTTGAAGGAATGATCAAAAATGTTTCAAGTCATTCAAAATTTTGTATGTATCCAAGGTTTGTTGAAATTTTGTTGGATATGAGGCAACATGGTAAAATTCGTCACAAGGACTATTTTGAAGCTAACCCCATACAACCAAATTATTCACAACTCTTGCAACACCTACCCTACAATTTTCTGGCAGGGCAGTTCCCCTTACACCAATAATGATGGACCAGATCAGAAGAGAAGCTGCTTCCAAACCAAGAGCAGCCCAAGCCCCTCTTGCTGATGCCCTACTAGAGATACCCCTGCCAGTCAACTCCCCCCTGCCAACCCACAACATGAAAGGAGAACCAAAACCAGGTTTGCCAGGTCTCCCTTGCCTGGTGAATCTTCAAAAGTAGCAGAGAGGAGTGAAAGTTTATGGACCTTAAAATCGATAGTCGTGTGATAGGATCGAACTCGAGATCACGGGATTGCACACATTACGTGAAGAGTTAATTTATTTATTAAATATATTTGTTATATTTATTAAAACAAACTGTAGCTAACGATCGTTAAGTAATTAAAAGTTAAGTATTAAACGATCGTTATAGAATGTTAAAGAAGCTAAAAGAAGGTGTCGGAAAGTTCCGGAAACCCCCTTTTGAGCTTTGGTTATATCCGGTTTTTAAAGAGAAGGGATAAGGAGGAAAAAATTTTTGGCTTTATCTTGTTTAACCTTGGAAGTTAAGTTTCCAAGGTGTATATAAACAAACCAAAAGGCTTCATATTTTTTCACTCCATATTTTTCTTTTCTTTGCCTTATACCGCCGGCCAAACACACCCTATTAGGGTTCATCTTTGATTTTCTATAAACTATTTTAGATCTAGTCCTAGCCCCTCTCTAGGGTTGTTGGGTAGATCTTCCATAGACTTGGAAAGCTCGGTTTTGTTCGTGCTAGACTCACGGTTAACTCACCGTATCACATGTGTACAAGATCGTGGTGTGATCTTATTTTAGATTACATCCTGGTGGTGTTCGTGATCTATCTCTACCGGTGATCATTCCGTCAATTTGTAGATCCTGCTAGGATAAAGGTATGTAACCCTAGCCTTGGTTAATTATAATTGTGTTAAATAAAGATCTTGTTAATCTGCTTCCGCTGTATGCTCTTTGATCTATGTTAAGGTTTTTATAATTGTTATGATGATCATAAACCTTCAGTGGCATCGAGAGCCGTTTTAACATGATTTTAATTATCAAGATCTAAAGTTTTTAACTAATATTGATTTGTGTTAAAAAAATTACATGTTGTTTTTTAGGTTTATAAAAATTAGGGTTTTGTTTTGTTTTTTTTATAATCGGCTATAGCCGAATTTTTTTTATAAAAAAAAAAAATTTTGTAAACCCTAAAATTACATGGTAATTAAACTTTAGATGGTTTGCATGAATTAATTGTTATGTCATGTGTGGTTACGATCCGTAGTAGTTTTATTATTGTTAAGAGAATATGGGAGATCCGTAATAAACATGCATGTTTCTTACGGATTATATAACTTTGATTGCTATTTGCTTTATTTGATTCAAAGTTTTAAAATTAGGGAAGACTTTTTATGTTCATAAAAACCCTAGATTTGATGTTCTTTGAATAAATTGTTATACATGTGGCTATTTGATTTAGTTTTTTTTTGTACTACTTGTTTTCATGCGTTTTTAACATTGTATGTTGTAAACAAGGGTAATTTTTTTAAGAAAAAATAATATGGACTAAATCTTATCAAAATTAATGAATTGTTTTGAGATCTAAGTTACATATGATTTATGTTGATTAGAATTGCAATAGCAACTTAACGGCCTACTCAATTTTGACAAACTATAAAGTGGGTATAACGCACCGCTGGTCAAGTACCCGGTTAAGGAAGGAGGTGTTATGCTTCAGCGCTGACCAAATTCCCGGCTCGCCTGTGCGTCAAAATTGGAATTACCTACGGTTGTTATTGGTATAATTCTTTAAGGTTGTTTGGTTTAACCAATACCTCAACTTGTAAATATATGATGAACTTTTAGTCTCACCAAAAAGTTTACTAAACGTTTTATTAAACTTATGCTATGGAGATGTATGCATGCTTCTCCATACATGATTTTGACACCAAAATCTATACCCTAAAATTTAAGTTATATGCCCTCTAATTGACGAACACTTGAAGTTTCAATTGTCGTCATATAAGATATCGGACGATGTTGTAATGGAGAGAAAACTTCATGACTGGATAAGATTACACATGAAGTTTTTACGTTCTTTAGATTAGTCGACTTAATTGAGTTACTCAGTGAGAACTGGAAACTTAAGGCATAAAGAAGGGATAAAACATGTTTATAATGCAAATGTTTTTGGCAATGTAAATCCCTGACATATCTATAAATTTCAATATGATTTGGCAATTATTGTTCGACAAGTTACTGTGTTGAATACATTTGTCACAAGCAGATCAACTGATGTGATAAATCTATGTCAATATGGATTCTAGTTTTTCAAGGAAAATACTATGGTTTTATTACCAGGGTAATTTTATTTTCTTGAATTTTATTATCGAAAATACTAATGTTTGAACTTATTTCTGTAGAAATGGCTCAACCCGAAAACAATATGACAATAAGCTCGGCGTTCAAAGCACTTTTTGAACGGCCTGAACTTACTGGCCCTAATTTCAATGATTGGTACCGCTCACTAAGAATTGTTCTGAGAGAAGCGGGTACCATCAATATCTTGGAAACTCCTTTTCCAGAGGATCTTGCTGAAGGAGCAACTGATGCGGAAAGGCTTCAACACGCTGCTAACGTTAAGAAGCACCATGAGGTGGCTGCTGTAATGTTAGGGAGAATGGCTCCATCACTTCAAAGGAAGTATGAGCTAGCTTCTCCTCAGCAAATGCTTGATGAACTCAAGGTTGTGTATGAAACGCCGCAAGCTGTATAGATCTATGATCTGGTTGATGCTCTACATAGTTGCAAGCAAGCTCCTGGAAAGTCCGTAAGTGCTCATTATATGGAGATGAGGGGTTATATGGAACAACTCATAGCACTAGGACAACCCTTTGATAATAATATGGCTATTAACTTGATCAATAGGTCCCTTAATAAGGACTTCAATGATTTCGTTCGTAACTATAATATGCATTGCACGGGGAAGACAGTTAATGATTTGCATGCAATGCTCATTGACTTCGAAAAGGGTTTGAAAGATAAGGCACCCACTGCTACTCCTCAAGTACTTTATGTACAAAAGGGTAGAGTGTCTGTAACACCCCATTTTGGAATGGAATCTTACGCATAATCATGGCGTGTCATCAAAGCATACAAGGATAAATGTCTAAGCATTATTTGACCATAAAAGGGAAAATACCGGAATCAAACATCGGTAACCCCAAAGTAGAGCTCATCACACACAAACATAAATACTGTAAAAGGAAAGGACGAAACAATGTCCATAGCAACTGTATTAAAGTAAAGGAAATGCATAAAGTAAAGAAAGACAGTAAAGCTTCCAGTCCATATGCACGTACGTTTGAGATCTACGAGCGTCCCTGAGTACCTGCCGTTTTGGGAACATAAAAAGGAAAACGGCTGAGCAAGACGCTCAGTGCACGGATGTACAATATAGCATGAAATAGGATAAGCATGTAACATATAACAGCGGAAGACTAAGTTCTGAGTAAACTGGTTAAGTATTAAGAAAACTGGTTTTATAGTTTGAAAAGCCTTATGTTTATCTTATGAAAACTGTTTTAACATAAATATACCATAGCCCATATAGGTCATGAAAAGGTCACGTGCATGAATACTTGGAGGGGTGACCTCATCATGCTGATTAGAGGGGATGCCTCTAATTAATATACTGGTTTGGGTAGGAGGGATTAACTCCTTGTGAAGGATGCAAGGCACACACCACATTCACCATGAGATACTGAATAAAACATGTAACTAGGATGCACCCATACGCCCCACATGATATAATAATATGGCCAAAACTGAAAGGGACGCCACGAGCAATCACTCCGTCGTGGGGAAGTCATAACATTGGTGCCTCCAATGTTATGGTTATGGTACCTCCATAACTAGGTGAAACTGGTCATGCTTGTATATGGCTATAGATTATGCTAATTAAACATAAGCAGTTCAAAACAATAAAACTAATACTGGGGAAAACAGTTGGCTGCATACGGGGAAATCCTAATAAGGAAAGAATGTCCATACTGAAAGGACGGGAATCCGTACCTCAAGTCAAGTGAATGAACGGAAGAAAGACTCCTACTTCTGGATCACTAACGCTACATGAATACACACGTGTATAAGTATCGAATCACTGATTACGTACTGGGTTTTATGTCTCACCTTAGCTTACTTTGTGTGTTTTAGGTCATGGTTTACTGTTTAAAGCCTTAAACTGTGTTTATCTTGTATTCTGATTAATCTGATTAAGTATTACTGGTATTTCATGTATTATTATACTTACTGTGTAATAATAAGTAACTTTCCAAAAATAGCAGGTTTCCAAAAATAGAAAGTTTCCAAAAATAGGAAGTTTCCAAAAATAGAAAGTTACCAAAAATAGAAAGTTTCCAAAAATAGAAAGTTTCCAAAAATAGAAATTTTCGAAAAATAGAAAGTTTCCAAAAATAGAAAGTTTCCTAAAATAGAATTTACTGCTTAATATAGATTAGTTTCTAAAAATAGAAAGTTTCCAAAAATAGATCAGCTGCCTTAATTAAATAAGTTTCCATATATAGAAGGTTTCCATGATTAGATTAGCTGCCTGAAATAGATAGATTTCCATATATAGAAGGTTTCCATTAATAGATTAGTTGCCTTATTTAATTAAGTTTCTATAAATAGAAGTTTCCATAATTAGAATTAAGCTGGTTACATAAGCTAACATATAAGTCTAAGTGTTTATAAGCTTATTTCTTAAGTCATATGATATAGTGTATAGTTTAATTATTATTTCATGTATTTAATTAAACTATAGGTTAAGCATTTTAATTAAAGTATAACATGTTTTAATTAAAATGGAATAAATTACTTAGGTTAAAATGTGTATTATTATGTATTAATAACATAACCTAAGTCATGTCTAAATTAATTAATGATAGGCATGTTTTAAATAATTAATTAATTATAACTCATAACATAAAATACTTAGGTTAAATTAATATCATGTTAAATTAATAATTAAAAATAACCTAAGTCATGGTTTAATTAATATCTCATGTTATTAATTAATTTATATCCTAAGTTCATAATTCATAAAATTAACATGTAGCATAAATCATGATTTAACCAACGAACCATGAATCGGGCATGAACTCGACACCGTACCCCGAGCCAAACTCGGGGTACTTGTGCCCCCTTGCTGCCGTGGGTCCCACATGCACCAACCAAGACCAACAATGGTCTTGGTGGTGGCGGCTAAAAGCAAACCGAACCCCCCCTCGGGTTGGTTATACTAGGCGGCCAAAACAAACACCCTCTTATATCATCCTTTGATTTTAATTTACCCTAAAACATGTTAGATCAATGTTTAATTATCATGTTTTAATAAGAATATTAATAACATGTTCATGAAAATAATCAAAGATTTAAAAGAATTAAAAAGAAAGGTTTAGAATGATATACCAATACGTAGCTTGAAAGAGGATGAATAAACACGGTTTATAGCAATGATTTTTGTGATCAAGATCAATCAACAACCACCTATGGTGGTCCTTAAGGTGGCGGCACAAGAGAGACCAAGGAGGAGGAGAGAACTTTTTTAGGTTAAATGCTTATTTTTCATGAAATGTAAAAATGAAATGAAAAGTTACCATAACCCCCCTTTCATGTAAAAGTCAATGGGCTAAGCCCATTATGGTTATGTGTGTCGTGGGTATGGGGCCCCACATGGGGTACCCGTACCTTTTCTCGTGTCCCGATGTTTCGTGTTCGTTCGTGGTTAAACGTGTTCGTGTTTAAAGTGTTTCTGTTTATTTTATCATGTAGTTTATCGTATTCTTAACGCTCGTAATTATATTATATGTATTTACGTAATTATTTTAGTTCGTGTTTTAAAATGGTGATCATGATTTAATTATGTTTACGTGAAATATCTATTAACTGTTTATCATGAGTTCGTACGTAATCGATACTTATCATGTCATACACGTATGCACTTGCTTGATTATTAGCACATGAATGTGATCAATACTAAATAGGGTAAGTTTTAATCTAGGACGTACGATCTTAAGGGCACTATTCATGGTAAAAGCATGCGGGTTTTACAATTCTTCCCCCCTAAAAAGAATAATTCGTCCCCGAATTATAGATAAAGCAAACTGGAAAGAAGTAACATACCCGAACTCAAAATATGAAGTGAGGGTAAGAAGCCCGGATAGACTCCTCTGTTTCCCAAGTGGCTTCCCGCTCGGTATGGTCCCTCCAAAGAATTTTGACGAATGGAATCGTCTTCCTTCTCATGACTCGTTCTTGCCTGTCGAGCACTCGTTCGGGTTCCTCTATAAAAGTGAGATCTTCACGTATCTGTTCCAGTGGATACTGAACCATGTGAAGGGGATGATATTTGTACCCTCTGAGTAAGGACACATGGAACACGTTATGCACGTGCGAAAGCTGAGGAGGTAACGCCAATCGGTAAGATACTTCACCGATTCGTTCAATGATATCAAATGGTCCGATGAAACGAGGACTGAGTTTCCCTTTGATCCCGAAGCGTTTAACACCACGTGCCGGCGAAACCTTGAGGAAGACGTGGTCTCCCACATTAAAATGTATGTCCCTACGATGCTTATCGGCGTAACTCTTCTGACGTGACCGTGCTTCCTGCAGCTTTTGCTTAGCTACTTCGATCTTCTCATTGGTCATTCCTATAATTTCTGGTCCTTCGAGTGTTCGCTCTCCCACTTGATCCCAGCAGATTGGAGCGCGACACTTCCTGCCATACAACATTTCGAAAGGAGCACATTTGATACTTGCGTGCCAGCTGTTGTTGTTTGCAAACTCGACCAAACAGATGTAATCGTCCCAATCACCTGTCCATTCCAATGCACACGACCTTAACATATCTTCCAATGTCTGAATTGTTCGCTCCGACTGTCCGTCCGTTTGAGGATGAAAGGCCGTACTCAGCTTAAGTTGTGTACCCCAAGCTTTTTGCAGACCTTTCCAGAATCGCGATGTGAAACGAGGATCTCTGTCTGAGACGATGCTGGAGGGAGTACCGTGGAGTCTCATGATCTCCCTTCTGTAAGTATCTGCGAGTTTACTTACCGGATCTTCCTTGCGTATCGGAAAGAAATGAGCTGATTTGGTAAGTCGATCAACAATGACCCAAATAGCATCGTGCTTCTTCTTGGTAGGCGGAAGACCGGTAACAAAATCCATGGTGATTTTGTCCCACTTCCACTCTGGAATATCCAACGGTTGAAGGAGACCGCCCGATCGCTGATGCTCAATCTTAACCTGCTGGCAGGTAAGACATTTGGAGACATAAGTGGCTACATCCTGTTTCATACCACTCCACCAAAAGTGCTGTCTGATGTCATGGTACATTTTTGTCGACCCAGGATGTATAGAAAATGGGGAGCTGTGAGCTTCAGCTAACAATGCTTCCCGGAGTTCTTGATTGTCAGGAACACAAAGTCTCGTGCCCTGCCAAACGATACCGTCTGCGTCCATTCTGAATTCTGTCCGCTTCTCTAAATTCTGAATTATCGCCCAAATTTCTCCATCATCCTTCTGCTCTTCCTTGATCCTAGACAGTAACTCGGGTTCTACTCTAAGATTCGCCCAGTATCCGTGCTGCCCACGTACCATGATTTCGATGTCTAGCCGCTCCAAGTCTCTTATGTTTTGTTCCTTGATTTCAATGTCGTTGATCATTCCGGACTTTCTGCTGAGTGCATCTGCTACTACATTAGCCTTCCCGGGATGATACTGTAGGTTAATATCATAATCCTTCAATAGTTCCAACCATCTCCTTTGTCTCATGTTCAATTCTCGTTGAGTGAAGATATACTTCAAGCTCTTGTGATCCGTGAAAATGTCGCATGATTCTCCGTATAAGTAGTGCCTCCATATTTTCAATGCGAACACAACTGCAGCAAGTTCCAGGTCATGCGTAGGGTAGTTTTCTTCATAGGGCTTAAGCTGCCGTGAAGCATACGCGATCACTTTCCCATGTTGCATGAGAACACAACCCAGTCCCTTCCCCGATGCATCGCTATAGATCTGAAATCCACCTGTACCAGATGGGAGAGTAAGAATAGGTGCAGATACTAACTTCTGCTTTAGGTCTTCGAAGCTCTTCTCTCGTTCTTCCGTCCAGACGAATTTCTCTCCTTTTCGCATCAGTTTGGTGAGAGGTAATGCCAAGCGGGAAAAGTTCTCCACGAATCTGCGATAATATCCAGCTAAGCCTAAGAAACTGCGGACTTCTGTCGCTGACGTTGGTCTTGGCCATTTAGTGATAGCCTCAACCTTCTATGGGTCCATTGTGATCCCTTCTGCTGATACAATGTGACCTAAGAATGCCACTTTGTTTAACCAGAACTCACACTTGGAGAATTTCGCATACAGCTGCTTCTGACGAAGAATCTGTAGTACCGTACGGAGATGGTCTTCGTGTTCCTCCGTAGACTTTGAGAAAATCAGGATGTCATCGATGAATACAATGACAAACTTATCAAGGAATTCGTGGAAGATTCTGTTCATCAGATCCATGAATACTGCTGGAGCATTAGTCAGGCCGAATGGCATGACTACAAACTCATAATGGCCATAGCGGATACGAAAAGCAGTCTTGGCAATATCCTGCTCTTTAACCCTTAGCTGATGGTAGCCTGACCTTAGATCGATCTTTGAGAAGTGTTTGGCTCCTTGAAGTTGGTCAAACAGATCATCTATATGTGGTAGTGGATATCTATTGCGGATGGTAATCTTATTAAGTTCACGGTAGTCTATGCAAAGTCGCATGCTGCCGTCCTTCTTCTTAACGAACAAGACCGGTGCGCCCCATGGAGATGCGCTTGGTCTAATGAACCCTCGTTCAAGAAGTTCCTGCAGTTGGTCCTTCAGTTCTTTTAGCTCTATGGGAGCCATACGATACGGAGCCTTAGAGATTGGTTCAGCTCCTGGAACAAGGTCGATGTTGAACTCCACTTCTCGTGCAGGTGGTATGCCTGGAAGTTCAGCTGGAAAGACGTCTTGAAATTCCGAAACTACTGGTTGATCCTGAATCGATGGGGATTCAGCATCCATGTCGTGAACCGTAGCTAGATAACCCTCACAGCCATGTGACAGTAATGCACGTGCTTGCAAGGTAGATATGACTTGTACAGACCGTCCGGGTATGAACCCGTTATGAATGTACTCTGGTGCATTAATGTCACCGAAGATCACCCGATATGAGTGGCAGTCTATGGTAGCATGGTGCTTGGATAGCCAGTCCATGCCGAGAATCATATCGAACTCAATCATGTCTAGGGGAAGTGCATCTACTGCACGAACTTTATCGTCAAACTCTAGAGGAAGACTCTTGTATACATGAGTTATTAATACAGAGTCCCTCAAAGGCGTGGAAATGGTAAGCCTATTTTCTAATGGCAAGGGAAGTGTCCTGATGTTCTTGGCATAAGTAGTGGAAATAACTGAGTGAATGGCACCCGTGTCGAAAAGAACACATGCAACTTGGTCGTACATATACAAAATTCCAGTAATGGTACATGTAGATTTGTTTGCCTGATCACGAGATGTCGTGTAGACACGCCCAGTGGTAGAGGCGGCTTACTATCAGCATGACCCAAGGTACCCTCCATTTCACCCTTATGGCAATCTCTCATACGATGGCCAGGGAGGCCGCACTTGTAGCACGCGTCGGAATCACGACGACATGGGCCAGGGTGTCTGCGATGGCAAGTATTGCAAAGAGGATGAGTGAACCCTCCAGCAGGAGTCCTTGCTTGCTGAGGGACTACTGATGACAAAATGTGTTAAAATAAAGTATATGCACGAGTATAAGACATATGCATCATAAGATGTTCACCAGTGTTAGCTGAACGGTTAGGCTGAGAACCCCTGTGGTTCTGGTCCTTCCCGTTACCGTGGTTCCAGGTAGAGATTAATATAGTGTCAGCATGAGAGATGTAACATGAAATCATAAGAAGATGCGTAAATAGTAGGACCTGCTGTTGTTGGAGTGTCCAGCGTTATTACGGTAATTATCATTACCGCTACGCCTTTCCACAACAGAACGGTCGTTAGTGTGACCGTTTCCTTTGGGCTGATGAGGCTGCTGCTGAGTAGTCGGCTGAGACCGGTCCCCAGTTTTCTGCCTGGAAGATACAGTTTAAGAGATGATTATTGAACATAAAATGATAGGATGCGGTTTGGTTACCGTTTGAATACGAAATGTTTACCTCTTGTCGGGTCTTTCAGCTTCCCCGAACTCATCTCGTTCCTGCAACATCTCTAGCTTCCTTGCTGCGTCGGCCACCTGTGCTACTGTATTGAACGTAGCACACACCAGATTGTTCGCGACCGAGGTGCGAAGTGCCCACCTAAAGTGGTGTGCCTGCTCCTCAGGAGTACCAGCTGCTGCTCCCAGGAAACCAGCTAAGCGAAGAAAGCGCTGCATGAATTCGTTGCTATTCTCGCCCGCTCTCTGACGTATCCCATGGTACTCTCGCTTGAGCTTGTCCTGCTCTGCCTTTGGAAAGAACTGCTCCATCACTCTCTCCTTGAATTGGGCCCATGTCAAACCAGCGACCCAATCATCACCTCCTTCCGACTGCGTCAAGGCTAGCCACCAGTTGAGTACATCGCCTTCAAACCGGTAGCATGCCAATCTCGCCTTGAATGCGGGGTCACATCCCATAGCATTGAAAATCTTCTCGATATGAGTCAACCAGCTTTCAGCATCGCTGGGGCTATCAGTCTTTTCAAAAGCTCTAGGACGGAGCTTGTTGAATCTTTCCAGCCACACTGCTAGTGTCACTGGGGGAGGAGGAGGAGGAGGTGCCTGATTCTGCTACTGCTGATTGTTGGCAGCTTGGACTTCAGCACGGATGTCATTTCTCAGTTGAGGAAGCAAGGCTTGCATGGCAGCCTGAATTGCAGCATTGAGCTGCTCTTGCTCGCGTGTGAGAACCATCTGACAGTATAACATAAAACATATGATTAACAGTTCGAAACCTAAAATATAAATTATATATATACATGAAAAAAAAATTTATACCAAAAATTTCACGAGAAAAATTTTATGCAAGAAAATTTTTGTATGAATGCATGATGCAGTTTTATGAAAACTTTTGATGCTCGAGAGTGAACGCCTCTGGTCAGTTCACTCAAAACAAAAGACATATCGAGGGGACGCCTATGGGTCGGTCCCAAATCTAAAAGTTTCGATAAAACACATGCGACTAAATAGGGCCAGTCCTGTACCAACCATTACTTAGTCAAAAACCCTGTAACAATGACATGTATATGTATGCTTAAAAATGATGATTGCATGAAAACAACTGTCAGTTCTAGGAAGACCGTAGTGACTACCCACTAATCACAGGTCATATTTGAGAGCCTACAGGTCGAAACCTTGGCTCTGATACCATAATTGTAACACCCTATTTTGGAATGGAATCTTACGCATAATCATGGCGTGTCATCAAAGCATACAAGGATAAATGTCTAAGCATTATTTGACCATAAAAAGGGAAATACCGGAATCAAACATCGGTAACCCCAAAGTAGAGCTCATCACACACAAACATAAATACTGTAAAAGGAAAGGACGAAACAATGTCCATAGCAACTGTATTAAAGTAAAGGAAATGCATAAAGTAAAGAAAGACAGTAAAGCTTCCAGTCCATATGCACGTACGTTTGAGATCTACGAGCGTCCCTGAGTACCTGCCGTTTTGGGAACATAAAAAGGAAAACGGCTGAGCAAGACGCTCAGTGCACGGATGTACAATATAGCATGAAATAGGATAAGCATGTAACATATAACAGCGGAAGACTAAGTTCTGAGTAAATTGGTTAAGTATTAAGAAAACTGGTTTTATAGTTTGAAAAGCCTTATGTTTATCTTATGAAAATTGTTTTAACATAAATATACCATAGCCCATATAGGTCATGAAAAGGTCACGTGCATGAATACTTGGAGGGGTGACCTCATCATGCTGATTAGAGGGGATGCCTCTAATTAATATACTGGTTTGGGTAGGAGGGATCAACTCCTTGTAAAGGATGCAAGGCACACACCACATTCACCATGAAATACTGAATAAAACATGTAACTAGGATGCACCCATACGCCCCACATGATATAATAATATGGCCAAAACTGAAAGGGACGCCACGAGCAATCACTCCGTCGTAGGGAAGTCATAACATTGGTGCCTCCAATGTTATGGTTATGGTACCTCCATAACTAGGTGAAACTGGTCATGCTTGTATATGGCTATAGATTATGCTAATTAAACATAAGCAGTTCAAAACAATAAAACAAATACTGGGGAAAACAGTTGGCTGCATACGGGGAAATCCTAATAAGGAAAGAATGTCCATACTGAAAGGACGGGAATCCGTACCTCAAGTCCAGTGAATGAACGGAAGAAAGACTCCTACTCTTGGATCACTAACGCTACATGAATACACACGTGTATAAGTATCGAATCACTGATTACGTACTGGGTTTTATGTCTCACCTTAGCTTACTTTGTGTGTTTTAGGTCATGGTTTACTGTTTAAAGCCTTAAACTGTGTTTATCTTGTATTCTGATTAATCTGATTAAGTATTACTGGTATTTCATGTATTATTATACTTACTGTGTAATAATAAGTAACTTTCCAAAAATAGCAGGTTTCCAAAAATAGAAAGTTTCCAAAAATAGAAAGTTTCCAAAAATAGAAAGTTACCAAAAATAGAAAGTTTCCAAAAATAGAAAGTTTCCAAAAATAGAAAGTTTCCAAAAATAGAAATTTTCCAAAAATAGAAAGTTTCCAAAAATAGAAAGTTTCTCAAAATAGAATTTACTGCTTAATATAGATTAGTTTCTAAAAATAGAAAGTTTCCAAAAATAGATCAGCTGCCTTAATTAAATAAGTTTCCATATATAGAAGGTTTCCATGATTAGATTAGCTGCCTGAAATAGATAGATTTCCATATATAGAAGGTTTCCATTAATAGATTAGTTGCCTTATTTAATTAAGTTTCTATAAATAGAAGTTTCCATAATTAGAATTAAGCTGGTTACATAAGCTAACATATAAGTCTAAGTGTTTATAAGCTTATTTCTTAAGTCATATGATATAGTGTATAGTTTAATTATTATTTCATGTATTTAATTAAACTATAGGTTAAGCATTTTAATTAAAGTATAACATGTTTTAATTAAAATGGAATAAATTACTTAGGTTAAAATGTGTATTATTATGTATTAATAACATAACCTAAGTCATGTCTAAATTAATTAATTATAGGCATGTTTTAAATAATTAATTAATTATAACTCATAACATAAAGTACTTAGGTTAAATTAATATCATGCTAAATTAATAATTAAAAATAACCTAAGTCATGATTTAATTAATATCTCATGTTATTAATTAATTTATATCCTAAGTTCATAATTCATAAAATTAACATGTAGCATAAATCATGATTTAACAACGAACCATGAATCGGGCATGAACTCGACACCGTACCCCGAGCCAAACTCGGGGTACTTGTGCCCCCTTGCTGCCGTGGGTCCCACATGCCCCAACCAAGACCAACAATGGTCTTGGTGGTGGCGGCTAAAAGCAAACCGAACCCCCCCTCGGGTTGGTTATACTAGGCGGCCAAAACAAACACCCTCTTATATCATCCTTTGATTTTAATTTACCCCAAAACATGTTAGATCAATGTTTAATTATCATGTTTTAATAAGAATATTAATAACATGTTCATGAAAATAATCAAACATTTAAAAGAATTAAAAAGAAAGGTTTAGAATGATATACCAATACGTAGCTTGAAAGAGGATGAATAAACACGGTTTATAGCAATGATTTTTGTGATTAAGATCAATCAACAACCACCTATGGTGGTCCTTAAGGTGGCGGCACAAAGAGAGACCAAGGAGGAGGAGAGAAAACTTTTTTAGGTTAAATGCTTATTTTTCATGAAATGTAAAAATGAAATGAAAAGTTACCATAACCCCCCTTTCATGTAAAAGTCAATGGGCTAAGCCCATTATGGTTATGTGTGCCGTGGGTATGGGGCCCCACATGGGGTACCCATACCTTTTCTCGTGTCCCGATGTTTCGTGTTCGTTCGTGGTTAAACGTGTTCGTGTTTAAAGTGTTTCTGTTTATTTTATCATGTAGTTTATCGTATTCTTAACGCTCGTAATTATATTATATGTATTTACGTAATTATTTAAGTTCGTGTTTTAAAATGGTGATCATGATTTAATTATGTTCACGTGAAATATCTATTAACTGTTTATCATGAGTTCGTACGTAATCGATACTTATCATGTCATACACGTATGCACTTGCTTGATTATTAGCACATGAATGTGATCAATACTAAATAGGGTAAGTTTTAATCTAGGACGTACGATCTTAAGGGCACTATTCATGGTAAAAGTATGCGGGTTTTACAGTGTCGAAACCAAAACTGTGACAATCCGTCAATTTATGGTTGATATTTTATTCTCAAGTATTATTTAAAAACATTATTTTAATGTTATATTATGAACTCACTTTTTTTTGGGAAGAAATTTGGATTTACGTCTTGAAGTAGCATTGACAACGTCTAAATCGGAGGATTCTGCGTTACGTGCTTACGTTTACATACACCGTTTTGGTGACAGTCCGACATTTCAGAAAATAAATTTATCCGTGAATATTATTTTGAGATTTTAAATTTGTGTTGGTTCATAAACTCACAAATTTTCGAGAAGAGATTAGGACTTATGATTATAATTTAACGTCCTTTTACGACTAAACCGGAAACCTTAGGATTACGTATTTACGTTTTCGAACTCCGTTTTTGATGAGACAATTTTTATTAGATTCGTTTTGTGCCGCTGATTCATAATTTATAAAAACGTTTTTCGTAAAACGACCCGAGGACACGCAAATCGAGGAAACTAGAATCGAGGAGTACCCATAAATTAGTGGAGATGAGACAAGTGGGACACTTGTCCCACCCCCACTAAATAAAATGGCAAGACAAAGCTTCACCAACACACATTTGAGGTGTCCATTTTCTAGTAAAAACTAGGACACATGTCTTAGTTTTTCAAGAAAACCACTAATCCTCCAAAACTAGCTAACATAAACAACCAACTCACTTCGTTACATGCAAAACTCACACACACTCTCCTTTCTCTCTCTATGTGAACGTCCCATATCACCCAAAAACACCCTATTTCATAAAAAGTTTAACCATGAACTTAAGCTATAATCAACATATGTTGATAGTTACTTAAAAAGATGAAGATTGGAGGTGATCTTAACATGTGAACAGGAGTTTTCAAGGGAGTTTAGGGCTGATTTCTCAAGGAGTTTTCATGAAGATCAAGGGCTGATTTTTCAAGGAGTCTACACATACTTGTTGATCCTAGAAGTGGTGTTGATATCTTATAACTTTGGTTACCCAAAACCAAGTCTTGTTCATCATCAACCCCATCTTTTCATCACTTTGGTGGTATAAAGATTGTTCTTCCTATCCTCTTGTTATTTTGATTATGTAATCTTGTATTTTCTTTATTTATGTATATGTATATGATAATGAATGATGATAAAAATATTATGTGGGGATTTGGTGTTGATAATCATGGGTAAAAAGATGAAAAACTATATGTAAAAAGGTTAAAATCATGCTTAAAATGATGGCTGTATAAAACAGTAAAGACTCATATGATAAACTGATAAAATGGCTTGAATAGATTAATATACAGTAAGTAACATGTCTTGTGCACATGTGAGAGTTGGCCATGTAATGGAATCATTAGGATGAGTGAGATATGATCAAAACAAGTTTAGATTGCAAATCTGAGTATACTGTTTTGGACGATTTTTAGAAAATACTTAGAGGCTGATTCAACAGTAGATATAGTAGAGTTAAATGGATCACATATCATTTAGTTTATGTCATAAAAATTTGAGCTTCTATCTCCATATAGAACTCTAGATATGGCTGTTTTGGTGAACATGAAAATAAAAATCAGATTTTGGAAAAATTAAAGTATAATAGTATTATATAAGCACTCAAATAAAAATAGTATAAAATGTGGATTAAAACCCACTAACTTATATAATAAATTTATGTAAATATGAATAAAGATAAATAAATAAACATTTTATAAAAATGGTAGTTTGATAAGTTTTATAAGTTATAAAACTATAAACATGATTTTTACGACTTTTTCGGCTATTACCGTAAAATTAACGTTTTTGTTAAATAAAACTTAGACGGTTGGACCCGTCTAATGTAAACTTTTATAAACTCATATACTGATATATAAACATATATATCAAGTAAAAACTGATAAAACCCGAACTATAAAACATACGGACATTAACGGGCTAAGTTAACGTTATTGGACTAATAATACAACAAAATGGGCTAAAACACTTATAAACTTATTTATTGGGCTTAAACCATTTGGGCCCAACATGTAAAGTATAAATACTGATAATAAAAGTATAATTGGACTAATGAATAGTATTGGGCTTATAATAGGCTTATTGGGCCTAAAATATGTAAATAAGTAAAACTAGTAAACTAGTACAAAAGTTATCAATACATAACATTATAATGAATGAGTAAAAATGTATAAACCCACTTGATCATCATCATATATATAAAATCATCATATGTATACATAATTGTTATTTTTATAAAGTCATTGGGCAAGAGTCTAAGACGAGTATTATTTGTCTAGGTTTCCATGATTGAAGCACGTACCGTACGTCCGAATTGCCGATAACCCGCCTTCCCACATCAACGTGAGTTCATAGCCTCGCACTCTTCTAAATGTTTTTATGAAATATTTTATAAACCCGCGAGGGAGATAACATGTTAGTTTTGATAAAATAGGACACCATTTGTCCCGATTGTTTGTTTACTGATTTGGACCCGAATGATTGTATGACCCGATGAATGATTAAAGGACCCGATAAATGAAATGAAATGGATTATTAAAGTTAGGTTATGTCACTAAAAGTCCCATTAGCATGAATTGTGAACTACCGGGATTTGGTAGACGCTTATGCATATAATAGTACTATTTGGGGACGATCACCCCAGTTCGCGCCTTGACGGTTGATCCCCGTCGTGCCACATTGATTGGTAAGCGAATTTTTGTATGAGAAGATTTCCATAGCGTGATTATTGTGACGACACGCTAACTTAGATGGGAAAATTGAGTATCGGGTTAGCTACCCGTTGTTTGGTTTAGTAAGGTAACAATGTCATGCGGCTTATAATAATCCAATTAACGAAACACGCTATACGCACCGAATTACGATGTATTGCCTGACTAGCAATACAGGGTCATACTATTGATATTATGTTCGTGTTTTGGTTTTATATAACCATATTCATATAACGGTTTTTATTTAATCTATACAACGTTATAAAACGTATTGTATGATGTTTTTACGACATTGGCTCGTATAATGATTTTTAAGGCAAATGCCTATATTATGATTTTCGATAAGGATTTGTATAAAAATGACTTTGGCTATTTTATGGCCTATTACAATGATTTGTACGAAATGATTTTTGGTAAAATTTTTATACCAAAGTTATATTGATGGAATTTATTAAACTCTATGAATTCACTCGGCGTTATCGCTGACCTTTTCTTTTAACATGTTTTATCTCAGGTACTTGAAGGTAATTCTCGGGAAGACAACAAGAATTCATGGCCCGCACTTAAATAATAATTTTCATTCAAATGCTTTGTAAAACGTGTATGAAATACAATGACTTGGGACCTATGTAAATCTGATATTTATGAATGGAAATGCTTTATTATTAAACGACGCGATTTTTAAGCGTTGTCTATGATGTAAGTAATGTGCTATCCCGTAAAACCAACGAGTCTTCCGCTGTATTGAATTGTATAAATTTGGGGGTGTTACAGTTTGGTATCAGAGCTCTCGTTATAGAGAACGAAAGATTTTTAAAACCAAAGGTTTTGAATAAAACATTTCAAAATCTTTTAACCATAAACATTTTTCAAAAAATGTCTAAAAATATTTTGACTATAACGGTGCCAAAGAATTCCCGAGTTACCGACAAGGCCAGACTGAGAAGTGTTATTTTAATATATATATAACTTGGATTATATATATATATGTTGTAAATTGATTACATGATTGTTTGATGATTATTTTTATATTTATACGAGGTATTTATACGACGAAGATTGTCACAAAGAACCCTAAGTCCCCTAGTAAATTAATCGAAGCTATTCTCGTAGGAATTCTAGTTATCCTAGATCTAAACCAAGTTGTGGATATTTATGATCCCAACAAATGGTTGATACTCGTAGAAATGTAGATATTAGTTAATTGTGATATTGAAAAAGAATTGGCGAGATTAAATCTGATATCGATGTCATGACGATCTTTCCTTATAGAGTGGAGTTTGACAAAACGTTGCCACGTAGAAATATGTCATCTGATTTGTTGTCATCTAATTCTTAAATTGAAATCGAAAGGGTGAATGTTGCACTTGAGGCTGTCATTGGAACCATTACCCAAAAGCCTCATGCCACTAGTACCTTTCCGAGAAGTCTAATTGAATGAGTGGGTCATTTAATATTAGTGACTCATTTGATAATTGTTGTTGTAAGAGCTATAGGATTGGAAATTAAGTGTTGTTCATATCGAGCTTTTATTGCACTTTGAAGGTCTAAGAATAAGATTGAAAATATTGGAAAATGAGGTAGGATATCGAATTGAGTATAAGTTGATTGAAACTTGAATAAAGTAAAATTTAACCCGTATGGAATATGAGATTGTTAAAAGGAAGTCATTAAGTTCTGTGATTGAATTATAAGGTTTTAAATGATTGTTGATTTGTGTTAAGGGTTGTTCCTAGGACATTGTCCAATAATGAGGATGCCCAATGTCCAGGAAATAAATTGAAGAAATCTTCTTCTAAATAGGGACCGATGGATCTTCCGGGACAGGTGGAACCCCCATGACTCTTGTAGATTATTATTCATTGTGGTATCTTTTAAAAATCCCTAGCCTAACTGAGACATCAGTTGGTAGGATGAGTTCTTGGAATTGTATGACATAGTGACACGTAATGTGTTACGGTACAATTTAGACTTGTTTGTGATTAATGAAAAGACTACCTTTGATTGCTAAATTCTACATGTATCGATGTTATCTATCTTTTCTTGCTTCTTTCTAATGTTCGCATTAGTGATGCAACCATTGAACAAGTACTCATCTCGATTTAAGTTACGTTGTGGATTATTTTTCCTGAGTGCCATCGAGGTCATGAACCTCGTGATAAAGTGGCTAAGCTCATTTCCTATTATATTGTAGTTAGTTCTTGGTGAACAACTTTTCATCATTCTTTTGCAGATCACTCATTGTTTTTATAAGATAAAACAGTATCCCTTGAGAAAAATTGATTTTTCATCACTATAAGGATTATTCAAAGTAAGATTTATAAGTGATTGTTATCGAAATGAGGTTGTTTATAAAGTACCCTGGAAAACTTAACTGTTTTCATAACAAAGAAAATCTTTGTAAATTTATTCTTGATTCTTATTTAAGAATTAAGCATGAAAATGTTTTTATTATAAACATGATGATAAAATTTTGACGAACTGAGTATTGCATCGTTAATCTTGAAATTGTATATAGTTGCGCGCCTACATACAATTTGGATGGACCATGCAAGACTGATTAGTAGTCACCATAAAACTAATGAATAAACACTAAATTTTCTTTGAAGATTGTGAAAGATTAAATTTTATGAGATCTGCAAGAAGTGAAAAATAGGGACATAGTGTTAGGGACACCTACATATGTGCCTGTAGCATCTATTCTTCTGAGTTGAATTTACTCATCTGTGGAATTTGTCTTATTTGACAATTGACAATTCTTCCTTGTCCAATTCTCCCGTAGTGAGATTCTTAGGAAAAGTATTTGATTACCGAGTGTTGATACCCGACTGGATGTATCGACCTTCCTATCATTTCTTTTGATTAAGATTTCATTTGAATGACCTGGGTAACGATCCGAGGAGCTTTCGAATGCGTACTGAAATTATGAAAACATGGGATATATTCATATTCGTTAAATGTTTTTGTCTTTATCTGAATTGAAATTATCTCGCGTAGATTATGCGTTGACCTTACTCTTTTAAGGTGAGTTGTGTCTCCTGATATCCTTGAATTTGTGAAGGATTATAAATTATTATTAGTCTTTTGAGAAGTTCACATCTTATCGACGGCAATAAAACTGAAAAGTTGATAGTGCCATTAGAATGGATTGATTGATTATGACATGACGACATTGTCTTAATTGATGGGAACTCGAATTAAATTCCCCTAAATGATAAGATGTTGATTATCAAAAGTGATCTAAATAATTCTTGATGGATGACCGTATCCTGCATTTAGACTTGAAATTATACCATGAATGGTTATAAATTAGTCATAGATCTTGTAATCTAAGAAGAACTTAATATACATGTATTAAAAGATGTTCCTACTATTTGAAACTTTAGTGAGTATTTGTTGATGAATTACCTAGACTTTTGCCATTAAGGCAGATTGAAATTGTTATTAATTATATTCCCGGTGCTGCACCTGTGGCGTGTGCACTGTACGTCAGCACCATCTGAATTAAAGGAATTACCGTACAACTGAGATAGTTGTCGGAGAAAGATTTTATTCTACCGAGCTCGTCATCATGAAGAGCTATGGTGTTATCATTCCTTATATTTATAGATTACTGCGAACTGAGTAAATTGACAATCGAAAACGATATCCATAACTCGAAATGCAAGATTTGTTCGGTTATTTACAAGGTTCTAGCGTATGTTTTAAAGATTTGATCCACGGCATGGTTATTTTCAACTTCGCGTCCGCGAAGGAGATTATCTATTCCAATCACTACATCCAGAACTTGTAATGAACATTATGAGTTTCACGTGATGTCGTTTGGAATGACTAACACACATGTAGCATCCATAAATTTGGTGAATCACGTGTGTAGGCTGTAATTTGATAAATTCATGTGTGTGATCATTAAGGACTATTTGTTTGTTTATAAGAATAAGAATGAGTTAATAATTATTTATAGATTGCCCTGAATTGGCCGAACGATAAAAACATGTACCTTAAATATTTAACATGTGATTAAAGACTAAATCCTTTATATTAATTGACCGTGTGAGTAATAGATAATGGAATATATTGACTCTTTAAAAATTAAGAGCCCTTTTAAGACTTTGGGTTTTACCAAAAAGGAAGTGCAAATGTGTTTTGGCAAATGTTTTGACAAATAATTTATCAAAGGATTTTTAAGAGATTATTTCCTTATACACAAATCATTTAACTAAACTCCTGTTTAGGGGTAAATGTTTGTGTATACTTCTAGACGACCTAAGGAGAATTGAGGAAACTATATAACTTATTACTTGAAATTTGAAATGACAATTTTTGCTTTTCAAACTAAGAAAATTTTGACCAAACTATAACCAAAGATTTTTTGAACATTTACGGATCTTACTAATTATTTTAATTATTTTCGATAAATCAACAAAAGTCTTTTTAATTAAATTCAGATTTATTTTGAACATTTTTATAATTGGTCGAACTAAGGAAAATTAAAATTTTTACGCTATGTTTCATAAAAAATAAATACTTATTATTTAGTTACTAGCAATAATTATCGACGCTTTAAAACGTCGGATTGAGCAAAACTGATAAAAATAATAGTTGAGATAGAACTAAGACTTAGAAAATATGAAGAAAGAATTTCCGAATAAATACGATCATGATATTTATTCCATCATGGAAGGTGAATATAATTACTGACACATTATGTAGAAAGAATAAAGAACCAAGTAGGATGCGTTCCTTAGTAATGATGGTATAAAATAAATTGCCGAACAATATAAAAATAAACAATGTTTGTAAGAAGGATAATATAAATAGTGAAAGGTTTCACGGCTAGTGTGAACCATTAAAAATTGAGAAGCCGATGGCGTTAAATGTATAAAAGGCCACTTGTGGTTGCCTAAATATGGAGATTTTGAGATGTAGTCATCTCGTAAGTATAAGTATTCTATTCCTGTCATTTCTGACTAAAAGTATCTTTGTCTAAAGAAGTCGTACTAATGGCAAATTATGAAGGCAGACACCGCCTCATACATTAGTAAACGTCTAGCTATTGCAAAGGTCATCATCTGAATTTAATTCGATTTGGGTCATCGTCGACAGACTGACTAAATCTGCTAATATCATTCTCGTTAATGATAAATTCTTTTTGAAGAAATTGACTCTTTTGTATTTAAAGGAGTTATGTAAACATAGTGTGCCTGTATCGAACATCTTTATCAAGATCCTCGCTTCGCATCGAATTTCTAGAGATTTGATCGGAAGTCATTGGGAACGAACCTTGATGAGAGTACTGTTTACCACCCCAAATCGAAGGGAAGAGGTAAAAGTAACAATACAAAACACTAGAAGTCTTGTTTTAGGTTTGAATGATTGACCTTTGGTAATAAACCGTATAATCGCTTTCCTTTGTAGAGATTGTCATTAATAATTATCGTGTTAGAATCGAGATCAGATCTTGTGAGGATATATATTAGAGCATCTGTAAGCAGGAGTTGGAATGAAGACACCCGACATACACCCATTGTGAGTTGGACATGTCTTTTAGGTTTAAGGTTTCCTATGATGGCGAACCTAACCTTAAAAAATACTCGACCCGCGAGACCTGAAATGATTGTTGAAATTAGGATCTGATTATTGACTGCCAGTAGTGGGCAGGAGGTTATGTGAAATGAAATGCAGATCTTGAAGTGCCAGATGGGTAGCGAAGTTATGCCAAAAATTTTAACCATGGAAAATGAATAGATGATCTGAAAGATCATGAGATATAAGTCCCCGTTGTATGGGACCATAGAGATGATGTAAAAGATTGGTTTGAAAGGCATATAAGCTGGATTTACCCTAGGACTTCAAGGGATGCGTGAATTATGATTCGTATATCGAACTTGATGGAATATCTATCAAGTGAGAATCTGATTGTTTCTTAGTAAATTTTAGATCGGCGAAAAGTTGCATTCATCAAAAACCCGTGAACATCATGGATAGTGAAAGTAAGTCAACATTAAGCCTGATCTTATTCCCGTAGTTATGTTTGATGAAACTCGCGTATTGTAATGAATTACACTTGTGAGAAAAGACCGAATGTGGAGGAAATACCCACATGGATTTAACTCTATAAGAAGCGAGTAGTAAGATGATCTTTGAGGACAAAGATCCTGTTTAGGGGTAAATGCAGTGACAATACGTCAATTTATGGTTGATATTTTATTCTCAAGTATTATTTAAAAACATTATTTTAATGTTACATTATGAACTCACTTATTTTTGGGAAGAAATTTGGATTTACGTCTTAAAGTAGCATCGACAACGTCTAAATCGGAGGATTCTACATTACGTGCTTACGTTTACATACACCGTTTTGGTGACAGTCCGACATTTCAGAAAATAAATTTATCGGTGAATATTATTTTGAGATTTTAAATTTGTGTTGGTTCATAAACTCACAAATTTTCTAGAAGAGATTAGGACTTATGATTATAATTTAACGTCCTTTTACGACTAAACCGGAAACCTTAGGATTACGTATTTACGTTTTCGAACTCCGTTTTGGATGAGACAATTTTTATTAGATTCGTTTTGTGCCGCTGATTCATAATTTATAAAAACGTTTTTTGTAAAACGACCTGAGGGCACGCAAATCGAGGAAACTAGAATCGAGGAGTACCCATAAATTAGTGGAGATGAGACAAGTGGGACACTTGTCCCACCCCCACTAAATAAAATGGCAAGACAAAGCTTCACCAACACACATTTGAGGTGTCCATTTTCTAGTAAAAACTAGGACACATGTCTTAGTTTTTCAAGAAAACCACTAATCCTCCAAAACTAGCTAACATAAACAACCAACTCACTTTGTTACATGCAAAACTCACACACACTCTCCTTTCTCTCTCTATGTGAACGTCCCATATCACCCAAAAACACCCTATTTCATAAAAAAATTAACCATAAACTTAAGCTATAATCAACATATGTTGATAGTTACTTAAAAAGATGAAGATTGGAGGTGATCTTAACATGTGAAAAGGAGTTTTCAAGGGAGTTTAGGGCTGATTTCTCAAGGAGTTTTCATGAAGATCAAGGGCTGATTTTTCAAGGAGTCTACACATACTTGTTGATCCTAGAAGTGGTGTTGATATCTTATAAGTTTGGTTACCCAAAACCAAGTCTTGTTCATCATCAACCCCATCTTTTCATCACTTTGGTGGTATAAAGATTGTTCTTCCTATCCTCTTGTTATTTTGATTATGTAATATTGTATTTTATTTATTTATGTATATGTATATGATGATGAATGATGATAAAAATATTATGTGGGGATTTGGTGTTGATAATCATGGGTAAAAAGATGAAAAACTATATGTAAAAAGGTTAAAATCATGCTTAAAATGATGGCTGTATAAAACAGTAATGACTCATATGATAAACTGATAAAATGGCTTGAATAGATAAATATACAGTAAGTAACATGTCTTGTGCACATGTGAGAGTTGGCCATGCAATGAAATCATTAGGATGAGTGAGATATGATCAAAACAAGTTTAGAGTGCAAATCTGAGTATACTGTTTTGGACGATTTTTAGAAAATACTTAGAGGCTGATTCAACAGTAGCTATAGTAGAGTTAAATGGAGCACATATCATGTAGTTTATGTCATAAACATTTGAGCTTCTATCTCCATATAGAACTCTAGATATGGCTGTTTTGTTGAACATGAAAATAAAAATCAGATGTTGGAAAAATTAAAGTATAATAGTATTATATAAGCACTCAAATAAAAATAGTATAAAATGTGGATTAAAACCTACTAACTTATATAATACATTTATGTAAATATGAATAAGGATAAATAAATAAACATTTTATAAAAATGGTAGTTTGATAAGTTTTATAAGTTATAAAACTATAAACATGATTTTTACGACTTTTTCGGCTATTACCGTAAAATTAACGTTTTTGTTAAATAAAACTTAGACGGTTGGACCCGTCTAATGTAAACTTTTATAAACTCATATACTGATATATAAACATATATATCAAGTAAAAACTGATAAAACCCGAACTATAAAACATACGGACATTAACGGGCTAAGTTAACGTTATTGGACTAATAATACAACAAAATGGGCTAAAACACTTATAAACTTATTTATTGGGCTTAACCCATTTGGGCCCAACATATAAAGTATAAATACTGATAATAAAAGTATAATTGGACTAATGAATAGTATTGGGCTTATAATAGGCTTATTGGGCCTAAAACATGTAAATAAGTAAAACTATTAAACTAGTACAAAAGTTACCAATACATAACACTATAATGAATGAGTAAAAATGTATAAACCCACTTGATCATCATCATATATATAAAATCATCATATGTATACATAATTGTTATTTTTATAAAGTCATTGGACAAGAGTCTAAGACGAGTATTATTTGTCTAGGTTTCCATGATTGAAGCACGTACCGTACGTCCGAATTGCCGATAACCCGCCTTCCCACATCAGCGTGAGTTCATAGCCTCACACTCTTCTAAATGTTTTTATGAAATATTTTATAAACCCACGAGGGAGATAACATGTTAGTTTTGATAAAAATAGGACACCATTTGTCCCGATTGTTTGTTTACTGATTTGGACCCGAATGATTGTATGACCCGATGAATGATTAAAGGACCCGATAGATGAAATGAAATGGATTATTAAAGTTAGGTTATGTCACTAAAAGTCCCATTAGCATGAATTGTGAACTACCGGGATTTGGTAGACGCTTATGCATATAATAGTACTATTTGGGGACGATCACCCCAGTTCGCGCCTTGACGGTTGATCCCCGTCGTGCCACATTGATTGGTAAGCGAATTTATGTATGAGAAGATTTCCATAGCGTGATTATTGTGACGACACGCTAACTTAGATGGGCAAATTGAGTATCGGGTTAGCTACCCGTTGTTTGGTTTAGTAAGGTAACAATGTCATGCGGCTTATAATAATCCAATTAACGAAACACGCTATACGCACCGAATTACGATGTATTGCCTGACTAGCAATACAGGGTCATACTATTGATATTATGTTCGTGTTTTGGTTTTATATAACCATATTCATATAACGGTTTTTATTTAATCTATACAACGTTATAAAACGTATTGTATGATGTTTTTACGACATTGGCTCGTATAATGATTTTTAAGGCAAATGCCTATATATGATTTTCGATAAGGATTTGTATAAAAATGACTTTGGCTATTTTATGGCCTATTACAATGATTTGTATGAAATGATTTTTGGTAAAAATTTTATACCAAAGTTATATTGATGGAATTTATTAAACTCTATGAATTCACTCGGCGTTATCGCTGACCTTTTCTTTTAACATGTTTTATCTCAGGTACTTGAAGGTAATTCTCGGGAAGACAACAAGAATTCATGGCCCGCACTTAAATAATAATTTCCATTCAAATGCTTTGTAAAACCTGTATGAAATACAATGACTTGGGACCTATGTAAATCTGATATTTATGAATGGAAATGCTTTATTATTAAATGACGCGATTTTTAAGCGTTGTCTATGATGTGAGTAATGTGCTATCCCGTAACACCAACGAGTCTTCCACTGTATTGAATTGTATAAATTTGGGGGTGTTACAAAAACCACAAGTGAATAAGAAGCAGAAAGGCAAAGGCAAGGTTGATAAGAGCAAGCAAGTTGCGACTACATCAAAACCAAAGCAAAACTTTGCTAAGAAATCTCTGAAAGATGAGACTTGTCACTACTGCAAGATGACTGGACACTGGAAGAGGAATTGCTCTCTCTATCTCCATGAAATGGCAGAACATAAGAAGAAGGCTGAGCAAGTTGCTGCAGCACCATCTTCATGTAACTTATTTATGATAGAGTTATTTAATCTTTCATACAAATCAAACTCCTGGGTATATGATACGGTATGTGGTATTAATATTTGTAATACCCTGCAGGGATTTGAGTTGAAGAGGAGACTTACCTATGGGGAACAATTTCTGCAAGTGGGCAATGGCGCACAAGCAGCAGTTGAAGCTATAGGAATATTTAAATTAGTTTTACCTTCGGGTTTAGTACTGTCTTTAAATAATTTTCATTATGCACCTACAATTGTTAGGGGTGTTATTTCCTTTTCTAGTATGTTGGATCTTGGATTTACTCACACGATTGATAATAATAGAATTTCTGTTTTCAAAGATGGTTTATTCTATTTTGATGCAATTTCTATGAATGGTGTTTTTGAAATTAACATGCATGATAAAAATCCCAAGAGGAAAAATAATTTTGTTTTTAGCATGAATAAGAAGAGTAAGTTAGACAAGAACTCTTCTTATCTTTGGTATTGTAGGCTTGCCCACATTGGGAAGACTCGCATACAAAAGCTTCAACGTGATGGGCTTTTGGAAAGTATCAATGATGAATCATTTGATAAATGTGAATCTTGTATCTCTGGAAAGATGACCAAGAAACCTTTTAATAGCAATATTGAAAGGGCTATTGAACTACTTGGTTTAATACACACGGATGTATGTGGACCACTTAGACATGTGTCAAGGAAAGGTCCTAGCTACTTCTTGACATTTACGGTTGATTATAGCCGTTATGGTTATGTTTATTTACTTAAACATAAACATGAGGTATTTGAAACATTCAAAACGTTTAAAGCCGAAGTAGAGTTACAACTAGGAAAGAAGATTAAAGCTCTTCGTTCTGATCGTGGTGGTGAATATTTAAGTCAAGAGTTTAAAGATTATTTAAGTAAGAATGGAATTGTTCAGAAACTTACTTCTCCATATACTCCACAACAAAATGGTGTATCTGAAAGGAGAAATCGTACATTATTGGATATGGTACGATCTATGTTTAATCTAACAACTTTACCATTATCTTTTTGGGATTATGCTCTTGAAACTGCTGTTCGTATTCTGAATATGGTTCCCACAAAGAAGGTTGATAAGACACCATATGAACTATGGCATGGCAAGAAGCCATATTTGTCTTATTTGAAAGTCTGGGGTTGTGAGGCGTATGTGAAACGTGACTCTGGAGATAAACTCCAACAACGCTCAGTTAAATGTATCTTTGTAGGTTACCCTAAGGAAACTATGGGTTACTACTTTTATTACCCGGTTGAGAACAAAATAGTTGTGGCTCGGTATGGAGACTTCCTTGAAAATGATCTTGTAAATCAAGAATTCAGTGGGAGAAATTATGATCTTGAAGAAATTCAAGAAGATACATTGCCTTCTGAAAATACTAGCGATGAAATTCCTGTAGAACCAGAAAGTCTGAGTGTTCCACCGGAATTAATTCCTCCACGTAGGTCTCAAAGGGCTATACGTGCGCCAGACAAACTATGTCTATACATAGAGGATGATGAGGAGGAAGTAGGGGATCTTGGTGAACCTGCTAACTATCGATCCGCAATGTCTGATCCAGAAAAGTCAAAATGGATAGTTGCGATGAATGAGGAAATGAAATCCATGGAAATCAATGATGTTTGGAGTCTTGTAGAAGCACCAAAAAATGCTAAAGTAGTGAAAAATAGGTGGATCTATAAGAAGAAAACTGATATGGATGGTGATGTACAATCCTATAAAGCACGTTTAGTGGCTAAAGGTTTTACTCAGACTTTTGGCATAGACTACGAGGAGACATTCTATCCTGTAGCAGACTTACGAGCTATTAGGATTCTCATAGCTATAGCAGCATACTATGACAATGAGATATGGCAAATGGATGTTAAAACTGCCTTCTTGAACGGTCGCTTAGATGAAGACATCTATATGCAACAACCGGAAGGGTATGTTGATCCTAAATATCCAAAACACGTGTGCAAAATTCAAAGGTCTATTTATGGTTTGAAGCAAGCATCACGTCAATGGAATAAGCGATTTGATGAAGAACTCAAAAAGTTCGGATTTATTCAAAATCGTGATGAGCCATGTGTATATCGCAAAGCTAGTGGGAGTAATGTAGTGTTCCTAATTCTATATGTCGATGACATATTGATCATGGGAAGTAACATTCCAAGACTTGAGGAAGTTAAGGATTATCTTGGTAAATGTTTTTTTATGAAAGATTTGGGAGATGCTGCGTATATTCTGGGAATTAAGATCTATCGAGATAGGAGTAGACGGTTAATTGGTCTTAGCCAAGATGCTTATATTGATAAGATATTGAAGAAATATAACATGCATAACTCTAAGAAAGGTTTCTTACCGATGGAGGTTAAGCATGAGTCAAGTCATGAGAAAGATGCATCATCACCTGAAGAGGTGGCTTACATGAAGAAGGTGCCTTATGCTTCGGCTGTAGGATCTATTATGTATGTTGTAAGATGCACAAGGCCTGATGTGGCATTTGCTCAGAACTTGGTCAGTAGATACCAACAGAATCCAGGAAAGTCTCACTGGACTGCTGTTAAGCATATTCTAAAGTATTTAAGAAGTACGAAAGATATGTTTTTGGTATTCGGGGGTAAACCAGACACAGAATTGAATGTAACAGGATTCTGTGATGCGTCCTGGCAATGTGATAAAGACGATATGAAGTCTCAGACGGGTTACGTGTTTGTCATCAATGGAGGAGAAGTTGATTGGAAGAGCAGTAAGCAGAAAACCATTGCTATGCATGCGACTCAATCTGAGTACATGGCCGCTTGAGAAGCTGCAATGGAAGCTGTTTGGATTAGGAAGTTTATTGGAGATCTTGGAGTGATGCCTTCAATTAAAGAACCTATTGATATATATTGCGACAACTCTACGGCAATAATATTCGCCAATGACCCTGGAGTCATGAAGGGCGCCAGACACTTTAAACGTAGATATCACTACGTTCGAGAACAAGTGGAAGCTCGAGAAATAAAATTAATAAAAGTTCACACAGATGATAACGTAGCTGATCCTTTTACTAAGGCTTTGTCTAGGCCAAAGGTAGTTAAGCATGCCAAAGCAATTGGGCTGCAACTAGCTAGCGAATTCATGCAATAAATCTGTTGATTAGTATTTGGATAAAGGATGTAAGACATTATTGAATTGATGAAATAAAGATTGGATTTCGTTTATTTTTCTGTTATTTGATTTTGTATCCTATTTTACATGTTTTAATCCGTGAGCATTATGATGTTTCTAAATTTCCGTTGTCGATTAATAATATGGGAGTATTAAAACTAAGACAATTCAAAATAGTGACAGAGTATACTTGAAATTATATTGGTCAATTTTAGATGATATTTGATGGATCAAATATTGGACTTATCCCAACTATGTGATTTTACTTTATGGATCTTTATCATTAAGTAAATCATAAATAGTTATCCTTAGACCTGAGATGCCAGAAAACTGTATTGAATATAGTGCATTTCTGTAAGGTAACCTAACGCTAAACGTAACTGGTAGTCATAAGGGTTATTTTCAGAAGTATTGCGAAGTTCATGTGTTTTGCTTGTAGTCGAAATGGGATTCGTTTCCTTCAAATTATTATTTGAAGTATAAATACAACTGGGCCCCTCGGGGGAATAGTAAGATGTTTGTGTGGCCACACCCAAATGTGTTTTGGTAATCTTGCTATATCCGTAAACGAGAAACAGAATAGTTAATGAAGGAATGACTAAGATCCATATCCTTATTAACAATGTATTTGAAATGAAAGGATAATAATAATGGTTATATATCATTAAAAGGTTTTGTCCAGGAAACCTTACTCGAGTTGTACTAGTGACATTGTTAGTGTAACTAGACGCTAATCAATGTGATCACGATATTCGAATTTTGTCCAAGTGGGAGCTGAAAGTTTATGGACTTTAAAATCGATAGTCGTGTGATAGGATCGAACTCGAGATCACGGGATTGCACACATTACGTGAAGAGTTAATTTATTTATTAAATATATTTGTTATATTTATTAAAACAAACTGTAGCTAACGATCGTTAAGTAATTAAAAGTTAAGTATTAAACGATCGTTATAGAATGTTAAAGAAGCTAAAAGAAGGTGTCGGAAAGTTCCGGAAACCCCCTTTTGAGCTTGGTTATATCCGGTTTTTAAAGAGAAGGGATAAGGAGGAAAAAATTTTTGGCTTTATCTTGTTTAACCTTGGAAGTTAAGTTTCCAAGGTGTATATAAACAAACCAAAAGGCTTCATATTTTTCACTCCATATTCTTCTTTTCTTTGCCTTATACCGCCGGCCAAACACACCCTATTAGGGTTCATCTTTGATTTTCTATAAGCTATTTTAGATCTAGTCCTAGCCCCTCTCTAGGGTTGTTGGGTAGATCTTCCATAGACTTGGAAAGCTCGGTTTTGTTTGTGCTAGACTCACAGTTAACTCACCGTATCACGTGTGTACAAGATCGTGGTGTGATCTTATTTTAGATTACATCCTGGTGGTATTCGTGATCTATCTCTACCGGTGATCATTCCGTCAATTTGTAGATCCTGCTAAGATAAAGGCATGTAACCCTAGCCTTGGTTAATTATAATTATGTTAAATAAAGATCTTGTTAATCTGCTTCCGCTGTATGCTCTTTGATCTATGTTAAGGTTTTTATAATTGTTATGATGATCATAAACCTTCAAGGAGAGTCTCTAAAAGGTTGGAGCACACTGGGGGTTTGGCTGCCACTACTGTCTCATCCCCAAGGGATGAGCAGGATAGTGACACCATAAGTAAGCCCTCTCCCTCACTCAGTGATACTCAAAGAGGGGAGCAATCTCCTCCTAGGGTTGAGAGCAGACTGAAACCACTATCCATCTTAGAATTGACGAATATGTGCATTAGCTTGCAAGAGAAAAATGCACAACTTCTACAAACTGTCAAAAAGCAAGGTCTAGTTATCAATAATTTGGAGACCAGACTTGCTACACTTGAGGGGAGGAGAAAACCTAAGCTTATTGTCTCTACATATGAGGATGCTTCGAAAGGGGATGAAGTTCCTCACACAGATGAGTCTACTCAGTGGTATGCATTTCCTAGTAGACAGGATCTAGGACAAGAAAAGATGGCAAGTGATGAGAAAGGAAGTGATAAGGGGAGTGCCACAAAAGATATTGCCCAAGCCTTGCTAAATATGGGCAATCAAGAAGAAGCCCATGCTTCTACAAAAGTTTTCCCTGCTAAAATTGATCCCCTGCTGTAAGTCCTTCCCCTGCTAAACCTATTACTCAAACATTCATTAGGAAGAACAGAAGGTAACCAGCTCAGAAGGGAATAAATATCGGAGAAGCTTCACCCAAATCAAAACCAGCAGTAGATCCTAAAGACAAAGGAAAAAGGGAATATGATTGAACAGCCCAATAGAAAGTACAAGCACAAAACTCCTGAACAACTAAGGGATCAAGAGGAACATGATGAACATGTAGCTCTCAGACTTTAAGAAGAAGAGCTACACATGCAAGAACAGAGAATGCGAATGAGGCCCAAAGAAATGATTAAACAAGTTGAAATCATGCATAGAGAACAGGATGAAAGGGTACCTCATGTTAAAAAATTTCGAGATCAATGGGAAAAGGAGTTGGTGAATGCGCCTTTGAAAGATAGGTATGAACTGACTCTTTTGGTCTTCAATTATCAAAAGGAATATCTGGAAAGAATGATGAGTCAGATTCAGAAGGAATAGTATTTAAGGTCTAAAAAGGGGAGGCTGACACACTATAAGGTTATGCTTAAAAGACACAAGAGGTGGACTGATGCTCACTTCAAAGACATGACTTTTGAAGAGATAGAGAAAGCAGTTAGGCCAGTACTAAAGGAGACAAATGTGGATGACTTCATAGGTGTAAACACTCCTGAAGAGGTTGAGCATCTTAGGAGGAAAGATAAGGTGATACAGAAAGCTAGGGAGTCCAGAAAAAGAAAGGCTGAAGGTGTGGCAGTAGAAACAACATAAGCAGGTGCATCATCCCAAGCAGGTGCAACTTTTCCAGCAGTTGAGAGATCTATTCTCAATGAACAGAGAGCAGCCAAAAGGTTAAAAAGGATGGAAAAGGTTGGTATAGTTACTAAGGAAACTCAGCATTCTTCCAATGAAGAAATAGATAAGCATCTGATTGTGCAAGAGAATGTTGAAATTCCACCAAGTAAGTTTGGGAAGAAGTATGCCATAGTAGAGTATGCCGTTTATGAACACAAAGGGATGTCTTGGTGGAAGCTTACAAGAGCTGACAATACAGCACAGACCTTTCTAAGGTTAGATCTGCTATTTCAAACTTTAGACAGTGAGGACTTAGTTGATCTATGGAAAATTTTGAAGAAGACATTTGCTGTAAATCCTCCTACTTTAGATGGTGTAGAGAAGGATTGGGTGATTTGGGATTGCATGCACAGGATGTATGAGCATGAGATGTTTGATCCTATCTTTGATGCAGTGAATGGGGGAAATATGCTATATTGGAAGTTGTTTACCAATTATGGGGTGTATGAGGTAGCCATGGAAGGTGTAAGTGTTTATTTGCTTAATCATCGTTATTATCCTTTCACTCAAGAGACCTTGAAGAAGTTGGCACATGCTAATTTAATTGTTGATGCTAAAGCACTTGTTGCTTATGATTTGGTAAGGTTAATTCATAGTCAACTTTGGCCAGGAACTTTGTAAGCATCCTCATCAACTAGCATTTATTCATAAACTTGTCTTTAGGCTAAAGCACAAGTTTAGAGGAGGATTTTTGGGAATACATATATGAGTGTTAGTTACCCCTACTGGTTGGTCAGAGTTTCCCCTGCTAGAGTAAGTTCCACCTGCTGAATAACAAAGGCAGGGGGATTAGTCCCCCCTGATGAAGTCAAAGACCCTGCTACTAAGATAAACTTGGAAGAGATTATGACTCGTTTCAGTTACTACTCCAAGATAGTTTCCTAGTTTGTTAGTAGTGATCTTGTACATGAGTCCTTGTGCTATAAAAGGACTCACTAGGTTATCATGTAAAACACATCTTTCTCTGTTCATTTTATTTCATACTTTAAGGTTTTGTTACCCTAATACCACTATTGGGTATTCGTATATCTATGATATATTAAAGTTCGACGTTTGATTTAAACATTTTTCTTGTGCTAAACACTATATTTCGCATCTTGTTTAGTTACTTTGTGTTGCAAAGTTTCTCTAGTGTTAGATTGAATTTATTCTTTCTATCACAACCCTTAAACAAGCTAAGGTTTAAGATCTGAGTTTGGGATCAACATTGTACTTTGAGTAACCTGCAAAATAAAAACCAAACATTCCAAACTATGGAAAGTAATAAGGAAATTTTACCTTTCTTACCCATGAAGTTTAAAACAATGTCAACTTGTATTTTAATAACGTTCTTACATATATGTGCCTTTTTCTCTTTTGTGAATAATTTTTAAATGTTACAACTAATTTCCTAGTAACTCGTGTTTGCTTTTTATGCTAATTTCCTAAAAAAACTAATGTTCAATTCTTTGCTTTATATCGAACGCAGAACATGCTTCTACATAATAGAGTACTGAAAAAAGTGACATATAGAGATCTAGGGTGTTGCTTTTGAAGTTAATGACTGAAGGCATCGAATAGACTTAGATTATACCAGATGGCTCACACTTGGTCCAATGAGTACGAGAATACTTGCATAACAAGAGGGACCCGCTGGACATATCTAATCTTAAACAAAGAGGGACCCCAGATGCACGATTGCGGCAGACACTAGTTGTATCGTTTCTATGC
This sequence comes from Glebionis coronaria, assembly GCA_025667525.1. Lineage (NCBI taxonomy): Eukaryota > Viridiplantae > Streptophyta > Magnoliopsida > Asterales > Asteraceae > Glebionis > Glebionis coronaria. Next base: position 547,847,561 of record CM046879.1, on the reverse strand, counting down.
ATCAACCTGGCGATCGCATAATCATAAAGGATATGGTTGCAACCATGAGGACTCGGTATGCAATTTGTCAACATACCGTTTATTGACATTATGTTGGTGATACAAAAACATTCCAATCAAGGATATGTGGATATTTCAGACTGGTTGATTTATATAGTTTGAAAATGATAAAACCAATGAGTCTGTCTACACATAATAGAAGTATGTGTAAGTACGAATTGTTAAAATGAAATTGCATGTGCCAACAAGTAAGCGCAAATGAGCCTATTTTATTCAATGTAAGGAAAGTGAAACCCAACCATAACAAGAAAGTGAGGGCTCTACAAATGAGCAGTCTCCGACAGAAATGATATAACCATTAGCTTCATCTAAACCATTAGTCAGGCGGTAGTTTAACTATTGTTAGAGTTAGTGTCGAGTCTAGTTAACATATACGATTAGTATGAGCTACCTAAGTGTAGTATCTATGTAAGTTGGGTAAGGTTGGGCTCGGACTTTCTTAGTCGACTTATGTGTGTAACCGACCCCCTCACCCTATAAAAGGAGGTGAGGGGGTGATGCACAAGATACACTGATCTTCTATTCTTTCTTGTAAACCAATCGTTAATCAATAAAGTTGTCCTTTGGTTACCTTTGTGTGTCGTTCGGCTGGGGTCCATTTGTAGCGTCTCTGTGACCTTCTTCTGAAAGTTCTAGGGTTCCGCGTTTCGATCTTCAGGTTTGTTGGTGGTATCAAGAGTTGCAGGTTTCGGGCGAAGAAGACGAAGTGAAAGTGACTTATGGTATTGATATTGTTAATTTTGTCTTGGTCCTATTACTATATCAAAACAAGTCACGTGGGAAACAGTTGGTATACTACTAAATTTGTTGGTATTTGTTTTAATTTTTAAACAAATATTAGGAACGTACCACAATCCTTTTTTTGGTTGGTTTATACTTTGTTTAATCAACTAAATTCAATTACATCGAAGGTTCTTGTTACAGGCTTCTTGTGGTTCAAGTTTGATCGTGGTTTGCTTGGGTTTTCAAGTTTACGATCAGGTTTGCTTGTACGTGGTCGAGCTTTAGGGTTATTCTAATTAATTCGATTTGCAAGAAGGTATTTTTTACACAAAAAGGTTGAAGGAATATGTCGTCGATAGCGAAGTTTGACGTCAAAAGATTCGACGGGTATAATGACTTCGGGTTGTGGCGTGTGAAGATGTGGTGTCTATTAATTCAGTATGGTTGGGAGGCTGCGTTAGATCCATTCTCGGATACCATGTTGGACGCTGATAAGACTGCAGCGTTGAAGACAGATGTCTATACAAAAAAGCACACAATGCCTTACTCTTATGCTTGGATAACAAGGTGTTGAGGAAGTCAACAAAGAAAATTATGTTATGGGGGTTTGGTTAAAGATAGAAACTTTGTATATGACAAAGTATTTAGCCAATAAATTATACTTGAAGAAGAAGTTGTTCACTTTCTACATGCATTCAGGTAAGAAATTATCTGAACATAAAGATGAGTTTAATAAGTTGATCGGTGACTTGGCGAACATAGACGTTGATATTTATGACGAAGATCAGGCACTCATGTTACTTACATCATTACCATCCTCGTATGATAACTTTGTAGAGACATTGCTTTATGGAAGGGAGTCGCTCACTTTGGAAGATGTCTTGTCTACCCTCAATTCACGAGAGTTGAAGAAGAGGACAGATGCAAAGGATGATGGTGATGGGTTATTTGTAAGGGGGAGGCCGGAGCATCGGGGTAATAAAGGACGTGGTAGTTCGCGATCAAAGTCAAAAGGTAAAGGAACTTATAAACAGAAGTGTTACATATGCTATTCTGAGGACCACCTTAAGAAAGACTGTCCAAAATGGAACAAGAATAAATCAATTGGCTTTGTCAACAAGAATGCAAAACATGATGTTGGTTCGTATTCTAAGGGTTACGACAATGGTGATTTGTTGATGGTGGTGAGTGAGGAAAGGTTCTTAGAGTGGATCATGGACTCTGGTGGTTCCTATCACATGACGCCTAGGAGGGAATTCTTTTTTGATTTTAAGGAGCTTGACGGTGGTATGGTTTTGCTCGGTGATAATAGAGCATGTACCATCAGGGGGACAGGGAAGGTGAGAGTACAAATGAAAGATGGTTCAAGTTTTGTGCTTGAGAATCTGCCTTACATTCCCGAGTTGAAAAGAAATTTGTTATCTTTGGGCACTCTGGATCGAGAGGGCTATAATATGAAGTTGTAGAATGGAAGAGTAAAGGTGATCAAGCGTTCTTTGATGGTTTTGTCAGGAACTTTAAAGGAAAACTATGTGTACTCCTTGGATGGTTGGGCTGAATCAGGTGAAGCTAGTGTTGGTATAGAAGAAAAGTAAAGTCTTGCGCAGGTGTGGCATAAACGCCTGGGTCACATTAGTGAAGCAGGCTTGAATGAACTCAAAAGAAGAGAGGTGTTGGGAAGAAAGGTCTAAGTAAGCTCGAATTTTGTGAAAATTGTGTTCTTGGAAAATCGACCAGGGTAAGTTTTCGTCAAGGTCAGCACACAACAGAGGGAGTTATAGACTATATCCATGCGGATCTCTAGGGTCCTTCTCGGGTGGAATCGATGAGTGGTTGTCGGTACTTCTTATCGACTGTTGATGATTATTCGAGGAGGGTTTGGGTTTATTTTCTTAGACATAAGAATGAGGCGTTCAGCAAGTTCAAGGAGTGGAAGCAGTTGGTAGAAAACTAGACAAGTAGAAGACTGAAGAAACTTCGAACGGATAATGGTTTGGAGTTTTATAATCAGAAGTTTAATAACTTGTGCAAGGAGAGCGGGGTAGCAAGACATTTGACGGTTGCTGGAACTCCACAACAGAATGGTCTAGCTGAACGAATGAACAGGACGCTCTTGGACAAGGTTAGGTGTTTACTGATTCAGTCTGGTTTGCCAGAATCATTCTGGGCTGAAGCAACGGTGCTGCAACATATCTGATCAATAGGTATCCATCTAAGGCATTGGAAAAGAAGACACCTATGGATTTATGGTCAGGACATCTGGCGAATTACGAGATGTTGAAGATATTTGGTTGCGTTGCTATTTGGTTGCGTTGCTTATTCACGTGAATCAAGGGAAGCTCAAGCCTAGAGCTATAAAATGCATATTCTTGGGGTATCTTGAAGGTGTGAAGGGATACAGATTATGGAGGTTGTATGATGCTAAACCAAAGATAATCATAAGCAGGGATGTGGTATTTAATGAGAGCCTTATGTATAAGGATACTCTCAAGGGTGTTGGTGCTGCAGATTCTAGGAAGGAAATTGAGTTTTAGATAGAACTTCAAGGCAGTCGGGTCGAACCAACTGTGGATCCTCATATTGGGGTAAATCCAGGGAATGAATACGAGGATCAAGTTGAAGTTGTAGTAGATGCAATGCCTCAACAACAGAACCTGGAGAACTATGTTCTGGTGCGTGATAGAGCTAAGAGAACAACTACTATACATGCAAGGTATAGGAATGAAGGTAATGTATCATTGTCTAGATCATCAGGGTCTAGGGAAGAAGATGATATTATAGCTTATGTGTTTGCTATTGCTGAGGAAGAAGATACACATGAACCAATCACATTCCAAGAGGCAATTAATTCATCAGAAAAGGATGAGTGGGTTCGTGCTATGGAGGAAGAGATGAGTTCTTTAAAGAAGAATCATACTTGGGAGCTGGTCGATCAACCACGTGTCAAAAGCTGGTAAGCTATAAGTGGTTGTATAAGATTAAATAAGGGATTGAAGGCATTCAGAAACCAAAGTATAAAGCAAGCTGGTAACTCGGGGGTTCACACAACGATCATGGATTGACTATAATGAGGTATTCTCACCCGTGGTTCGACATACATCTATTAGGGTGATTCTCTCATTAACTGCTTGTGAAGATTACGAGTTGGAACAACTTGATGTGAAGACGGAGTTTTTGCATGGTAATCTTGAAGAAACCATTTATATGAGGCAGTCGCTTGGTTTTGAAGAAGGAACGGGCAACAAGGTATGTTTGTTGAAAAAAATCCTTTATGGTCTTAAGCAGTCTCCAAGGCAGTGGTACAAAAGGTTTGATGTGTATATGGCCAACAATGGGTTTGGCCATAGCAACTATGATTGTTGTGTTTAATTCAAGGAGTTTGCACCAAGTATGTACATATATCTACTACTCTATTTAGATGATATATTGATTGCTTGTAAAAGTAAGTTTGAGATCGAATATACCAAGGGATTGTTGGGGAAAGAGTTTGATATGAAGGAACTTGGTCTAGCTAGGAAGATACTTGGTATGGAGATTTTCAGGGATAGGGGTAAACGAACCCTGAAGGTGTCTCAGTCGGGATATGTGCGGAAAATTTTGAATAACTATAGAGTGGATAATGGCAAGTCGGTCTTTGTGCCATTGGTAGCACACTTCAAGGTATCTTTGAAGGATTGTCCGTTGAGTGACTGGGATGTGGAAAGAATGAGTAAGGTCCCATATGTGAATGATGTAGGTAGTTTAATGTACTTGATGGTTTGCAGTAGACCAGATACTATGTATGTTGTTAGCATTGTGAGCAGGTATTTGGCGAATCCAGGTAAAAATCACTGGGAAGCGGTGAAATGGATTTTGAAGTACTTGAAGGGAACTATTGATGTAGGTCTAGTGTATGGTAGAGATCAAGGGAAGCACGTATATGTTGACGGTTTCGTGGATAGCGATTATGCTAAGGATCCTGACAAGGGTAGGTCGATAACTGGGTACGTGTTTATGGTGCATGGTTGTGTTGTGAGTTGGAAAGCAACTCTGCAGCATATTGTTGCATTGTCTACTACATAGGCGGAGTATATGGTGCTTACGGAAGCTGTTAAGGAAAGCATTTGGCTTAAAGGTCTACTAATCAGGCTGGGAATAAACCTAAGGTCAGTGGTTGTGAATTGTGATAATCAATGGGCAATTCATCTCTCGAGAAATGCAATGTTTCATGAGAGGACGAAACATATCAACGTGCGATATCACTTCATCAGGGAGATCGTGGAATCTAAAGAGATTGAAGTGGAAAAGATAGGCACGGAGGATAATGCAGCTGATGTGTTTATAAAGGTGGTTCCAGGTCCGAAGTTCAAGTATTGCATGAAGATACTTGTTATAGTTAGTGTCGAGTCTAGTTAACATATACGATTAGTATGAGGTACCTAAGTGTAGTATCTATTTAAGTCGGTAAGGTTGGTCTCGGGGTTTCTTAGTCTACCTATGTGTGTAACCGGCCCCCTCACCCTATAAAAGGAGGTGAGGGGTGATGTACAAGATACACCGATCTTCTATTATTTCTTATAAACCAATCGTTAATCAATAAAGTTGTCGTTTAGTTACCTTTGTGTGTCATTCGTTTGGGTTCCGTTTGTAGCATCTCTGCGACCTTCTTTTAAGGGTTCTAGGATTCCGCGTTTCGATCTTCCAGTTAGACACCACCGATAACTATTTCAAATACTATAGACGATCCAAGAAGCAAAAGAAACAAAGATTAATATGACACGTGGTCTGAGAATAAACATATGTTATACGTCTAGTTGTGTGGAGATGCAACAATAAATTCATCTTGAGGAATAATAGATGAAAAACATGAGGGGTCCAAGCAGTCATAAATTCGAATAGTGAAAGGAATGTTAGATAGAGGGAAAAGGGGAATTCTGAACGGAAGGGGACTTCCAATTAGCCATTTTGGGCTTTCTAATAAGCGTTTAACAGGACAGCAAGTCATGCAAAAGCAGCATGATGGGTGGTTTATATAGTTAACTTTGCTTTGTGAAGATGAATATCGTTGTATCATGTTATATTTGCTAAAATGGTATGAAAATCTACTTAAATTTTTTACCTAAAATGATAAGTGGCTCCGTTGAGTCTGTTCCTATATTTTTGTGTGCAATAGAAAGACGTGGACGCCAATTTAACAAATCAACATACATTTGTGGTATTTTTATGCATATTATGTTTCAATGTTTGTTTGTTGTGTTTGGTTGTCAAGTATGGGAGCGAGCAAAACAAGATGTTTTGTAGTAGAAATCAATATTATGGTTGGCAAAACATGAACCGCTTTACATCCAAGAGCAAGAGTTACTGAATGAAAAGATGGAGGGCTACCACAGCAGGAGAAAAGAGTAAAGGATGATGGCGAGTGTGTGTTCCGTTCAGTTTCAGATCAAAGATTTAGAACACAAGAGAAGCACCCTTTGGTCCGTGAAGCAGCATGTCATGTACATCACATTAATTCATCTTATGTAGTAACTAGGGGTTCTATTAGGGTTTTATTATGGAAAATATATTCTAAAGACTGCCTAATGACCATTAGAAACACGCATCTAAGCTGTATTGTTTGATACAAAATAGTACTACTATAATTGAAGAGTGAATTTTTTTTTGTAGATAAAAATAAGATTTCATTTCTTAATTAAAGCTTTTAGAACTAACCCATTCTATTCTTTTAGCATAAGTACACTAGGGTGTTGAGCGATTTAGTTATCGGGTTGTTCAGTTAATTGTTTTTGGTCAAATCGAAAACCAAACCAAACTGGAATTCAACCGAACCGTATACCGAATTTGAATTCGGTTCGGTTTTTGGGTTGACCCGAATTACCCGATTAAAGGAGGCTCACTGAACCAAATAATTTCGGATTGAGCTTTGGATAAAACTTTTATAAAAGGAAGTAGGCTTGTTAGGGGAGGTGTGGCATCCGCCAGCACCCTATATCATGAAGTGGGCTTATTGGGTTGACCTGAATTACCTGATTGAACAACTTGTACACAATAGTCAAAAGAAGCACTTGTAGTTCAATTAAAAGTTAATAATTTTTGCTTTACTTTAAGTCATCTAAGACAAGCAAAGGTTTATGATGATTACATTTTTAGTTTCTTGATGTCTTGATTACATTTATGCATAAACAAACATAAGGGTATTGCTAGCGTTACAATTATAAGTTTATGGACTTACATTTAATAGTCATGTGATAGGATCGAACTCGAGATTACGAGATTGCACACAATACGTAAAGAGTTAATTTAATTAATAAATATATTTATCGTATTTATCAATTTATTTTATATATATTTATGTATTTATTAATTTAACCGAGCAAGTAACTATATAACGTTAACGATCGTTAATTAATTAATAGTTAAGTTATAACGAGCGTTTAATAAATATATAGTATATATAAACAAAAGAAAAGAAGTTTGGAAGTTACCAAAACACCCCTAAGGGGTGTTGGTCGGTCGGTTATGGGCTCAGGGGGGCAAAAGTTTCCTTTTATTTATCTTGGGCTATAAGATGCTTAGGCCTATAAATACACCTCCTTATCCCTCATAATTGACATCAACAATAATCTTTCCCCTCTTCTTTCTCTTGGCTGATCGCCACCCCCACCAACAAAAGGGTTTCGGTTGGTTTTTCTTGGTTGATCAATTGTATACATAATCTAGTCCTAGCCCCTCTCTAGGGTTGTTGGATAGATTAATTACAAGCGTTGTAGCTCGGTTTTCACGTGCTAGAATCACGGTTAGCTCGTTGTATTACGTGTGTTGGAAATACGTTTTTACGTATTTAGGAAGATTCGGTCACTCTGACAATATACTAAGTAGTAGCTCGTAGTCTAGATATCTTTTAATATATAAAACAAAGGAAAGGCCCGGTCCATGCTTGTATGGCCGGCCCAAAGATGTAAGCCCAAGCCCATTACAAGGCTTGGGTATATAAACCCTCTCCATTGATGGAGAGGGTGTGTGGTTTCATAATTTACACATAGTAAACATAAGTTTCTCTCTCTAAAAGTGTGAAATCCACCATCTCTTTCTCTCTCTAAAACATAAGCAAGATTTACATTTCTACAAATGGTATCAAGAGCTTGGGATGAAATATAGGTTGGTTTTAGTGTTGCGTATGTTTTTATAAACATTTCGTAGGTTGTTGAGTGTTTCTTGCCGAATCATCAAAACTTTTTTGTGTTTGATCGTGATTTCTAGTAGTATAACGTAGTTAATTGTGTTATAGTGTTTTTGGTATCTTGGTTTTGGTTAAAACACAATCTTTCTCGGATCAAAAGTTCAAAAAGTTCTTGTTTTTCTTCATTCTGAATTTCAAGCAACCATCATCATCGGAAAGTACAAGTGCAAAGGGGTCTCCATCGCAATAACCATCACCATTGGAAAGTGACTGGTTCCACATTGCGATACTTGGATTTCGATACTTATTCCGATCTGGACATTCCGATCGATCTTTGCGATCTGTGATTCCGGCGGTTATAAGGAAGTTTTAAGTCGTTACTCTGCCTAAATTTTGTTAGCTATATTCCGATCTGATAGCACTTTGCGATCTGAGCATTCCGATAGTACTTTGCGATCTGAACATTCCGATAGGACTTTGCGATCTAGGCATTTCGATACCAACAACATTTCGACAGGGTTATATTACGATCTGGACATTCCGATAGTGGCATTCCGATCTGAACAGTGTGACATTCCGATGTGAACTTTCCGATAGTGACATTTCGATCTGGCATTCCGATCTAGACATTCCGACAATCCAAAAATTATTCCTTAAAAAATTTCGAGTGTGTAATTTTGACTTGGAATTTTTGGTTTATCGAGAACATATTTTAGGGGATTTTAACATTGTTTCTTGATTTTAACTCACAACAACACAAAAATACTTAACCTTATTTCATTGTTCGATCAACTTTGTAAATCTTAACTTATTGAAATGGAGTACACATCTCTTACGGATAAGTCCATCCTCTCGGGTACGGATAATCGTCCACCAATATTGGAGAAGTCTATGTACGAGGATTGGACTTCCCGAATAGAACTTTACATGTTGAACAAAGAGAATGGACATCTCATTTGGGCATCAGTGCTCAATGGACCATTAGATTATGGTACAGTGACGGAAGGTACGACTACTCGTCCTTGCACAACGGGTGAGTTGACTGGAGATATGAAGATTCAAGATAAATGTGATAAGTATGCTACAAACATCATTCTCCAAGCCCTTCCTCCAGATGTCTACAAACTCGTCAGCAAACATAAAGTTTCCAAAGAGTTATGGGATAGGATTCGGGTTCTAATGCAAGGCACCTCGTTAACTAAACAAGAACGAGAGTATAAGCTTTATGATACTTTTGATAAGTTTGCCTATGTGCCAGGGGAGACTCTCAATGATTACTATCTGAGATTTACCCTATTATTGAATGAGCTTAATATCTATGGCATGGCAATTCCTACCTTTCAATTGAACACCAAGTATTTTAACCCAAGTTGGTTGGATGTGGCGCCCCACTGGTAGAACTTTCACTATAGTAGGAAATATGTGCCCTTTGACTAGGATCACTCCCACTAAAACGAAGAAAGCGTGCCCTTTAACTAGGAGTACCAAGGCTACCAAAACACAAGCGTGTCCTTTAACTAGGAACACTGACACTACTGTAGGAACCAAGTGCCCTTTAAATAGGTCTACTCCCACTATAGTGCCCGCGAATAATCCAAAACCTAAGAAAGTTGGAACAGTAAAACCTGTTAGTGCTAAAACTCACATTAGAAAACGCAGGAAATCTAAGGGTCACAAAAATGTTAGCAATTCTGATAATATTTTATCTGTATCTGCTAACACTCCAGAACCAATAGTTTCCAATGCATTGTCTACTGTTGTTGTTGAAAACAGGTGGTCCAAATTGTTCTCTGGTATTTGGACTCTGGTTGCTCCAAGCATATGACCGGAGATCGCTCTCAGCTCAGAAATTTCGTCAGCAAGTTTCTTGGTACGGTTCGATTTGGTAATGATCATATTGCAAAGATAATGGGTTATGGTGAATATCATATTGGGAATGTTATAATTTCAAGAGTGTATTACGTGGAAGGTCTTGGTCACAACTTATTTTCTGTGGGACAATTTTGTGATGCAAACCTAGAAGTTGCTTTTCGAGAGCATACCTGCTTCATTCGTAATTTGGAAGGGGTTGATTTATTGAAAGGTACTTGAGGGAATAATTTGTACACTTTGTCTCTACAAGACATGATGGACGCTTCTCCCGTATGTCTTCTCTCCAAAGCTTCGAAGACTAAGTCATGGTTATGGCATCGACGGTTATCTCATCTTAGCTTTGACGCTATTAATCATTTGGCGAAAAACAAACTTGTTCGTGGTCTTCCTAAACTTTCATTGCACAAGGATCATTTGTGTTCTGCGTGTACAATGGGGAAAAACACTAAGAAATCATACAAACCCAAGACGGAAGACACCAACCAAGAGAAACTTTATCTTTTGCATATGGATCTTTGTGGGCCAATGCGTGTTGAAAGTCTTAGTGGCAAAAAGTACATCCTCGTCATTGTCGATGATTACTCTCGGTTTACTTGGGTGAAATTTCTTAAAGCAAAAAATGAGGCACCTAAATTCATCATCGGATTTCTCAAGATGATTCAAGTGCGTCTCAACACTACTGTCTGACGCATTCGTGCAGATAATGGAACCGAATTTATGAATCAAATCTTGCGTGATTATTATGAAGAAGTTGGCATCTCTCATGAAACATCCGTTGCACGCACTCCACAACAAAACGGTGTCGTTGAAAGGCGAAATCGCACACTTATGGAAGTTGCTCAAACGATGTTAATTTACGCAGAGGCTCCATTGTTTTTATGGGCAGAAGCAGTATCTACAGCAGTGTACACCCAAAACCAGTCACTAATTCGTAAACGCCATGGTAACACACGTTATGAGCTTCTCCATGGAAAAGTACCAGATTTATCATATCTTCATGTATTTGGTTCTCTTTGCTATCCAAATAATGATGGTGACAATTTGGGAAAACTTCAACCAAAGGCTGATATTGGTATTTTCATTGGTTACGCACCCGCAAAGAAGGCATACCGAATCTACAACCGTAACTCTCGCAAGATCCTCGAAACTATGAATGTTGATTTTGATGAGCTGACAGCAATGGCTTCTGAGCAAAGCAGCTCTGAACCCGCACTTCATGAAATGGGACCCAGTAACATTAGTTCTGGTCTTGTCCCAAACAACCCCACTTCATCATCATTTATACCACCTACCAGGAATGAATGGGATAAGTTGTTTCAACCGTTCTTTGATGAATTCTTTACTCAACCAAGTATTGTTGCTCCAGAACCTGAGGTAATAGCTCCGGTAACCGAAGTTGTAGCTCCAGCAACCGAAGCACAATCAGATACGTCTGCACCTACATTTGGTCAAGACATACCATCAACGAGTAATTCTCAACCAACGCCCAAAACAACTACTCATTTCATGCCTATTGATGATGAAGAGGATAACGATGATCACGATTTGGAATTCGCTCAAATGCGTGAACTTCCATTCTTTGGTGTACCTATTCCCGACCCTAATCAAGCCGGGTCGTCCACCTCAGAGGAAGCTCCTTCTACAGTTTACTCCAATCCACGGATTCGTGAACATGAAAGCAAGTGGACAAAGGATCATCCTATAGATTCTATTATTGGTGACCCTAATCGTCCGGTATCCACACGAAGTCAGCTACAAGAAAGTGCAATGTTTTGTCACTTTGATGTTTTTCTCACTGAAGTTGAACCTAAGACATGGCAACAAGCTTTTACTCAATCCTGTTGGATAGAAGCTATGCAAGAAGAAATTAATGAATTTATACGTCTTGATGTATGGGAACTTGTCCCATGCCCGGATCAAATGCAGTTACTCACATTGAAATGGGTTTACAAGGTGAAACTCGATGAGTTAGGTGGAATATTGAAAAACAAAGCTTGACTAGTAGCTCGTGGATACAAGCAATTATTAGGCATCGACTTTATGGAATCCTTTGCACCTGTTGCTCGTTTGGAAGCTATTAGACTATTCCTCGCTTATGCAGCCCATGTGAATATGATCGTCTATCAGATGGATGTGAAGACGGCATTTCTTAATGGTGAAATCAAGGAAGAGGTCTATGTTCAACAGCCGGATGGTTTTGTGAATCCTAAATATCCTAATCTTGTGTACAAGCTTAAGAAGGCTCTCTATGGGTTGAAGCAAGCTCCTCGCGCATGGTATGATCTACTGTCACAATTCCTCATTTCGCAAGGCTTCGCTAAAGGCAAGGTGGATCCCACGCTATTCATTCAGAAACGAGGTAAAGATATGATTATGGTACAAATATATGTTGATGATATTATATTTGCAGCCTCGACCCAAACTTTATCCGACGAGTTTGGGACACTCATGTCTTCCAAGTTTAAGATGTCAATGATGGGCAAGGTATCATTCTTCTTAGGTCTTTAGATATCTTAGAGTCCCAGAGGCATCTTTATCAATCAATCCAAGTATGCCCTTGAATCGCTAAAGAAGTATAAGATGGAATCTTGCGACCCCGTGGATACTCTAATGGTGGAACGAACTAAGCTTGATGCAGATCCACATGGAGTTGCCGTTGATCCGACACTTTATCGTGGAATGATTGGTACTCTTCTGTATATCACAGCTAGTCGACCTGATCTTCAATTTGCTATATGTATGTGTGCTCGGTATCAAACTAGGCCTACTGAGTTACACTTAGCTACTGTTAAACGGATCTTTCGATATCTTAAAGGAACCATTAATCGGGGACTTTGGTATTCAAAGGACTCTTCTATTGCACTAATGGCATACGCAGATGTGGATCACGCGGGTTGTCAAGATACAAGGCGTAGCACGAGTGGAACTTTTCAACTACTAGGAGATCGATTAATCAGTTGGGCATCGAAAAGGCAGAAAAGCGCTGCAATTTCAAGTACGGAAGCAGAATACATAGCTATGTCCGGTTGCTATGCTCAAATTCTTTGGATGAGATCGCAATTAACTGACTATGGTCTAGGTTTCAACAAAATTCCGATGTACTGCGACAACAAGAGTGCAATTGCCTTATGCTGCATCAATGTTCAATTCTACCACTTCATCAAGGAGCAAGTGGAAAATGGAGTAATCGAGCTTTACTTTGTCCGATCTGAGTATCAATTGGCGGATATTTTCACGAAGGCTTTAGATCGCGCTCGAATTGAATTTTTGGCCGACAAGCTAGTAATGAGAACCTTCTCGCCTGAGACTCTAAAGGAATTGGCAGATGAAGCGAAAGAATAGTGATGGTAAACTATTCTCCGTATCCTTGGTGATCATCTGTATATATTGTTTATATTTTTATCCACAAAAGCAAAATACAAAAATATAAAACCATATAAAAACCATAAAAATTGAAAAATTCATAAAAATCCAAAAATATTTTTACTTTATTTTTCAAAGGCATGTCTTTTGGTACGATAATATTTACGGCCTTAGAAATGTTGATTAATATTGACACGGCGCCATAAATAGAGTTCGTACAAAAGTTGTAAATATTTCATAAAACATGCCGAAATGGCTTGTAGTTATTTCTGACTGCAACCCGATTTTCAAATTAAAGTCAAGTATTTCTTCTAAAAGATTTGGCTCACAACAGGAATTAATTTTCTCGGGCAAGGTTTACTTTAAAACCTTGTAAGGGATCAAGTTTACTTTATAACTTGGTCTAACACAAATCTATGTACGCCTCAGTGCATTTATTTGTTAAAACAAGAGAAGTCTTGTTTTTATGAAGCTATCATCTCTACAACCATAGCTCTCTACAATTGGTATCTACATAGTCGATGATGCGACTACTCAACCGACGACTACAGCTCTTTAGATAGAACACGGGTCAACAATTGAGGGGGAGCAATTGTCAAGCATTCAGAATCTTCGATGCCGAACGTGTCAAGGTCACAAGTTGGTGTCAAGACAACAATACCAATCGTACATGTGGTGTCAAGAGATGACTTCAGCCGTGACGAGGCGACCAACATTTGTGAACAAGAACCATTTGATCTTATCATATGATGTTCTCATCAATCAGGTCCAACCTTGTCAATCTTTTCTAATATGGTGAATATGTGATCATGTTACAAATCGGTATCATATCTCATACATTTGATATCATGAAGATAAAACGGACTCGCATTTTTCTTCCCAACACCTTTGTTAAAACGTCATTAAATCAATTGATATTAAAAACATCGATTGGGTTAATTTTTTTAATATGGGTGAGAAAATGTGATTTAATATAGGATATTATCACAAATGGTTTAACTTAATGTGCTGGCTCATCCCGACATGTGCGAAATGTTTTCGAATATCATGGCATATGTTAAGGGGGAGCAAAATGGATTTGCTATATCAAAATGGATTTTCATGGTGACATCTACTTACCCAAAACCCATCTATTTCATGACGATGAAGATTGTGGTGACATAAGGATGGTAGGATAGGTTAAGTCCAATGACTCTTCCAAAACCGGAGGAATCTTCCCAAGGACATTCCATAGCTAAAAATAGTAGTCCTTAGTAAAGTTGGAGAAAGATTGTGAACGTAGCTGAAGGCCGACCAAGTACTTAAGTTAGCACTGGAACAATCACAACAAGGTGCTAGTGATGACGTATTGGTAAGCATTGAAGGGGTTGAAGAATGAAAAAGAATTGTGAAGATAAAGGGTGTAAAGAAAGAAGCCCTCCTTACAACTTAGGCAGAAACCGGGTCAATACATATGCTATTGAGATCATTGCTTAATGATTCTTGATATTGAAGACAGACATCATGGACCCAGTGATGCAATGCACAACCCATCCCAGCTAACTCAGATATCTCTCAAAAGGTATTTGTTTTAATCACACGGAGACAACACGTTATCTATTGATTTATTCACTCCGAATAAATTGGTATTGAAAAGGTGGCACTCCTCTCCAGCCTCCAATCACTAAAATCCAAAATGCACGATCGAGTCTAGAGCCATTTGAGATCATCAAATATCTCATTAGGACACACTTTCATAATTCCTTGCTTCTTCACACACTGTGAAAAGTAAGAAAGATTTTAAGAGTCCTACGCAAAATCTTCATGATCTTGCCTTAACATCCGAGTAATACGAAAGTATTTACAATGAAGATGGAAATCCTTCTTGAGCGAATATCAAAAAGCTCATGGTAGGTAACTTGTGCGATTCTTTATGAATCAAGCTTGTGATAACTGGAAAGCAACAGTGGTTTAATTCTTAACTGAATTTAAACACGTTCCAGGCCTCTACGCAATATCTTAGTGATCTTGCCAGAACACTCAGAGTGATACCTTAGTGTTCACAGTGATGAGTGGAAATCCTTCTAGTGTTAACCTCAAACAGCACTTGGTAGGTAACTTGCAAGATTCTATACGAATCAAGCTCGTGACAACTGGAAAGCAACGATGGTGTGGTTCTTAATTGAATTTCACTTGTTCCGGGAACATGAATTGACGGCTTCAAATCATACGGATATTTTTATCCAAATGATTCACTCTTTACGTTCGTAGTCAGCTTTAGACGGTCGAGTAAAGAGAACGGGCTTACCCGCGAAATCTTGTCAAGGAGATTTTTAATTAAATCTACCTGTCACAAGTACGATATTTTATATCGTCCAACGGTCTTCACCGACCGGAGGTAAAATGCTACCGAATTAGAATGAAATGTTCAAAGCCATTTCGTTCGTGTCTACTTATGTTGCGGCATTTGAAGACGGTGGCGTTGAGGAATCCGAGAAGAAGTCGTCCCCGCATGCTTATACTTTATGCACTTAATACCTCATCTAATTCAAGAAAGCCTAAAAGTTAAGTCTTCCGCTATATCAAACTCTGAAGCTTTCAAGAATTATAAAGGTATAAGTATGTGGGACGAGAGGTCACGAATAGGCGAAGATCACAAGTGATGGATGCACGAGATCAAGGCAAGAGATTAATGCTCAAGATTGATATCAAAGATCACATCAGCATGTTCACCAGAAAAGAAAAAGAAAAGAAAGACGAAGACTACGAGCTCAAGACAAGCATAGTATGCTAGGTTTATTTCATTATTGTAACTAGGGTAACGCACTTGCTTGGAGTGACCTCCCTTAGGGGGAGATTGTTGGAAATACGTTTTTACGTATTTAGGAAGATTCGGTCACTCTGACAATATACTACGTAGTAGCTCGTAGTCAAGATATCTTTTAATATATCAAACAAAGGAAAGGCCCGGTCCATGCTTGTATGGTCGGCCCAAAGATGTAAGCCCAAGCCCATTACAAGGCTTGGGTATACAAACCCTCTCCATTGATGGAGAGGGTGTGTGGTTTCATAATTTACACATAGTAAACATAAGTTTCTCTCTCTAAAAGTGTAAAATCCACCATCTCTTTCTTTCTCTAAAACATAAGCAAGATTTACATTTCTACAACGTGTGTACAAGAACGTAATATAGTCTTACTTTAGACTATATCTTGGTATAGACGGTATAAACCCGAATTGGTGATTCGTTCTTCGTCTTGTGGAATTGCTTTAGCGTAAAGGTATGTAACCCTTATTTCGATTAATTATAATTGTGTTATTAATTATGATCTTGTTAAACCTCTTCCGCTATATGTGCTTTGATCTCGTTTAGGATTTTATATAATTGTTATGATACTAATAAACCTTCAGTGGCATCGAGAGCCATTTTAACATGTTATAATTATCGAAAATCTAAAGTTTTTTTTAACTATAATTGTTTTGAGTTAAAACTATATGTTTTTTAGGTTTTTCATAAAATTAGGGTTTTGTTTTTTAAAAATTAGGGTTTTTACTCTATTTTTAATTAAAAAGGTGAATTGTTTTGAAACCCTAAATTACATGTGGGATAATTTTAGATTAAATTGCATGATTAATTTGATTCGATAAATCTAGAATTAGGGAAGACTTTTATATAGAGATATAAAGACCTAGATTTGATGATTATTGAATAAATCGTACGCATGTGGCTATTTGATTTATTTGTTGCACATAAAAAATTTATTATGTATTTATGATTTAGTGTTTTTTACTTATTTATATATAAAATTGTTGAATTGTTGTAAACAAGGGTTTTTTGAAAAGAAATAATATGGACTAAATCATATTAAAAATAATGATTTGTTAAGAGATTTTAAATTACATAAGATTACGTTGATTGGTGAATTGCAATAATAATCTAACGGCCTACTCAATTAAGACAAACTATAAAGTGAGTTTAACGCACCGCTGGTCATGTACCTGGTTAAGGAAGGAGGTGTTATGCCACTTGTCGCTGACCAAATTCCCGGCTCGCCTGTGTGTCAAATTGAAATTACCTATGATTATTAATTGAATTATCCCTTAAGGGTGATTTACCACAAATTTGTATCCGAACCACAATGAATAAGGGTATTGCTTTATGTGTAACCGAGTTCTAGCAAAGTACGATGTGATGAGTTGGGGTACATTCTTTAATTGGTTTAACCAATACCGCAACATAATTTATGAAGAAATTTTAATCTCATGAATAAGTTTACTAAATGTTTATTAAACTTATGCTATGGAGATTGTATGCATGCTTCTCCATACATTAATTTTGACATCAAAATTTATACCCTTAAAATTTAAGTCGAATGCTCCTAATTGACGAACACTTAAGATTACTTCGTCATCAAATGAGATTTTTGGATGATGTTGTGATGGAGAGAAAATCGTTTGTAGAATGAGAATTCGTATGATGGTTTTACGTTACTTAGATTATACGACTTAATTAAGTTACTCAGTGAGATCTGGAAACTTAATGCATTCAGAAGGGATGAAACATGTTTACAATCTAAAACGATTTGGCATTGTAAATCCATTAAATATCTAGAAATTGAAAATTGTTTGTCAATTGAATTGTTCGACAAGTCGCTATATTGAGTACATTCATTACTAGCAGATCAACTGATGTAATGGATTTATGTCAATGTAGTTCCAGAATTTAAGGAAAATAATATGGTTTTAATACCGGGGTAATTTTATTTTCTTGAAAGTATTTTGTTATCGAAAATACTAATATTTGAACTTATTTCTGTAGAAATGGCTTAACCTACCAATAACACAATAAGTTATACGTTCAAAGCTTTGAACGACCTGAACTTACTGGCCTAAACTTCAATGATTGGTACCGCTCGCTAAGAATTGTCTTGAGAGCAGCGGGTACTATCGATATCTTGACTACTCCCTATCTGGAGGATCTTGCTGAAGGAGCATCTGATACGCAAAGGCGTGAACACGCTGCTAATGTTAAGAAGCACTTCGAGGTGGCTTGCTTAATGCTAAGAAAAATGGCTCCTGCACTTCAATAGAAGTATGAGCTATTTTCACCAAAGCGAATGCTTGATGAGCTCAAGGCTATGTTCGAAAAGCCGCAAGCTGTGGATATCTACGACTTGGTAGATGCTTTTCATAGCTGCAAGCAAGCTCTAGGAAAGTCTGTAAGTGCCCATTATTTTGAGATGAGGGGTTATATGGAACAGCTCATTGCACTAGGACAACCCTATGATCATAATATGGCTATTAACTTGATCAATAGGTCCCTTAACAAAGATTTCAATAATTTCGTTAGAAACTATAATATGCATTGCACGGGGAAGACAGTTAATGATTTGCATGCAATGCTCATTGACTATGAAAAGGGGTTGAAAGACAAGGCATCTACCGCTACGCCTTCTGTACTAACCATACAAAAGGGTAGAGTGAGTAAGCCGAAACCGCAAGCGAATAAGAAGAAAGGCAAAGGCAAGGGTAATAAGGGCAAACAAGTTTCGACTTATTCAAAACTCAAGCAAAACTTTGTTAAGCGGAGTCAATCTCGAAAGGATGAGACTTGTCACCATTGCAAGGCAAGTGGTCACTAGAAGAGGAATTGTCCTCTTTATCTCGAAGAATTGCGAGAAATAAAGAAGAAGTCCGAGCAGAGCGCTGCAGCTTCAGGTACTTTATTTATGATTGAATTGTTTAAATTGACATACAAATTAAATTCCTGGGTATATGATACGGGATGCGGTATTAACATTTGTAATACGCTGCAAGGATTTAATCTGGAAAGGAAGCTTTCCTATGGGGAACAATATCTACAAGTGGGCAATGGCACACTAGCAGCGGTTGAAGCTATAGGAACTTGTGATCTAGTTTTACCTTCGGGTTTAGTACTAAGATTAAATGATTGTCATTATGCACCTAAAATTCTTAGGGGTGTTATTTCCTTTTCTTGTTTGTTAAATAATGGATTCGTTCACACGATTGATAATAATGGAATTTTCTGTTTGGAAAAATGGTATTTTCTATTTTAATGAAAATTCTGTTAATGGTGTGTTTGAATTAGACATGCATGATAATGAATCCAAGAACGATAAATCTGCATTTAGCAAGAGTAAGAAGAGAAAGTTTGACAAGAACTCTTCTTATCTTTGGCAATGTAGACTTGCCCATATCGGGAAGACTCGTATACAAAAGCTTCAACGTAAAGGTCTTTTGGAAAATATCAATGATGAATAATTTGATAAATGTGAGTCTTATATCTCTGGAAAGATGATCAAGAAACCTTTTAATAGCAATATTGAAAGGACTACTGATCTACTTGGACTTATACATACTGATGTGTGTGGACCACTTAGACATACGTCAAGGAAAGGTGCTAGCTACTTCTTAACATTTACGGATGATTATAGCCGTTACGGTTATGTTTATTTACTTAAGCATAAACATGAGGTATTTGAAACATTCAAAGTGTTTAAAGCAGAAGTAGAATGCAATTAGGGAAGAAGATTAAAGCTATGCGTTCTGATAGAGGTGGTGAATATTAAAGTCAAGAGTTTATTGATTATCTAAGTGAGAATGGAATTGTTCAGCATCTTACTTCTCCCTATACTCCACAACAAAATGGTGTATCCGAAAGGAGAATCGTACATTATTGGATATGGTACGATCTATGTTTAGTCTTACAACTTTACCTTTATCCTTTTGGGATTATGCTTTAGAATCTGTTGTTCGCATATTAAATATGGTTCCCATAAAGAAGGTTGATAAGACACTATATGAACTATGGCATGGCAAAAAGCCATATTTGTTTTATTTAAAGGTATGGGGTTGCGAGGCGTATGTAAAACGTGACTTAGGTAAAAAAAACTCCAACAACGATCTGTAAAATGTATCTTTGTAGGATACCCTTAGGAAACTATGGGTTACTACTTTTATTATCCACCTGAGAACAAAGTTATTGTTGCTGGGTATGGAGACTTCCTTGAATCTGATCTTGTAAATTAAGAATTCAGTGGGAGAAATTATGATCTTGAGGAGAGTCATATAGATACATTACCTTCTGAAAACACTAGCGATGTAATTCCTGTAGAACCAGAAAGTCTGGCGGTTCCACCAGAATTAATTCCTCTGCGTAGATCCGCAAGGATTAAAAACGCGAATAGGAATATGTGTCTTAACATGTAGGATGATGATGAGTTAGGGGATCTTGGTGAACCCGCTAATTATAAATCCGCCATACTTGATCCTGAGAAGGATACGTGGATGGTTGCTATGGATGAGGAAATGAAATCCATGAAAGTAAATGATGTTTGGATTCTTGTAGAACCACCACCGAATGCTAAAGTAGTGACACATAAGTGGATATACAAGAAGAAAACCAACATGGACAGAAAAGTACAATCCTATAAAGCTCGTTTAGTAGCTAAAGGTTTTACTCAAACTTTTGGCGTAGACTACGAGGAGACATTTTCTTTAGTAGCAGACTTAAGAGCTATTAGGATTCTCATAGCTATAGCAGCATACTATGACTATGAGATATGGCAAATGGATGTTAAAAATGTCTTCTTTAACCGTCGCTTAGATGACGATATCTATATGCAGCAACCAGAAGGGTATGTTGATCCTGAAAATCCAGGACATGTGTGCAAACTTCAAAGGTACATTTATGGTTTGAAGCAAGCATCACGTCAATGGAATAGAAGATTTGACGAAGAAATCAAAAATTTTGGATTTGTTCAGAATCGTGATGAGCCATGTGTATATCGCAAAGCTAGTGGGAGTGATGTAGTATTCCTAGTCCTATATGTTGATGACATATTAATCATGGGAAGTAACATTCCAAGACTTAAAGCTAATAAGGATTATCTTGGTAAATGTTTTTCTATGAAGGATTTAGGAGAAGCTTCATACATTCTGGGAATTAAGATCTATCAGGATAGGAAAAGACGGTTAATTGGTCTATGTCAAGATGCTTATATAAAATTTTGAAGAAGTATAATATGCATAATTCCAAGAAAGATTTTCAAGCTATGGAAGTTAAGCATAATCTGAGTCATGAGATGGATGCATCAACTCCTGGAGAGGAGGCATACATGCAGAAGGTGCCTTAAGCTTCGACTATAGGATCTATAATGTATGTTGTTAGATGCACAAGGCCTAATGTGGCGTTTGCCCAGAGCTTGGTCAGTAGATACCAACAAAATCCAGGGAAGCTCCACTAGACTGCTGTTAAACATATTCTAAAGTAATTGGGGAGTACGAAAGATATGTTTTTGGTATATGGTGGAAAACAAGACACAGAACTAAATGTTACAGGTTTCTGTGATGCGTCCTGGCAATGTGATAAAGACGATACGAAGTCTCAGACTGGTTACGTTTTTGTTATCAATGGAGGAGCAGTTGACTGGAAGAGCAAGAAACAGACAACGATTGCAATGCATGCTACTCAATCTGAGTACATGGCTGCTTCAGAAGCTGCAATTGAAGCTGTTTGGATTAGGAATTTTATTGAAGATCTTGGAGTGATGCCTTCAATTAAAGAACCTATTGATATGTATTGTGACAATTCTGCCGCAATAATATCTACCATTGACCCTAGAGTCATGAAAGGCGCCAGACACTTTATGCGTAGACATCACTACGTCCGAGAACAAGTTGAAGCTCGTGAAATCAATTTGATAAAAGTTCACACAGATGATAACGTAGCAGATCCTTTGACTAAGGCTTTGCCTAGACCAACGGTGTTAAGCATGCCAAGGCGATTGGGCTGCAACTAGCTAGCGAACTCATGCAAAAAATCTATGATTAGTATTTGGATAAAGGATGTTATGACATTATTATATAATGAAATAAAGATTGGATTTCGTTTATTAAGTGTATCCTGTTTTACATGTTTTAATCCATGAATAAACGTTATGCTAAATGTCCATTGTCGATTAATAATATGATAATATTATTAAACTAAGACAAATCAAAATAGCGATAGAGTATACGTGAAAGTATATTGATCGATTTTGGATGATATTCGATGAATCGAATATTGGACTTATCCCAACTATATGTTTTTACTTTATGGATCTTTGTCATTAGGTTAAACATAAATAGTTATCCTTAGACTTGAGATACCAGGAAACTGTTATGAATCTAGTGCATCTCAATGGAATAATCTAACGCTAAACGTAACTTGTAGCTATAAGGATTATTTTCGAAAATGTTGCAAAATTCATAAGTTTTGCTCGTAGTCAGTATGGAATTTATTTCCTCCAATTTCGTTTTGGAGTTTAATACAGCTGGGCCCCTCGTGGGATTAGTAAGATGTTTGTGTGGCCACACCCAAATTTGTTTTGGTAATCTTGTTGAATCTGTGAACGAGAAACAAAATGGTTAATGAAAGGAATGACTGAGATCCATATCCTTATTAACGTTGTATTAGAAATAAAAGGATAATAATAACGATGTAGAATCGTTAAAAGGTTTTGTCCAGGAGACCTTACTCGAGTTGTACTAGAGTCATTGCTAGTGTAACTAGACGCTAGTCAATGTAATCATGATATTCGAAATAAGTCAAAGTGGGAGCTGTAATTTTATGGACTTATATTTAATAGTCGTGTGATAGGATCGAACTCGAGATTACGGGATTGCACACAATACGTAAAGAGTTAATTTAATTAATAAATATATTTATCGTATTTATTAATTTATTTATGTATTTATTAATTTAACCGAGCAAGTAACTATATAACGTTAACGGTCGTTAATTAATTAATAGTTAAGTTATAACGAGCGTTAAATAAATATATAGTATATATAAACAAAAGGAAAGAAGTTTGGAAGTTATCGGAACACCCCTAAGGGGTGTTAGTCGGTCGGTTATGCGCTCCAGGGGGGGGCAAAGTTGTCTTTTATTTATCTTGGGCTATAAGATGTTTAGGCCTATAAATACACCTCCTTATCCCTCATAACTGACATCAACAATAATATTTCCCCTCTTCTTTCTCTTGGTCGATCGCCACCCCCACCAACAAAAGGGTTTGGGTTGGTTTTTCTTAGTTGATCGATTGTATACGTAATCTAGTCCTAGCCCCTCTCTAGGGTTGTTGGGTAGATTAATTACAAGCGTTTTAGCTCGGTTTTCAGGTGCTAGAGTCACGGTTAGCTCGTTGTATTACGTGCGTACAAGAACGTAATATAGTCTTACTTTAGACTATATCTTGGTATAGACGGTATAAACCCGAATTGGTGATTCGTTCTTCGTCTTGTGGAATTGATTTAGTGTAAAGGTATGTAACCCTAATTTTGATTAATTATAATTGTGTTATTAATTATGATCTTATTAAATCGCTTCCGCTGTGCTTTGATCTCGTTTAGGATTTTATATAATTGTTATGATACTAATAAACCTTCAACAATGACATAAACCAGTATAAGTATCTCTACATTTTTTAAATGTTTTATATGTGTCTAATTAACAACTCTATTTTGATCGCCAAGCCTAGTTAAGGACTCTTACTTCAATCTAAATCTGAACTACTAGATCGTCGAAGTAAAACATCAATGGCTCCCTATTATGTAACCCTCAAACCTCAGCTCCCATACGCAACTAGCAACCTAGAATGACACAAAATATAACTACTACTCAACAACATCACAAATGACATAAATAACTACTATTAACTCCCTTAACAACTAGCTGACACACATATTAACTCACTCAAAAATCAGATGAACACATTTCACATTTCAATTATCCTTTTTTTCTTTTATTGCCTTAAATATCTTGATCCACCATTTCTCTATGAACCAATAGAAACACACCATTTTCATTCACAAGGATCACCATCCAACGACTCTCCTATCACTCACACCCTCTTAATCCAACGGTGAAAACACCCTTAAAGAAACACAAAGTCTCAGCCACTACTATATAAGAACACACACAAACCCTAGATCTACGAACACTAAAAACTAAAAAAAATGCCAATAAGAGGGAAAGAACCATTGACATTAGTATGTTTGCATCAAATTCTTCAACTTTATGACATACACACACAAGAAATATCTATACCATTGTTGAAATAGGTGGTCTCGGAATTTTAGCATCATCGCTCTCAATGTTCTACTCGAACACTGCGAAAGCATGTGCCCTAAGCATAGTAAGTCTTGTTAAAATTAAGTCTTGCTACATGTTTTAATGATTAGCTATCTTGTATCTAACTAATTGTTTCTTCTTTTTTGTTGTAGAAACATATCTATAGTTTGCTACTATTCCACGGGTGAAAAAGCACCGGATTTTGTTAGAGGACATGAGGCTGTTACAATCAGCGAGCGAACAACCCAGTAAATTCAAGCATCATAGAGATCCTTCAGAGTCAAGTTGGATGGATAATGGTAATTTTAAGCCTTCAAGTAGTTCAATTATCATTCATATGCCTTAAAAATCTTACTTTAATGATTACACCAAGCTTCTAAAGTTTCAAAAGGATGGTGTTTGGAAAAAATAAGATTGGAGATCGATTTTCATTATATGTTTCATTATTATGGTTTTATTCCTTTTCCGTTATGTAACTATTGTGTTTATTGTAATTTTAACTTTGACACTGTTTAACTTTCTTGTTGTTAAACACAGTTGAGATGCCTTTAACCCCTAAGAGGCAACATATGGCCCGTCGAGGGAAGTTCTCTCGAAGAAGAAGTAATGAACAGTGGGACTACACAAATATCCGGTTTGAAGATTGATAAGAAGGTAAATTGGGTGCTTGTTCAAGCTGTTGTGCTGAGGAAACTCAGAGTTGATAATGTTGGACATGACATCCTATTGTTGTTTTATAATTTCAACTATTTTGTATGAACCCAGATCTGCCCATTTTTTGTTGTAGAACCTGTTGTCATTTTCTTTTATTTTGTTGAAGCCTTTATCTGTTGGAATTTGCTTGATGTTCTTAACAATGAGATTGAAATTTGACGTAAATTTGTCATCTACAAGAGGTGAATTTTGCTAGACATTGCCTTTGGGCTTTTGTTTGATGTTTTTGTTGTTGTTGCTAATGCTAAATGCAAATGTATCTTCTAGCTAAATAAGGTTTTTTTTCTT
Source organism: Glebionis coronaria (assembly GCA_025667525.1). Taxonomy (NCBI): domain Eukaryota; kingdom Viridiplantae; phylum Streptophyta; class Magnoliopsida; order Asterales; family Asteraceae; genus Glebionis; species Glebionis coronaria. Next base: position 547,822,269 of record CM046879.1, on the reverse strand, counting down.
CTGGCATTACTCATTTGTATACATGGATACTATATCTAAGTTTGTGATCAAATTTTGGTTGTTCCTGCAATGCTAATTAACTCACTAAAAATAGACCACTAGAAGTAGTTCATGGAACCACTGGAAGTAGCACGAGGAGACCATCCGTTTGCTAAAAATATTCTGATCACACACAAATGGGTCTGGTTTACCTATTCTGACCACACACAAATAGGTCTGGTTTATAAATATATATGACCTAGTACAAACCTAGTATCAATATAATGAAACATATGCATACTAAATTATATCCAAAGACAATCCTTACACTCCACCTAATTCAATAGCGCTTTTTTTTACTTTGAAAATTAAAACACTTCTTTTATATTTATGGATCAAGTGAATCATGTCTGATGTGCAAAGTGGATCAAGTTGTACAAGTAACTCTGATTTAATTAGTACTCCAAACATTTATTCAGACGTGAGACTGCATTCAACTTTGCATCTCATTGTAGAATATCTCACGTGATCAAACGAACATGCTAGAGTTCACCATTGTATTCACTGTCTAGATTGTGCTTCGAAGATTTTATGTTATGTTAAACATGGACCACTTATAAAGTTCTTATATGTAGAACTCAAAAAATAGTTCATTCGTTGATATATGAAGTTATGGTTGTGTTTTTTTATATTTTGTGGTCTCTAATATGTTTTATTCGGTGCTCATAATCTTTTAAGGTTTAGCAAATATTGTTCGTAATACATGCTCTCTCTTTTTACCGTACACTGGTGCTCCGCCGCAATGCGTGTGCAAAATTAAAAATCCTTGTTTAAGACTTGGAATTTACGAGTCCTCGCTAAGGCACCCTATGTTTGTGCGAAGCCTTTTGTCTTGGCTTGTCCATATGTTTGTGCTAAGCCTTTTGTCCTTAATTGATCGTGGTTCTTGTCTTGGGTTAGTTTTAGTTATATTTGTTTTCTTTTGTTTTTTGGGCCATATCTATTTAATTGTCTTGTTAAGGGGATGAGGTTGCCACTTTGTTTGTATTTGTCTTTTGATTTTTTGGTTGGGGCAATATATGTTGCTTTTTTTAAAAGAAAAAGAAAAAACTGAATCTTGGCTCGGCACCTGAACGCCTGATTCGGTATATCACATTAATGAAGAGAATATGTATAAGAAAAAGAAAGATTTATCCCACGGAAATACTACGACTTTAAAGTCCGAAATGTCATACTTGTAACACAACATGTATAAAAAAATGCCAAAGCCCAATCTTCCTTTACAAAAAGATATTAAGATACCGGATATTTGGCCAGTGAATAAAAATATAAAAGGTGCGGTCACACAAAGGATCCATGTAAAAAATGCCGCATTTTATTTAGTTTTGAATAAAGGTGCAAATATAGCTCATTTTACTAATTATGGACACATTTGTTCCCTGTTATAAAATGTAGGAGTACTTTTGTTCTAATGGATGCATATAAAAGCATCATATTGGCCACTTGGCGGATGTTTTATATTTTTTTCTCTGACTTTTAAACAAGTATTTTTTTTAGTTTTTATATGTTTTTACCTGTTTTAGCATGCGTTCGTTTGGCCCACGCCTGTTTAGCTCGTCGCCTGTTTTGCACCCTAACCGTGCACGCCTGACCCGCCCGTTTTGCCACCTCTAGTTTTAAATATAAACACGTATAATATTAAACATATATAGGCTATATTAAACATAATTCCATGTATATGCTACTTCTCTTTGATTTCCAAATGTAATGAAGCTCTTTATTGTTATTGTTTAAAGTCATCCAAAATAATGAAACGACCATAGTGTGATTTCTAACACGCTTTTCTTTTTTATATGCCGCTTGCGAGACATTAAGGTTCAGTAAAAAATTCACATGCCTCTTAGTAATTTGCTCCAACGACCCTTATTAATTGACTGGCTCATTCACATGCTCCAGCCACCTTTATTAATTCACTGGCTCATTAACATGCTTCAACAACCCTTATTAATTGACTTGCTCATTCACATGCTCCAACAACCCTTATTAATTCACTAGCTCATTCACATAAGTGGCTCATTCACATGCTCTAACAAACCTTATTAATTGACTGGCTCATTCACATGCTCCAACAACCATTATTAATTCACTAGCTCATTCACATGCACCAACAACCCTTATTAATTCACTAGCTCATTCACATGCTCCAACAACCCTTATTAATTCACTGGCTTATTCACATGCTCCAACAACCCTTATTAACTAGTGTAATACCCATGCGTTGCACGGGTCACTCGCAGAAAATGAATCATTTTCTTTACGAAAACTTGAGACAACATATATTATCTTTCAAGAAATATAAAAAAGCATCATAAATTAACAAAGTAAATATATGAATCCAACTTCGAAGTAGAAGTAGAACATGATTGAAGTTCAAAGTAGCCGGCTAAAACCATTATTGTTAATTAGAGTAAACATGAAAATAAATTAAAAAAATGTTTAAAGGTGCATGTAAAAGACTAAAAGCGGTCAAGGGTAGTTAGACAAGAAGAAAAAGTTTATCGACTCTATAAAGGTCTTAATAGTCTTAAGAAAGCACCAAGGACGTGTTATGTTAATATCATATTAAAGCTCATTTGCAGAATCCTAACTTCAGGAGGAGTTCAATACAAATCTCGTGGAACTTGAAAGAACAAAGCATATCAATGTCAAGTATCATGTCATTCGAGAAGCTGAGAAGAATGAAGAAATCAAGCTCAAATATTATGCTTACAAAGTTAATTACCAGAAAGAAGATAAATTAATTCAAAGCTTAGCTTATGGAATCCAATCAAAATCTTAAGGAGGAGTGTTAGAGTATCTAAGATTGTTTGTTTAATTAATTATTATCTTTAGAAAATATTTTGTAATCTTAACAATGAAGGAAGCTTAACTAGTAAGCATCCTTACCTCCTAAGTAACCTTAAGTATGAAGTATTCTTACTTGTAAAGAATACTTAGATATCTACTAGTATTAGCTATTAAGAAACTTACCTACTAAGAATACTTGGTAAAGAAATGACTACTACTAAATTTTGTAAGCCTATAAATAGGAATGTAATACAAAGCTGGAACATATCACTCTAGCTTTTCCAGTTAAGTTTTCACTTATCAATTCTGTTTGTAATATGAACTTGTGTTATTTGTAATTTAACATCAAAAAAAGTTTGTTGCTACTTTATAATTGAAAAGTGTGAGATTCTATAAAAACAATTGCAATGGTATTAGAGCTCTTTTCTTAAGGGGCTGTTATATTACTTGAGTGAAACACCTTCGAGATTCCATAATAAATCAGCCTAGACATGGCATCTAGTGCAACTACTTTTCCCGTGATTCTAATATTTTCTGGAACGCATTATCATATTTAGGCTGTAAAAATGAAGACATATTTGAAATATCAAGGTTTATGAAAGGTTGTAGAGACCGATGAAAGTCCTCCGACACTCGGAGAGAACCCAACTGTTGCTTAGTTAAGAAATTACGAGTCTGAGTCGCTAAAGAAGGACAAGGCACTCACTTGTTGACATTCAGGCATTTTTGATCAAATTTTCACCTCTATAATTGACTTGGACACACCAAAAGTTGTGTGGGATAAACTCCAAGAAACCTTTTAATGTACCAATAGAGTAAAAGCTGTCAGATTATTAACTCTTAAAAGAGAGTTTGAATTATTAAAAATAAAAGACGACGAGGTGGCGAAAGATTACTCAGCAAGGATTATAGACGTGGTTAATCAAATTAGGATTCATGGAGAAGTTATTAAAGACCAAAAAGTAGTGGAGAAGATGATGATTAGCGTTCCTCCAAAGTTTGAGACCAAAATTTTCGCTATAGAAGAGTCTTGTGACCTTAATACACTCACGGTTTCTGAACTAACTAGTAAACTCCAATTACAAGAGCAAAGAGTTTCTATCAAATAAAGTTGAAGGTGATTTTCGAGTATCTTCTACAAGTAACAGAGGTTCTACCTCTCAAAATTATTCTTCAACATCTAAGAAAGGTATTTTCCTCCATGTAATATTTGTTTTTTTTTTTGTCAAAACACAAATCATGAAAAAGCAAATTGTTGGTTCAAAGATAAACCAAAATTTAAGTGCAACTTTTGCAAAAAGTTTGGACATCTTTAGAAGTATTGTAGATCAAAGAAAGCTCATAATAGCACACAAGAAATTCAGCAAGCAAATGTTTCTGAGAAGAATCAGGCTGATGATAAGCATTTGTTCATGGTTTCGCATCTTGATAAACATCCAATTAGCATAAAATGGCTTATGGATAATGGATGCACAAGTCATATGACTCTAGAAAAGTCATTCTTTATTAGTCTCGACAACCCAAGAGTGAAGCTGGGAGATGGACGTTATACGCGAGCAAAAAGAAGAGGTAATATAGCTATCAACACAAAGAAGGTACCAAATACATTTCTAAAGTCTTATATGTGCTTGAACTTGTTGTAAGTATGTTAAGCGTGCCACAAATGATAAAGAATGGATATGGTGTTAATTTTACAAAGGACTCGCGATGTGTTATTAGCTATTCTAGCGATTCTAAAATAGCTACACTTGATATGTTAAATGGTAGCTATCACTTGAAGCTTGATGTTCTAGATGCTAGTGATTTTAGTGTTACTAAAGATGATAGCACAGAATGCCACAAAGAACTTGGTCATTTAAATTACAGAACACTCAAGCCTATGAGTACCACTAAATCGGTGATAGATATGCCTCCCATTAGTGAAGTTGATATTCCAGAATTTGATAAAGAAGATACAAATGACAGTGATGTTTTAAGAACAAGACCGGTTGATGTTTACGACTCTTGTTTTTCTGTTCCGGAACCTGAAAGCTATATGGATTCCTCCAAACATACTAAATCGATCGATGCAATGTAATATGAACTTGAGGAGGAGATTTATGTAAAACATCCCGAAGGTTTTGAAGTAGCTAGACAAGAAGAAAAAGTTCATCGACTCTATAAGGGTCTTTATAGTCTTAAGAAAGCACCAAAGACGTGTTATGTTAAGATCAAATTAAAGCTCATTTGCGGAATCCTAACTTGAGGAAGAGGAGTTCAATACAAAATCCCGTGGAACTTGGAAGAACAAAGCATATCAATGTCAAGTATCATGCCATTCAAGAAGCTGAGAACAATGAAGAAGTCAAGCTCAATATTGTGATTACAAAGTTAATTACCAAAATTAAGCTAAATTACTTCAAAGCTTAGCTTATGGAATCCAACAATTGTGGATGGTCACAAAATTGGCGACGGTAGATCCACTCTTGCTTGGTATGATTCTTGGTGCCCTATTAGCCCATTAGATAAGGGTCCTACTAAATTGACACCATATCTACTATTTAGACACTAATCTTCCTTTTTATTTACATTTGAAATTGTGTAATAAAAAACATTAAAATTTAATATGTCTCATTAATTATCCATCATAATTAATTTCTCTATCATCAATTCCTAGTTAATTTATGTTAATATGTATTAACTTACCAAAAACTAATTAACTTTTTTTGTGCCTCTAAACATTGAGCGTTTGATTTATAAGTTAATTGATTTATCTTCTGTTATAACTTTTTCAACGCAAGTCTATTAAATATGTCATCAATCATGGTTTATTTTTTATTATCTTGTTAGATGATTTTTGATTCCTTTTTGTTTTATTTTATTTTAATAGTAGTATTTTATTCGCGTAATGCGACGACGGATGATTATTTTTTACGATAAAACTAATGTTTCTAGAAAATTCGTCAAAATATATCAAATAAATGTTGAATTAAAAATCAAAAAATTCTAAACAATATGATGAAATTGATGTCAAAGAATATATATGAATGAATATATATATATATATATTTTGGATGCTCACTCATATACCTAAAAAATCACACACAATTAAATAAAGGTTCATATATTCGTACATCTAAATGAGGAGATTTAGCGAAGTAAGGTCGATAACTAAGTTTATATTAAATACGTAATTGTTATCATTATTAAAATAAAAATAAACAGACTAACAAAGAAAACAATAAGTTGTTCATATCATTTATTGCTAATCTAGTTCTATTAAGTTTAATATTAAACAATTATAATTATTAGTGTCATTTATTGCTAGTCTTACATTGTTTTTTGTAAACTTTAACTATTTAATAATTATGATTTAATTGGTGTCTAAAAGGTAAAATTAAAGTGTCAATTTTCATATTTCTAGCCATGATATTTTTCGTTCAGGGTTTGATAAACCAACGAAGGTTAGTGACCTTATTGTGGATGGTCAGTTTAATTGGCCTAACGAATGGCTCAACAAATATCTTGTGGTTGCTATGATTGTTGTATCAGCTTTGATTGAGGGGTCAACGTATATTTTGGAGTGGAGGGATAGGGATGGTAACGCTAATCCTTTTTCAACTCTTGTTGTTTGGAATGTCTTTCTTCCGAGGGAGGTAAAGGTTTGTTGGTATCATACTCTCTGGTTTGCGGGTTGTGTTTCTAGGCATGCATTTACTCTTTGGTTAATTATTAAGCGACGCCTCAAAACGCATGATAGAATGCGTGAATGGGATCATGTGGATTAACGACTCTAAAATGTGCTCTTTGTGAGTCTACTTTAGATTCGCATGAACATTTTTTTTAATTGTCCTTTTGCGAGACAGGTTTGGAATGAAGTTAAGGACGTTGCTGGTTTACCTAGCTTGTTGCATTCTATTGATGATATCCTGCATGATATCCTTCCTTTTGCTAGTCAAAAGTCGACTAAAGGTGTTGTGGCGAAGCTGGTTGTGGTTGCTACTACTTATATTATCTGGCAGGAAAGGAATAATTGAACTTTTAAGAATGTTAAGAGATCGGAAGTCAGGTAGTCGCGGCTATTAAGAGTGTGATTCCACTTAAACTCATGTAGGAAAAAGACTAGTAATGTTGCTTCATTGGTACAAAAATGGAGGCTTTTAGTGAACTTGCTTAATTAGTTTATGGAGCGGGTTTTTTGTCTATGTACTTATAGGTGGGTTTTTCCTATAGGTGTTTTATCATTTGTACTAGTAGTTGATTATATGGCATGCCATATAATATTGTAGTTCAAGGTTTCCTTGAGGTTAACACGGTACTTCAGCCGTGTTCCAGTGTACTTAATGATTTGAGTGATTAATATATTTTACCAGGGAATAATTTTTCCCTTTTACCAAAAAAAATCCAACAACAATATTAAAGAGGAGTGTTGGGGTATCTAAGATTGTTTACTTAATTAATTATTATGTTTAGAAAATATTTTGTAATCTTAACAATGAAGGAAGCTTAACTAGTATGCATCCTTACCTCCTAAGTAACCTTAAGTAGGAAGTATTCTTACTTGTCAATAATCTATATATTATAATAAAGGAAGGATTAAAAAGACATGAAATACCCTTTGAAAAAAAAGATTGAATTTTTAGAGTGTATATTATGGTCATTTTACATTATGGTTAGCCTATTTTTAGTAACTATTTAAAAATATACAAAGCTTACTTGAGAAGATTTATAATATTAAACAACTTACTAAAGAAGTTTCATAAAAATCGGAATCATTTATAAGAACAAGGACCAAATATGTAAATTTTTGAAACACAACATCCGACTGTGTGAGCAAGATTCGGGAAAACACATACACATTCATAGAGTGTATCGTAACTCTAAACATGGTGGGACGACGAAGAAAAAAATGGTGGGACGGCGAAAACACATATAAAAATCATTCTCCTCAATCAAATATAGAGATCCTCCTCCTCAATCCCGCCAATTGAATACATTTTTTTCTTCATAAAGGCATGGTCATCGGGTAAACATGTTTTAAATTACTGATTCAACATCTTTTATATTGATGATTCTTGATTGATTTGGTTTTTGAACAACATTTTTTATCAGATTTAGGTCGTGGCACAATCATAAAAAAAATAAAATTAACACTATTTGCAGCTTCAATTCCATATATATTCATGTATTAATTTTATTATTTTGTATTAATTCGATTATTCCTAAATTATACACTGGTCAAATCTTATATACAGTGGGTTTGGATCACTACTTTCGGATCATTATCATAGAAACTATAAAACGAATTATCAAATAGGTAAATCATATCATTGTTCATGTTTATTGTTCGCGTATGTCTCCGGCCAATGCCTCCGGACACATACACTTCCCCACGACGGAACCGAAGCCTCCCAGCATTTAATAGGGTCAATAAGCATTTAATGACCAAGCCTAGGGCCAAGGAAAAGTAAAAGCAACCCACAACATTATCCAGATGACCTTCGTCTACCTAATGGGTAAAGCGAAGCACCGCCGCCCTTGGGGAAACAAATCCATCGATTACAGGGATTTGCATAATCTAGGACTTGGTGCCTAGTCTACTGATGTGACCACACATCCAGGTATGCATTACTAAGTAGTATAAATACCTCTACATTTAACACACACACAAATCAATTTGTATTAAGTACTCACCATTAATACATCTCTATCTTCCGGTATTCCACGCCGGACACCAACTTTGTGACAGTTACTTACTCTCACGCCGGAGCTTGGTCTCGGGGTCAAAGCTGGGACGAGGCTAACGTGTGCTACATTATGTTTCTAGGTTCGAGACTAAGAGACGTGCACACCATCATTATGACCGAAGTGAATTCGCTAGTAGCAGCCTAGCCGGAGAATTTTGCTTCAACAATTGGCGCGTCGGACCGTTGCAAGTAAATTATATCATCCGAGATGTCCATGAGGGAGCCTGCGGAATGCACGATGGAGCAAGATCGGTGGTTGCGAAGATAATGCGTCAAGGCTATTTTATCCCACAATGCACCAGGACGCATGGGACGAGATCTCTAAGTGCGACTCGTGTAAACTACATGGTCCCATACCAAGGCTTCCCAAGACTAATTTGACTTCGATAACGTCACCGTAGCCCTTTTTCCAATGGGGGATGGATATATTGGGACCAATCAGCGGAAATTCTGGTACATCAAATTCGTGATAGTAGCCATTGACTACTTCACCAAATGGATTGAAGCCAAACCGGTGGCCAAGATAACCAGGAAGGAGGTCAAGAAGTTCGCCTGGGAAAACATTGTTGCAAGTTCGGATTACCGGGGGTGACAGTAACTGAGAATGGCAAGCAGTTAATAGACGGATCCTTCGGGAAATGGTTTGATAAATGGCATGTTAGGCAGATGACTACCGCGGTAGCACATCCACAGGCCAACGGTCTAGTCGAGAGGGCCAACAAGTCGCTCATGCATGGTTTGTAGGCAAGATTGGGGAGAAGGCTGACCGGATGGGTAGACGAATTTCCTCATGTGTTATGGGCCCACCGGACTATGCTCAAAACCAGCAATGGAGAAACTCCTTTCAGCCTCACCTACGGGAGTGAAGCCGTGATCCCGGTCAGAAATAGGCATCCCTTCCGGAAGAACTTTACTTTTTGATGAAAGTACAAATGAAGAAGAGCTACGGTTAAACTTGGACCTGCTCCAAGAAAGGAGGGAGACTACGGCCATACAAGAAGCTAAATACAAAAAGAAGGTCGAGCAATACTACAAAAAACGTGTCAGACCTTGTTCCTTCAAGGTCGGCGACTTTGTCTATCGCCGCAACATGGCCAGCCGACAAGAAAAGATCGGAAAGCTTGGCCCCAATTGGGAAGGACCTTACAGGGTCGTGGAAGCCTACCAAACCGGTTCATACAAGTTGGAAACCATGGACGGAAAGGAGATACCGCGCACTTGGCATGCAACCAACTTGCCGAAATGTTTTATGTAATGAGAATCTTGTTGTATCAACTCCTTTATTACTTTTTAATGAATGAAAACTCTTCCGTTAAGCATATTTAATTGCAATAGTTATAGACCTCGGCCTAGCTAACCGAATGGTATGTAAATACGCTTTAAAGTGTTGGATGCGCCTAAAGGGCAATCCGAAGACAAATCAAAAGCGGCCTGGTGCCGATGTCTTTCATATAAGCCTAAAAAAAGGCATAAGTGTTAATACACACATTTGGATGCGCCCAATGGGCAATCCGGAGACAAATCAAAAGCGGCCCGGTGCCGATGTCTCCCAAAAAAATCACAAATGTGGACGTACAAGTGTTGGATGCGCTCATGGAGAAATTCGAAGACAAAGCAAAAGCGGCCCGGTGCCGATGTCTCTCACATAAATATGAATCACAAGTGTAAGTACACAATTATCTGGGCATACCCTGTAGATACGCTCTGGTAGTTAACAAGCATAACAAGCATAGCAAAGAAAAAGGCGCAATGTAAGGAAGAAAGATAACCATTAACGATAGGGATAAAATTGTCATACATGAAGTACGGGATGGAACTTGTTCGAAAAACCAGAAATAATAAGAATTTATTACAAACAACTAATGTTTTAAAAAATGACAAATTACAAAATGCACCGGCATACCGGGCCTTCAATTCACGGAGCACCTCCATCGTTCACCGGTGTCTGTTGATTATCGCCATCAGGACCATTTGCCGAGAGCTTGGAAGCATCAGAAGTTCCGGTTACAGGAGGATTCTCCGGCACAAGAGCAGTGGGTTTTTCCGCTGGAGCTAGCTGCATGATGTCAATGACGGAAATCTTGTTGGTCGCTGATACCTTGGCTACGAATGGATATTCTGCTGAGAATAAGGCTGTGAAGTCCTCCTTCCAAGATTTAGCCATTTCTATGTTTAGGTTATTAGCAGCGGCAATGGCAGCTGCAACCTGCTCTGGTGTGCGTCCGAACTCCACGGCTTTGAGAAACCCTGCATTGTACATTCCTCCGACACTTAAAGAAAGGGACCTCCTGTACTCATAGCTAGCAAGAAGTTTGCGCACAAGTATGGGGAAGCCATCCCTCACCAGAACCTGTTTATCCACCTCGGCTTGGGCAAGAAGAGAAGTCAAGTGTTTGTTGCTAGCCTCAAGCTCTTTAATCCTGTCGAAATCTTTAATGTGATCTTGAGCACTTGCGCCTAAGAGATGTTCCAATTCCGTAATCTTCTTGTCCTTAGCAGCAATCATAGCTCCAGAGTCCTTGGCCTCTTTCTCCAACCTCTCGATAGTACAAAGGTATTCCTGCTCCCGGGCAAGACAACCATTGTAGTTATCCTCAAGCTTCTTGTGTGCAAGGGCCATTTGATCAAGCATTGTCTTGCCGAAGGCAAAGTGCCCTTGGGTTCCCTGCTGAACTGTAGCCAAACAGGAGTGTTCTCGGCTAAGAGCTTCATACCTTTTCATCAGTTCGGACACAGTGAGCGTGCTTCGAGCAAGGGTTTGATAGGCGTGGCTCAAAATGTCATAATTCGAAAGGGAAGATAATGCAGCTTGTTCCGCAGGGGTAGTCAGGTGAAACAATAGCTCTCGGGCAGAGTAATGAGAATCAATACGCACATCCTCGTCCAAACGCCATAGAGGCACAAACCGGCGAGAAGGACCTTGCACGTCTCCTGGACAAGGAAAGTACACAACAACATAAAAATATATATATATATAATACTTAGAGACAAACTGAGCTATGAGAAACCGAAACGCACCTGTAGCATCATCGTCATGAACATCATCATTAGAAGGAGACGAATGGTCACTCAAATTGATGTGAGGAGGGGTCTTAGTCTCTTTACCACCTGTTTTACTGTGATCACCACCGGACCCCGAAGGATGAGAATGATTAAGAGGTGGGCTCGAATGAACTTCGGTATCTTCAGTATCGGACGAGACCTGCGCTTTACCAACCTTCTTCTTCAAGCGACGCTCGGAAGGCTCACCCCCAGCAGGTCTCTTCTTTGTGACTATCACCGGATTCTTCCCCTCGTGACGTAACCGAGCTGCTAAGATCTTAGGATCCTGTTTAGTAACAGCCTCTTGCCGTGAAGTCAAATTAGGAATAGGGGTGTTCAGTGGCAGCGGTTGTGTAACCCTCGATGTGGGTGTAGCCATAGTCGCATTCTCGTCTCGTCCCACTTTGGCATTATCAAATGATGGCAGCTTGATGAACTCATCCATAGTAAGCTCTGCACAAAAAAGGAGGTAGCGGTTAGAGCGAGCAACAAGAGCCCGCGGTAGTAAAGGAAAATATATATACAAAATACCCTTTTTGTCAAGATCAACTACAATCCGACGGAAGGGAGGGTTCTCGTAAGGAAACCATAAACCAGCCAGGAACAACAAATGTCTGTGAGGAGAGCGAAGCAAAATAGGATTATCAGCAAGCAATTGCGCATGTTCCGCATTAAAGTTAGTAGGAAAGTCATCACGAACGTCCGTGTCTCTATCCCTCCAAGGCATGGCGTGAGGAATTGCCCTTCGGTCAATGAGAAACCATTTGTGCTTCCAAAGCTTTAAACTTGAAGTGGTTTCCGTCAAACACTTACCATACCGCAGAGGCCATCGACTTTCAAATGAAAACCAATGTCCTTGCTTACTTAGTATATAGAAAACACGGAACAAATTCACAGTACAGGTTATATTCAAACTTCGACAACGAATCTCGAACATAGTAACACGGCTAACGCTCATAGGAACCAGCTGAGAAATATGTACAAGGAAATGACAGATCACGGATAGGAAAAAGGTAGAAAAAGGAATTCGAAGCCCTCCATGTTTCAGATAATCCTCATAAATAAAGCGGTCCGGGAGGTTATTCATGGTAAGAAGAGGGTCAGGCAAGCGGGGACGAAGTTCGTCCGGGATAAGATATTTCCTACGTATCTTCTTGAGGTCATCACCAGACAATGTAGAAACCCTAATGTGCATATCGCACTTAGGATCACGAAAGGAGGTTTCGCCTTCGGAATCATCACTAGACATAACAAAATATGTGAAGCAAAAAGAGGGAATAAGAAGAAGTGCACACCTGCTGAAAAGGTAAATCTTGAAGGAAGAACAACAATGGCGGAAACAGAAGAGAAGAAAGTAAGATAAAATGAGAGGAGGTATTTATTTATATTGAGAAAGGGAACATTGAAGAGACGTGCACAATTCCCCATGATCTATCTGCATCGTTGAAAAGAAAGTGGGACACGTGGAAGCAAATCTTGGACAATGAAAGAAAACTGAGGTTTTGGGTGGCCGATAATACAGGAACCCAGAAGACAAAACCAATTAATGTGAAGTCAGAGGGGCGACTCGCATTTATTAGACCCGTTATTGTTCGGGCGGGCACATTTAAAGTATCATACCGCTAGTTGTCCCTAACGCTACGATACTGGGGGGACATGTTCGCGTATGTCTCCGGCGAATGCCTCCGGACACATACACTTCCCCACAACGGAACCGAAGCCTCCTAGCATTTAATAGGGTCAATATGTGGACAGTGAAGCATTTAATGACCAAGCCTAGGGCCAAGGAAAAGTAAAAGCGACCCACAACATTATCTAGGTGACATTCGTCTACCTAATGGGTAAAGCGAAGCACCGCCTCCCTTGGGGAAACAAATCGGGATTTGCGTAATCTGGGATTTGGTGCCTAGTCTACTGATGTGACACATCCATGTATGCATTACTAAGTAGTATAAATACCTCTACATTTAACACACACACACAACTCAATCTGTATTAAGTACTCACCATTAATACATCTCTATCTTATGGTATTCCATGCCGGACACCAACTTCGTGACAGTTACTTACTCTCACGCTGGAGCTTGGTCTCGGCCAAACCTGGGACGAGGCTAACGTGTGATACATTGTGTTTCTAGGTTCGAGACCAAGAGACGTGCACACCATCATTGTGACCGAAATTCGCTAGTAGCAGCCTAGCCGGAGAATTTTGCTTCAACATTTATCTTTTTAACTTTCAGGATCTTATTATTGAATCGCACTTCTTTGAAATTATATGTTTAGATCATAGATCAATGACGATGCTATCATATGGAATAATGAAAGGTTTTCATTAAGTCCAGGTATTGTAACGAAAATATGATTTACAACTACAATTCATGATTTTTTTAGTTTGAATAATTCATTTCACAATCAAGTTATTTTCAAACGTGCCACGTTGTTCACTATAGTTGCATCATTCTTTTAATAGGTTTTTTATGATGCGCACGCACTGTTTGATAAAATGTTTGGATTAAATAATATTCTTTAGAAGTCATGAAAGACAATAAAAATGATAGTTAATGTCACAGCTATTCTCGGACAAGTTTTTGAAAGACAATAACATGGTATGTATATTATTTTATTCCTTATTAAATTTTTAGTATCTAACATTTCGTTTGTTATAAACATAGTTTAGACGTTTTCATAGTCCAATCTAAATATGTTTTTGATTATCTTATGCATAGTTTGTACCTTTAAAAAAATAGGCATCGCCATAATGTTTTGGATAAAGTAATTTAGATGTTAAATTTGTAAGTGATGGAATAGTTATAATCGATTAGCAGATAAATAAGTAAAAAGTTGATTGTAACAATGTTTATGATTGAGATGCAAATGTACCCCTTTGCTACAAAGCACATCCACGCTCAAGAATCATCAGCATGTTAGAATAAGGAATGTATGCCAAAGTGTTCTGCTATTTTCCTAAATCATGTTAAATAATGTTCTCTTAAACAAAAAAAATCATAATTTTCTCTTTCAGCATCAATGGAAGTTCCATCTCAATATAAAGGGACGATTGAAAAATAACTTGCTAGGGAATGTGGTCTCCTTTTAGGATCTTACTTGAGTACTTTTTGTCAACCATTTTGAATCTCTTTATTTGGAATGTATATGTCGATGACAAAATTTTCCCATCTGCAGATGACAAAGGCACTTTTACGTACATGGATCGAGTGTTCCAAACTTACTGGTACCGAATTTATAAAGAGCAATAAGTGGAATGGTAATTTTCAATCCACGTCTCCATCTTTATTGTTTCACAGTTTGTTCCAAATTCATTGTGTTTGTTCAGAAGGCGAAAACAAGACGGAAGTCTGTGTTTATATAAATTATATGTCTAATTTTTTATTCAGTTATATGTTTATTATTTCGTAAAATTCAGTTTTGGACTTTGATTGATCTTAGGTTCTTTTTATTGCAGCATATTAAATGCGATTGAGTTCAAGCCTCCAATAAATAGGTAATTGTCTCAATGGTTTATCTGTTTTATATGTTTGATTTGTTGTAAAGTTGTTATGATGCGTGTTTAGATATTATTGTTTTCAAGTGGGTACCATGAATTGGAATTACGGGAAATATTGTTCTTAAATCGTATCCAAAAATTATACAAAGCAAACTGATTCCATTGTTGGTTGATTAGTCGTTGAAAAAATATTTGGTTTCGCTAATGTTTTGCTAATGGGATAGATGACATAGTAGAAATATGGCTGTTTTGAAATTGCAGAATTAGAGCAAAGAAAGCAAAAGGAAAAGCATAAGAGGATGTTGTGTTTATTAAGATAACTATCATATGTTGAGTACTCCAAGTGAGAGGTCAACTAAGGAACATGTAAACACTTGAAGTGAAAGTTCTAATTCGGACCTGTAAGTGAAATAACCTCTTATTATAGTTGCTTTCAATACTTTACAGTCTTCGATGCTTTGTGCAACGAGGGAGTTAATTTGCCAATGTTGGACATAATCACATACACACATATGTTTTATCATTGTCAAATTTGTATCTTTATTGATTTTCAGGAGATAAATTTGATTGGATTGGGGGTGAATAGTCAACAAACCCTTGATGGATTTAACCCTTTGAGTACTCCTTGGTGACGGTATGCTTTTACAGAAAATTACAAATATATACTTACACCTACATGTTGTGAATTGAAAATAAATATGACTTTCAACTTGCTAGATAATAATTCTACAACTAATTATAAATGTTTGATGAGAAGTAATGGTCAATAACAAGTAAACTTGACCTGAGGTGAGGGTTTTATGGAAGTAGAGGGAATGTGTAATTGAACAGCTGATTGGGGCAGACAACTATTACCATGAGTAAGTTTATAGTTTGTCATTAATTTATCAGATTTGTTATACATGCTTTTCTCTATTTGAATTGAAGCGAGTGCTGGATGAGCTTCTTGCAAACATTGCTACCATATCCTCTGTATACCACAAGCCCCCTAAGACATTCATAACCCGTGTGAAAACTGTTCAAACAACAGAAGAAGAGTTTCCCGATGGTATTGAAGGAGGGTATCCTGAAACATCCTCTTCACTGGTTGCTGATTATGGTGCATCACCACCACCTTCTTCATCCAATTATGTTGCAGCTAGGCAGCCGCCTGCTGCTCCTGCTCCCGTACTAGATTTACTTGATCTTATGGGTCTTGATGGCGGTGATGACAATAATGCTATTGTCTCAGCTGATCAGCCTGCAACCGCTGCAGGGTAAGTTTCACAAACTTGGAAATAATTGTCAGTGGCATGTCAAGTAAACTTATCATTAACTTTGATGTGGCTAAATGGGCGGGTCAGAAGGTTGGGTAACCTAATTTATTTTGTGTTGGCTTACGCGAGTTCGAATAGTTAACCCGGAACACCTTTCCTTTCTTTTCTAATACAGTAAATAATTATTGTTTTAAAAATAAACTGAATAATCATTAAATTTCAACAAAAAGAATTGTAGAGAAAAATGAATTAGGAGGTTTCGTGACTGATGCATGTCGGGCAACTTTTTACCCGTTATTTAAAGTTTACTGGTTTGATCCACAGTGTTGAAAATAACTCACACATACCCGTTTATAAAGACATTGTTTTTAATTGCCAACTATACACAATTTTATTTGCATGAAATCACTAATAGTTTTGCTACCTTCCCAGGCCTCCTCTGCCAGTTCTATTACCAGCAACAAGTGGTCAAGGTCTAGAAATTAGTGGGCAAATGATAAGGAGGGATGGTCACATATTTTACAGTATAATGTTCGAGAACAACACAAATATCCCGATGGATTCATGATTCAATTCAACAAGAATACATTCGGTCTTGCAGCTGGTGGACCACTCCACGTAACTTATTCCTCCGAATAAAACTGCCTGCATCATTTGTCATCTTTGGAGTAACCGTATATTATAAATTAGGTCCCCAGAAGTTCAACCTGTAACATCAGCAAGGACTCTTCTACCTATTGTCATGTTCTAGAATATAGCACCAGGTCCAGCAAACTCGAATTTGCATATTGCGGTTAAAAACAATCAACAACATGTATGGTACTTCACTGATAAATTATGGTTGTTTGTTGCTTACGGAGGATGGAAGAATGGAACGCCCCACCTTCCTTGAGGTAACAAAACCTTTTCATATATGTGTGAAAAGTTCGGGGTAAAATATCTGAAATTTGAAATAATACATTAGTTTTGAGTTTATAGATATTTGATTTGCTAAACATTTAGGGGTCAAGTTAAGAGTCGTGGATAAACAGTTTCGTGCGGGGTAGTGCAAAACTGATTTTGTAATGTTAAACAATTTTTTCTATGTACCTTTCAACAAACATAAGAGACTGCAACTCTAATTTATGAATAAGTTTCTCGGATTTTCACGAAAATGTCAATTTCAGTCAATTTTTTCTTTTAAATTCCTAATCAATTCGAATTTGTCAAACACTCTGTGAATTCGAATTTGTCAAACACTCAAACATTGGATTATTAAAGTTCTAAACAGCTTAAACACACCCAAACAATGTCCCATAATTTTCATGAAATCATTATAGTTGTCTTTAGGATTGATTTCATGTTTTACTTTTTTTACAGCTAATTT
This sequence comes from Glebionis coronaria, assembly GCA_025667525.1. Taxonomy (NCBI): domain Eukaryota; kingdom Viridiplantae; phylum Streptophyta; class Magnoliopsida; order Asterales; family Asteraceae; genus Glebionis; species Glebionis coronaria. Next base: position 547,804,548 of record CM046879.1, on the reverse strand, counting down.
TTTTATTTGTTTTAGGATTCAAAGAAATCATCCCCAAAGGAAAAGATGGACAAACAAAGAATACACCAGCACCTGCGGTTAATGTTACTGATACGTCCTCAGCGAACAAAGCTGTGCGCACTAAAGTTACTGACCGAAGGGATGTTGACTTGCTAGAACAGGATTTTGAAATTGTAGTCCAAGAGGTGCTGATGATTGTTTGGCCACTGTATGCGGAACAACACATGAACGCACAATGTTGACAAAGAGTTTGAAGGTTGCATTGAAGGCGATTTCTTAATGTTAGTTAGATTATTTTACTCTTTTCTAAAGTAAAGGGATATACTATCAAATTTATAAACCATAAAAGTTTGAATATCTTTATATTGTTTCAGCCATTTGTATGTATCATAAGTGAGCATTAATATTTTTCATTCACGGGGCTAACATGTAATTTATTTATGTAATATCACATATTAATCTATTATAAAAACACTATCAACGGTTTCTTAAGGCCCCGTGATTTCACGGGTCAATAACCTAGTACTTAAATATGTACTAGTATTAGCTATTAAGAAACTTACCTACTAAAATTACTTAGAGCTAAAGAAATGAATAGTACTTTTGTAAGCCTATAAATAGGAGTGTAATACAAAGCTGAAACATATCACTCTAGCTTTTCCAATTAAGTTTTCACTTATCAATTCTATTTGCAATATGAACTTGTGTTGTTTGTAATTTTACATCAGCAAACTTTTGTTGCTACTTTATAATTATAAAGTGTAAGATTCTATAAAAACATTTACAACTAGCTGTGTCATTTCTATGTATCAGCCCACATCCTGTCGATCGCCCATGTATATAGGATGTGGTTGCAACCACGAGGAATCAGTGTGCATAAACTTCTAGGATTGAATGCTTGTGATGTGTAATAAATAACACTATTCTGATTGCCAAGCCTAGTTAAGGACTCCTACTTTAACTTAAACTTAAACCAATTACTTGCCCTCTATTTCATACGAAGAAACTCTTCCTTCACCAAACGAAGTGAACGAACTACTATATCGTTGAAGTAAAACATCAGTAGCTCCCTATTATGTAACCCTCAAACCTCCCATACGAAGTGAACGAACTACTATATCTGATAGGTGTGAAAACACCCATCCTTTTACCATTTAATTACAATAATAACCAGGCCAAAACGTATATTTTATGTCGTAAATGTCGGAATTATGTGTGGTTTGTGTTTTTTTTGTGATTTAGGACGAAAATGTGAAAAGGGGAGAAAACACAGGCTTTTATCGAAGAAAAAGACAAAAGACGAAGTCAAGAAATCAAGAGTGCAAAAAGAACGGAATTCCAAGGCCTATTCTGAAGATTTATCGAAGAAAAAGTCTAAAGATGGAAGTTTAATAAAGCCGAAGAACTCAAGTCTAATTTATGAAAAAAATTACAAGACGAGTTCAAAGTAATCCCGAGACAAAGTTTAAAAAGTCGAAGAATTTGGAAGATTAAGGACTAAACAATAAAATAAGAAAGAAGAAGGAGAGAAGAAGCTTCCACTAATCACCTCCTACCCTATAAATAGAGTCATTAGCTTCATTTTTAAGTTGTTGGCTAATAGTGACAATTAGTCTTCCACCATTTTAATTACTTGCTCATTTATTTCATTGTCATTTTAATTAATTGTCTTGCACTTTAATTCCTTTAATTATCCAGTAAGTTTCCTTTTTATGTTATTGAATCTTTACTTTTCTTGTTAATCTCCTATCTAAATTTCTTGTTTAATCTTTAATATTTATGCTTTATGTTAATGTTCTTCAATTTTTATTGATTTGATTAAGTGTGTTTTGATTATTGTGGTTTTTATTGTTAGTATTATTGATTTGGATTGATAGGTTATCATTAGTTGATCATTTGTGGTTAGTTTGGTTTAATCTTTTAGTTGATTTTGATTAGATTAGATTGAATTCGTAGCTTTTATCTTTTCCGTGTTCTTCGCATATTTGTTTTCCAGGTTATTCCGGATCAAGGCAGCTTATTCCAGATCAGTAGCTCATTCCGGATCAACAGATATTCCGAATAAACCAAATATTCCGGATAAACTTGTTATTCCGGATGAAGTGATTTTCCGAATAAAGGTCTTAGTCTAAAATATTCCGGATCAGCAACATATTCCGGGTCAACTTGATATTCCGAATCAACTTGTTATTCCGATTCAGCAACTTATTCCGGATCAAGACATTCCGAATGAAGGTTTGAAAGTTATTCCGAACCAAGTGAATTTCAGATTATTCCGAACGAAGACTTTTATTCCGGATAAGCAGACATTCCGAACCAAGCCTGATATTCCGAATAAAGGGTTTATTCCGGATGAACTAATTATTCCGGATGAAGGAGTGATTATTCCGCATGAACAAACTTATTCCGGATAAAGGATTTCGTTTGATTATTCCGAATAAGCTTATATTCCGGATGAAGCTTTTATTCCGCATGAGGTAATTATTCCGAGTAAAGAAGAATTATTTCGGGTGAAGGTGACATTCCGAACGAGTAATTATTCCGAACGAAGGTTTATTCCGAATGAGCTGTTTTTAGTTTATTTTAAGTTTATGTTTTTAAATTCTTAAGCTTTACTTTTCCCGCCTTTTTCCTTAGTCGCACTTTAAGTTTACTTGCCTTAGATTTATTTTAACCTTGCCTTTAGTTTAAGTTTAAGTTTGCCTTTAGGATAGTTTTAAGTTCGCGTTATTTACTTTTCGTCTCGCTTTTATTTCCCGTCATTTATTTTCAATTAGGTTTAGATTTAACCGGCCTTTTACTTTAAAGTTTTTGGACTTTTTCTTTTACTACAACGACACAACATTTTTTTCCACCAAAAGACGATTGAGTCACACCTTAATCCATTTTTCAATTCGAAGAGACTGGAACAACGAAATTTTCTTACTAGGTAAAACCTCGTATTAAATGGCGCCGCTGCCGGCTCTTTTCGTTAAGATTAACGGTTTTCTGTGAGAGACGCGTTGCTTTTTGGGATCCGTTCATTCGTGAGCGTTATTTTTCTTGCTCAAAAATTTTCAAAAATCCATAAAAATTAAAAAATTTCAAAAATCCAAAAAGATTTTGTTTTCTTTATAGTGTATATATATAGTCTATTTCTTTGGTATTGTTTTCTTTTGCTTTTGCAGGTGTATGCGTACTAGATCTTCTACTTATCCAGAGCCCGAGACTCGTGAAGATTTAGCTATGGCAGGGTTGAACAACAACAATAATCCACCGCACCTCAACAATAACAACAACAATGTTCTTCCACAGCCCGACCTTCGGAAAATGGAGGAGCTTTGTCAACCCACAATGTTTGGACGAGGAGGACTGATTGCGCCGATGCAAATCACGGCTCCGGAGTTTTCGTTGAAGCATCACATGATCCAACAAGTGCAAACTAACCCTTTTCGCGGATTGCCGGATGATGATGCCAACAAGCACCTCGACAGATTCATTACTATTACTCAAAGCATGAAGTTGCCCGGTGCTACTATGGATGTCCTTCGCCTTCAACTCTTTCCACATACTTTATCACACCACGCCGAAAAATGGTTTGATCGTCTCCCGAAGAATTCCATTCATACTTGGGACGACATGACTCAATGATTTTTGTCGCGCTACTTTCCACCATCCATGGACACGAGCCTTCGAAATCAAATCAGCGGTTTCATGCAAGAACCCGATGAATCTCTCTTTGATGCTTGGGAAAGATATAATGTTTTGATCGATCGATGTCCAAACCACAACATGCTCCCCGTCACCTTAATTGATACTTTCTACAACGGTTTGACTTTTCGTGATCGTGATACGATTAATGCAGCCGCCGGTGGCACATTTATGAAAAGAAGACCCGAGGAGTGTAGAGAGTTTATTGAGAACATGACTACTCATCACAAAAATTGGGATTCCTCCGCTTCTTCAAGGAACAACCCGAGAGTCAATGTTTCTTCTACTTCAGCAAACCCCGATATGACCGAATTCGCCCGCATGATGGCAGAATTGAACAAAAATATCTTGCTCATCGCTACAAACCAACAACAACAAGTTAAAGCTGTAGCAATTCCTTGTGAGACATGCAGCGGTCCTCACTCATACACTGATTGTCCTTCTACTCAAGTCAATCCGGAAAATGTGTACGCGGCTTATGGTAACTATTCACCGAAAAATTATCAAGCCCGACCTCAAGGGGATCGAAATTTGCTAAGTTACCGGTCCAAAAAGTATCTTTCACCCGGTTTTTCTCCTCAAAACCACAATCCCAACAACAACTACACTAGAAGCAACCAAATCCCACCTCGAGCTTCTAATCCTTATCACCCACCCGCTCAACAAGCCCCACCCATTAGTCAAGATTTTGAAGCCTTAATGAGAACCCAAGGAGAGCAAAATAAGAATCTGCAGAGCCAAATTATCAATTTGAAAGGGGATATCACTAAGAAAGGTAATGACATTAGATCCGAGCTTCGAAATGATATACAATCCTCCTTCAGCAATCAAACGAATGATTTGAAGAATATGCTGGCTAGTTTCTTACCAACCACTCAACCTCTACTTCGGGCTCTCTACCTTCAAACATCGTCACCAACCCGCGAGCGAATGTGAGTGCTATGACTACCCGTAGTGGAGCAACTTTAGTAGGACCATCTATCCCACCCCCAGTTACTCCATCTCCATCTCCTCCACCACCATTTATCCCTACTACTCCCACACCTAGTATTAGTTCACCATTACCGTCTCCGCCTCGTCATGAAGAAGTACCCAAGAAGAATCCTCCACCAACCCCACCTTCACCTTCTACACCTCCACCACCCAACCCCAGCATTCCTTACCCTTTTCGACTCAACAAGGCTAGAATTTTGACTAAGAATGACGTTCGAGTCTCTAACTTTTTGGAAAAGATTGTCGGCATGACCGTCACCTTTACCCTTGTTGAAGCTCTTGCCCAAATGCCACAATTTGTCAAGATGTTTAAGGAATTGCTTAATAAAAAGGAGAAGATGGTCGAGTTTGTTAATACTCGCTTGAATGAAAATTGCTCTGCAATCCTTCTTAAAGAACTTCCGGAAAAACTTGGAGATCCCGGTCGTTTTGTGCTACCTTGTACTTTTAACCAAACCGACAAATTTACTGCCTTAGCCGATCTCACGGCAAGTATAAATTTGATGCCTTTCAGCGTTTGGAAAAAGTTATCATTGCCCGACCTTACACCAACGAAGATGACTCTTGAGCTTGCAAATCGCACTCTCGCGTACCCCCTTGGTATCGCCGAAGATGTGTTCATTAAAGTTGGCACATTCACTTTTCCGGTCGACTTCGTCGTTGTTGATTATGAAATGGACCCTCGTATTCCGTTAATACTTGGACGCCCATTTTTGAGAACCGGTCGAGCTTTAATAGATGTGGATAAATGTGAACTCATCTTAAGAGTCGGGGATGATGCACAAGTTTTTGAAATGGGGAAGCTTACAAGCAAATATAATGGAAGAGAATCGGCGAATATGATTAATGTGCTTGATGATTTTGTCATCTACAACAATCCTCTATTCGATTCTTACAATGATAATCCACTGTTTCAAGATGATGTGGATGATTCTCTCTCCAATTTGGAACTTCCACCCATATATGATTCTCCACCGATCTATGATGCTTATGATGATGATTCTAGTTCCGATGGAGATGATTATGATGATTTTACTTCCGAGTATCCCGACATGCCCACTTATGATGATTTTGATGAGGCTGATACTCTTTCGAGTGATTCTTCTCATGATGAAGATCCTCCGCCTACAACACTTGATCCTACTTTGGATGACTACTCATTTGAGGAAGATTTTGCTACTTTTCTCAACACATACTTCCCAAATGAGAGTGATGCTCCTCCTTTAGACTTTGATGATTATGGTCTTCATCCTTCTACGGATTTGAAGAAAATTCTTTCAAAGGAGACGACACCGGACGACACCAACATCCGCAGCACGTATGTTTTGACACCTCTTTGTCCACCTTCTGAGGACGAGGTTGTGCATTTTCTTAGCGGATGTTCTTCAAATTCTGCTGAGCCTGAGTGCTATTTTCCCCTAAAGGAAAAGGTGTTCGACCCCGATATTGAAATTCTTCAGCCATCTCAGTATCCGTCTGATGAAATAAAAGGAAAGATTTTTGGAACTATTGGAGATATGCTTCCACCTCTTCACCCTTGCTCCCACCGTGCTCCATCTTTGCTTAAGGGAACCTTGCCTACTCTTCTTTGGCTTGCCTTTTTCGCCTTAAGCTTGTGCTATTTGATGGACGAAAACCATGTATTTGATCCCGATGGATGTTTTTCAAGCTTCTTCCTATGCTAATCAAGGTCGAGTCAGGCTCACGACTCGGTGAACAAAAATCAAGCGCTTCTTGGGAAGCAACCCAAGTATCTATCTTTTAGCTATCTTTATCCTAAGTGTAGGGGAGACCCGTTGGTGTTTTTTATTTCCTCTCTTCTCATATTCAAGGATTCGAGCTTTCAAAGATCCACTCTTGATGATTTTTGACGACCCGTGATTCCGTGTTTCCGTCTTCCCGGTTCTATCCTAAACTCTTTTTGATTCACTATTTTATATTTCTCAATATTAAAATAGGAATCTCTTTAGTTGTCTTTTCTTTAGCGAGATTTAAACAAAGTGCACAATGTCCTAAGTGTAGGGGAGTTTACTCTCACATGCTTAAACATTGAGGACAATGTTTATATCAAGTGTAGGGGGACTTCTATCGAAGTTAAGTGGCCTTTTCCTTGTATTTGTCCTCATTTTAACCGGAAAATCAATTTTTTCAACATTTTTCAAAATTTTTGATCTATTTTGGCCTATTAGTTTTTCCCTTTGTATAGTTATTTTCTTTCTTTGTAATAACAAATTTTAATATAGTGGTTTTAATTTTCAACGTTGTGAATCTTTTGACTCAACCCGAGTTTATTTATCTAAGTTTACTCTAGCTAGTATCCTTAACGTGTTTAAGTCAAGTTTGCTAGGCTTTTATATAGGGAGCTTTAAAACGCGAAAGTCTTAACTCGCACGGGTTAAGAACAAGAACTTTTCGCGAGTTCCTATAATTGATCCTAGAGATTCGTTTATCAATGGGAACTTTAAAATGCGATTTCTAAACTTGAAAAAGTATAAGAATTTGCAAGATCCTATAGATGACTCGAAAACCCAAAACTTTGATTTAATTGGCTAAGCATCCACTAGTCTTATTCCTTGAGATTTTAAACTGTGGAGAATGATGAGACTGTAATTATACATAGTCTCATCGTCCAAATCGGGCTTAAAACGTTTAAAATATCATCAAAATACCCAAAAATGTGCCTATGTTTGTTCATTGTGTATTTCAGGTACGGATATCGTGAATTCACCAAAAGATTATAAGAATCAAGCAAAAACAAACACGGGAAACGAAGTCGCACAAAGAACCGGACCCGAATGGTAATTTTCCAAAAATACCCTTGAAGTTTGTAGAATGTACAAGTTTGGTCCTCCAAGTTTGAAGATTTGTCAAAGTCAGCCCTTGAAGAATCATTTTGTACATGTTTGGTCCCTAATGTTTGCACAATATACAAGAAATGCCCTTGAAGATCTCAACAATTGCAAAACAAGTCCTTGTCAATGTATTTGAAGACACAAGGACCAAAAATGACAAGTCATGAAAGTTAATTACAAAGGATAATTGCTGCTATAGATTTATCCAAGTCAAGGGGGTGTTTTGTTATTCTTGAAAGATGAAGACCAGTCCAAAATCCCTATTCGACCCAGTCACAAACCCCTTTTGAACCCCTTTTAATTAAATATGTTTATTTAAAATTAAGTGGGGAAACAACAGGTTTACACCTAAAACAGATCAAACCACTATGTTTATCCTTAGAACCCTAACACCCCTACCAGATTCGATCAGCCTTATTTCAAATGTTTAATCACATTTAAATTGGGGGTTTTGAAGATTAAGTTGTTACAAACACACCCATGTGGTAAACTCAGACGCCACATCACATATGGGGCCAGCTCACCAAAGTCACATGAATCACCAATATCCTGACAACCTTTGACTGATTAATGTCCAAGATCATTTGACGTGATCCCCACATCAAATCAACCATTCAGATTGCTTAGAAGCTTCAAGAAGAAGAATATGCCATTGGCATATCCAAGGGCAGATTGGGAAGAAGTTTGAAGATATGCAGCTAGGGTTTTACCATTAGGGTTCTTCATGTATCACTATATATAGTCTAATTAGTCTTAGCAAAATTCTTGTTCCAATTTTTGTATTTCCAGAATTTTTAGTTTAATATAATGAAATTTTGAGTTATATAATATTGTGTTCCATTTAGCTTAAATCTCTTTAATTTTCTGCATTTTAATTTAGATTTTATCAAAAATATTTTATTCTCAAAGATTTTTTTTTGGATAAAACAGCTTTTGAGATCCGGATTTCTAGACGTTTTTGCATATTGAAGGGTTGACCACCCTCAATCTTGTTAAACCAGTAGGATTCTGTTACATTTATGTTTGGCAACATTTGTTTTCAAGTTGGTTTCAATTGGAGTTTTCCAAAGATTTTTATAAAATCTTTTCCTTTCTTTTTCTTTTAACTATTCCTGTAGCAATAGCTTCCTCAAGAGCTTCTGACAAAAGCCCTTGAGGAAACCTTGTTATTGGTATTTGGTGTGTCTCTTTTATGGTGGTGTGTTTGCAGGTATCTCAAAGGAATCTCACTTTCATCATCCATTTCATTAGCTCATTGGTGCTGTGGTAGAACTCCCAACAAGGACTTGTTCATCACCTTCTCATTTTCAAACGCTCCATAGCTCATAAATATCAGATAGAAGGCATCAGCTTTTCCCTTTTTGGCGTAAACATACTCAAGAAAGGTCATGGCTTGAACCCTGTTTGGTTTATTTTTGATATCTGTGTACTGTTGATTAATGTGATTTGGTGTGTGATGATTGGTAGATTTAACCCTTGCTAGATTAGGATCGCATGCTAGTAAATTTTAAGTGTTTAAAGCTGATAGGTTTTTGCAGTTTTTTGGGTCAATTTATTCATCTATAGTTATAAGGGGGTGTTTGGTATTGGGATTCACAAGACTAAGGTGACATAGGAATAGTGTAATCACAACTTTAACATGCCCCTATAAGTATTGTTAGGAGTTTTCAGTAGTTTGTTTAAGAAATATAACTAGGAATTAGATTTTGTATGTTCAAAAATTGGTCAAATCTGCTAGAAAACAGTAGGAGACTTAATCTGCCTTGTTTTTGTTGATTTTGTTTTGAAATCTTGATAGCTGTAAAGAAATATGGTAATCTAGGGGATTGAGGTTTGGTTCATTGATTTTGCATGCTCAACTTCAAGTTTTGTGGGTATAAAACTCGTCATTTGGCCAAATAATCAACAATCCCCTTTTGCTGTCAACAAACGCATCATTAAGCCTTTTGGGCTTGATTTTTGTGCTTTTATAGTTTTGATTTTTGGTATAGCACTAGATTATAAGGTAGACTAGTAGTAAATTATTTGGTATTGTAGGCTTGTTAGTTTTTGATTGCTCAAAGTCGCATTTCTTAGCCCACTGTCACACCAATAGCTCCACAGCCCCATTTTTTTGTTAATAGATTGTGTGATTTTGGAGTCTAATTGCACTTGTTGCTTGTTTTTGTATGTTATTCTTGACTCCCCACAACTCAATTGTTGTGGGGGTGCCTTATTGCCCAAAAAAACGCCAACAAACAAGCCTAAAACAAGCGAAAACGAGCTCAAAACGAGCCGAAAAAACCATACAGTAGCTTTTTCTTTGTTGTCCGAGAACGCTGCAGATTTTTTATTTTTTTAGTGTTGTCCGATATCGGACAACACAGATCTTGGACAAGTCCTTTGTCTGGTAGGATATTGGACAACACTAAAGTACTCCACCTTGGAGTACTTTGGGGTACTTTCGTTTTTAGCCATTTTTTTTAGTTTTTTTTAAATTAGTTTATTTTTCCCTTGTTAATTTAGTTAAAAAGATTTTTAGGAAAATAAAATTTATTTTTATCATTATTTTATTAATTTTTATCATTATTTTAATTTAAAAATTGTTTTTAGCCTTTTAAAAATAGAAAAATAGTTTTAAAAATTTAGAAAAAATACTTTTTAGTCTTTAAATAATATAAGTGATTTATTAGTTCAATAAAATAATGTTTTGGGCTTTTTCTTAATTATATTTAATTTCCGTGCTTTAATTAGCATTAAAAATTGAATATTTAATTAATAAAAGGTTTTAAAATATATTTGTTGGATTTTTATTCTTATTTATGTTATTTTAGACTTAGTTTAATCTTTTAATTAATTTTTAGGTTTAATTTTTAATTTTGTCGCGTTTTACGTAATTACGTTCGCGTTTTACGTCAACGTCGTAGTTTAATCGTAATCGTAGCTCGTCTTTAATTTTTCTCTCTTAAACCAAAAACGTCACTAATCCGAACTTGATTTCATATATATATCGGCACATTAATTCACACACCTCCTTCGAGAACGAACTTGGAATTTATTCGTCTTCACGGTTTTCCTAAATCGTGTCGATTAATACTTACCGCATTTATACTCGTCTTTCCTAAGACTTGTATATAAAAACCTACATCAATTTTTGGCGCCGCTGCCGGGGAGGTGTTTAGTGTGCCATTATTAGTATCGTGTTTGTGTGAGTAGTGCGTTTTTGCTTTTCAATTTTTGGAAAGCGTACATAAACGTACATACTCACTTTTGTTATTTTTCTCTATTATAGTATAATATCCAAATAAATCGTGTTTAATTTTCCTAAATTAAACACAAAACAATCTTTTACTATATTGTAGATATATTGGTTTGCGTTTTTATTGTGAATATTATTACTATATTATACTACGTAAGAACAATAAATATACAAGTACTCAAAAAGCGTGAAAACGCAACCTTGATTCGGGATTTCATCACTCGATCATTGTATTCGAATCTAAAGCAAAAGTTTAAAGGCAAAATAGATAAATACTTTCGTGAGGCTTAATTTCAATTAACACAAACTATAAGGTGGGTATAAGGCGGTTGTATTTCACGACCTAAAGGAAAAAGGCTCTTAAGTGCTTCGCGCCGCCTCGTTTCCTCCGCTTGCTTGTGCGTGTTTTGAGAAAGAGGGCTAATCGAGGGTTTGCCGCCCAAGTATTATCTACGTATACTATATTTGCTTGTGTTTTCAAGATTAAACCCTCTTGAACGTTTTGGTGTTCCACCAACGTTCTAAAGTCATCGAGAATGTTCACTCCACGTGATCGTTTTCATTCTTTGAGGCTCCTTTAATCGAGAAATTCGATTCGAGGAGAGATTTGTAGATTTGTGTCTACGTAATACATCAAAAAATCCAAAAAAATTAAAAAACAATCAAAAACCAAAAAAATTGAAAAAAATCGAAAAACCGCAAAAAGAATCTTCTTTGCTACCACCCATTCTACGCTTAGTGCATGCGCACTCGATCGAAGGACTATTCCAATTCTAGTGAAGCTTCGAATCGACGCAATCGTAATCGAAGGAATCGACGATGTAGACGAGAATTAGAAACTGACGTTCCTAATATCGTTGTTGAAGAGACCTTAGACGAGATGGCCGACAATCGTTCTATGATGGAATTGCTCCAAGCGCCCACCGAGGGTTATGGAGACGCGATCGTAATTCCCGCTATCGAGGCGGAGAATTTTGAGATTAAGAGCGGAATGCTTTCGTTAATCCAAGCTACGAAGTTTCGAGGTCGTGAAACCGATAATCCTCACGACCATATTCGGAATTTTGATCGTCTTTTAGCCACGAGCAAGTTTAAGAATGTCGACGCCGATGTCGTCAAGCTTATGCTTTTTCCTTACTCGCTCGATGGTGCCGCCAAGGATTGGTACGAGAAAGAGCCACCTAATTCCATAGTTACGTGGAAGGATCTCGTTTCTAAGTTCGTTAATTATTTTTTCCCACCGTCTAAGACGACGTTTTTCAAGAATGAAATTACGAAATTTGAGCAAAAACCGAATGAATCTTTTAGAGACGCGTGGGATCGCTTTAAGGAATTGCTTAGGCAATGTCCTCACCATGGTTTTTCCGAGTTGCACCAAATCGATACGTTTTACAACGGTCTTAATTTTCAAGAACAAGACTCGTTGAATTCCGCCGCCGGTGGCAACTTTTTGTGTAAAACTCCGAAAGACGCATTGATAATTATCGAAAACCGATCCAAGGTTTACCAACTCCGCAACGCACCGAGTGTTGCCAATGTCGCCAATGTTAGTAGTTCTAATCGCGACATTGAGAGAGTTGATGCGAAAGTCGAAAAGTTGACGAATGTGTTCACGTCTTTTCTCGTTGAAATGCAAAAGAAAGACGCTCCCGCTACGGTGAAAGCGGTTGAGGTTTCGTGTACGTTTTGTGGTGGACCTCATAATTATTACGAGTGTGCGGCTACGGATGGCCAAACGTCGAATGTGAGTGCGTTAAATGGAAACAACAATTTTCAAAATCAAAATAACGCGGGTCCATCACAACAAGGCAATTATAACCAAGGCAACTATTTTCAAAATCGAAACAATTTTCAAGGAAATAATCAACAAGGAAATTTTTCGAATCAAAATCAAGGAGGTTATAATCAAGGTCGTAATATAACTTGGCAAAATCGAGATAACAATCAAGGAAACAATTTTTCAAGTGGGAACCAAAACAATTTTCAAAGAAGTAATCAAAACCAAGGGAACTTTAATTCAAATCAAAATAGTTCGTCAAACGATTTTCAAAATTACATGAAAACGAATGAGGCTAATATGAGACGATTAGAGGGAGAAATTGGTACTTTGAAAAACGACTTTTCTAATACATTGAAATTGCAAAACACGAAGATTGAGCAAGGGCAAATTGATATTAAAAAGATGTTTTCGGCCATAATGAACAAGTCCTCGGGTGCGTCATCGAGTTCGTTACCTAGTGACACCGTTGCAAATCCGAAAGAACAATGTAAAGCCGCCTCGTCTCGTGAGAAAGGTCGTGTGATTACCCCTAACCTTGAAGGATTCCGTGTTGTTTATCCCTCTCAACCCTCGACTTCTAAGACGTCTTCTTGTTCTAAAGTCGATGGGGTGAACGTGGCGACCAAGGAAAAGAGTGCACACCCTCGTGTACCTCAAATTCCATCCACGGTTCAAAAAGAGAGCTTTGTCGACCTTACCAAAGTAACCCTTGAAGAAACTTGTGCATCGATCCTTCTTAAAAAACCCAAAAGGCGTATGCCGAGAAAGGAAAAGGATCCGGGCCAATTTCTACTACCTTGTGATTTTTCCGAGATTGAGGGATGTTTAGCCCTTGCCGATTTAGGTGCTAGCATCAATCTCATGCCTCATTCTCTTTGGAAATTGATGAGATTGCCTTCGCTTACCCCCACGAACATGACAATCGAGCTTGCAAATTGTACTCCACTTATACCAATTGGAATATCCGAGGATGTCTATGTCAAAGTTGGAAAGTTTGTTTTTCCCGCGGATTTCGTTATATCCGATTACGAGTGTGACCCTAAATGTCCCATTATTTTAGGCCGACCATTCTTATCGACGGCTCGAACCGTAATCGACGTTCACGAGGGGGGACTTACTATGAGATATGGGGATGAGAAAGTAGACTTTTTCGCTAGAAAATCCCAAGGATTTAATGAGAATGAAAAAACCGAGGTTTCAAAACCTAATGATTCAAATCCTAATGATTTCAAAATGTTCACTTTAGCGGAAAGAATGAAGCTTGATGCATGTTTTGAAAGAATTAAGAAAAACGGTTTTAAAGATGATGATTTTAATGATAAAGAATACGTGTACCTAATTCAAAAGGGTATGTGTAAATTTATGGATGAAAACTCACTTTGGGATGTTTTTAGTGAAACAAGTGAAACACCAATTCCGAAGGGCGACGTTAGTGCCATCACGACAAAGACCAATATGGGCTCGTCTTCACCACCTTCGAAGGACCATGACTTTGAGGCCCATACTTCTAAACCCATTGAAGTGCCTCCCACTCCTAGCCCCAAACCCATTAAGGCTAAGGAAGTGGCCCAACCCAATGTAATCTCACCCATCATAGAAATGTCACCTAAGCATAGCCCAAGGGCTTGTAAGACCATGGTTGTGACTCTCGAGAAATCCACTCGAGAACTTGCTCACATCGACACTTTCTTTGATGGCGATGGTGATTATGCCGAGATCGAGCATATACTTGCTAATCCGCCTTCCATCTTCGAGGATTTACCCTTTGATAAATCTTCAAATGAAGAGGATGATCTCATGTCGAAAATTTCTTATGATGATGAGAATGACGACACTTTCACAACGTACTCGAATTCCGTATACGAACCTATTTTTCATCATAATCCCATTTTTTAAGATGAATTCGAGAACGTTGATGACCATATCATCGATCCTCCTTCGTTTCACAATTGTGATGATGAAGAATTCTTTAAGGAGGTTGATGATTTTCTTGCTATAGACACAAGTCCCATTCTCGAGGAGTTACCTTATAAACACTCCTCATTTGAGAATGATGTTTACCACATTCGTGAGGATCTAACTTATCAACGATCCTCACAAAAGAATGATGGTTTCGTGCTTGATCGTGATCTTTTCGAGAGAGTTTCTAAGATACTCAAGGAGGGGAATGACAAACCTTGGTTTGACAAGCCTATCTTTGATGAAGATATCGATGAGATCGACGTTCATGAGGATGACGAGTATGTAGACCCCGAGGGGGCGGTGTTCTTTATTGATCGACGTTTTGAGAACTTATATAATCCACCACCCCCTAACCGCGACTTAAATGTGAGGATTTTTAGCGCGACTAATTTTGAATTTGACACGCCAAATATTTTCGACATTATTCAATCGGGTTTTCATAAAGAGTTTTTGAACGATGAAAAAGGAAAAGATTTTAAAAATGTTTTAAAAGACTTTTCTACATGTTTAACTCCGTCATCACATCGTTTTATGAGTGCTACCACCTCGTCTACTCCTTTTGACGATGGTTGGTGTGGTCTTAGTATGGGGGAAGCCCCAAATGTTCCTTCACACTTTACCACCGAGGACGAGATTTACGATCCCGGAATTGCTTGTAAAGGGAAATCTCGGTCTTCCACCGATGCAATAAATGGAAAATCTTTTCGTTTGCTTGGTGTGAGTCTACCTCGAGTAGCTCATTTTAGTGACTTACCCATTGCCCCACCTTTCTACTTCTCATCTCTTTTCTTCTACCCCATTGGGGTTCATGTTGGAGTGGCGTTGTTTCGTCTTTCATCCGAAAACGAGGACGCTATCTTTGACCCCGGTATTCGTATATCGGGTTTTTAAAGTACTCCATGTACTTTTGGGCCTTGTTTATCATGTAAGCCCCACCAAAAATGACCATACCAAGATTATCCCTAAATGATCACATTTATGGGGATTCGAGTCGAGCTTTTGACTCGGTTAACAAAAACAAGGTGCCTCGTGGGGGATTCTCATGCTTATCCTTGTACATATTATCGCTTTCTTAGTTTAATGTAACGAGGGGACTTGTGCTCTTCCTACCTTTGTTCCGTGGTTGTTTGTGATTGTGATTCATTAGGTTCATCGTCATCATTGAAGCCTCTCGTGTTCGTTTTATGGATCACTCGAGCTTCGATCGTTGCCTTTGGAGATTCCGATATCCGATGATATCCTTTTATGTTCTAACGATTATCTTATTAGCATAATTCATAAATGGCTATAGGTTATTCGTTTTACCCTTTGCATGCTCGAGATTAAGCATTCGACTACGTCTCTAGTATGGGGGTGTTTTCACCCCTAGACTCGAAACATTGAGGACAATGTTTAGTTTTAGTATGGGGGGTGAGTAGATACTTCACCTTGCTTACGTCACCACGCTATCCAATATTCATCTTTTTGTTATCGTTTGGTTGCAAAATAAGGCTAAAAAGGGCCAAATTTTAAAATTTTTCTAGTTTTTCATAAGTGTTTAAGACACGAATGTAGGTTTTCCGATGGTGAGAACGAGAGTAATTTTTGACTCGACCGTGCGTGTTGAGCACTTAGCTTCGATTCCTTAACTTTTTAGGCTAAGTCTCTTAAATGAGGACGAGAAATGATAGAGTTATGTATAAGTCTCGTAATCGTCACGATCTCATGTGTAGTAATTATTAGCTTATTCTCCCAACGCTTTTGCATAATAAATTGTTAATAAATATTGATTTGGCGGTTTAGTCACTATTGTTGGGTTTCTAATTTGTTTTGGTAGCTTCCATGTAATTAAATTGGGAAAACATTAAGGTATCGCCAGCGTCACGGTTTTGAAGTATTGGCACCCGAATAATCGAAAGCTTCACCTAATAATAAGATTTCAAGTGCTCACCTAAATTAAGCAAAAATTTGAAGCTCACAAGGCCGAAAAATCTATGCCCAAATTGAAAGTGAATCAAGCCTTAATCTTCGAAGCTTTAAAGATCCAAAATTCGCCTTAGCGTGAGGATATACGTCTTTGGCTAATAAAACCACCGATGAGGCGGATAACAAAAGGCAAGGCAAGACCGAAGTCATAATAAAAGCTTCATGGCGAAGTTGAATAAAAGATGGAGGTAAACCAAAGATAATAAGGCCCTTCCGTTAGGGGGCGTATAAAAGTCTTGGTAATAAGTCTCATGTTCAAAACCGTTATAAAACCGTGTTTATCGATCCTTCTTGTTGACTTAATTTTTTGACATCGTTGTCTATTGGGATGAATTATTAATTTAATGATTTTGGTTACACCGTTAAGTTTCTATTTTTAGACTTAATCTCTATTCACGCATAAGTCAATGATGTATCCTCGTGATCATTAAGACATAATAAAATATAAGAGATACCAAGTAGGAATAAGGGAGTTTAGGTTCGTAATTAACACTCATGAGATGTGTTCGTGTTGCTAACTTATAATAACAATGATCTCGTTACACGCTTAGCATGGAATTGGGTGAAAATCGAGGACGACGAAATTACTTCTAACGAAGCATTCACGTGTTCTTGTTCTATGATCCCAAAAGTCACATTCTCGTGATGAAAACAATACATTATGTCTAAAACACGTGTAGTAGTTTATTTAAATTTATATCTTCAATAAATGTCATCATAAAATGAATTTTGGTAGTGCTACGATACTTAATTCTAGCATTGCTTGGGGACACGGCAATGATTTAGTATGGGGGAGTGATGAGACTGTAATTATACATAGTCTCATCGTCCAAATCGGGCTTAAAACGTGTAAAATATCATCAAAATACCCAAAAATGTGCCTATGTTTGTTCATTGTGTATTTCAGGTACGGATATCGTGAATTCACCAAAAGATTATAAGAATCAAGCAAAAACAAACACGGGAAACGAAGTCGCACAAAGAACCGGACCCGAATGGTAATTTTCCAAAAATACCCTTGAAGTTTATAGAATGTACAAGTTTGGTCCTCCAAGTTTGAAGATTTGTCAAAGTCAGCCCTTGAAGAATCATTTTGTACATGTTTGGTCCCTAATGTTTGCACAATATACAAGAAATGCCCTTGAAGATCTCAACAATTGCAAAACAAGTCCTTGTCAATGTATTTGAAGACACAAGGACCAAAAATGACAAGTCATGAAAGTTAATTACAAAGGATAATTGCTGCTATAGATTTATCCAAGTCAAGGGGGTGTTTTGTTATTCTTGAAAGATGAAGACCAGTCCAAAATCCCTATTCGACCCAGTCACAAACCCCTTTTGAACCCCTTTTAATTAAATATGTTTATTTAAAATTAAGTGGGGAAACAACAGGTTTACACCTAAAACAGATCAAACCACTATGTTTATCCTTAGGACCCTAACACCCCTACCAGATTCGATCAGCCTTATTTCAAATGTTTAATCACATTTAAATTGGGGGTTTTGAAGATTAAGTTGTTACAAACACACCCATGTGGTAAACTCAGACGCCACATCACATATGGGGTCCTCACCAGCTCACCAAAGTCACATGAATCACCAATATCCTGACAACCTTTGACTGATTAATGGCCAAGATCATTTGACGTGATCCCCACATCAAATCAACCATTCAGATTGCTTAGAAGCTTCAAGAAGAAGAATATGCCATTGGCATATCCAAGGGCAGATTGGGAAGAAGTTTGAAGATATGCAGCTAGGGTTTTACCATTAGGGTTCTTCATGTATCACTATATATAGTCTAATTAGTCTTAGCAAAATTCTTGTTTCAATTTTTGTATTTCCAGAATTTTCAGTTTAATATAATGAAATTTTGAGTTATATAATATTGTGTTCCATTTAGCTTAAATCTCTTTAATTTTCTGCATTTTAATTTAGATTTTATCAAAAATATTTTATTCTCAAAGATTTTTTTTTGATAAAACAGCTTTTGAGATCCGGATTTCTAGACGTTTTTGCATATTGAAGGGTTGACCACCCTCAATCTTGTTAAACCAGTAGGATTCTGTTACATTTATGTTTGGCAACATTTGTTCTCAAGTTGGTTTCAATTGGAGTTTTCCAAAGATTTTTATAAAATCTTTTCCTTTCTTTTTCTTTTAACTATTCCTGTAGCAATAGCTTCCTCAAGAGCTTCTGACAAAAGCCCCTGAGGAAACCTTGTTATTGGTATTTGGTGTGTCTCTTTTATGGTGGTGTGTTTGCAGGTATCTCAAAGGAATCTCACTTTCATCATCCATTTCATTAGCTCATTGGTGCTGTGGTAGAACTCCCAACAAGGACTTGTTCATCACCTTCTCATTTTCAAACGCTCCATAGCTCATAAATATCAGATAGAAGGCATCAGCTTTTCCCTTTTTGGCGTAAACATACTCAAGAAAGGTCATGGCTTGAACCCTGTTTGGTTTATTTTTGATATCTGTGTACTGTTGATTAATGTGATTTGGTGTGTGATGATTGGTAGATTTAACCCTTGCTAGATTAGGATCGCATGCTAGTAAATTTTAAGTGTTTAAAGCTGATAGGTTTTTGCAATTTTTTGGGTTAATTTATTCATCTATAGTTATAAGGGGGTGTTTGGTATTGGGATTCACAAGACTAAGGTGACATAGGAATAGTGTAATCACAACTTTAACATGCCCCTATAAGTATTGTTAGGAGTTTTCAGTAGTTTGTTTAAGAAATATAACTAGGAATTAGATTTTGTATGTTCAAAAATTGGTCAAATCTGCTAGAAAACAGTAGGAGACTTAATCTGCCTTGTTTTTGTTGATTTTGTTTTGAAATCTTGATAGCTGTAAAGAAATATGGTAATCTAGGGGATTGAGGTTTGGTTCATTGATTGTGCATGCTCAACTTCAAGTTTTGTGGGTATAAAACTCGTCATTTGGCCAAATAATCAACAATCCCCTTTTGCTGTCAACAAACGCATCATTAAGCCTTTTGGGCTTGATTTTTGTGCTTTTATAGTTTTGATTTTTGGTATAGCACTAGATTATAAGGTAGACTAGTAGTAAATTATCTGGTATTGTAGGCTTGTTAGTTTTTGATTGCTCAAAGTCGCATTTCTTAGCCCACTGTCACACCAATAGCTCCACAGCCCCATTTTTTGTTAATAGATTGTGTGATTTTGGAGTCTAATTGCACTTGTTGCTTGTTTTTGTATGTTATTCTTGACTTCCCACAACTCAATTGTTGTGGGGGTGCCTTATTGCCCAAAAAAACGCCAACAAACAAGCCTAAAACAAGCGAAAACGAGCCCAAAACGAGCCGAAAAAACCATACAGTAGCTTTTTCTTTGTTGTCCGAGAACGCTGCAGATTTTTTATTTTTTTAGTGTTGTCTGATATCGGACAACACAGATCTTGGACAAGTCCTTTGTCTGGTAGGATATTGGACAACACTAAAGTACTCCACCTTGGAGTACTTTGGGGTACTTTCGTTTTTAGCCATTTTTTTTAGTTTTTTTTAAATTAGTTTATTTTTCCCTTGTTAATTTAGTTAAAAAAGATTTTTAGGAAAATAAAATTTATTTTTATCATTATTTTATTAATTTTTATCATTATTTTAATTTAAAAATTGTTTTTAGCCTTTTAAAAATAGAAAAATAGTTTTAAAAATTTAGAAAAAATACTTTTTAGTCTTTAAATAATATAAGTGATTTATTAGTTCAATAAAATAATATTTTGGGCTTTTTCTTAATTATATTTAATTTCCGTGCTTTAATTAGCATTAAAATTGAATATTTAATTAATAAAAGGTTTTAAAATATATTTGTTGGATTTTTATTCTTATTTATGTTATTTTAGACTTAGTTTAATCTTTTAATTAATTTTTAGGTTTAATTTTTAATTTTGTCGCGTTTTACGTAATTACGTTCGCGTTTTACGTCAACGTCGTAGTTTAATCGTAATCGTAGCTCGTCTTTAATTTTTCTCTCTTAAACCAAAAACGTCACTAATCCGAACTTGATTTCATATATATTGGCACATTAATTCACACACCTCCTTCGAGAACGAACTTGGAATTTATTCGTCTTCACGGTTTTCCTAAATCGTGTCGATTAATACTTACCGCATTTATACTCGTCTTTCCTAAGACTTGTATATAAAAACCTACATCAGAGAACGAGAGATGATAGAGTCAATTATAAGTTTGGTATTCTTTCGTGAATTTATGTGAGTTGATTATAAGCCTATTCTCCCATCGCTTGCTAATAAATTTATTTACAATAAATAAGGTTGTAAGATTTGAAAAGTTACTTAGCTTCTAGCCCAAGATCGTTTAAAAGTTGCTCGGTATTGATTAGAGTTCATAGCCAAGGCATAACTTATTGAAGCGGGATGCGAAGATTGGCGAGTCCGAAAAGGTCCTAACAAGGCATGAGGGCTACATTTTGTTGCTAAAGATCCAAAACTGATGTGAAGAATCATTTATCGAAAATCAATATGAAGGATCGAGACACACGACGAAAAGCAAAAACTCCCCAAAAGATCATGGAGAAGTCTATCCAAAAAGGCCCTAACAAGGTATGAGGATAAATAGATCCTAGTCCTAAAAGGAGGCGGATCGTTGTATATCAAAGTCCAAAATAAAGATTGGAGAAAAATGAAGAAGTCGTGGTCCAAGTATGAAGAATCTCTCAAAACTTCAAGTGAAGAAATTCCTATTATGAAGAGAAGACCATTATTTCATGAACGTCTCTCAAAGATTTGAAGTATGAAGTCGCTGCCAAATATCGTTCCGAGAAAGGTCTCAAATCGCGAAGCGAGTTATGCCAAGATATGAACTTTATGAGGTCTCGAGAAGCAGTTTTAAAAGATTTTGTCCTTTAGCTAACTATTGATTAAATCGTCCCACTTTATTTTCAGCCTAAATAACTATCGAAATAAGTCAACAATGCATCCTTGTGATCATTCAAGACAACAATAAAATATAAGAGATACACCTAGGAATAAGGGAGTCTAAGTAACTAATTGGCCCACATGAGTTCGTGTTAGTTTGCTAACTTATAATAACAATGATCTCGTTTTTAAGCTTGGTTTTGAGAATGTGAAAACTTGAGGATGATTATCATTCATGACATTTCCAAAACCCTAAGGTATGTCTTTGATTTCTTTACTTACTTTCTTCCTTTGAATGTTTATAATTTTCTATCTCTTTAATAAAGGCCAATATGGATTGATTATGATGGAAAATGTAAAACGTGCTTTGTAACGAATGCATTGCATGAGGACATTGCAATGGTCAAGTGTAGGGGATTTGATAGGTGTGAAAACACCCATCCTTTTACCACTTAATTACAATAATAACCAGGCCAAAACGTGTATTTTATGTCGTAAATCTCGGAATTATGCGTGGTTTGTGTTTTTGTTGTGATTTAGGACGAAAATGTGAAAAGGGGAGAAAACACGGGCTTTCACGGGCTTTTATCGAAGAAAAAGACAAAAGACGAAGTCAAGAAATCAAGAGTGCAAAAAGAACGGAAGTCCAACTATTCTGAAGATTTATCGAAGAAAAAGTCTAAAGATGGAAGTTTAATAAAGCCGAAGAACTCAAGTCTAATTTATGAAAAAAATTACAAGACGAGTTCAAAGTAATCCCGAGACAAAGTTTAAAAAGTCGAAGAATTTGGAAGATTAAGGACTAAACAAGAAAATAAGAAAGAAGAAGGAGAGAAGAAGCTTCCACTAATCACCTCCTCCCCTATAAATAGAGTCATTAGCTTCATTTTTAAGTTGTTGACTAATAGTGACAATTAGTCTTCCACCATTTTAATTACTTGCTCATTTATTTCATTGTCATTTTAATTCATTGTCTTACACTTTAATTCCTTTAATTATCAAATAAGTTTCCTTTTTATGTTATTGAATCTTTACTTTTCTTTTTAATCTCCTATCTACCATTCTTGTTTAATCTTTAATCTTTATGCTTTATGTTTATGTTCTTCAATTTTTATTGATTTGATTAAGTGTGTTTTGATTATTGTGGTTTTTATTGTTAGTTTTATTGATTTGGATTGATAGGTTATCATTAGTTGATCATTTGTGGTTAGTTTGGTTTAATCTTTTGGTTGATTTTGATTAGATTAGATTGAATTCGTAGCTTTTATCTTTTCCGTGTTCTTCGCATATTTGTTTTCCCAGGTTATTCCGGATCAAGGCAGCTTATTCCGGATCAGCAGCTCATTCCGGATCAACAGATATTCTGAATAAACCAAATATTCCGGATAAACTTGTTATTCCGGATGAAGTGATTTTCCGAATAAAGGTCTTAGTCTAAAATATTCCGGATCAGCAACATATTCCGGATCAACTTGATATTCCGAATCAACTTGTTATTCCGATTCAGCAACTTATTCCGGATCAAGACATTCCGAATGAAGGTTTGAAAGTTATTCCGAACCAATTGAATTTCAGATTATTCCGAACGAAGACTTTTATTCCGGATAAGCAGACATTCCGAACCAAGCCTGATATTCCGAATAAAGGGTTTATTCCGGATGAACTACTTATTCCGGATGAAGGAGTGATTATTCCGCATGAACAAACTTATTCCGGATAAAGGATTTCGTTTGATTATTCCGAATAAGCTTATATTCCGGATGAAGCTTTTATTTCGCATGAGGTAATTATTCCGAGTAAAGAAGAATTATTCCGGGTGAAGGTGACATTCCGAACGAGTAATTATTCCGAACGAAGGTTTATTCCGAATGAGCTGTTTTTAGTTTATTTTAAGTTTATGTTTTTAAATTCTTAAGCTTTACTTTTCCCGCCTTTTTCCTTAGTCGCACTTTAAGTTTACTTGCCTTAGATTTATTTTAAGCTTTCCTTTAGTTTAAGTTTAAGTTTGCCTTTAGGATAGTTTTAAGTTCGCGTTATTTACTTTTCGTCTCGCTTTTATTTCCCGTCATTTATTTTCAATTAGGTTTAGATTTAACCCGCCTTTTACTTTAAAGTTTTTGCACTTTTCCTTTTACTACAACGACACAACATTTGTTTCCACCAAAAGACGATTGAGTCACACCTTAATCCATTTTTCAATTCGAAGAGACTGGAACAACGAAATTTTCTTACTATGTAAAACCTCGTATTAATATCGTTGAACTAACTACCTAAAATGACATAAATTATACAGCTACTACTCAACAACATCACAAATGACATAAATAACTACTATTAACTCCCTCAACAATTCACTAACATATATCCTTAACTCACTCAAGATTAAGATGAACACATTTGACATTTCAATTATCATTTTTCTTCTATTGCCTTAAATACCATGATCCATCAATGAACCATAGAAATACTCTATTTCCATCACAAAGGTCATCATCCAACGACTCTCGTATCACTCATACCCTCTTAATCCAACGGTCACAACACCCCTTAAAGAAACACAAAGTCTCAGCCACCACTTTATAACCACCCAACACACACAAACCCTAGATCTATACAAACACTCAAAACTTAAAGATGTCAAGAAGAGGGAAAAAACCAGTGGCATTAGTATGTTTGCGTCAAGTGCTTCTACTTTATGACACACAAGCAAGCAAGAAATCTCTATATCATTGTTGTAATAGTTGTTTTCGGAATTTTAACATCGCTATTACCAAGCAATATAGTAGCTGATCTATTCTTGGGTAATCTTCATTTTTTTCTGCCATTGTTTTTATCTAACTTGTCGATCTGTTGCCATTTCTTAAATAGAACACTATGTACTTGCTTTCCAGATCAACTTTCTTTAGATGGTTTCTTTGAGTGTTGTGTTTGTATGTTGCATTATTATGGTTTCTTTCCTTTTCCGTTATTCACTCTTGCCTTTTTATTGTAATTTTAACTTTCTTGATGTTAAACACAGCTGAGATGCCTTTTAACCCCTCTTGAGAGGCGACATATGGCCTGTACAGGACAGTTTCACCTAGAGGCAGTTTGTTGAACCCCACAAATATCCGATTTGAAGATTGATAAGAAGGTAAATTGGGTACTTGTTCACTCAAGTTGATATGCTGACGAAACTCGAAGTTGATAATGCTGGACAAGTGATTCTATTATTGTTTTAAAAGTTCAACATATGAACCCGGATCTGTCATTTTATCTGTTTTGGTTTTTGGATGCTAGAAAGAGGCACCTGTGAATTTCTTGACCGACCCGTCATATGGAAGATACACACTGAGACCCGCTGATGTTTTGGTTTTTGGATGGGTTGGAGGTAAACATGCGTGCGTTGATTATTGATTTCACAGGGTTTTCTCCTCTCGTGGGGCTAGGCAGTCGAGATTTTACAGCGGGTCAGGCTGCTATAAAAGCCGTCTCGTGCAAAGTGACTAAACACGAGAAAGCATGTGTTGAAAATCAACACGTATTTATTCCTTTCGCGTTTGATACATTTGGTTTCCTTATACAACGTGTTATGAATAGTAATGTTTTGACTCCTAAATCCACAAACATTATATTTAATAGACTTGGTTTTGCTATACAAAAAGGACTAGCGGCGCAGCTTGTTGCCCGTTGATATGTAAATTATAATTATTAATAAAACAATCTGTTGAATGTTGCTTGATGTTCTTAACAATGAGATTGATATTTGATGTAAATTTGTCATCTACTACTACTAGAGGTGAATTTTGCTAGATATTGCCTTTGGGCTTTTGCTTCATGGTTTTGTTCTTGTTGCTGATGCTAATGCAAATGTGTTTTCTAGCTAAATAAGCGTTTTTTTTTCCTCCTGTCATTTGTATACATGAATAATTACATCTAAGTTTTTGGTCAAATTTTGGTTGTTTAACTCACTAAAAAATAGACCACTAGAAGTAGTTTACGGCACCGCTGGAAGTTGAATGAGGTGACCATCGGTTTGCTAGAAATATTCTGACCACACACAAATGGGTGATGGGTTGGTTTACAAAATGTATGACCTAGTACAAACCTAGTATCGATTTAACGAAACACGTGAATACTGAATTCAATCCAAAAACAATCCTTACACTCCACTTAGACCATGTTTATTCAAGATCTGATCCAACCGGTCGTGAGATACATGACAAAAAAGGCTGAATATTATAATAAAATAGTACAAAAGAAAAGAAGAGAAAGACACGATCTGATCCAACTCGGTCGTTTCATGACTTCCGAATCTCTAAACCAACCTTGCCACGTGTCAATCTTTGAACTCATCACCACCATGATCTTATTGGTTTCATAAAAATAACCAGATCAATTCATATAAAGAACATGTGATACAGATAAGGATATGGCCATGATTCGGTGAGTGATTTCTTGATTCATTGTGGTTGGGGATTGATTTGTCAAAGTTTTAATTTTTGGTCATCCTTTGATGATGTTACTAATGGTATTGCCGTAGATATGGATGAAGGTTTGATTCATCACAATGACTGCATATTCTGTTTAGTGAAATTAGGGTATACATTACTCTTTGGACTAACATGTTAACTGGGCTTATCTCAGCTGATGTTCACATATTTGGGCTCAATTACATATTTGAGCTTAAATGTTACTGTAATTTGTTTTGTATAGTCATATACTAGTATACTAGTTATTGGTTGATGGGTAAAGGAGTCGCTAATATTGTAAGCTGCAAAGAGATATAATTAGCTAATGTTCTTTTCATTATATCAGTTAATCATATGAAAGATTCAGCAATTAAATAAAAAATCTAAAAAGTTAGTAGATTGGGTTGTTGATAAATGGTAAAAGAATTGGGTTTGGTTGGATGTATGGTTGTATAGGTGGAAGAGTGAGAAAATAATATTTTAATGGTAGGTTGGGTTGGAAGAGGTTGCGGATAAATATAGTCTTAATACAATACCTCTTTTTTTCTTTAATTTGAAAATGAAAACACTTCTTTTATATAAGTAGTGTATTTCACGGATTGTTTTGTAGCATCATGTCTGATGTCCAAACTAACGAGCCTACACAAACTCAAATCGAAAATCAAAATGTGAAAATGGACGATGTACCAAGCAAATCTTGATCGCCAACGCTACAATCTGATAATCGTCAATCCAATCAAACAGCTACTTCAAATGAAAGATCTAAAGCCACAACTACCAAGTCGACCAAAGATGCCACAACCTCTGCACCGTCTTCTGATTCGATAACCAATACAATAGCCCTCGCCAACAATATACACCACTTGATGAAGTCCAACAAACCATGAAACATGATACTTCCACTACTCAGATACCTGATTCTGATACCAACAATAGTGGCACTACAACGATTGCTCAAGATTCTTCTTCCGCTCCTGATTTGGAAACAACTGATTTAGATGGAAACAAGCAGGCATTACACGCTGAGGTACACCACTACACCTACAGCGTCACTGACGCAAACAAGCAATCACCACCAACTGAAGTCCTGTTGGAAGTATTTAAACTTCCAAGTGGTTATTATTTCCTATTCTACAAGGACCTTTCCTTTACAATTTATAGTTCTTTGTTAGGGCTGAATAACTAGATCTTATCCATCTCTGTAACTCTCTCTAGATACATAGATCCGTGTTCATTTGAGTTGATGCGTGTTGTATCAATATCATCTCATTTATCTCTTATACCAACAGTCGAGATTGTTCTCACTATTACTGTGTTGAGATTGTTCTCAATATGTATGTGAGGTAAATCGTATCAACTGGACGTTTCCACTATTTCCTTTGTATTGTTGGTTAGCACTTGTTTGAGGACTAATCGCCTATCGTACTTTGTTTATTAATAAAATCACCATTGGGGAGTATGGTTGTGTAATCTTGTCTCTTTGTGTATAAGATAATAATTTTAACAAGTCGAACCGATCAATCAAGAAACTTCGACTACTCAAGAGACTTCCACCACCAAAGCGCCTGATTCAAGTGCAAACAAACAATCATTACCCGTAGAGGGCCAACAAGACAATGTTTCTGACTCTTCTATCTAACACTTAGTTACGTGAGTCAAGTACCAATAAACAAGTCACCACGATCCCGACCCATGACTCATGTGAAAGCTCTAAGACTAAGGGAACCTGAGACAAAGAAACTGCCTCCAATGATCACACTGATCGTCACAAAGCTGACAATGACACCGACAATAAAAGATAGACAACACGACAACAATAATTCCGAAAGCCAACCTACTGCAGAACAAGAGCGAACACAACTTGTGAACTTGATAGGTCAAGAACTGGATTTCGTTAAAAGGATCGGATCTGCCCAAAACTTGGACAACACCAAGAAAAATTAAAGAAAGAAGCCGAGATGCCTCAGTGAAGTCTATAAACTTTGATGAAACGTGTGAGATAAAGGAACTAAAAGATCTTAAGAAAACGGTTACCGAGCTTAAGCTGCAGATTCCACCTAAATGCCCTAAATATATGACATACGATGAAGTTGAATTTGCATAAAAAGAAACAATCTGCTGTGCTGATAAGAGAGATATTATTCTGCATAAGTTGCTTAAAAATGCCTAGGCTGCACAACTATTCAACGAGAACCAAATTTGTAGGACCATACAATAACCTTATAGCGTTAGACATGAATTTATTAGTGGATAAATATGCTTAAGCCCGGTCTGTGCGTTAATGTCTAACAAAATTAAAGAATTTAATTGCTATCGTTTTCCGTGTTTCTGGAAAACGAAATCATAAGTAGACGGTTAATGGTTTATTGGTGGATGGAGATTCGGAGAAGGACTTACTCCTGCAGATGAAGATTTAAAAGAAGAAAAAACAGCCCAGGATGCGAATAATGCGTTTAATGAGCTACTGTAATTGATAAGGATTTCATTGATCGAGCTTGTCTCCAAATATCATGGACGATATGTGGCCAGATGCAAAATGCACCACATGGTTCGTGCTGCATCGAATATGGATTGCAGAAAAGATAAGGTTCTACCCGAAGGACTTTGGAATTTTTGATGAGATCAAGAGCCCAGAAGAGATTCCAGATATTTATCCCGTTGGTGATCCAAGAGAGTTCTTTGATTTCTATTCTTTGATGTAAACTACGAACCAACAACATAAACCATTGAATTTGCTGATCAAATTGGGAGCCCGAGTTAGCTGCTTTACCGCTAAGCAAAGAGCTATATCGCAAAGATATCAAGAAAAAACACTATTTTTATCGAAGGAAGAAGATCACGTACAACCATGTCTTATAAGGTGTGTTCGATGGGGGTAGTGGGTTATCAAAAGGTATTATGTGGGAGAAGCTTCACATGTTATTCAATCTGAAGGACGATGTTCAAGCGAGAATGGTTCTTGAGAATGAAGAATAGCAATGTTCTCTTCTTAGGGAAGTGGAAAGCTCAGCTACTCACCATATCGAGGTCGAGGAGTTTGATTTTAACCCGAGCTTGGAACATATATGAATCATGTGAAATTCTTAAGCCTTCAAGGAGTTTCTAGGATACTAAGTATCCGGTTTTAATCTCAAATCTTATATTCTTGACCTTAGAGCTTGCCACAATCGTGAGGTAATTCCAAGTACCATCGGTTCACTCAACTTTCTAACACATTTAGGTATGTCCGAGTGTAACTTTGAAAGATATCCCAAAAGAGATTTCATCTCTTGCATCGATCCCTTTAAGTCCTAAAAGGGTTTCTCGTAGTTGATTCTCCACGTACAAAGCTGGCATGTATGTACACTTCAGGATTTAGTGAAACTAAATAAGTTGATAAAGCTTAGCATGCACAGACATATGAAAGACTTCCCTCGCGGATCACATCTTTAGGCTTTACAAAACTTTGAAATGCTTCGTAAGCTAACAATATTGTGAGACGAAGCCTCAATCAAACCAGTCAGAGACAACTAAAAAAGATAAAAGGAAAGGCCGCCTTGCATCACGAGTAAGGGAATTGATTACAAAGAAGAACCGGGTACAAGGGTCTATGAGAAAATGAATGCTTCAACGACTCGACATTAGGTTCTAGGCTAGAAACACTATATCTAAGTGTTTCCCACATAGTGCGACACCATATTGGATAACGCCGGAGACTAGGAGAGGCTCCAAGGGTTAAAAAAACTATTTATTCGTGGTGGAGAGTTCTGTTATCTTGGTCAGTATCAAAACATTGGAGTTGCAGTCAAAACCTCATGAAATATAACCCCTTACGAGATCTTTTTTTGTGTCGTTCATTTTGTGTTTTTTTAGACATGAACTTTGGGACACTGGTGACCACACAAGAAGTCATCTTAGATTGAGACCTAGCTTTTTGGGTAGCTTGAGGTGGTCATCGAATATGGTCGGAAGCGGTCACACGAACACCATGGTCTCAGGTCGTAAACATTTGAGTTAAAGACTCGCGTGGTTTGTCGGGTAACTGAGAGCAATGAAAGTCTCCATCGGTTTTGACTTGGGAGATATAGGTATAAGAAAACTATTCCGGTTATTTTGAGGATTAAAAAGAAAGACGACCGAGACTAACACGAAAAGTAATGAAGCTTCTGACTATGTATGACGAGTTATGAATTTGCTCCGTAAATATGTTCAGGATGTGACTAGGTGCCATCCCCCCCCCCCAAAAAAAAAAAAAAAAAAATCCCAACCCATTCTCACTCATTACATCCTTTCACAACAGACTAGTGTATAACCCGAAAATTGCACAACTCACTCGCGTACTCGCATATGCGATTGAGTTGTATACTATGTTTGTGTATGCGAGTTTTATTAAATGATTTTTGTGAGTTACTTTTTAGTTGGTTGTGTTTTATTATACTAAGTTGATCATTAGATAATCCAAGATGTTCGTCCGATGATGTTCGCTACTACACCCAGCCAAATTCGAAACGTATTGATGAGGTTATTGCATGCACTTACACATCATTAAAACACGTTTGTCATGTAAAATTTAGACCTTAAGAATTAAGTTTCTTATTTTGGATGTTTTTTTTCCTGAAAACCCGTGCATTTGAGTATTCTTTTAGACTTTTGTAAAGAGGTAGGACATATAGCTTTGCTTAAAGAAAATCCGTGTCTATCTTTTTCATAATCAACATTTGAATATATTGTCGGATGGGACTTTTACCGGATTGACAAACCAAGTATTGCTATTCAACCTGTTTTAAAAACCTATTGTATCTAACTTTTTTCAAAGCGAAAGTCGAATTTTCCGATCTTAATGGAGAGAAAATTAATCTTTTTGTTATCACGGAGATTTGCTTAGGCTCACTCCGGGCTACTAGAAATTAAAGATGTCACCTTTGAATTAGCCGGCTCGAAATATCAAGTCATGTAATATAAAGTTTTGAAAAGTAGTAATACTTAGGATGTTCGCTCTTTCCAAAGTAAATGAAGGAGGGTTTTTCAGTATTCGACTTGATTTGAAGAAAACGGATTTTGACCAAGATGTACGCAGTATACTTGAAATATCATCGTAACCTCTTCTTACATTTTCCCGGACCGAATAAGATGCCCATTTTTCTCGGCATATGAAATTTCAAAATTCAAGTAATGCTATACGATATTATCTAACTTTTTTCAAAGCGAAAGTCAAAGGTTTCAATCTTAACGGAGAGAAAATTAGTCTTCTGATTTGCTTAGGCTGACTCCGGGCTCCTAGAAATTAAAGATGTCACCTTTGAATTAGCCGGCTCGAAATATCAAGTCACACACATGTGATATAAAGTTTTGAAAGGTAATATTTAGGATGTTCACTCTTTCCAAAGTAAACGAATGAGGGTTTTTCAGTAATCCGGCTTGATTTGAAAAAAAAAACGAGTTTTGACCCAGATGTACGCAGTATAATCAAGATATTATCGTGACCTCTTCTCACATTCTCCCGGACCGAATAAGATGTCCATTTTTCTCTGCATATGAAATTTCAAGTAATGCTATATGTAAAAAAGCTCTTTTGTTTTTTTTCTTTTCTTTTGGTATGGTGCTCTTTTATCCAATGATTAGTTGCATTACCTGTATTGTGTACACACATGAATGATCAAAGTGTCTGCATCTTATGTTGACAATTTTTATGAGATTACCAACTTTTTTTACGTAAATAAGTATATAATTATATGTTGTTTAATTTAGTTATTGTAATTGGAACATGATGTTTTAGCAATTTATCGATCAATGTGTTTCTCTAAGAAGATATCTGTATCTTTGTAAGGCACAGTTACATTATAATAACATGCCGTTTATCTAGGACAAATATATACTCCGATACAACATGTATTTTCAAACACGTACGTGATCCATGCAAAAGAGCAGACTCTAATCTTGACTAGTATTTGATTGATTCAATAACTACAAGAACAACAAGTTAAATGCATAGTCATAAGAAAATAAAAGTACTTTGCCACTACAAATATGTACCAAACTAGAACTACAGATCGATCGAAACGGTCCACGAACTATTAAAACACTTCATGATTTTTATAGTTCTTAGGTTTTTTATTTGACTTTTCAGAAACCAACTGGCTCAACTTGCTTTGACCTTATTTCATTCAAATATTTTGCATTAATATTTTAACACACAAAAATAGTTAATGGTAAAGTTAAACCAGTTTGACTATGAAAAGTTTAACTAAACACTTATTTTGGGACGAAGATAGTACTAAACAAAGCGTCGTTAACCATTCACAAACCTAACCGAAACGTAATATTACGTATCGCTCATCAGGCAGTTCAAGAGACTATAGACAGACATTGATAAGATTACGTAATCAACAACTAACCTATGAAAGAGTAAACTAATGACACCTAAACGACAATATGATTTGACGACACATTCAAACACGTACAAAATCATGAACAAGCTAAGATCACCGACTGATATCAATGTGAACTGTGAATTCCAAAGACAAGAATGATTATCAGATGACTCGATAGGACACCGTCTATGCGAAATTTGAGAAATCTTGTTTGTAGTTTTCCTTTTGATTAAATCTTCATATGATTCATTTTGACTCAAGAGTAAGGAGGCTAATATATTACTGTGAGAGATATATAACTGGAATTCATCAAGGTATATAAGTCCTCGAATGAGTTAGAGTAACATGTTTTAATTTGCTTTAAACATGGCTTAACACAGTTTAGTTAAGACATGTCAAACAATTGTCAATATTTTAAGGACCATGTAGATAACCTATACCCATGGATCTTCTTCACTCCTAAAGTCTGAGGTTTTTTTCTACCTTTGATATAGTCGAAAGCACCTCTATACATTAAGTAGATGTATGGTTGTTTACATCTCAACTTTCCAGTCCATTTTAGACCAGTATTAGGATCCATAACTCGTAAAAGACGATGTCGAATGACCTTACTTTTTTTATATATAACCTACACAAAAAAGGGTATTCTCGTAAATAAAAAGTAAAAGAAGCACTTATTTAAACCGTCCTACATTATTTTAAGTACATGCTTTAAACAAAAAACACATTAAAAAAAACATCATTAAAAATGACAAAGATTTGTATACTCACAACTCACTCACTATATATATCATCAACACTCTCATAACTACACTTTGTAATAAAACCCTATCTCTACATCATACTCTCAACAAAACACATAGTACTATCATTCATGGCAAACAGCAATCCTTCAGACGGTTCTGACGACTTCTTCGAACAAATACTCGGGTTTCCTTATACTGGTGGTGTTGGTGGAGGTGGTGGTGGTTCAAATGATCCAAATATGGCTGGAAATGACCAAGGTCATGTAATGGCTGGACCAGGTCATGTTGCTAATAATCCAATGATGTTGCAGCTGAATTCTGGTGGTGGTGTTGGTGGAGGGTATCATTTTCCTTTAGGATTGAGCTTGGATGCTTCTGGTAGTGGTAAACGGTTTCGTGATGATGTCGTTGATAGCCGAGTTTCAGCTTCAGTAAGTCTGTCTGATAAGTGTTCACCTTTCTATTTTTAGTATGTTTAGCACCATGTTTTCATTATGTGGGTGCTAAGTGAGTCTTTCCACATAGTGTAAACCTATCGGTCAGCTTTGCTGGTTATCAATGTTTTTGCAAAAATGTTTTAAGACCCTCTCAAGTTGATATGAACATTACCGGTCATGTTCTTTCACAATTATGAAGAAAACTAGGTCTTCCGGTAGGTCTCGCTATATTATTTGTGATGAACATTGCCGGTCATGTTCTTATTAACTTGAAAAGATCTATAATTAGTGTAAAACTCTTTGCATTTTTGGAAAAATAGATTTGTTAAGTTATACTGAGTTTAACTATTGAACTTGCATGTTTATAAAAACTTTGTATAAGCTTTGACTTTGAAGATCAAAAAGGGTTTCTTGGCATCAAATTTATTTAAAATATTTTGTTCCATAAGTTGCTTCCCCTACCATTAATTCTTGTAGAATCATATGAAAAGTTGTTCTTTTGGCTTCCTGGAATATATGCATGTGATTTGTGTATCTTTTTTCTTGTTAATTATGCAAAATAGCAACTCGCTTTTAGTTTTATAAATTTTTACAAATTTAGTCTAATATATGTAGTAGACAAGGTCAGAGGTCCAGTCTCTTTACTGTCGGGTTTATCCTGATGGTAAGAGTACGATCCGTCTACATTTCACCTTCCCTTTCCCCGCTTTGGCAGGATTGGGTCTATGTACACAGTCGATACGCTCCTAAATAATTAGTTTTGCGCAATTTACCCTTAACCAATTATTAGATGGTCCAAAAAGGTTTTAGTTGATTAATAAAAGTATGAAATTTGTTAATTGGGGGACAAATAAAAGCAGGGAATGTAGTTCATTTGGGTTTTCCTAATATTATAATCTAAGATGTTTGGCATATAATTTGACTTCATGGTTACATTTTGATTCCTAATGTGGACTTTTTGCCCGTGAATTAATGCTAAAATTTGTATTTCATGTATGTAAGACTTATATTTCCTGCTTTTTATATGTGTGCTTATTGAAAATTTGGCATAATGATGTTGATGGTGATTATGATAATGATTTGATCTTTTGTCTAATATTCAAGCACGGAACCAGGACAATAATTGAGCAGAAAAATAGCTAAAATCACACAATTTCTTTAGACTATGTGCACATTTAAGATAGATCGCGGTTTTTATACAAAAGTTAGCATAACCCGGCAAAGTCTCAGCACCCGCCCTGGTTTCGACTTAGTTAATATCTATTGTGCATTTCTATATCAGGAAGAAACATGTGTAAAATTTCTACTATATGTTAACGATCATTAAGTTTGATGGACAGTCACTTGGTGTTGTTTTAAGCTCATGTTACACTGTTAGTTCATATTAAGTGACAAATCGTTTAAATGTTTAGGGGTTCCAAGGCCAGCCAATGCCTAACACAGTGCAAACGGCTCCAAATCCACCTGCCGTTCGTCCTACAAGGGTCAGAGCAAGACGAGGGCAAGCCACTGACCCACATAGTATTGCTGAGAGGGTAAGTTTAATATGTTATTTCTCGTAGTATAATGCAGTATGCATCAATCTGAACCCAGTATTCGGATAGTATTGTCAAGACTATTTGCATTACTTGCTGCGTCTGTTAGACAAAAGTATATCCATTATCCAGTAACAAAACATGTCCTATGTAACAGCTTCGTCGTGAAAGAATAGCAGAGAGAATCAGAGCATTACAAGAACTAGTTCCTAGCGTCAATAAGGTCAGTGTTCCCTTAATCCAATCATGCACCCTTTTTGTGTTTTTTTCCTTTGTTTAAGGAATATAGGATTTTGTATTTTTGTGCAGACAGATAGAGCTGCCATGCTTGATGAAATTGTGGACTATGTCAAGTTTCTGAGGCTGCAAGTTAAGGTAAAACAATCATGTAATACATATTTGGTTTTCACATACTTTTAATGAGATCATATATCCGTTTATCCATTCAATTCTAGCTTGTACGGGACTCTTGCTATTAACAAACAAGTCTAGTAAAGATGCTGTTAGGTGCGTGATTTGCCACACAATTAGTATGCCAAATAATCTATTGGAAAATAACTAATCACTCATTTGGATTGGATTATTAGTGGAGTAGCTTTTTGTACACATCTACATATATAGTATGTGCGTGTGCGCGCACACACACTTATAGGAAACATTATGATTAGCTGCAATGTGGAAATCTCAATGATGCTAAAAAAGAATTTGAAACATCAACCGCCTTTTCATGTCGATCAGGCCAAGTTCAATGCTGATAATCATAGTGATTGTCCCTTTTATATTACTGTGGAATGTGGTGTCTGTTGACTTGTAGTATAAGATTATATATCCCTCATTACTCCAATAATTACTTGTATCATACTCTTTTAATCATAATTCGTACATGTGTGTTTTCATGTATTCGCCTTTTTGTACTTTATAGGTACTGAGCATGAGTAGATTGGGTGGAGCAAGTGCTGTGGCACCACTAGTCACTGACATTCCTATATCGTCCGTTGAGGTATATATTTTGGATGACTTTTTAAGCTTTTTGACCCATTACAGTTTTAGCTATAAAAAAAATTTTACGCGTTCAAAGCCCACGTCCCAATTTTTAATTACAAATGTAATTTGGACAATAGTTTGAGTTTGAGAGTTTTGAACAGGAAGAAGGCGGTGAAGGAGGTAGAAACCAACCCGCATGGGAAAAATGGTCCAACGATGGCACAGAACGACAAGTAGCAAAGCTAATGGAAGAAAACGTTGGCGCTGCAATGCAGTTTCTTCAATCTAAGGCACTTTGCATCATGCCCATATCACTAGCATCAGCCATATATCACACGCAACCACCCGACTCAACCTCACTTATCAAACCTGAATCCGAACCCCCTTTATAAACCTCAAAATATATATTGCAAAAAGCATCCAATAACTTAAACTTTCAATTGTGTCATGTGTAGTTTTTAGTCCTAGTCCTAGATGCAAATGCAATCATCATTGTCCAATATGTTCTCAGTTGAAATCAACATCATATTTCCCTTTATCTTTTTTTCCACCACTAATCATGTTTTCATAAGAATAATGGAAAGCCCACAAGATTCAAGGAGAGAGATATATAAAAGTTGTCAAAGCTTTGCTTGATATGTTGTGCTTTTTAGTGTCAATTGGTGAGACTAGTGGTGGATGACTAAGTAAAAAGGGGATTATAAACTTTATATAGTGGAAGGAGGCTTTAAGTTTTTATATTTTTTGTGGTAGTGGATTGTGGGGACATTGATAAGTATGTGTATAAACTTATGGCTATCATATACATATTATATAATCTGTAGTTGTGATGTTTGTTGTATGTGGATAATGGTTGGTTGTCTTAAAAAGTTTTGAGATGTTGAATAGTGATGATATGGAGTAGTATCTGTGCAAAAAGATTGAGTGGGTTGCTAATTGACTTCTTTTAGTGCATTATTGATTGATGATAAATTTGGTATTGGTTTATATTTCCTCCTGGTATGATTACCATTTTAATGGAAGCCGCAAAGTGATCAAGTGGTCGAGTCGATCTGTAAGTATTGTGGGGTGCAAAAACCTAAGTTCCGCTATCCTGCGTGTCAATTCCTAACGCGGCACTGAAATTTGATATCTCTTTAAGAACCTTAATCTATTTGGAGTTGTTTTACAATGTTGTGGAATCAGAACAAATAAAACGAAAGTGGAAGTTCACATGCCAGGCTTGATGGGATCTTGCCTTGCTTTAATATCCTACACCCTTTGTATTATGTTTGACTTTCATAGTTAAATGAAGGCAATATTCTTAAGACACTCTTGCTCAACAAGCTCTGAGTATTAACCAAGTACTTATAAGTATTGAATTCGAATATCGGCGATATACCATAAAAAACATAAAGATAAAGTAAATGGGTCGAAATTGTCACCCGTTACATAACAATCAAAAGATAGGAAAGGTTGCACCTTTGGGGATGACAGGCTTGATGGGAGCTTTCCTTACTTTAGCATCTACCACCCCTTTGAATCTTTGATATGTTTTGACTTTATAATATTGTATGAAAAGGCAAGGCAATGTTCCTAGACAGTCTTGCACCACAAGCTCTATGTTTTAACCAACTATTTCTTGGTCTTCAGTTGGATTCACCAGAAAACTAAGATGCTTTAGAACAGTTTTTGTCTCAGTGTAGTTTAATATGTTGTCATATTTCTTGGTCTATCATGGTGGCATTCATGAACCTGAAAAATTTTGTTGGAAATTTAGTGCAATTATGGGATATGGTCATACTTGTAAATGGGTTTGGAGGTACGGAGTGTACACCCATTAAGTCTATGACCTCCCTGGACTCAATATAGTCGTTTACTGATGATTCCTGTCAGCGGCTAGACTTTGCCTTGTCAGCGGCTAGGCTTTACCTTGTCAGCGGCTAGGTTATGCCTGTCAGCGGCTGGGTCATCAGTGGGTAGGTTATCTTTGACCGTTTCATAACGGGTTTAAGATTGACTTAATGACCATTATTCTGGTCATGCAACCACTATGTAATCATGTAGGAAATAATGAGATTAATTGTACTCATTATTCCTTTGACTATGAGTTACATTCCTTAAGGAATGGGATCACTATAAATATTGATCATATTTGCATGAGGAAACACACCGAAAACAAGAAACACTTACACGCACAGAGTTCTTGATTTGTGCCTAAAACAAGAACTAACTCTTGGTTTTATCCCAATGAGGTATTCGTGTTAACCCAGGCATAGGGTCGAATAATCTTCTTTGGAAAGTGATTACACGACTTCAAGAGATATCCGGTAACCATTGTTTTGGTACGTAGCTAGGTTTGATTATCTTTACCCTGTTGGAACGAAGTAAACCCCAATAATCAAAGAAGATTATTTTATGATAATCAATGGCGGCGGCAATGAAGCATATGGTGGCTAACTTCTCCAAACTAGACAAGTTTGAAGGGGTTGATTTTAGGAGATGGCAAAAGAAGATGCACTTTCTTCTTTCTACCATGAACGTGGTGTACGTGCTGACGACTCCCATTCCTGATGGTGGTGATGATACTACGTTGGAGGACATGAGGAAAAGGAGCAAATGGGAGAATGATGATTATGTGTGTCGCGGCATAATTCTCAATGGTATGTCTGATTCTTTGTTTGATATTTACCAAAATGCTGAATCTGCTAAAGAACTATGGGATTCCTTGGAAGTCAAATATATGGCTGAGGATGCATCAAGTAAGAAGTTCCTTGTGAGTGATTTCACAAATTACAAAATGACTGATTCAAGACCAGTCATAGAACAATACAATAAACTTCTTGGAATACTTGGTATATTTATACAACATAAAATGAATATGGATGAGACCATTCAGGTCTCTTGTGTCATTCACAAACTACCTCCTTCTTGGAAAGATTTCAAGCACACCTTGAACAATAAGAAGGAGGAGTTAACTCTTGTTGAGTTTGGCAGTCATTTGCGCATTGAGGAATCCCTCAGGGTGCATGAAAGTCATCAGCCAAAAAGCAACAATGTTGCTAGTTCATTAGTTGTCAATATGGTGGAGCATAATAACTCCTCTAGGTGCAATGACAACAAGGGCAAACGTAAACATCAAGATAACACCAAAGCTAATCCTAACAAAAAGTCATCAGTGGCTTGTTGGAAGTGTGGGAAACCTGGACACTTCAAAAGGGATTGGAAAGGTGTTGGTATTGGAAGCAAAGCCAATGGATCAGGCACAAAAGGTCAGAATATGTTTAATGAATCTCTCCAGATTTATTATGTTACATATGTATCTGAATCTTACTTTGTGCAGGATGATGATGTTGCGTGGTGGATTGACTCTGGAGCAACTGTTCATGTGTGTAAAGATAGATGTTGGTTCAAGACTTATGAGTCAATGAATGATGGATCTATTCTTCACATGGGAAATGAGTCAACAGCTCTAGTGCATGGACGTGGTTGTGTAGATCTTAAATTTAGTTCTGGAAAGATTGTTTCTTTTATTAATGTTTTGTATGTTCCAAAATTAGGAAGAACTTGGTTTCTAGTAGTATTTTGAATATAAACAAGTGATTGAATCTAATAAATTTGTTTTATCTAAACATGGTGTGTTTATTGGTTTTGGTTATTTGAGCAATCAATTATTCAGGCTTAATATTGATTCTAATATGAATGTTGATTCTGTCCTGATGACTACCACTAAACTAAATGATTCATCACTATGGCATGCTAAGATAGGCAATGTCCACTATAAGAGGATGCAAGATATGTCTAAGGATGGGTTAATTCCAGCCTTTGACATGGACATTGATAAATGTCAGACTTGCATACTGAACAAAATTACTAAGAAACCATTTCAGGATGTAAAACGTGTAACTATAATTTTGGAGCTAATCTATAGTGACCTATGTGATTTGCATGCTACTTCCTCATTATGGAATAAGAAATACTTTGTATCATTTATTGATGATGCTTCAAGGTTTTGTTATGTCTATTTGTTGCATACTAAGGATGAAGCATTAGATAAATTTAAAGTATTTAAAACTGAAGTTGAATTACAACAAGGAGTCTAAATCAAAAGATTTAGGA
Organism: Glebionis coronaria; assembly: GCA_025667525.1. Taxonomy (NCBI): domain Eukaryota; kingdom Viridiplantae; phylum Streptophyta; class Magnoliopsida; order Asterales; family Asteraceae; genus Glebionis; species Glebionis coronaria. The sequence goes on along the minus strand of CM046879.1, from coordinate 547,764,563 downwards.
CTGATAGGGGAGGTGAGTACATGAATACTCAGTATTTTCAGTCTGTTGGAATAATCCATGAAATGACTTCCCCCTTATACCCCACAACAAAATGGTATATCTGAAAGGAAAAATAGAGTACTAAAAGAGATGGTTAATTCCATGTTGTCTTATTCAGGACTGAGTCAAGGGTTTTGTGGTGAAGCTATGTTAACAGTCTGCTATTTATTAAATATGGTTCCTAACAAAAGGAACAAGATTACCTCTTATAAACTCTGGACTAAAAGGAAACCAAACTTGAACTACCTCAAAGTTTGAGGTTGTAGGGCAGTTGTAAGACTCACTGATCCAAAGGTGAAAACCTTGGGTGATAGAGGTATTGAATGCATCTTTATTGGATATGCTGAGCATTCCAAGGCTTATAGGTTCTATGTTATTAAACCAAATGTTTCAGTTTCAATAAACTCAATAATTGAATCAAGGGATGCTAACTTTGATGAGACTAGGTTCTCATCAGTCCCTAGACCAAGCCTTAGGACTCCTCCTGGAGCTGAGGACATTGGTGCTTCAATGGAACTTCAAAGGGTCACTGATGAGGTTGTGGTTCAACAACCTGAGCCTGAGCTTAGAAGAAGCACAAGGCATAGGACTCCAAAGAATTTTGGGCCTGAATTTCAACTATACCTAGTTGAAGGTACAAGGGATGAGGTCTCTTATCAATACTCCTATTGCTTTAATGTAGAGGATGATCCCAAAACATTTTGTTTGCAATGATGCCTAAAAACGTTACTTGCATTTTTTGGTCTCGCTTTGTTTTGATTACGACAATATGTAAAAACAAGCATTTATGATAACAACGAAAAACGAATTCTTGAGTTCAAGTATTTTTCATTTTAACCATTCATCACTTAAGGTATGAACAAACAAGTACTCATCCTAATTAAGTGATCAAAGATTTAATCTTTTCTTAAAACTCGCTTTTTATTAAGTGTGACAAGTTTTTATTAAACTTTCTTTTTAAGAAAATATTTTATTAAATTAATTATTTGAAAATTTGAAATTTGAAAATGGCATATTCTATCTTGGTTTGAAATATCTATTCAGGATATTTTAATTCCTAGATTTGAACCAATCCACTAAAATACAAAAGGGAGCGGAGTCTATGCAGGCGGTTCCTTAGCACCTATAGCGGTTCCTTATCGATAAGGAACCGCGGGCTCCAATAAGGAACCGCGGGCAGATATAGTCGTTGGATGTTTGTCTTATAAATAGTGGACCATTCTTAGACTTTCAACTCACCTCTTTTGCACATACATTTCCAGATTCTTTCATACTTCTTAAATCACTGAAATCCTTGATCATTTGTTTGATTACTACTTGTTTAGAAGTGAATCTTTCTTCTCTCATCTTTTCCTCTCAAAGTGCAAAGAGAAGAACACTATCATCCTTGAAGTGTTGTATCTACCTCAAATATCCATTGAAAAATACAAACTTATTTATTCATTGTTGTGTCATCGTTGTAAAGATCCAAGTATTTGTGTCTATTTGGAAGTTGTGTATGTATTAAGGTTAATACTTGGTCCTTAAAGTATATTGGTGTAGATTGGTCATAGCTAAGATTAGGGCTCGACTTTTAGCTTAGAGTCAGAAATTGGTTAAGCGACGTTGTGTATGGTTTCTCCACCTTAAGGAGCTTGTTGATTAGTGAACTCTTGAGTAAGGAGTACTCGAGGAGTGGAGTAGAAACGAGGAGTGAGCTTCGTTTCCGAACCACTATAACTCTTTGGTGTTTGGTTTGATCTTTCCTTCCCTTATCTCTTTACATTCATTATTCTTTATACTTGTGATTATTAGTTTAGTTGCACTATACTTTGTTCATATTGTGTATAAGAAGGTTTCACATAATTACTCAAGCCTAAGTTTTTTTAAAATGATTTTTAAAAACCAATCTTTAACAAGTAAATTTAAGAAACTATTCAACCCTCCCCCCCCTCCCCCTTCTAGTTTCTACAATTGGTATCAGAGAGTGGTTGCTCAAGCCTTATTAAAATATATTGTATTTTATAGGGATGAGCACGGTACCGGTACCGTACCGAACCAGTACCGAATTGGTGGTACCGATTTTTTCCCGAGCTTAAAACTGGGTACCGGTACCGTACGGAACGGGATTTGGGATACCGGTACCGGTACCGGTACTCGGTACCGGGAAATCGGTACCAATTCGGTTATTCCCGTTTTTTTGTTAAAAAAAAAAGAAATTAATATAAACAAGAAAAGATGTCTAAACATAGGTTCCATAAGTTCATAAACTTAAAATTTCAAGCAAGTCGCAACCTACAAACGTTTCAAAATTTATAAAATCCTACCAACATCATCTAAAACCGTTCAAAGTAAACAAACTTAACGAGTTTCAACAAAAGACATTTAGTCTTGTGCGACTCCCTTCCCTTTTTCTTTAGCGTTTTGCTTGAAGATCTCGTCTTCTATATCTACACACGCCAAAAAAAAACAAGTAAAGTTAATAATTGTATGTATAAGACTAGTATTGTGTGTATAAGGCTAATAACTACAAGATTAGGCCTAACAAAGATAGATAGCTACTGTGTAAGAGTTGCTTATTAGTCCTAATAAAATTACATAAGTTTCTACATGTACAGGCATTAAAAGAGGTTCAAAAGGTACACAAATGTCAACTGCAAGCCATCTACAATAACATCTTATATGATCTGATCGTCTTTCCAACAATATAGTTTGCTACGTTTAGCATAAACTATATATAATCTGTACGAATTTATGTTAAACATTCAGAAGAATACAAGTTGATTTTTGTTTTATAACAAAATTACATTTAGCTTTACAAAATGTATCACAACAAATACAGAAACAATAAAAATAAGAAATCTACATCATGAGTTTCAGTTTTGAATATCCAAACTACAAGACTTACTAACAGTATGTTAGTATTAGGCTAAGCTTGTGACAAAATTGATAAGTTGTTACATGCACAGTAGGTTATAATAACAGTACTATATAATTTAAGTTAGCTACTGTATATACAAAATTACTAACTACAAGAGTATATATCAGTAGGTTATAGTAAAAAACATGTAACAAAATTGATAAATTGTTACCTTGTGCAACGTCGTCGTCCTTTAATAGATCGTCTATGTCGTCTATTATAGCTTTTTTGGATTTTCTTACCCAATCTTGTGTACATATCAACGCCTCAACTACAGCATAAGATAAGTTAGTCCTATACGGGTCAAGAACACGACCTCCGGTACTAAAAGCCGACTCCGATGCAACGGTGGTTATTTGAATTGCCAATATATCTAAAATAAAATTGCGAAGTATGTCAAGAAACAATAACATAAAACATGAGTACTTATATCATAAAAAATAATAGTAATTTACCTTTAGCCATTCGAGATACTATTGGAAATCTTGGAGCATTTAATTTCCACCACTCGAGAATGTCAAAATCACTAGTAAATCTAATTCGTGGCTCATTTAGGTACCTCGTTAACTCGGTATCCATTTCAATAGAGCCGGAGTCTTCCAAATTCAAGAAATCATCCAAAAAGTCATTGTCCCCAACATATGATTTACAGTATTGTTGATTCTTGGTCTTTTTAGATGAGCTTTTTGAGATAACCATGTCAAACCTTGCTTTGTATGTTTGAAACAAATTTTCCATTCTTTTCACAACTTCTTTCAACATCTCCCTTACCATGACATTAAGAGTATCATCATGTAAAGGATTTTCACTAGACATGTTATACTCCAACATCTTTTTGAACCCATGTGAGACGAGATGTTGTTTCATAGTTGGGTCCAATATGGTAGCAAAATACATATAATCATTAAGTTCGTCAAATTTGCCCCAATACTTGTTGTATTTTTTAACCATATCACCAACCATGTGACAAAACGCGGGTTTAGTCGCCCAAAAACGAAGATGTTTATCTATATCTAGAATTTCTCTATAAAATAGGTGCGCTAAGGGCTTTGAAGTGGAGAAAATTGATTCGGTCTTAGCTTTAAATTTTTCTAGAAATTCAACAACATCTTCACACACACCAAAATCCGAATGTTCCGGCACTCTCTCGAGATCACGATAATAACCATCATCTTCAAGTTCATACTTAAAAAACACTTCCCTCAAAGAGCATGCGACCTTTAACATATCATGCTTGGAATTCCATCTAGTAGGACATTCACCACACAAAAACCTATTTGAATCAAGGTTGACGTCTTTCATGCAACTTTTAAACTTGGTTATCCTTTGTGTTGAGTACCTAATATATTTAACCTCATTTGCTACACACTCCACATGATAATTCTTTTCCTTTAAACCTTCTTTAACAATAAGATTTAGGATGTGAGCCATACATCTAATATGAAAATGCTTTCCATCATCATATATTTTAGCATTAGGCAACTTTTTAATCAAATGACTTAGTGCCTTATCATTACTTGGTGCATTGTCTACGGTCATAGTCATCACATTCTTAATACCCCAACTAACAATGCACTTAAGCAAATCACTACTAATATCCTCCGCTTTATGACTATCAATAGGTCTAAAGTTTATGATCCGTTTGTGCATATTCCATTCATCGTCAATAAAATGGGCCGTGACAACCATATAGTTTGTGTTTTGACAACTACTTGTCCATGTATCGGTAGTCAAGTGAACGGTGGTGGTTGGCTTTGTTAGATAAGCTAATAATTTGCTTCTTTCCTCTAGGTAATACTTTGAAACCTCCCTAGATAACTTATGTCTAGATGGCAACACAAATTTTCCATTGCAAGCATTAGCAAATTCAACAAAAGCCTCATGTTCAACAAACTTGAAAGGTATCTCACCGACAACAAACATGTTAATCAAAGCTTTTTTTATCCTACTTTCATCATGTTTCCAAGTTTGTAAACTACTAGTACCTTCACCGTTAGGATTTTTTTTAAACTCTAAATGACTTTGTTGTTGAACTTTGTTTTTGGGGACATATATAGGATTAGAAGGACAAGGATAATGTTTATGAAGACCGGAAGTACCGTTTCCACCTTTGGCCGCTAGAGTATTATTGCAAAATGGGCACAACGCCTTTCTTGACCCATCCTTCTTCATCCTTACCGGTTTAAAATGTTCCCAAATTGGAGCTCTCTCGTTTTTTGTTCTTGCATAAATTTCGTACTCTTCTTCCTCTTTGTCGACATTCCTTTTTCTTTTGCGACTTTCAGCACTATGAGCCTTTGTTACAACAAATGATGGTTCACTACCATCGTTCGAATCCGATTCTTCAATATTTAATACCGGTGTTTCTTCAACAATTGTATCATCACCCTACACAAAATCATTATACATCACTTAGATATAAAGTAAAACTCTTTGTAATGAATCTAAAATAATCCGAAAACAAAAGCGAGACAATAAGATATAAATCTAAAATGCATCATAAAGTTTTCCAGACTTATATTACACTTTAGTTACGAGCTTATTTTGGCTTAATTTCCGTAACCTCATTTTTCACATATTCATACACAACAATCCTACATTCCAAATTACGTCCTAAAACTAAAATGCATCAAACTTAATTCATAACAACACACTAGACTTATAAAGCACTAAAACTATAATCCAATAAACTACAGTCAAGTAAATGCATCAAGTTACATTCTCACTCAACCAAAAAGCAAAGCGAGACACTGATATAATCTATTTTTATGTCAGTATAACCAAACAACTAACAAATAAAAAATATAAAATAAACCTACCTCCATTTCAAAGTGAGGATGACGGCAGAGATAATGTATGATTTGAGATTATGAATGATAGGTTAAGATTTGATTTTTGGGAGTGTTTATGAGAGGCATTAACTATTAGAGAATAATAAAAAATCTTTTTTTTCCTACGTAATATACACAAATGTGGATTGTGAAAAAACCTGTTTGTATTCCGGTACCATATCGGGATTTCCCGAATAGGTACCGTACTGAACCCGAAAGGTACCGAATTTTTTTCTGACATATTTTATGGTACCGGTACCGTACCGTATACCGGGAATCGGTACCGTTTCGGTACGGTACCGGTACGGTTCCGGTTCGGTTCCGGGAATCGGGTCCAAATGCTCATCCCTAGTATTTTAAAACTTGAATCGATCTATGGATTCCAACAAGTATCTAGAAGGGCAATCCATGCAAAGACCACCTCTTTTTGAAACTGATAGTTTTATTTATTGGAAAACAGATTTGAGACTTATGTGAAATCAAAAGATTTAGATCTTTGACATGTTATTACCAGTGGTGATTTTTTGCCTTATCAATATAATGAAGTTTCTAAAAGCAAAGAGATAGTTACTTTTGACAAAGCTAATGATGATACTAAAAGAAAACTTGCTAAAAATAATGAGGCTAAAATGGTTATTTATAATGTTTTACCAAAGAAAGAGTACGAAAGGATTTTTATGTGTGAAACCGATAAAGATATTTGGAACACTATTTTAGTAACCCACCAAGGTAATAGCCAAGTCAAAGAAAGTAAAATCGATCTTCTTGTTCAACAATATGAACAATTTGTCATCTTAGAAGATGAAACTATTGATAGTGCATTTGCTAGATTTAACACTATTATTACTAGTCTAAAAGCACTTGATGAAGGTTTTTCTAGAAAGAACAATATTAGGAAGTTTCTTAGGGCGTTGCATCCAAAGTGGAGAGCTAAAGTCACGGTGATTGAAGAATCAAAGGATCTCGCCAAATTATCACTCGACGAACTCATTGGTAACTTGAAGGTTCACGAGATGATAATTTTGAAGGACTCGGAAATGGTGAAAACTAAGAGTGGAAGAAAGTCTCTTGCACTTAAGGCCAAGAAGGCGCAAAGTGACCACGAAAGCTCCTCGGATAGTGATGATGAGGAATATTCCATGGCGGTGTTAGAGACTTTAAGAAGTTCTTTAAAAGACGAGGTCAATACGTGAGGCAACCAAACAACGACAAGAAACCCTTCTCCAAAAACTGATTTGCCAAAGATGATAAAGGTGATAGGAAATGCTTTAGATGTGGTGATCCAAATCATTTCATCAGTGATTGTCCTAAACCTTCACGTGACAAGAATCACACGGCGTTTGTTGGAGGTTCATGGAGCGATAGCGGTGAAGCAAGTTCACTCAAGTCACAAAGCCAAGAATTTGGTTTCGACCTCTTGGTGCTTAGAGCTCCTACATATGGATCTCTTTGAACCTTCCGCCATACGGAGTTATGGAGGTAACCTTTATACCCTAGTTATAGTTGACGACTACTCTAGATTCACTTGGACTAGATTTTTGGCGTCTAAGAATGAAGCTTTCGATCACTTCGAAACCTTTAGTCGAAGAATTCAAAATCAACTAGGATGTTCAATTGTCTCTATTAGGACGGATCATGGTAGGGAATTTGATAACGAAGTGCAATTCGGTGCCTTTTGTGAAGCTCATGGTATTACCCATAACTTCTCGGGTCCTCGCACTCCACAATCAAATGGGGTAGTTGAAAGGAAGAATAGGACCATCCAAGAGATGAGTAGGACGATGTTAAATGAGCAATCTTTGCCTCAAAAATTTTGGTGCAATGCCGTGGACACATCGACCTACATTCTCAACCGAATTCTTATTCGACCTTTTCTAGGAATGACCCCCTATGAGATTATTAAAGGTAAGAGGCCCTCATTGGAATACTTTAGGGTGTTTGGAAGCAAGTGCTTCATTCTCAACACCAAATATTACCTTACTAAGTTTGACCCAAAGTCTTACGAATGTATCTTTTTAGGTTATTCTCAAACTAGCAAAGCCTACATAGTCCTCAATAGAACCTCGGGTGTAATTGAAGAATCACTTAACGTGACATTTGATGAAACCCATCCTTCATCTAAGACACCACCTTTGGTAGATGATGACTTGGATGAAATAGACATAGTTTATGCCAAAGATCTTAGAAACATAGGAGTTGAAGACCTTAGTGTTGAAAAGGGAGTAAACATTAAGGAGTCAAAGGATCATACTCTCGATAACGTCATAGGCGAATCAAATCAAAGGACCCTAAGATCTCAAGTCCAAAATCAAAGTAAGTTTTTTTGTCAACCAAAGAATGTTAAAGAAGCTTTGATGGATGAGAGTTGGGTCACCGCTATGCAAGAAGAATTGAATCAATTCATTGCTAATGACGTTTGGGAACTTGTTCCTCCACCTAGAAGTTCGACCATCATAGGAACCAAATGGGTATATAGGAATAAGTTAGACGAGAATGGTGTTGAGTCTCGTAACAAGGCTAGACTTGTAGCTCAAGGCTATAATCAACAAGAAGGTATTGATTATGACGAGACATACACGCCCGTAGCAAGATTAGAATCCATTAGAATCCTTTTAGCTTACGCTTGTGCCTTAGACTTAAACTTCAACAAATGGATGTAAAGAGTGCATTTCTTGACGGTTTGATCAATGAGGAGGTATATGTGGCTCAACCTCCCGGCTTCATTGATTTTGAGAAACCGGATCATGTTTACAAGCTTAAGAAAGCTATTTATGGTCTCAAACAAGCACCCAAAGCTTGGTATGATAGACTTAAAGCATTTCTTGTAAAATATGAGTATACCATGGGGATGGTAGAAAATACACTCTTTACAAATAAGAAAGGTTCTCACCTCATTATCATACAAATATATGTTGATGACATTATATTTGGTTCAACTTGTCAATCATTGTGTGATGACTTTGCCAAAATCATGCATGAAGAGTTTGAAATGAGTGTTATGGGAGAACTTAACTTCTTTTTAGGACTCCAAATTAAACAAATGAACGATGGTATTTTATTTAATCAATCCAAGTATGTTAAAGAAATGCTAAAGAAATTTGGATTAGAAGATTCTAGACCAATGAAGACCCCTATGGCCTCGGATACTAAACTCACCGTAGATGATGATTGTGAGTCGGTAGAAAACACCAAATATAGAGGTATGATTGGTAGTTTTTTGTACCTAACGGCAAGTCAACCAGATATCATGTTTAGTGTTTGCCTTTGTGCTCGCTTCCAAGAGGCTCCCAAAACCTCTCACCTTGAAGCAGTTAAGCGTATTTTCCGATACATTAAGGGCACTATACATTTAGGATTATGGTATCCTAAAGGGACCGGCGTAGAAACCATTTTCTACGTGGACTCGGATTATGCGGGAGACTATGTGGACCGGAAAAGCACTAGTGAAGTTTGTACCTTCATGGGTTGTTGTTTAACTTCTTGGTTCTCCAAGAAACAAACCGCTCTTGCTATATCTACCACGGAAGCCGAGTATGTGAGTGCCAGTAAAGCTTGTCAACAAGCTCTATGGATGAAGCAAGCGCTTGCTGATTACGGGATTTCTCTTGATGATGTTCCCATCATGTGCGACAACAAGGGTGCAATAGACCTTAGCAAGAATCTCGTGCAACATTCGCGAACTAAACACATAGAGATTCGCCACCATTTTCTTAGGGATAATGTTCAAAAGGGGAACATTTCGATTGAGAAGGTACCCTCGGTAGAAAACTTAGCCGACATCTTCACTAAGCCACTTAAGATGGAACCTTTTAATTATTTGCGTCTAGGTCTAGGTTTAATGGAACATATTCCTTAATTATGTATTTTAATTAATCGAGTTTTTTTCTCTTTTGAGTCTTTTCTTTCTTTGAGCTTTTGGGTATCGCAAACTCTTTTTGAAAATATTCTCTTCTCTTTTTCAAAACTATCTAAGTTCTTTCGAAAATGGTCGAGAAATGTTTGTGCATTGTTAATTCAATCTAAAAACGTTTTTCATAGCTTCTTGCTATTCATAATGAGCTTACATAATTCATATGTATGGGTGTAAAACCCGCATGCTTTTACCATGAATAGTGCCCTTAAGATCGTACGTCCTAGATTAAAACTTACCTTATTCAGTATTGATCACATTCATGTGCTATTAATCAAGTAAGTACATACGTGTATAACATGATAAGTATCGTTTACGTATGAACTCATGATAAGCAATTAATAAGTATTTCACGGGAACATAATTAAATCATGATCACCATTAAAACACGAACTAAAATAATCACGTAAATACATATAATATAATTACGAGCACGTATAAATATATTAGGCACAGTAAATATTTAACGAGAACACACTAAACACGAACACCAATAAACACGAATGAACACTTAACTAATTAAAACACGTAAAACACGAACACGAGAACACACTTATTATTTAGACACGAAAAACATTTGGGTTACCCCATGTGGGCCCCATGAACCACGAAATTAGGGACAAGAAAAGGGCCTAGCCCATCATTTTTACTAAACAAGGGGTTAAGGGAAAAAGTCATTCATTTATCACATTTTATTGAAAACAATAAAAACCCTAATTTTGTTCTTCCTCTCCTTTTGTGGCCGCCACCTATAACACACCAAGAGGGGGTGTTCTTGTTGATTTTGATCTTGAATATTGTACAAGTGTTCGTGTTTGTTCATCCTCTATTGATCCACACATTCGGTATATCTTTTTAACCTTTCTTTTTAATTCCTTCTTTTGATTTGATTTGGTAAAATTGATTAAGAACATGATGTTTTTAAAACCTATTTTAAAAACATAAAATAAACATGTATTTGGTTAAGAGGTAAAATCAAAAGGGTGTTTTACGGGTGTTTGGTTTAGCCGACGCCTAGACCGTGCCCCAAGGGGGTCACGGCTTGGCCTAGAAACCACCACCGAGACCATATGGTCCCGGTTTGGTGGTGTGGGTCCCACGGCAGCAAGGAACCAAGAGGAACCCCGATTTGGTTTGGGGTACGGTGTCGATATCATGCCCGGTTCACGGTTCGTTGGTTAAAACACGATTTATGCTACATGTTAATTTTTATGAATTATGAACTTAGGATATAAATTAATTAATAACATGAGATATTAATTAAATCATGACTTAGGTTATTTTAATTATTAATTTAGCATGATATTAATTTAACCTAAGTATTTTATGTTATAAGTTATAATTAATTAATTAATTAAAACATGCCTATAATTAATTAATTTAGACATGACTTAGGTTATGTTATTAATACATAATAATACACATTTTAACCTAAGTATTTTATTTCCATTTTAATTAAAACATGTTATACTTTAATTAAAATGCTTAACCTATAGTTTAATTAAAATACATGAAATAATAATTAAACTATACACTATATCATATGACTTAAGAAATAAGCTTATAAACACTTAGACTTATATGATAGCTTATGTAACCAGCTTAATTCTAAATATGGAAACTTCTACTTATAGAAACTTAATTAAATAAGGCAGCTAATCTATTAATGGAAACCTTCTATATATGGAAATCTATCTAATTCAGGCAGCTAATCTAATCATGGAAACCTTCTATATATGGAAACTTATTTAATTAAGGCTGATCTATTTTTGGAAACTTTCTATTTTTAGAAACTAATCTATTTTAAGCAGTAAATTCTATTTTAGGAAACTTTCTATTTTTGGAAACTTTCTATTTTTGGAAACTTTCTATTTTTGGAAACTTTCTATTTTTGGAAACTTTCTATTTTTGGTAACTTTCTATTTTTGGAAACTTTCTATTTTTGGAAACTTTCTATTTTTGGAAACCTGCTATTTTTGGAAAGTTACTTATTATTACACAGTAAGTATAATAATACATGAAATACCAGTAATACTTAATCAGATTAATCAGAATACAGGATAAACACAGTTTAAGGCTTTAAACAGTAAACCATGACCTAAAACATACAAAGTAAGCTAAGACGAGACATAAAACCCGGTACGTAATCAGTGAATCGATACTTATACACGTGTGTATTCATGTAGCGTTAGTGATCCAGAAGTAGGAGTCTTTCTTCCGTTCATTCACTGGACTTGAGGTACGGATTCCCGTCCTTTCAGTATGGACATACTTTCCTTATTAGGATTTCCCCGTATGCAGCCAACTGTTTTCCCCAGTATTTGTTTTATTGTTTTGAACTGCTTATGTTTAATTAGCATAATCTATAGCCATATACAAGCATGACCAGTTTCACCTAGTTATGGAGGTACCATAACCATAACATTGGAGGCACCAATGTTATGACTTCCCCACGGCGGAGTGATTGCTCGTGGCGTCCCTTTTCAGTTTAGCCATATTATTATATCATGTGGGGCGTATGGGTGCATCCTAGTTACATGTTTTATTCATTATTTCATGGTGAATGTGGTGTGTGCCTTGCATCCTTCACAAGGAGTTGATCCCTCCTACCCAAACCAGTATATTAATTAGAGGCATCCCCTCTAATCAGCATGATGAGGTCACCCCTCCAAGTATTCATGCACGTGACCTTTTCATGACCTATATGGGTTATGGTATATGTATGTTAAAATAGTTTTCATAAGATAAACATAAGGCTTTTCAAACTATAAAACCAGTTTTTCTCAATACTTAACCAGTCTACTCAGAACTTAGTCTTCCGCTGTTATATGTTACATGCTTATCCTATTTCATGCTATATTGTATATCCGTGCACTGAGCGTTTTGCTCAGCCGTTACTTTCCTTTCCATGTCCCAAAACGGCAGGTACCCAAGACTCGAGCATTTGGAGGACATGCATAGGATGGAAGCTGCCATAGACTTCTTCTCCTGTTTCCTTCATATATTTATGCTTGTTTAGTCTTTCATTCAGTTCATTTACTTTCTTATGTTTTGGGCTTATGTTTGGGAACCGATGTTTGATTCTGGTTTTCCCTATGGTCATGTATGTTTTACTACATATTATCTTGCATGCTTTGATGACACGCCATAATTACGCGTGACATTCCATTTATCAAAATGGGGTGTTACAATTATGGTATCAGAGCCAAGGCTTCGACCTGTAGGCTCTAAAACTCGACCTATGACTAGTGGGTAGTCACCAGGAGCTTCCTAAGCCAACGATTGTTATTCCACGTATTAATGTTTCAGCGCGTTGTTGTTTTAACCATTATGTTTTCAGCACCTTTTTGTTTTAGCCATGACGTTTTCAGCACCTTGTTGTTTTCACCATGATGTTTTCACCAGTATCGTCTTACTAATATGGAATGAACAACCGTCATCCATACTTAGTTATGTGTCATTGTCTATGCATGATGTTCCTTGTGAACTGTGACGATGTGGACTGACCCCAGTAGTTCATAATTTTCACATAAAATTTTTTCTGTTAAGTTTTGACAATGACTTTTAATTATTATGTTCCATGCATTCATGCATTTATATCATATGTCATCTGTTGAAGGAATTTTGACTAAGTAATGGTTGGTACAGGACTGGCCCTATTTAGTCGCATGTGCTTTTATCGAAACTTTTAACTTTGGGACCGACCCATAGGTGTCCCCTCGCCATGTCTTTTGTTTTGGAACCGACCCATAGGCGTTCCCTCGCACATATAAAGGTTTTATAAACTACATTACGCATTCATGCACTGTTTTTCTTGCATAAAATTTTTCTCATGATTTAAATTGGCATAAAAAAAAAAATTCATGTCCCATCATAAGTATTATGTTTTTATGTCAAGTATGCCTTCATACTGTCATAGTTAACTTCAGTTTCATGCTGATTATGTTATACACTTCTTCGTAATAGATGGTTTCATGTTTCCTCATGATAATTTCGTCTTCATGTTGATTATGTTTCACGCCTCTTTTGTTATTTACGTTGTCCTGCAAGACATTGTTAGATTTCTTGAATCATGCTTTCATGATAGTCATGGTTGGTTTCCATTGATCATGCTGTCAGGCAAATCATCGTTGAATTTTGTGTAACCACACTTTAGCGTTTCTCTATGTAACCAGAATGATGTCTATGCTAATACTGCCAGGTTATCATGATGGTTTTCCTAACCGTTTAACCGGTTTACTTTCCTTAAATCATGACAAATAACCGAGCCCATACCGATCATTTCATGTGCATTCCATGTGTACTCCACGCACCGTATTTCATGTGTATTACATGTACCTTAATCCATGTGTATTCCACTTGTAATACTTCACGAGTATTCGCTAGTCGATTCTAAATCATCTCAGGCGTATGTTCACTTGCTGATATTCTACAAGATTGTCGATGCCGCTCATAGCTTGGAGATGTTACTGAAGGTTGATGCTGCTGATGTTGGGAGACGCTACGAGATGCTGATGCTGATGCTGTTCACAACCTGGAGATCCTAAAAGACGAAGACAAAGGCGTCGGAGCAAAGCAATTGGACGAGAAGATGCTTCACCATCAGACAATTCCCATCAATCATTGTCCCAAATTCATAGTTACATGTCACACGTCGTTCGGCTGTCATTTCATCCATATGAGTGCAAACCAGTACCAGCCGGCCACTCAGCTAAATAGTTACATGAGTCACGGTCATGAGAATGACCGTCATGGAACCGACAGACAAGATGATAGTAACCACTACTATGACAGCAACTATCCTAGAAATCGCAACCGAGGCTCCGGCCACGGACGTGATCAGACATACAAATGATCAGACATACAACCGATCCGCCAATTCTGGCATATTAACCTAATATTTGTAGTTCTAATTGTTTCACATCTCGAGACACATGTCAAGACATCAGTCAAGACACATGTCTCACGTATACTTCTGAGGACACATGTCAAGATACCAGTCAAGACATATGTCACGCTTACATTTCTCAAGACACGAGTCAAGACACATGACTCACGTCTAATTATGGAACATTTCTAAGAAATTCAGGGTACCCTTCAAGGGTATATCTATGTTGTTGTGCCATGTATTAATCAGGCCACAAGAATTTCAATACCATTATCGGCGCATCAGTGAGAACTGTCACGTTGCCGATGTCACTTTCATTTCTTTCACCATAGTTCATATATTCATAACCATGAAGGACGCCTTTCGGATTCCCACGCATATGAAGGTTTTCCTTCAGCTTAATGATAAGATCCAAGCTGCTAACGCATTTCCTCGGACAGACACGGGAGGAATTTTATCCTAATTATGTACTATGAACACCACACCATGCTATGATTCATAATTATGTACAGTAATGTTCAGGCTCCTGAATACATTCAGCTTGATTTTCCATCAGGAAAATCTGTACAAATTATCTATGCTTTTCAAGCACGTGCTTTGTTAGCCATAATTGCTAAAATTTTCTAGCTATCAGTAACACACGACTACTAAGGTCCTTTTACGCATAACCAACGGATTATTCCAAAAATTTTCCTTACACTCCAGAAGAACCTTCAAGGAGAAGGATGGTACCATGAGATTATGTGTCGACTACCGTCGACTTAAACAAATCACCATTCATGACCGTTATTCTCCTCCACATATAGACAACATGTCCAATCAACCGTATGATGTTGATCACTTTTCCAAGATCGAACTCACGATCATGCTGCCAACAGTGACGAGTGAAAAAGCAGGACATGTCCATGACTGCTATTCGTACACGACTCGGTCATACTAGATTTATGATTTTTAATTAGTCTCATCAATGCTCCAACCGCATTATGGACTTAATAAATTGAGTTTCCATGAACTCCTAAACAAATTCATCAGCGTTTTCATTGAGGATAACCTGATTTCCTCTAAGCCTAGAGAAGAACAGGAAGACCATATCTGCACTATGTTGCAAATTCTATGACAAGAGAAATTCTACCCTGGAAATTTTATTTTTCTTTCCAATATCAATTCTGTTTGATTACAGTGACACACTGAATCACATGGGTTTCTATGGTTAATCTTACCATGACTCAGCTTATGCGTAAAGGAGAGAACCCTACACTACATTAGGTGTTCTAGAAAATTTTACGCTAGGAGAAGTCTAGATTCAGAGACTTAGAGTTTCGCAAACTCCTAGGTATCAAGTTCTACGAAGCAAGATACAGTTACGTTCATATCTAGGTACCTGACATACCAACAGGTTAAGATAGGACACCAACAAACTGGGATGTTTTTTTATCATCAGAAATTGTGAATCGAAATGGGACAAGATCTCCATGGGGTTGGTTACCAGATTCCAGCAAACTCAGAAGAAGCATGATGCTATTTGGGTTATTGTCAACAATTTGATCAAGTCTGCAGAATCCTTACATCCGTACGGATTTCAGAACCAACAGATTGAACGAACATGTTCCAGCCAAGGCTCATCCGATCACTTGGCAATTCCTCAGCTATCGGGTCAGACAAAGATTCGTAATTGTACTCCTAACTTACTTCACGTCTTCATTCTAATTCCACAACTTGCTTTCGCGCTCACGTTCATGACACTATTCACGTTCATGATCGTATTTTGGCTTACGATTTTACGTTCATTCTTTTCTCATTCTGGGAAGTTTGCAAGAACTTGAGAGACCAGACCCAGGTTTAGTATAACTCTCCATCATCAGATAGACGTTTCACGTCATATTCCACGTCTCACCTTGTAGCGTTTGGCGTTACCACCATTATATCCTATGAATACGATATGTCTCACATGTCATGTTCATTCCACGTTCCTCATATCATGATCAAAATAGGTTACACGTATCATGGATCACGATATGTTTACTCATACTACACTCGCCATATCTCCACGTAGCACGTTCAAAATTTTTCACGTATCACGTTTAAAATTTTTCACGTACTACGTTTCTTTATGTCTCGCGCATCGTTTCTAATTATCAGTTAAGCGAGATTGTCTTGCATCGTAACGTTTCAGTTACCCTTGCACGTTAACTCTTATTTTCCACGATCGAATTTAGGGGATCTACCTTCCGTTGATAACCAAGAATTTCTTCTTATTCCAAGTCAAGGTCAGGAGGACCAAGATTTATCATTAGGGTCAGGATCTTCTGAAGGAACCGTTCCAAGAGGGAGGCCACTTGGAAACGGACAAGTTCATCCGGACTTCTTATCCGTTTTTTTTTTCCTTATCAACTAGATATGTCCTTTCAGTCACGTCACGTTCCATGTCTTTTCAAGACATGTCACGTCCCACGTTCCCTTCTACCATGTCACCTTCATTTCCATTATTTTGCATACCTTTCCAGTTTGATGCGGGTATGTTTCGCTTCCAGTTACGTTATCTATAATTCGGGGACGAATTATTCTTTTTAGGGGGGAAGAATTGTAAAACCCGCATGCTTTTACCATGAATAGTGCCCTTAAGATCGTACGTCCTAGATTAAAACTTACCTTATTCAGTATTGATCACATTCATGTGCTATTAATCAAGTAAGTACATACGTGTATAACATGATAAGTATCGTTTACGTATGAACTCATGATAAGCAGTTAATAAGTATTTCACGGGAACATAATTAAATCATGATCACCATTAAAACACGAACTAAAATAATCACGTAAATACATATAATATAATTACGAGCACGTATAAATATATTAGGCACGGTAAATATTTAACGAGAACACACTAAACACGAACACCAATAAACACGAATGAACACTTAACTAATTAAAACACGTAAAACACGAACACGAGAACACACTTATTATTTAGACACGAAAAACATTTGGGTTACCCCATGTGGGCCCCATGAACCACGAAATTAGGGACAAGAAAAGGGCCTAGCCCATCATTTTTACTAAACAAGGGGTTAAGGGAAAAAGTCATTCATTTATCACATTTTATTGAAAACAATTAAAACCCTAATTTTGTTCTTCCTCTCCTTTTGTGGCCGCCACCTATAACACACCAAGAGGGGGTGTTCTTGTTGATTTTGATCTTGAATATTGTACAAGTGTTCGTGTTTGTTCATCCTCTATTGATCCACACATTTGGTATATCTTTTTAACCTTTCTTTTTAATTCCTTCTTTTGATTTGATTTGGTAAAATTGATTAAGAACATGATGTTTTTAAAACCTATTTTAAAAACATAAAATAAACATGTATTTGGTTAAGAGGTAAAATCAAAAGGGTGTTTTACGGGTGTTTGGTTTAGCCGACGCCTAGACCGTGCCCCAAGGGGGTCACGGCTTGGCCTAGAAACCACCACCGAGACCATATGGTCCCGGTTTGGTGGTGTGGGTCCCACGGCAGCAAGGAACCAAGAGGATCCCCGATTTGGTTTGGGGTACGGTGTCGATATCATGCCCGGTTCACGGTTCGTTGGTTAAAACACGATTTATGCTACATGTTAATTTTTATGAATTATGAACTTAGGATATAAATTAATTAATAACATGAGATATTAATTAAATCATGACTTAGGTTATTTTAATTATTAATTTAGCATGATATTAATTTAACCTAAGTATTTTATGTTATAAGTTATAATTAATTAATTAATTAAAACATGCCTATAATTAATTAATTTAGACATGACTTAGGTTATGTTATTAATACATAATAATACACATTTTAACCTAAGTATTTTATTTCCATTTTAATTAAAACATGTTATACTTTAATTAAAATGCTTAACCTATAGTTTAATTAAAATACATGAAATAATAATTAAACTATACACTATATCATATGACTTAAGAAATAAGCTTATAAACACTTAGACTTATATGATAGCTTATGTAACCAGCTTAATTCTAAATATGGAAACTTCTACTTATAGAAACTTAATTAAATAAGGCAACTAATCTATTAATGGAAACCTTCTATATATGGAAATCTATCTAATTCAGGCAGATAATCTAATCATGGAAACCTTCTATATATGGAAACTTATTTAATTAAGGCAGCTGATCTATTTTTGGAAACTTTCTATTTTTAGAAACTAATCTATTTTAAGCAGTAAATTCTATTTTAGGCAACTTTCTATTTTTGGAAACTTTCTATTTTTGGAAACTTTCTATTTTTGGAAACTTTCTATTTTTGGAAACTTTCTATTTTTGGTAACTTTCTATTTTTGGAAACTTTCTATTTTTGGAAACTTTCTATTTTTGGAAACCTGCTATTTTTGGAAAGTTACTTATTATTACACAGTAAGTATAATAATACATGAAATACCAGTAATACTTAATCAGATTAATCAGAATACAGGATAAACACAGTTTAAGGCTTTAAACAGTAAACCATGACCTAAAACATACAAAGTAAGCTAAGACGAGACATAAAACCCGGTACGTAATCAGTGAATCGATACTTATACACGTGTGTATTCATGTAGCGTTAGTGATCCAGAAGTAGGAGTCTTTCTTCCGTTCATTCACTGGACTTGAGGTATGGATTCCCGTCCTTTCAGTATGGACATACTTTCCTTATTAGGATTTCCCCGTATGCAGCCAACTGTTTTCCCCAGTATTTGTTTTATTGTTTTGAACTGCTTATGTTTAATTAGCATAATCTATAGCCATATACAAGCATGACCAGTTTCACCTAGTTATGGAGGTACCATAACCATAACATTGGAGGCACCAATGTTATGACTTCCCCACGGCGGAGTGATTGCTCGTGGCGTCCCTTTTCAGTTTGGCCATATTATTATATCATGTGGGGCGTATGGGTGCATCCTAGTTACATGTTTTATTCAGTATTTCATGGTGAATGTGGTGTGTGCCTTGCATCCTTCACAAGGAGTTGATCCCTCCTACCCAAACCAGTATATTAATTAGAGGCATCCCCTCTAATTAGCATGATGAGGTCACCCCTCCAAGTATTCATGCACGTGACCTTTTCATGACCTATATGGGCTATGGTATATGTATGTTAAAACAGTTTTCATAAGACAAACATAAGGCTTTTCAAACTATAAAACCAGTTTTTCTCAATACTTAACCAGTCTACTCAGAACTTAGTCTTCCGCTGTTATATGTTACATGCTTATCCTATTTCATGCTATATTGTATATCCGTGCACTGAGCGTTTTGCTCAGCCGTTACTTTCCTTTCCATGTCCCAAAACGGCAGGTACCCAAGACTCGAGCATTTGGAAGACATGCATAGGATGGAAGCTGACATAGACTTCTTCTCCTGTTTCCTTCATATATTTATGCTTGTTTAGTCTTTCATTCAGTTCATTTACTTTCTTATGTTTTGGGCTTATGTTTGGGAACCGATGTTTGATTCCGGTTTTCCCTATGGTCATGTATGTTTTACTACATATTACCTTGCATGCTTTGATGACACGCCATAATTACGCGTGACATTCCATTTATCAAAATGGGGTGTTACAATGGGTCTCTCAAATATAGCAAGAACAAAAGAGAACTATGAAGGATCATTGTGTCACGACTTTGTGTCTAGTTCTACACACCTCCTACATCGATTTTCTTTAAAATCCATGTATTTTGGTCAAAACCTTGTTTGGTGAGCTCTTGTGTGTTTTCTTTGTCTATCTTTGCTTCTAAGCATATCTCTATGATTAGTTAGAGTAGAAAAATAGGATTTGTTGAATTGTAAAATCCTCGCTCATCACCAAATTCAACCCATTGTGGGCGGTTCTCTATTGAGACCGGGGTTCCCTAGTGATAAGGAACCGCATGTGGAGATAAAGAACCGCGCCCAGTAACTTCTTTTTCGGGTATTCCTGAAACTCCAAATTTGCTCCAACACTTTTTGGAATCTTTGTTTCAACCCTTTGACCACCCCTAAAATATCTTGGGCTTTCTCTATTTAACCTTACGCATTTTGCATCCTTTCTCAAATCAAAATGTCTTATTCCCCAAATGAAAGCTTTGATTCTCCTCCATTTTCTCCAATTGCTTTCAATCCCAATTCACCCAAGAACACTCAAAATCACATCTCTTCCTCTTCTAAGAATGTTGATTGTGGAACTTCTTATCTTCCACCACTAGCCTTTAGTGTTCTTCCTCCTTCACATGATAATGTCATGCATCATGGAACATATTGTCATTTTTGTCAATATCAACATCTTGTTATGGTCATATCTATGAAGAGTTGAATTACATCAAGTGTCTCTTAGTCAAACCTCATCTTCACTATGACTATGAGATCTCTACCAAGCCGCCACCACCTCCTTCCGCCACTACCTTGTCTTTTATCTAAGCATTGGTTGCTTATCTTCAAGACATCTAGTTCAAGAAAATCTTAGAGTTTTAGTTTAACTAGGATTAGATTTATGCTTTTATTTTGGCTTGTGTTTGTGTCTCATACATCTTTGTATGATTTATTTCCTTGTATCTTTTATCATGTTTCCTTTTAACATGACTTATCTAGGATCTTTTGTTTCTTCTCTTATTTTTTTGTGACCTTTGCTATATCTTGTTGGGTGTCTCTTCTCTTCTACTAACCCTTCTATGTAGCTTGTCACCATATATCGATTCCTTGGTGCCCCAATCAAGGGGGAGTAAGCACCAAGGGGAGCATTTGCAAAGTTCGGTTCTTTTCTTCTTCAAAGACTTTTGCAACCTTTTTGCTTCGACAAAGAGGGAGAAATGATATAAACTCGTCTTCGAAAATCGTGTTTTATTAGGTAAGTGAGTTTATGTATTGTCGGAATCAAAAAGGGGGATATTGTTAATGCAATGATGCCTAAAAACGTTACTTGCATTTTTTGGTCTCGCTTTGTTTTGATTACGACAATATGTAAAAACAAGCATTTACGAAAACAACGAAAAACGAATTCTTGAGTTCGAGTATTTTTCATTTCAACCATTATCACTTAAGGTATGAACAAACAAGTACTCATCCTAATTAAGTAATCAAGGATTTAATTTTTTCTTAAAACTCACTTTTTATTAAGTGTGACAAGTTTTATTAAACTTTCTTTTTAATAAAATATTTTATTAAATTAATTATTTGAAAATGGCATATTCTATCTTGGTTTGGAATATCCTTTCAGGATATTTTAATCCTCAGATTCGAACCAATCCACTAAAAGACAAAAGGGAGCGGAGTCTATGCAGGCGGTTCCTTAGCACCTATAGCGGTTCCTTATCGATAAGGAACTGCGGGCTCAAATAAGGAACCGCGGGCAGATATAGTCGTTGGATGTTTGTCTTATAAATAGTGGACCATTCTCAGACTTTCAACTCACCTCTTTTGCACATACATTTCTAGATTCTTTCATACTTCTTAAATCACTCAAATCCTTGATCATTTGTTTGATTACTACTTGTTTAGAAGTGAATCTTTCTCCTATCATCTTTTCCTCTCAAAGTGCAAAGAGAAGAACACTATCATCCCTGAAGTGTTGTGTCTACCTCAAAGATCCATTGAAGATCCAAACTTATTTATTCATTGTTGTGTCATTGTTTTGAAGATCCAAGTAGTTGTGTCTATTTGGAAGTTGTGTATGTATTAAGGTTAATACTTGGTCCTTAAAGTATATTGGTGTAGATTGGTCCTAGCTAAGATTAGGGCTCGACTTTTAGCTTAGAGTCGGAAATTGGTTAAGCGACGTTATGTACGGTTTCTCCACCTTAAGGAGCTTGTTGATTAGTGAACTCTCGAGTAAGGAGTACTCGAGGAGTGGAGTAGGAACGAGGAGTGAGCTTCGTTGTCGAACCACTATAAATCCTTGGTGTTTGGTTTGATCTTTCCTTCCCTTATCTCTTTACATTCATTATTCTTTATACTTGTGATTATTATTTTAGTTGCATTATACCTTGTTCATATTGTGTATAAGAAGGTTTCACATAAATACTCAAGCCAAAAATTTTTGAAAAGGATTTTTAAAACCAATCTTTAACAAGTAAATTTAAGAAACTATTCAACCCCCCCCCCCCCCTCTAGTTTCTACACATTTGATGAAGCAATGAAGTCCCAAGATGTTTCTTTCTAGAAAGAAGCAATCAATGATGAGATGGACTCCATCATGGGCAACAACACTTGGGTGTTGGTTGATCTACCTCCAGGTTGCAATCCACTTGGATGCAAATGTATTTTCAAAAGAAAGATGAAGGTAGATGGAACTATTGAAAAGTTCAAGGCAAGGTTAGTCATTCAAGGCTTTAGGCAAAAGTTAGGGATAGACTACTTTGATACTTATGCTCATGTAGCACGCATAAGTACCATAAGAATGTTGATTGCCTTGGCAAGTATTCACAATCTGATTATTCATCAGATGGATGTGAAGACAGCATTCTTGAATGGTGATTTGGATGAGGAGGTTTATATGAACCAACCTCAAGGTTTCATCATGCCTGGTCATGAAGGTAAGGTGTGTAAATTGATTAAGTCCTTATATGGACTGAAGCAGGCTCCTAAGCAATGGCATCAAAAGTTTGATGAAGTGATTTTGTCTAATGGTTATTTACTTAACCAAGCTGACAAATGTGTATATAGCAAATTTGATGAATCTGGTAAAGGAGTCATCATTTGCCTATATGTTCATGACATGTTAATCTTTGGTACTGACCAAGTTCAGGTTGATTTAACCAAAGAGTCTTTGTCATCAAGGTTCTCTATGAAAGACACGGGGAAGGCTGATGTTATCCTTGGCATAAGGATTAAACATGAAAGGGATGGCATTGTAATTTCTCAGTCTCATTATATTGAGAAGGTCCTGAAGAAATTCAATCACTTTGATTGTACTCCGGTAAGTACACCTATGGATACAAGTGAGAAACTAATGCCTAACAATGGTCAAGCTGTCTCCCAGCTTGAGTATTCTAGGGTGATTGGTTGCTTGATGTATGCCATGACTAGTACTAGACCTGACATTGCATTTGTTGTGGGTAAACTGAGTAGGTACACTAGTAATCCTAGTACTCAGCATTGGCAAGCAATTCACAGGGTACTAAAGTATTTGAAGGGAACAATGGATTATTGTTTGTCATATATTGGATATACTTCAGTGTTGGAAGGTTACATTGATGCAAGTTGGATCAGCAATACTGAGGATAATTCATCCACAAGTGGCTGGGTATTCCTTCTTGGTGGTGGTGCAATTTCTTGGGCATCTAAGAAGCAAACTTGCATTACTGGTTCAACAATAGAATCTGAATTTATGGCTCTAGCAGCTGCTCGTAAAGAGGCTGAATTGTTGAGAAACTTGCTTCTTGAGATTCCATTGTGGGTCAAACCTATGGTACCCATATCTATCCGTTGTGATAGTGCAGCTACATTGGCTAAGGCTTATAGCCAAATGTACAATGGAAAGTCTAGACACTTAAGTGTTAGACATAGCATGATTCGTGAGTTAATCATGAATGGGGTGATTTCAATAGAGTTTGTGAGGTCTCAATAAAACTTAGCTGATCACTTGACGAAGGGATTGACTAGAGACTTGGTTATAAAGTCTGCTAAAGGGATGGGTTTAAAGTCAAAACTAGTCACTGAATGCTAGGACACCTAACTCCCTCCTAAGGAAACTTGGGAGTTGAGTTCAATGTGGAAAGCTGAACATTCAGGGGACTGAAGCACATGTTTTACATATCATCCTAGGGATGTGCTTGTACCTGTTGAAAGGAGGATGAAGTTATAAACTTCTTAATGGTTAATTTCTTTGAAAAAGTGTTTAAGCAGGAGCATGAACTAAAGAGGAACCACCTATATAAATGTAAAGGTTTCGCCGCCTCAAGGAGTATTGACTTTGGCTCTTGCAACATTTATGAATTGGATATGGACACATGGCTTGTATGGTGTCAGGAGCGTTTATAGTGTTTGAAAACTTGTGTGTACTTTATCTTCAGGTATTCAAAGTAGTTGAAGGGTTCAATTCTTAGAACACCCTGATTCTCGAATATTTGAAATGAGGTACTAAAATGAAAATTCAATCCTTAGGACATTTTCATTTATGCACTGGTTTTGTTAAAGTTGATTTTCATGCAAAATGAATTGTACTAAATTGGGAAGGATTGTTGGAAATTTAGTGCAATTGTGGGATATGGTCATACTTGTAAATAGGTTTGGAGGTACGGAGTGTACACCCATTAAGTCTCTGACCTCCCTGGACTCAATATAGTGGTTTACTGATGATTCCTTTCAGCGGCTAGACTTTGCCTTGTCAGCGGCTAGGCTTTGCCTTGTCAGCGGCTAGGTTATGCATGTCAGCGGCTGGGTCATCAGTGGGTAGGTTATCTTTGACCGTTTCATAAGGTGTTTAAGATTGACTTAATGACCATTTCTTAATACCTTATAAAAGATTTAAGTCATTTTCTATTATTAGAAGTCTTAATTTTTTAAGCCTTCAACATTTCTTGTTATAGAAAGATTGTTGTTACCTTTTTATTTATTGCACAAATAAATTTTATTAAATTCAAAATTATTAATAGGCTTAATTTCAAAACATTTACACATAACATTAAAACACATTTTAATGAGCTCATTTTAATAGGCCCATTTTGTATGTTATTTTTCAAAGAAATTAAAAGTCAAAACTTTTCATCACACATAATGAAAAAGTTAAATATTTTAGATTATGTAAACTGGTAACGAACCAACGTTAACACAAATTATTTAAAAAGCTTGTAACCGTCCATTTAAAATATTATACTAAATATATTAAATTCTGTGTTGTAACAGGCATAGAGGTTTATAAAGCCCAATCTATATTATCTATATCTATACTACTTTATAAAGTATTTAGCACATTCTAAATAAGTAAGTCTTAAAATATTAAGCCAAAAATATTACTATAAAAAGAATTAAAAAGTTAAAGTAATATTATTTATTTCGTAATTAAGCGTCTTTATGTTTAGTCTATTTTATAACCGTCTTCATTAACTTTTGTAATGAGATTTAAATATTATCGGTTACGCTTTAACAAAAATAATAATTCTATTTTTAATATAACTTTTGTAACGTTTACTTTATTTGAGTATAAAAGCATCATTTGGTTAATGCAAAAAAATACAACAATTTCTATTCCTCTATCATACTTCTAAAAAATCTTATGACTTTTTTTGGTTTCTTTTGAGCATCTCAGAAAATTTGTATACCTCATCAAATTCAAAAAGAATCTTTCGCTTCAACTATTACTACGGTGAACTTATTGTTAGTGTACATGCAATTGCTTAACATGAAATTAAAGATCGAGTATGTGATTTTTATGTTATTTTTCGAATACTATGCAATGTGGCGTGATAATCTTTTCAATAATATGCATCACATAGGCAATATTGTAGATACGTTATCCTCATAATAAACGTACAAGTGGATAACATTCAATCGTAAGAAAATTTTGTTACATGGGTACCCACCGCTGCAATGCGCGGGTACCCGGCTAGTTCTAATCATGTAACCACTATGTGATCATGTGGGAAATAATGAGATTAATTGACCGATTAATACTCATTATTCCTTTGACTATGAGTTACATTCCTTAAGGAATGGGATCACTATAAATAGTGATCATACTTGCATGAGGAAACACACAGAAAACAAGAAACAGTTACACGCAGAGAGTTCTTGATTTGTGCCTAAAACAAGAACTAACTCTTGATTTTATCCCAAAGAGGTATTCGTGTTAACTCATGCATAGGGTCGAATAATCTTCTTTGAAAAGTGATTACACGACTTCAAGAGATATCCGGTAACCATTGTTTTGGTACGTAGCTATGGTTGATTATCTTTACCCTGTTAGAACGTAGTAAACCCCAACAAATTTTGTACGATAATATATCTTCACTACAAGACCAACCCTGTCGTTAGAAACGCCTGTCAGTTTGTTTTTAGTACCTTGACCTTAGATCACATTGTGATGAAGAAAAGAGAGGTCATGGTCTGAATTCTGAACACATCTATATTCCACATTTTGTTTCCAAGACTCGGTACAGAATGAACAGTAATGCTCCCTGGCATTATGATTATTATGAATCATTATATCAACTTATAGTGTTTGTCAAACAAGATAACAGATAATGCTGTCTTGCAATCACAATCCCGAAGGAATTGGTATAACAGATGAAAGTACGATTTATAACAAGAACTCCTCAAAAATTTGCTAATGTCTTATACATTACAATTGTCAACAACAGCTTTGAATTTGGATGTTGGCAAACATCAGAAGCCATAGCATTATTAGACGGAACATTTGCCACAAAAATACAACATTTTTTGAAAAACCAAATGATTCGGTTCTCAGCATGCATCTAGGTCACGGCATGGAGGAGGCTTTGGCTCACCCAACAAAGTAGTATTTCCTCCTGCAGGCCCACAATTGATTCGCTCCGGGTTTTGGGTCCCACGCTATAAAAAATTTGACATAAATAAGTTCACTATAGTTTGGCATAGAGGTCGTAATATCAACCCTTTTGGCTTGTATTACATACTTGCATCTTAAACACGTTAAGAAAAACGTGGCTAAAAAACGGGTTGTGTTACATACTTTGCATAGGTTAAAGAAAACACGTTAATAAAAAACACTTGGCTAATGAAAATGGGTCAAATAGGTTAAAGTAAACCAAGAATGGACCATTTTGACCGACCCAACCATTTCAACACAATCCCCATTTAACTAAATGGACCA
Source organism: Glebionis coronaria (assembly GCA_025667525.1). Taxonomy (NCBI): domain Eukaryota; kingdom Viridiplantae; phylum Streptophyta; class Magnoliopsida; order Asterales; family Asteraceae; genus Glebionis; species Glebionis coronaria. The sequence continues at coordinate 547,737,193 of CM046879.1, read as the reverse complement.
TTTTGACCCGTCCCGGAAGTGGAGCGTATTGACCATTACTAAAACAAGCTCCTTTCAGCCTGAGCTGAAATCCTAAACGGTACCCAAATTGTCCAAACCCATCTTGCCACCTCTGATTTTTTTCTTGCATATAAAGATCCTATAGGAACTAAAGATAATGTAATTTATGGCTTACCGGTGGTTTTTCCCCTCGTTTTAATGCCTCGACTATTTCCACAACTTTCTTTGGGGTCACATCTTCCTGCATTATGCCAGTAAATATACAATTATATAAGTTCATTGTTGATACATGTGTGCCAAAATCACTAGAATATAATCATGCTCACGTAGTAATTATAGGTATATCCTTCTGATCCGTTAGAATAGTCGGCCACGGTTATCATAGGAGCATTTACACAACAACCCTGCAGAAACAATAAGCCCATATTATCATCCACTATCCAGTTTCATAAGATAGCATATTCACATGTTAATAGTATTTCAACTTTCAGATATCTAAAAGCTCTGCATATTGTAAACAAATATACAAGTTTGGTTGTACGAGTGCCAACTCATTTACAGATTCAGATAATTTTTATTTTACAATGGAAGGACAGAAACTTCAACGAAGAAAGGGACTCACCATGCATTCCATTTCTCCCACAGAGAACAAGCCATCTTTTGTAACCTCTGCATATTGTAAACAAGGATATCAGAGAGTCTCATATCACTTTTACATTAATGTGCATAAAACATAAAATGCTTTAATTTGTGTGTATATATATGATAAATACCATTTCGTTTAACTCCCAAGTGCTTCAATAATGCATCCTCGATATCCCGTGAACCACGAATCATACAAGGAGTTGTTCCACATACCAAAAGATGGTATTTGCCAACCTACAAAGTCATTGTTCCAGCTCATGACCTTTTAAGTTCATACAGAATTTGTGTATAGTTCTCGAAAATGTAAATGTTTAGCTTACCTTTGCTCTGTTAAACATGGAATAGAATGTAGCAACCTCATACACACGAATAGGAGCAACTTCTATAACTTTTGCCACCTTCAACATGAAAAATAGCACAACATTAGTTCAAATGTACAGAGAAAATGTAAAATGCACCAAAAATAAAATATTGGTCAGAACCATTTTCGAACCAAAAACCATGTAATTAGAACAAACATGCTGCGCGTCCGCTTAGGCTGCTCTGGCAGTACATGCCTTATCACATTGCTTAAGTTAGTAATAGAAACAAATCACAATGACTGGAAAGTCAAGGTGCAAACTAGCTATTTTGATACTTGAAGTCACAATCATTATCAACTGTGAACCATGCATGAATTCGTCTTAGAAACAGACTTTTTCATCCTAATTTACTTGAGAGGAACTTTTACACGCAAAAAATATTTGCATACACGACATGCGCACGTATGAACATATATGTGTGTATATGAGATTCTAAAATGTCAGTATCCCCTACAACAACTACAGCTAGAAATCACCTAATTTATTTGAAGATATGTGCATTTGGCAGACCTCTCGTTAAAGGTGCATATCATTAAGCACAAGTCTGGACATCCCAGTCAAATTTCAAACAGGAGTCATTCGTTTCCAGACTCCACTTAAATATGTGTCAAATGTATAGAAAAAACAAATTCCGAAGTGGAGCTTAATCTCCTAACTCATGTGGGTCAACCCCATGGCCTTAAATGCTTCGAGTGGAGAGCCCTCTTACTTGAGTACTATTCATTCTAGGTCCACCCACTCACATGTAAGTTGAGTAGTCCATGCAATGCCAAACTAGGGGAATAATTATATAAAAGGTTCTAGAAGCCTATGAATGATAAATCCCACAACAACAATATATAGACATATTATGATCTTCATGTGCCAAGTTGCAGGCACATAAAACCAGAAAAAGATGCATTCAAGCATGTCAACATACCGCATCCATTGCTGAAACAGGAAGCCACCCTCCATGTTGTTGTTGTGCAAGATCTAGCAGCGGGATGACTGCAGATTGCTTGTAGTTAGATGGATAGTGAGACAAAATCTCTGTAACCTGTATTAAGCAAATAACCCTAATAAGTTGAAATATTAACCAAATCAACAATATCAATAAATATATAGTAATAGCTTTGAAACTTAAGCAGTCTACAATATCACATCAAATCTGAAGAAAAAAAATCAAAACAATCAGGTTGATAGCCAAAAAGACATTAGTCCAACACCAGCACAGATCAATAGGACATCTGGTAGTGACTTAAAGACTAGCATTTAACAACTGAAGAAGTTCAACTCCCAATATTTTCCTAGGCATACATCGTCCAATTCATGTCAACTTCACAGTTTTTATATTGGCCTTTTAGCATGAGTTCTTTATAGAAGAGAATGGCAGATAAAGTTCAAAAATCTTAAATGATGTTAGCCTATATATACTTTGTGCATATCCATTATAATTTACATAATGCTTCTAACAACAACATACCCAAACCCGTCGGGGCAGGGTATGGGGAATTTATATAGTGGTTCTAAGTGTAAAAAAGAGAATAAAAAAAAGAGAGATCAAACTGGAGCACATAGGACTATATGTAACAGCCATGTGAATATTTACTATCAGCTTTGTGATGATCTCAGAATATGAAAAACTTGAGTTATAGATGGCTGTAAATTGATCCATGGAAGCAAACTGTCTGAAAAACATATAGTAATACTGCTTACGTAAATCATGGTCACCTATTCTCTGTGCAAATCCATATAATGCAGATGAATCCTATGTGTTTTCTTGCTAGATGTTTCATATGAAGATACGCATAGGATGACCAAATTGAAAGGATTTTGCTTTGTCTCAGAACTTTCAAGCTTAGATAGTGATTAAATTGAAACAAACAATTGGCAGTAGCCTATCAAGTTGACTGATTAATGTGAATAAGAAGTTTCAAGAACAGTTGACAGATGATATCTTTGGGTTAACGAAACAGCTAAATCTATGAGCAATGCGATAACTTCTTAAAATGTGCAACTTTTATGTACGCTACATTTTAAAAAATCACCCATCAACTAGATGCCCTTTCAAGTCTCATCCCTTCTTAACTCTACACCGCTCAGGATCCAAAGCATAAATAAACACAATAAAAACCCTATGTCAATGTCCATTAGCGTTGTTCCACTTAAGTTGGTCACATCCTTTGCACACGCCTAAACAGAAACAATATATGCCCCCTCTCTCACTTAACTATCAACTCTACTTTATCCTCTAAAACACTGTGCATGACATTGACAGCTGCCGACTGTTTAATTACAGTAAAGAGCAGTGTAGTCAAAAGCGAGAAAAGCGAGCGCTTAAGCGAAGAAGCGAAGCGAAGCGCCCTAAAGCGCTTTGATTCCAAAGAAGCGAGGCGTTTTACTAAAGCGAGAAAAAGCGTTGTCAAGCGACCGAAAAGCGACAGAAAAGCGCTCGCTTTTTTGTATAACGACTAATTTTTGTTTTTTTTAGCTAATGAAGTTGTACAACCAGCCCTAATCCTCTAAATTAGGTCAAATAATTATTAAACTAACCCTTTATGATGAATCCGAGGCATTACACTAACTTGGGGGTACTATAGCTAGTGATACTGGTGTAAATGAGCCCAGGCATTATACAAGAAGAAATGTATCTGCATCTACAAGGGGGACATCTACGAGTAGGACACCTTATGATGAATCCAGGAATGATCTCGTAGATGAAGATGATATAGTGGATCTCGAAAATGATGGAGAAACAAGAAATGAGAACTTAGACGATTATTCCGAATAAAAATAGCAGAAGTATTTGAATAAACTTCTCTTTTGCGGTCTTTTTATATTAAAAATGAAGATTTTAAGATAATTATGTTTTTATTTATCATTTTTTTATACTAGACACTATTATATGCAGAAAGGGTAAAAAGTTAACTGAAGCGCTCGCTTTTGTCGCTTCTCGCTTCTCGCTTTAGAAAAAGGCATGTCGCTTTGAGGTCGCTTTCGCTTTTAACTACCTTGGTAAAGAGGGCAAGTAAACCTTCCTACACATATGTTCATGTATAGTCACGATTCAAAAAATCATAGGCTTGGACGCTATTCTATGTGTACATATCGTCATCTATTTACTTTATAAATTAAAAAACTAGATAAACACACGTTAGTACTTCTACAACCAAATTACTAAATTAGTCTGACTGAAACACGTTTAATTATCAATAAAACTAGACAGATAATAGCTACTCTTTTCATGCATACGAGTAGGAAGTAAGCAAAACGTAAACTAATTTTCTTCACGTATTCTCTCATATTCTGTCCTACAAACCCAACCGAGCCCAAACACATCTCCATACCGTGCACCACATCATTTCCATACATTATTGTTATCCTTATAACTTATTAATCACCTAAACTAGGGATGTTCAGATCAGCTTATTTAACGGGCTTATTAGCTTATTACGATTTGGAAAAGCCAATAAACTCACTTTTTCACGCTTCCGAGCTTATAAACTTGAGCTTATGCACCCATAAGCTAAAGCTAATACTACCTTGATAAGCTCATAAGCTAGAAAAAAAAGTAAACTTGTATGGCTTTTCTAAATTTCAGTAAGCTGATAAGCCCGTAAAATAAGCTAAAGCTAATACCTTGATAAGCTCGTAAGCTAAAAAAGTGAACTTATTGGCTTTTCTAAATCTCAGTAAGCTGATAAGCCTGTAAAATAAGATAATCCAAACAAACTAAGAGCACAGAACATCAGAGTGGCATCCTTAACGCCATCTTATGACATTGAATGTCATCCCACACCCCACCTCAGTGTCATGGTTTCCGTTATCAGCAGCATCATTTTAACGACGCTGTTTTTTAGTTTGTCCAGTTTTCAGTCTTATGAGTGCACGTACAAATGTGGTCTAATGTTACCATACCTAGACCTCTAACTATTCATTAACTACGCACGCATCTAAAGTTCTAAACTAAACACTATAAAAACATATATATAAATTTTAATAGAAATAATTATAATAATTAATTAGAAGACAAACCTTAGGTTTATTCGCGGCGCTAAACTCCCACGGAGCATCGGATTTATTATCCGGAGTATCAATATGCTACAAACACACACACACAACAATAAAAAACAATTAAATGAAAATAAATTAAATCAAAACTTAAATCAATTATAACAAACTAATCAGTAATTAGACTTACGTAGTTCAATGCAGTAGATAACGATCGAGTTGACTGAAACAGAAAACAGTTAATTAGTTAGATCGAAATGATAATAAAAAATTAGGGTTTTGAAATTAGGGGAAATGAAATGAAATGAACCTGAGGTTGTTGACGGAAAACTTGACGGATCTCAAGGAGACGCTTAGATGCAAGACGGCCCAACATTTTGGTACACACAGTTGGAAATGTGTGTGTGAATTTGGGGGAAATGAGGATGTCAAGAGGGGTGTTTGGAATATAAGTGTGGTCACCACAAGTTATATCACAAAAATGTTGCCCAACATGTAAATAAGTAAATTTCACTTTCTACTCAACCGTTACCACTATTATTTTTACTACCGGACCGTACAACGTCGGTCTAGTCCTCGTTTTGGTCGGTTCGGTTCAGTGTTACGAAAATCTTACGATTATGCCTAATAGCACGAGAACGGGTCGAAGATCGGATTGGACCATACCATTTCGGTCTCGTCGCGATCTAGGGTTTTGGACCATTCCGTACGGTTTGGTTTTGATTGGTCCGGTCCGAACCAAATACTTAGACCATGTGGTACGGTTGGCTGTTAAACAACACCGTCCACCACCAGCCACCAAATGTAATGGCGCACCACACCAACTTTGGTGCCAAAGGTGCTCGCGTCGTATTTCCCGACCAACAAAAGTTGGCGTTTTTAATTTTTTTTATTTTTTGTTTTTGTTTTTATTTAATAAAAGGAGTATATGTGGACCAACTATATCATTTTTTACCCTTATGGCACCATTTTTGTCACGGCTCACTGCTACCCCATAAAATGTGATGTCATACAATTTTGGTGTCATAGCCTACGTGTCAGCTATGGCACCAGACCACTGTACCCGATGCTCTTAACTTTAACCATGATGATGTATATACCATACAACGAAATAAAATGTTTATAACAAGGGTCCCGCCAAGAAAATATATTCCTTAAGGGTCCTGCTAATAGAATATATTCTTTTCAATTCTGAATGTACTATAATCACATGTTAAATGTATCTGATAAAAAAGAGATATTAAGATTCCTTTTCCATAATATAGGCAATCAAAGCATTCTAATGGGCACCTCACAAATGCTTCTTTCACATATCTGAAGAATGCATATTCCCTTAATGATCTTAATTCTTGTAATAAAGGCCTCGGCTTCAACCTTGGATATGTGGCGTAAAACCGTATGAAGAATACGAGTTACCAGTTGGGAATCGCCAGCCGAGATGCAACAATCCTACATCTCTTCATGCTCAGCCGTATTATAGTTAGATGTGGTGTAGGAATACTGCCCAACTTAGTTTAGTGATACCAGATTGTTAGTATAGATACATGACAAGTACTCAACTCCTTAGCACGTGACATAGTGCTGACTCGGCTATTTGATCACGTGATCTGCACCTGCATATTCACGTATCATCAATTGGCGCCATCCGTGGCACCGACATTTTCCTTTATTTTTATTTTTTGTGTTTCTCCTTTTTTAGACAAAAGCCACCGCATCGCATCGAAAAATGGCAACTGGAAACGAGCCAGTCCCCGTACATGCCGAAGATGGAGCTAACATCTCTAACCATCTGAATATCATTCCCGTCGTCGCGTCAAACATCCAAGAGGAACCTATAAACATGGTCCCTGAACCAAATCCCAATGACCCCGTCTTAAAGTTCATAGTCCAGAACTTCGATCGAGTAAACGCTATGTATATCGCATTCACCCATACACGCAAGGACGCGTCGCACCGTTCATTACACAACGGAAATCCATCTGGAGAGCCATGGAACTTTGACTCGGAAGAAGCACACCCGAGGTAAACTCTAGGGAAAGCCTGGTAGAAAACGATGAAGTGGAACCAATTATCGTAACCACAATGCTAAAAGGAAAGATGCACCTAACATAGAGTTTTATCACCAACCTTTCATGTTTAAAGAACCCAATAGAGACACAAAAGACGTCATGGCATCTTCTTTCACTAGTCGTATCCGGGACTACGACATGCCAGACGGATTAAAAGTTCCTGCCAACCTGAAAGCGTATGATGGCATGTCAGATCCGAATGACTACCTCGCGGTCTTTATGGGTACAATGGATGTGCACAAACTCCCCGAGCCAGTGTGGTGTCGTTTCTTTCCTATCACGCTATGCGGAGCTACCAGATGTTGGTATAAAAACCTAATGCCATGAAGCATCGATGGCTTTCACCAATTGCGTGATAAATTCAAGGCAAGTTTCTTGCAACAAATACGGTTTCAAAAAACACAAGCAGAGATACTTGGCATACGACAACGACCGGACGAGTCCTTAAAAGACTATGTTGTTAGGTTCAACAAAGAAACATTGCATATGGTCGTTCGATCAGATGCTATGGTGTCTGGAGCCTTCATTAGTGGCTTAAGACCAGGACGGCTATTCAAAGACTTAACTGCAAGGCCGCCGACATCTTTAGAAGATATGTTCACCCAAACCCACAACTTCATTAGGGCTGAAGACGCCAACAACGAAAATCGTCTTCGAGAACCTAGGTTGGAAAGTCGTGAAACAAAACATCACGTCGTCTATGAAGATCTTCCCATAAAACATAAGGATAAGCTTGTTTCTCGCTCAGCAACACGACCTAATGAGCATCATAAAACGTAACACAATCGTTTCACCGCTCTCATAAAGACGCATGTAGAGATTTTTGCTACAGCATAAGGCAAATCCATACTACGACTTCCTCCTAAGATGTTCACTCCAGCGAACAAAAGAGAAAACTAAGTATTATGAATTTCACGAAGATCACGGTCATGACACTAATGATTGCATTGATCTTAAGAAGGAAATAGAAATGTGTGTTCATAGCGGGCGACTGAGCCACCTCTCTAAAGGTGCTAAGGCACAAAACAGTAACCAATCAACCATTCACACAGGATCTAGGAGTGGACACAGACCTCAGATTGAGTGGAATAAGAGAGAAGAAACCAACATCAAACCAAAAGGCGAAATACACATGACTCTTTGAAATCAACAAACAACAACAGAGGTCATACACTCGTACCCTAGCATCACGTTTTCAAAGGAAGATCTGATACCTGAACATTGCATAGGAGACAACCCTCTTGTCATAAGAGTTGATATCGAGAACACGTGTATACACATAATATACGTAGATGGCGGAAGCTCGACAGAAATAATGTACGAACATTGCTTCGAACAACTAACAATGAAACAAAAAAAGGAAATGAAGCCACCGACCACCTCACTCGTTGGATTCACTGGCCAGACATCATGGCCTTTAGGAGTAATATCACTACCAGTTACTCTAAGCGATTATTGCGGCCACATCAGGAAAAGGATAATGGTCGAGTTCATAATTATTAGAGCTCATTCCCCTTACAACATCATTTTAGGTCGACCAACAATGAGACAATTAGGGGCGATTGCGTCTACTCTACACTCTATCGTGAAATTCCCTATACAAGGTGAGATTGTCGTCATAAGGGAGAAACACATGAGCCAATATGCAACCATATTTCTCGTAAAAGAGATCGCACATTTGAAGAGGAACAATCCACTAACAAAGAGGGTAACAGAGAAAATATAATAATAAATGAAGCTTACCCAGAACGAAAAATCGCGACAGGGAAGAATCTCTCGAAAATACTCAAACAACAATTGTGCGAACTATTATGCTCCAACATCGATATTTTGCATGGACTCCCGCAGGTATGACTGGCATACCACGAGAACTAGCGGAACACAAGTTGAACATCCACTCGTGAACATTCCCTGTTTGGCAAAAGAAACGAGTCCTGGAAAAAGAACGTAGTGAAGCTATAACAGAGGAAGTAACAAAGCTAGTAGAAGCGCGAATCTTGAGAGAAGTTTTCTTCCCTAAATGAGTAGCTAACCCGGTAATGGTTCGAAAATCCGATAACACATGTCGTAAGTGCATCGATTTCACAAGTCTATATATGGCTTGTCCAAAAGACAGCTACCCACTGCCAGAGATAGATCAAAAGATAGAATCCTTACAAGGATACAACTTGAAATGTTTCCTCGATGCATACAAAGGGTATCATCAGATTCGCATGGCCAAAGAAGATGAGGAGAACCTCATTTCATACTGAACATGGAACCTTTTGTTATGAAAAAAATGCCATTTGGCCTAAAAAATGCCAGAGCAACGTATCAACATCTGATGGACCAAACATTTTCGAATCCTCTTAGTCGAAACATTGAGATTTATGTGGACGATATGGTAATAAAGAGTAGGAACGAAGGGTGCTACATCTCGGATATTCAGGAAACGTTTGAGACCTTGAGAAGAATTAACATGAAACTAAACCTAAAGAAATGCACGTTTGGAGTAGAAAGCGAATTTTTAGGTTATATGATCACCAATGAATGAATCAAGGAAAATCCCGAGAAACTACAAGCTATAATTGACTTAGCTTCCCCAAAGTCCCTACGAGATGTTCATGCATTAAATGGAAAACTGGTAGCGCTATGTCGTTTTTTGTCTAGATTCGCAAAACGATCACTCACTTTCTTTAAAACGCTAAAAGGTTATATAAATAAAAGAGATTTTATGTGGAGCGCCGAAGCAGAAACATCTTTTCAAGAACTAAAAAACCACCTAAAATCTCTGCCAGCACTAACGACACCAAATCCGGGAGAAACCTTAACATTATACCTTGCAGCGACGTATGAAGCAATTAGTGTAGTTCTTTTGAGTGAAAGAGGCGGCGTGGAGAAGCCAATATATTTTATCAGTCGTGCACTCCAATGACCAGAAATCAACAACCCTAGCCTAGAGAAAGTAGCGTTTGCCCTCGTGCACGTAGCAAGAATACTTCGCCGCTATTTCCAGGCGCACACGATATGTGTCCTCATAGATCAACCAATTAGACAAATACTTTTAAAACTAGAGAACTCGGGACAATTAGCAAAATGGGCGATTAAACTTGGAGAGCACGGAATCATTTACAAACCACGTTCCGCGATAAAAGGACAAATTCTTGCCGATATTCTGGCAAAGTCATCAATAAAGGAAGAACGAATAGAGACCAAACCCACGAGAAAAGACTCAAGCCAACATCCTTTACGAATGTGAACTTTATTTACCGATGGTGCATCAAGCGTTAAAGGATCAGGAGCCGGTCTGATATTAACCTATCCAAATGGACAACAAGTTACTTATTCTTTGCGGTTCAACTTCAAGACATCAAACAACGAAGCTGAATACGAAGCGTTAATAGCCGGATTGGAATTGTGGCCCACATGGAAGCCAACATCTACAAGTGTTTAGTGATTCTCTACTTATCACAAACCAAGTAAAAGGAATATACGAAGCCAAAGAGGATGTCATGAAAAGATATATATCGAAAGTTCAAGAATTGTATAAACTTTTTCGCTTTTTAATCACACAAATCCCCATATCTATAAACAAACGTGCAGATGCCTTGAGCAAGCTAGCATCATCCTCATTCTCACACCTAACGAAGAATGTGTTGGTCGAAGTAGTTGAATATAGGACCATTGATGTTAAGATTACTAACTCGGTAAATGAAACTGAAGAAACTTGGATGGATCCCATCATCCAATACCCCACCTCAGGGAGTCTACCAAAGGACCAAACTGAAGCACGAAAGATAAGGATCAAAGCGCCACAATACACGATTAAAGAAAACATTCTCTACCGAAAAGGGTATTTGACACCATGGTTGCGATGTGTTGGTCCTGAGGAGGCAGACTATATACTAATGGAAGTGCATTTTAGATCATGTGGAGCTCACGCAGGAGCACGAACAATCACACAAAAAGCAGCAAGGCTTGGTTACTATTGGCCAAACATGTACAACGATGCATCAAAACTCTTAAGAAAGTGTCAAACATGCCAACAACACGCGCCAACCATTTGACAACCGCAATGTGAGTTAACAAGCATATCTAGCCCATGACCCTTTTACCAATTGGGAATAGACATCGTATGGCCATTCCTTGAAGCTCGAGGCAAAGTCAAAATTCTTGTCATCGCAATAGACTACTTTACCAAATGGGTAGAAGCAGAACCACTAGCAACCATAACTGGTCAAAGAATACTTCGCTTCCTTTGGCGCAATATCGTGTGTCGTTGTGGTATACCAGGAATCATCATAAGCGACAACGGAAAACAATTTGCCAATAACCCGTTTAAAGAATGGTGCGAGGAACTCAAGATTAAGCAACATTTCACTTCGGTCGCACACCCACGGTCTAATGGACAAACTGAAGTTACAAATCGTACACTATTGCAAGGTTTGAAAACAAGACTAGGAAAAGCAAAAGGTAAATGGATCGAAGAGTTACCAAATGTACTCTGGTCACACCGTACAACAACTTGTACTGGGAACGGGTGCACACCTTTCAGTTTAGTATATGGATCTGAGGCAGTCTTACCAAACGTAATTGGATTGCCGGCATATCGTATCAACACATTTGATCCATTAACTAATGACGATAACATTTGCCTAAACCTTGATCTGTCAGAAGAAAGACGAGAAATGACGGCACTTCGTGTTGCAAAGTACAAGGCGTTAACTAAAAGGTACTACAATCGTAAAGTCAAGAACAAAACCCTTAAAATAGGTGATTTTGTCCTTCGAAGAAACGAGGCAAGTCGCCAAGAAGGCCAACGAAAATTAGACCCCGAATAGGAAGGACCTTATCAAATCACTAGCGTCAAGCATAAGGGAACGCACACATTGGCTGACATGAAAGGACATCCAATCCCTCGAACATGGCACATCAGTAATCTAAAAAAATATCAATTCTGAAAAGCAAACGGGAGCTCACATTCTCGAGAAAGTAATGTACCCGTAGAAAAAAAGACTAAAGTCTTTTACCTATGTAATATAAATAAATGAATTACATGATAATGTATAATAAAGTGTTTTCTTGTTAAGAAACAAGATGCATTGAACATTCCGACATTAGAGGAATGATGATTGAAATCGTTCGAACGATGTATAATTGCTAGCAAAAAAATAAAAACCCAAGGCCTTCGAGACAAGATAAAGAGATTATCTATACATATGTATATGCTGGTGCAAGGTGCAAGAGATGTATGTTAACTTGGCATCACAAGACATCAACATATCCAACTTTGTGGAAGCTATCTGTTTAAAGAAACATGTGATATGCTCGCGCTAAGCTGAATATGTGACACAACCATTCAATTTGGCCATGAGTAAAAGAACCCATACACACGTATGAGGTTATGGTATGTTCCACATAAGTAACTGTTTATTAGTGCAACTACGTGAGTACGTGGTAAATGTCAATATGAATCTAGTTTGCAGGTATGCATCGCTAACACAAATATCATCCATTCAAGGTATCGGGTTTAAGAAAAAAAATGTTCATTACTTGAAGACCAGGAAGTAATATTTTACATAGCATTGTTGTTACTAAGTTCTTTTCCAGATACACACATACAAGTTAGTAGATAGCTCCTTGTTGCAAACTTGCTAAAAACTACAGACAAGTACATAAAAGATCATTTAGATTATTTTTAAAACAACATAAAAACATATCTATTATACATATAACTATGCGGGCACACCTTTCAAATGAACCATACGCGACCTTTAACCAACCAACAATAAAAGCATAAGTAGTGGCGAACCACTTCACATTTTCGCACATTTATTTATCACCTATAACCTTAATAAGCAGTATAAAGGGAAATCTTGCTTAAACAAGGGCGGGTATACAACTATGTGCGATCCGTGAGACCAACGACCGCCTAATGACGACAACGAGAGGAATGACCACGACGGAAATGGGCTATCTCCTCCTCCAAAACAGTGATCTCAGACAACATTTCTCGCTGCTCACGACGAAATTGATCAATCTTGTTGATGTAAGAAGAGATTTCATTATTGCGAGCAATTATGACACTTTGTAGATCATTACAAAGACACTCGGCTGCAAGCTCCCTTTGCCTCATCTCTCGGAGTTGAACACGAAGTCCCTCATTAGCACCTCTCAGAGCTTGGTTCCCAGACCACAAATTACACTCTAAGTTTTGACCCATCTCTTCATAAGCAACATGGCAATTGTTTTTATACACACCATTATTCATTGTAGTGGAATGATAAGGACCAAGACTCAAGTCTGAAAGGGTACCATTAGGTACGATGGTCCTAGGTGCCATATTTGGCAAAAAGGTTACAAGTGCCATATTTGACATAATGGTCCCAGGTGTCATGACCATTAAATTTGGGCCTAAGTAGGATAGAGGCTCCACATCTATTGGAGGTTCCTACAAACAAACAAATACAACATTTGAAAACAAACATATATACATGACAATAAAGCAAAGTTTATGTAAATATTCGTAAATCTTATGAAGAGAGTAAGGGCTTGACTAAGAGCTTCTTCGATTCCTTAGTAAATTAGTTAGATTTTCTTGAGTGTATGTTCAAAGATTTGATGAGATAGCTTATATGTAGTTAACAAACAGTTAAGAAGATGATGCCCCTAAACCAATGTTCATGAGAACATGATATGTGTCCACAAGAAAGATTAGTGTCCTACCCTATTAGTCTAGGTATAAACCTAGTAAGGACACTAACTTTTTCCCCTTAAACTTGGTCTGTTCATTGTGATAAACATCACCTTCATATATTTCTCAAATAGTTATTAAAGAAAGTATTACTATTGGCTTATGACTTTTGCCACTCTTTTTAGTAAGTAACTCTTTCTTTTAAAAAAACAGAATAAAATAAAAATGAATAAAATAAATAAAAAAGGTTAGCTTGGTTTGTTAAACACGTACGGTTGAAACGATTTAACCATAAAGTGATTATATGGCGTTTTTTGTAAATCCATCTGAACGACATGCTGACCCGACAAAATTAAAATAGATAATATACCCAACTACTAAAAAAATATATTTAATTCATATTTTGTCATATATATAACATATATTCGAATATATGAATTGGGGGCTTGATGATATATATATCATACAACGAAATAAAATGTTTATAACAAGGGGTCCCGCCAAGAAAATATATTCCTTATGGGTCTCGCTAATAGAATATATTAATATATATATATATATATATTATTTATTGAAAGTTACGACGTCGTTTCGTCTTTGCAAGTGTCGTTTTCAATTATTGATTGTGTCGTTTTGGCCAGACAAAAAAGACAGTCCCAAATACTATTAATTACACCTACCCAAATTTGCATATTACACCTTACATTAACTTCCATATTACAAAAACAGCTTTAAACTTTTAATTATTTACAACTTTTTTTCTTACAAATGTACTTATCAAACATAAAACGTATAGCTATTGATTTATTCTAAAAAATACCATAAAAAGACCATTGAATTACGAACCAAATAAGCCTAATATTTCAACACTCCTGACGTATTATTTTATAAAAATGTTAAAACTTAGTACATACTTTAAAAATTCTTATAAAAATACGCTTTGCGTTTTTTTCCTCGCAAGGTAAGTCATTGAAGCGAACAATCTTTCACATTATTGGTCAACTGCAACGTTAACTTTTACATATTTATGTCTTTTAGATATAACAATTTCGTCTATCAAATATGTGGCCGAAATCGAAGGATTAATTAAAAATATATATATCATCGAATTGTGAACAAAACAAGCCTAATGTTGCAAAAAAATTACATACATATTTTTATAAAAAAAATATTTATTCGAATATATATTATAAAAATCTAAAACACACCGTATCTAATAACTTTAAATTAAAAAATCATGATAAAAAAACATAACTTTATATTTTTATATACAACTATTTTATACAGAAACTCTCTTTGCCAACCTTTTGACATATTCTACGATAAAAAATATAATGACGACTACATTTTTAAATTAGGAATAAAGCGATACCAATATTGAAAGGTTTTTTTTACATACATACAAGTTTTTAAACAATTTTGCCTATTAACATATATTTAATATAATATATTCATGAAGCACACATTTAATTTATCTATCCTTAATCTATTTATGAGCTTTAAAACTTACGCTACATTTTGATGAAATATAAATATGTAAAAGTACAAATTGTTAAGAGGCTAATTATGAACAAATTTATGAGATTTTAGCTATTATGAAAATACAGCTCCAAAAAATAAAAAAATAGTTCTGCCACAAAACACGACATTATTACGCAAACATTTCTTGAGGTTATTTTCTTCTTTCAAGATCGACCATTGACGCAAATAGTCATTTACATTATCGGTCTATTGCATCATTAGTCTCGCATGCTTCGTCGCAACGCGTGGGATATAAATCTCGTTATTTTTAATTCTGGATATAATATAATCACATGTTAAATGTATCTGATAAAAAAAGAATATTTAGATTATTTTTCCATCTATAAATAGAGACAATCGAAGCATTCCAATGGGCACCTCACAAATGTTTCTTTCACATATCTGAAAAATGCATTATTCCCTTAATGATCTTAGTTCTTGTAATAAAGGCCTCGGCTCCAACCTTGGATATGTGGCGTAAAATCGTATGAGGAATACGAGTTACCAACTGGGAACCGCCACCCGAGATGTAACAATCCTACGTCTCTTCATGTTAAGCCGTATTATAGTTAGATGTGGTGTAGGAATACTGCCCAACTTAGTTTAGTGATACCAGATTGTTAGTATAGATACATGACAAGTACTCAACTCCTTAGCACGTGACATAGTGCTGACTCGACTACTTGATCACATGATCCGCACATGCATATTTACGTATCATCAAACCAAAAGTATTACTCGCTCTTTTTCAAAATTAATACTAAGCATGTTACTTCCGCAAATGCAACGATAAGCATTCGATTACTATTTTTTTCATTTGAACAAATATGACATATTTACTTACTAAGTTGTCGTTTAAACTAAAATTAAGTTTATAAAAAAATTAAACTAAAATAAATAAACTAAAAAAATTAAAAAAATTAAAAAATAATAAAAATAAATCTTAAGTTAATAAACATAAAATTTTAAAAAATATTTTGAAATTAGATTGTAAACAAAAATAGATTGATAAAAAAATATTTTAATTCAATAATAAAAGTATTTTATTAATAGTTTGCTATAAAAGTTTGTGAAAAAAATAGATGAAAGAAATTAATTTGATAACTTATGATCTAATGTCCTAACCCGTACATTTTTATCTTAATTTTTTGTTTGAATGTAGGTTTGGAGTAAGAATGAGAGTATAGATTTATGTATGAGTTTAAAATCGAAGTTAGGATGAAAATATACGCCCTTTATATAAAAGTATAAATCACTCATAAAAGACACATAACAAAAATGTATTAAATTTTAGGTTAATTATGGTCGTTAGTATAAGAGACTAACGTTGCAATAATAAAACAAACGATTGTTACTTTAACCAGTGTAACGTAGAACTAACATGTCATGTTGTTAATATTTACCAGTAACCAACAAGCTTGGATGACAATAATGAGATTTAATTTGATGTATTAGTATGTGTGAAAATTTTGTAAAACATGGTTGGTATTATATGGCTTTAAGCCTTTATAATAATAAACTCGTATAAGTGTAATAAGGTAAACCTTAACTAAATTATGTGTATTTTTAAAAAGTTAGAAAACTAATTTGAGACAATCCGAAATAGAAAAGTGGATAGTAAATATGTGACTCACGAAAATTGTAGATTCCTAAAGTTCCCAAGTTTAATTTAAATTTGAAAATTTGTGTTGTTTTTTATATTTTGTGTTTATATATGTAATTACATTATACTTGTAAGGAGATGACTAAGTGACCATAATCTTAACAGTTAACTCTTGTCAGACTAACATCTTAAAACAATTACAAATCTCTCTAATTAGGTCATTGATATTATTTTTAATAACATGAACCTCAACATAGCATGGATAAGGATAGTTGACTTTAACTTATAATAATTGCAAACAAGAATTTAAGCCCGAGTTTCGCTTCAGATTATCGAATGTTTTGTTGTAAGCAAACGATAATTTTTCGTAATCTTTTTTATCTTCTTTGCTTCAAAATATTAATGACAAAGGCTATTTTATGATATAGTTGAGCCTTTTCTTGTAAATTTTAATTATAACATTATGATAAATAAAATGAATTAAATTAACCAAATAACTTAGTTTGAATATAATTTTATAAATTGTTATATGATCTATCATTAATCGTAACTTATCTATATCTATAAATATTTTAACATTAGTGTAAGTGTAAATACAAACTAAGTGGGTAAAAGAGTAATATTTGTTTTCTTAAAAATTGTCATCGAATACTCGCCGCCATATTACATGAGTACTGTAAAACCAGCATGCTTTTACCATGAACAATACACTAATAATCGTACGTACATGATTAAAACTTTCCTTTTATAGCACGTTACGTTTCACGAATATTAATTACAAGAATTACGTACGTGTTATTACACGATAATTATTACGTACGTATTATTATACGATAATTATTACGTACGTATTATTATACGATAATTATTAATCATAATAATTATAATCACGAACATAGGATCATGAACATTTAATCACGAATATGCATTCTATATTGTTGCATGATAAACAAGTAAATACGTATTTTAATATTACACGACATTAAAATATACGACACAGTAGACGAACATTTAACACGAGTATTATTATTACGAATATTAAATTAACACGACAAGTAATTACGTATGTAATGTTTACGTCTAACACGTACGAGAACAACTATGAGAATTTACAACATTTTTAAAACACGAATCGCGTAAACGTTATCGAGTCACGAAATTAATAGAAGTATAAGGGCCCATTGTGTTGTATGGCGTTTAAAACGGGACAAGACATATGGGCCGAAGCCCATGATGTGCTCAAACCGACTAAAACAAAGAAATACGGGAGGGAGTTTTTTTATTAAGACAAACAAAAGATAAAGAAAGAAAACAGCAAACCCTAATCAGAAAACAAGAAGCCGCCGCACATTTTTTTGTGTCTCCTTCCTGCGACGTATGAAACAACAAACCAAGATCAAATAAATCGTGGTTCGGATCAAGGAATTAAGGTGGTTCACGTTTTGTGTTCCTAAAACCCTAAAACGCAAACCAGGTTAGTATAATCACGTTTTAATTTGTCTTTGTCGTTTAATAGATCACGAATCCATGTGTTTGGTTTAAAACATGTTAAAAACGAGATGTGTTAGGGGAAAGGGTGCTCGTTTTGGTCAGTTTTCCACAAACCGAGACCACTCTTGGTCTTGGTGGTACATTAACCCCACCAGTCGCAACCCTAACAAGGGTGTTGGCTTGGTTTATTCTGACGGGGGGCAACATAGCCGAGCAGGGGAAACCACTGGCTGCGGCCAGTGGTGTATTTGTTCTAGCAGTGGGAACCGAGACCTTGTTGGTCTCGGTGGGAAATCTATGTCAAGCAGGGGGGAAAAGACCACTGCCAGTGAGGATTCAGGCCGGGGCAGTGGCAGCAACAGAAACACAAAGGGGTGTTTGGCTGGGAGTTTTGGTCAAGGTGTTTGGCTATAGGTTTAATAAACAGGTTAAGGGGCTGTTTGGTTCGGCTTATATGTAAACACAACAAAGGTTTCACGGGTTTTCACGGGTTCGGTTTACGACACGTTTCATAAAATAATACACGGGTTCGGGTTATTATTTTTATAAGTTTAATTAGCTTTACATGTATATTAATTTACAAGTAATTAAATTAATTTAACATGACCTTTAATTAATTTAATTAAAACATGGACTTAGGTTTATTATTATTACTTAACAATATACGATTTTAACCTAAGTATTTTATTATTTAATTTAGACTATAGTAATTAATTAATTATTAAAACATGACATTTAATTAATTAATTTCCATGACTTAGGTTATATTAATATAATTATTAATACATGTTTTAACCTAAGTATTTTATACACTTATTTTAATTAAATCATGTTTATATTTAATTAAATCTTATAATATATAGTTTATTTAATTTACATGTATTAATTAATAAACTATACTAATTAATCACATGACTTAGAATATTAATCAGTAAAACTTAAGCTTATCCTTTTTAGCTTAATAATCCAGCTTATTTCAATTTGTGGAAATTTTCTATTTTTAGAAACTTATTTATTTTAAGCAGCTAATCTATTTATGAAAACTTTCTGTTTTTAGAAACTTATCTATTTTAAGCAGTAAATCTATTTTTGGAAACTTTCTATTTTTGGAAAGTTTCTATTTTAAGAAACCTGCTATTTTTTTGAAAGTTACTTATTATTACACAACAAGTATAATAATACAAGAAATACAAGAAATACTTAATCAGAATAGGCAGAATACATGATAAACACAGTATAAAGCTTTAATCAGTAAAACATGACATGAACATATAAAACAAGTTAAGACATGATATAAACCAGTTACGTACTCAGTAATCAGATACTTATACACGTATGTATTTATGTAGCATTAGTGATACCAAAGTAGGACTCTCTTCCGTTCGTCTTCTTCGTTCACTGGACTTAAGGTACGAATTCTCCGTCCTTTCAGTATGGACATTCTTTGTTATTAGGATTCCCCGTATGCAGCCAACTGTTTTCCCCAGTATGTGTTTTATATGTTTTTGAATTGCTTATGTTTAATTAGAATACCTAAAGCCATATACATGCATGACCAGTTTCACCTAGTTATGGAGGTACCATAATCATAACACTAGAGGCACCAGTGTTATGACTCCACCACGACAGAGTGATAGCTCGTGGCGTCCCTTCAGCTTTTGGCCATATTATTACTATCAGGTGGGGCGTCTGGGTGCATCCTAGTTTACATGTTTTCAGCAGATTATTCAGGTGAATGTGGTGTGTGCCTTGCATCCTTCACAAGGCACTGATCCCTCTTACCCAAACCAGTATATTAAATTAGAGGCAGCCCCTCTAATTTGCATGACGAGGTCACCCCTCTAAGTATTCATGAACGTTGATATTTCATGACCTATATTGGCTAATAGTAAACATGTTAAACAGTTTTATAAGATAAACATAAGGCTTTTCAAACTATAAAACCAGTTTTATTAAGTTATTACCAGGTTTTCCAGGACTTATTCATTTCCGCTGCTACATGTTTTACATGTTTATATTATTTATTCCATGCTTGTATATCCGTGCACTGAGCGTTATGCTCAGCCGTTACTTTCCTTTCCATGTCCCAAAACGGCAGGTACCCAAGGACAGACTCGAGCATTTGTAGGACATGCATAGGATGGAAGCTGCCATTGACTTCTTCTCCTTTTGCCTTCATATACTTATGCTTGTTTAGTCTTTCATTCATTTCATTTACTTTATTATGTTTTGGGCTTATGTTTGGGAACCGATGTTTGATTCCGTTTTTCCCTATGGCCATGTATGTTTTACCACATATGACCTTGCATGCTTTAATGACATGCCATAATTACGCGTAACGGTCCACTTATCAAAGTGGGGTGTTACACGTACTATGCTAGTTACATATAAAACATTCGGCCTTTCTATTTGAAAATTCAACTTACATCCTACTAATACATTATATATAGTTAAATCAACAAAAAAATTATATTAACAATGCTTAACCCAATAATTAAAAACTCATCTTAAAACTAATTTAATACATAATAATTAATACACACTTGAATATTTAAAAATATAATTTTATTTTTATATTGTACGAGAATTTAAAATATATTTACTAAAGCTCTCCAAAAACAAGTTCAAGTGAAAACATGAGTGACTAACCGTTCGATTAGCAAATAAAAAAATGAATGTGACCAAACCTCATCAAAATCATTTACATTTTATTACTTTCTTTAATTATTTACCTTTGAGAAGAGTTATTTTGGATATAATTCTTTTTCTTGGATATTAGAGGACTCATCTGCACCATCCATCGTATTTCAATCTAATGGATGAGATTAAATATATTTTATTTTTTATCTATTTTTTTATAATTTAAATATCTTTTAAATCGTTAAGTGTTAAAAGAAAATAATTATACCATCGCGACGAGCGTTTAATTATCTTTCTACCAATATGCAATATGATATACTTTCGAAGAAAAGAAAATTTTCGTTTTTTTCTTCTTATTAAAATTTATCTAATGGATGAGATTAAATATATTTTATTTTTTATCTATTTTTTTATAATTTAAATATCTTTTAAACCGTTAAGTGTTAAAAGAAAATAATTATACCATCGCGACGAGCGTTTAATTATCTTTCTACCAATATGCAATATGATATACTTTCGAAGAAAAGAAAATTTTCGTTTTTTTTTCTTCTTATTAAAATTTACGTGAAATATCATATATCATAATACTGTTTCATCATATATGATAACAGTGTTAATCATATATGATATTGGTTTCTATCATATATGATAAGTTATATCATATATGATACTGGCGTTACATCATATATGATATTAGTATCATATATGATAATTTTCGAAAACGTGAAAAAAAGAAAAAAAAAATTGGCGAAAGTATATCATATAGCATATATGTAGAAAAATAATTAAATGCCCATCGCGATGATATATTTTTTTTTCCGAACAACGATTCACGGTTTAAGAGATATTAATGTTTGAAAAAAATGGTGGAAAATGAGTTTTTGGTTTAATCTTATCCATGAGATTAAAATTGATATGGAAGTTAGAGATTAGTCCCCTAGTATCCAATAAAAACTTTGGTATCCAAATGAACTTAAATCTTTACGTTTTGTTATTCTTCAAATAAAATTTAAAATAAACGTAAACTCAACCGGTCATATTATTTTCTTAAAATAAGGCGCAAATCGAATTGAACCAAACGGACAAACCCAGCCAAATCGAACCGGTCATTTTCGGTTCGGTTTTCGATTTTGTATATTTATATCGGTTTTGTTCGGTTCTGTTCGGTTTAATTTGATTCGTTTTTTCGGTTTGTTTCGCTTTTAACTAGGGCTGAGCATCGGGCCAAGATCAGACCGGACTGAGGACCGATTAGTCCCGGATCCCGGACCGAGACCAGACCGAAATGGTGTGATCCGGTCCGGTTCGATCTTCGATCCGGTCCGATTAAACATAATCGACGAGATTTTTAGTAAGATCGAACCGGACCAAACCGACCGAACCAAAATTATACTGTCCAGTTCGATTCAATCCGATCTGAATCGATTTCGGGTTTATCATGCTCGGCCTCATCCAAATTTCGTTGGTTAAAACTGTAACCAGAAAAAAAAAGGGTAAATGTGAGTTGGCTAAAAGAACAGATACAACCCAAAATTAAACGAAACCCTAACCACCATCAATCAGTCAAAATGGCGTCACAACATTGGGGACGCGACCTGGTAACCGGCGAGATGGTTTTGCTAGACAAGGAAGAGCTTGCCAAGTCTATGTGGAAACGCATTCTCAAGAGTAAAGGTTTGCCGTTGGACACACCCTACGAAACCGTCACTGATTTTCGTGATTACCAGCACATGACGTGGAGCGAACAGACCCTGGATCATTTATGGAAAGACATTTATAAAAAACGAGGGTTGATTCCAACCCCGTCAGATGAGAACGTAATTGAGGGTAAGAAGGCGTTTATCGAAAAGCTGAAGAAGAAACTAGCCTAAGAAAAGGATTTGAGTGACTTTGAGAAAATGAAAATTGGGAAATTGATGAAGAAGAACGAGGATGATATCGATGAGTTGATGAATAAAGATGAGGCGAAGATGACGAGGAAGGTAGAACCGATACATCCTTTGGTGATGATGGAGCGTGCCAGGTTGACGCGGATGAAGAGACGACGGAGGTTATGAAGAAACAGCCGAATCATTAGCAGCAGCATCTACTTCCGTTTACTTTTAATAGCATGTTCTAGGGATGAGCATTTGGACCCGATTTCCCGGTACCGATACCGGTACCGGTACCGATATCCGAATCCCGTTCGGTACGGTACCGGTACCATTAATTTATGTTCGGGAAAAATTCGGTACCACCAATTCGGTACCGGTTCGGTACGGTACCGGTACCGTGCTCATCCCTAGCATGTTCAACTTGTTTAATCACCGTAAATATGCACATGCTTATGCTTTTGTTTGTCTATTTCTTTTGTTGTTGTTTCGTTCTCGCTGATTGCTATAGATTTAATATACTAGATAGACAAGGATCACTTACATTGTGTGGCACTAGTTGTATTTATGCCCGAATACGTTAGGACCTTTACAGGCCTCCTTTTGTACATCAATTCCTTTTGTATATACACATATATTTACCATCCATCATGCTGTTGCTTTCCTGTTAGTGCTTCCCTTCCGTTCAGAATTCCCCTTTGCCTTCTATCTGACATTTCTTCCACTAGTCGATTTTATGACTGTTTGGACCCTTGTGTTTGTCATCTATCAGATCTTGAGATGAATTTATCGTTGCATCTCTGCGCAACTAGATGTATAGCCTTTGATTATTCTCAGACCGCGTCTCATATGCATCTTTATTTCATGTGCTTCTTGGATTGTTTTAAGGAACATTCCATTACTTGAAACATTTAAACTGCCGCCCGACTAATGGTTATATTGCCATTTTTGACAGAGGCTGCTCATTTGCAGGTAAAGCAAGCCCTCCCTTTCTTGGTATATCGTTGGGTTTGAATTTCCCTACATTGACTAAACTAGGCTCATTTTCACTTACTTGTTGGCACTTGCAATTTCTTCTTCTTCTTTGCACTTTCAACCCGTCTTTATAATCCAGCTCTTTTATGCAACACCTTGTTTACATGCATTGGTATAACGGTGTTGAGCATAAAGATCATTATTTCCATCTTGGAAATTTTCAGGTTTGTAATGATCAAAGTTTCATTCCTTTGTTATGATCTTTTTCAGTGTTGCTTTCGTGTATGCTGTCTGTTACGTTTTTAACAGCCCGTACTTGCACATGAGTTTATTCATGTGCAGACTCTCCTTTGTCTTATCATTTTAAAACTACTTAGTTGGATGAAAATTGTGAGTTACTATTTGAAATCGTGCTGATTAGGTGACTTAGGATATATATTTGTCTGACGTTATTAAATGTCAACTTGATTTTTCCAATTATTGATGAAATAGGGTGATTTCTGTTGGTTTTACTAGGCCGTTTTTAGAATTTATATTGTTCGACTTTTGTGACTATTATGGGGACTGTGTTTAGGTTTAAGTTCATTGCATTTGTCGTTAGTCTGCACTTTAGAGTATGATACCCAAATTTGTTTTTGGTTATGGATGTTTCTAGTTATGGTATCCTAGTTGACTGGAAGTTAATAGAATCAGAATACACTAAGTTACGGACTAGATAATAAACTTATGCTCATTCATTCATTGCTTACTAGTGGTTTGTGTCTTGAGTAATCAAACACCCACCTCTGTTACCGGTTTGTCTTGTGATCTAAAGAAGGTTATGGCTGAACCATAGGAAAACAGAACACAATAAAACATACATGTGACGTATTTCTTGGTCCCAAAGGCATATGAGCAAACGAAAATTCGCATCAAATGCAGAACACTTATATAAAGTAGACCAAATCCATTGATCAGGTTAACCAAACAGCTTGTCATAGTTTTCAACATATCAGATCAGGTGTCAAAATTCTGGTTCAAAGTATGTACCACAACATATTGATGAAAAATATTGTGGACCGAAATGACATAGATATTATCAATGAAAAAATCTTTTGCACGGTTGCATGTGATATAGGCATTTAAAGCTTGATTATGCTCCGTCACAAAGCAACCATCCATTCTGTCCCGCTTTCTGTCCCGCTTACACGCCTTAGAAAAGTTCCAGCTTTATAAGTTTTGAATGGCCGATTGGAAGTCCCTTTCGTTCTGAATTCCACTTTGCCCTCTATCTAACATCCTTTTCACTAGTAAAATTTATGACCGTTTGGACCCTCGTGTTGGTCATTTATCAGATCTTGAGATGAATTTATCGTTGCATCTCAGCACAACTAGACGTATAAGTGTCATATTAGTGGTTTCTTGTGCTTCTTGGATCGTCTAAGAGACATGCCATTACTTGAAACAGTTAAACTGCCGCCTGATTATTGACAGAGGCTGCTCATTTGCAGGTAAAGCAAGCCCTGAATTTCTTGTTATATCGTTGGGTTTGACTTTCCTTTAGATTGACTAAACGAGGCTCATTTAGGCTTACTTGTTGGCACTTACAATTTCCTTCTTTGCACTTTCAACCCGTCTGTATAATCCTGCTCTTTTTTGCAACACCTTGTTTACATGCATTGGTACAACGGTGTTGAGCATAAGATTATTCTTACCATCTTGGTATTTATCAGGTTTGTGATAATCAAAGTTTCATTCCTTTATTATGATCTTTTTTAGTGTTGCTTTCGGTGCATGCTGTCTGTTACGTTTTTAACAACCTGTACTTACACATAAATGTAGAAGACCTACTTAAGATGTTATGCATTGGTATAACGGTGTTGAGCTAAAGCAGCAGCTAAAGCAGCCGCTAATACTAGTTGTTAATTTCTGTTTCTCTTTACTGTTTGATATATGCATTAACAAATACCGTAAAATGGTCTATACCTACTTAAGAAGTTATGTATTTTCAATTTTCGGTTTGTATAAGCTTGATCTTAGTTAGGATTAGGGGTTGTCACAATTGTGGTAAAACTTTGTTATATGTATGGGTATATTCTAGATCGTACGGACCAAAGGTCACTTTGATAGTGTTAGCAGGGACGACCCATAGGTCTGTTATAATTGCAGGGTTTGTGCTTTGTTAGTATGGGGTTCTTAAAAATGTGGGGTTTGTTTTACGGGTCATATAGTATAGAAACTATAAAGGCAGGGGTGCTGGTTTCGCGCGGTTAGCACTCCTGTGTGTTGTATTTACATTAATATAGGTACTCTCTTCACATGGATTAGTTTAAACTTTAAACCATTGCACTCTTTTGGATTTATTGGCTGGCTCTTTGGACGAACACGGGATATAGCTTGTTGTTGTCGCCAGATATTGTACATCGATAGTTATACCTACTCAATGAAAATGAAACCTTTGTGTGTCGGAAGTGGGAATTTTATTGAAGTTGGCTTATTTGTAATCTTTAAACTGGAAGCATAAGTTATTTGATGAAACGTTGAATATGACTTGTTGTCTACTAGTTTATTTACTCCTGGTAAACACAAATCCAGTAAGATTTGTAAAAAAACTAGATGTAATCAAGATGCATGATTATTTTCCCTCGTTTGGCATTGCTCAAGTATGACTGCTACATGGGATTGTTGTAGCGCTACCATTATGGTTCGTCTTTTCTGCAAGTGACTTGTACCATGCGAGAATGTGGATATGGCTAGTTGCAATTATGTAGGAATCGATGGGAGGATATTTCTGGATGTTTTGGACTTCTTTGAGTGAGAGATGTTGCATGCTTTTTGGGTTAATTAAGCTGTTTTTTGCAAATGAGTAGAACCAAATGAAGTGTCCTCAAGTAGTTGCTGGTGTTCGGTTTCATATGACTGACTGTGATAGACATGATATGGATTCTAATTAAAGTTTTGTTTTGAGTGTTCGTATATAAGTATGGTGAACAATGCAAAATGCTGTCCATTTACAAACCTAATGTAGTACTGGTAAATTGTATCTTCTCCTATAAGGTTCTTTCAACCTACACTAAACACAGAAGTTGGATATATGCCCTTATGGTAAGTTTCAACTGTAGGCCTAGGGAAAGACGAGAGTCCTGCTTGCATATTCTCTTTACTGAAGAAGTTTATGTATTTTTCATTTTGTGGTTTGTATAATCTTAATCCCAAGTTTTATGAATGAATTCATGTGTCTATGTTGATCTTATTGTGTTCTTCTTCTATATGAAGCAGTACAATTATTTCTTGTCATAGGATAGCAAGTCTATGATTTAAAATTTTAAATCAAGTGTCACGAAAAATGTAGTTATTGCACAAAATTAGTAGTATTGCCAAATGTGTCTGACAGGACAAGGTGACATACAGATCGAATCATGATGATTTCATAAGATACAAAACAGTAATCTCGATATTACTGTTGGTAAATTGACCCTGCTATTTGACCGTCATTTTTTTCGCTCAAGTTCATTCTGATATGCTTGACGCAAAAGTTTCAGGTCAACAAAACTGATCCAACCTTTATTTGCAAGTGTAAAATACTTAAAAATAAACGAGTACCAGCTGTTTGATTTTTAAGTCCTTTTTTTAGGGTAGAATAAGCATTAGGATTAACCATACAAGCGATTTTTTTCTTCAAAAATTAGCATATATGTATGCGGTTGAGTGTTGACCGATGAGCAATCTGTTATGGATGAAACAATCATCTCTTATTGTGTATTAAGGTACGCGTATATATTACTAACGCCATTACTGTGAAACTGCTCGGATAAAAGGGATGATCTGGTACCTGGGGTCGTTTGGTGTCACCATGGTGTTAGATAGGGATGTAATAATATATCACAGATGATGGTGATATATAACAGCTCTCAGTGAGGTTCCTTGATTATACATGTGGAGTGTGGAGATAAGTGACTAACGCAAAAAATGAATGTACAGAAAGTCAGAAACAGACATAAATGAACTAGCACATACCGTTTACTTTAGCATCAGTCAATATCAGTCTTTTGCACCCGTTTCTAGACATGGTATGTTGTACGTGACCGTCTTCCACAATCTTATTAAGAGTGGTCCATTTCTTCAAAAAAAAAAAAAAAAGGTCCATGATTTCCTCGGCTTGGGGTTAGCCTTGACATATTACCTTCGGTTGACAGTTTACACGGGCGTCAAACAGTTAATAATGATAATTTCATACTGATTGAATAATCAAGTGTCATGAAAAATGTTATTGTTAAACAAAATTAGTAGTATTGTCAAAATGTGTCTGGATGGACAAGGCGACATACTGATTGAATAATGATGATTTATAAAACACAAATCACTAATCTGAGTATTGCTGGTTGTAAAATTGATACGTCAAATGACCCTGATATTTGACAGTCATTTTTCTAGCTTAAGTTCAACTAGATTGCTATATATGTAGTTGACACAAAAAGTTTCCGGTCAACAAAACTGATCCAGCCAAAAGTTACAGGTGTAACAGAAAGTTTCAGGTCAATAAACAAACATCAACAATAAAAGTGACTTAAAGGCGAGCATTTAACAACTGAGAAGTTCAACTCCCAATATTTTCTTAGGCATACATCCTCCAATTCATGTCAACTGCACAGTCTTTATATTGGCCTTTTTAGCACGAGTTCTTTATAGAAGAGAATGGCAGATGAAGTTCAAAAATCTTAATTGATGTTATCCTTAGAGGCTGGTAGAACACACTTATAAAAAAAACTTGTTCCTTTCCATGTGAATGGTGTTTTTTAGTAGAGGATGATAACCTTTCAGAACATCTTTCTTCCCGGGGAGAATAAAAATTACATTAACTATGACGGCATCTAGCCACAAAAATAAATTTTAACGGAAATGGTTATTTTTTTTTACATATAAGGGTGTTTGGGATTGCGTTTGCAGAACTATGTTTTATAAATGTGGGTTTCGTTCCTATACAGAAATGCATTTTCTCTTTGAAAAACTGCAGACTGTCACTTTTTTTTTTCAAATGTGCCAATTCCAGAAACTTTTTATTGACGTTTTGCAACCTGCTAATCAGATAGTATACCCCAAACAAATCACGAACAGCCGCTTAATATCTTTTTCTGGCTATTTTTGAATACCACTAATTTCTCTCTCTCGTATTGTTACACTAGGTACGGTTTGTTTTCTGTAGGCATTTGAGTAAGCATACATGAACAATGGACACAATACATGGGAGAAATTTAGATTTACTGTATTTTTTCACTTGTAGGAGAGATATCAGCAGATTGAACTTTCTAACGATAAATCCGCCTGAAATTAGCACTTAGAAACTATAACCATGATAGAGCTTCATCTCATTAGTACATATATAACAATAAATCCGCCTGAAATGTGTTTATTTCTTTAAAAAGTATTACCGGTTTAACATGTAAGCCGGTAAAAATATCTGAATAAGGTTAATACTCTCACCCGAGCCTGACCATAATTCAGAGTTTGGATTAAACCGGATAACTCGAATCATGTTTTTCAATCCGTATAACCCGACCCAAATAAGCTTACCCAGGTTTGGGTAGGATCACTAGTTGGGTTTGGCTATTATTTACAACCCTAATTTTCAGTGCATTTAGTGGAGTTGGTTTTAATCCTACTGGTTTGTGGCGTTTTATGTTTCTGGTCTGGTTCGCAATCCTCTTGGGCTATAGGCTTCAGTTCAGTTCCGGCTAAGGTAATTAGTTAACGCACAGTAGTTATGCTTTAGATGAGATCAAGGTATATGGTTGAGTCAAACTTCTATAGTTCTATCTAGCTGGAATAGAAAATATGAGGCAGTTGGTTGAGTGATTAAGAACTCAAATAACATACATTTCATAAGCATTCAACCAAAGACTATTAGTAACTTAACTAAACAATAGTCAACATGTTTTAGAAGTCATGAGAAGTCTGGTAAGAAAAGCAAATAAACAAGAGTCTAATAAGAAAATCGAACTTGAAATAGAAAAGCAGAATCACAAACCAACACCCGCAAACGATGCAATAAACGGAAAGCTTCGAATATGGTAAGCTGATTTCAAACGAGAGGGGACATGAGAAGTCTGGTAAGCTGATTTCAAATCATAGAGGTGATGAGAAGTCTTCAACACGAGTTTGTATTGAAGTATCTTTTCAGACTTTTCTTCAATTACTATAAACGAATCCTCTTCCCTTTCTCCCAAAACAATACTGTAAACAATCGGATCCGTCCACGACCTTCTCGGACAAGAAACATCGTCATTAAGATCCACATGATACTTCACCAACCATTCAGAATACCCTTTCTTCATCTCATAAACATCCATGAGCAGGGGATTACCATCCTTCCTACAAAGAATAAGCAAACAACCACAAGTCACGAACAGCTTGACATCTCGCCGATACAAGTCACCATCCAAGGTTCTCGGATATTCTATGGTCGTTAATTCTTGACCCTCTACACTAATATCTAACTTGATAAGCACCGGGTCTTCACCATGCAGGTTATTATGCCAATAAAGTGCATCATTCCAATATATTCCATATTCACCAAAACCAACAAAACTAGGTTGCAGATATCCACCAGAGAAAACAGTCCACATGCCAGTCTCTGAAGAGTAAGTTTCTATCTGAATGTTAAACCAAATACCTGCATCCTGGCACACACCTACGGCGCGAATGACTTTGTAGTGAGGTGATTTTGTAGGATCAAAAGCTATTCTTGCACCAGAATCTCCCTGTCTAACCAATTTAGTCGAGCATTGTGGAAGTGCCTTTATTATATTAACGCAAGGAGATAACAGGTAAAAGTGAGATAACAGGTAACCAGAGTAAGATTTCTATCAAAAGATCATCGTTGTTTTGAACTGCGTGTACCGATTGCGCGATAAGCTCTTTCGATGATTTACCACCTCTTTTACGGAGGATGACAGACGCCTTAACCCAAAAAGAATGAGTGTGTTTTGGCCAAATGATTTTGGATGATCTACCACCGAAAATAAAAGCCTTAAACGGGACACGAACCTTAGAGTAACTTCCACTAATGGTTTTCATTTTATAAATAAATAGGGAATCAAAAGATTAGAATTTAGAACGATGTACCTTCCATTTTTGCTTAGTAGTAACACAGAAAAGCTCTACTATTCTTGTTTTTATTTTCTTCTTCATCTTTGATTATGGTTTGTTATTGTGTGTTTTAGGGTTCTTCATTCTTGTGTTTTTTCCAGATTTGGGTAAAATTGGCTTTTTAAAGATTTGTTTTGGACTTGTTTGGGATAACAGACCAAATTTCTGTTTTGTTTTGGGCCTTTTTGCTATTTGGATTATTGTCTGTACACAACTTTATATATAGGTTCATTTGTGACCACACGCTACCCGAGCTAACCTTTCTCATCCCTTTTCTTTGAATAAAACAAAATCTCATAAAACAAATATCTCTCATTGATCCACTTTTTCACTACTGTCACTGCATCATTTTTCTAGATCATTTTATTAGAGAGACGATTTCCAACTACCATATATGCCAACAATCTGTTATACATCCAACAATCTTGATGACATAATCTCTAATGCTACATTATTTACTTTCTTTTTCGTTGGAAAGTGCTGAATCGGCTAATTTTGATCCGGCAGTTCGACCCGGATCGGCCAAAACCCGGCGGGTTAATCCGATTCGAGTTTTAGTAAAAACCGGCTCACAACGAACCGATCGTTCTTCCGGTTCAACCGGTCGAACCGGGCAGGTCAAACCGGTTTTTAAACATTGGTGCATACAACCGAGAGGTGTGTCAGAAAGCTGCTTACAAACCGAACTGACAAAAAAATGGTTTACTTTAAACCAAACCAGTGGTTTGTGAACCGTTTAAAGATTTTTTATGTTTTGCTGGTTTGGAACCGGTTTCAACTGAACCGATTTTTAATCAGGTTTAAAGCCGGTTTTTGGATATTAGAATATATTAAAAGACTAGCATGTGAATGGTACAGACGTACAACGTTTAAAAACCGGTTTGAATCGATTCGGCAGACTCATCAGGTTATCGGGTCAAATTAGTTTTCTTAAAAAATAAAAGATTATATTTTTAATGATTAGAAGAAAATATATAAAAATAAATAATATTATAAACAAACTGCTTTAGTGCAATTGGCCACCAAGCCTAAAAGTCCCTAATTCGTGATTGAAACGAAAGTAATGGATAATTAACAACACATGAAATACTTTTCAAGCGTAAACTTTTATTATTGTATAACAAGTATTACAATGTGTTATGGATCACACAGTTTGATGACAATGTGTTGTGTACTCTTTGGACAAGTAAACTTGATAAGTATACAAGTTTACTAGCGAACTTAAGAACACAGGCACCACTGATTCTTCAAGTTCGAGAGAGTTAATGCACAAATCTAACAAAGTGAACAACATTAACTATATGCTACATTCTCTATTTATAGTGGTACGAGGTTGACGTTGATGGTTGTGTTGATAGCGACTTAACAAGACAGATAAGGTCAGACATCTGTCAGAAGATATTATTCTATTCTTGGTAAGCTGCCACAACACTTTAGAAAAACAGAGCTGGCATATTTTCTATTTTTTTCATTAACTCGTACTTTAGGCTGCTTTAATTCAAAGCTACTATTTGTCCCACTCAAATAGTTCTCGCCTAAACACTAAGAGATATCTAAAGTGTAATGAGTGTTCACAGAGTATTGCCACCCTTGTTAACACTTAACCACTGAGAGTCCTTGATACATCTTGGCTGTTATCCATCACAGCCAATGAGTATGTCTTCAAGTAATCTTCGACTTCATTGACAATGTCTCTGACATGGACTCCTATGTGGTACTCACATAAAATTCATTCTCTGTGAATCTTGTGATACTTGCCTATCTCCTTGGCACATGCAAGTTTGTAATACACAACTTATTTACGTTTAAATCTATGGCTAATGGAAATATAACATGCTTAGTTTCCCAACAGTCTCCCCCTATTTAAACATAAATACAACTAGATCTAAATTAGTTATGGTAAGTGAGATAACAGCTTCTTCTTACGAATAACATATCTAAAAAAACATAATTCATCATTTATGATACTTACAAAGATTACAAATACAAAGATAGAAGTGCAATAAAATGACAAGAGTTTCAGTTTGTTGTGTCTTCATTAATAGTCATCATTTTTTTATCTTTTCAATAACTTCGGCTAATCGCTTCTTGAATCAAGAACAACCTGTAATTCATTGGCAAACACTTGAGAGTACTTAGTGTTGATCTTTAGTCCATTCTTTAAACATAACAGCTGGATTGTGGAAGCCAAACCTAGTTCATTCTCCCTTTAGAAGTAGTACTAGCATCCCTTGCTAAGGTATACCATTCCGCTTTCAGGCTCAGTGTATGTTTTTCGATCAACATGACCTATTATTTCCTTGGGTAGAATGAGGTTCCTATGCATCCCATCCACCTGTATGTCTTCAGTTACAAACTGTTCTGTAAGAAACTGGTTGAACCTTTTTCTTTTTCTTTCATCCTTGGTCAATTCCTATTCAAACAACTGTGGAGGGGGATCAATCTTAAGCTCGAAAGTTGTTTCTTTCACCTAGTTAAACTTGGCTTTCAAAGTTTTAAGAAGTCCGAAGTTTTCCTGTCCTGACTTCTTCTCAGTCAATCTTTCCAATTCGAACCATTCAGATAAAAGTCATCATATAGGTCCGTGTTTTCTTGTTGGTTGTCTCTCCAGATGACCATCTGAGCTTCTTGAATGTTTTATGAATGGTATATTTGAACTTGGTAATCTCACCAGGTTGAAGTCGTGTGTTGACGCATGCATCATAATCAGCTTTGATTTTCTTAAGTGCCTTTGTGCGTTTCAGCTCCATTTGTCTCAACAGTTTCCTTTGCTCTTCTCTTTGCTGAGGAGTCATCTTCTTTATTTTGGCCTCATTTAATTCTTCGTCCTTTTTTATCTATGATGATAATGCAATTATACATAGCCTCATCGTTCAAATCGGGTTTAAAATGCTTAAAATATCATTAAAATACCCCAAAATATGCTTGTGTGTTGTTCATTGTGTATTTTAGGTACGAATATCATGAAATCAACAAAAGATCACAAGAATCAAGCAAAAACGAACACGGAAACGAAGCCGCACAAAGAACCGGACCCGAATCATGAATTTCCATTGAAGTCCTTGAAGTTTTGAAGATTGTCAAGATTGGTCCCTCATATTTTGAATATTTGTCATTTTATACCCCTGTAAAACCTCAAAATTACTTATGGGTCCCTAAAATATCAAGTATGTACATGATTAGCCCTTGAAGAATGATGATATTACATCTACGGTCCTTGAAACAAGTTTGCAAAGTTATTTGTGGCCAAAATGAGAATATACAAACTTTGCTATAAAGGGAAATCTGAAATTGCTTTATTAAACTTGGAATGAAGAAAGCTGGGAAAGCTAGGGACCATTTCTACCAAGACCATCAAACTTACCTCAACCAATCAACCTTCCACCTCACCCACACCAACCAATCACCCATCACCACCTCACTCCCCACTCCACGTGTACCTCCACTAACCCAAACATATATATATTAATCAGTTAATTTAAACTGATTAATTTATCATATTTACCTGGCGCCAAACAATTAATGTACCTCCTCCACCCTTAATCCACCCCTAATCATACTCTATAAACCCTAATCCCTACTATCATCAAAACAAAGGGGTTTTTCTTGATTACTTCCAGAATGATGATTAAGGGTTTGTTAATCAAAACCCAACACCCAGAATCCCATCCAACATACCCATGTAACCCCTGTGGACCACCCATGCCCATCACTTTCGTCCCAAAAAACCAAAAACCGACAAGATAAACAGCTGGATGATATTTCTTGGTCCAAAGCTATTATGAACGTCCAAGATTGAAGATACCAGCCTGGCACTTCACATGTCCAATTTGACCAAGATTTGAACAAGAAGACCAAGGGTATTTTTGGATATTCAGTGTATTAGGGCTTAGTTTCTAGACTTTTCTTTTTCATTGTATAAATAGGGACGAATTGTGTCCTTATTCTCTCGTTCCAAAAATTTTATCTCTTTGTAAACTTTTTAAGTTGAATAGTTAAAGTGATTTTTAAACCTTGCATTTGAGGTATAACTATGAGTTCCATTTTACTTTCAAGTTTGTAGAAACTAGAAGGGGGGAAGGGGGGGGGGGGGGGGGGGGGGGGGGGGTTGTGTGACAACCATGGTTTTGAGGTTCGTCATTCGGTCTTATTTTTAGGTTATTTTATGTGTGACTATGTGTTTTGTGTGTTTACATGTTTATTTTGCGTGAACGAAGTTGGTGTGGACATCGTTTATGGGTATATGGTACTCATAAGTAAATCGAGGAATGGTTATTTCATGTTCATGAGGTCACAAATTGGTGACTATGAAATGAAATGGTGTTATTTTGGTGTTTAAGTATACGTATAAGTATTATAGTAAATCATATTTTTTTTAGGATTTGGGGTTTAGCATTTAGAGGTCTTGGGTAAGGTGTTTAGGCATGTGAGTATTTTTCGGGATGGTTTTAAGTCATTTAGGACTTAGTTATAAAGTTTATTTCAAAATTTAAGATTTTTTTAAAAACTGTATATTTTAGGTCTTTTACGGTAAACGCGTAAATTTGACTAGTTTTACGGTTTTGAGATTTTGGAGGTTTTAGGAGCTGAAATAGATTAGGGTAAATTAAGGTATTATTAATAATATATTAATAAGTCATAAAAGGAAAACAAAATAAAAAAATATATATATGAATCGGGTTTTAAACCGACTAGAAAAGAAAAAGAAAGGAAATAGGCCAAAAGACCCAACTTGAGCCCAATTTGGATAAGCCTTTTTAATAAAACATATAAATACCATGTTTATATCACAAAAATCAGTTTTTCATTAATTTTCTCCCATTTTGGCCGAATTTTTACAAGCCCTAATTTAGGGATTCATCAAAAATAATTTTCTTGAAGATTTGAGGTAAAAATCTTGATTTAATTCTTATAGTTTTCTTGTTTTATAGCATTAAGGCTTCAAGTTTTATGTAATCAATTTATATGATGGATTAGAATTCTTAATAGATCTGTAATTAGGGGTTTTATAACAATTAACATGATTAGGATAATGATTGGTGATTATTAGTGATGTTAATTAGGGTTTAATCATGTTTAAATTCGTTTTTAAAAATTGGGTAGATTTTTGAGTCACTTGTTTTGATCATATCTAGAGTTCTACAAACTCTTATTTTGCGATCCAAGTATCCCTGAATAGGTAATTGAAGTGGCTTTCAAATGCAAGAAACGAGAACTAAATTGGAGGTCGGGAGGTGGGTCAAAAACAGGTTACAACAGTCGGAGGTCAAAACAGTTTTGAAATCAGCCGGGTTTAATTTAACGTTTTAAGGTGATTGGGGTACTTAGGAGTACACTTGAGCCCTATAATGAGCATGGGTGTTGGTTTATATATTAAATAAGAGACCTAAAGGGTAGCTAAGCAAATGGGTTAGGGTAAGACCCCCTAATCATAACAAACTTTTTGTATGTTCAAAATCGGTAAAATGCGGATAGGCAGAAGTATATATATATATATCGGGGCCTTAACAGTAGCTTTAAGGTTAGGGAAAAAGGGAGGAGTTATATAACATATGTAAGGGCATAGGGTTTCCTTTACAGAGATCATGGGTATGTTTAGGTGGGAGTTTCGCTTATAGTTTGGAGACCTAAAAACTAGGACTGTTTTGGGTAAACTATTAACGGGACGGGTTATGAAGTAAACTAAGTTAAGGGCTTTATAGAGGGGTGTAATGAGATGCTTAGAGCATATAAA
Organism: Glebionis coronaria; assembly: GCA_025667525.1. Classification (NCBI taxonomy): domain Eukaryota; kingdom Viridiplantae; phylum Streptophyta; class Magnoliopsida; order Asterales; family Asteraceae; genus Glebionis; species Glebionis coronaria. The sequence goes on along the minus strand of CM046879.1, from coordinate 547,700,494 downwards.
TGAGGTATATATATGGGAGAAGGTTAGATGTCCATCATAGGTTGATGAGCCATCTTAGTGTTTGGTTCATGTTTTGATTGTGTGCATTTGTTTGTTAGCTTTTTGCTAGTGCGCGAACTTTTGGAGAAGCTCAATCAGGTGAGTTTCATAGTCCCATATCTTTTAATGATGTTGACGTCCAGATGGGATGGAAGAGACACTCGTTATGGTTTTGTAAATTTTTGTTGTGAATGTTTCATGATTGGTGATGGACTTGTGTGTACTTATGTGATTAACTGCTTATTGATTCATGATTGTTTTGTGATTTGACTTGGTACCAAGGGGATGTTGACAAGGCGGGGCCTTGGGGAGGTACATAGATGTGTGAGCATCTATGGGACCAATGGATAATGACAAGGCGGGGCCTTGGGAATGGTACATAGGTGTATGGGCGCCTATGGTACCATGGTGTTTGGTAAGGCTGGGAGCCTTGGATTTTGTTTGGAATGATTGATCTTGAATGTTAGTTGTTAATGCATATTTGTAGCATATTGTCCATATGTTTACTGGTTTATGGTGGTTCACAACTTATTTTAATCTGTTTTTCGGTTGGATTCTAAACCTATGACTCTCACCAACATTATGTTGACGTGTTTTAGTGTCTCTTTCAGGTGATAAAGTGGTTAAGCGTGAGAACATATGTGACTAGGATTGGAGTCGCGTAGGAACGCATTTAGAAGGAGATCCATGTTCCTTCTTAGTTTATTTTTCTGTTTGTTTCAATAAGTGATACTATGAACCTATACGTTGATTTGTTTGTGTTATTTGTTTGTCTTGGGTAAGAGGTAGGACTGTTACCTACTTACCTAGACTCCTGCATTGATGAGATATTGTCATGAAATTTGTGTCACCTTTTATGACATTTTTAATTTATATAGTTCTCTCTATAGACACGTTGTTGTGATGATATCCATACGTCGCGCGCCATATTCCGTCATGGTGGGGTGTGACAGGTTGAATAGTTTCTAGTTCCTTTTTAAAACATTTCGTTTATTCCACTGGCCGCGGTTCCTTAAATATCACCGCGGTTCCTTATCAATAAAGAACCGCGGGATCAATTAAGAATCGCCTACAGTGGATTCCAAATATTGATACGTTGTAAACCTTGACAATCGTTTGTATCAAATTCTCGATTAAGCTTGACTAGATATGAGATTTGTTTGTAATAGATAATAACTATAAGTAGGAAACACACAAACACATCAAATCAAGTGTACATCAAGCAATAGTCTAAACACTAAGCACACATGTACTAAGCCTTATCTTTTCCGCAACTAAGATGTTTAGACTAAAGGATGCAAACTTGACCATAATCTAAACACGAAGCACACACGTACTAAGCCTTAACTTTTCCGTAACTTAGATGTTTAGATTATGAGATGCACACAACACACGACATATAAATACATCTATAATAGTAAAGACATAAATGTAAAGAAAAGTACCGACACGATGATTTATAGTGGTTCGGTCACGAAGCTCCTCTTCTCCCTACTCTACTCCTCGAGTACACCTTACTCGAGAGTTACTTCACTAGTCAACAAAACTCCTTTCAAGGCGGAGAAAACCATACACGTCGCTTACACAATTTCCGACACTAAGCTAGATGTCGAGTCCTAATCTTAGGTAGGACCAATCTACACAACGTTGCCTACTTCACAATTTAACGACACAAGGCTAGATGTTGAGTTCTAATCTCAAAGTAGAATCAATCTTCACGACGTTGCCTACTTCACCATTTTACGACACAAGGCTATATGTCGAGTTCTAATCGAAAGGTAGAACCAATCTTCACGACTCTTCATTTTGAAGCTAAGTGAGAACTTCACTAGACATAATAAAATGCTTATCTTCAAGATTCCAAAATTCATTACTAGCAAGATATTCGATGAATGATCACAAATTTAATGACTTGAACTCTTGAAAATGCTCCCCCTTGATATGAGCTCCCCCTTGCTTGAGGCACCAACAAAGCAAGAATAGTGACGAGCTACAAAATTGGGTTAGAAGTGTCCTACAAAACAAAGTTAGTGGACAAGAGCATATGCATAATGAGATGTCACCCAAACGGAGTTAGCTTTAAACAACTCGAGTAAAAAAAAGAGGGACTCGAGAGAAAGCTAAAACAATCTTAACTTTTAGAAGTGTCAAACATATGACAAATTAAGAAAAATAAGAGGGCTATTAGAAAGAAAATGGAACCCAACTTATTTTGGTGACACCAAAAAAATATATAAAGAGGACTAAGAGAGAAAAGAGATGTCCAATTTAAGAGAAAAATATTGTTGAGAGAACATACTCCACTTTTAATATTTTGGTAAGAAATACCAAATCAAAGAGAGTATGACAATGACAAAAAAATAAGATCCCGTATAGTCGAAAAGAGAAGAAGAATGACTATGATGGAAAAAGAAAACGAGGATGATAAACAAGTCGTTTGCACAAACAATGACAAGCATTGAAGAAAGAAGTGTGCACAGATTTTATCAATCCAAAAACAAGTCAAAGGAGAGGAGCTTGACAAGATCAATTCACAATTATTGGAATAGAGGTAGAGAAGAAACATCCATACTAATTGTAATGATAATATGTCAAAGGGCTAACAGCTTAGAATTTATGGAATCACCCAAGAAAATTCAAGATTTAACTAACAACTCTAAAAAACAAGGAGAGGATTTTGAGGAAATCAATTCAAAATTGTTGGAATAGAGGTAGAAAAGAAACATCCAAGAATTTGAAGATATCATCTCAAGGGGTTAAAAACTTAGAATTGATGGAATCACCCATACTAATTGTAAATTTTAACCGCAATCAACTCTCAACAAAGAAGAACAAAAATATCTCAACCTAGAGACATTTTTGACCAAAAAAAGAAAAGAAAACCAAAAGCGGATAAATCGACGCGTTAAAAAAACTATTATGGATATAAGACATTATAGGCAAGGATGCGTATGAATGTCGACACCAAATGGTGTTTAGCATACGATGAACTACATGCTCAAAGTTTCGTAGCTCTTCTCAATCATTATGAATGTTCAAAGAACAATTACATGATGAGGAAAGGGTGAGGCTCGACTCAACTTAGTTTAGAAAGAATAGAAGAAAGTGACTCAACTTAGAAGAGCATGATTAAAATGAATTGAGAGAGACTCAACAAAGAAGTTAAGGATAACTTCACGAAACGAGAGAAGAAACTCAAAAGAGAAGAAAAGAGGGAATCTTCAAGAAAACTCGTCAAAAGAGAAAAAGACCAAAACGAACAAGGGACTCAATGGTCGCGGTTCGTTAAATAGGTCCGTGGTTCATTATCAATAATGAGACCCAAGGTTATTTGAGGAACCGTGGACATTGGGTGTCCAAAAACGATTATCGACTCAACGAAAAATCACTTGGTCAAACAATTTAACATAAGATGCTAAAAGTCTTGAAAGTCAATGCTTCTGATATGACTTTTAATAATTGCAATTGCAAGTTAAAATTGCTTGAATATTTCAAAATAAATATTTTAAGTTGTCAATCTTACTAGGAGACAATTAGATATAAATATAACCTTCCTTGACAACCGAGTGAGAAAATAAAGAAGAAAAGAAAGATCACGAGAATAACGAGATCCAAGACCCAAAGACAAATCATGTTGAAAAACATGAAAGGAAATACAGGAGAGTAAAGATCATACAAAAATCTATGAAACACAAGCCTAAAACTTATGCATAGTTTTAATCCTAGTTACACTAGAAATCTAAGATTTGCTTAAATTGGGTGTCTTATTAATAAGCAATGCACATGCTTAATTATAAGACAAGGTGATGGGTGATGAGGGTGGTGGAGGATGTGGTATGTTCTCCAAAGGTGAGATGGGTGAAGTGGGTGAATTTGGTGGGGTAAAAGGTGAAGTCACCAAGGGTTCAACAAAGTCATTCTCAAAGGGAATGCTTTGGATAGGTTGAGGTTGAGTAGTCACATCCAAGAGAGTACTAGGAGTGAAGGGTGAGGTTAACTCATTCATTCTAGATTGGAATGAAGAGGAGGTAGAACCATGTGAATGGTTGGTACCATGGGTTAAGGTAGTCTTGCATGGTGCAAGAGGTGGTGAGGGTGATGAAGAGATGAGAATGGGCACAATCTCATTCTTAGGTGTGGCAAAAGGTGAAGAGTTAAGTTTGGGCAACTTAATCTTGATTTTAAGGTTCCTCTTTGAAGAGGAGGTTTTGGGTGATTTTGAGGTTCTTGTAGAAACCATGATTGTAATTAAGGGTAAATATGAGTGGTTTGAAGTGTGAAGAACATGGTTAACAAGGAGGTTTTAAAAGGATGAGGGGGTCATAAAAGTTTTGAAACAAAGATTCCAAAGGGTGTTTGAACAATTGGGAAGTTTCAGAAAACCCGAATTTGAGAGCTTCTGCCCACGGTTCTTTATCTCCACCGGCGGTTCCATATTGATATGGAGCCGCGGTCTATTTAAAGAACCGCCTACAGAGGCTTGGTTTAGGTAGCGAATGGAGGATTTTCCAATTCAGCAAATCCTAATGTTCTAGTCTAACTTATCATAAATTCATGCTTAAGAGCAATAAAAACTAGAACACACACAAAGGAAAAACACATAGGTTCAATTAGCACGTAGGAAGAAAGTTAAGAAAAACCTAATGGCTACAAAAGAAAAAGACTCCTAATGACATACAAAGTTCATCAAAGTAAACTATCATTAGCCATATATAGGAAGAGACATTTAGCCAATTTAGAGAATGAGTATGAGACTATCACTAGAGGTGCTCAATTAAGGCTAAACACGACCATTTTTACGAGTTATACACCAACTCAACTTCCCACATGGAAGTAATTCAACCGTTAGGTCAAATTAAGATCCTAGTGCATAAATTATCTAGTAGTCATTCTCAAGTTAGAAAAATGTAACTCCAATATTTGCCTAATAAAGTTTAGCAATGATGAAACTTGTATGGCGACACAATGCATGACCTAATGAGGGTTAAGAATGTACCATTGCATATCTTGTCAAACAAGTCTAGTTAAGGTTATTTACCTTAATAGAACTTGAGGCCAATAACTTTGAAGTGTATAGTTAAAGTTTACACAAACCAAAGGAACACTCTTGATTGGTCTTTCGGAAATGGCACATTTATAAATTGCATAGCAATGTAAATTACTTGAGTATTTCGGATGAAACATCCAAGTTATCAAACCGACTCTATTGTGCATTATAAGTAATTATTAAACCATATGTCTAACAATTTGAACAAGTAGATTCAATATAACACCATCAACACAAGTGTGAGTTATGATCCGATGTATATTATTAATAAACCACATTCATGTCTACACTAAAAAACATGTCCAATTAGATTCGATAATGATACCAATCATAGTTTGAATAATGCATTGATATTTAATCGAAATCTTTCTTGATTCCCACAAACACTCTTTTAAGAGAAAATAGCCAAGATTTTCAAAGGGTGTTTCATGTTTTATAGTGAGACATTTATCTACTTGAACTAATAACACAATGATCGAGTAAGACAACCCAAATCAATAGATTTGACAAGCTCCCAAAGCTTTCAAACCTAAAAGTGTTAAAGAACATGCCGAGGCGTACAAGATGTTTATATAACATATGTAAACCTAGAGATGTTGATCCTATATGCAATGCACAAATAATGTTGCAACTAAAATGCAAGAAATATAGCATACATCCTAATTAGGAAAAACTAGATACTAACAAATACCAAGCAAGGCACAAGAGACTAGACATATAAGCAATACTACTAAAATAGCAAGGAACACTTAATAATGTCTAAATATAATAATAACACACAAGGAAACACACATAAACAATTAGCTTAACACATAAAAGCATTCGTCCATGTTTTGAGTGTTAGATAAAACAAAGTATTCATAGCTTGATTTTATTTGAAAATAGTATTTGACCCGTTTAAAAATTAATTAAGTTTAACACTTTGTAAATATATCAATTTTCAAAGATATATCACCAAGAGATGTCCAACTTAATAGAAAAGAGTAAAACACAAGTTTTACGACAAACCGACGCTCAATACTTTGTTTTAAAGTTTGAATAAAGGTTTGGAAGCATTTTTAGTTGAAAGAAAATTCAGTTACGTTCGAAATGACGGGTGGCACGACTTCTACGGACTTACGGTTGATTTTATATGATTTTTCAAAGTTTTAAAAAATCTGTGTCGGACTGACCGTTGTTCCTTATTGATAAGGAACCGTGGGGAATAGATAAAGAACCGCGTCCAGAGGACAAACATGGGGTTTTTGGCCAAAATCATTTGGTAACTTTTTGGAAGGACTTATGACTCTAAAAAATCATTTTAGACACATAAAACTCGTATTTTAGAGTTAATTAACGACACAAGGCTAGATGTCGAGTTCTAATCTCAAGGTAGAACCATTCTTCACGACGTTGCCTACTTCACCATTTTACGACACACGGCTAGATGTCGAGTTCTAATCGAAAGGTAGAACCAATCTTCACGACTCTTCACTTTGAAGCTAAGTGAGAACTTCACTAGACACAACTACATCACTTTATAGTTTAGTTAGAACTCACAAGACACAACCACATCACTTTATAGTTTAGTGAGAACTCACAACTCTTACCTATTACAACTCAATAAAACACATATCCAAGTGTATACATGTAACTTGGATCTACACAACATAAATCCAAGTATACACATATACCATGGATTTACACAAGACTTAATCCAAGTATTCACAAATACAATGGATTAACACTACTAATCCAAGTATTCACAAATACATTGGATCTACATAATATTGATCTAAGTATACCCATATACATTGGATCTACACAAGATTGATCCAAGTATACACATATACATTGGATCTACACAAGACACAAATAAAAATGATGAACATGATGATCTTCATCAAGATTTCATCTTTAATCACATCACAAATGTGTGAGTGATCTTCTCTTTGCACTTAAGAGGATGAGGAGATTGAAGGAGAGAATCACATCTTAAACAAGATTAATCTAAACTAACTAATCAAGGGTTTAAAGATGTTTTTGACGAAACTGTGCAAAAAGGGTTGAAAGAAAATTTGGAAATAATCCACTATTTATAGGGCAACATTGCAACGGTCAAAAACATCCGCGGTTCCTTATCTCTACCCGCGGTTCCTTATCAATAAGGAACCGCGGGTTCCTTTAAGTAACCTCCGCGTTGGAGTCCGTGCAAATCTGTCCTTTAGTGGGGATATGCCATCTGGGGTAGTTTATACCCTCAAAGGATATTCCTTTGGCATATAGAATATGCCAAATTCAAATTTCTATTTTCTTTTTAATAAAACTTTTTCTTAAAAATAAAGTTAATTAAAATCTTTTGTTACATTTGATTAAATGTGAGTTTTAAGAAAATACTAATCCTTGATCCCTTAGTTAGGTTAATGACATGTTTGTACATACCTTGAGTGATTCATGCCGAATGCGATCTTGGAGGTGTCGAGAGAAGTATAAAAATGTATTCTTGAGTGATTACGTGTAACTTAACATTTTACATAATGTATTGCGAATTATACGTTTGTCATCAACAAAACATAAAGAGATTATATCGACAAAGCATCGTAATGTTTGCACTAACAATCTCCCCCTTTTTGATGATGACAAACAAGTAAACCGCAACACATATTAAAATGCATAAGTTGCTCGTTTACACTTATTTCTCCCCCTTTTGTCGAATCAAAAAGGTAGTCAACGTCGAGAGAGAACACGTCTAAAGAGGTAGTCATCTAAAGCACGTCATTTGAAGAAGAAAAGAATTGACGTCACACGAGCTTGCATCCGAAAGGTAGTCTTCATTTGTAGAAGAGGAGGATCGACTTCGAGAGAACATGCATCCAAAAATCTAATCATCCATTGTGGTTGTCGTTTAGGAGGCAAGAATCCAAACCATAAACCCATCATCCAAAGATATTGAGCTTGCGTCATCCTAGTGAAGTCTTCAATCACCATAGGTTAACTAACTCCATGAATAATAAAATGCTTATCTTCAAGATTCCAAAATTCATTACTAGCAAGATATTCGATGAATGATCGCAAATGTAATGACTTGAACTCTTGAAAATGCTCCCCCTTGATATGAGCTCCCCCTTGCTTGAGGCACCAACAAAGCAAGAATAGTGACGAGCTACAAAATTAGGTTAGAAGTGTCCTACAAAACAAAGTTAGTGGACAAGAGCATATGCATAATGAGATGTCACCCAAACGGAGTTAGCTTTAAACAACTCGAGTAAAAAAAAGAGGGGCTCGAGAGAAACCTAAAACAATCTTAACTTTTAGAAGTGTCAAACATATGACAAGTTAAGAAAAATAAGAGGGCTATTAGAAAGAAAATGAAACCAACTTATTTTGGTGACACCAAAAAAATATATTAAGAGGACTAAGAGAGAAAAGATATGTCCAATTTAAGAGAAAAATATTGTCGAGAGAACATACTCCACTTTTTATATTTTGGCAAGAAATACCAAATCAAAGAGAGTATGACAATGACAAAAAAAATAAGATCCCGTATAGTCGAAAAGAGAAGAAGAATGACTATGATGGAAAAAGAAAACGAGGATGATAAACAAGTCGTTTGCACAAACAATGACAAGCATTGAAGAAAGAAGTGTGCACGGATTTTATCAATCCAAAAACAAGTCAAAGGAGAGGAGCTTGACAAGATCAATTCACAATTATTGGAATAGAGGTAGAGAAGAAACATCCATACTAATTGTAATGATAATATGTCAAAGGGCTAACAACTTAGAATTTATGAAATCACCCAAGAAAATTCAAGATTTAACTAACAACTCTAAAAAAACAAGGAGAGGATTTTGAGGAAATCAATTCAAAATTGTTGGAATAGAGGTAGAAAAGAAACATCCAAGAATTTGAAGATATCATCTCAAGGGGTTAAAAACTTAGAATTGATGGAATCACCCATACTAATTGTAAATTTTAACCGCAATCAACTCTCAACAAAGAAGAACAAAAATATCTCAACCTAGAGACATTTTTGACCCCAAAAAAAAAGAAAACCAAAAGTGGATAAATCGACGCTTTAAAAAAAATATTCTGGATATAAGACATTATAGGCAAGGATGCTTATGAATGTCGACACCAAATGGTGTTTAGCATACGATAAACTACATGCTCAAAGTTTCGTAGCTCTTCTCAATCATTATGAATGTTCAAAGAACAATTACATGATGAGGAAAGGGTGAGGCTCGACTCAACTTAGTTTAGAAATAATAGAAGAAAGTGACTCAACTTAGAAGAGCATGATTAAAATGAATTGAGAGAGACTCAACAAAGAAGTTAAGGATAACTTCACGAAACGAGAGAAGAAACTCAAAAGAGAAGAAAAGAGGGAATCTTCAAGAAAACTCGTCAAAAGAGAAAAAGACCAAAACGAACAAGGGACTCAATGACCGCGGTTCGTTAAATAGGTCCGTGGTTCATTATCAATAATGAGACCCAAGGTTATTTGAGGAACCGTGGACATTGGGTGTCCAAAAACGATTATCGAATCAAAGGAAAATCACTTGGTCAAACAATTTAACATAAGATGCTAAAAGTCTTGAAAGTCAATGCTTTGGATATGACTTTTAATAATTGCAATTGCAAGTTAAAATTGCTTGAATATTTCAAAAGAAATATTTTAAGTTGTCAATCTTACTAGGAGACGAATTAGATATAAATCTAACCTTCCTTGACAACCGAGTGAGAAAATAAAGAAGAAAAGAAAGATCACGAGAATAACGAGATCCAAGACCCAAAGACAAATCATGTTGAAAAACATGAAAGGAAATACAAGAGAGTAAAGATCATACAAAAATCTATGAAACACAAGCCTAAAACTTATGCATAATTTTAATCCTAGTTACACTAGAAATATAAGATTTGCTTAAATTGGGTGTCTTATTAATAAGCAATGCACATGCTTAATTATAAGACAAGGTGATGGGTGATGAGGGTGGTGGAGGATGTGGTATGTTCTCCAAAGGTGAGATGGGTGAAGTGGGTGAATTTGGTGGGGTAAAAGGTGAAGTCACCAAGGGTTCAACAAAGTCATTCTCAATGGGAATGCTTTGGATATGTTGAGGTTGAGTAGTCACATCCAAGAGAGTACTATGAGTGAAGGGTGAGGTTAACTCATTCATTCTAGATTGGAATGAAGAGGAGGTAGAACCATGTGAATAGTTGGTACCATGGGTTGAGGTAGTCTTGCATGGTGCAAGAGGTGGTGAGGGTGATGAAGAGATAAGAATGGGCACAATCTCATTCTTAGGTGTGGCAAAAGGTGAAGAGTTAAGTTTGGGCAACTTAATCTTGATTTTGAGGTTCCTCTTTGAAGAGGAGGTTTTGGGTGATTTTGAGGTTCTTGTAGAAACCATGATTGTAATGAAGGGTAAATATGAGTGGTTTGAAGTGTGAAGAACATGGTTAACAATGAGGGGGTCATAAAAGTTTTGAAACAAAGATTCCAAAGGGTGTTTGAACAATTAGGAAGTTTCAGAAAACCCAAATTTGAGAGCTTCTGCCCGCGGTTCTTTATCTCCACCGGCGGTTCCATATTAATATGGAGCCGCGGTCTATTTAAAGAACCGCCTACAGAGGCTTGGTTTAGGTGGCGAATGGAGGATTTTCCAATTCAGCAAATCCTAATGTTCTAGTCTAACTTATCATAAATTCATGCTTAAGAGCAATAAAAACTAGAACACACACAAAGGAAAAACACATAGGTTCAATTAGCACGTAGGAAGAAAGTTAAGAAAAACCTAATGGCTACAAAAGAAAAAGACTCCTAATGACATACAAAGTTCATCAAAGTAAACTATCATTAGTCATATATAGGAAGAGACATTTAGCCAATTTAGAGAATGAGTATGAGACTATCACTAGAGGTGCTCAATTAAGGCTAAACACGACCATTTTACGAGTTATAAACCAACTCAACTTCCCAGATGGAAGTAATTCAACCGTTAGGTCAAATTAAGATCCTAGTGCATAAATTCTCTAGTAGTCATTCTCAAGTTAGACAAAATGTAATTCCAACATTTGCCTAATAAAGTTTAGCAAGGATGAAACTTGCATGGCGACACAATGCATGACCTAATGAGGGTTAAGAATGTACCATTGCATATCTTGTCAAACAAGTCTAGTTAAGGTTATTTACCTTAATAGAACTTGAGGCCAATAACTTTGAAGTGTATAATTAAAGTTTACACAAACCAAAAGAACACTCTTGATTGGTCTTTCGGAAATGACACATTTATAAATTGCATAGCAATGTAAATTACTTGAGTATTTCGGATGAAACATCCAAGTTATCAAACCGACTCTATTGTGCATTATAAGTAATTATTAAACAAAATATGTCTAACAATTTGAACAAGTAGATTCAATATAACACCATCAACACAAGTGTGAGTTATGATCCGATGTATATTATTAATAAACCACATTCATGTCTACACTAAAAAACATGTCCAATTAGATTCGATAATGATACCAATTATAGTTTAAATAATGCATTGATATTTAATCGAAATCTTTCTTGATTCTCACAAACACTCTTTTAAGAGAAAATAGCCAAGATTTTCAAAGGGTGTTTCATGTTTTATAGTGAGACATTTATCTACTTGAACTAATAACACAATGATCGAGTAAGACGACCCAAATCAATAGATTTGACAAGCTCCCAAAGCTTTCAAACCTAAAAGTGTTAAAGAACATGCCGAGGCGTACGAGATGTTTATATAACATATGTAAACCTAGAGATGTTGATCCTATATGCAATGCAAAAATAATGTTGCAACTAAAATGCAAGAAATATAGCATACATCCTAATTAGGAAAAACTAGATACTAACAAATACCAAGCAAGGCACAAGAGACTAGACATATAAGCAATACTACTATAAATAGCAAGGAACACTTAATAATGTCTACATATAATAATAACACATAAGGAAACACACACAAACAATTAGCTTAACACATAAAAGCATTCGTCCATCTTTTGAGTGTTAGATACAACAAAGTATTCATAGCTTGATTTTATTTGAAAATAGTATTTGACCCGTTTAAAATTTAATTAAGTTTAACACTTTGTAAATATACCAATTTTCAAAGATATATCACCAAGAGATGTCCAACTTAATAGAAAAGAGTAAAACACAAGTTTTACGACAAACCGACGCTCAATACTTTGGACAAAGTATGTAACTTAGAAACCATCCAAATATTAAAGTTTGAATAAAGGTTTGGAAGCATTTTTAATTGAAAGAAAATTCAATTACGTTCGAAATGACGGGTGGCACGACTTCTACGAACTTACGGTTGATTTTATATGATTTTTCAAGGTTTTCAAAAATCTGTGTCGGACTGACCGCGGTTCCTTATTGATAAGGAACCGTAGGGAATAGATAAAGAACCGCGTCCAGAGGACAAAAATGGGGTTTTTGGCCAAAATCATTTGGTAACTTTTTGGAAGGACTTATGACTCTAAAAAATCATTTTAGACACATAAAACTCGTATTTTATAGTTAATTATGACACAAAAGATTTTTATACTTCCAAACATGAAAAGATTTAATTCAAGCTATTATACAAAGTTTATTTAACACCAAAAATTGTACGAATGAAACAACAAAACACATTTCATGAGTAATCACTCTTCATGAACAATTTGATACAAAGATCGTCTCTATTTTTAAAAACTGTTTTCATTTTTAAAAACCATTTGTTTTGAAAAAGAGAGCAAAGATCGATTCAAGCTTTAAAGTAAAATATACTTCAAAGATCTTGAGTAACCTCGCTCTGATACCAATTGTAGAAACTAGAAGGGGGGGTTGAATAGTTTCTAGTTCATTTTTAAAATATTTCGTTTATTCCACTGGCCGCGGTTCCTTAAATATCACCGCGGTTCCTTATCAATAAAGAACCACGGGCTCAATAAAGAACCGCCTACAGTGGATGCCAAATATTGATACGTTGTAAACCTTGACAATCGTTTGTATCAAATTCTCGATTAAGCTTGTCTAGATATGAGATGTGTTTGTAATAGATAATAACTATAAGTAAGGAAACACACAAACACATCAAATCAAATGTACATCAAGCAATAGTCTAAACACTAAGCACACACGTACTAAACCTTAGCTTTTCCGCAACTAAATTGTTTAGACTAAAGGATGCACACTTGACCATAATCTAAACACGAAGCACACGCGTACTAAGCCTTAGCTTTTCCGCAACTTAGATGTTTAGATTATGAGATGCACACAACACACAACATATAAATACATCTATAATAGTAAAGACATAAATGTAAAGGAAAGTACCGACACGATGATTTATAGTGGTTCGGTCACGAAACTCCTCTTCGCCCTACTCCACTCCTCGAGTACACCTTACCCGAGAGTTACTTCACTAGTCAACAAAACTCCTTTCAAGGCGGAGAAAACCATACACGTCGTTTACACAATTTCCGACACTAAGCTAGATGTCGAGTCCTAATCTTAGGTAGGACCAATCTACACAACGTTGCCTGCTTCACAATTTAACGACACAAGGCTAGATGTCGAGTTCTAATCTCAAAGTAGAATCAATCTTCACGACGTTGCCTACTTCACCATTTTACGACACAAGGCTATATGTCGAGTTCTAATCGAAAGGTAGAACCAATCTTCACGACTCTTCATTTTGAAGCTAAGTGAGAACTTCACTAGACACAACTACATCACTTTATAGTTTAGTGAGAACTCACAAGACACAACCACATCACTTTATAGTTTAGTGAGAACTCACAACTCTCACCTATTACAACTCAATAAAACACATATCCAAGTGTACACATGTAACTTGGATCTACAAAACATAAATTCAAGTATACACATATACAATGGATTTACACAAGACTTAATCCAAGTATTCACAAATACAACAGATTAACACAACTAATCCAAGTATTCACAAATACATTGGATCTACACAATATTGATCCAAGTATACCCATATACATTAGATCTACACAAGATTAATCCAAGTATACACATATACATTGGATCTACACAAGACACAAATAAAAATGATGAACATGATGATCTTCATCAAGACTTCATCTTTAATCACATCACAAATGTGTGAGTGATCTTCTCTTTGCACTTAAGAGGATGAGGAGATTGAAGGAGAGAATCACATCTTAAACAAGATTAATCTAAACTAACTAATCAAGGTTTAAAGATGTTTTTGAAGAAACTGTTCAAAAAGGGTTGAAAGAAAATCTAGAAATGATCCACTATTTATAGGGCAACATTGCAACGGTCAAAAACACCCGCGGTTCCTTATCTCTACCCGCGGTTCCTTATCAATAAGGAACCGCGGGTTCCTTCAAGGAACCTCCGCGTTGGAGTCCGTGCAAATTTGTCCTTTAGTGGGGATATGCCATCTGGGGTAGTTTATACCCTCAAAGGATATTCCTTTGGCATATGGAATATGCCTAATTCAAATTTCCATTTTCTTTTTAATAAAACATTTTCTTAAAAATAAAGTTAATTAAAATCTTTTGTCACATTTGATTAAATGTGAGTTTTAAGAAAATATTAATCCTTGATCACTTAGTTAGGTTAATGACATCTTTGTACATACCTTGAGTGATTCATGCCGAATGCGATCTTGGAGGTGTTGAGAGAAGTATACAAATGTATTCTTGAGTGATTAAGAGTACCTTAACATTTTACATAATGTATTGCGAATTATACGCTTGTCATCAACAAAACATAAAGAGATTATATCGACAAAGCATCGTAATGTTTGCACTAACAAAGTTGTTTACTTTCCTGTTTTAATTCTAGGCACTTTAAATTTTCAGTTTACTCAAGAAGGTTTTTAAGAAATTAAAAAGATTTTTGAAGATCCCAAATTTTAAACAAGTTTTCTTTGTTAACTGACAATTAATTCTTAAAAATGTTTTGAGTTTGGTTAAATACTTGCTGGCTGCTTTTTAAATTCATTTGCAAAAGTTTTTGTTTAAGTACTTGAAAAATCAGTTTTATTGTTTCTTTGTTAACTTACTGTACCAAAAGCTTGAATAAGCTTGTTTGACATCAAGCTTATTCAAGCCTTTGTCTACTTGTGTTATTTTAATCTCAGCAAGTTACCTTCCAAGATATATGGGGTGGTGTTTGACTGTGTAGTCTCACCACCATCACACTCTCTACCTCAGCAACCTCAATATCCCATAAGCTCACTTATTTTGCTAATAGGAGATGGCATCAGCCATTGTGCGGCCTGGATGTGGGTCCCACTAGGTAAAAATCTGGCTTGAACCCTCTTTTTAGTTGAAAATTTGTGAATCTTTGTGATTATTGTGAAATCTGGTGAAGTGTTAGTTTTTGATTATTTGATGTTTTGATGCATGTTAGGATATATCAGGATAACTTTGGTTGTGTTTTGTCAAAAGTTCTTTGGAAAATATTTGGTTCATCAATCTTAAGGGGTGTTTGGTTTTGTATGTTATAAGTCTTGGGTGACACTAGATTTCAACATATCAGCTTAAACATTGCCTAAATAGATTGTGATAGGTTATATAGTATGTGGTTTTGATTTTGGTGGCATAAATCAAAGTTTCACTTGGATAATGTTTGTTATAACTGCATAGAACATTTAGTAGAGGTAAACTAGGTTGTTTTAGTCATTTTGATTTCAAAAATCTTTTAATCAGTCAGAGATATTGATAATTTAGGGATTAAATATTGTTAGTTGTGATTTGGATGTGTTATGATCAAGATCTTGTGGCTTAAATCTCACCCTAAGACAATTTGAATCAGCAAAATACACCTAGACCACCCATAGCATTACAATGACTTGTTTTTGCCCGTTTGTGTGATTTTGTTGCATTGGACTTTGTTGTTTTAGCAATGATGTGACTCCCCACAATCCAACTGGTTGTGGGGTGCCTCTTGTTCCAAAAGAAACCAAGAAACAAAGCTAAATCGTCCACTTTTGTGTTTTTCTATTAAGAGCAGTGGGAAGAATTTCCCACTGCTAGTTCAAAAGTACCCACTGCTGGGGATAAGAACAAGACTCCCAAACCTGTCACTTTCATTCAACAGTGATTTTTGTCTTATTAGGCAAAAAGTCAGTGTTTTCTATATTTTTTATTTTTTCTCAAGTTTAGTTATTTATATTAAGATTTTTCATTAAGTTAATTTTTAAGTTACTGTTCATTTTGTATTTTTTAGATTTATTTCAATTTTAATTAGTTTTATTAATTTCTGTCTTTTGTCTTTTAGTGGAAAAAAGTCATGTTTTTCAGTTTTAAATTTTTTCCTAGTTTAAGTAATGTAAATTAAGATTTTTAAAATAGAAAGTTCACTATTCACTTTATTTATTTATTTTTTAGAATTAATTAAAGTTTAAATAGGTTTTATTTCAAACTATTTTGTCTTATTAGGTAAAATTTTATCTTTTTCCATTTTTCTACTGTTTATTAATATAATTTAGTATTTTTCAAAAAGTAAAATTAATTTTAGCATTATTTTATTATTTTTAGTCATTATTTTAGTTTAAAAAGTGTTTTTAGCATTTAAAAATTAGAAAAATAGTTTTAAAAATTTAGGAAAAGTACTTTTTAGTGTTTAATTAATATAAGTAAGATATTTGTTTGAGAAAATAATATTTTGGGCTTTTTGTTAACTATATTTAATTTTTAGGGATTTAATTAGCATTTAAAATTGAATATTTAATTAATAAAAGGGTTTAAAGTTTATTTATTGAATTTTTATTCTTATTTGTATTATTTTAAACTTAGTTTTAATTTTTAAATTGTTTTAATTAAAATTTTAATTTGGTCGCATTTTACGTATTTACGTCATCGTTTTTGTGAGACCCCCAAAATCTGACATGGAACAACTAGGCAACGAGGGGGTAACACGTCATAGTACAAGATACAATGAATTACAGTTCATACAAAGCTGGCGAAATAAAAACATGTACATTACATCATAAAATGTCAGAGTTTTTAAACATAGGTCCCAAAGTTTTAGAAGCGGAAATTTTTTATTATTTCGTCTCAATTTATAACATAAAATTGCCCAAAAGATAGAATAAACTCCTGACAGTTTTTACTAAAAACAGTCTTTTAAAAACATCACAGAAATCTCCAAGCTGCGATAATATCCTGCGGGCTCCCATCCAAGCAAAGCTAAGTAATAATACCTGAGTTTAAACATGTAAAATCGTCAACACAAAGTTGAGTGATATTCATAGGTTTAGCAGTAAACGTGTGGAACACAATAGAATTTGTAAAACACGTAATGGGGGGGGGGGGGGGGGGTTAACTATGTACGTCCATAGTCACGATGCATATTATTGCTGTTTAGTCTCATGAACCGAAGCTTAACTCAAATGTAAGTTCCTCTAGGGAGTATTCAACCTAAATACTCAAGTATAAACGAATATTAGTGCGTTAAAGTAATCGGGACGGGGATTGTCAATCCCGATGGATCCACCCACAACATTCGCGCTTAGCGCAAAGCATACGGGACAATTAACGGTTCATGATAGGAGAGGAAACTCAAGGCTAACGTCTAAAAGCAATAATACCATTGAAATCATCTGTAAAGCATACACGTTCAGAGTAACATACGAGTTCTGGATAACAATACAGTTTTTAATTTAGTTGTGTTCCACCATGTAAAATCTCACCCCGTGTTTATAAACCATGTACAAGTAAAAAGGGGCTATGAACTCACCTTAGCCACGAGATAATTCAATCACGGTACTCAGCAACTAAGTAGAAACGGTAGTGGTAGACGATCACCGACGATATGGATGCCCGGGGAAACACGAAAATCGCAACCTATCAGAATGAGGCGCGCGTTAAGATTCGAACTCGAATATCGATATGTACCAAATATAATACGACTCAACTGTTTTCAAAGTATTCATGTTTCAAAACCATTGACACGAACCAAATGAATCCTTTTATCCAACGTTACTCGTTAAAACACTTGAACACTTGAAAATGACCCGTCATACGACGCCAAGTCAACGCAAGTCAAACTATCCTTAAACCTTATTTTGACCAGTATCTAAGTCATTTATATAATGACTAAGCACTTGAGTAAGTTACCATGTCCGATGGTGAATACTCAAACTCACGCAACACAAGCATTGAACTAAGTGTCCAAAATTAAAATCAGCAAGTACACCCCGAATGTACACACCGATCTACCCTATCTAGACTTATCCGTTTTAGATGAAAATTGGTGTCAAGGTCACTTATAACCTGTATAAGACCTCACCAAAATATGAGCCAAAGTTCACACTTTAAAATCCATCAGCTCGACACTTTACTCGACTCCAAATTTGGGACAGATTTGTGCACTTGTTTTATAAAATCGTTTGGACCACTTTAAAAGTATTAACTCGACAATCCGTCTTTTGAAAACACTACTAGACTCATCAAACTCAGTTTGTAAACTTTGAAAACCAGTAGATACATTTATCTAACCAAGCCTAAAGTCCCCGAGAGTCGACCCAAAATCAGCCACAATTTCGGATTGTGCCGACTTGCGTCTCCCGGTACACGAAAAACTAAAACTAGCATAACATTTGACTCATAATGACTTAGAAGCTCTATCTTATACCAAAACGACCGTCTCAGAAAACTCTACAACAATATAAAATAATCTTAGCCTTTTTCAGAATTTAGACCCACAAAAAATCTGTTAAGGACCTGCTGTCCCAAAATAGCCTTTTATAAAACATGAGAAATCAATTTTTCAATCGAAATCACTCATTCCCATACCTCTAGGATCACTATACCATCATTCCTATCAACCAAACACTCCTAAAAACACGTGTATGAAAAATCTAACAAAATAAAAGATCAAAAACAAGACTTTTTATGATCAAAACAACATAACCTTACCAAAAACAACACATGCATGATGATTAAAACATCATACAACCATAAAATTATAAGTTTAAAAAAACTTGATGCATGTTCAAGATTTTGGTACCAAAAGATGCACCACAAAAATCTAAGATGTGGTCTTGAATTTGTTTTGATTTAATCTTGTTAAAAATCAAGGTTTTGAGGGTGTTTGTGGTGGTGGAGTGGCGGCAAAATGAAGGGGGTGGGGAGAGATTGTGTGTGTTTGATTTTTAAATAAAGTGGAAGTATGTGTTAGTGGTAAAAATTTGATTTATATATGTTGGTAGTGGAGGGACCTAAGTTGCCAATTTGCAAACTTGTGGACTTAAAGAAACAATTAATTGTTTTAAAGGGTAGAAAATGATTATTGGTAAATATTGAAAATATTTACGGGGCTCGGGTTTCGTAAAAATACTTTTCAAAAGTTACAATACATCACAAAAATGATTATATGATTTCCCGACACGACTTAATAGTAATTAAAACGAAATCGTCGAAAATATTAATTATCGAAACAATCGATAAATAAACGTAAACTTTTGGGCATCCGTCGGTATCGCGATCACTAGGAATTCTCGTTGTACATTGTTTTGAGTAAACTCGTTGTAAAACGCACGCGGGTGATTTTAAATCAAAAACTTTGATTTAAATTAAATATGGAAAAATAAAATAAAGATTTTATAATTCCCGATAAATTATTTATCAATGATTAGAAAATACTTAAAAAGTATAATTTAAAAATCTCAGGATTTACATATAGCAATACAAGAAAACGTAATAGGTTGGAAATTTCAAGAAGCACGAATAAAAAGAATAAAATAATGCTGGAAAAGTACGGGTTCTCATAGTCTTCCCCCCTAAAGGAACTCTGGTCCCCAGAGTTATCCTGAAAACAGTAGAAGATGCGAACAAGAGGAGGTACAAAGTGTAGAACAAAATTCATTGCTTCCCAGGTAATTTCCGTACCACGACGAATCTTAACGATTAGAATTCGCTATGCTTCAGTTTCTTAACTCCTTTTCGTATAACTTTTCAGTCTTGGATTAGGATAACGATCGTTCAATACGGAGATACATCGAGAGATAGAGTTGTTGGAAATACGTGCGATAAACTAACAAGAATGAACACAAGAATCGCTTAAACAGGCAAAGTGCGATAAAATGAACCAAGATTGTAAATCAACAAGAGGTCGCAAGTCGTGCAACTGTAAAACGTGACAATCTTAAAATGTAAGAATCTAGTCACAAGCGAAATAAAAGGGAAAAATGAATAACGTATGATCATTTAAAATACAAGCTGTCACAATCAGTTGTCTAGGATTCTGGTATTACTTTAAAACTTAGTTTTAAATATTTTCTTTATTAAAAGAAAATTTTACAAGGTGTGGTGATTTAAAATTAAAATTCCATATAAAATGAGTGGGTAAACAGTTGTCAAATCTTTTTCTTGATCAGAACTTCAAGGTAAAAGTAACTCAGCTCAAATAGTTATTTTGATCAGCTTAAGAGCTTTTCGGGTGACTGTATGAAATTATCGTTAGAACTCAGGTTTATCGTTACCATTAGAAAAATCAGGTTTTTCCAAGTTATTTAGAATCATTGTCAAAATATAATAAATTAATTTAATAATTTTATTAGGTTGACAGTAAAGTATGATAAAATCAATTACTTTAAAAGATACAACTTGACACTGTTTAAACATAAGTTATAAATTTACCCAAGAGGATGTACAAATTCAATATTAAACTTGAAATTGGTATTTTGACAATTTAAACATTTGGTAAAATGTATAAAACGTTCTTAAAAATTAATAATAATTTTTAGAAATTCAAGAAAGTGTTTAAGATATCAAACGATAAACACGTAACAGTTTATGGTTTTCAGAAAGTGACAAAATAGTAAACGATTATGAAACGAATATCGATCAACAATTAGTATACAAGCAATAGCACGAGGGAATAAAACGGAAGTCGTATTAATTCTTAACGAACATGATAGAATAAATGCATCGATGATAAGGACAATAAGAAACAAGGATTATAGCAAGATTAATTCACGAGTGCGGTTGGCGTCACCAATAATGGCTTATTAAGTTCTCATTGGTCGAAATACGATCGAAAAGGAAAAGCCACAACGAATTTTCGAATCAAAGAAAATTCTTAAGAAGTCAATTAAGACTAAATTCAGTAAAATGAAAACATTTGCAATGAAAGGAGAAATCAACACATGATTCACACGAATGAATTTAAAGACGACAAAGTCTAACACACATAATGACGGATACACGAAATCATTCTTCACGTCCAATCATAAATCATTAATCGCGTCCAAAGACGTTTCGTATGTCTACCAAGATAGATAGAGAAGGTCGATTGATGTAGAAGCATAACAACGTTGAAACTTCCAAGTCAGGTATTAATGGTATGAAATTAGACAAACATAAACAAGAATGGTATCATGAAAGAAAATGAGGTAACAAGTATAAAAAAGGTTGTTGAGTAAGGAAATAGGTGCTTGAGGCACGCACTTTGTTCAAGAAAAGATAAGGGTTCTTATGTGTAAGTCACGAATTGTTGTTACTCGCATAAAATGTAAAAGTTTTCAAAACTTTATTTTATCAAACTTTTTAAGGAACATAGTTAAAAATTTGATTCTTGGTTAAATATTTAAGGTGACTACTATTCGGCCTTGCATGGCTCCTTCTAAATTAAGCATAGTGATCAGGTCATGCATAATTTAGGACTAGCAATGCGATGCTCGTCTTCGTCAAACCAGTATTACAGGTCATATTATTTAAAATATGTATATAATGCCATTTGTAAAAATAGAAATCAAAATAGTTTATGAAACTATTCGCCACTAAGTTATTGGCTACATATTTAAATCAACCATTTTATAGTTACAAGAATTCTTAACAAGACCAATGTAAGACAATTGGTGAGAATACATTGTAAAATTAATATAAATTAATTTTATAAGATAGCATTCAATTATTTAAGAAAGCCCAAATGAAACCTTTTGTAAAATGATTCGCAAATAAGACCAGTTTGAGTTATATGGTAACATGACAATAGTTTATAAAGTAGCGAGTGGATTACAAGAGGGAAATAAGGAGTAGTTCAAGACAGTCAACGAAATGGTTACAAGGTGATAAGGTTTCAAGAGGTTTAGCCGAAATCGTCAAGAGACACGTGTCAAGATGATAAAAAACGATATGAAAGCAAGATCTTCAAATCTCGGTCCAATTCAGTGGTACGATAGAAGCAAAGAAAGACAAAGTAAAATGACAAATAAGTCATAAATAAAAGAAAGGAATAAGGAATCCGTATGTCTGCACATCGTGATTAATTTGACAATAATATACTTTTAAGAAAGTAGGGTATCAGTTAACAAATAGTACAATCACTCCGAAAAGTTTCTATATTAGAAAGTTACCGAATTTTAAAAGTTCAAGATCTATGTACATGTATGACCGAACTCAAAGTTACTATTTTATACTGGTTCAAACGCAATCCTTGTTTTTAGTTTGCAAAATATCATTAGTTAAAGTTTTACGAGCTCAACGATCTCAAAAACGCTTGAAATCATATTTTTAAAGTCTATCAGTTTTAACTTTTGGGTTTGACTAGACCAATTAACTCACTAAACGATATTCTAAGACTCAAAGTCTAATGCATTTCGATGTAAAACAATGTTTTGAACAACTTTCTAGTTTTGCGCGAGACTTGAAACGGAGTAAAAATGGACGAAAATGCCCTTGCATTAAATCTGTCAACAAAATGATATTTTAGCATTATTCAAAAAATAACTTCTTAGATTTTACAATCTCAAATGAGCGTAACTTGCTCGATTTTAAAGTTTACTGGTCAAATTTTATGTCCTAAACGGACGTCTCAACATGTAAAAATATATATTTTTATGTCTAAGGTTATAACAATATTTTCTCAACACTGTTAAATTCCCTGTAAAGTTTCTGTACAAAGTATATTTTTTTCGACACATCTTGAAATTAAATCTAAATTTGATAACTCAAAATTAATGTACACACAAATTTAGTGGATTCCATAAAGACGAAAGAGAGTAAACTGTGTAATTAAACATGTAAAGAAAACACAGTATAGAAATGGTTCAAGAATACCAACGAAAATCTAAGAAATAAAAAACGACGCATGACATCCGTGTCTTCGATTGCAAGATGCAAAAGCAGGATGGTCTCCTGGCGGCGTGATTTTCCAAAATCATAAGACATACCGAGAAAGAAACAAAATATTAACAAGTCACACTCTTGAGGCGAGGAGGTTTAATGAAAAAGGAGGATACAAATAGGATCGTATTCCAAACAATTGTCACATAATAAATGACGATCATGTATTCAAGGTACAACGGATGTTGTAACTCGAAGTCGAAACATAGAATGGTCAATGAAATAAGATGTAAGCCATGTACAATTGTCGTGTAAAACGGTGACGTAAAGGTAAATCAAGATTACGAAAACTCACGATATTATTTAGCTATTGATTCAACGAATACTTCGAGATGTGTGACTCACACGGTGTCCTTCAGTCTTTACCGGAGACACATTGAGCTACACAATGGTCTATAGACTAGACATTCAATTACGAATGATCGGAAAGCAAATTGGATATCTAAATAGATACTTTAAAGGAAATAGACAATGAAAGCAACATGCACGATAGTAAAAATGGAAATCAGAAGTTTCATCAAAAACAACACTTACTCAATCCTGAAAAATGGTATCTCGAGTATGCACAACATGTAACAGCGAGTCAAGAAAATCAAATGATTCAAAACGAACGAGTATATGAAGTCAGTCGTATCACGCATAAATGAAATAGCAATAGTACTCAGAAAAATGAGTATGAAAAGTCGACAGCATCCGCGCTCTGAATACAAGTAGGTAACATCATAAAGATATAAAAAAATCATCGTAACCAGATCAGTTCACAAGAACAAGAATTCCAGAAATACAGTAAGAGCAAATGAAATCAGGGTAACGACCAATAATAATTCATGAAGCACAAAGGCTTTGAAAAGACACAGTAATTATCTTTATCAGGGTAACGTAATATTTCAACATGTAATCAAGAGATGAAATACTATAACAATAATTAAACGTAAGTAATAAGGATTAGAAAGTTACCCGCGCAGATATCGAACAAAATTGGCAGATTCTGTGATTGACACTTAAAACATGAATTATTTGAACTTTTGGTTATAGACTAAGTTTTTGAAAAATAACTCAGTTCCCTAAAACCATCGCTCTGATACCAATCTGTGAGACCCCCAAAATCTGACATTAAACAACTAGGCAACGAGGGGGTAACACGTCATAGTACAAGATACAATGAATTACAGTTCATACAAAGCTGACGAAATAAAAACATGTACATTACATCATAAAAGGTCAAAGTTTTTAAACATAGGTCCCAAAGTTTTAGAAGCGGAAAATTTTTATTATTTCGTCTCAATTTATAACATAAGGTTGCACAAAAGATAGAATAAACTCCTGACAGTTTTTACTAAAAACATTCTTTTAAAAACATCACAGAAATCTCCAAGCTGCGATAATATCCTGCGGGCTCCCATCCAAGCAAAGCTAAGTAATAATACCTGAGATTAAACATGTAAAATCGTCAACACAAAGTTGAGTGATATTCGTAGGTTTAGCAGTAAACGTGTGGAACACAATAGAATTTGTAAAACACGTAATGGGGGGGGGGGGGGGGTTAACTATGTACGTCCATAGTCACGATGCATATTATTGCTGTTTAGTCTCATGAACCGAAGCTTAACTCAAATGTAAGTTCCTCTAGGGAGTATTCAGCCTAAATACTCAAGTATAAACGAATATTAGTGCGTCAAAGTAATCGGGACGGGGATTGTCAATCCCGATGGATCCACCCACAACATTCGCGCTTAGCGCAAAGCATACGGGACAATTAACGGTTCATGATAGGAGAGGAAACTCAAGGCTAACGTCTAAAAGCAATAATACCATTGAAATCATCTGTAAAGCATACACGTTCAGAATAACATACGAGTTCTGGATAACAATACAGTTTTTAATTTAGTTGTGTTCCACCATGTAAAATCTCACCCCGTGTTTATAAACCATGTACAAGTAAAAAGGGGCTATGAACTCACCTTAGCCACGAGATAATTCAATCACGGTACTCATCAACTAAGTAGAAACGGTAGTGGTAGACGATCACCGATGATATGGATGCCCGGGGAAACACGAAAATCGCAACCTATCAAAATAAGGCGCGCGTTATGATTCGAACTCGAATATCGATATGTACCAAATATAATATGACTCAACTGTTTTCAAAGTATTCATGTTTCAAAACCATTGACACGAACCAAATGAATCCTTTTATCCAACGTTACTCGTTAAAACACTTGAACACTTGAAAATGACCCGTCATACGACGCCAAGTCAACGCAAGTCAAACTATCCTTAAACCTTATTTGGACCAGTAGCTAAGTCATTTATATAATGACTAAGCACTTGAGTAAGTTATCATGTCCGATGGTGAATACTCAAACTCACGCAACACAAGCATTGAACTAAGTGTCCAAAATTAAAATCAGCAAGTACACCCCGAATGTACACACCGATCTACCATGTCTAGACTTATCCGTTTTAGATGAAAATTGGTGTCAAGGTCACTTATAACCTGTATAAGACCTCACCAAAATTTGAGCCAAAGTTCACACATTAAAATCCATCATCTCGACACTTTACTCGACTCCAATTTGGGATAGATTTGTGCACTTGTTTTATAAAATCATTTGGACCACTTTAAAAGTATTAACTCTACAATCCGTCTTTTGAAAACACTACTAGACTCATCAAACTCAGTTTGTAAACTTTGAAAACCAGTAGATACATTTATCTAACCAAGCCTAAAGTCCCCGAGAGTCGACCCAAAATCAGCCACAATTTCGGATTGTGCCGACTTGCGTCTCCCGGTACACGAAAAACTAAAACTAGCATAACTTTTGACTCGTAATGACTTAGAAGCTCTATCTTATACCAAAACGACCGTCTCGGAAAACTCAACAACAATATCAAATAATCTTAGCCTTTTTCAGAACTTAAACCCACGAAAAATATCTTAAGGGCCTGCTGTCCCAAAATAGCCTTTTATAAAACATGACAAATCAATTTTTCAATCAAAACCACTCATTCCCATACCTCTAGGATCACTATACCATCATTCTTATCAACCTAACACTCCTAAAAACACTTGTATGAAAAATATAACAAAATCAAAGATTAAAAACAAGACTTTTTATGATTAAAACAACATAACCTTACCAAAAATAACACATGCATGATGATTAAAATATCATACAACTATGAAATTATAAGTTTATAAAAACTTGATGCATGTTTAAGATTTTGGTACCAAAAGATGCACCACAAAAATCTAAGATGTGGTCTTGAATTTGTTTTGATTTAATCTTGTTAAAAATCAAGGTTTTGAGGGTGTTTGTGGTGGTGGAGTGGCGGCAAAATGGAGGGGTGGGGAGAGATTGTGTGTGTTTGATTTTTAAATAAAGTGGAAGTATGTGTTAGTGGTAAAAATTTGATTTATATATGTTGGTAGTGGAGGGACCTAAGTTGCCAATTTGCAAACTTGTGGACTTAAAAAAAACAATTAATTGTTTTAAAGGGTAGAAAATGGTTATTGGTAAATATTGAAAATATTTACGGGGCTCGGGTTTCGTAAAAATACTTTTCAAAAGTTACAATGCATCACAAAAATGATTATATGATTTCCCGACACGACTTAATACGTAATTAAAACGAAATCGCCGAAAATATTAATTATCGAAACAATCGATAAATAAACGTAAACTTTTGGGCATCCGTCGGTATCGCGATCACTAGGAATTCTCGTTGTACATTGTTTTGAGTAAACTCGTTGTAAAACGCACGCGGGTGATTTTAAATCAAAAACTTTGATTTAATATGGAAAAATAAAATAAAGATTTTATAATTCCCGATAAAGTATTTATCAATGATTAGAAAATACTTAAAAAGTATAATTTAAAAATCTCAAGATTTACATATAGCAATACAAGAAAGCGTAATACGTTGGAAATTTCAAGAAGCACGAATAAAAAGAATAAAATAATGCTGGGAAAGTACGGGTTCTCATAGTTTTACGTTTTACGTCGTACTTTTAATCGTAGTGTAGCTCGTCTTTAAATTTTCTCTCTTTAAACCCAAAAACGACACGACTTCAAACTTGATTTTATACATATCGGCCTAAACATACACACCTCCACCGAGAACGAACTTGGACTTTTCGTCTTTACGGTTTTCCTGAACCGTATTGATTAATACTTGCCCATTATATGTCTTTTTCCTAAAAGAGTATTTTTACCTACATCAATCTCCTCTAGCCTTTTCAATTCATTTAGCCGGGTTTCAATTTCTTTAGCTGTTAACGGGTTCTCACCATCAGCTTTAAAAGTTGTGAATTAAGCGAGTTTGGATATGGATCCTTTTGTCTCTAGTATCACAGCTACTTTCTTTAGCTTGGCATCTGTATATACCACAACTAATTCCTTTCCTTACTTTGAGATAGAGGAAGATGAGATTGTGTTCCATTTGGTTAGCCAATCTACATACTTGGTGAATGCCACTTGAGCTTGATTTTGAACAGTCTTGGGTAAGTTGTTAACCACAAATTTAAGTTTCTTTGCATAAGGTTCATAAGAATCAACAGGCTCTTTGGTGTTAAAGAGAGTTAGAGTTTGTGATTTGTTAACTTGTTTTGTTGACTTCTGCTCCCCTTGAGTATCATCATCATCAGGTATGACTATTGGTTTGATGACTTGAAATGGAGAGGGTGTAAGGATGGTAGTGTTAGTTGTACCAACATTAGAATTAACAGGCTCTATTTTTAACAATGATTTCTCCCCCTCACGTTCAGCTTTCCTGGACAACCTTTTTGCTTAACGTGCCTAAAAGTGCCTGGCAATGTCCTCCACACACATAACCTTTTTCTTCTGAGCCTTTCTTTAGCGGCGAGATATTTTGAGGAGCCTGTTACAGTTCTAGTTGACAATCCGACTCACATGATTAGCCAGAATATTAAGATGATTACCCTGTGTTAATGCAAAGTAATGCATAAAAACATTTTTAGTGTTAACTAATCTTTCTTAGTTTTTATCACGACAAATTAAAAAGACATTTATAGTCAAATACAATCGTAAGACGAATTATCTAACAAACGTTATCATCAAGGTAATAATCATTTAAGTATTGCACTAACATATCTTAAATTAGTGTTCATAAAATTGATTAGACCTAAACTTACATTTTGTCAAATGTGACAAAAGATTTTTTTAATTAACTTTCTTTTTATGAAAATGTTTTATTAAAATGGAAAATGTAAATTTAAATATGACATATTCCAAATGTCATAGGAATATACTTTAAATGTAAAAACTTACCTCAGATATTACTTCCCCACTAAAAGACAAAAGAGATCGGAGTCTACTACCATGGCTCATTAATTGCCTATGCGGTTCCATAGTGACAAGGAACCGCAGGACAATTAAGGAACCACAGTCAGAGAGCCGTCAGCCTTTGTCTCCTATAAACAGTGGATCAAATATGCATTTTCCACAACCCTTTTTGTCAGGTGCCATATTTGACATAATGGTCCCAGGTTCCATGACCATTGAATTTGGGCCTAAGTAGGATAGATGATCCACATCCATTGGAGGTTCCTACAAACAAAGAAATACAACATACCTTTGAAAACAAAAATATATACATGACAATAAAGCAAAGTTTATGTAAATATTCAGAAATCTCACGAAGAGAGTAAGGGCTTGACTAAGAGCTTCTTCCATTCCTTAGTAAATAGTTAGCTTTTCTTGAGTGTATGTTCAAAGATTTGGATTAGATAGCTTATATATAGTTAACAAACAGTTAAGAAGATGATGTCCCTAAACCAATGTTCATGAGAACATGATACATGTCCACAAGAAAGATTAGTGTCCTACCCTATTAGTCTAGGTATAAACCTAGTAAGGACACTAACTCTTTCCCCTTAAACTTGGTATGTTCATTGTGATAAACATCACCTTCATATATTTCTCAAATAGTTATTAAATAAAGTATTGCTATTGGCTTACAACTTTTTTCATTCTCTTTTTAGTAAGTAACTCGTTCATTTAAAAAAATAGAATAAAATAAAAATAAATAAAAAAGGTTAGCTTGGTTTGTACGGATAAAACGATTTAACCATATAGTGATTATATGGCGTTTTTTACAAACCCATCTGAACGACATGTTGGCCCGACGAAAATAAAATAGATAATATACCCAACTACTAAAAAAATATATATTTAATTCATATTTTGTCATATATATAAAACATATATCCGAATATATGAATTGGAGGCTTGATATATATATATATACTAGCTTCAAGGCCCGCCCGATGGGCGGCTAGCTTTAAGGTTATTTTTCAAGATACAAAATTTAGTATAATGAAAGATAAAAATCATGTTAAATGATTAAAATGAATTATAAAATAACATTAAAAAATATAATATTACCATGTTCTTTTAGAATTTTTTTTTAAAGTTATGCGTGTGAATAAAATAAGAACACAAAAAAAATGTTATTGTTTATAAATAAAGTGTCCAGAACTACAATATTAACTAACATGCACAAATCCATCTCGATCACAATCAAAAGGCTTTGAAGCTTCTTGAGGAGTAGAGTTGTATTTTGTAGATTGACCATGACCTGCACGTAAAAGATTGTATCACATAGTGCTAACAAAATCTCAAACATTCAACAAAGATTGAATGTGTATCAGCAAAAGACAGCGATAGATAAAGCATCAATGTTGGCTTTGATTCCTCCTGCCACCATAGCATTAGCATCTCCAAACTGAATCATTTTCGTTCATTGCATCCCCTATTGATTTGCTCCGTGGTGGGACATGTTGTCACAGTATCATAGTTGGGTTCCTAAATTCAAAATTATTACCAGAAAATCCATTATGAAGACAATAATAAAGCTAAAACTTAAAGAAGGCTCCCTAAATTTAATACAATTACAATTACTTACTGGAACCCATGCTTCATGTTTACATCACAAGCAACCATGTTATTTATTTTCGAGCGATATAAAAAGGACCAAGACAACAGTCTCTGGATTAAAATAATAATGACACAAAAGAGCAAAAATGTTTTCAAAAACTAAAGTGTTTTATTGATACAAAAATGTATACGTTTATATAGCAAGGTAAACTAAACATTTCACTAAAAATGTTGTATTTTTAATAGCATTCCTATAGCGATGAAAAATCAAATAGATTCACAACGATATTAGTCAAAACAAGAATTGTCAAACCTCTACAAAATTATTAGAAGATTGCCGTTATAAAAATCACAAATGATAGCTTCATGTTAAATGGCTCCAGAAAGTAATTTTGTAAGACAAATTGATTTTAAATTGAATTTTTATATGATGTCAAAAAAAGAGTATGAACTTGGGATAACACCTTGGGATAATAGGTGGCTATTCCCTTAAATCAAATGAACACATAAATACTTATGAAATCTTAGCAGCTACAATATAATAAAAGAAGAAAAAATAAAACGAACTTACGCCTTATTTATGGTTTTCTTGGAGATACTTAAACTCGAACTCGTCAATGCTTCCAGTCCTTCTAGCCATTTTTGTCTAGGTAAGTCTCGGTCCAAGAAGGTCCACAACTAAAATGTTAGGCATTAGGAACATTACTAAATTAAATGTCGTGAATTCTTATAGGTAATCTAAAAATATGTGATTTTCTTCACCTCCAAATGAGGAAGTGATTGCAACAGAACTTGCAAAACATCATGTAGCAGTTGCAAGAGGACCGAACCTACCAACCTCGGAGAACTATGATACAATGGTCCCCAATGTAAGCGCTAAAGCACTAAATCCAGCAACAATTATCGGAGCAGCTAAACCTGTTACAGATGCAACAAATGTAGTAAAATCCTTGTTCCATTATACTTATGGCATTGAAGGGTGCAAAACACCGAAAAAATTGAGACATCATACCAGTAATTGCTATTAAGTTCCACCAGCTGTATCACCAACACCAATATATCTCCATGTTTCCACTTGGTCCACATGAATTTTGGCGCTTGTTCCTTTATCTCTTCTTGTTTCAATATAGCCATTGCAGAATGACAATGATCTTAATTGCTTCCTGCA
Organism: Glebionis coronaria; assembly: GCA_025667525.1. Classification (NCBI taxonomy): domain Eukaryota; kingdom Viridiplantae; phylum Streptophyta; class Magnoliopsida; order Asterales; family Asteraceae; genus Glebionis; species Glebionis coronaria. Next base: position 547,669,194 of record CM046879.1, on the reverse strand, counting down.
AAAACAAAGTCACTCTTTCACGATATAATAATGGGAATCACATGCATTATTTTCATTTTCAACGAACAGAAATCCAAAAGATTTTATGCCAAACAATGGTGACAACAACCACAAATAACATGCTACTTCTCTTCACTTGACATGTAATATTAGAAAAGTTATCTATATGACTGCTACCATGACATCCACGACATTTGAAAAAGCAAGTTCCTAATATGAGGTTTCTTTATATACATCGACAACGTGTTCAGCCAGTAAATCTCAAAAATTGTCATAATAAAACTGATGGTGGCCAACTACAATATATGTTCCACATTTATACTTATGCATCATGTCCAATAAAGCTAATAGCATCATCGAATTAAAGCATAAAAAAGTAAATAACATAATAATGATATAATATCTTATAGGGATGAAACATATAATGATAGGTATGTGTGATTAGGAGTTCATAAGTTATCATTATTTTAACTGAACTATATGTGAGGAGTTAGTTAATTTCGATCTAATAACCATTGTATGTGCCATGGGTTGTCTATTAGTAAATAAAAATCATAGATAATTAACTCAAAACAGTATTATAGATTCATTGAGACCCATCCATGGCATAATACACTTTTTTTAATAAAAGTATTTTCTTAAACATCTCATTTTCATAAAAGATATTACTATTAGGGGTGCGCACGGTTCGGTTTGGGTCGGTTTTTGGCTAAAACCGAAACCGAACTGACATATTCGGTTTTTAAAAAACCAAAAACCGCAACCGTTCGGTTTTGGGCGGTTTGGTCTTTTGGGCTTGTAATCGGTTTCGGTTCGGTTTTTCAGTTTTAAAGCCGTTTATATTTGGGTACGTCCGACTTAGATTAAAAACTTGTTTTGCGTGAAAAAATAGTTATTTCTTTATTTTAAATCTAAGCCTAATAATGTTTATCTCAAATTTCTAATCTATAATTACACACGTATTAATAAGATAAAACACACATGTAAGTAAACATGCGTACAAACGATTATTGTCACATATGTAATGATATATTCTCAAGTAAGCATAGATATATATCAAACACGCGTATAAACAATAAGATAAATATATTACTCCTATTTCCCAAAAAACAAATATTAATTTATAAATTTGATATATTATTTATTTATTTATATTATATTTATATTTATATTTTTATACACTAAAATGGTTCGGTTCAGTTCGGTTTTTACGGTTCGGTTTTTGGATGAAAACCGATACCGGACCGAAACTATTCGGTTTTTGAAAACGTAAAAACCGAACCATCGGTTTTTATATTCGGTCGATTTTTTGGGTTCGGTTTCAGTTTTTCGGTTTTTTTGCTCACCCCTAATTACCATGTTGCAGCTATGGTTGAGAAGCATAACTACTGTGAGTAAATTGCCAAAAGTAAACATGGTGACAATTAGTGGATGCAAATTTAGACCTCTATATATAGTGTTACTATTAAAAATAAATGATTGCTAAAAATAAATAATTATAGATGATATTAAAAATCTATGTTAAGCTCAAGTATTTATATCTTTCAATATTGTCAAAATGTACGATGTCTTTCAAGTGCTTTCAAGATTGGATGTTTCATAGTTGCAGCTGCCTTTTGTGTCTTAATAAATAAAAAATTATTAGATCAACATATATCATTCGTTCAATTATTTCGAAGTTAAATTGATCTTTGTAACAACTTACACTTTCTAAAATGCCATATGTTGATCACCTTATAATGACTCAACAACTTTAAGTATCTCCTCAAAATCTCCACTGTATTTTTAACCAACACGAACCAATATCAAGTGATATGTGTATTTTTGTTCCCATTGTCTCGTTTTAAAAAAATATGCAGTTAGACATTTCAAAGTTATAAATCATTTTAAGATGTACAACAACATAAATATATGATAATTTAAAGGAGAGATCTTTCTGAAGAACTAATTACCATAATCAGAGCATTCTCACGTGCACACGGATTTGTTTGAAATTACTAAAAGCTCCTCTAAAACCTCTGGCTATGATGCCACTTCTGCAAAACATATAAAAAATGGTGATAAATTAAACATATAGATATGAGTTTTTTTTATTATAAAGGTCAATCAAGATACCTCTCATGAATAATAAACATAGAATTAAATGTGGTACATAAGATATACAGATCACAAACCATCATATGGAGTATCAGGGTACGACACATACATTCATTGGTATCGCTAGCAATGTCCATCTATAACAGTAAATGTCACATTTAGAAATAGAGCTTAAACAACTGTTTGAAACAAAATTAGGATCCACAGATTATAATTTTTGTAGCGCAATTTTCCTCATAGACGTTTCATCAAACACTTAGAGAGCGTTCGAACAATAGGTATATTACAATGACTTCAACCCCAATTAAATTAATTATAGACACACTTTTTTTATTTTCTCAACAAATTCAATATAAAACCTCAGTAATTCCGTCAATATAAACAATGAAACTAACTTTTAGATTCAATTGGATCCCAAAATAAGAAATTAAAAGCATAAAAATGAAGGAGTATCAAAAGATAAATCTTACTTCAATCAGGCATCCAATTTAAATCACTTGGTTTATTTCGTTTTCCCGAAGATCAAACATCTTTGGACGTTTAGTTTCATGGATTTTGATTATTGAGTGATTTCTCAAGGCGCTTATTTGAATGTGTAGATTTTGGTTATGGATTCTTTAGATGTTTATCTATGGACTGTGTTTTTTGTGCAGCTGTCTTGAGGGGTTTTTTCAACATTAAATGCTAAAAGAAAGAATGAATAAGAGCGGCCGATTATTTAGAATATACACGTGGCATTTTTTCAGAATTTTAGGCAAAGATCAGTTTTTACAAAACCATGCTATATATAGATAGTAGATATATATATATATATATATATATATATATATATATATATATATATATATATATATATATATATATATATATATATATATATATATATATATATATATATATATATATATATATATATATATATATATATATATATATATATATATATATATATATATATATGTATATATATATATATATATATATATATATATATATATATATATATATATATATATATATATATGTATATATATATATTACAACGAAATAAAATGTCTATAACAAGGGGTCCCGCCAAGAGAATATATTCCTTATGCGTCCCGTTAATAGAATATATTATTTTCAATTCTAGATGTAATATAATCACATGTTAAATGTATCTGATAAAAAAATATTAAAATTCATTTTCCATCTATAAATAGAGACAATTGAAACATTCCAATGGGCACCTCAGAAACGCTTCTTTCACATATCTAAAGAATGTATTATTCCCTCAATGATCTTAATTCTTGTAATAAAGGCCTTGGCTTCAACCTTGGATATGTGGCGTAAAACCGTATGAGGAATACAAGTTACCAACTGGGAATCACCACCCGAGATGCAATAATCCTACGTCTCTTCATGCTAAGCCGTATTATAGTTAGATGTGGTGTAGGAATACTGACCAACTTAGTTTAGTGATACCCGATTGTAAGTATAGATACATGACAAGTACTCAACTCCTTAGCACGTGACATAGTGCTGACTCGACTACTTGATCTGCACATGCATATTTACATATCATCAAACCAAAAGTATACTCGATCTTTTTCAAAATTAATACTAAGCATGTTACTTCCGCAAATGCAACGATAAGCATTCGATTACTATTTTCTTTCATTTGAACAAATATTACATATTTACTCACTAAGTTTCTGTTTAAACTAAAACTAAATTTATAAAAAATTAAACTAAAATAAAAAAATTAAAATAAAAAAACTAAAAAAATTAAAAATTAATAAAAATAAATCTTAAGTTAATAAACATAAAATTTTAGAAAATATTTTGAAATTAGACTGTAAACAAAAATAGATTGACAAAAAAAAATTTTAATTCAATAATAAAAGTGTTTTATTAATAGTTTGCTATAAAAGTATGTGAAAAAAATAGATGAAAGAAATCAATTTGATAACTTATGATTTAATGTCCTAACTCGTACATTTTTGTTTTTATTTTTTGTTTGAATGTAGGTTTGGAGTAAGAATGAGAGTATAGATTTATGTATGAGTTTAAAATCGAAGTTAGGATGAAAATATACGCCCTTTATATAAAAGTATAAATTACTTATAAAAGACACATAACAAAAATATATTAAATTTTAGGTTAATTACGGTCGTTAGTATAAGAGACTAACATTGCAATAATAAAACTGTTATTAATAATCACACGACTAATATAGAACAAGAAATATAGATGATGAGAACAAGATTAAAACTAAGAATGGAATATTAGATTAGATGAAGAAGAAGGAAGAAAGATACAAAGTGTGTAATCCTAGTGAGAGAAACTAAGGAGAGTTTCTCTCTTTAAAACAAGAAGAATGGAAAAATCAATGGGAGACCCACACACAAATGAGTTTGATGTGCCTTTTATACTAAGGCTTACAAGGTTAGGAGGCCTTCCTCATTTGTGTGTTCGGGACTAATTCCCGTTACATACACAAAAATAACATAGAACTCTCGACACAGTTGAATAGCATTTTTCACGAGCTTCGCAACGGTATATTATATGACCATCACTTTAGATACTTCTAACAATCTCCCCCTAAGGGGTGGTCATATAATATGTGACTTCACTTCTTTGACCATCACTTTAAATATTTCTAACAATCTCCCCCTAAGTGGTGGTCATGTATTATGTGACTTCACTTCTTTCTTGCAGACTTTGAAGCTTGTTGTCTTGAGAGTTCCTTCATCGTTCCTTTCATGATTTTTGATCATGGATCTTTAATCTTTGCCTTGACTTGATCTTGAAACTTTGCCAACTTGTGTTCTTGTGTCTTTCCCCACATACTCATATTTTGTGTTGCCTTGAAAGCTTGTTAACCATCTCCCTTGATTATCAGAGTAGCGGAAGTCTTGGTCTTTAGGTGTTCTTGAGCTTTCTTCATTTAATTGAGTATGTGGTCTTGAATCACGACTCTTTAGATTTCGCCACCATTTGCATTCCTCCGGTTTCCCGTTATACAGTACGAATACTGTACCTGTGATTAGGTAAGTTCAAAGAACTTCCTTGACAGGATTTCCGGCTGTGGTAGCCGTTCTCAATACTTGAATATCTCGAAAGATAGTTCATAGTAAAGAGTGAATCAAGCACTTCCATTCTGCTGATTAAGTCGTCAATTCAATTTCCTGGAACAAGTTTGATTCAATTAAGAATTAGACCATTGTTGCTTTCCGTTTGACACAAGTTCGATTCAAGTAGAATCTCACAAGTTACCTACCGCAGTGCTGTTTGATGATGACACTGGAAGGATTTCCATTCGTCACTGTAAATACTCAGGAGTATTACTCTGAATGTTCTGGCAAGATCATAAAGATATTACGTCGAGACCTGGAACGAGTTTGAGTCACAAAAGAATCAAACCGTTGTTGCTTTCCAGTTAACATATGTTCAATTCAAGTGAATCTTACACATGACCTACCGCAGTGCTGTTTGATGTTAACACTGGAAGGATTTCCTTTCATCACTGTGAATACTAGAGAGTATCACTCTGAATGTTCTGGCAATATCACAAAGATAGAGCGTAGGACTCTGTAAATTATCGCTTGTGTTCTAAAGATGAACAACAATTGATCTATGGAATACGTGTCCTAATGAGATTTTTGATGAATCTCGTTGGATCTAGACTCTATAAGTGCACGTTTATTTGGTGATCGGAGGCTGGAGCACACTGTCACTTTTTCAATATCTACTACCTCGGAGTGAGATAGTTGATAGAAATGAGTTGAACTCCGTGACAATAAAACAAACTTCTTTTGAGAGAAGCTTGAGTAGGCTGGGAAGGGTTGTGCTTTGCATCACTGGGTCCATGATGCTTTGTCTTCAATACCAGAAATCATCAACGTGATTCTGATAGTAGATGTATTGACCCGGTTTCTGCCTAAGTTGTATGGAGGGCTTCTTTCTTTACACCCTTTATCCTTACATTTCTTTTTCATTCTTCAACCCATTCAATGCTTACCAAGACGTCATAACTAGCACCTTGTTGTGATTGTTCCAGTGCTAGCTTAAGTCATTAGTCGGCATTTTTTTCTCGTACACTCAACTACTCCATCTTTCCTAAGGACATCTAAATACTAACGGAATGTCCATGGGAAGATCCCTCCGGTTCTGGTTGGATCATAGGACGAATACCTACCCACCCTTTGACACCAATACCGTCGTGAATTAATGTGTTGAAGGGATAGATATCGTAACTAGAAAAACCTGTTGAAAAAGCAATCAAGGTGTTGATGAAATCAGTGTTTACACCTACATATGTGCATCATAAAAGGAAAGGTTTTTGCACATATTAGGAAGAGAAAGCACTTATATCAAAGATCTTATCCAAGATAACACATTTTAATCACTATTCTCCCTCTCAAAAATTGCATGACATTGAAATTTTTGTGAAACTAGTGATGAAACATGGAGAGAATAATGTTGCATGAAAGTTTGTACTCCCCCTCGAAAAGAAATTCTAATTAAAATTGGGGGAGTAAATGAGCACACAGTTTTGAAATACTTTGAAAAAATGTGCTCAAAAACTCGAGAAATCTTACTTTCCCGTTGTTAAAGAATAATGTACATAAATGAACATTTTCCTTGTGTTCATGAGCTTAAAACTTTGAATGTTTTGATATAAGCCCATGACCGAGAAAAATTAATTTCTCGTTGTTGAGGATAAGTCAAAGACTTTCCTTTCTTTGGGGACCGGGTTATAGTCTGACAAGTGACTATAAGCCATTATGTTGAGCTCAAAACTTTGAATGTCTTGTGACAAGCTCAACCCGTGATAGATTTCTCTACCTGTTATTAGAATAAGTTATCTGTAAAGATACACTTTCCTTTATTTGAAGTTTGAGTTACAGTCTGACATTTAACTGAGTCATTTACATGAACTTAAAAACATGGAATGTTTTTATTGTGAGCTCATGACCGAGAAATTTCTTTTCCCGTTGTTTAGGATAAGTTATCAAACGCGATTAACTTTCCTTTCGCTGGGGCACGAGTCACAATCTGAAGTAATTGCAAATCATCAAAGAGAAAAAGAAATGACATGTTTTGAAAAGAATTGAAATTTTATTCGAGCTTTATGTACACACCCGTGTCGTTATAGAGCGACATTTCTAGGCTCGTCCATATTATCGAAACTGAAAGACATGTCGAGAAGAACATTTTTTGTATTTTTGAAAGATTTTTTTTTGTTTTTTTTGTTTTTATATGTTTTATATTTTTTGTATTTTGATTTTTTCAATTTTTCGAAAATAATACAAAATAGACTTTTGTACAGCAAAAGAAGGTGATATCGAATGTACAAAATTGGAACCCTTTGATGAAGAAGTGGGTTCAGAAGCCGTTGTTGTACCTACAATGACAGAAGAAGAATTTGCACAAATACTAGTGTTAGGAGTAACAAATGCATTTTCTACATTCAGAACACTCGCATTAGTGCTAGAGCAAGTGTCATCACTCTTATCGATGGGAATCCACTTAAGACCAACTTCCTTGAAGATCCGACCCGTTGGTTTCCACTGAAAACGAGATCTAGGAGTAGTGTTCTCTTTCACAGCGAAAGACTTCTTAGGAGAGAAACTAGTTCCTACATTAAGCCGCCTTGAAGATTTGTCATTGCTTTTCTTTGTGACGGGTGTGAATCTCCTTGTTGTCTTATGGGATTCTGCATTCTTTCTCTGTGTGAAGGCACGAGAGTTTACCTCATAGAGTTATTGTAGAATGCAATTAGCATGGTTTCCATTGTGAATACCCTTTTTGCACGTGGGGCATACATGGAGTTTAGGACTCTCGAAAGTCCTTGTGTACCTAGGATTTGGTGACCGTTCAGGCACCTTGTTCGATACATGACTACTCATTGGTGGTTGCCAATTCCTCGGTTGATGGAAAGGGATCCTAGGTTTTGTTTGACTACCATTAGGAGTGTGTTGAACTCTAGCAGTTGTTTGGTTACTAGGTGGTGAATGCACAGGGTTTACTTTTTGGGTGATCCCTGTTGGCATACCCTTCCCTTGATTGTTGGTTTGAACAACGTCATCTGAACCTTTGGATTCCTTTGTGGGCTTAAGAATCACACGTTTGAGAGTACTCTTAGGAGTAGTGCAAGGGGCATTCACAGGGTTGTGTTTAGAAGAAATGGGTTTTCTAAATGGAGGAACATAGGGTGATATGGCTGTTTTTGGTACAGTCGATGGCACATCGGTATTAGGAGGTAACCTAGAAACATTAGAATGCGGTTTTCCTAAGATAGATGGCTTTGGTGCTTTGTACGCATTTGGTTGACGAACTACAGGTTTCACACCATTGGATTCCACTATTTTCCCACCCATGTTTCCGACAAGTTTCTTCGACTCACTGATGGCGATGTCTTTGTCTTGCAACTGAGCTTTCAGATCAGAAATATCCTTACTCTTTTCATTCAATTCACGAAATGATTCAGAGAGTTTTACTTGTAAATTACTGTCATCTGGAACTTTTCCAACTTTGTTTTGCAAAGCAAGTTCAAGAGAATGACAATGTTTCTGAAGAAAATCATATCGGTGTTGAAGAATCGTGAACTCTTTTTGATTAACATTTGTTGAAGGCTCACTATCGCTACATTCACTTCCTAACTGAGCTTGCAGCTGTTCGATTGTTTGTTTCATTTCATTGTAAGATTTATCATGCGAAAGTTTGTCAGCCTTACATTCATCACATTTTTTGACATATTTATTCCATAGATCGGTGAATTCGTTATCCTTTGTAATGACATAAGAATCCATTTTTTCTTTCGTACGATCAAGCTCATTTTGGAGGGTTTCATTATCCGACAACGAGATGTTTACCGCAACGGGGTTACTTTCATCACAATCACCACTGTCACATACTTTCGAGAGACGTGCAAGATCGCTTTCAAAAACTTTAATTCTATCAAGAGATTCACCAGCCTCCTTCGCCAAATATTTAAAGTCTTCAGTAAATTTGGCTAGTTCGTTTAGAAAAGCGTTTTCAAGATTGCTTATCTCAGCATCAACTTGATTAATAATCGGATTGATTTCAGTATGAAGCACTTTTTGTAACTCGACATGAACAGGTGATGTAAAATTTCCTCCAGTAATTTTAGAATTAACCACACGTTTGAGAATGAAAAAATTATCTTTGTGCTCGTTTAAATACCTTCGTGCAACACTCGGTTTAGGAGGATCATCCGACAATTTTTCATTCGGTATCAAAAGCATTTCAGTACTCGTTTTAGACCGAACAAAAACAGTTGGAGGATTAACTTTCGGATAATAAACGGGTGTCACTTCTTTATCAAGCTGTTTCATTCTTAAACGAGTCTCTATTGCAAGATCAGTAGTTTCCTCAGAATCATGCACACTAGAAGGAACATGCTCATCAGACAAGAGCACACTACCATTATAGAGAGTTTGATTTGAGATCTGAACTTTCTTAAGATATTTGGGATTAGGAGGAAGAGGACGACCTAAAGCCAATTTGTATCGAGTGTAATTTATCTCATTCACTTTTGGTGCGAGCATATTTATCGTCTGCATAGTTTGGCCATGTTTTACCAAAAGGTTGTCTAATTCTCTAATCCTATCCTGAGCTTTGCAAAAATCCTCAAGAAGCCCATCTTCTCGAATTTTGAAATCATGTTTCAGCTTTTTTCGTTCTTCTTTTAAATCCAAAATGATAGATTTTTCAGTTGAAAGCTGTTTATTAAGAGAGGTGATTTCATCATTCAATTCGCTTATCTTTTTAGCACTGCTTAAGTGTAAGGCATTTAATTTCTTAGTTGTGCATTTTTCTTGACAAACCGATGTAGCATGAGCTTGTTCAAGTTCCTTGATTTTAGCATGATGAATCTCAAAACTTTTCTCCAGTTCCTTATATCCCGCAAGCTCAGTGGTCAATTTGGCATTAGTTTCTCTAAACTTATTATTAACCACATTCGCATGAGCAACATCCTTGGCAAGCTTATCAAATAATGATTTATAATACGCATGCGTCTCGTCAAGAAGGGTTGTAGGTTGGGCTACTTGATCTCCACTAAGGTCCATACTGGGCGCATTAGAAATAATATTGCTATTATTCGTTTGAACCCCGTGTGTCTTAGTGTAGGGGTCAAGTAACTCAGTATACTCTTCCTCGTGATTAGACATATTATATAACTCATTATCATATAAACGTGTGGGTACCTCAGAGTATCCGCCTGAATCATACACAGGAGCTTTGTCAGTCTGAGTTACCGATGTTGATGCTTGTTGCGAATTAGCCATCAAGATGGAGTCGCTAGTCACCTCTTCTTCCTCATCATATGTTGTTGCAGATGCCATGAGATCAAACTCTTCAGCTAGAAGTGGAATTCCTGCTTCTTCCTTTTGTGCTATTAGAAGCTGAGACTGGAGATGGGCAACATCCCTCTTCTTTCTGGAAGTGCTATCCCGATTCTCAATACCCGCAGCATCACTGTCTTGTTGATATGTCATCGTAGAAGTCGTGTGAAAAACAGGATCACAATTCGTAGAAAGCAGAATGGTGATGTTAAATCCCCTAAATGTGGTTAAATCCCCTAAAAAATTGCTCTCTAGAAACCAAAAATTCCATGGCAAAAAAAACACACGATTTTGTTAAAAAATTTCAAAAACACATTTTTTGAAAATATTTTCGGAATAGTTGGAGATCTTCGGAATAATAGGTATCTTCAGAAAACAAGGGTATTTTCGGATAAAATGAAAATTTCGGATAAAAGAGGTTTTTCGGAAAAAATGAATTTTTTTCAGGAAAAATTGTGTATTTTCGGAAAAAATGATATTTTCGGAAAAATGACCTTTTTCGGAATAAATGGTTATTTTCGGAATAAGGGTATTTTCAGATAAATCTTCGGAAAAAGGGTGATTTTCGGAATAAGAATAATTTTCGGAATAAGGGTAATTTTCGGAAAAATAAGTATTTTCGGAGAAAGAAGGGTTTTTCGGAATAAGGTGTATTTTCGGATAAAAGTGAGATTTTCGGAAAAATGATATGTTTTCGGATAAAAGGAAGTTTTCTGGAAAAATGGGTATTTTCGGAGAAATATTTTCGGATAAAAGGGGTTTTTCGGAAAAAATTGTAATTTTCGGAAAAATATTTTCGGATAAAAGAGGTTTTTCGGAAAAATTGTGGTGTGTTTCTTCGGAATAAATTGGGATTTTCGGAATAACATGGTTTTTTCGGAATGATGATTTTTTCGGATAAGTTGAGATTTTCGGATAACAAGGTTTCTTCGGAAATAGAAACCCTTTTTCGAAGATATAAGATTTTCAGAAAAATCTGTATCTTCGGAATATGACCTTCCCTTCACTGACTGAAGAAGTCGAATCCCCAAGAATCACGAACACCTAACAATCAAAACCCACGAATCGATATCCAATCAGACCCGATCAATACGAACAATCAAATCCAATTACCCACAAGATCTAAATCCAAAATCAACACCAAATCAAAACCAAAGCTAACTACGAATCCCTTGGCGAACGATACCATGTCATGTTGTTAATATTTACCAGTAACCAACAAGCTTGGATGACGATAATGAGATTTAATTTGACGTATTAGTATGTGTGAACATTTTGTAAAACATGTTGGTATTATATGGCTTTAAGCCTTTATAATAATAACCTCGTATAAGTGTAATAAGGTAAACATTAACTAAATTATGTGTATTTTTAGAAAGTTAGAAAACTAATTTGAGACAATCCGAAATAGAAAAGTTGATAGTAAATATGTGACTCACGAAAGCCATGAATTCCTAAAGTTTCCAAGTTTAATTTAAATTTGAAAATTTGTGTTATTTTTATATTTTGTGTTTATATATGTAATTACATCATACTTGTAATGAGATGACTAAGTGACCATAATCTTAACAGTTAACTTTTGTCAGACTAACATCTTAAAACAGTTACACATCTCTCTAATTAGGTTATTGATATTATTTTTAATAACATGAACCTCATCATGGCATGGATAAGGATAGTCGAGTTTAACTTATAATAATTGTAAACAAGAATTTAAGCCCGAGTTTCGCTTCGGATTGTCGAATGTTTTGTTGCAAGCAAACGATAATTTTTCGTAATCTTTTTTATCTTCTTTGCTTCAAAATATTAATGACAAATGTTATTTTATGATATAGTTTAGCCTTTTCTTGTAAATTTTAATTATAAAATTATGATAAATAAAATGAATTAAATTAACCAAATAACTTAGTTTGAATATAAATTTATAAATTGTTATTTAATCTTTCATTAATCGTAATTTATCTATATCTATAAATATTTTATAAAGTATTTAGTATCTTCTTAAAATAAAAAAACTAAATGTTCACCTTTTTAAGTTGTTATATTTCTCACAATTATATATCATGATTATTTGTAATAATTTTTATAACAAACTTTTGTGACGACCTATTAAAATAATATTATTTATTTTGAATTAAAATTTATTTATTTATTTATTATTTTTATAATCTAATTTCAGTATTTTTATAGAATTTTATGCTCGTTAATTCAATAACGATTTGGATATATTTTTATTATCTTTTATTTTTTTAGTGGGTTTATTTTAATTCGACTTTTATAACTTTAACATTAGTGTAAGTGTAAATACAAACTAAGTGGGTAAAAGAGTAATATTTGTTTCCTTAAAAATTGTCATCGAATACTCACCGCTATATTACGTGAGTACTATGCTAGTTACATATAAAACATTCAGCCTTTCTATTTGAAAATTCAACTTATATCTACTAATACATTATGTACAGTTAAATATAACTAAAAAATTATATTAACAATGCTTAATCCAATAATTTAAAACTCATCTTAAAACTAATTTAATACATAATAATTAATACACATTTAAATACTTAAAAATACAATTATATATTCACATTCTACAACAATTTAAGGTATATTTTTACTAAAACTGTCCAAAAACAAATTGAACCGAGAACATGATTGGCCAACCGTTCGATTATCGAATAAAATCCGTCTAAAAACAAACTGACTGAAACACATAAAAACAAATGAACCAACACTAATCAAAATTCAAAATCATTAACTCTTTATTACTTTGTTTAATCATTTACCTTTTGTTATTCTTCAGTTAATCATTGCTAACAATAATAAGCATAAACTTAACCGGTCATATTACTTGTTTTTCTAAAGTAGGGTCGAGCAAACTCAACTGAAAATCGAATCAAATCGACAAATCGAGCAAGACCTATCAACCGAAACCGAACCGATTATTTTCGGTTTGGTTTTCGATTTTTTATTTATATCGGTTTTTGCTCGGTTCGGTTTGATTTCGGATTAAAAACACAAAAAATACGCTTAGACGTACTATATATTTGGTTATGTTTTTCTCAGTTCGGTTTTACTCGGTTTAATTTGGGTTAGTTTTTGGTTCGTATTTTCTTCAAAAATCGGTTTTTGATTCGGTTCGGTTCAGTTCGATTTTGAACCGATGCTCGGCCTATTTAAAGGTTCAACAAATTTCGTTGGTTAAAAATGTAACCAGAAAAAAAGAACAGATACAAGTAGTAGAATCCTGCTCCCCAAAATCAAAAGAAAACAAACCCTAACCCTAACCACCATTAATCAAATCAAAATGGCGTCACAACATTGGGGACGCGATCCGGTAACCGGCGAGATGGTTTTGCTCGACAAGGAAGAGCTTGCCAAGTCTATGTGGAAACGCATTCTCAAGAGTAAAGGTTTGCCGTTGGACACACCCTACGAAACCGTCACTGATTTTCGTGATTACCAGCACATGACGTGGAGCGAACAGTCTCTGGATCATTTATGGAAAGACATTTATAAGAAACGAGGGTTGATTCCAACCCCGTCTGATGAGAAGGTAATTGAGGGTAAGAAGGCTTTTATCGAAAAGCTGAAGAAGAAACTAGCCGAAGAAAAGGATTTGAGTGACTTTGAGAAAATGAAAATTGGGAAAATGATGAAGAAGACTGAGGATGATATCGATGAGTTGATGAATAAAGATGAGCCGAAGAGGACGAAGAAGGTAGAGCCTGTACATCCTTTGGTGATCATGGAGCGGGCGAGGTTGACGAAGGAAGCAGCCAAAGCAGCAGCTAGTACTAGTTTTTAATTTACGTTTCTCTTTACAGTTTGATATATGTATTAACGACTACCTTAAAATGGTCTATAAATGTAGAAGACCTACGTAGGAAGTTATGCATTTTCAATTTGCGTTTTGTATAAACTTCATCCCAAGTCATAGTGAATGCGATTTATGGGCATGCTATCTTAGTTAGGATTAGGGGTTCTCACAGTTGTGGTAAAACTTCGTTATATGTATGGGTGTGTTTTAGATCGTATGGACCAAAGGTCACTTTGATAGTGTTAGCAGGGACGACCCATAGGCCATAGGACTGTTATAATTGCAGTCTTTGTGCTTTGTTAGAACGAGGTTCTAACAAATGTGGGGTTTGTTTTACAGGTCAAATAGTATAGAAACTATAAAGGCAGGGGTGCTGGTTTCGCGCGGTTAGTACTCCTGTGTGTTGTATTTACATAAATATGGTGTCCCTCTTCACATGGATTAGTTGAAACAATTGCACTTTTTGGATTTATTGGCTGGCTCTTTGGACGAACGTGAAATATAGCTTGCTATGCTGTGTCCAGATTTTGTACATTATTTATACCTACTTAATGAAAATGAGACCTTTGTGTGTTGGAAGTGGGAATATTATTGCTTATTTGTAAGCATAAGTTATCTGATGAAACGTTGAATATACGTGTTGTCTACTAGTTTATTTGCTCGTGGTAAACACAAATCCAATAAGCTTTGTAAGAAACTAGATATCACTAGATGTAATCATGATGCATGACTATTTTCCCTTGTTTGGCATTGCTTAAGTATGACTGCTAAATGGATTGTTGTAGCGCTACCATTATGGTTAGTCTTTTCTGCAAGTGACCTGTACCATGCGAGAATGTGGATATGGCTAGTTGCAATTATGTAGGAATCGATGGGAGGATATTTCTGGATGTTTTGGACTTCCTTGAGTGAGAGATGTTGCATGCTTTGGTTAAGCTGTTTCTGCAAGTGACTAGAAATAAATGAAGTGTCCTCAAGTAGTTGCTGGTGTTTGGTTTCATATGACTGACTATGACCTGATATGGATTCTAATTAAAGTTTTGTTTTGAGTGTTTGTATATAAGTATGGTTGAACAATGCAAAATGTTGTCCATGCATGGTGTGTGGTTTAAATTGGTATGGTGCGGGTCAGCTGGGGTTGGGTATATATATGGAGTAGGCATAAATCCGTACTGATCTAAGATCACATGATAATGCAGGGCCTTATACTCATGGAAAGTGGTCACAATTGGTTTGCTTAAACTGTAAAAAATTGCTGATTAAACAGCTTCATATAGGGACCCATAGGATTGCAGGTTTTTTAGTTTGATGGTATTAGCAGCTTTTACGAATGTGGGTCTTGTTTTACGGGTCAAATAGCATGACACCTATTATTGCAGAAGGGCGCCTGGTTTTGTATGCTTGGGTCAATTGGGTCAAATAGTATGGAGTAAGCATTTTGAGCCGTAGGGACCAAGAAGGCAAGAACATGATAATGCAGGGCCTTAAACTCATCGGAAGTGATCGTAATTAGTTTCCTTAAAGTTTACAAATTGCTGATTAAGGTGGATTGAATAATTACATGTTTGATGGGACATGGACCATGATTGAGATTGTGTTATCAGTAAATGGAGGTTTGTTGAAGTTCGGAATGTTGTACTGATAAACTGTATCTTCTTCTATAAGGTTCTTTTAACCTACACTAAACACATACGTAGGATATATGCCCTTATGCGAAGTTTAAACTGTAGGCCTAGGGAAAGACGAGAGTCCTGCTTTCATGTTCTCTTTACTGAAGAATTTTATGTATTTTTCAGTTTGTGGTTTGTACGCTTAATCCCAACTCTTATGAATGAATTCATGTGTCTTTGTTGATGTTATTGTGCTCTCCTTATATGATGCAGTACTATTATTTTCTTGTCATAGGATAGCAAGTCTATGATTTACAATTTTAAATCAAGTGTCACGGAAAATGTTATGGCTAAACAAAATTGGTAGTATTGCCAAATGTGTCTGGATGGAGAACAAGGCCACATACAGATTGAATCATGATGATTTCATAAAATACAAAACACTAAAATTTCAATATTACTGTCTGCTATTTGACCGTCATTTTTTCGCTCAACTTCATTCTGATATGCTTGATGCAAAAGTTTCAGGTCAACAAAACTGATCCAATCTTTATTTGCAAGTGTAAAATACATAATAATAAATGAGTACCAGCTGTTTGATTTTTAAGTCCTTATTTTGTAAAATAAGCATACAAGCAATTTTTTTCAAAAATTAGCATATATGTATGCAGTTGACTGTTGACCGACGAGCAATCTGTTATGGATGAAACAATCATCTCTGTAGGAAATTTGTATGTGAATGGTTATAATCTGGATCGTGTAATCACTTTCAGATCAAAGTATTTCGACCCTATATGCCTCGGGTTCACGAAATCTTCAATCGGATAAGACATATTGCAATTGAAATCTAAGGCACGAGAAATCAATCAGAAAACCTACGAATGTTATGAATGTTCTAACTGTAAAAGAAACCAACCCCTGGTGAAAATAACCAGACAAAATAACTGTTTAACAGTTATTTTTCCAACTGTCGTGTTGGTTAAGAAAAGATGCAACTGTTGGGTTTTTAGGCAGGAAACGTTAATACCGGCAAGGGGCTCTGCCCCTTGACCCCGCAAGGGGGCGCGGCCCCCTTGACCCCCGCATCTTGGTCGTGGCGATATCAAGCTAACTTTGACGAGCGTGCACTCCGCACCTCCTAACCCGTCTTTAGCTAAACTTGTCTAAGGCCATTGGTCTCTAAGTAAAAACACAATTACACAAAATACATGTGATAACACTAAAATTACCAACAATCTCTTATTGTGTATTAAGGTACGTCTATATTATACTGAAGCCATTACTGTGAAACTGCTCGGGTAAAAGGGATGATCTGGTAACTGGGGTCGTTTGGTGTCACCATGGTCATGCTCCGTCACAAAGCAACCATCCGTTCTGTCCCGCTTACACACCTTAGAAAAGTTCCAGCTTTATAAGTTTTGAATGGCCGATTGGAAGTCCCTTTCGTTCAGAATTCCACTTTGCCCTCTATCTAACATTCCTTTCACTAGTCAAATTTATGACCGTTTGGACACTCGTGTTGGTCATCTATCAGATCTTGAGATGAATTTATCGTTGCATCTCTGCACAACTAGACGTATAAGCGTCATATTAGTCTCTGTTTCTTGTGCTTCTTGGATCGTCTAAGAGACATGCCATTACTTGAAACAGTTAAACTACCGCCTGATTTTTTGACAGAGGCTGCTCATTTGCAGGTAAAGCAAGCCCTCACTTTCTTGTTATATCGTTGGGTTTGACTTTCCTTTAGATTGACTAAACGAGGCTCATTTAGGCTTACTTGTTGGCACTTACAATTTCCTTCTTTGCACTTTCAACCCGTCTGTATAACCCTGCTCTTTTTTGCAACACCTTGTTTACATGCATTGGTATAACGGTGTTGAGCATAAGATTATTCTTACCATCTTGGTATTTTATCAGGTTTGTGATAATCAAAGTTTCATTCCTTTATTATGATCTTTTTTAGTGTTGCTTTCGGTGCATGCTGTCTGTTACGTTTTTAACCACCTGTACTTACACATAAATGTAGAAGACCTACTTAAGAAGCTATGCATTGGTATAACGTTGTTGAGCCAAAGCAGCAGCTAATACTAGTTGTTAATTTCCATTTCTCTTTACAGTTTGATACATGTATTAACAACTACCGTAAAATGGTCTATAAATGTAGAAGATACTTAAGAAGTTATGTATTTTCAGTTTGCGATTTGTATAAGCTTGATCTTAGTTAGGATTAGGGGTTGTCACAATTGTGGTAAAACTTTGTTATATGTATGGGTATATTCTAGATCGTACGGACCAAAGGTCACTTTGATAGTGTTAGCAGGGACGACCCATAGGTCTGTTATAATTGCAGGGTTTGTGCTTTGTTAGTATGGGGTTCGTACAAATGTGGGGTTTGTTTTGCGGGTCATATAGTATAGAAACTATAAAGGCAGGGGTGCTGGTTTCGCGCGGTTAGCACTCCTGTGTGTTGTATTTACATTAATGTAGGTACCCTCTTCACATGGATTAGTTTAAACCATTGCACTCTTTTAGATTTATTGGCTGGCTCTTTGGACGAACACGAAATATAGCTTGTTATGTTGTCGCCAGATTTTGTACATCGATAGTTATACCTACTCAATGAAAATGAAACCTTTGTGTGTTGGAAGTGGGAATTTTATTGAAGTTGGCTTATTTGTAATCTTTAAACTGGAAGAATAAGTTATCTGATGAAACGTTGAGTATGACTTGTTGTCCACTAGTTTATTTGCTCCTGGTAAACACAAATGCAATAAGCTTTGTAAGAAACTAGATATCACTAGTGCACTCATGATGCATGAGTATTTTCCCCTATTTGGCATTGCTCAAGTATGTCTGCAAAATGAATTGTTGTAGCGATACCATTATGGTTAGTCTTTTCTGCAAGTGACTTGGACCATGTGACTTGGACCATGTGAGAATTTGGATGTTTTGGACTTCCTTGAGTGAGAGATGTTGCTTGCATTTTTGGATAAGCTATTTCTGCAAATGACTATCCTCAAGTAGTTGCTGGTGTTTGCCTGTTTCATTTCATATGAATGACTGTGATAGACCTGGTCGGAGGTCCATTTGAAGCAGTCTCTTTACTTTCGAGTTTATCCTGAAAGTAGGGGTAGGATCTTGATACATCTCACCTCCCCATACTTTCGAGTTTGTCCATGCATGGTGTGTGGTTTAATGGCTATTTGGAAGATGTTTTTGCTGCATATGCTTTGATTGTTTCCATGGTATGGTATGGGTCAGCTGGGGTTGGATATATATATGGAGTAGGCATAAAACCGCACAGACCAAAGATCACATGATAATGCAGGGCCTTATACTCATGGAAAGTGGTTGCAATTGGTTTGCTTAAACTGTAAAAAAATAGCTGATTAAACAGCTTCATATGGTATGTAAGGGACCCATAGGACTGTCATAATTTGCAGGGTTTCTAGTTTGATAGTATTAGCAGTTGTTACAAATGTGGGTCTTGTTTTACGGGTGAACTAGCATGGCACCTATTGCTGAAGGGCTGCTGGTTTTGTATGCTTTGGTCAAATAGTATGGAGTAAGCATTTTGAACCGTAGGGACCAAGAACATGATAACGCAGGGCCTTAAAATCATCGGAAGTGGTCTTATTTAGTTTCCATAAAGTTTACAATTGCTGATTAAGCTGGATTGAATAATTACATGTTTGATGGGACATGGCCTATGATTGAGATTGTGTTATCAGTAAATGAAGGTTTGTAGATGTTTGGAATGTAGTACTGGTAAATTGTATCTTCTTCTATAAGGTTCTTTAAACCTACACTAAACACAGACGTAGGATATATGCCCTTATGGTAAGTTTAAACTGTAGACCTAGGGAAAGACGCGAGCCCTGCTTGCATGTTCTCTCTTTACTGAAGAAGTTTATGTATTTTTCAGTTTGTGGTTTTACGCCTAATCCCAAGTCTTATGAATGAATTCATGTGTCTTTGTTGATGTTATTGTGCTCTTCTATATGAAGCAGTAGCAAGTCTATGAAAATTAGTAGTATTGCCAAATGTGTTTGGATGGACAAGGCGACATATAGATCGAATCATGATGATTTCATAAAATACAAAACACTAATCTCAATATTACTGTTGGTAAATTGACCCTGCTATTTGACCGTCATTTTATGGCTCAAGTTCATTCTGATATGCTTGACACAACAGTTTCAGGTCAACAAAACTGATCCAACCTTTATTTGCAAGATGTAAAATACTTAAAAATAAACGAGTACTAGCTGTTTGATTTTTAAGTCCTTATTTTAGGGTAGAATTAGCATACACACGATTTTTTTTCAAAGCATATATGTAGGGGTGAGCAAAAGAAACCAAAAAAATCGAAACCGAACCGAAAAACCGAAAAAATCGAACCGAAAAAACCGACCGAATGTAAAAACCGATTATTCGGTTTTTACGTTTTCAAAAACCGAAAAGTTTCGGTTCGGTTTCGGTTTTCATCCAAAAACCGAACCGTAAAAAACGAACCGAACCATTATATTATATAAAAATAAAAAATATAATATAATATAAATAAGTAATATATCAAAATTATAAATTAATATTCCTTATTTAGAGAAATAAGAGTAATATATTTACCTTATTGTTTATACGTGTGTTTGATATATATTTGTGCTTACTTAACAATATATCATTACATATGTGACAATAATCGATTGTATGCATGTTTACTTGTATGTGTGTTTATCTTATTAATATGTGTGTAATTATAGATTACTAATTTGAGATAAACATTATTAGGCTTAGATTGAAAATAAAGAAAAAAAACTACTTTTTTACGCAAAACAAGTTTTTTAATCTAAATCCGATGTACCTAAATATAAACGGTTTCAAAACCAAAAAAACCGAAAAACCGAAGCGAAACCGATTACAAACCGAAAAAACCGAACCGCCTAAAACCGAACGGTTTCGGTTTTTGATTTTTTTAAAACCGAATATGTCGGTTCGGTTTCGGTTTTAGCCAAAAACCGACCTAAACCGAACCGTGCACACCCCTACATATATGTATGTGATTGACTGTTGACCGACGAGCATTCTGTTATGGATGAAACAATCATCTCTTATTGTGTATAAAGGTACGTCTATATATTACTGAAGCCATTGTGAAACTGCTCGGGTAAAAGGGATGATCTGGTAACTGGGGTCATTTGGTGTTACCATGGTGTTAGGGATGTAATATATCACAGATGATGGTGATATGTAACAGCTCTCAGTGAGGTTCCTTGATTACACATGTGGAGTGTGGAGATAAGTGAACGCAAAAAATGAATGTACAGAAACAGACATAAATGAACTATCACATACGGTTTACTTTAGCATCCGTCAATATCAGTCTTTTGTACCCGTTTCTAGACATGCTATGTAGTACCTGAGCGTTTTCCGCAACCTGAATAAGAATGGTCCATTTCTTCAAAAAATAAATAAAGAATGGTCCATGATTTCCTCAGCTTGGGGTTAGCCTTGACATGTTACCTTCGGTTGACAGTTTACACCGGCGTCAAACACTTAATAATGATGATTTCATACTGATTGAATAGTCAAGTGTCATGAAAAATGTTATTGCTAAACAAAATTGGCAGTACTGTCAAAATGTGTCTGGATGGACAAGGCGACATACTGATTGAATAATGATGATTTATAAACCACAAATCACTAATCTGAGTATTGCTGGTGGTAAAATTGATACGTCAAATGACCCTGATTTTTGACGGTCATTTTTCTAGCAGTTCAACTAGATATGATATATATGTAGTTGGCACAAAAAGTTTCCGGTCAACAAAACTGATCCAGCCAAAAGTTTCAGGTGTAACAGAAAGTTTCAGGTCAATAAACAAACATCAACAATAAAAGTGACTTAAAGGCGAGCATTTAACAACTGAAGAAGTTCAACTCCCAATATTTTCTTAGGCATACATCCTCCAATTCATGTCAACTGCACAGTCTTTATATTGGCCTTTTTAGCACGAGTTCTTTATAGAAGAGAATGGCAGATGAAGTTCAAATATCTTAATTGATGTTATCCTTAGAGGCTGGTAGAACACACTTATAAAAAAAACTTGTTCCTTTCCATGTGAATGGTGTTTTTTAGTAGAGGATGATAACCTTTCAGAACATCTTTCTTCCCGGGGTGAATAAAAATTACATTAACTATGACGGCATCTAGCCACAAAAATAAATTTTGACGGAAATGGTTATTTTTGTTTACATATAAGGGTGTTTGGGATTGCGTTTGCAGAACTATGTTTTATAAAGGTGGGTTTCGTTCCTATACAGAAATGCATTTTCTCTTTGAAAAACTGCAGACTGATCACTTTTTTTTTTCAAATGTGCCAATTCCAGAAACTTTTTATTGACGTTTTGCAACCTACTAATCAGATAGTATACCCCAAACAAATCACGAACAGCCGCTTAATATCTTTTTTTGGCTATTTTTGAATACCACTAATTTCTCTCTCTCGTATTGTTACACTAGGTACGGTTTGTTTTCTGTAGGCATTTGAGTAAGCATACATGAACAATGGACACAATACATGGGAGAAATTTTAGATTTACTGTATTTTTTCACTTGTAGGAGAGATATCAGCAGATTGAACTTCTAACGATAAATCCGCCTGAAGTTAGCACTTAGAAACTATAACCATGATAGAGCTTCATCTCATTAGTACATATATAACAATAAATCCGCCTGAAATGTGTTTATTTCTTTAAAAAGTATTACCGGTTTAACATGTAAGCCGGTAAAAATATCTGAATAAGGTTAATACTCTCACCCGAGCCTGACCATAATTCAGAGTTTGGATTAAACCGGATAACTCGAATCATGTTTTTCAATCCGTATAACCCGACCCAAATAAGCTTACCCAGGTTTGGGTAGGATCACTAGTTGGGTTTGGCTATTATTTACAACCCTAATTTTCAGTGCATTTAGTGGAGTTGGTTTTAATCCTACTGGTTTGTGGCGTTTTATGTTTCTGGTCTGGTTCGCAATCCTCTTGGGCTATAGGCTTCAGTTCAGTTCCGGCTAAGGTAATTAGTTAACGCACAGTACTTATGCTTTAGATAAGATCAAGGTATATGGTTGAGTCAAACTTCTATCTAGCTGGAATAGAAAATATGAGGCAGTTGGTTGAGTGATTAAGAACTCAAATAACATACATTTCATAAGCATTCAACCAAAGACTATTAGTAACTTAACTAAACAATAGTCAACATGTTTTAGAAGTCATGCGAAGTCTGGTAAGAAAAGCAAATAAACAAGAGTCTAATAAGAAAATCAAACTTGAAATAGAAAAGCAGAATCACAAACCAACACCCGCAAAGGATGCAATAAACGGAAAGCTTCGAATATGGTAAGCTGATTTCAAACGAGAGGGGACATGAGAAGTCTGGTAAGCTGATTTCAAATCATAGAGGTGATGAGAAGTCTTCAACACGAGTTTGTATTGAAGTATCTTTTCAGACTTTTCTTCAATTACTATAAATGAATCTTCTTCCCTTTCTCCCAAAACAATACTGTAAACAATCGGATCCGTCCACGACCTTCTCGGACACGAAACATCTTCATTAAGATCCACATGATACTTCACCAACCATTCAGAATACCCTTTCTTCATCTCATAAACATCCATGAGCAGGGGATTACCATCCATCCTACAAAGAATAAGCAAACAACCACAAGTCTCGAACAGCTTGACATCTCGCTGATACAAGTCACCATCCAAGGTTCTCGGATATTCTATGGTCGTTAATTCTTGACCCTCTACACTAATATCTAACTTGATAAGAAGCGGGTCTTGATCATGCAGGTTATTATGCCAATAAAGTGCATCATTCCAATATATTCCATCTTCACCAAAACCAACAAAACTAGGTTGCAGATATCCACCACAGAAAACAGTCCACATGCCAGTCTCTGAAGAGTAAGTTTCTATCTGAATGTTAAACCTAATACCTGCATCCTCACACACATCTACTGCGCGAATGACTTTGTAGTGAGGTGATTTTGTAGGATCAAAAGCTATTCTTGCACCAGAATCTCCACGTCTAACCAATTTAGTCGAGCATTGTGGAAGTGCCTTCATTAGATTAATGCAAGGATTGTATACGTAATACATACGCGCAGTAGCGTGAGTATTACTACAACATAGAAGCAGCAAACCATTGCAAGAATCTAAAATCTTAGCGTCAAGTAACTGGCCGGAACCAAAAGTAAAGGGGTTCTTCTTGAATGCAGAAATTTTGTATGGAATCCGGGTATCGAATGACAATAAACAATGCTTATAACCCGAACTACCTACATAGTGTGTAGTCAGGAGACCACAAGGAGGATCGAGGGTAGGGATTTGACTTCGGCGCAGAGTGAAAGTAGGATTGGTAATGAGAGAAAACCATCGTTTGCATACGGGTTTGAGCTGTAAAAGTGAGATAACAGGTAACCGGAGTAAGATTTCTATCAAAAGATCATCGTTGTTTAGAACAGCGTGTACCGAGTGCGCGATAAGAAGCTCTTTAGATGATTTACCACCTCTTTTACGGAGGATGACAGACGCCTTAAACCGAAAAGAGCGAGTGTTTTTTTGCCAAATGATTTTGGATGATCTACCGATAATAACAGCCTTAAACGCGACACGATCCTTAGAGTAACTTCCATTAATGATTTTCATTTATAAATAGGGAATCAAAAATCAAAAGATTAGAACGATATACCTTTGATTTTTGTTTAGTATTAATACAGAAAATCTTCTACAATTCTTGTTTTTATTTTCTTCTTCATCTTTAATTATGGTTTGTTCTTGTGTGTTTTAGGTTTTAGGGTTCTTCATTCTTGTGTTTTTTCCAGATTTGGGGACAAATGTTTTTTAATGATTCGTTTTGGACTTGTTTGGGGGATAACAGATCAAATTTCTGTTTTGTTTTGGGCCTTTTTGCTATTTGGGTTATTGTCTGTACACATTGTTCATAATTTGTGGGCTTTCTAAGTTTCTAGTATTTTGAATTTTTCAAATGTGTCATTGTGCATTTGTGCATACCAATGTTAAAAACCTGGTTTTTTATTTGACCCGTTTTAATCAACGGTTCATCGGGTCATTGGTTGAACCGTCGGATCAACCCAATTTTATGACAAAAAAAAAGTTATTGATATATAAAGGCAAACATACTTAAATAGATACATAACTCATTAATAATCAATAAAATAAAATAAATAAGTTTCTATTTTCACATCCAAAATTATTTAAGCAATTAAGTTTCAAACAACTCAATTAAGACACGTTATCAGATGCAAATTTTTTTTATATAGGTTCATTTGTGACCACACACTACCCGAGCTAACCTTTCTCATCCCTTTTCTTTGAATAAAACAAAATCTCATAAAACAAAAATCTCCCATGGATCCTCTTTTTCACTACTGTCACTGCATCATTTTTCTAGATCATTTTATTAGAGGGACGATTTTCAACTACCATATATGCCAACAATCTGTTATACATCCAACAATCTTGATGACATAATCTCTAATGCTACACTGTTTACTTTCTTTTTCGTTGGCAAGTGTTGAACCGGCAGATTTTGATCCGGCGGTTTGACCCGGATCGACCAAAACCCGGCGGGTTAATCCGATCCGATTTTTAGTAAAAACCGGCTTATAACGAACCGTTCGTTCTTTCGGTTCCCGGTTCAACCAGTCGAACCGGGCGGGTCAAACCGATTTTTAAACATTGGTGCATACAACCGAGAGGTGTGTCAGAAACCTGCTTATAAACCGAATTGACAAAAAATGGTTTACTTTAAACCAAACCAGTGGTTTGTGAACCGGTTAGAGATTTTTTATGTTTTGATGGTTTGGAACCGGTTTCAACTGAACCGATTTTTAATCAGGTTAAAAGCCGGTTTTTGGATATTAGAATATATTAAAATACTAGCATGTGAATGGTACAGATGTACAACTTTTGAAAAAGATATCACTCACTAAGGACAATGTTTTAAAAACCGGTTTGAATTGATTCGGCAGACTCATCAAGTTATCGGGTCAAATTGGTCTATAAATGTAGAAGACCTACTTAAGAAGTTATGTATTTTCAATTTGCGATTTGTATAAGCTTGATCTTAGTTAGGATTAGGGGTTTGTCACAATTTTGGTAAAACTTTGTTATATGTATGGGTATATTCTAGATCGTACGGACCAAAGGTCACTTTGATAGTGTTAGCAGGGACGACCCATAGGTCTGTTATAATTGTAGGGTTTGTGCTTTGTTAGTAGGGGTTCTTACAAATGTGGGGTTTGTTTTACGGGTCATATAGTATAGAAATTATAAAGGCAGGGGTGTTGGTTTCGCGCGGTTAGCAATCCTGTATGTTATTTACATAAATATTGTGTCCCTTTTCACATGGATTAGTTGAAACCATTGCACTCTTGGATTTATTGGCTGGCTCTTTGGACGAACATGAAATATAGCTTTGCTATGTTGTGTCCAGATTTTGTACATTGGTAGTTATACCTACTTAATGAAAATTAAACCTTTGTGTGCTGGAAGTGAGAATATTGTTGAAGTTGGCTTATTTGTAAGCATAAGTATTAAGTTTAAGTTGACAAGTGAATGCTACTTCAAGGGTAAGAAAAGGTAATTTTTCCTTTATTATTTTCTATTGTAGTTTTTGTTTTATGTTTGTGTGCAGGTGTTGATAGATGAAGGGCTTACTTTGCCAAGTTGAGGAAAGTGAGGTGGTGCCCTAGTCAACCACTATATATTCATCGTTTTTGTTTAGTTGTTTGCTATCTCATTCTGTTTAGTTGTTTCTCTCTCATACTCCGCCATTGTTGAAGTTCTTGTTTTGTTCTTGATCTGTGATCTTGCTTTGAAGATCATTGAATCATTGATTGTTTCTTTCTGTTTGTATGTACTGATCACAAACCCAAGATTCACATTTGAAGTGTTTACCTGAGGCAATTAATAAAATAAAGGGGTGGTTGGTTGAATGATCTTGTTGTTCATTGTTGTTTTTGTCATAAAATCGTATATGGTATCAGAGCCTTTGGTTCTTGATATCTGGTTTTAACTCCAAACTGTTTTTGTTAAAGATCTTGATTAATCTGGTGGTTAATCGTGTTTTGATTTAACTCAATTTGGGTTTTCTAATCGATTAAAACTTTTAGGGTTTCTAAAAATTAGGGGTTTTCTGATTCTTGGTGTTCTGTGGGGGTTTCTTAGGTTCTTGAGCAATTAATTGTGTTTAATTGCTTATTTGGTAAGTTTTATCAAAAAAACCCTAAAATCAGAAATTAGGGTTTTTTGATTGAAAGTATTGTTTTGTTGATTAATTAGTTATTCTGTTATAACTAATAGTTCAGGTTGTTTTTCCGTTGTGCTTGGTTGATTTGTGTGATCTGCTTGATCTCATTGATGTTGATCTTTGTTGGTGGCTTGTTGCAGCGCGTGCTTTGTAATACCTCTCTTCCCTTTGATCTTTAGGGTTGTTTAGGCTTTTTAGTGGGTGATTAGGTGTCGAATGGATCTAGCTAGTTCTTGGTGGATTGATTCAGTTTTCTTGTGTGGTTCTTGGTAGTTGTGTGTAGAGGAGTTACAAGGGGTTTTCTGTTCTTTGTTTTTATTGCTTTCTTGATTGTGTCATCATGTCTGGTGACAAGAAAAGTGATAAGGATGTTAGTGATACTGATGATGAGAATACTGAGACTGTCATACACCATAATGACCCTCTTTATTTGCACCCAACTGATACTAATGGTCACCTAATTGTGACAACTAAACTTACTGGTCCTGAAAATTATAAAGTTTGGGCTGCTGTTTTCAAACTTGCTTTGCATACTAAAAATAAGTTGGGGTTTATTGATGGTACTTGTGAAAAGATAAGGAATATGATGTTTTACATGAACAATGGGATAGATGTAATGCTGTTGTTTTGTCATGGATTCTTGGTTGTATTTCTTCTGACTTATATCAAGGGCAAATATTTTCTAAAAGTGCTAAAGATGTGTGGGATGAGTTTAAGGAAACATATGATAAAATAGATGGTTCTGTGATATATAATTTGCATTTTAAAATATGTTCTCTTACTCAATCTGGATCCTCTTCGTCTGAGTACTATCACAACTACAATAGTTTATGGAGGCAATTTGACTCCCTGGTTAACTTTCCTAATTGTACTTGTGAGGGTGCTCCTCAGCTTAAGGGTCATAATAGTTTGCTGAGATTAATGTAGTTCCTTATGGGGTTGGATGACACTTACAGTATTGTAAGAAGCCAATTACTGACTTCTGATCTTTTAATAGATGTGAAATATGCTTTTGCCACCCTATCTAGGGTTGAATCTCATAAGAATAACATGGTTCATAATTCTTCAGTTAGACCCAATTCTTTTGCTTTTGCTGCTAGACCATCTAATTGGTCTAACAATAATAACAACAATAGACCTTCTCAAGGGAGAGGGTCTACTAGAAATAATAACTTGATTTGTAAGCACTGTAATATGACTGGTCACACCATTGATAGGTGTTTTGAGCTTAATGGATATCCACCAAGATTTAAGAAAAGAACTCCTGGTGGAGTTAATTCTAATACTTCTTCTGGTGGTGTTAATACTACTTCTGCTTCTGTTAAGAATGATCTAAGTACGGGAAACTCTATGCCTTTTACTCATGATCAGATTAACAGATTGATGGCTTTGATTGGTTCTAAGCCTGACAATATTGAGTTGCAGTCTGGTGCTGCTGGTACTATTACTTTCTCTAATCATGTGATCAGTTTTGTTACATGCAAGTTTTTTAATTACAACTCTAATATTAGTACTTCTAGTACTTATGTTGGCTAAATTTTTGATTCTAGTGCCTCTCAACACATGACTTTTTATGTTGATCATTTAACAGATGTTATAAATGTCTCTCATTTGAATATAACTGTATCTCACCCAAATGGAACTATTGAATTGGTTAAATTTGTTGGAAATTATAAACTTGCAGATAAAATTAATTTGAAAAATGTGTTGGTGGTACCTGGATACAAAGTCAGTCTTATATCAGTTCATAAACTTGCTAAGGATAACAAGTTTGTTGTTTCATTCACTGAATCTAAGTGTTTTGTTCAAGATTCTCTTCAAAAATCCCTTCTGGTGATTGGTACTGAGAATAATGGCTTGTATTTGTTTGATTCAGGTAGGAAAAATTTTAATAGTAAATTTACCTCTTGTTTGTTATCTAAGTGCATCTGGCACAATAGACTTGGTCATCCATCTGATCAAGTTTTGAGTGTGTTAAAGGATACACTTTAGATTGATGGTCTTGATGATACTCAGCCTTGTGATGTGTGTCATAAGTCTAAGCATACCAGAGAACCTTTCCCACTTAGTGATCATAAGACTAAGCATTTAGGTGATATTATTCACTTAGATGTTTGAGGGCCCTATAAAGTTAAAAGTTGGGAAGGGTTTAGGTTTTTTCTTACTATTGTTGATGACTACACTAGGGCTGTTTGGTTGTATTTGCTTAAGGGGAAGGATGAGGTTTTTGAAAAGGTGGTTGAATTTTACAATCTTATTAAAAATCAATTTGATATTTCTGTTAAAGTGTTTAGAAGTGATAATGACACTGAATCTGTTAATCATATGTTTGAAAAATTTGTCATATCTAATGGCATCATTCATCAGACCTCTTGTGTATATACACCACAACAAAATGGTGTATTTGAAAGAAAACATAGACATCTTCTTAATATTGCTAGAGCCCTCATGTTTCAGGGGGGGCATTCCTTTAAACATGTGGTCTGAATGCATTTTAACATTTGTGTACCTTATTAACAGGCTTCCTACCTCTGCGCTGTCTAGAAAATGTCCCTATGAAATGATTTACAAAGTGTCTCCTAGTCTCTCTTTGCTAAAAAGTTTTGGATGTTTGTGTTTTGCAACAGTTTTAAATAATTCTGATAAATTTTCTGCTAGGTCTGATAAATGTGTTTTTTTTGGGTATTCTGATACTAAAAAAGGTTATAAACTTTATAATCTTGAAACTAAAACTTTTTTTTTCTAGAGATGTGAAATTCTATGAGACTGTTTAACCTTTTAAAAATGATGTGTTAGTTAAAGATTTGGTTTTTGAGGAAAATGGTGTTAACAATCAAAACTTTTTTGACCTAGTAGAAACAATGTCAAGTGAACCCTATGATGATAAGAGAGACAACAAAGGTGATATAGATAATAGTGTGACTCCTGACTTAGTAGATGTGTCTAGTGATAAATCTCCTTCTGTTGCCAGACATTCTAGGGGGGTTGTCAAAGAGTCTAGTATATACCAAAATGACAGCAACCAGAATGACCCAGGTGGCAGTGTAAGAAGTCCTAAGGGAGATGACATTATCTTAAATGGTGATGATTATGACTCTAAGGGTGATGACTTTGTAGAATTTAAACAAATTTTTGAGTCTGAAAATGTTAATAATCCAGAAAGGTCAAAGGTAAGAAGGTCTAGTAGACCTGTTAAATTGCCTGCTAAGTTTGACAATTATGAGATGGATAAAAGGTTTAAGTATGACATAAATAGTATGGTTAGTTATGCCAATTTCTCTATACACAATTTTGTCTTTGTTGATAATCTAAACAAGATTCATGAGCCCAAATCTTATTCAGAAGCTGTTAAAAATCCTAAATGGATTGAAGCTATGAATAAAGAAATGGATGCACTTAACAGAAACAATACTTGGGTAATAGTTGATCTACCTCCATGTAGAAAAGTTGTTGCTTGTAAGTGGTTGTGGAAGGTTAAGTATAAATCTAGTGGTGAGGTTGAAAGATTTAAGGCTAGAGTTGTTGCTAAAGGGTTTAGTCAGAAAGAGGGCATAGACTATGAAGAAACTTTTTCACTAGTTGTGAAAATTGTTACAGTTAGGTGTCTTATTTCTGTTGCTATTCATTATGCTTGGCCTGTGTATCAATTAGATGTCAATAATGCATTTCTATATGGAGAGTTAGATGAAGAGATCTATATGATTCTTCCTGAGGGATATGGGTCAATGATAACAAAGTTTGTAGACTTACAAAATCTTTGTATGGTCTTAAACAAGCACCTAGAAAGTGAAATGAAAAATTGACAAATGTGCTTGTTGAAAATGGCTTTATACAAAGTAAAAGTGATGTTTCTCTTTTCACTAAAATTGAGAATGATTCTTTTGTTGCTTTATTGGTGTATGTTGATGATATTATTATAGCTGGTAACAATGAATCTGTTATTCATGACTTTAAGAAATACTTGAGCTCTAAATTCAAAATTAAAGATCTTGGAAAGCTTAAGTACTTCTTAGGAATTGAAGTGCTTGATGCTAATAATGGTCTTGTGCTTAATCAAAGGAAGTATTGTCTTGAGTTACTTGTTGAGTATGGAATGTTGGCATGTAAGCCAACTAAAGCTCCTATACCTGATTCTTCAAAAAAGAAGAAGGAACAGGTTGATATAGAACATGATGTTCCTATTGATAATAAATCATGTTATCAAAATATTGTGGGAAAATTGATATATCTCACTTTAACTAGACCTGACATTGCTTAT
Source organism: Glebionis coronaria (assembly GCA_025667525.1). Classification (NCBI taxonomy): domain Eukaryota; kingdom Viridiplantae; phylum Streptophyta; class Magnoliopsida; order Asterales; family Asteraceae; genus Glebionis; species Glebionis coronaria. The sequence continues at coordinate 547,637,718 of CM046879.1, read as the reverse complement.
GTTGCTCACTGTCTTAGTCAATTCATGCATGATCCTTATATGTCTCACTTAAAACTTGCTTTTCATGTTCTTAGATATCTTAAAGGTTCTCATGGAACTGGTATTTCATTTATGAAAAACAATGATTTAAGTCTTACTGCATTTGTTGACTCTGACTGGGCTAAGTTCAAGGTCACTAGAAAATCTGTGACTCGTTATACTGTGTATCTTGGAAATAATCTTGTTTCCTGGAAAAGTAAAAAGCAATTTGTTTTAGCTAAGTCTTCAGCTGAAGCTGAATATAGAGCTATGAATAGTGTTGCTTGTGAGATAATGTGGATACTTAAGATCATGAAGGATCTTAAAGTTGATATTTGCTTACTTGTTCCTATCAATTGTGATAGCATCTCTGTTATCCAGATTGCTTCTAATCCTGTATTTCATGAAAGGACAAAATATTTTGAAATTGATTTGTATTTCCTTAGGGAAAAAGTGTCAGCAGGTTTGATTAAAACACTTAAGATCAAATCTGAGGACAATGTGGCTGATTTGTTTACTAAAGGCTTGTCAATTAAAGATCACAAATTTCTTTATGATAAGTTGAATCTTGTTAATATGTATCACAAGTCAACTTAAGAGGGGGTATTAAGTTTAAGTTGACAAGTGAATGATACTTCAAGGGTAAGAAAGGTAACTTTTCCTTTATTATTTTCTTTTGTAGTTTTTGTTTTATGTTTGTGTGCAGGTGTTGATAGATGAAGGGCTTACTTTGCCAAGTTGAGGAAACTGAGGTGGTGCCCTAGTTAACCACTACATATTCATCATTTTCATTTAGTTGTTTAGTTGTTATCTCATTTTGTTTAGTTGTTTCTCTCTCATACTCTGCCATTGTTGAAGTTCTTGTTTTGTTCTTGATCTGTGATCTTGCTTTGAAGATCATTGAATCATTGATTGTTTCTTTCTGTTTGTATGTACTGATCACGAACCCAGGATTCACATTTGAAGTGTTTGCCTGAGGCAGTTAATAAAATAAAGGGGTGGTTGGCTTAATAATCTTGTTCTTCATTGTTGTTTTTGTCATAAAATCGTATAATAAGTTATCTGATGTAAGTTGAATGTACATGTTGTCTACTAGTTTATTTGCTCCTGGTAAACACAAATCCAATAAGCTTTGTAAGAAACTAGATATCACTTGATGTAATCATGATGTATGACTGCTAAATGGATTGTTGTAGCGACACCATCATGGTTAGTCTTTTTTCTGCAAGTGACCTGTTGACACATTGTATTTGGATGGGTTTCAGATTAATCTCAGAATCTTCTCGAATTGATCACATCTCAAAGTGAAATAGTTGTTCTTGGTGACAAATAGGGGGTTTGGTTTTCTATTCTACTAAAAGGGTAAATGTGTGAAGTAAATAAAAGTAAACTACCAGCAATTAATTAATTAAAATAAAACTTGAATTAAAATTAAAATTAAATAGTAACTAAAAATACCCTGAAAAAGTGCTTCATTCGGAATGTATGCTTGATCCGGAATGTAAGGTTGATCCGGAATAATTGATTATTCTGGATGAAAGAGGTTGATTCGGAATGTTTAACAAAAAGTGACTGATCCGGAATATAGGAGTATTCCGAACGAAGGAGTTGATCCGGAATGTTTGAATATTCCGAACGAAGAGCTTGATCCGGAATGTTTGGATATTCCGAACGAAGAGCTTTGATCCGGAATAAATGAAATATTCCGGATGAAGGACGTTGATCCGGAATAATGGATATTCCGGATGAAGGAGCTTGACTCGGAATAATAAATATTCCGAATGAATGGCACTGATCCGGAACAAATGAAATGTTCCGGATGAAGCAACTTGATACGGAATAAATGATGAACAGTAGTTGATCCGGAATGTATAAGTTGGTTCGGAATGCTGGGGACGAAGAACAGTAAAAACAGGGGAAGATGAGTTTTAACAAAATCAAGCCAAATAAACAAAAAGGTTTAAACCAAGCTAACCAATAATCGTCTACTAACCATAAACATCAAATCCCAACAATAAAAACACAAAATCAACTAACTTTTGAAGATCAAAATCAACCAAATAAGAACTTTAAGCTTTAACTCAAAAAGATGAAGATGAACAAGATTAATGAAAGGATTAAACTGATGATTAAGGTTTAAACAATAAAAGGAAAAGATTAAAACTACAAGATTTGTGAAAACAAGAATCAAAATCACCAAACACCCTAATGGTGTTGGTGATACCTACGAACAAAGAAAAAGAAAAGAGAAAAACTAAACACTGCCTAAATTGTGTGAGGGGATCTCTTTATATAGGTCTTCCATTTGGTTGGTGAGTGGGCTTTCTCCCTTTCTTCTTGTCTTCTCGTCTTTTCAGAAAAGTTGACGTTTTCAATTCTGATTCGGGATTTGTCGGCGATTAAATTCAACTCGTCTTTTAATTTCTTCGTTTAATAGACTTGAGTTTCTTCGACATATGTAAATATTCCATCTTTGGTCCTTTTCTTCGATAAATCTTCAAACAGGCCCATTGACTTCAAATCTTTTGCATCTCTTGGACAATAGACTTCGTCTTGAGTCTTTTTCTTCGATAAAACCCGTGCAATCCCATGTTTTCTTCAATATTCATCCGGCTGACTCTGAAAACACAATAAACACAAAAAACCACGCATAATCCCAAACAAATGATATTAAATACGTGTTTTGGTCTTGTTTTAGTAAGAAATAAGTGGTAAAAGGATGGGTGTTTTCACACCTATCAAATCCCCTACACTTAACCATTGCCATGCCCTCATGCAATGCTTAGTGATAAAGCAAATTTACACTTTTCTCATAATCAATCAACCTTGGCCTTATTAACATACTACTAAAACAAAACTTAAAGAACTAAGAGAAATTAAAACTTTAAAGTAAACAAAAGGATAGAAAACCATTTTCACTTGAAAATAGCTACATGGAAATAACTTGCAAAGAGATCAAGGACTTACATTAGGGCTTTGGTGCTGCGAAGATTTATCACCCTCAAGTTTCACGTTCCCCACACTAAGCTTAAAAACGAGATCATTGTTATTATAAGTTAGTAAATCAAACACTTACACACATGGCTTAATTATATGCTTAAACTCCCTTATTCCTAGGTGTATCTCTTATATTTTATTTTTGTCTTAGAATCATCATGAAGATGCATTTTTGGACTTATTTAGATAGTTTATTTAGGCTGAAAGCAAAGTAGGACGATTTGATCAGTAGTTAGCTAAAGGACAAAATCTCTTAAAACTGCTTCTCGGGATATCAAAAAGTTCATATCTTGGCATAACTCGCTTCACCATTTGAGACCTTTCTCAGGCCGATATTTGGCATGTACTTCATACTTCATATCTTGAGAGACGTTCTTGAGATAATGGTCTTCTCTTCGTTAATAGAGTTTCTTCACTTGGAGACTTTTGAGAGGTACTCCAACTTTGTTGACCACGACTTCATGATTATTTCTTCAATTGCTAATTGGGATTTTGAGATACAACGATCCGCCTCCTTTTCGGACTTGGATCTATTTATCCTCATACCTTGTTAGGATCTTTTCGGATAGACTTCTCCATGATCTTTATGGGAGTTGATTGCTTTTCGTCGTGAGTCTTGATCCTTCATATTGATTTTGGGAATAATGCTTTTCACATCACTTTGGATCTTCAGCAATAAAATGGAATCCTCATGCCTTGTTAGGGCCTTTTCGGACTCGCCAATCTTCGCGCCCTGCTTCATAAGTTATGCCTTGGCTATGAACTCTTATCATTACCGAGCAACTTTTAAACGATCTTGGGCTAGAAGCTAAGTAACTTATCAAATCGTACGACCTTACTTATTGCAGATAAATTATTAGCAAGTGATGGGAGAATAGGCAAATAATTACACCAAGTGAGCTTGTGCAAGAATACCGACTTATAATTGACTCTATCATTTCTCGTCCTCCACAATTTAAAATCTCAAGTAATGAGACTCGTGGATACTTAGCCTAATAAACCAATTAAGGTCTATATGGTTAAGGATACTAGCTAGAATAAACTTGGATAAGTCTACTCGGGTTGAGTCAAAATAATCGCAACGGGCCTAATATGTCAAAGACTTCAAAACTAGCTACACCACTTTATTAATATTTTTGACTTTATTGCAGGATATATACATATGAAAGCAACGATAAAAATTTAAAAATTACGACTAAATGGCCAAAGTTAATTAAAAATTTGAAAAATGTTGAAAAAGATGATTTTCCGGTTAAATGAAGGCATTTTCATGGAAAAGTCCACTTAAAACTTCGATAGAAGTCCCCCCTACACTTAAGATAAACATTGTCCTCAATGTTTAAGCATGTGGGAAAAGTCTCCCCTACACTTATGACATTGTGCACGTTTGTTAAATCAAGCTAAGGAAGAGATGGCTAAAGTGATCAATTTCAAATGTGAGTATGAAGAAATTGAATCACGATAGTTGAGAGATAGAACCGGATTTCGGATAACACGGGAGCACGGTTCTTCAAAGGTTCCAAAAGTGCATTTATCCCTGTAATCACATCACCACACAAACACAAACAACCTATAGAGGTCCCCCTACACTTAGGAGGTTAAAACAGAAAAGGATAGATACTCGGGCTGCCTCCCGAGGAGCGCTTGTTTTTGGTAACCGAGTCACGAGCCTGACTCGACCCAAAATTAGTTCATGGGAAACGTGGTGAGGGATGGAATCATCTCCTGAGAGATGTCCTCACCAAAGTACAACTTCACTCGTTGGCCATTCACCTTAAAATTAGGTCCATTAGGTTGAGCGAGCTCGAGAGTACCATATGGAAAATTTTGGGCAATAGTGAATGGGCCGGACCAACGAGATTTCAGCTTGCCCGAAAAGATTTTCAACCGAGAGTTAAAGAGTAAAACTTTGTCCCCAACTTGGAATTCTCGGTTTTTAATCTTGGAGTCATGAATGAGCTTAGTCTTTTCCTTATAGATCAAAGAATTTTCATAAGCCTCATTACGGAGTTCATTGAGCTCATTGAGTTGGATCTTGCGTAGGTCACCGGCTTTGTTGATATCGAAATTAGCCCACTTCAAGGCCCAGTAAGCCTTGTGCTCTAATTCAATGGGGAGGTGGCATGCTTTCCCGTACACGAGACGATATGGTGTACAACCAATCGGAGTCTTGTATGCGGTACGAAAAGCCCATAGAGCATCATCAAGTTTATCGGCCCATGAGGCACGATGCTCTCCCACGGTTCTTTCAAGAATTCGCTTTAATCCTCGGTTAGAGATTTCAGCCTGGCCATTAGTTTGTGGGTGGTAGGCGGTGGAAAGACGATGATTTACACCATACTTAGCCATGACTCTTGCAAATTGATCGTTGCAAAAATGAGTCCCGCGATCACTAATAATGGCACGAGGCACACCGAATCTAGCGAATAGCGACTTCAAAAAGTTACAAACCACCCTTGCGTCATTAGTGGGTAAAGCTTTGGCTTCAACCCATTTAGAAACGTAGTCAATGGCTACAAGGATGTATTTGTTTCCTTTAGAGGAAGGGAATGGCCCCATAAAGTCGATACCCCAAACATCAAAGATTTCACATTCTTGTATGAAATTTTGAGGCATCTCATCTTTATGTGTGATCTTGCCTTGTTTTTGGCAAGCATCACAATGTTTAACCATCTCGTGAGCATCACGATAAATGGTGGGCCAATAAAATCCCGAGTCAAACACTTTTTCGGCGGTGTAGTTGGGACCAAAGTGACCACCGGTGGGTCCTTTGTGGCAAGCTTCGAGAATGTCTAAAGCTGCCGGTCCATCAACACATCGGCGAATAATCAAGTCAGCACATTGTTTGAATAGATACGGGTCATCGCAAAAGTAAGTCTTAATGTCTTTGAAGAACTTCTTCTTTTGTTGGGATGTTAACCCGTAAACGAGAATTCCACCCGCCAAGTAGTTTGCAATATCCGCAAACCACCATCAAAAGTCGAGTTGATAGACATTAAGTTTTCAAGGGGAAAAGAGTCATTGATCTCTTTGTTCAGATGATCCCCTTGAAAAGGATCCTCAAGTCTACTGAGATGATCCGTGGCTAGGTTTTCAGCTCCCTTCTTATAACGAATTTCGATTTTAAATTCTTGGAGTAGCAAAACCCAGCGAAGAAGTCTTGGTTTGGAATCTTGTTTAGTTAACAAGTACTTCAATGCGGAATGATAGGTATAAACGATTGTGGTAGAAAGGACAAGATAGGGGCGGAACTTTTCAAAAGCATAGACAACAGCTAAAAGCTCTTTTTGGGTTGTCGTGTAATGCAATTGAGCCCCTGTCATTGTCTTGCTAGCGTAATGGATCGGATGGAAGTGTTTGTTCACTCGTTGGCCCAAAACTGCTCCAATAGCAAAATCGCTAGCATCGCACATCAACTCAAAGGGAAGCTCCCAATTAGGGGTAACCAAGACCGGTGCCTTAGTTAGCTTATCCTTAAGAAGGTTGAAGGCTTCGATACACTCTTTGGAAAAAAATAAAAGGAGTATCTTTTTCCAAGAGGTGGGTAATCGGGCGAGCGATTTTAGAAAAATCTTTGATGAATCGATGGTAGAAGCCCGCATGACCCAGGAAACTTCTCACACCCTTCACGGTTGAAGGTGGAGGCAATTTAGCAATAACATCGACTTTAGCACGGTCGACTTCAAGACCGGCTTTGGAAATTTTGTGTCCTAGCATGATGCCCTCTTTTACCATGAAATGGCATTTTTCCCAATTTAGAACAAGGCGAGTGTCTTCACACCGCTTAAGCATACGTTCTAAATTGGCAAGGCAAGCAGAGAATGAATCGCCATAAACCGAGAAATCATCCATGAATACTTCCATAGTTTCTTCAACCATGTCATGGAAGATGGCCATCATACACCTTTGGAACGTCCCAGGAGTATTGCATAAACCGAAAGGCATGCGTTTGTAGGCAAATGTTCCGTAGGGACAAGTGAATGTGGTCTTTTCTTGGTCCTTGGGAGCGATGAGAATTTGAAAATACCCGGAGAAACCGTCTAAGAAGCAGCAATAGTCATTACCCGCTAGACGCTCGAGCATTTGATCCATGAAAGGAAGAGGAAAGTGATCTTTTCTCGTGGCATCATTGAGTTTGCGATAGTCGATACAAACTCTCCACCCAGTAACAAGACGAGTGGGAATCAACTCGTTGTGTTCATTGGGAACAACGGTTATTCCGCCCTTCTTGGGCACACAATGGACGGGACTTACCCAAGGCGAATCCGAAATAGGGTAAATCAAGCCGGCATCAAGAAGTTTGATAACCTCTTGTTTGATGACGTCATGAATGCGAGGATTAACCCTTTTTTGGCTTTGGATGCGGGTTTAAAGTCATCTTCCATGTGAATCTTGTGAGTACAAAAGTTCGGATCAATTCCGCGGATATCGTAAATTTTCCAAGCAATTGCCTTCTTATGATCTTTAAGCACGGCGATGAGGCGAGATTTCTCTTCTTCTTTCAAGTCCTTAGCAATTATGACGGGCGACTTCTTCTTATCTTCAAGGAACACGTACTCGAGATGGGGCGGCAACTCCTTAAGTTATAAATCCGGAGGATTTTCGATGGGAGGCGTATTCAAAGTCGGTTCATCGATAGCAATAGCCTTGGGAGATGGTGGAGAAGTATTGTCCTTTTTGAGAAGGTTCGCAATGAGTCGAATGTCTGCATCCCAATTGGTGGGAGAATCGTCATTTGCTAAGTTCACATCTCCCACGGTGGCTTCCAAATCTTTCCAAAGGAAATCACTTTCTCCAAATAGAGATAGTGATGAATCAATAGAGGAAACGGTCTCAACATTGGGAAGAGAGGTAGGGATACTTTTACAAGCATCTTTGAAGTGTTCTTCACAAGCCTCATCAAGAACGTCGATACAATTAACAATCTCGTATGAATAAGGCTGTTTAGAAAGCTTTCCCATGTTGAAGACGATTTTATCGTCACCCACTCTCATGATAAGCTCACCGGCTTCAACATCGATGAGAGTGCGACCGGTCCTCAGGAATGGACGTTCAACGATTAATGGCACACGAGGGTCCATATCGTAGTCGACCACGACGAAATCGGCAGGAAAAGTGAATTTGTCGACTCCTACAAAGACGTCTTCGGCTATCCCCACTGGATAAGCAACCGTACGGTTAGCTAATTTCAAAGTCATTTTGGTGGGGACTAGCTCAGGGAGAGATAATTGCTTCCAAACGCTTAGAGGCATTAAATTAATACTGGCACCTAGATCGGCTAGGGCCATGCAATTCTCTACTCCCGGGAAGTTGCAAGGGATTAAGAAGCGACCCGGATCACCAAGCTTGGTTGGAAATTTCCTTAAGAGCACTGCAGAGCAATTCTCATTAAGTTGGGTATTAGCAATATCAAGAAGCTTCTCCTTGTAGCTAAGAAGATCTTTGAACATTTTTGCGTATTTAGGCATGTGAGCGAGAGCCTCAGCGAAGGAGATGTTGAAATTCAATTGTTTAAACATTTTAAGAAAGTTCGAAACTTGAATATCATCCTTGCTTTTGAGCTTCTCTTTCCTCAACCTTGAAGGATAAGGTATATCGGAAGAAGAGGAAGGCTTTGGAATAGTAGGATCACTCACATCCTTGGGTGGAGGAGGGGTAGAAGTAAGAGGTGGAGGAATTGGGGAAGTAGAAGGACGAGGAATATGAGTAGGTGACTCATTTTCCTTAGTCACAATCACCGGTGGAGGTATAGGAAGCTCGGGTTCCTTGGTAACTTTGCCACTGCGAGTGGTGATTGCTTTCATCTCCCCTCTTGGATTCGCAACGGTGTTACTCGGAAGAGTACCCGAAGAAGAGGATTGATTACCTTGGAAGAAACCAGCCATCATGTTCCTTAAGTCATTCGTTTGACTTGCCAAAGTGTTTATCATATCAGCTCTCAGATCGTTTCCTTGTTTCACCATGTATGCTTTCAAGTTGAGCACTTCTCGCTGGAGATTTTCCACAATCACATCATTGGTCCTCATGTAGGTTTCAACATCTTGATGTAATGCGGTGGGTTGGTTGGGAGGAGGAGCATGGTAGGCGGGTAGTTGATAAGCAGGTTGTTGGTAAACTTGGTTGTTTCTTTGAGGTGGATATGGTTGTCTTTGAGGTGGTTGGTATGCTGCACGAGGTTGTTGTTGAGGAGGGCGATTGAGGTTTTGTTGTTGGTTTGGGTTGTTTGGAGGAAAACCGGGCGGGGAAAGAAAGTTGTTAGAGCGGTAGCTAAGCAAGTTGCGGTCTCCTTGAGGACGAGCTTGATAAGCGGCCGGAGGATAGGTACCGTATGCTGCATTAACATTCTCAGAAGGATAGTCTTGGGTGGTGGTACAAGTGGTGTAAGAGTGAGGACCCCCGCATATTTCACATGGTTGGCTGACAGCATTGACCTGAGCATTTTTAGCGTTGATGCTGTTGGTGTTGCTAGCGGTTTGGGTAACAAGCGATTCAAGAAGCGTAGTAATTTTGTCAAGTCGCTTGTCGTTGTCACTAGTACTAGCACTAGCGGCATTGGTCCGCACACTCTTGGTTTGCACACGAGACTTATTTTCGATAATATCCCAAGCGGTATTAGAGGTCTTAACCAAAATATTACCCCCCCCCCCCCCCCCCCCCCGAGGCACTATTTAATGAATCTTGGTCATTCATGCTTAAACCATTATAAAAAGTATTAATTTGGTGCACTTTGGTAAAACCATGTTGTGGGCATTTTCTTAAAAGATCTTTAAAACGGTCCCAAGATTCACTAAAAGACTCATCATACTTTTGTTCAAAATTAATGATTTCATTCCGCAAAGCGGTAGTACGAGAGGGTGGGAAAAAGTAGTTTATAAACTTGGTTTCCAAATCCGTCCACATCAGAATACTTTGTGGCGGTTCCTTTGCAAGCCAATGCCGGGCTTGTCCCTCTAAGGAGAAAGGAAAAAGTTGTAAACGGATTACCTCTTGTGGAACACCACTGAATTTGACCGTATTCGTGAGTTGCAGGAATCTCTTGATGTGGTCATGTGGATCATCAATGGTACGCCCCAAGAATGGTTGAGCAGAGACCATCTGAATAAAGCCGGATTTGAGCTCAAAGTTGTTGGCTGCAATCGCGGGTATGACAATTGGATCATTGTTGCCGTCTACATGTGTTTGCAAAAGTTCAATCATAGGGCGATTGTCTGGTAGAGGCTCATTGTTGTTGTTATTATTTTGAGGTGGGTTATTGTTGTTGTTGTGTACACCGACCATGTCTAAGTCTTCGAGAGGCTCGGGCTCTTGATAAGACGTTGAACGTGTACGTATGCACCTGCAAAAGAACTAACAAAGCAAAAACAAAGCAGAAATATTTCTGGTTTTTATGTTTTTTAATTTTTAGGATTTTTAAAATTTTATATTTTTTAGGGTTTTTGAAATTTTTTATGAAAAAGTAACGTTCACGGTGAACGGATCCCAAAATCCAAGTTCTCACAAAAAACTGTTAATCTTAACGAGAAGAGCTGGCAGCGGTGCCATTTGATACAATGTATTTGGATGGGTTTCAGATTAATCTCGGAATCTTCTCGAATTGATCACACTTCAAAGTGAAATAGTTGTTCTTGGTGACAAGTAGGGGGTTTGGTTTTCTATTCTACTAAAAGGGTAAATGTGTGAAGTAAATAAAAGTAAACTACCAGTAATTAATTAATTAAAATAAAACTTGAATTAAAATTAAAATTAAATAGTAACTAAAAATACCCTGAAAAAGTGCTTCATTCGGAATGTATGCTTGATCCGGAATGTAAGGTTGATCCAGAATAATTGATTATTCCGGATGAAAGAGGTTGATTCGGAATGTTTAACAAAAAGTGACTGATCCGGAATATAGGAGTATTCCGAACGAAGGAGTTGATCCGGAATGTTTGAATATTCCAAACGAAGAGCTTGATCCGGAATGTTTGGATATTCCGAACGAAGAGCTTTGACCCGGAATAAATGAAATATTCCGAATGAAGGACGTTGATCCGGAATAATGGATATTCCGGATGAAGGAGCTTGACTCGGAATAATAAATATTCCGAATGAATGGCACTGATCCGGAACAAATGAAATGTTCCAGATGAAGCAACTTTAAACGGAATAAATGATGAACAGTAGTTGATCCGGAATGTATAAGTTGGTTCGGAATGCTGGGGACGAAGAACAGTAAAAACAGGGGAAGATGATTTTTAAAAAAATCAAGCCAAATAAACAAAAAGGTTTAAACCAAGCTAACCAATAATCGTCTACTAACCATAAACATCAAATCCCAACAATAAAAACACAAAATCAACTAACTTTTGAAGATCAAAATCAACCAAATAAGAACTTTAAGCTTTAACTCAAAAAGATGAAGATGAACAAGATTAATGGAAGGATTAAATTGATGATTAAGGTTTAAACAATAAAAGGAAAAGATTAAAACTACAAGATTTATGAAAACAAGAATCAAAATCACCAAACACCCTAATGGTGTTGGTGATACCTACGAACAAAGAAAAAGAAAAGAGAAAAACTAAAAACTGCCTAAATTGTGTGAGGGGATCTCTTTATATAGGTATTCCATTTGGTTGGTGAGTGGGCTTTCTCCCTTTCTTCTTGTCTTCTCGTCTTTTCAGAAAAGTTGACGTTTTCGATTCTGATTCGGGATTTGTCGGCGATTAAATTCAACTCGACTTTTTCTTCGTTTAATAGACTTGAGTTTCTTCGACATATGTAAATCTTCCATCTTTGGTCTTTTTCTTCGATAAATCTTCAAACAGGCCCATTGACTTCAAATCTTTTGCATCTCTTGGACAATAGACTTCGTCTTGAGTCTTTTTCTTCCATAAAACCCGTGCAATCCCATGTTTTCTTCAATATTGATCCGGTTGACTCTGAAAACACAATAAACACAAAAACCACGCATAATCCCAAACAAATGATATTAAATACGTGTTTTGGTCTTGTTTTAGTAAGAAATAAGTGGTAAAAGGATGGGTGTTTTCACACCTATCACCTGTACCGTGTGATAATGTGGATATGGCTAGTTGCAATTATGAAGGAATGGATGGGAGGATATTTCTGGATGTTTTTTTGGACTTCCTTGAGTGAGAGATGTTGTATGATTTTTTGGTTAAGATGTTTCTACAAATGAGTAGAACTAAATATAGTGTCCTCAAGTAGTTGCTGGTGTTTGGTTTCATATGACTGACTGTGATAGACATGATATGGATTCTAATTGAAGTTTTGTTTTGAGTGTTCCTATATAAGTATGGTTGAACAATGCAAAATGTTGTCCATGCATGGTGTGTGGTTTTAATTGGTATGGTATGGTATGGGTAAGCTGGGGCTGGCTATGTATATAGAATCGACATAAAATCGTACGATCAAAAGATCACATGATAATGCAGGGCCTTATACTCATGGAAAGTGGTCGTAATTGGTTTGCTTTAACTGTAAAAAAATTGATGATTAAACAACTTCATATGGTATGTAAGGGACCTATAGGATTGTTATAATTGCAGGGTTTCTAGTTTGATAGCATTAGCAGTTTTTACAAATGTGGGTCTTGTTTTACCTGTCAAATAGCATGGCACCTATTGCTGAAGGGCTGCTGGTTTTGTATGCTTGGGTAAAATAGTATAGAGTAAATATTTTGAACCGTAGGGACCAAGAACATGATAATGCAGGGTCTTAAACTCATCGGAAGTGGTCGTAATTAGTTTTCTTAAAGTTTACAATTACTGATTGAGGTGGATTGAATAATTACATGTTTGATGGGAGATGGCCTATGATTGAGATTGTGTTATCAGTAAATGGAGGTTTGTATATGTTCTGAATGTAGTACTGGTAAATTGTATCTTCTCCTTCTATAAGGTTCTTTCAACCTACACATAGCATATATGCCCTTATGGGAAGTTTAAACAATAGGCCTAGGGAAAGACGAGTGTCCTGCTTTCATGTTCAGTTTACTAAAGAAGTTTATGTATTTTTCAATTTGTGGTTTGTACTTTGTACGCTTAATACCAAGTCTTATGAATGAATTCATGTGCCTTTGTTGATGTTATTATGCTCTTCTATATGAAGCAGTACTATTATTTTCTTGTCATAGGATAGCAAGTCTATGATTTACAATTTTCAATCAAGTGTCACGAAAAATGTTATTGCTAAACAAAATTAGTAGTATTGCCAAATGTGTCTGGATGGACAAGGCGACATACAGATCGAATCATGATGATTTCATAAAATAGAAAGCACTAATCTCAATATTACTGTTGGTAAAATGACCCTGCTATTTGACTGTCATTTTTTGGCTCAAGTTCATTCTGATATGCTTGACGCAAAAGTTTCAGGTCAACAAAATTGATCCAACCTCTATTTGCAAGTGTAAAATACTTAAAAATAAACTAGTACCAGCTGTTGGATTTTTAAGTCCCTTTTTAGGGTAGAATATGCATTAGGATTAAGCATACGAGCGATTTTTTTTTCAAAAATTAGGATATATGTATGTGATTTGACTATTTACCGACGAGCAGTCTCTTATGGATGAAACAATCATCTATTATTGTGTATTAAGGTAAGTCCTATGTATTACTAACGCCATTACTGTGAAATTGCTCGGATAAAAGAGATGATCTGGTACCTAGGGTCGTTTGGTGTCACCATGGTGTTAGATAGGGATGTAATAATATATTACAGATGATGGTAATATATAACAACTCTTAGTGAGGTTCCTTGATTACACATGTGGAGTGTGGAGACAAGTGAACGCAAAAAATGAATGTACAGAAACAGACATAAATGAACTATCACATATGGTTTACTTTAGCATCGGTCAGTATCAGTCTTTTGTACCCGTTTCTAGACATGCTATGTTGTACGCGACCGTTTTCTACAACCTGATTAAGAGTGGTCCATTTCTTCAAAAAAAATGGTCCATGATTTCCTCGGGTTGGGGTTAGCCTTGACATGTTACCTTCGCTTGACTGTTTACACGGGCGTCAAACAGTTAATAATGATGATTTGATATTGTTTGAATAATCAAGTGTCATGAAAAATGTTATTGCTAAACATAATTAGTAGTATGGTCAAAATGTGTCTGGACGACATTTGAATCCGACCCCTAGTAATACCATCCATACGGGCTGGCCCCGGGAAAGGCAGTTGTTTATTTAATTTTTTATTTTTATATATTTTCTTCTAACCTACAAATATAACTTTATTTTTTTTTAAGAAAACCGATTTGATCGGGTAACCTGATGAGTCTATCGAATCGACTCAAACCTGTTTTCAAAACATTGCCCTTAGAAGAAAATTGTTGGTTGGAGTATTTTGATATATTCTAATGTCCAAAACCGGTTTTAAACCCGATTAAAAATTGGTTCAGTTAAAACCGTTTCTGAACCGGCAAAACATAAAAAATCTCTAACCGGTTCACAAACAATATTCAAATAGCAAAAAGGCCTAAAACAAAACAAAAAATTGATCTGTTAAAAAACCAATTTTACCCAAATCTGGAAAACACACAAGAATGAAGAACCCTAAAACCTAAAACACACAAGAATAAACCATAATCAAAGATGAAGAACAAGATAAAAACAATAACTGTAAAAGCTTTTCTGTGTTACTACTAAACAAAAATCCAAGGTACACCGTTCTGAATTCTAATCTTTTGATTCCCTATTTATTTATAAAATGAAAACCATTAGTGGAAGTTACTCTAAGGATCGTGTCCCGTTTAAGGCTTTTATTGTCGGGAGATCATCCAAAATCATTTGGCAAAAAAACACTCGCTCTTTTTGGTTTAGGGCGTCTGCCATCCTCCGTAAGAGAGGTGGTAGATCATCTAAAGAGCTTCTTATCGCGCACTCGGTACACGCTGTTCTAAACAATGGTGATCTTTTGATAGAAATCTTACTCCGGTAACCTGTTATCTCACTTTTACAGCTCAAACCCGTTTGCAAACGATGGTTTTCTCTCATTACCAATCCTACTTTCACTCTACGCTGAAGTCAAATCCCTAACCTCGATCCTCCTAATGGTCTCCTGACTACACACTATGTAGGTGCTTTGGGTTATTAACATTGTTTATTGTCATTCAATACCCGGATTCCATACAAAATTTCTGCATTGAAGAAGAACCCCTTTACTTTCGGTTCTGGCCAGTTACTTGATGCTGATATTTTAGATTCTTGCTATGGTTTGCTGTTTCTATGTTGTAGTAATACTCACACTACTGCGCGTATGTATCACGTATACAATCCTTACATTAATCTAATGATGGCACTTCCACAATGCTCGATTAAATTGGTTAGACGTGGAGATTCTGGTGCAACAATAGCTTTTGATCCTACAAAATCACCTCACTACAAAGTCATTCACGCCATAGATGTGTGAGAGGATGCAGGTATTTGGTTTAACATTCAGATAGAAACTTACTCTTCAGAGACTGACATGTTGACTGTTTTCTGTGGTGGATATCTGTAACCTAGTTTTGTTGGTTTTGGTGAAGATGGAATATATTGAAATGATGCACTTTATTGGCATAATAACCTGCCTGGTGAAGACCCGGTGCTTATCAAGTTAGATATTAGTGTAGAGGGTCAAGAATTAACGACCATAGAATATCCGAGAACCTTGGATGGTGACTTGTATCGGGGAGATGTCAAGTTGTTCGAGACTTGTGGTTGTTTGCTTATTCTTTGTGGGATGGATGGTAATCCCCTGCTCATGGATGTTTATGAGATGAAGAAAAGGTGTTCTGAATGGTTGGTGAAGTATCATGTGGATCTTAATGACAATGTTTCTTGTTCGAGAAGGTCGTAGACGGATCCGATTGTTTACAGTATTGTTTTGGGAGAAAGGGAAGAGGAATCATTTATAGTAATTGAAGAAGATTCTGAAAATATACTTCAATACAAACTCGTGTTGAAGACTTCTCATCACCTTTGTGATTTAAAATCAGCTTACCAGACTCCTCATGTCCCCTATGGTGTAACAACTTGAATTTTCGCGTCTATTATAACAAGACGTGCTCATTTGTAATCGTTTTACTTGTTAACGATATGTGCCGGTTATGGAATACTTATCACATTTTCGAGAATATCCGTATCCACCCTTGTCTAAGTCTCGTGATTTAGCTTTCATATTGTGAGTTTTGATATTAAGTGTTAACGCGTCTAAAACTCAAAGTCGTTTGATCAAACCCTTATAGGCCGAGTGTCGTATTGATTCACCCTTAGTGGGTCGAGTACTATTAATCGAATAGGCCGAGTGTCATGAATGAAATAAACTTTATGGGCCCGATACACTACTAAAACTTAGCGCTTGTTGGGCCAAAAGTGTTGGGAACACACAAATGAACACAAGCTGGATAAAAGAAACTTGAACAATTTAACACTTCCATTTTTATAAAAACCTGGAAACAAAATGAGTCAACTTTGGTCAACCCTACTAACTGGAAACAATATTTTACACCACCACAGTCCAACACACATGCCGAGTTTGTCATTTAGGGGTGTATCACAAGCATGACAATCCATAACTTGGCTAACCCTAGACCAAAATTACTTGCTTAAAATGTCACAAGTTTCTCACAGCCTCTCATTTACAACCACAAAAACACATCGCAAATCTGGGTACAAAGTTAAGGACGAATCATTGGGAACAAGTAAGTAGAGCCTTGATAGTCAAACCAAAGCTCAAACCACCTAGCCGAATAACACAGCCGCGAACCAAAACCTTCATTGTGAGTCTTTTATACCTTTCTCTTCATCCATGTACATATCATATAGAGTGCTTGACCAACGACCCTAGGAAACAAAAACAATTGTGTTAGAAAACTTAGACACCATTCAAATTTGCATAAAGGTTATAGCCGAGTCATTCTTTTTATATTTTCATAAATAATATTGATGTGAAACTTAATGAGATAACCAATAATGCCTTAGAAACCGAAAACCCTGACCTAATACAAGGAATGCCAATCGGCCAAACTCTAAATCAATCAACTTATGAATGAAACTGGAAATTTATACTACTTTCTTCTCTATAAAGCCATTAGAATCCGAATTAAAACACATATACACAAAACCCCCAATTTTGACAAACCCTAATTTTTACAAATTGATTAAAACTCTAATTAAACACAATCTAAACTCGAATTGACCAATTAATTAGATTAAAAACAAGGTATAAATAAATCCACAATTCGACCGAAACCCTAATTTTTACAAATCAAATTTAATTGACAAAATTAATCAGTTTTTATGATAGAAAACACTAATAAATTAAGGTTAAACCTTAGATTTATCAAAACCCCTAATTATTTCGAAACCCTAATTTTTAAACAAATTAAATCTGAATAAAAACCATTGATAAATACCCGAATCTTGTGTCTTTAGATTAATAAAACACCTTTGTTTCGAAGTTATGAACAAACAACTTATAAAAACGTTTTCTTAGAAGGGAAAGGGTTTGAAACTTATCTTTATGATGATTTATCATCGAATCGTCCAGAAAAAACACCATAGAACACCTTACGAATCGGATTAATTAAGATGTAGGGACGAAACCATGACAAACGAATCATAGAGGGACAAGAACACACTTTTCTTGATGTATTTGTATCGGATTGATATAAATCTAGGTTAAGATTTGATGATAATAGTTTGAAACTGAAGATGAATATTATTCAGTGAAGAGATAGATAGAGAGAGAGAGAGAGAGAGAGAGAGAGAGAGAGAGAGAGAGAGAGAGAGAGAGAGAGAGAGAGAGAGAGAGAGAGAGAGAGAGAGAGAGAGAGAGATGGGACGGTGGAAGTATTATGTGGATATGAAATGTGTAAACCAAAATAAACAGAGTATATAAAACATGTCCCCTGATTTTTCTTGTTTATACCGCCTATTGATTAGGCCAGTATTGGGTCAAATGGTCAATGGGCCGAGCCCATGTAATATTTTGGAGGATTGGGCCATCGGTTATAAACTGGGTTTATAGAAGCCCAAAAACTAAATTATGTTTATACATTTGTTAAGATAAGCCCGTTTGATAACCGTGAGTAATTGTCGTGTCTTTCGTAACTAAAACGTATTGTCAAGCACACTTAGTATGTCATGCATTCTTATGTATAAACTTATAGTCGGCGTAACACGGTATTTAAACTTAACTAGGTCGTGGATAACGTGGTCGTATTCTCGAGCTTCTTTGCACTTTCATTCATTTGCTTGATTCACGAGGTGAGTTTATAGCCCCACTTTTAATTGTTTTTAACTCTTTGGGGTGAGAACATTGCTTGTTTTTACGGATGAACATAAGCACCTTAAAACTCATACGTGCCTACATGATGTCTAAGTAACGATACTCCTAGATGCTTTAGCCCACTATCATGAACCGTTAATTACTTTGTGTAAGCGCAAATGTTATGGATAGATCTATTGAGATTGGCCTCCCTATCTAATGTTGGTTGTGTGACCAAATTGGATACAAATACATTTGAGGTGTTACGAATACTTTGGGGTAGTATTTGCTGTGAGACCTCCAAAATCAGGCAAGGAAACAACTAGGCAACAAGGGGGTTCCACGTCATGGTACAAGAAACAATGAATTACTGTTGACACAACGTTGACGTAATAAAACATTTACATTACATCATAAAAGATCGGAGTTTTTAAACAAAGGTCCCAGAGTTTTATAAGCGGAAAAACCTATTATTTAAACATGGACTTGTAACATATAGTTACCAAGAATATAGGATAGACTTCTGACAGTTTTTACCAAAACCAAAGTTTAAATATAACACAGAAATCTCCAAGCTGCGATAATATCATGCGGTCTCCCATCCAAGCAAAATTAAGTATTATTACCTGAGATTAAACATGTAAAATCGTCAACAAAAAGTTGAGTGATATTCATAGGTTTAGCAGTAAGAGTGTGGAACACGAGCATTCATTTTAAAAACAAGAAATAGAGAAAATGGTTACGTACGATAACCATAGTCCGAAACTATTATTATTGCTATTTAGCTCATGACACCGAAGCTTAACAAATGTAAGTTCCCCTAGTGAGTGTTCAGCCTAAACACTCAAGTATAAACAAATGTAATGCGTCAAAGTAATACGAGACGGGGATTGTCAATGCCGATGGATCCACCCACAACATTCGCGCTTAATAACATAAGTAAATTAACGGTTCATGATATTGAGGGGAAACTTAGTGGCTATGGACACTAAAAGCAATAATAATACGGAAAACATCTGGAAAGCATACAAGTTCTGGATAGCATATGCTGGGAATAAATCTATGTATATTTGTTACCCCTGCTAGTTGGTCATTTGTCCCCCTGCTAGAGTAAGTTCCCCCTGCCAAATAACAAAGGCAGGGGGATTGGTTCCCCTGCTGAAGTCAAAGGCCCTGCCGCTAGAGATAAACTTAGAATAGATTATTACGCGTTTCTGTTACTACTCCTTAATACTTTCCAAGTTTGTTAGTAGTGATCTTGTACGTGAGTCCTTATGCCTATAAAAGGACTCACTAGGTTATCATGCAAAGTGTGTCTTTCTCTATTGTCTTTCATTTCATACTTTAAGGTTTTTGTAACCCTAATACCATTATTGGGTATTCGTATATCTTTTGATATATTAAAGTTCAACGTTTGCTTTAATCATTTTGTTCTTGTGCTAACCACCATATTCCGCATCTTGTTTAGTTACTCTGCCTTGCAAAGTTTCTCTAGTGTTGGATTGAATTTATTCTTTCTATCACAACCCTTAAACAAGCTATTAAGGTTTAAGATCTGAGTTTGGGATCAACAAGTGGTATCAGAGCGGGTGGCTCGATATCTAGGAAATCAAGATGTTTAATTTTGTTGCTGTGAAGATCTAGGGTTTATGTTAAAACCCTAGTTAATTGATTATTGAAGCTATGATATATGTTGCTGTTGACGTCAGAAACCCATGCGTTGGAATAAAGACATTGTCTATAAGGCAAAGTATAATCTCAGTCCATGTGATTTACTCACGTGATGATTTTTATACAATTGCTGAAATCGTTATTATTTATTGTAAGTGGTCCCAAGAAGGTTTCAAACTTTGAAGTTAAAAATTAATTGTTGACGTGAAACTTTAATTGGCAAGTGTTACGTATCATAGTGTTGCGTCTCGTCCCACGGTATTTGTTTGATCACTTAAGGCAATGATTGGTTATCTAGAAGGCAAAAACCAATTTGTCTTGGATATGATTCTATTCACGTGGGATTGAATAGATACAAATGGTATCATTGCTTGTGTTCACACGAATGAAAATAAGATGCAAAGGAGTTGTGGGGTCGGGTAGAAAGAATCAGTAACTAAATTGCTGATTTTTGGATGTAACACTCTCGTAATTAAGTTTTGTAGGGTCCCACTTTGACCAATACACGAAACCAACAATGATGCAAGGAGAAGACGACGTGTTCACATGGGAACTTTTGGTGGATCCAAAGGAGATGTTATTCACGTGAGGTTTGTAACATTGCTGCTATTAGAGGTGTTATGGTGGTTGCAGATCAGCAGATCAGAAACAACACAATACAAAAATGGGTATATTTTACATAGTAGGTATAATTTTTAGTTCCCTGTTTTTGTTATCTATTCTTCTGTTATAAATTCATTCCCATTAAGTGTGGGTTTGGCACAGTTAATAACAAAAGCAGTGGCATTAAAAGTTCCCCCTACTTTTGAAAAAGTTTACCATGCTTTCATTAAAAGTTTCCCCTGCTACGATCCCCCTGCCTTCACTAATCACCCTGCTGCCAGAAAAGTTCCCCCTGCTGTCGGATTTGGTTTTTGGGACAACAATGTTTTGGAGTATGGGTTATTCACAACAACTGGTCTTAAAGATATAAAAGGCTTTCATATTGATTGTTTACATAGTTATGAAGGTAATTAACTATTAGCTATTAGAAGATGAAGTAGAATTGGTTGGGTATGTGTTTTATTCATGCTTTATTCCGTAATGATGCATTGACAAAAATACGCAAAGGTATGAGATTTTTCTTGGGTTGCTCTATGCTCATATTTGCTACTCCATGGTTTTTGTCAAGATCCTCTTCCACTCCCTATACATTCTGAGATGTATACGTTCGCTGTTATGTAGATATTACATGGTATAATACATAGATTCGGGGTTTTCTACTACTACATCAAATAGGTGATACTAAATTTTCTTCACTTATGATTATTACTTTCAAAGCCTATAGAATTGAAGATTCATAAATGATTAGCATAAATTAAGGGGAAGCTATATTGTTAAAAAGTGCTAGTCATTCACATACAACAATGAGGTGAAGGTTTTTGCTGCTGCTTATTGGTATTACTACAACTAGTGTGAGTATCTACTGCTCAAAATCATTCTTTTATTAGGAACACCATCCCCTATGTGCTTCATGAAGGGTATTTTGAAAAGTAGAATACTTGGGTTTGATGTATGATATTGGTTAGTAGTAGTTGAAAATCAAGGTTGTTCACATAGAAGACCCTTATTTGATCATGTCAAAAAGGGGTAGTTGTCTACAAAGAATGTTCAGCCTGTTGATCTTTGGTGTTGTATGTTTAAGGGGAAGTGTTTTGACATCATCAACTATGGGAAGATTATTGGGTCAAGAGTTGATGAGTCAAAACACTATGGAAACAAGAAAGACCAAATAGGACATTATCACTGCTAGACTTCCCACTGCTGGAGATCCCCCTGCTGGAGTACCTTCCCCTGCTAGAGCAAGTTTCCCCTGCTGGAGTACTTGCCCCTGCTAGTGTACTTCCCACTGCTAGTGATAAGTATGAAGATTTGGTCAACACATGATAAGAATGAATAAGTCAGTTTTGATTTAGTCATTATTACTTTATTTAGTTTCCATGTATCCCTGGGTTTCTTAAGTTATAAAAGGAACCACCAGGCATAGGTTTTATTTATTAGTTCCAACACACAAAATGTAACCTACTGCCTTTATGATCTCTAGGTGTGGGATTCAATGCATACACACCTAGAGTGGTTTGTGTTTATCAATAATACAAACCCTTTGGGAATCTTTCATCTTGTTAAACATCTTATTCATGACCATTTTTCTTATTCCGCTATGTTATCATATGAATGATGATCAACCTAGATAAAACGGTTTCGACTGTTTGAGTCTAACGATCTTGGATTCAACAGCATACAAGTTCTGGATAGCATACAGTTTTAAATGAATGTGTTACACCATGAAAAATCTCACCCCGCGTTTAGAAACAATGTATAAGTAGTAAAAAGGGGCTATGAACTCACCTTAGAGATAAGGATATCGAACCAGGATATCGATCAAGATAATATTGACAGGAGTGAAATTGTGACAATCCGTCAATTTATGGTTGATATTTTATTCTCAAGTATTATTTAAAAATATTATTTTAATGTTATATTATGAACTCACTCATTTTTGGGAAGAAATTTGGGTTTACGTCTTGAAGTAGCATCGACTACGTTTAAAACGGAGAATTCTACGTTACGTGCTTACGTTTACATACACCGTTTTGGTGACAGTCTGACATTTCAGGAAATAAATTTATCCTTGAATATTATTTTTGAATTTTAAATTTGTGTTGGTTCATAAACTCACAAATTTACGAGAAGAGATTAGGACTTACGTGCATAATTTAACGTCCGTTACGACTAAACCGGAAACCCTAGGTTTACGTATTTACGTTTTTGAACTCCGTTTTTGATGAGACAATTTTTATTAGATTCTTTTTGTGCCGTTGATTCATAACTTATAAAAACGTTTTTCGTAAAACGACCCGAGGGCACGTAAATCGAGGAAACTAGAATCGAGGAGTATCCGTAAATTAGTGGAGATGAGACAAGTTTACACTTGCCTCACCTTCACTATGGGTGGAAAGACTTAGCCAACACACCATATGTGGTGTCAAGTTTATATACACACTAAGGGCACATGTCTTTAGTGCATACACAAACCACCAAACGAACAAAACTAGCTACACCATAAACCATTTCTCATTTCATACATGCAAAACCACTCAAAACACTCTCTTCTCTCTCTATGAACGTCCATAGCCACCCTCCTATCACCATTTTCATCAAATTTTAACCATAAACAAAGGCTATAATCAACATATGTTGAAGCCTACTTGAAAAGATGAAGATTGGAGGTGATTATAACATGTGAAAAGGAGTTTTCATGGAGGTCTTTGGGCTGATTTTCAAGAAGGAGTTTAGGGCTGATTTCATGGAGGTGTTCATCCATTTGAAGGACTCAAGAAGTTGCCTTGCTAAATTTGAAGGTTTGGTAACAAGGAACGAAGCCTTGTTCATCAAAAACCTCATCTTTTCATCACTATTGGTGGTATAGAGATTGTTTCTTCCTATCCTCTTGTTATTTTGAATATGTAATCTTGTATTTTCTTCATTTATTTATATGTATATGATGATGCATGATGATCAAAAATATTATGTGGAGATTTGGTGTTGATAGATTTGATTAAAAAGATTAAAATCTACTTGAAAGGATGTTAAAATCATGCTTAAAATAGTTGGCTGTATAAAAACAGTAAAGAACCTTATGATAAATTATTAAAATGGATTGGATGAACTAATATACAGTAATTTTTAATACTTGTACATATGTGAGAGTTGGCCACACAATGGAATCCTTAAAATGAGTGAGATATGATCAAAACAATATTGAAGTTCAAATCTGAGTAGTCTGTTTTGTATGGACTGTTAGAGACATTTAGAGATTGATTAAACAGTAGCTAAAACTGAGTTAATTGTAGCACATATCATGTAGTTTATGTTATCCAGAAATGAGCTTCTATCTCCTTGTAGAACTCAAGATATGGTAAAAATAGTGAAAGTGAAAATAATAATCAGATTTGTAAAATAAAAGTATATAGTATAATATTAGCACTCAAGTTAATATAATATAAAATATATACCTAAAACCCACTAACTTATATATTACATATAAGTAAGTATATACTTTAATAAATAAAAGGGGCATTCTATAAAAATGGCAATTTGATAAGTTTTATAAGTTATAAAACTAAAAACATAAGTTTTACGTCTTTTCGGCTAAAACCGATAAATTAACGTTTTCGTCAATTAAAACTTAGACGGTCGGATCCGTCTAATATAAACTTTTTATAATTCATATACTGATGAATAATTATATATTACAAGTAAAAACCGATAAAACCCGAGCTTTATAACATATGGACATTAACGGGCCAAATTAGCCTTATTGGACTATTAACCCAACAAGTTGGCTAAACACTAATAGACTTACTCATTGGGCTTAACCCACTTGGGACTAACATATGAGTAAAGGCCTGATATTAATAGTATAAAAGAACTAATATAAAGAGTTGAACTGTTAATGGACTTTAATGGGCTTATTGGGCCTTAATATGAAATTGGATTGAAACTAGTATAACTAGTCAAAAATTTGACTAACACATAACACTATAATGTGTATGAAGAGATAAAATCCCACTTGATCATTATCATACTTATGATATCATCATATATATACATAGCCATTATTTTTATAAAGTCATTGGACAAGAGTCTAAGACAAGTATTATTTGTCTAGGTTTCCGTGATTGAAGCACGTACCGTACATCCAAATCGCTGATAACCGCCTTTCCCAATCAACGTGAGTTCATAGCCTCGCAGTCTTTTAAATGTCTTTATGAAATGTTTTATAAACCCGAGAGGGAGATAACATGTTTGTTTTAATAAAATAGGACATAGTTGTCCCGATTGTTTGCTTATTGATATGGACCCGAATGATTGTATGACCTGATGAATGATTATGACCCGATGAATGAAATAAAATGGATTATTATTAGTTATGTTATGTCACTAAAAGTCCCATTAGAATGAATTGTGAACTACCGGGATTTGGTAGACGCTTATGCATATAATAGTACTATTTGGGGAAGATCACTCCAGTTCGCGCCTTGACAGTTGATCCCCGTCGTGCCACATTGATTAGTAAGCGAAATTATGTATGAGAAGATTTATATAAGCGTGATTATTGTGACGAAACGCTGTCTTAGATGGGCAAATGAGTTTCGGGTTAGCTACCCGTTGTTTGTTATAGTAAGGTAGCAATGTCATGCGGCTTATAATAATCCAATAACAAAAATACTGCTATATGCATTGAATTACAATATATTGCCTGACTAACAATACGGGGTCTTATTATTGATATTATGTTCGTGTTTTGGTTTTACATAACCATATTCATATAACGGTTTTTATTTAACTCTATACAACGTTATAAGACGTATTGTATGATGTTTTTACGACATTGGTTCGTATAATGGTTTTAAAGGCAAAAGCCTAAAGTATGATTTATAACAAAGATTTGTATAAAATGTTTTTGGCTTATTTTATGGCATACAACAAAGAATTGTACAAAATTATTTTCGGTAATAATTTTATACCGATGATATATTAATGGATTTCATTAAATTCTATGAATTCACTCGGTGTTTTCGCTGACCTTTTCTTTTAATATGTTTTATCTCAGGTACTTGAAGGTAATTCTCGGGAAGACGACAAGAATTCATGGCCCACACTTAAATAACAATTTCCATTCAAATATTTTGTAAAATTGTATGAAATACTATGACTTGGGACTTATGTAAATTTGATATTCATGAATGGAAAAATGCTTTATTATTAAACGACGCGATTTTTATGCGTTGTCTATGATTTGAGTAATGTGCTATCCCGTAACACCAACGACTCTTCCGCTGAACTAAAGTATGAATATATGGGGGTGTTATAGTTTGGTACCAGAGCTCTCGTTATAGAGAATGAAAATTTTTTAAAAACCAAGATTTTGAATAAAACATTTCAAAATCTTTTAACTATAAACATTTTTCTCAAAATGTCTAAAAATCTTTTGACTATAACGGTGCCGAAGAATTCCCGAGTTACCGACAAGGCCAGACTGAGAAGTGTTATTTTAATATATATATATATAACTTGGATTATATATATATGATGTAATTTGATTACGTGATGGTTTGATGATTATTTTAAAATTTATATGAGGTATTTATACGACGTTGATGAGACTGCTTTTATACATGGTCTCATCGTCCAAATCGGGCTTAAAATGCATAAAATATCATTAAAACTGCCAAATATATGCTTGTGTTTGTTACTTGTGTATTCTTAGGTACTGATATTGAGGAAATGGCAAAAGATCACAAGAATCATACAAAAACGAACACGGGAAACGAAGCCGCACAATGAACCGGGCCCAAGTTTGGATTTTCCAAAAATGCCCTTGAAGAATTGAAGATTGGCAACTTTAGTCCCTCATCTTTGAAGAACTTGTCACAAATGACCCTCCAAATGTCAGTTGTACAAGAATGGTCCTTAAGGAATGAAGATTATACAAGATCAGCCCTTGAAGTATGAAGAAAATGCATAAAATGTCCTTGTTTAAGCTTATAAACAAAATGTGCCAAAAATGACAACTTGCCAAAAGTTGTCATGTGCTAAAAGGGCGTTGATAGCATTTTATTACAAAGTGGAAGAAACAAGTAACCTTGGGGATCAATTCTGCCAACTAACCAAACTCCATTCCACCATTCAGCTTGTGACACCTCAGCAAACCCACCCACTTACCCATAACCCTACCCAACCCGTAACCAAACCCACCCAAGTCCAACCCGGTTTTTAATTAAATACTTGGTCAAACCTACCAGTCAACCCCCACTTTTCCCCCCATTAACACATATTTAAAAATATTTAATCCCATTTTAGATTAAACCCCAACCTGCTTACCCACCCTAATCCCATAAACCCTAATCTCCAATTTACCCAAAACAAAGGGTTTTTACCCCAACCTCTCCAGATTTACTATTCATCCCACACACAACCAATCCCCCAACCCAGATTCCATCCACAACACACCCATGTGGTTGTGGACCCCTCCCTTGCACACGTCTCTTTCCCCTAAACCCTATAACCCGACCAATTGAACGACTGAGCTTAACTCCTTGGTCCCCAAGATCAAACAAACGTTCAAGATTAAAAGTGCAAGCTGGCATCTTCACATGACACCAACAAGATCACATGAGGCGATTTTTGACCAAATTTTCAGTCAAAATCAAAGGGCAACTTTGGCATTTCAGCAACTAGGGTTTTTATTATTCTAGATAGTTCTTTTGTACTCTATTTAAGGAGCACCAAACCTGTTGGTAGCCCTTGTTCCAGATTTTACTCCAAAAATTGTGATTCCTTTTTAAGAAATTAAAGTTGGTATTTTTATATAAATGTAATTCCTTTTACTGTTTTTAAAAGTTGGTATTTATTTGTTGAGTAAAATCTGAGTTCCATTCATATTTGTTCAAAACATTTCATGTTTTGAAATTTTTCAGAAAAAGTTTCTGAATTTGGTTTTTCTTGGTGAAATTTTGTATTGAGAGTTGAATTTATGGGATAAAACTTGATTGGTTAAGGTACTGCATAGGAAAGTTGTTTGAGAAAGTTTTTTTGAAAAGGTTTCAAAAAGGTTTTAAGAAAATCAGAAGTTGGATTATTATTGTATGTTCTACCCTTTTTGATCTTAGCAGGTTGTGTCTTTCTTGTTGTTAAAGGATCAGCTCAGGCCCCAGCCTGAAGGAAAAGGCATAGCAGCCTTAGTGGGACCTGGATATGGGTCCCACAAGGTAACATATCTTGTTCCTTGTTTGAAATTTTCAAAGATTGTGATTTTGCATGAAATTCTTGTGAAGTCTGTTTACATGTTGTTTAATGGTTTGATTAAGCTGAGTTATGCTTATTATGCATGTTAGTGGTAACTAGAATCAATTTGGAATGGATTTGAGTTGATTTGGTTAAAGAAAAATCAGTTTCATAATATAAAGGGGTGTTTGGATTAGGATATAACTTGGTTTGTATGTTATAAATCTTGGAGTAAAACTGGTTCAAAACTCTTCCTAGGTTGTTATTAGGTGTTAGATGTGCTTAGGTTTCAGTTTGATGAAGGTTTAAAGCAACTTGCATGTAAAAAGTTTGAAAAACATAGCTAAAATCTGTCACTGCCATATCTCTGCCTGTTTTTGTTAAATTTTTGCCTTTCAAAATTGACAATCTGCTAGAGTAGGGGTTATATAGGATTTGTGATTGTTTGTTTGCCTTTTGGTGAACTTGTATGCAAGTTATGAGCTGTTGAATTTCAAATTTGTGCAAGTGATCAAGTAAAATCCTCACAGACCCCCCCCCCCCCCTTTTTGTACATTAGCAACTTGATTTTACCTTGTGTGCCTATTTGTGTGTATATTTGGCTAGAATTTTGCTTGTTTTTGTGTGTTTTCTGACTCCCTATACTCAACAGAGTATAGGGGTGCCTTTTGTCTATCAAAACATCCACAAAAGATCCAAAATCAAGCTCCTCTTGATCTGTATGCACTAGTGAAGAAATAACTTTGCTTGTGTACTTGAAAAGTTGTAACTGGGTATGTTTTGGCTTGAGATTGGATTAATCTTTGTGAAATTGAGTTTGGATTTGTGTTTTAGTGAGTACAAAGGTCACAGACTTTGGTTTAAAAAGCTTAAAAAGAAAAAAAAATAAAAGACCAAAAAGGACGTGGCCAGGACTCGAACCTGTGCCACTCCTCTCACCACACACACACGTTACCATTGTGCCCTAGGGTCTTTGACTACTAGGGTTGCATTTGAAAATTATATAAGGTGTGTTTGTTTGGGCTTATCTAATATAAGCCGTAGCTTATTTGGGCCATTTTGGCGTATTCATTGAGCTTATTTGCTCACTTGCATTTTTCCTAGGTTAAGTATATAGTTTAGGATTTTTCTGAAACAAGTTTGTATTTTTCTCCTTCTTTATTTATTTTTTATTATTTTTTATTTAGCCGTATTTAATTAATTAGATTAAAAATAGTAAAAAGCATTTTAAAAATCCAGAAAATTAGTTTTTAGTTTTTATTTAAGTTATTTGAGGTTTACATCACAAAAAGTTTTCAAAAAGTCTAATTTTTAATTTTATTTGATTTTAGGGTTTTTCAATAACTTTAAAATTTAATATAAAATTAATAAAAAGGTTTTAGGAGCTTTAATTTGCATTTTTATCTTAGTTACATTATTTAGGATTTTTAGTAATTTTTTAGAATTTATTTATAAACTTTTTATTTTTTAGAATATTTTAATATTATTTTATTACTAAAAATAGAAAGTTGGTTTTTTCTACTTTTTTCATTTTTCCTAGATTGTAGACATTAAATTAGGAACTTTGTAACTTCCCAAATCTTTTTAGGGCTTTTCATTTATTTTCTAGATTTAATTTAAGTTTTAATAGATTTTAATAGTTTTTAAGTGTTTAAAAATAGTGTAATTTGGTTTTAAAATTTTTAAAAATAGTTTTTAGTTAAATTAGGATGTTTTTGAGGTTTACAAACTATAAAATCTTGTTTGGGGCTTTTTAATAATTAATTGTGATTTTTAGGGCTTTAATTAGCATTAAAAAGTCATTATTTAATTAATTAAAAGGTTTTAGCAAGTTTGGATTTTTTGTAAACTCTTAGAATTTTATTGTGGTTTTTTAGTAATTTTTAGGAATTTTTAGGTTAAAATTTTAATTTTTATAGTTTTACGGTTTTACGTTTACGCCTTTTTCGTCGTAGTTTAATCCGTCTTCGTAACCGTCTTTTCTTTCTTTCTCATTTCTATCCTGTTTTCTCTCTTCTTAATAAAATCATCAATCAAAATCAATTCAATTCACAACACATGTGCCTCCTCGAGAGAACGAACTTGTTTGGGTCATTAGTGCTCGGTTTTCCTAAACCGACACTTAACGCTTACCACTACTTTGCCTCTCTTTTCCTAAAGGGTTGCAAAAACACTACATCAATTTTTGGCGCCGCTGCCGGGGAGGCGTGTTGTGTTTTGATTGAACCGTTGTTGTTTTTTATATTAGCCATAAATAGTATTTGTATTAGTAGCACTCTACTAATACGTATTATCGTTTTTCGATTTTTGTGTGAATATTATTAATATATTGTATACGTAGAACAATAAATTCACAAGTACTCCAAATACGTGAGAAATCACAACCTTGACTTGGGAGGTCATTACCCAATCATTGTATTCGAATCTCAAACCAAAGAAAAAAAAAGCAAAAATAGATAAATACTTTCGTGAAGCTTAATCTTGATAATACAAACTATAAGGTGGGTATAAGGCGGTTGTATTTTACGACCTAAAGGAAAAAGGCTCTTAAGTGCTTCGCGCCGCCTCGTTTCCTCCGCTTGCTTGTGCGTATTTGATTTTGAGAGTGAATCGAGGGTTTTGCCGCCCAAAGTATTATTACATATCATATATATTTTCTTGGTTTCTATTGATTAAACCCTCTTGAACGATTTGGTGTTCCACCATCGTTCTAAAGTCATCGAAGGCGTTCACTTCAAGTGATCGTTTTCATTCCTTGAGGCTTCTTTAATCAAGATATTTGATTAAGGAGGAGATTTGTAGATTATTGTCTACTTAATACATTCACCAATTTCCAAAAAAGTTAATACCATCAAAAACCACAAAAAAATTGAAAAACACAAAATACCAAAAAGAATCTTCTTTGCTCGTCTCCACGTTGTACGTGACGTTTATGCTCACTCGTAATCAAGCAAAACGTGCACGTAGAAGAAAGAACAAAACTCCCACTCCAACTCATTCTAGTGAGGAGTCTCCTATTGACGAACCCATTGTACGAGAAGCACCAACCATGGCGAATCGAACTATGATGGAGTTACTTCAAGCACCCACCGAGGGTTATGGAGAAGCTATTGTGATTCCCGCTATCCTTGCGGAGAATTTTGAGGTGAAAACGGGTTTGTTGTCGATGATCCAAAACAACAAATTCCGTGGTGATGAGAAGGACAATCCCCACAACCATATCCGCCAATTTAATCGTCTTACCGCCACGTGCAAATTTAAGGATGTCTCGAATGACTCGATTAAGATGATGCTTTTTCCGTATTCCTTAGCGGGGCCCGCTAAAATTTGGTTAGAGAAAGATCCACCCAATTCTATATTGACGTGGAAGGATCTCGTTCAAAATTTGTGAACCAATTTTTTCCGCCCTCTAAGACTACGCATTTGAAAAATGAGATTTCTAAATTTTAACAAGAATCAAATGAAAGTTTTTCTACGGCTTGGAATAGGTTTAAGGAGATGTTACATGAATGTCCTCATCACGGTTTTTCCGACTTGCACCAAATTGACACGTTTTACAATGGACTTAATGATCATGAAAGAGATTATTTAAATGCCGCCGCGGGTGGTAATTCTTTTGTGTAAAACGGTCGAGGAAGCTTTGGTCATAATTGAGAATAGGTCTAAGGTTTATAGCCCTCGTAACACACCGAGTGTTGCCAAAATGGGCTCATCATCGTCTCGTAGCATTAATGCTTTACATGATGAGGCAAATGAAGAAAATCGATTTTTTGATAGATTTGCTAGCCTTATGTCCCATTGGAAAGCTCAAGAAGCTTCGAATTCCGCTTCGGTCAAAGCGGTTTCTAAGAGTTGTTTGTCGTGTGGAGGAGCTCATGATCTTTCCGAGTGCATTACCGCGGATGGTAACACTTCGAGTGCTTATGTAGCCATGGGAACTTATAACCAAATAGGTCAAGGTTCCCGCCAAAATCAAGCTCCACCAAATCAAAATGCTAATAATTATCGCAACAACAACCAAGGTGGAAATTACCAAGGAAATCAAAGGAATTACAACAAGGGTAATTATCAAAGTGGAAATGGGCAAATTTCTAACCAAAACCAAAACCGTGATTTTCAAAACAATGCCCAAGGTTTTCAAAATGATCACACCAAAAATCTTCAAGGAGAGTTTTTGAATTATGCAAAGGCTAATGATGCTAAGTTTGATAATATGCAACGTGAAATGGTTAGCTTAAGGTCCGAGTTGAAAAACGAGCTTAAAAACGAACTTGCTAATGAACTTAAAACTCATGCTAATAAAATGGAAGGAAATGTCACACGTCTCCAACAAAATCAACAAAAAATGGAACAAGGTCAACATGAGGTTAAGCAAGAGTTGTTAAAAGCGGATGTTAGGCAATCTAAGTTTGAAGACCGAATGGCTAAAATGTTTGAAGCTATCATGTGTAAGCCCTCTTCTTCGGGTGGTCTTCCTAGTGATACCATCGTGAACCCGAAAGGAGAATTGAAGGTTATTACTACTCGTAGTGGTAAAACTTTCAAAGAACCCATTTCTCGTCCAAGTACTTCTATGGAGAAGGAAAAAGAGAAAGAACCCGAGGTTGTGGTTGAAAAGGAGCAAATTACAAGCCCACGAAGTACCGCTCAAACCACACCTACGGTTGAACCGATACCAATCATGGAACCCGAGATTCCAAGGCCGATGCCTATGCCTACTTTGCCCCAACCCACACCACCTTTACCCTACCCTTCAAGACGAGACAAGGAAAAGGCACAAGAACGAAATAATTATCAATTTGAACTTTTTATGAAAATGTTTCGTGACTTGCATTTTAATATAAGTTTTGCCGACGCCTTAGTCATGATGCCTCGATTTGCCGCGAACTTCAAAAGTATGTTGAATAACAAAGAGAAATTGCAAAAATCGTCTAGTTGTTCTTCGGTTTTTCTAAGCCGCATACCTCAAAAGTCGGTGATCCTGGAAAGTTTTTAATCCCATGTGCTATCCAAGACATGGAAGAATGCTACGCCTTGGCCGATCTTGGTGCTAGTATTAATTTGATGCCTCTTGAGATTTTTAAATCGCTCAATCTTCCCAATCTCACTCCTTCAAGAATGTCAATCGAAATGGCCGATCATGTTGGGAATAAAATATGGGTCAGTTCACTAAACGCTGATAAGAAGAATGTCAACGCTGATAGGATGACATTGGACGCTGACAGCCAAGCGTTGACATTGAAGAAGTCAACGCTGACAGCCTTGAAGATTGACACTGATGGAATATCTTCATACGTATCTTTTGTTTATTTGTTTCTTTATTTATGTATGGTAAAGATAAGCATAACATTGTATTTTCTATTATTATCTTTACCTAGAATAGTTGATTCGTAGCTTATTGTACAAGACTTCTTGTTCTATAAAAGAAGGTCTTTTAGGTTAAAGTCATATATCAGTTTTCATAAGTATTCGCAAGTTAAACTCTTTCATTGTAATCAAGTTCGTTTATTCTAATACAAGTGAAAGTTTGTTTAACATCTTTGTGTTTTAGATCAAGTGTTAATTCCGCATAACACTTTGTTACTTTATTCATAAGCAAAGGTTTCTCTACGTGTAGTACTTGATCTAATCTCGTATACACAAAGCTTAATCGATCTAAGTTTGGGATCAACAAGTGGTATCAGAGCTTGTTGAGAAACTTTTGATCTTTAAGTAACGCAGAACCCTAAAACACCAAAAACCCTAAAAACCCTAAAATTTTCAAAACCCTAAAAACATCATGTCTGGCACAGATCAACCTGCTTCTTTGCTACAAAACAACTTCTCAAACCCTAGTATCAAAATTCCCATGTTTGATGCCAGGAACTTTGAGCTTTGGAAGTCCAATTTTGAGCAATACATAGCTATTCATGACTACACTCTTTGGGAGATTATCGAATATGGGAACACATTCGACAAATCAGCAAAGATTACTGCTGCAATTGCCACAAGGACAGCTGTTCCTAATTGTCCTGAAGCTGATAAGGTGGAAAAGCCTGGAGATGGGAGAGCTGTAGCTGTTGAAGATATAGCCAAGAAGAGGGTGGACATGAAAATCTTGAACATCTTGAAACATGCCCTAGGTCATGAGAATCAGCACAAGTACAAACGCTTTGAGTCTGCAAAAGAGCTTTGGGAAGCTCTTGAAGTAGCACATGGTGGCAATGCTGACACAAAAGAAGAGAAGAAGAAGCAACTCTTGCATGAGTATGCTGTCTTTAAAGCTCAACCTAATGAGAATCTCAGCAGTGTGAGAAGTAGACTTCTTGATATCACAAGTCAACTTTCCTTCATGGGAAAACAGATTGATGATCCTGAATTGAATGCTGCTTTTCTCAAAAGCCTTGGAGATGTATGGAAGATTGAGACAAGATCCATTCTTGTCAATAATACCCACAAGACCTCAAGGTTTGATGACATCTTCAACAAACTAAGACTGTTGGAGAATGAATGGCAGTTGGAAAGTGATAATAAATCTTCCAGCAGCAACATGGCCTTCTTCTCACAAAGTGAAGGCCAATTTGATTCCATGAACTTCTATGGACATTCAGCCCCTGGATCTCAAGGTGTCAGCGCTGGATGTCAGTCTGTCAGCGCTGGATCATATCCTGTCAACGCTTTGTACTCAAGCGCTGACACACATAATCATGGCGCTGATAGAATTAAACCTGCTGGTTTTGATCTAGATACTGTGTGTGCATTCATTGCTTCTTTGCCCAGTGATTCAAGGATTACATATGAAGATCTTGAGCAGATAAGTGATGAACAATTGGAAGAGATGGACATCAAGTGGACTATGGCTCTTGTAAGCTTAAGAGCAAACAGGTTCAATAAAAGGTTCAAGAAGAAGATGACATTTAATGCTAAGGATGTTGCTGGATTTGACAAGTCCAAGGTTGAGTGCTACAACTGTCATAGGATGGGGCACTTTATGAGGGAATGTAGATCTCCAAGAAGATCTGAAGCTGGGAAGCCTTCAAGCCAAATGATTAAGAGCCCAGATCCCAAGGCCATGGTTGCTGTTCAACAAATTGATGGAGTTGGAGAATGGGACTGGAGCTGGATGGCTAAGAATGAGGAAGAGGACAGAGCTTTGGTTGCTGAAGTTAAAGAAGAGCATGTTGAATATGCTCTCATGGCACACTCCTCCTCTTCATCAGATAATGAGGTATATGATGATGCTTTCTGTTCTAAGGGTTGTCGTTTAAATACTGAAAAATTAAAACAAGAGATAGTTAAATTATTAGATGAGGCAAGTACTGAAAGATGCAAAGTATCTAATTATCAAATTGCTCTCACCCAAACAGAAAAGACAGTAGCTGAGTATAAGAAAATGGAGTTTGATTTAAAGGATCAAATAAATATCTTAAAACATGAGTTACATCAGAGTAAGGATGTTCAAGATATAGTAAATAGGGTTAATCTTGATTTGATAGCTCAGTTAGAGGAGGCTAACAAAAATAAAGATAATGTGAGTCTTAAAATCCAGAGATTTGATAAGGCCACACAATCCCTAGGAGAGTGTGTTAGTAAACAAAGAGACTCTAAGGATATGAGTGGGATTGGGATGAATAATTATACTGGTGTTCCACCACCAGCTGGGGATTTCTATGGTGTCCAATCAAAGGATTTATCTTGGACTGGCTTGCCAGAATGCCAAGAGGAGGAATTCATTCCTCCACCTAGAGTGACTTCCCCAGTTGAGGAATACAAGCAAAAACTGACTGACCTAGATGAGTGGAAGAAAGCTAACCACACCTTGTTTGTTAAGGGAGGGTTGTTGTGTGAAAGTCCAAATGAGCCCACACCAAACATGATACCAATTGTGGAGTCCTATGATCCTAAACCTATTAAGATCACACACCCTACCACTGGCAAAGCTGTTGACCTTGGCCCACAAACTGTTAGAAAACCTAGTGTTAAGTATGCTGAGATGTATAGAAATACTAGGTCACCAAAAAGCCAAGTTAGTAACCATGGAACAGGCTTCTTTGCTTCTAGACCTAAGACTATGTCTAGAAAAGCTTGTTACACATGTGGTAGCTTCTCACATTTGGCATACAAATGTGTCAATGCTTCCAATGTCAACGCTGATAGGAACCATTTCAGCGCTGACAAAAGTCAACATAGGTCAAACACTGTCAGACCCAATACCTTTGTGAACAAAAGTTCACAAGTTGTTAGACCAGCCCCATTCTTTTCTAGAGGGTCTAACACAAAAGGCCTAAGACCTTTTCAAAAGTCAAACACTTGGTCAAATAGGCAATGGGTTCCTGTAGCAAACCCTAGGTTCAACGCTGATAAGAGCAATCGGGGCGCTGACAAGAGAAATTTCAGCGCTGACAGACACACTGCTAAACCTAGGTATTTGCAACCACAGGGAAATAGGTCTAAAGCTTCTACTAGCTTAACATGGAGACCAAAACAAGACCAAAACCCTAATTCTACTGGTATTTCTATGACATGCAACAGGTTTCATTATATTTCAAAGGCATTGTCAACACCAATTGGGGTTAACTGGGAATTTCATTCAAACAGGGATGAAAATGGGGTTGTTATGAGAACCAAGTCTGTTCTTGTTGAACAACCAAATGAATCCAAGTCTTCCAAGGCTTGGGTTCCCAAAGAAAACTAATGTGTTTTCTTTATGTGCAGGGCATTCAGAAGAAGATCAATGATTATGGATATTGGGATAGTGGATGCTCAAGGCACATGACAGGAAAGGAAGACTATCTGACCAATTTCTCTCCTATTCAAGATGGTGATAAGGTATACTTTGGAGGGGGCTACGGCACCATCACTGGAAAAGGAACCCTTGTCACCAACAATCTGCGGTTTGAGAATGTCTTCTTGGTAAAAGAACTGGATTATAATTTGTTTAGTGTATCACAAGTGTGTGATAACAAAAATAAGGTTCTTTTCACAGATACTGAGTGCTTGGTGTTAAGCAAATATTATAAGCTCCCTGAGGAGAAATACATAGATTTTAGAACACCAAGGCATAAAGACATATATAATGTGAATCTTAATGGAATTAAGATAAATAATAAAATGTCATGTCTGTATGCTAAAGCCTCAGTAGATGAAAGTAATCTTTGGCACAGGAGATTAGGGCACATAAACTTTAAGAATATCAATAGACTTGTGAGGCTTGGTTTAGTTGATGGTTTGCCTGAAAAGGCTTTCCACAATGACCACTCTTGTGTTGCATGTCTTAAGGGCAAGCAGCACAAGGTCTCATTCAGGTCTAAACAGGTGCACTCTAGTTCTAAACCTCTTCACTTATTGCATATGGACCTCTTTGGTCCAACTAATATAGAAAGTCTGAAGGGTAAATCATATTGTTTTGTTATCACTGATGATTATTCCAGGTTTACATGGACTTTCTTTTTAGCCAAGAAAAGTGAAACTGCCCAGAGTCTGATTAATTTCATTACCCAAATTGAAAAGAAGAATGGTAATGAGGTCAAAATTATTAGAAGTGACAATGGGGGTGAGTTTAGAAATCAGTTGTTAGATGATTTTTGTGCCAAGAAAGGGATTACTAGGCAGTTTAGCATAGCTAGAACCCCACAGCAAAATGGGGTTGCTGAAAGGAAGAATAGGACCCTTATTGAAGCAGCCAGAACCATGTTGGCTGATGCCCACTTTCCTATAGCCTTTTGGGCTGAAGCTGTTAACACAGCTTGTTATGTTCAAAATAGGGCTTTGATCAACAAAATACATAATAAGACACCTTATGAATTACTTTGGGGAAGGAAGCCCCATATTGGCTTTCTCAAGCCTTTTGGATGTCATGTAGTTGTTTTAGAAACTAGTGAGGCCCTAGGTAAATTTGATTCAAAAGGTGATGAAGGCTACTTCATGGGTTATTCAGTGCAGAGTAAAGGATATAGGGTTTACATTAAAAAGGAAAAACGTATACTTGAAAAAGTACATGTTAGGTTTTTAGAAAGTAAACCTAGTGATCCTGAAAGTGGTCCAAATTGGTTGTTTGACTTAGAACCTTTATCTAGAGCTTTAAATTATATGCCTGTTAATGATCCAGACATTGTGAAGGTAACTTCAAGTGTTTTGGAAAAGAGAATTGGTAATGTTTCAGGTATACAGGTTGCTAAGGAGGATGGACCACCAGCAGTTAAATCATCTCCCACACAAGAATTTGTTACACTTCCTATATGGACAGATGAGTATTATGCTGCTGCTACTGCTGCTAGGAAAGATAATGGTGGTGTTCAAATACCACCAAATACAAACATGCATGATTCTTCAGGCGCTGACAAAGGGAAATCAAGCGCTGACACGACCAATTCAGACGCTGATGGCTCACACGCTGACAACAACAGTTCAAGCGTTGTTAGCCCAAGCGCTGACAAACAAGGTTCAGACTTTGGAGACACCTTTACACAGCTTTTCTCTTCCCATTTTGAACAGGGTGGACCTTCTAATGTCCATGAAGAGATTTCTGTTGATCAAGAAGAATCTGAAGAAGATATTGGCAACATGGAGCGTGAAGTTGAGGACACCAGACTTTTTGAAGGAGGAGTTCTTACTTCCACAGCTAAGGAGGAGTTCTCTGATACCAATTGATGATCCCATTGATCGTTAGACTCAAAGGTTATGAACCATTATATCTAGGTTGATCATCGTTCATATGATAACATAGCGGAAAAGAACAATGATCATGAACAAGGTGTTTAGGCACAAAGAACACGAATTAAAACAATAGGGATGTTCATTATATTAATAACAAACATCCACTAGACGTGTATACATTGAATCCCACGTCTAGTGCGACACACACTTTAGGTTTACATTGTGAATGAATGATATATAAAACCTACGTCCTATGTTTTCTTTATATACTAGAAAACATAGCTTACAAAGAAAGCTAAAACAATAAAAAGACTCCAACGGCTTGTTCTTTTGCAACTTGTACTTTTTAGCCCTTGTCTTCTTATTTTGTTGTGTTTTGACTTATCAACTCAATAATTCGACCCAACAATCTTCCCCTAGTTGATGATGTCAAAACACTCCTCTTAAGCATGAATCCTTTGTATGTAGTACATGATCTCCAAGAAGCTTCCCCTTAAGTATAGCACATATTCTTCCCCTTTTTGACACATCAATAGGGAATATGTGAAAGTATGCAATCTTGAAAATTCTCCAAAAGTAGCTCTATGTAATGATCCTGAATAAAAATAAATAAAGTATTCTTGATGTAGAAGTAAAATAACCCAAACTTATGTTCCATGTCTTGTTTATCCATGTGATGAAGAACTTATACCAGATTGAGAAATATAAGTAGAC
Organism: Glebionis coronaria; assembly: GCA_025667525.1. Taxonomy (NCBI): domain Eukaryota; kingdom Viridiplantae; phylum Streptophyta; class Magnoliopsida; order Asterales; family Asteraceae; genus Glebionis; species Glebionis coronaria. The sequence goes on along the minus strand of CM046879.1, from coordinate 547,598,589 downwards.
CTCGATCCCTTGTCAATATTCTCATCCTTTGTGAGACACTGAGCACGATAATGTAACTCCTTCAAGTGTTTATGACAAGTCTTCGTCACCAACCATGTAAAGCACGAACAAGTTACCTTTAAAGTCTATGGCACTTTAAGATATGATAGAACACAAACTTGCGAAAATCTTCTTCAATCATCAAAACTTACCATAAGAATTCTTCCCCTTAAGCTAACACTTCTTCATGACGAATTTGAATGAAATAACATCTTCATACCATATGTAAAAGTGTTATGCTGAATAACTCTTTTGCAAGGCTATCCCGATTACATAGTTTAAATATCCATCAAATTCCCACGAATAATTGCTAACTCGCTTTAAAATCATTAATCCATTTAAAAATATCCGAGCCATAAATATCAACTTGATATTCTAAATTATAACGGAGATTCCATGTACCTTTGTGTGTATTTTCCTTCTTTTTGTGTGCTTAAAACGTACCAGTTTTCTCAAACAGCAGCAATCAGTGTGTTACCCGAGATCTTCCTTTGTCCAATATTCGTCCATGTGTATTGCCTGATATCGGACAACACGTATCAGCGTTTGAAGAACATATCTCGGACAACACTGTCAACCTATCAGTGTTGACTTATTCCTGTCAGCGTCTAAACACTTCCTGTCAGCGTCAATCCAATACATGTCAGCGCTTTGTCTCAGCGCCAATTTTTCTCTTGTCACTGACACAAACTGTGGCTTCAATTTCTTCAACAGTGGGTAAGTAAATAATGACATTTGGCTAAATAAAATACCTCACTGTGTACACATGCTTTTGTATCCATGCATACATCACGTCCAAAAATAGAGCAAATCCCAAAAATAGCGCATCCTTTATTGATTGTTAAGCAAACCGTGTGAACATAAACTAAACAACCAATCAGAATTCACTCACCGTGTGAACACAAATTACTCCACCAATAGGAAAAGCTTCATCGTGTGAACACAAGATGACCATTAACACAAGATATAACCAATTAGATCATTCTCTTCGTGTGAACACCATAAATCTCCACCAATAGGAACGAGGGACTCATGGAAATTCCATAAACTAGCATGTAGAAGATCTAAAGTTTATATAATGAATATTAGGGTTTCTCCTTGGCCGTGTGAACATAGTGATATAACCAATCGTGTGAATACATGGATTTAGACCAATCAACACCTCTTCTCTGTGTGAACACAAACTGAAGCTACGTCACTGCAAACCAAACAATTAGAAGTCTTTTTGCCGCTACTGTAATACGTCCAGATCTAGGGTTTTACACTTTATGCACCGAAACCCTAATTAGGGTTTGTAGATTAACCATAGATCCTGAATTAACAGCCACCAATCTCACAAAATTCTGCTTTTTATGTAGATCTAGGGTTTGAAGAAACCCTAGTTCATGATTTCATGTGAAAGCAGAAAACTGAAAATCTTCCATCAGCCAACTTCGACGCTTAATAACTTTTGCCTGGGGATAAAACTCGACAATCCCTCTGGTGGATGTTTAGATCTATGTATGTAGAACACACATCTAAAATTTCGTGACGATCCAACGGTTCAATCAAAAGTTATGACCTTCTGAATACTGCTGCGCACACAAAAACGTCCAGAAAAACTCAATACGAATTTTTCTTCTTCACCATACACGAACACCTCGTCGGACCTAGATATCATGAGCCTTAGGCTCTGATACCAATTGAGGTTCCCTATGATCGTTAGACTCAATGGTTATGAACCATTATATCTAGGATGATCATCATTCATATGATAACATAGCGGAAAAGAACAATGATCATGAACAAGGTGTTTGGACACAAAGACACACGAATTAAAACAAATGGGATGTGAAGAGTGCTTTCCTCTATGGGACAATTGTTGAGGAGGTATATGTCATGCAACCTCCTGGTTTTGAAGATCCTGAGAATCCAGACAAAGTTTATAGAGTGAAGAAAGCAATGTATGGACTTCATCAAGCCCCAAGAGCATGGTATGGTACATTGTCCACCTACTTGGTGGAAAATGGTTTCAAGAGGGGCACCATAGATCAGACACTATTTACAAAGAATAAAGGAAAACATGTGTTGCTTGTGCAGGTCTATGTTGATGACATCATTTTTGGGTCTACTGATCCAAAAATGAGTGAGGACTTTTCCAAGCTCATGACAGATAAATTCAAGATGAGTGCAATGGGTGAGATGAACTTCTTTCTAGGTTTACAAGTTCAGCAGAAAGAAGATGGTATCTTCATCTCCCAAGACAAGTATGTAGCTGAAATCTTGAAGAAATATGGTTTTTCTCCACATGAGAAGGAGGCTTCCACTCCTATGGATAGGCAACACCCTTGGGGAAAAATTGGAGCTGGAAAGGATGTGGATGTTAGGCACTATAGATCAATGATTGGATCATTGATGTATCTTACAGCCTCAAGACCTGACATCATGTTTGCTGTGTGTGCTTGTGCACGCCATCAAGTGACTCCCAAAGAATGTCACCTTTTTGCTGTGAAGAGAATTTTTAGGTACCTAAGATGTTACCCAGATCTTGGTTTGTGGTACCCAAAAGATTCTCCATTGGACCTTATTGCTTATTCAGACAGTGACTATAGTGGTGACAAGTTTGACAGGAAATCCACAACTGGTGGATGCCAATTTCTTGGGAGCAGATTAATATCTTGGCAATGCAAGAAACAAACAGTGGTGGCAAACTCTACAACTGAAGCAGAATATGTTGCAGCAGCTGCTTGTTGTGGATAAGTCTTATGGATTCAGAACCAGCTGTTGGATTATGGGTATAATTTTATGCATACCAAGATTTTTGTAGACAATAACAGTACTTTATGCATTATTAAAAATCCTGTACATCATTCTAAAACCAAACACATAGAAATTAGACATCATTTTATAAGAGATTGCTTTGAGAAAGGTTTAATACAACCAGATAGGGTAGACACAGAAGATAATGTGGCTGATTTATTAACTAAACCTTTTGATGCTGGAAGATTTCAATATTTGGTAACAAATATTGGAATGGTTAATCTCACTTAATATGTGTTTTGGAACCTTTTTGTAAAAGTATGTACAGGATAATGCATTGTTATTGGTCTTTGTGATGATTTAGATTTTCCACATTATTTTTCTAACACTGACAAAGGTAAATGTAACGCTGTCAAGTGTTATTTTGCCGTTGTTGGAGATATTATTGTCTAACGCTGACAAGAGTTCCTTCAACGCTGATAAGTGTTGTCGGGACGCTGTCAGCAACAAATGTTAGTTTTGTGGTTTTCATCTAAATGTGTAGGTAGGTGGTAGCTTTATACCATTGGATACAGAGTTGCTTATGGATCTTTGAAGAGCTATTTGGACATGTTTTGTTTATGGATGATGGTTGGAATATTTATATTCCTATCTTGACATAAATTTTTAATGTTCATATATATATTTTGAGAACTCATGTATCATAGTTTGAGGGGAGGTTTAAGGAACCTTTAGGACTCTTGGGTATTCTTATAATACTCTCATCACAATTCTAGATTGTGTCCACAGGTGAGTATGGGTTAGTTTTACTAAACCATGAGGCACTGTAGCATGCAAAGGTGACAATCTATGCATGCTGCCAAGACATTTTTAGCCTAGAATTGGTTGTGGTCTGATGGGAGACTTGGGAATACTTTGGTTATGGGTTTACCTGGGAGTTACAAAGAATTTTGTGAAATAACTTTGTTGGTAAGTATTTTGGTTAGCAAGGGACTCTAGAGGACATTTGTGTCTATCTTGCTTATGCAAGTGTGCATAAATGGACAGTGCTTGCCGCCCAGTAATTATTATCAACTTGTAAGATATTTCCCTTAGGATAAATTACTTTGTTAAGGTCTTTTTCTTTTAAAATATTTTTATTTTTAGACGCTGACAAGTTTTTCTCCAAACGCTGTTACGTCCAATCGTGACGCTGACAAGGCTTTAGGCAAACGCTGACAAGAAAATATAGCCGTTGGGCGCTGATGGGCTATTTTTGACCGTTGACACCTAGTGGGCCCTACCCAGTTGTTATTTTTGACTAATCTTTGGCCGTAATTTTGGGGAGAAGTTACTTTTAATTAATGCATGAGATAAGTTATATTTGATTCAATATTTTCATCATTATTCTTTGAATATAACTGCCTCATTTTTGACCAATCAAAATCATGCATCTCTCCTATAAATTTGGCTAATCTTTTTATTCTGGGTATTCATATTTTCTTGTCTAACATTTTTCTCCTAGATTTTTCCCATCTCACATAACCTAAACAGCTTTCAAACATGGCACCCAAATTCAACTCAAAGAATTTAACATTGGAGTTCAAGAGCCAACACAATATGGTAGCTTACTTGACTGCTGATGATGATTTGTTTCCTCAGTATTCACAGATGGTGGCATTTTTAAATGCATCTTCATTGAGGTATGCACTCTCTCATACACCATTAGTCCCTGTCGCACACATTAGACAGTTTTGGAACACTGCTAGTTCCACAACAACTAATGGAGTGACCACATTAACATCTACTGTTCATGGAAGAACATGGGTGGTCACTGAAGCTTTGGTTCGCCAAGCTTTGCGTCTTGATGACGCTGATGGTGTGACTACCCTTGCCATTGCAACAATAGAACAAGGTCTTAGGGAATTGGGTTATCCTATTCCTGCTGATGTCACTTTAAATAAATATCATAAGCAGGAATTTCCCTCTGACTGGAAATATTTGATACATGTCCTTTTACAATGCTTAAGTCCAAAATGTACTTCTTTTAATGAAATAAACAGGTCAATTGCAAGTGCTTTGGTTTGTATAACACGTGGGCTTAAGTATAATTTTTCAAAAATGATTTTTGAAGGGATGTGTAAAAACAAGGGAAGTAAAATGACTTTGTCTTACCCTAGATTTTTGCAAATGGTCTTTGATTTACAAGAATATTGTTCTAGGGATCATGACACTTTTTATGAGATCCCTAAACAACAGAAAACCATTTTTGCTAAAATGAGCTCCACAAACGACTCCATACCTCTTACCCAACCCATGCTTGAAGTAATTCAGGCTGCACAACCACAACCACAACCACAACCACAACCACAACCACAACCACAACCACAACCACAACCAGAACCTGAACCCCAACTTGAGCCTATTCATGAACCATTACCTTCACCAGACCACATGGACATTGACCAACCCAGCGCTGACACTCACAATGTGGGCGCTGACACAGCCAATCCCAACACTGATAACATTCCTGAACAATCCCAAACACCCCTTAACCAACCAACACCCACACAAACTACTTCATCTTCCACCCCATTACAATCTAGGTTGACTAAACGCCAAAGGGTTACTGGAGTGTTCTCCTCTAGTGATCCTAGCCTTGTAGCAGAGAGAACCACCTCCACAAGTGTGGCTGGTGACATGGGTGAGGCTGGGGCTATTGACACAGGCTTAGAAGCTGGTCAAGACAGTCCCAACATCATTAAGACCTCATCCATGCCCTATGATTCTACTTTGGGAGGTCAAATCCCTATTCTAGCTGAGGGCAGATTGGAACCTATGACAATAATTGAATTGACGGCTGCTGTCATTAGCTTGCAAAAGCAAAATGTCAGCCTTGTACAAATTGTCAACAAACAGGGACGTGAACTCCAAGTTTTGAGGGAGCGTGTGACTGTTTTGGAGAATCCAAGTAGCAGGAGTTTAATGGAGGAATCTTCCAAAGGGGAGGATGAGGAGGATGAGCTGATTCATACAGCTAGTGAGAAGAGTTCAGAGAAGAGTTCACAATTTAGTGAATCTTTACAGGTTGCTGAAGCTCTCACAAACTTGAAGAAGTACCCAGTTATTGATACATCCAAGATGACACCATTAAACTTGGAAGGAACTTTCAAAGAAACATTGGGCGCTGATACAGGTTTGAACGCTGACACATCCAGCGCTGACAAAGGTAATCGTGGCGCTGATAGGAGTAACTTGAACGCTGATAAAGTTGCAGGTGGTGTTGATGTATTCCAGCCATCAACAATCATCAAAGATGTGTCCACACAGGTTTCTTCTTCTACTTTACCAATTATTGATCCAAAAGACAAAGGTAAAGGTATTTTGATTGAAGAAGATGTTCCAAAGAAAGATGCAGCACAAATTGCATTTGATGAACAGTTGGCTGCACAACTTGTGGAAAGAGATTTGAAGAGGAGTAGAAGATCACCATTTGTTGTTTCTGAGAGTGAGAGTGGTGATGATAAAGAAGGTGATAGCTCAGATTCAAGTATTCAAATTATTGAAGATCCAGAAAGGCTTGAATATGGGGATGAGCTAGCAAAGGAAAGGTTGAGTGAGTTGAAGAATCAGATTGATTGGGACCTACCAGAAATCACCAGAATGTACCATGCTTGGGAAGACAAGGTTATGGACAACCCAGGTATGAGTTTATCAGATCAAATTTGGGGGTTGGAAGTTCTTCTTAGGGTACAAGAAGACATAAAGGTTATTATGAGGTTTAATGCACAAGAGGTCAAGACCTGGCTCAAAAGAGATAGAAGGCAGTTGTACTATAAGTTGCTTAGATGTCATCAGCCTAATTGGACATCAAAGAAGTTGTTGGCCTTATCTTTTGAGGAGCTAGAGTATAGGGCACATCCTATTTGGAGGAAGGTGCAAGAACAGAATGTCTACAAGTTTCTTTCAGAAGAAAGGAAACAAGAGCTTGCTGAGGAAATGCAGATTCAAAAGGAAATGAGGATTGCTCAAAGACCAGTAAAGAAAGGAGATCCTTTCCAATTTCCTAAAGACATGGATGTGTATTTTCCAACTGAAGGTGTTATAAGGAAGCATCTCAAGCTTTCTCCATTGGAAGCTTCAGATTTGGTAAATGTAGTACCTCTAGATGACAGAAATCCAATCATCAGTTTTGATGAAGATGAGTGTGGATTTTGGAAGATTGGCATATTTGGAAAGGAGATACATACTTTCACTTCAGTTATTTCTATATTTGCAAGCATAGACAGAGAAGACTTGGTGCATCTATGGAGATTAATAGAGGCCAAGTATACAGCTGAAGCACCTACTTCAGCAAATGGAATAAGACTTTGGAACACATTTATGACTTTGTGTGGTCCAAAAGAAGCAGATCCTGCCATATGGAAGGATCTTGAAGATGATCTTAGTAATCTTCATTGGAGGCTGTATTCTACTTGTGGTGTATTTCATATGAGCTCTACAAAGTTTTCAGAGTATTTACTTGTGGATGCTGACTATTTCTTATCCAAAGAAGTGTTGGAGAAGATGCTAGAGACACCCTTGGAGATTGATTATACTAGTGACGTGGCCAAGGACTTGATCAGATATGTGTATCACCAACATAAGAAGTTTTTGCAAGATTCCTCCTAAGTCTTAAGTATTTATTCAAAAACTTGATCATTGGAATGGATATCAAGTTTAGGGGAGGATTGTTGGGAATAAAATATGGGTCAGTTCACTAAACGCTGATAAGAAGAATGTCAACGCTGATAGGATGACATTGGACGCTGACAGCCAAGCGTTGACATTGAAGAAGTCAACGCTGACAGCCTTGAAGATTGACACTGATGGAATATCTTCATACGTATCTTTTGTTTATTTGTTTCTTTATTTATGTATGGTAAAGATAAGCATAACATTGTATTTTCTATTATTATCTTTACCTAGAATAGTTGATTCGTAGCTTATTGTACAAGACTTCTTGTTCTATAAAAGAAGGTCTTTTAGGTTAAAGTCATATATCAGTTTTCATAAGTATTCGCAAGTTAAACTCTTTCATTGTATTCAAGTTCGTTTATTCTAATACAAGTGAAAGTTTGTTTAACATCTTTGTGTTTTAGATCAAGTGTTAATTCCGCATAACACTTTGTTACTTTATTCATAAGCAAAGGTTTCTCTACGTGTAGTACTTGATCTAATCTCGTATACACAAAGCTTAATCGATCTAAGTTTGGGATCAACAGATCATTCTACGATTCTAGCTTGTGGAGTTGCCGAGGACGTCTTTGTGAAAGTTGGAAAGTTCTACTATCCTGTAGACTTTGTTGTTGTTGATATTCCTATCGATCCTAAAGTTCTGTTAATTTTAGGTCGATCTTTTTTGGATACCTCGAGAGCACTTATCGATGTGCATGCAAGAAAAATCACTCTTCGTTTCAATGAGGAAGAACTCGTCATTAATGCAACCCAAAACTCCACTCTTTCTCATGTGTATTCTATCACATCTTTGTACAATGTCAATCCCATCAAAAGCATTTGCAAAAAGATTTCAAATAGAGTTTTAGGAGTTGTTGAGAAAAATGAAGTTCCGTCCCCTCCGCCGGTGGAGGTTAAGAGTGTTAAGCCTACAATTCCAATCTCGAGTGATTCTTCGGATGATGAATACGTTGATCCCGATGGGGAGGTTTTCTTTGTTGACAAAAGATTTGAAAACTTGCCACCACCTTTGCCAAAAAGATTTCAAAATGTGAGAATTTTTAGTGTAACTAACATTGCTTTAGATACACCAAATATTTTTGACATAATTAAATCGGGTTTTCACAAGGAGAGTGTAAAAGATGAAAAAGGAAAGGATTTTAAATTGAATTTAAAAGATTTTTCTACAAATCTAACTCCGTCATCACCGCGTTTATTGAGTACTACAAGCTCGTCTTCTCCTTTTGACAATGCTTTGTGTGGACTTAGTGTGGGAGAATCCCCTTAGGTTCCCTTCTCTTTCTCCACCGAGGACGAGATATTTGATCCCGGAATTGCTTATATAGGGAAATATCGGTCTTCCACCGATGCAATAAATGGAAAATATTTTCATTTGATTGGTGCGAGTCTACCTCGAGTAGCTCAATGTTTTTATGACTTACCCATTGTCCCACCCTTCTATTTCTTCTCTCTTATTTTCTTGAAACTCTTTGAGTTTTTGTTGGCACACCTTGAAGTGGCGTTGATTTGTTTTTCCAATGAAAACGAGAATGCTATCTTCGATCTCGGTATTTTGCACCATCAAAGGACTTAGTCCTTTATACCGGTTGTTTTTGGGCCTTGTTTATCATGTAAGCCCCACCAAAAATTGACCACATCATGTTATCCCTAAATGATCACATTTATGGGGATTCGAGTCGAGCTTTTGACTCGGTTATCAAAAACAAGGTGCCTCGTGGGGGAGACCCATGCTTATCCATGTACATATTAATGCTTTCTAATTAGTTTAATGTGAGGGGATTTGTGCCCTTCCAACCTTTGTTCCATGGTTGTTTGTGCATTGTGGTTTTTAGATCATGATCTTCACGATTGAAGCCTCTCGTGTTCGTTTTATGGGAGCACTCAATCGTTTGCTTTGGAGACCTTTCCCAATATCCATATGATATATCCTTTGATGTTCTAACCTTAGGTTTTAGCACACTTCATAAACGGTTTTAAATTTATTGGTTACACCCTTTCCATGCTAGATTAGGCATTCGACTACGTCTCTAGTATGGGGGTGTTTGCACCCCTAGACTCGAAACATTGAGGACAATGTTTAACTTTAGTATGGGGGGTGAATAGATACTTGCCTTGCCAAACCTTCACGCTTTCCAAAGTTTATCGTTTTTGTTGAAAAATAAGGCTAAAAATGGCCAAATTTTAAATTTTTTTCTCATGTTTTATAAGTGTTTGAAGACACGAATGTAGGTTTTCCGATGGCGAGAATAAGAGTAAATTTTGACTCGACCGTGCGTGTTGAGCACTTAACTTTGATTCCTTAACTACACATTAGGCTAAGTCTCTTAAATGAGGACGAGAAATGATAGAGTTAATTACAAGTTACTATGCTAAACGTAGAGTACTCGTATTCTTTCAAAAACTCATGTGTTCTCGTTGTTTGCTTATTCTCCCTTCGCTTGTAAATATTTTTTGCTTAATAAATATTGACTTAGCGGTTTAGTTAGGATTGTTGGGTTTCTAGTCTTTTCTAATAGCTTCCATGTAATTAAATTGGGAAGATATTAAGGTATCGCCAGCGTCACGGTTTTGAAGTATTGGCACCCTAATAATCAAAAGCTTCACCCAATAATAAGATTTCAAGTGCTCACCTAAATCTAGCAAACAATTTGAAGCACCACAAGGCCTAAAATCTATGCAAAATTGAAAGTGAATCAAGCCTTAATCTTCGAAGCTTTAAAGATCCAAAATTCGCTTTAGCGTGAGGATATACGTCTTTGGCTAATAAAACCACCGATGAGGCGGATAATAAAAGGCAAGGCAAGACCGAAGTCATAATAAAAGCTTCATGGCGAAGTTGAATAAAAGATGGAGGTAAACCAAAGATAATAAGGCCCTTCCGTTAAGGGGCGTATAAAAGTCTTGGTAATAAGTCTCATGTTCAAAACCGTTATAAAACCGTGTTTATCGATTCTTCTTGTCAACTTAATTTTCTAACATCGTTGTCTATTAGGAGGGGTTATTGATTTGATGATCTTAGTTACACCGTTAGGACTCTATTTTTAGACCTAAATCTCTATTATCGCATAAGTAAAAAATGTATCCTCGTGATCATTAAGACATAATAAAATATAAGAGATACAACTTAGGAATAATGGGAGAATAAGTACGTGATTAGGGCATATGAGTAGTGTTAGCATTACTAACTTATAATGACAATGATCTCGTTGCACGCTTGGCATGGAATTAGGGTGAAAATCGAGGACGACGAAATTATTTCTAACGAAGCATTCACGTGTTCTTATTCTATGAACCTAAACGTCCCATTTTGCGATGAAAATCATACATTATGTCTAAAACGCAAGTAGTAGTAATAGTAGTAGTGTAGCTAGTTTATCAATACAATAAAATGAATAAAATTAAATTTTGGAGATGCTACGATACTTTATTCTAGCATTGAGTGAGGGCACGGCAATGGTTTAGTATGGGGGAGTGATGAGACTGCTTTTATACATGGTCTCATCGTCCAAATCGGGCTTAAAATGCATAAAATATCATTAAAACTGCCAAATATATGCTTGTGTTTGTTACTTGTGTATTTTTAGGTACTGATATTGAGGAAATGGCAAAAGATCACAAGAATCATTCAAAAACGAACACGGGAAACGAAGCCGCACAATGAACCGGGCCCAAGTTTGGATTTTCCAAAAATGCCCTTGAAGAATTGAAGATTGGCAACTTTAGTCCCTCATCTTTGAAGAACTTGTCACAAATGACCCTCCAAATGTCAATTGTACAAGAATGGTCCTTAAGGAATGAAGATTATACAAGATCAGCCCTTGAAGTATGAAGAAAATGCATAAAATGTCCTTGTTTAAGCTTATAAACAAAATGTGCCAAAAATGACAACTTGCCAAAAGTTGTCATGTGCTAAAAGGGCGTTGATAGCATTTTATTACAAAGTGGAAGAAACAAGTAACCTTGGGGATCAATTCTGCCAACTAACCAAACTCCATTCCACCATTCAGCTTGTGACACCTCAGCAAACCCACCCACTTACCCATAACCCTACCCAACCCGTAACCAAACCCACCTAAGTCCAACCCGGTTTTTAATTAAATACTTGGTCAAACCTACCAGTCAACCCCCACTTTTCCCTTCATTAACACATATTTAAAAATATTTAATCCCATTTTAGATTAAACCCCAACCTGCTTACCCACCCTAATCCCATAAACCCTAATCTCCAATTTACCCAAAACAAAGGGTTTTTACCCCAACCTCTCCAGATTTACTATTCACCCCACACACAACCAATCCCCCAACCCAGATTCCATCCACAACACACCCATGTGGTTGTGGACCCCTCCCCTGCACACGTCTCTTTCCCCCAAACCCTATAACCCGACCAATTGAACGACTGAGCTTAACTCCTTGGTCCCCAAGATCAAACAAACGTTCAAGATTAAAAGTGCAAGCTGGCATCTTCACATGACACCAACAAGATCACATGAGGCGATTTTTGACCAAATTTTTAGTCAAAATCAAAGGGCAACTTTGGCATTTCAGCAACTAGGGTTTTTATTATTCTAGATAGTTCTTTTGTACTCTATTTAAGGAGCACCAAACCTGTTGGTAGCCCTTGTTCCAGATTTTACTCCAAAAATTGTAATTCCTTTTTAAGAAATTAAAGTTGGTATTTTTATATAAATGTAATTCCTTTTACTGTTTTTAAAAGTTGGTATTTATTTGTTGAGTAAAATCTGAGTTCCATTCATATTTGTTCAAAACATTTCATGTTTTGAAATTTTTCAGAAAAAGTTTCTGAATTTGGTTTTTCTTGGTGAAATTTTGTATTGAGAGTTGAATTTATGGGATATAACTTGATTGGTTAAGGTACTGCATAGGAAAGTTGTTTGAGAAAGTTTTTTTTGAAAAGGTTTCAAAAAGGTTTTAAGAAAATCAGAAGTTGGATTATTATTGTATGTTCTACCCTTTTTGATCTTAGCAGGTTGTGTCTTTCTTGTTGTTAAAGGATCAGCTCAGGCCCCAGCCTGAAGGAAAAGGCATAGCAGCCTTAGTGGGACCTGGATGTGGGTCCCACAAGGTAACATATCTTGTTCCTTGTTTGAAATTTTCAAAGATTGTGATTTTGCATGAAATTCTTGTGAAGTCTATTTACATGTTGTTTAATGGTTTGATTAAGCTGAGTTATGCTTATTATGCATGTTAGTGGTAACTAGAATCAATTTGGAATGGATTTGAGTTGATTTGGTTAAAGAAAAATCAGTTTCATAATATAAAGGGGTGTTTGGATTAGGATATAACTTGGTTTGTATGTTATAAATCTTGGAGTAAAACTGGTTCAAAACTCTTCCTAGGTTGTTATTAGGTGTTAGATGTGCTTAGGTTTCAGTTTGATGAAGGTTTAAAGCAACTTGCATGTAAAAAGTTTGAAAAACATAGCTAAAATCTGTCACTGCCATATCTCTGCCTGTTTTTGTTAAATTTTTGCCTTCCAAAATTGACAATCTGCTAGAGTAGGGGTTATATAGGATTTGTGATTGTTTGTTTGCCTTTTGGTGAACTTGTATGCAAGTTATGAGCTGTTGAATTTCAAATTTGTGCAAGTGATCAAGTAAAATCCTCACAGACCCCCCCTTGTTTGTACATTAGCAACTTGATTTTACCTTGTGTGCCTATTTGGTGTATCTTTGGCTAGAATTTTGCTTGTTTTTGTGTGTTTTCTAACTCCCTATACTCAACAGAGTATAGGGGTGCCTTTTGTCTATCAAAACATCCACAAAAGATCCAAAATCAAGCTCCTCTTGATCTGTATGCACTAGTGAAGAAATAACTTTGCTTGTGTACTTGAAAAGTTGTAACTGGGTACGTTTTGGCTTGGGATTGGATTAATCTTTGTGAAATTGAGTTTGGATTTGTGTTTTAGTGAGTACAAAGGTCACAGACTTTGGTTTAAAAAGCTTAAAAAGAAAAAAAAAATAAAAGACCAAAAAGGACGTGGCCATGACTCGAACCTGCGCCACTCCTCTCACCACACACACACGTTACCATTGCGCCCTAGGGTCTTTGACTACTAGGGTTGCATTTGAAAATTATATAAGGTGTGTTTGTTTGGGCTTATCTAATATAAGCCGTAGCTTATTTGGGCCATTTTGGCTTATTCATTAAGCTTATTTGCTCACTTGCTTTTTTCCTAGGTTAAGTATATAGTTTAGGATTTTTTTGAAACAAGTTTGTATTTTTCTCCTTCTTTAATTATTTTTTATTATTTTTTATTTAGCCGTATTTAATTAATTAGATTAAAAATAGTAAAAAGCATTTTAAAAATCCAGAAAAATAGTTTTTAGTTTTTATTTAAGTTATTTGAGGTTTACATCACAAAAAGTTTTCAAAAAGTCTAATTTTTAATTTTATTTGATTTTAGGGTTTTTCAACAACTTTAAAATTTAATATAAAATTAATAAAAAGGTTTTAGGAGCTTTAATTTGCATTTTTATCTTAGTTACATTATTTAGGATTTTTAGTAATTTTTTAGAATTTATTTATAAACTTTTTATTTTTTAGAATATTTTAATATTATTTTATTACTAAAAATAGAAAGTTGGTTTTTTCTACTTTTTTCATTTTTCCTAGATTGTAGACATTAAATTAGGAACTTTGTAACTTTCCAAATCTTTTTAGGGCTTTTCATTTATTTTCTAGATTTAATTTAAATTTTAATAGATTTTAATAGTTTTTAAGTGTTTAAAAATAGTGTAATTTGGTTTTAAAATTTTTAAAAATAGTTTTTAGTTTAATTAGGATGTTTTTGAGGTTTACAAACTATAAAATCTTGTTTGGGGCTTTTTAATAATTAATTTTGATTTTTAGGGCTTTAATTAGCATTAAAAAGTCATTATTTAATTAGTTAAAAGGTCTTAGCAAGTTTGGATTTTTTGTAAACTCTTAGAATTATATTGTGGATTTTTAGTAATTTTTAGGAATATTTAGGTTAAAATTTTAATTTTTGTAGTTTTACGGTTTTACGTTTACGCCTTTTTTGTCGTAGTTTAATCCGTCTTCGTAACCGTCTTTTCTTTCTTTCTCATTTCTATCCTCTTTTCTCTCTTCTTAATAAAATCATCAATCAAAATCAATTCAATTCACAACACACGTGCCTCCTCGAGAGAACGAACTTGTTTGGGTCATTAGTGCTCGGTTTTCCTAAACCGACACTTAACGCTTACCACTACTTTGCCTCACTTTTCCTAAAGGGTTGCAAAAACACTACATCAATTTTTGGTGCCGCTGCCGGGGAGGCGTGTTGTGTTTTGATTGAACCATTGTTGTCTTTTATATTAGCCATAAATAGTATTTGTATTAGTAGCACTCTACTAATACGTATTATCGTTTTTCGATTTTTGTGTGAATATTATTAATATATTGTATACGTAGAACAATAAATTCACAAGTACTCCAAATACGTGAGAAATCACAACCTTGACTTGGGAGGTCATTACCCAATCATTGTATTCGAATCTCAAACCAAAGAAAAAAAAAGCAAAAATAGATAAATACTTTCGTGAAGCTTAATCTTGATAATACAAACTATAAGGTGGGCATAAGGCGGTTGTATTTCACGACCTAAAGGAAAAAGGCTCTTAAGTGCTTCGCGCCGCCTCGTTTCCTCCGCTTGCTTGTGCGTATTTGATTTTGAGAGTGAATCGAGGGTTTTGCCGCCCAAAGTATTATTACATATCATATATATTTTCTTGGTTTCTATTGATTAAACCCTCTTGAACGATTTGGTGTTCCACCATCGTTCTAAAGTCATCGAAGGCGTTCACTTCACGTGATCGTTTTCATTCCTTGAGGCTTCTTTAATCAAGAGATTTGATTAAGGAGGATATTTGTAGATTATTGTCTACTTAATACATTCACCAATTTCCAAAAAAAGTTAATACCATCAAAAACCACAAAAAAATTGAAAAACACAAAATACCAAAAAGAATCTTCTTTGCTCGTCTCCACGTTGTACGTGACGTTTATGCTCACTCATAATCAAGCAAAACGTGCACGTAGACGAAAGAACAAAACTCCCACTCCAACTCATTCTAGTGAGGAGTCTCCTATTGACGAACCCATTGTACGAGAAGCACCAACCATGGCGAATCGAACTATGATGGAGTTACTTCAAGCACCCACCGAGGGTTATGGAGAAGCTATTGTGATTCCCGCTATCCTTGCTGAGAATTTTGAGGTGAAAACGGGTTTGTTGTCGATGATCCAAAACAACAAATTCCGTGGTGATGAGAAGGACAATCCCCACAACCATATCCGCCAATTTAATCGTCTTACCGCCACGTGCAAATTTAAGGATGTCTCGAATGACTCGATTAAGATGATGCTTTTTCCGTATTCCTTAGCGGGGCCCGCTAAAATTTGGTTAGAGAAAGATCCACCCAATTCTATATTGACGTGGAAGGATCTCGTTTCAAAATTTGTGAACCAATTTTTTCCGCCCTCTAAGACTACGCATTTGAAAAATGAGATTTCTAAATTTTCACAAGAATCAAATGAAAGTTTTTCTACGGCTTGGAATAGGTTTAAGGAGATGTTACATGAATGTCCTCATCACGGTTTTTCCGACTTGCACCAAATTGACACGTTTTACAATGGACTTAATGATCATGAAAGAGATTATTTAAATGCCGCCGCGGGTGGTAATTTTTTGTGTAAAACGGTCGAGGAAGCTTTGGTCATAATTGAGAATAGGTCTAAGGTTTATAGCCCTCGTAACACACCGAGTGTTGCCAAAATGGGCTCATCATCGTCTCGTAGCATTAATGCTTTACATGATGAGGCAAATGAAGAAAATCGATTTTTTGATAGATTTGCTAGCCTTATGTCCCATTGGAAAGCTCAAGAAGCTTCGAATTCCGCTTCGGTCAAAGCGGTTTCTAAGAGTTGTTTGTCGTGTGGAGGAGCTCATGATCTTTCCGAGTGCATTACCGCGGATGGTAACACTTCGAGTGCTTATGTAGCAACGGGAACTTATAACCAAATAGGTCAAGGTTCCCGCCAAAATCAAGCTCCACCAAATCAAAATGCTAATAATTATCGCAACAACAACCAAGGTGGAAATTACCAAGGAAATCAAAGGAATTACAACAAGGGTAATTATCAAAGTGGAAATGGGCAAATTTCTAACCAAAACCAAAACCGTGATTTTCAAAACAATGCCCAAGGTTTTCAAAACGATCACACCAAAAATCTTCAAGGAGAGTTTTTGAATTATGCAAAGGCTAATGATGCTAAGTTTGATAATATGCAACGTGAAATGGTTAGCTTAAGGTCCGAGTTGAAAAACGAGCTTAAAAACGAACTTGCTAATGAACTTAAAACTCATGCTAATAAAATGGAAGGAAATGTCACACGTCTCCAACAAAATCAACAAAATATGGAGCAAGGTCAACATGAGGTTAAGCAAGAGTTGTTAAAAGCGGATGTTAGGCAATCTAAGTTTGAAGACCGAATGGCTAAAATGTTTAAAGCTATCATGTGTAAGCCCTCTTCTTCGGGTGGTCTTCCTAGTGATACCATCGTGAACCCGAAAGGAGAATTGAAGGTTATTACTACTCGTAGTGGTAAAACTTTCAAAGAACCCATTTCTTGTCTAAGTAATTCTATGGAGAAGGAAAAAGAGAAAGAACCCGAGGTTGTGGTTGAAAAGGAGCAAATTACAAGCCCACGAATTACCGCTCAAACCACACCTACGGTTGAACCGATACCAATCATGGAACCCGAGATTCCAAGGCCGATGCCTATGCCTACTTTGCCCCAACCCACACCACCTTTACCCTACCCTTCAAGACGAGACAAGGAAAAGGCACAAGAACGAAATAATTATCAATTTGAACTTTTTATGAAAATGTTTCGTGACTTGCATTTTAATATAAGTTTTGCCGACGCCTTAGTCATGATGCCTCGATTTGCCGCGAACTTCAAAAGTATGTTGAATAACAAAGAGAAATTGCAAAAATCGTCTAGTTGTTCTTCGGTTTTTCTAAGCCGCATACCTCAAAAAGTCGGTGATCCTGGAAAGTTTTTAATCCCATGTGCTATCCAAGACATGGAAGAATGCTACGCCTTGGCCGATCTTGGTGCTAGTATTAATTTGATGCCTCTTGAGATTTTTAAATCGCTCAATCTTCCCAATCTCACTCCTTCAAGAATGTCAATCAAAATGGCCGATCATTCTACGATTCTAGCTTGTGGAGTTGCCGAGGACGTCTTTGTGAAAGTTGGAAAGTTCTACTATCATGTAGACTTTATTGTTGTTGATATTCCTATCGATCCTAAAGTTCCGTTAATTTTAGGTCGATCTTTTTTGGATACCTCGAGAGCACTTATCGATGTGCATGCAAGAAAAATCACTCTTCGTTTCAATGAGGAAGAACTCGTCATTAATGCAACCTAAAACTCCACTCTTTCTCATGTGTATTCTATCACATCTTTGTACAATGTCAATCCCATCAAAAGCATTTGCAAAAAGATTTCAAATAGAGTTTTAGGAGTTGTTGAGAAAAATGAAGTTCCGTCCCCTCCGCCGGTGGAGGTTAAGAGTGTTAAGCCTACAATTCCAATCTCGAGTGATTCTTCGGATGATGAATACGTTGATCCCGATGGGGAGGTTTTCTTTGTTGACAAAAGATTTGAAAACTTGCCACCACCTTTGCCAAAAAGATTTCAAAATGTGAGAATTTTTAGTGTAACTAACATTGCTTTAGATACACCAAATATTTTTGACATAATTAAATCGGGTTTTCACAAGGAGAGTGTAAAAGATGAAAAAGGAAAGGATTTTAAATTTAATTTAAAAGATTTTTCTACAATCTAACTCCGTCATCACCGCGTTTATTGAGTACTACAAGCTCGTCTTCTCCTTTTGACAATGCTTTGTGTGGACTTAGTGTGGGGGAATCCCCTTATGTTCCCTTCCCTTTCTCCACCGAGGACGAGATATTTGATCCCGGAATTGCTTATATAGGGAAATCTCGGTCTTCCACCGATGCAATAAATGGAAAATCTTTTCATTTGATTGGTGCGAGTCTACCTCGAGTAGCTCAATGTTTTTATGACTTACCCATTGTCCCACCCTTCTATTTCTTCTCTCCTATTTTCTTGAAACTCTTTGAGTTTTTGTTGGCACACCTTGAAGTGGCGTTGATTTGTTTTTCCAATGAAAACGAGAACACCATCTTCGATCCCGGTATTTTGCATCATCAAAGGACTTAGTCCTTTATACCGGTTGTTTTTGGGCCTTGTTTATCATGTAAGCCCCACCAAAAATTGACCACATCATGTTATCCCTAAATGATCACATTTATGGGGATTCGAGTCGAGCTTTTGACTCGGTTATCAAAAACAAGGTGCCTCGTGGGGGAGACCCATGCTTATCCATGTACATATTAATGCTTTCTAATTAGTTTAATGTGAGGGGATTTGTGCCCTTCCAACCTTTGTTCCATGGTTGTTTGTGCATTGTGGTTTTTAGATCATGATCTTCACGATTGGAGCCTCTCGTGTTCGTTTTATGGGAGCACTCGATCGTTTGCTTTGGAGACCTTTCCCAATATCCATATGATATATCCTTTGATGTTCTAACCTTAGGTTTTTAGCACACTTCATAAACGACTTTAAATTTATTGGTTACACCCTTTCCATGCTAGATTAGGCATTCGACTACGTCTCTAGTATGGGGGTGTTTGCACCCCTAGACTCGAAACATTGAGGACAATGTTTAACTTTAGTATGGGGGGGGTGAATAGATACTTGCCTTGCCAAACCTTCACGCTTTCCAAAGTTTATCGTTTTTGTTATCGTTTTTGTTGAAAAATAAGGCTAAAAATCTAAAATTAAATATTTAATTAATAAAAGGTTTTAAAATATTTTTATTGAATTTTTATTCTTATTTATATTATTTTAGACTACTTTTAGCTTTTAATTAATTTTTAGGTTTTAAAATTTTAAATTTTGTAGTTTTCTACGGTTTTACGTGAACGCGTTTTCGTCTTAGCTCGATCCGTCTTCGTAACCGTCTTTTCTTTCCTTTCTCATTTCTATTTTCTTTTCTTCTTGTTAATAATCACAAACATTAATCATCATTCATTACACAACACACGTGCCTCCTTGAGAGAACGATCCCCATTTGGGTCATAAGTGTTTACGTTTTCCTAAACGTACACTTAATACTTACCGCTTTTGCCTTCCTTTTCCTAAAGGGGTAAAAATACAATACATCAGACGTAGATTGTCACAATGAACCCTAACTCCCCTAGATTAATCGAAGCTATTTCCGTAGGAATTCTAGCTATTCCAGATCTAAACCAAGTTGTGGATATTTATGATCCCGACAAAATGGTTGATATTCGTAGAAACGTTAATATTAGTTGATTATGATCTTGAAGATGAATTGGCGAGATTAAATCTGATATCGATGTCATGAAGATCTTTCCTTATAGAGTGGAATTTGACAAAACGTTACCACCTGGAAAGGTGTCATCTGATTCGTTGTCACCCAATTCTTAAATTTGAAATCTAAAGGGTGAATGTTGCACTTGAGGCTGTCATTGGAACCATTACCCAAAAGCCTCATGCCACTAGTAGCTTTCCGAGAAGTCTAATTGAATGTGTGAGTCGTATCATACTAGTGACTCATTTGATAACTATTGATGAAAGAGCTATAGGATTGGAAATTAAATGTTGTTCATATCGAGCTTTTATTGCCCTTTTAAGGTTTAAAAATAAAGTTGAAAGTATTAGAAAATGAGGTAGGATGTTGTATTAAGTTGATTGAAACTTGAATAAAGTAAAATTTAACTCTTATGGAATAAGAAACTGTTAAGAGGAAGTCGTTGAGACTTGTGATTGAATTATAAGGTTTTAATTGATTGTTGGTTCGTGTTAAGGATTGTTCCTAGGCCATTGTCCAGTGACGAGGATGCCCAGTATCCAAGAAATAAACTGAAGAAATCTTCTTCTGAATAGGGACCGATGGATCTTCCGGGACAGGTGGAACACCTAATGACTCTTGTAGATTAGTATTCATTGTGGTATCTTTTAAAAATCCCTAACTTAACTGAGACATCAGTTGGTAGGATGAGTTCTTGGAATTGTATGACATAGTGACATGTAATGTGTTACGGTACAATTTTGACTTGTTTGTGATTAATGAAAAGACTACCTTTGATTGCTAAATCCTACAGGTATCGATGTTATCTATCTTTTATTGTTTCATCCTAATGTTCGCATTAGTGATGCAACCATTGAACAAGTACTCATCTCGATTTGAGTTACGTTGTGGATTATTCTTTTTGAGCGCCATCGAGGTCATGAACCTCATGATTAATTGGCTAAGCTCATTTCCTATCATATTGTAGTTAGTTCTTGGTGAACAACTCTTCATCACTCTTTTGCAGATCACTCATTGTTTTTATAAGTTAAAACATTATCCCTTGATAAAAATTGAATTTTCATCACCATATGGATTATTCAAAGTGAGATTTATACGTAATCATTATCGAAGTAAAGTTGTTTTTGAAACACCTTGGAAAACTTAATTGTTTTCATAACAAAGAACATCTCTATAAACTCATTTGATTTTTATTTCATGATTAAGCATGAATATATATTTTAAACATGATGACAAAGCTTTGACGAACTGAGTATTGCATCGTTAATCCTAAAGTTATATATAGTTGCGCGCCTACATACAATTTGGAAGGGACCATGCAAGGCTGATTAGTAGTCACCATGAAATTATTAATAAACACTAAATTTTATTTGAAAATTGTGAAAGATTGAATTTTAATGAGATCTGCAATAGGTGCAAAATAGGGACATATTGTTATGAACACCTACATATGTGCCCGTACCATTTATTTTCTGAATCGAATTTACTCATCTGTGGATATTGTCTTAATTGAAAATTGATATCCCCTTCTTGTCCAATTCTTGCATGGCAAGATCCTTTGGAAACTTTACTAATTATCGAGTATTAATACCCGACTGGGTGTATCGACGTTCCTATAATTTATTTTGACTATATTTCATTTGAATGACCTGGGTAACGATCCGAGGAGCTTTCGAATGCGTACTCAATTCATGAAAACATGGGATAGACTCATATTCGTTAATGTTTTCGTCTGTATCTGATTTGAAATTCTCTCGCGTAGATTTTGCGTTGACCTTACTCTTTTGATGTTAGTTATGTCTCCAGATATCCTTGAATTTGTGAAGGGTTATGAGTTATTATTAGTCTTTTGAGAAGTTCACATCTTATCAAGAGTAATGAAACTGGAAATTTGGTAGTTCTAGTAGAATGGATTGATTGATTATGACTGGACTACATTGTCTTAATTGATAGAACTCGAGTAGAATTCCCCTAAAAGATAAGGTGTTGATTAACAAAAGTGATCTAAATAATTCCCGATGGGTGACCGTATCTTGCATTTAGTCTTGAAATTATACCATGAATGGTTATGAACTAGTCATAGATCTTGTAATCCAGAAAGAACCTAAAGTGAAATTAATAAAAGATGTTTCTGTTATATGAGACTTTCTAAGGTATTTGCTGATGAATTACCTAGACTTTAGCCATTAAGGCAAGTTGAATTCGGTATTGATTATATTCCGGGTGTTGCACCTGTGGCGTGTGCACCCTACGTCAGCACCATTTTGAATTAAAACAATTACCGTACAACTGAGAGAGTTGTCAGAGAAAGCTTTTATTCTACCAAGCTCGTCATCATGAAGAGCTATGGTATTATCATTCCTTATATTTGTTGAATTACCGTGAACTAAGTAAATTGACGATTAAAAATCTATATCCTACCCAAGATGATAGATTTGTTTGATCATTTACAAGGTTCTAGCGTATGTTTTAAAGATTTGATCCACGGCATGGTTATCATCCACTTCGTGTCCGCGAAAAAAAAAGATTATCTATTCCAATCACTACATCCAGAACTTGTAATGAACATTATGAGTTTCACGTGATGTCGTTTGGATTGACTAATACACATGTAGCATTCAAAAATTTGGTGAATCACGTGTGTAGGCTGTAATTTGATAAATTCATGCTTGTAATCATTAAGGACTATTTGTTTGTTTATAAGAATAAGAAGGAGTTAATAATCATGTATAGACTGCCCTGAGTTGGCCAAGTAGTGAAAACCTGTACCTTGAGTATTTAACATGTGATTTAAGGCTTAATCATTTACATTATTTGATCCACGGTATGGTTATCATCAACTTCGCATCCGCGAAAAAGTTTATTTATTCCAATCACTACATCTAGAACTCGTAATGAACACTATGAGTTTCATGTGATGTCGTTTGGATTGACTAATGCACATGTAACATCCATAAATTTGGTGAATCACGTGTGTAGGCTGTAATTTGATAAATTCATGCTCGTGATCATTAAGGACCATTT
The DNA here is from genome assembly GCA_025667525.1 of Glebionis coronaria. Lineage (NCBI taxonomy): Eukaryota > Viridiplantae > Streptophyta > Magnoliopsida > Asterales > Asteraceae > Glebionis > Glebionis coronaria. The sequence goes on along the minus strand of CM046879.1, from coordinate 547,575,614 downwards.
GTTTGTTTATAAGAAGAGGGAGTTAATAATCATTTATAGACTGCTCTGAATTGGCCGAGCAATAAAAACTTGTACCTTGAGTAATTAACATGTGATTTAAGGCTTAATCCTTTATTTGACCATGTGATTAATAGACAATGGAATCTATATTGACTCTTCAAAGATTAGAGCCATTTAAGACTTTGGGTTATACCAAAAAGAAAGTGCAAAAATGTTTTGACAAATATTTATCAAAGGATTATTTTTTTAAGGGATTATTCCCTTATACCCAGATCATTTAACTAAACTCCTTTAGGGGTAAATGGTTGTGTATACTTCTAGACAACCTAAGAGGAATTTAGGAAACCATTTAAACCCTGACTTGAAATTTGAAACGACAATTTTTGCTTTTCAACAAAGAAAATTTTGACCAAAGTATAAACAAAGATTTTTCGAACATTTACAAATCTTGTTAATTATTCTTGATAAATCAACAAAAATCATGTTAATTAAATTCAAATTTATTTTGAACATTTTTCTCTATAATTGGACGAAATGAGAAACTTAAAACTTTTTACGTTTACGTTTCATAAAATTAAATATTTATTATTTAATTACTCATAATATTTATTGACTCTTTAAACGTCGGATTGAGCAAAACTGATAAAAATGAAAGTTGAGGAGAAACTAAAACTTAGAAAATATGAAGAAAGAAATTTTGAATGAATACGATCATGATATTTATTTCATCAGGAAAGGTGAATGTAAATACTGACGCATTATGTAGAAAGGATAAAGAATCATTTAGGATGTGTTCCTTAGTAATGACCGTGCAAAATAAATTGCCGACCAATTTAAAAAAATAGCTGATGCTTGTAAAAAGGATAATATAGATAATAAAAGGGGTTCGCGACTAATGTGAACCATTAGAATTGAGAAGCCGATGGTGTTAAATGAATAAAAGGCCGCTTGTGGTTTCCTAAGTATAGAGGATTTCGAGATTTAGTTATGTTGGAATCTCATAAGATTAAGTATTCTATTCATGCCATTTCTGATTACATGTATCTTTATCTGAAGAAGTTGAACTGATGGAAAATTATGAAGTCAGACATCGCCTCATACATTAGTAAACGTCTAACTATTGCGAAGGTCATCATCTGAATTTGATTCGATTTGGGTCATCGTCGACAGACTGACCAAATCTGCTAATATCATTCCTGTTAATGATAGATTCTCAATGAAGAAGTTGACTCTTTGGTATTTAAAGGAGTTGTGTAAACATAGTGTGCATGTATCGATCATCTCTATCAAGATCCTTGCTTCGCATCGAATTTCTAGAGATTTGCTCATAAGTCATTGGGAACGAACCTTGATGAGAGTACTGTTTACCACCCCAATCGAAGGGACGAGGTAAAGTAACGATACAAAACATTAGAAGTGTTGTCTTATGTTTGAAAGATTGACCTTTGGTAATGAACTGTATAATCGTTTTTCCTTTGGAGAGATTATCATTCATAATTATCGTATTAGGATCGAGATCGAATCTTGTGAGGAACTAAATATTAGAGCATTTGTAGGCAGGAGTTGGGATGAAGACATCCGACATACACCCATTGTGAGTTGGACATGTCTTTCAGGTTTAAGGTTGCCTATGATTTCAAACCTAACCTTACAAAATACCCGACCCGCGAGACCTGAAATGATTGTTGAAATTAGGATCTTATTATTGACTGCCATTAGTGGTCAGGAGGTTATGTGAATATGAAATGTAGATCTTGAAGTACAGGATGGGTAGCGAAGTTATGCCAAAAAATTTCACCTTGGAAATTGAATTGATGATCTGAAAGACCAGGGGAAATAAGTCCCCGTTGTATGGGACCATTTAGATAATGTAAAAATTGGTTTGAAAGGCATATAAGTTGGATCTACCGTAAGACTTCAAGGGCTGCGTGAATTATGTTTGTATATCGAACTTGATAAAATATCTATCAAGTGAAAATCTGATTGCTTATTTATGAAGTTTAGATCGGCGAAAAGTTGCATTCATCAAAAACCCGTGAACATCATGGATAGAGAAAGTAAGTCAACATTAAGCCTAATCGTATTTCCGTAGTTATGTTTGATGAAACTCGCGTATTGTAATGAATTACACTTGTGAGAAAAGACCGAATGTGGAGGAAATATCCACATGGCTCTAGCTCTATAAGAAGCGAGTAGTAAGATAAATTGATCTTTGAGGACAAAGATCCTGTTTAGGGGTAAATGCTGTGACAATCTGTCAATTTATGGTAGATATTTTATTCTCAAGTATTATTTAAAAATATTATTTTAATGTTATATTATGAACTCACTCATTTTTGGGAAGAAATTTGGGTTTACGTCTTGAAGTAGCATCGACTACGTTTAAACCGGAGAATTCTACGTTACGTGCGTACGTTTACATACATCGTTTTGGTGACAGTCTGACATTTCAGGAAATAAATTTATCCTTGAATATTATTTTGGAATTTTAAATTTATGTTGGTTCATAAACTCACAAATTTACGAGAAGAGATTTGGACTTACATGCATAATTTAACGTCCGTTACGACTAAACCGGAAACCCTAGGTTTACGTATTTACGTTTTTGAACTCCGTTTTTGATGAGACAATTTTTATTAGATTCGTTTTGTGCCGTTGATTGATAACTTATAAAAACATTTTTCGTAAAACGACCCGAGGGCACGTAAATCGAGGAAACTAGAATCGAGGAGTACCCATAAATTAGTGGAGATGAGACAAGTTTACACTTGCCTCACCCCCACTATGGGTGGCAAGACTTAGCCAACACACCATATGTGGTGTCAAGTTTATATACACACTAAGGACACATGTCCTTAGGGGATGTTTGGTAGAGTGAAATGGAAAGAAGAGAAATGGGTGGAGAATAAAATCTTGTGTTTGTTGAATAAAAGAATGGAAACTCGAGATTCTAAATTAATTCTCGTTCCTTAAATATCATTCTTCTAAAAAAGTAAAGAATTGCGAGAATTACACATTTTAATGCCGCTTATTCTCTATAATCATTCTCGATGATTCAGGGATCTCACAAAAAAAAACAGGATCCTTCCCAATCAATACCCACACAAATTACTGTATAAATACTGAAGGTTCAATCAAATACCATGCATCACTTCTGAATCCCATTTGATACCCTTGTTTTTCATCTCAATAAGGTAATTGTTACTATGCCATCTTTTTAATTTTTACTTTGTCCAAATCATAGTTTAAATCAGTAACACGATTATGTGCTTGTTCATATTTATTAGTTTATTGTTTAACAAATAGTTGTTCATCATTGTTTGTGATAACATGAATTCAATATAAAATGTTTGGTTTAATTATGTGTATTGTTAGCAAAATTGCTTTTCCACAATATTTTGATGATCATTTATTCAACACAGTAGGATTATGTTTATCAATGTTTATCAGAGTCCTTTGAATCAGTATAGTGTTAGCAACACAGTTATTAGATATACATATGTCATTAGACTCAAAATGCATTGCTATCTATTATCTTTCTAAAGTAATATACTTTGTGCCGATAACAACTTTGTCCCAACGGACAATCAAAAGTAGAAAAGCGACAATGATGGCTACACTAGGAGCAGCGCATACAATGTTCTTTATGATACGTTGGTTTATGCTATGTGGTGTTGCAATGAATCATTTAATCGAGTCTAGAACATTGAGGAAAAAATATTTTACAAGTTACTACAGTAGATGTCAAAATATAAGAAGGATGGTATATGAAAGTGACACTACGAGTGTGGTGAATGTAAGATTGAATAGATACGCGTTCACGACATTATGTGATATTCTTGAAACTAGAGGAGGGTTAAGTTGTAGTAAACATATGCAAGTCGATGAACAGGTTGCTATGTTCTTGCACACGCTTGCACATAATGAGAAAAACCATATAATAGTTAATAGGTTCTAGAGGTCAGGTGAAATAATAGGTCGTTATTTCAAGTTAGTCTTGAATGCGGTATGTCGACTACATAAAGAGTTTTACAAAACACCCGTGCCGGTGCCGTATAATGATTTAGAGGAGAGGTGTAAATGGTTTAAGGTTAGTGAACTATACCTTTATTTCATTAAAATATGGATTTCATTAACGAGTTAACATTGTATTTTTATACCCGAAGGGTTGTTTAGGAGCATTAGATGGAACTTATATTAAAGTTAGATTCCCTGCTGATGATCGAAAACCATATCGTACCCGAAAGGGTGATATATGTACCAATGTTCTTGGTGTTTGTACAAGAGACCTTGAATTCATTTATGTGTTGGCCACATGGGAGGGTTCAGCAGCCGATAGTCGAGTGCTTCGAGATGCTATTAGTAGACCAAATGGTCTTAAAGTAACACATGGTATGTTATATTGAAACATTTATATATGATAATTACATAGAGTTGCTAATAGCTAGCTAATAGTTAAATATTTGTAATCAATAGGCACATACTACCTTTGTGATGCCGGGTACATGAACGGTGAAGGGTTTTTAAGTCCTTATCATGGTCAACGTTACCATCTTAATGATTGGAATCGTCCACCTACAACCCCAAAAGAGTTATATAATATGCGACACTCATCCACAAGGAATTGTATTGAAAGATGTTTTGGCTTGATTAAGGCTAGATGGGCCATTTTACGTGATGTTTCATACCATCCACTAGAGTCTATGTCCCGAATTATAATTTCTTGTTGTTTGATGCATAATTTTATTCGCGCAACAATGACCGAGGACCCAATTGATAATGATGTAGAAAACAATCACACACAACCTGCAAATGATCATGATAATGTTATTAATACCATGGAGGCATCACAAGGATGGAGTGACCGTAGAGATACTCTTGCCAATGAAATGTTTAACGAGTAGAATGAAAGCCGAGCCTCATATCAAGTCAAGGCTCAAGACATTAAAGGCAAATTTTAGCATTGTGCATGACATGTTACTTGGAACTGATACAAGTGGTTTTAGCTTCAAGTGGGATTCCGAGACTTGTTGTGATGATGCAGAAAACAAAGTTTAGGCTGATTACTGAAAGTTAAGAATACCTATATGTCTCATTAAGATTATTATGATATACATTTAGCATACTTAAATAACCTGTTATTAAGTTTCAGACTCATAAAGGTGCTACCAATTTTAAAGGTAAGCCATTACCATACTATGAAAAGCTTTGTACCATCTTTGGTAAGGACAGAGCTACGGGCTCTCGAGCTATTGACCTTGGAGATGATGGTATTGTACAAGAGATACCTGCGTCACCTACTGAAGTTGATATTGAGAGTCCTATTGCTACTGGATCTAATAAACGTAAAAGAAGCAAGAGTATAGAGTTCACTGAGACTTTCAAGGATTGTTCAAAAGACTTGACAGATAAAATGGAACACTCTATTAGTGGGTTAGGAGAAAAAATAATGGCAAGTGCTAATCAGTACATTGTTGTTCATAAGCTGGATGAAGTTATCACGGTTATACAAAATATGTCTGGCCTCACCGCACATGAGCGTATTAGAGGGATGCACGTCATTGGCCGTGATGCAAGTAGGGCTCGTATATTTCTACGTGGTTCAGAAGAAGATAAACTCATCTACATTCAGATGATTGAAGATGGTACGTTGAATTAGCTGCTACTCACTCAACTTGGTTTGAGATTGCTTTTAAATTTCTTGCAAATAAATCCACAAGCATGTTTACATGTGGTTTATGGTACAATGATTTTGATTTTGAAGATTTTATTATGTTTGTGACTTTTTTCATGCATTTGGTGTAATTGAATTAAGTGGTTCACGTTAACTCGTGTATACCTTTGTTTTATGAAATATTCATGTTCAGTTACCTGCTATTTTGCTTTCGGGCTGCAAGTGTTGTTACAGGTTATGTGTTTTTTTTGTTGTCTGCAACTTCAATTCAAATCCAAGTTATGTGTTTTTTGTTGTCTGAAAGTTTAGTTCAATTCCAAATTATGTGTTTTTTTGGTTGTCTGCAAGTTCAACTCAATTCCAAGTTATGTGTTTTTTTGTTGTCTGCAACTTCAATTCAAATCCAAGTTATGTGTTTTTTTATTGTCTGCAACTTCAATTCAAATCCAAAGATATGCATTGACTATGCATTAATAGACGGAGCAACATGGGGGCAAAATAGGCACTCAAAGTTTGCAGTTTTATAGCCTTGGTGTTGAAATTATAAACGTTGGTGCATGATGACTGTATTATGAAACTGCATCTGATTATCTAGCTCTCTGCGGGTGAGCTAATCAGTTTAAATAATAAGGTTAGCCACTTAGGAGTAGCTGCAACAAAGCTTTTTACCATAGCTGATTATATGTAGGGCTGCAAAACCGGAGTTTGGTTTGATAATTTAACGAGCCTTCATAATGCAGGCTTGAGCCAAATGTGATCATTTGGACTGAAAATCATATTCACCCCAAACAAACCTGACTATTGGCACTTGGCCACTTGGGTTTATAGTACATCGAAACACCCCCTACATCTAAAACTCTTTGTAACAAAAGATATCTACAAATTACACATTTTGCCTTCACAAGAAGTTAGCGGGTGTTCGGCATTTTCTTTTCAAAAGTAATTATCTTCTATTTATGCGTTTAGCAAACAACAAGAACAATACTCGGCAATTTTCCTAGACTAAAGGGGTGTTTTTTGAGGAGTTAATTTCTGTGGACATGTTAGTGGTATTGTGGTAGTTAGTCAATTTCCATATTTTTAGCTAATTTGTTATTCCCGGTATATGTTTAAATAGCATTGTTGCTTCTCTTTTGTTTTTAGTTGTATCGTTTTTCAGTAAAAGAAATAAAGCCATCAAAATTCTCCCATAATTCTTGTTCAATTCATATATAGTTTCTGCAAGTTATAGTCGCTATTGTATTTCATGAGTCCTTGAGTACGTATGCCATAAGGCCTAAAAGATTTCATTCTTGGTGGGTCTCAATTACAGTGGTGCAATCAAGCATTATGTCAACAAGGTTTCAAGCTTGATATATTCGATGGAAAGGACTACATTTCTAAAGAAGAAAGGTATACCATGGGTGAATGTTTGATATATAATAATCAAAACTATATACACGTTAAGATGAACTTTGTCATATAATATAGAACACTTTTATAATGCAATCTCGGCCAATACGTATAACTGTTACTTTTACTTAATATAAATTAATTTGAAAATAGTAATAAACTCATAATGCTAAATAATTTATAAAAATAGACACAAATGAAAACAAAGTTACAATAATCGAATAATAAGGATGGTGAATATTCGACATTTTGACTGTACTCAAGATTGATTCTCTGTCGTACCAAACAAAAGAATTAATTCTCGAACATATTCCAATCCTCATGTCTCCACTGACGCCAAACAATAGAATCCACTCTCAGACATTCAAATCTTTCTCTTTCTCTATTATTCCATTCTCTATTATAATTCCATTCTTCGCGATTCCATCCTACCAAACGTCCCCTTAGTGCATACACAAACCACCAAATTAACAAAACTAGCTACACCATAAACCATTTCTCATTTCATACATGCAAAACCACTTAAACGCTCTCTTCTCTCTCTCTCTATGAACGTCCATAGCCACCCTCCTATCACCATTTTCATCAAATTTAACAAGGAACCAAACATTGTTCATCAAAAACCTCATCTTTTCATCACTATTGGTGGTATAGAGATTGTTTCTTCCTATCCTCTTGTTATTTTAAATATGTAATCTTGTATTTTCTTCATTTATGTATATGTATATGATGATGAATGATGATAAAAAATATTATGTCAGGATTTGGTGTTGATAGATTTAATTAAAAAGATTAAATCTACTTGAGAGGATGTTAAAATCATGCTTAAAATAGTTGGCTGTATAAAAACAGTAAAGAACCTTATGATAAATTATTAAAATGGCTTGGATGAATTAATATACAGTAATTTATAAGACTTGTACATATGTTAGAGTTAGCCACACAATGGAATCTTTAAAATGAGTGAGAAATGATCAAAACAATATTGAAGTTCAAATCTGAGTAGTCTGTTTTGTATGGACTGTTAGGGATATTTAGAAATTGATTGAGCGGTAGCTAAAACTGAGTTAATTGTAGCACATATCATGTAGTTTATGGTTTACAAAAATGAGCTTCTATCTCCTTGTAGAACTCAAGATATGGTAAAAATGGTGAAAGTGAAAATAATAATCAGATTTGTAAAATAAAAGTATATATTATAATATTAGCACTCAAGTTAATATAAAATAAAATGTATACCTAAAACCTACTAACTTATATATTACATATAAATAAATATGTACTTTAATAAATAAAAGGGGCATTTTATAAAAATGGCAATTGTTGATCCCAAACTCAGATCTTAAACCTTAATAGCTTGTTTAAGGGTTGTGATAGAAAGAAGAAATTCAATCTAACACTAGAGAAGCTTTGCAAAGCAAAGTAACTAAACAAGATGCGGAATATAGTGTTGAGCACAAGAACAAAATGATTAAAACAAACGTTGAACTTTAATATATCAAAGATATACGAATACCCAATAATGGTATTAGGGTCACAAAAACCTTAAGGTATGAAATGAAAGACAATAGAGAAAGACACACTTTGCATGATAACCTAGTGAGTCCTTTTATAGGCATAAGGACTCACGTACAAGATTACTACTAATCTATTCTAAGTTTATCTCTAGCAGCAGGGCCTTTGACTTCAGCAGGGGAACCAATCCCCCTGCCTTTGTTATTTGGCAGGGGGAACTTACTCTAGCAGGGGGACAATGACCAACCAGCAGGGGTAACAAATATACATAGATTTATTCCCAACAATCCTCCCATAAACTTGTGCTTTCTCCTAAAGACAAGTTTCTGAATAAATACTAGTTGATGAGGGTGCTTACAAACTTACTGGCCAAATCTGACTATGCATCATCCTTACCAGATCATAAGCAACAGGTGTTTTAGCATCTACAATCAAGTCAGCCTGTGCTAATTTCTTCAAGGTCTCCTGATTGAAGGGATAATAACGATGATTGATCAAATAAACACTTACTCCTTCCATTACTATCTCATAGACCCCAGAATTGGTAAACAGCTTCCAATACAACAAATTTCCTTTATTCACTGCATCAAATATGGGATCAAATAACTCATGCTCATACATCCTATGCATGCACTCCTAGATCACCTAATCCTTCTCCACACCATCCATGGTAGGAGGTTTTGCAGCAAAGGTCTTTTTCAAAATCTTCCACAGATCTTCTAAGTCCTCACTATCCAAGGTTTGAAACATGACATCTAGACTTAGAAATGTTTGTGCTGTATTGTCAGCTCTTGTAAGCTTCCACCAAGTCCTCCCCTTGTGTTCATAAACAACATATTCTATTATAGCAAACTTCTTCCCAAGTTCACTAGGTGAGATATCATCATTTTCCTGCACAATTAGTTGTTTATCAATTTCTTCATTTGAAGGACGTTGAGACTCCTTAGTAACTATGCCAACTTTTTCCATCCTCTTGAGTCTTTTGGCTGCCCTCTGTGCATTGAGTACAGATCTCTCAATAGCTGGAAAACTTTCACCTGCTTGATGTGATACCCCTGCTTGTGATGATGCACCTGCTTGGGATGATGCACCTGCTTGTGTAGTTTCCAAAGTTATTCCTTCAGCCTTTCTTTTTCTGGATTCCCTAGCTTTCTGCAACACTTCATTTTGCCTCCTAAGATACTCAGCTTCCTCAGGAGAGTTGATAGTCATGAAGTCTTTCACATCATATTCTCTTAAAACTGGTCTGACTGCCCTTTCTATAGCCTCAAAAGTCATGTTTGTGAAATCACCATCCTTCCACTTCTTATGTCTCTTGAGCAAAACTTTGTAATGTGCAAGTCTCCCCTTCTCAGACTTCAAATATTTCTCTTTCTGAATTTGATTTGTCCTTCTTTCCAGATATTCAGTTTGATATTTGTAAACAAGGCAAATCAATTCATACCTGTCTTCCAAAGAAGCATTTACTAACTCCTTTTCCCATTGATCTAGAAATTCTTGAACATGAGGCACCCTTCCATCCAACTCCCTATGCATAATTTCAACCTGCTTAAGCATTTCTCTGGGCCTCATCTTTTGCATTCTCTGATCCTGCATATCAATCTCCTATTGTTGTAGCTTGAGAGCTACCTGTGCATCATGTGCTTCTTAAGCCCTTTGCTGTTTAGGAGTTCTATGCTTGTGTTTCCTTTTGGGTTGTTCAACCATGATCCCCTTTCTTTTGTCTTTTGGATCCACTGCTGGTGCTGGCTTGACTTTAGGTGCAGGTTCTTTAATTGTGATTCCCTTCTGAGCTGGCTGCCTTCTATTCTTTCTAACAAAAGTTTGAGTAATAGGCTTAGCAGGGGAATGACTTACAGCAGTGAGATCAGCAATAACAAGGGAAACTTTTGAAGCAGGGGCTTCTTCTTGATTGCCCATAGTAAGCAATGTTTGAGCAATCTCTTTAGTTGCACTCCCCTTATCACTTCCTTTCTCAGCACTTCCTTTCTCAGTCCCTTGCTCAACACTTGCTATCTTTCCTTGTAAACCACCAGGATATGAATAATACTGAGTAGATTCTTCTGTATTAGGAACTTCCTCCCCTTTGGAAGCATCCTCATTTGTAGATATTATAAGCCTGGGCTTTCTCCTCCCCTCAAGTGTAGTAAGTCTGGTTTCCAAGTTATTGATAACCAGACCTTGCTTTTTGACAGTTTGTACAAGTTGGGCATTCTGCTTTTTCAAGCTTATGCACATTTTCGTCAATTCCAAAATGGTCATTGGTTGCATGCTGCTCTCAAACCTAGAAGGGGATTTCTCCCCTTTTTAAATATCATAGAGTGAGGGAGAGGACTTACTGATGGTGTCACTATCCTACTCACCCCTTGAGGATGAGATAGTAGTTGCAGCCAAACCCTCAGTGTGCTCCAACCTTTTGGAGGCTCTCCTCTGTGCTACTTGTGAAGATTCACCAGGCAAGGGAGACCTGGCAAACCTGGATTTAGTTCTCCTTTCATGTTGTGGATCAGCAATGGGTAAAGTACTGGAAGGGGGTAGTTTCTTGGCAGGGGAATCAGAAGGTTTGTGTGTGGCTGTTTTTGTCTTGGCTTCTTCCTGTCTGATTTGTTTCATCATGATTGAAGTGAGTGGAATAGACCTGCCAGAAAATTGTGGAGATGGTGCAAGAAGTGTGGTGAACAGTTTGGTAGTATGCTTGGTTGCTGAAAAGTAGTTTTTGTGTGTGATTGGACCATGTTCACTCATATTCAGCAAAAGTTCTATAAACCTTGGGTACATACAAAACTTTGAATTGCTTGAAATATTTTTAACCATTCATTTGAAAATCATTTGAGAAAAACAATACTTCCTCCCTGTTGCTAAGCAAATCAGGGCAGAAGCAATCTCACTACCAAATTCATTGAAAGCAGTGGTTTTAGGTGACAAACATTGTAAAATTGTATGAATAAAAAATTTCCAATGTGGGGCAAACTGACCTTTAGCAAACTTACATTTTTGGTCAGCAGAAAGAGTATACCCCAATTTAACAAGACCCTCAAAGATGTCAGCCTCAGGTAGGTTGGTTATCCCATCCTCATCAGCAAGAAGGAGTTTGTCTCTGATGAAGGCAAGTTAAATCACCTTGGGATGACCATATACTATGCTTTGAATTGTGACCTCTCCATTCACTGTTTTGGTTATGGATTTAGACTAAAACTGCCGAATGTGTGAGGTGTAAATCCCAGGGTTGATGAGAAGAGCCACTATAAAATACGAGGATTTTAGAAAAGCCACAGCATCAACAAATTCAGCTGGTTCATCATGTAATAAAGCAATTTGATTATGATTAGCAGCAATTTTGAGAGGCATGATAAAGGTTGAAAACGTTTGAAGGTTTATAATGGTGAGAGATGGACCTGCTGGTGAAGGGAATTAAGTTTTTATAGGCGAATTGAAGAGCTATGATTGGACCAAATTTTCAAATTGCAAAAATATCAAAGATAAATCTTGATAAACAAGTAATTTATTTGAAATAATAAAGAAAAGATTACCAAACAGCGAAGAAAACGCCTTAAATATCTTTTGAAAAGAATAAAATATTCCCTAACCAAAATTTTAGCAAGCAGGCCCAACGGGCTATGAACAGGGTAACGATATTGTCGGTCAACGGTCAAACAGGGGAATGTTGTTTAAGCAGGGGAAGCAAAAGGTGAAAGCAGGGGAAACTTTCCTAGGGGTATTAGACTAATCATGAAGAGACCAATGCTAACTAGCTCTGCTCTAATACACATCCTTGTATACACAAGGTAGATACACAGAAACTCAAGAGTCCTCTATTCAGCAATGGTCTAAGCACAAAAAGTTAACACATAAGTCACCCTACACCTGGTCAACCCAAGAAAATAAGCATACCCTAGTCACCAGCCCTACCTTTTTCCTTACCTATGGTCAGTTTAGTCTTGGCAATGTGTACCACACATATGTACCTAAACAGCAAGCTGTTTTGATATAGAAGTACAAGTACACATTACAATACCTCAAGGTTTCAGAATTCTGACAAGCTTTGCAGAAAGTCTTCATCACCCTGAACCCTTACTCACCAATGGATATGATCTAAAATCATATATGAGCATCCTAAGGATACCCTCAGTCCTAAAGGTGTGACCTACCCTCCCCTTAAACATAGAGCATATACCTGATTCACCCATGAATGTAGTATGCATCAATTGGATCTCTGCATTTTTAGTCTAAAACCACATATAACCACTTTTAAAAAGAACAAACCCGACTTAAGAGAAAAACTCTTTTAGCAGGGGAATGAACCCCAGCAGGGGAATCTTTGTTCAAAAGCAGTGGAATGAAAAATGATGGAAAAATTGACTAACATTAATACAACAACAGCAGTAAAGCAATCCTGAATATACAAGACACAATAGACATCAATTTTTAGGGAGAAACCATTCCAATACCTGCAACCAGATACTGAAACATCCCCACTTCAAAAGCTTTTGTCAAAGATCAGCAACATTAAGTTCTGTATCAATTTTCTCAGGGACAATAAGCCCTTTTTCAAAACAATCTCTAATAAAATGATGTCTTATTTCAATATGTTTAGTCTTGCTATGAAAAACAGGATTCTTAATAATGCAAATGGTGCTGTTGTTATCAATAAATATCTTGGTTTTAAGAAAGTTATACCCATAATCAAGCAGCTGATTCTGAACCCAAAGTACTTGACCACAGCATGCAGCAGCTGCTACATACTCAGCTTCAGTTGTTGATGTGGCCATAATAGTCTGTTTCTTACATCGCCAAGATATAAGTCTGCTTCCCAAGAATTGGCATCCACCTGTTGTAGACTTCCTATCATTGTTGTCACCAGCATAGTCACTATCTGAGTAGGATATCATCTGAAATGGTGACTCTTTGGGATACCAAAGTCCTAAGGTTGGATGGCACTTTAGATACCTAAAAATTCTCTTTACAGCAAATAGATGACACTCTGTTGGTGCCACCTGGTATCTTGCACATAAGCAGACTGCAACATGATGTCAGGTCTTGAAGCTATGAGGTACATGAGAGACCCAATCATAGACCTGTAATTCCTGACATCTATAAGTTTTCCAGGACCATCCTTGCCCCATGGATGATCCTTGTCCATTGGTGTAGACACCTTCTTTCCCTTAGACATGCCAAACTTCTTCACAATTTCAGCCACATATTTGTCTTGTGAGATAAATACCCCATCTTTCCTCTGCTGAACTTGTAACCCCCAAAAGAAGTTTAGCTCTCCCATGGCACTAATTTGGAATTTGTCTTGCATCAGCTTGGCAAACTCTTTGCTAAGCATAGAGTTTGTGGACCCAAAGATGATATCATCAACATAGACTTGTACCAGCAGAAGGTCACCCTTTTTGTAAAACCCGCATGCTTTCACCATGAACAGTAACCTTAAGATCGTACGTCGCAGATTAAAACCTTCCTTATATAGTATAATCACATTCACGTGCTATTATTTAAGTAGTACATACGTGTATAAACATGATAAGTATCGATTACGTACGAACACATGATAAGTATTTAACAGTAATTAATCACGAACGTAATTAAAACACGAACTAATATTAATTACGTATTAATATTTATTACGAACACGAATATATATATAGTGAGTCACGCTCGGAAACTAATTAATTACGTAAACTACGTAACACGTAATCACGAACGTTTAAACGATAAATAGCATTACGTATATTTAATTAACACGACAAGAAATCACGTAAAATAATAATAATTACGTTTAGTCACGGGCAATTACAACTAAGAAACTTACGATACATTTAATACTCTTTTACGCGTACCATTTTAACAAGTCGCGTATTCAATAAAACGCGTAAGGGCTTTAATTGGGCTGTTAGTCATAGGAAACAAGAAGTATTTGGGCTCAAGGCCCAAGGGGGTGTTTGATCGGCTTAAAAGAAAAAGAAAGGGACGGGGTGCATTTTTTTTATTTAGACAAAAGACATGAAACCCTAAAATGAAGTACAAGCCGCCACTTTCTTTTCTTTTCTTCCTCCTCTGCCGTGACCAACACCAGGGAACAAGGGCCTTGTGGGTTCTTGGATCCAAAGATCAAGATGACTTACGTTTTTGTTCTCTCTAAACCCTAAACAAGGTAAACCTAATTCGTTCTCTATTTTCTTCCTTTTATTTTATCTCGAACCCGAATTCTTGGGGCATTAAAACATGTTAATCGAGTTTTTATAAGGTGGATGTGCGTTTGGTATGCTGCTGGGTTCATGTGGCACGCAAACCGAGACCTTTAAGGTCTCGGTGGTACCTTATTCCTACCAGCCGCAACCCTAAAGGGTGCTGGCTTGGTTTTGTTCTGGCGGGGGTAACCAGCGAGCAAGCAGGGGAAACCACTGGCTGCGGCCAGTGGTATTTGGTGATCAGGCAGTGGGAACCGAGACCTCTAAGGTCTCGGTGGAAACGGATAACAGGCGGGGGGAATTCCCCACTGTCGGGGGAAACTTTGCAGGGACAGGGGGTGTTTGGTTAAGGGTTTAACAGGGTGTTTGGCAAACTGTTTAAAAACAGACTTAAAGGGGGTGTTTGGCAGACTGTTTAAAAACTTTTAAAGGGTTGTTTGGCTAGACATATTTTAAGAACATAACACGAGTGTTACGTTTAAATTTATAAAACACGGGTTCGGTTTCGACGCTTGTTAATAAAATAATACAAGAGTACGTGTCATTATTTTACGGGTAAACTTACTTATTAATTTTACAAGGTATATTAATTAATAAATCATGACTTATTATTACAAGAATTATTTATTTCAAGTTAATTAAATTAATTTAACATGCTATATAATTAATTTAATTAAAACATGGACTTAGGTTTATTATTACTAATTGATAATACATGATTTTAACCTAAGTTATTAGTTATTAAATTAGACTAAGTAATTAATTAATTATTAAAACCATGACTTATAATTAATTAATTCTCATGACTTAGGTTATATTAATATAATTAATAATACATGTTTTAACCTAAGTATTTAACCTTATTTAATTAAAAACAAGATATATTTAATTAAATACTTTTAACCTATAGTTATTTAAATGACATGTAATAATTAATAAACTATACATTATATCATTATGACTCAGAATATTAATCAGTAAACACTTAAGCTTATTTATTAGCTTATTTAACCAGCTTATATCTATTTATGGAAACTTTCTATTTTTAGAAACTTATCTATTTTAAGCAGTAATTCTATTTTTGGAAACTTTCTATTTTTGGTAACTTTCTATTTTTGGAAACTTTCTATTTTTGGAAACCGGCTATTTTTGGAAAGTTACTTAATATTGCTCAGTAAGCATAATAATACATGAAATACCAGTGATACTTAATCAGATTAATCAGAATATAAGATAAACATAGATTAAAGCTTAAAACAGTAAAACATGACTTAAAACATATAAAATAAGTCAAGACAAGACATGAAATCCAGTACGTAATTCAGTGATTCGATACTTATACACGTGTGTATTCATGTAGCATTAGTGATCCAGAAGTAGTAGTCTTTCTTCCGTTCGTTCACTGGACTTGAGGTACGGATTCCCGTCCTTTCAGTATGGACATTCTTCCTTATTGGGATTTCCCCGTATGCAGCCAACTGTTTTCCCCAGCATTTGTTTTATTGTTTTGAACTGCTTATGTTTAATTAGCATAATCTATAGCCATATACAAGCATGACCAGTTTCACCTAGTTATGGAGGTACCATAACCATAGCATTGGAGGCACCGATGTTATGACTTCCCCACGGCGGAGTGATTGCTCGTGGCGTCCCTTTTCAGTTTTGGCCATATTATTATATCAGGTGGGGCGTATGGGTGCATCCTAGTTACATGTTTTATTCAGTTTATCATGGTGAATATGGTGTGTGCCTTGCACCCTTCACAAGGAGTTGATCCCTCCTACCCAAACCAGTATATTGATTAGAGGCATCCCCTCTAATCAGCATGATGAGGTCACCCCTCCAAGTATTCATGCACGTGACCTTTTCATGACCTATATGGGCTATGGTATATATATGTTAAAACAGTTTTCACAAGATAAACATAAGGCTTTTCAAACTATAAAACCAGTTTTCTCAATACTTAACCAGTCTACTCAGAACTTAGTCTTCCGCTGTTATATGTTACATGCTTATCCTATTTCATGCTATATTGTATATCCGTGCACTGAGCATTTTGCTCAGCCGTTACTTTCCTTTCCATGTCCCAAAACGGCAGGTACCCAAGACTCGAGCATTTGGAGGACATGCATAGGATGGAAGCTGCCATAGACTTCTTCTCCTGTTTCCTTCATATATTTATGCTTGTTTAGTCTTTCATTCAGTTCATTTACTTTCTTATGTTTTGGGCTTATGTTTGGGAACCGATGTTTGATTCCGGTTTTCCCTATGGTCATGTATGTTTTACTACATATTACCTTGCATGCTTTGATGACACGCCATAATTACGCGTGACATTCCATTTATCAAAATGGGGTGTTACAATTATGGTATCAGAGCCAAGGCTTCGACCTGTAGGCTCTAAAACTCGACCTGTGACTAGTGGGTAGTCACCAGGAGCTTCCTAAGCCAACGATTGTTATTCCACGTATTGATGTTTCAGCGCGTTGTTGTTTTAACCATTATGTTTTCAGCACCTTTTTGTTTTAGCCATGACGTTTTCAGCACCTTGTTGTTTTCACCATGATGTTTTCACCAGTATCGTCTTACTAATATGGAATGAACAACCGTCATCCATACTTAGTTATGTGTCAGTGTCTATGCATGATGTTCCTAGTGAACGGTGATTATGTGAACTGAACCCCAGTAGTTCATAATTTTCACATAAAATTTTTTTTCTGTTAAGTTTTGACAATGACTTTTAATTATTATGTTCCATGCATTCATGCATTTATATCATATGTCATCTGTTGCAGGAATTTTGACTAAGTAATGGTTGGTACAGGACTGGCCCTATTTAGTCGCATGTGCTTTTATTGAAACTTTTAAATTTTGGGACCGACCCATAGGCGTCCCCTCGCCATGTCTTTTGTTTTGGAACCGACCCATAGGCGTTCCCTCGCACATATAAAGGTTTTATAAACTACATTACGCATTCATGCACTGTTTTTCTTGCATAAATTTTTTTTTCTCATGATTTAAATTGGCATAATTTTTTTTTTTTCATGTCCCATCATAAGTTATTATGTTTTTATGTCAAGTATGCCTTCATACTGTCATGGTTAACTTTAGTTTCATGCTGATTATGTTATACAATTCTTCGTAATAGATGGTATCATGTTTCCTCATGATAATTCCGTCTTCATGTTGATTATGTTTCACGCCTCTTTTGTTATTTACGTTGTCCTGCAAGACATTGTTAGATTTCTTGAATCATGCTTTCATGATAGTTATGGTTGGTTTCCATGGATCATGCTGTCAGGCAAATCATCGTTGAATTTTGTGTAACCACACTTTAGCGTTTCTCTATGCAACCAGAATGATGTCTATGTTAATACTGCCAGGTTATCATGATGGTTTTCCTAACCGTTTAACCGGTTTATTTTCCTTAAATCATGATAAATGATCGAGCCCATACCGATCATTTCATGTGCATTCCATGTGCAATCCACGTACCGTATTTCATGTGTATTACAAGTACCTTAATTCATGTGTATTCCACTTGGAATACTTCACGAGTATTCGCTAGTCGATTCTAAATCATCTCAGGCGTATGTTCACTTACTGATATTCTACAAGGTTGTCGATGCCGTTCATAGCTTGGAGATGTTACTGAAGGTTGATGCTGCTGATGTTGGGAGACGCTACGAGATGCTGATGCTGATGCTGTTCACAACCTGGAGATCCTAAAAGACGAAGACAAAGGCGTCGGAGCAGAGCAATTGGACGAGAAGATGCTTCACCATCAGACAATTCCCATCAATCATTGTCCCAAATTCATAGTTACATGTCACACGTCGTTCGGCTGTCATTTCAGCCATATGAGTGCAAACCAGTACCAGCCGGCCACTCAGCTAAATAGTTACATGAGTCACGGTCATGAGAATGACGGTCAGGGAACCGACAGACAAGATGATAGTAACCACTACTATGACAGCAACTATCCTAGAAATCGCAACCGAGGCTCTGGCCACGGACGTGATCAGACATACAAGTGATCAGTAGTCCAACCGATCCGCCAATTCTGGCATATTAACCTAATATTTGTAGTTCTAATTGTTTCACATCTCGAGACACATGTCAAGACATCAGTCAAGACACATGTCTCACGTATACTTTCTGAGGACACATGTCAAGATACCAGTCAAGACATATGTCACGCTTACATTTCTCAAGACACGAGTCAAGATACATGACTCACGTCTGATTATGGAACATTTCTAAGAAATTCAGGGTACCCTCCAAGGGTATATCTATGTTGTTGTGCCATGTATTAACCAGGCCACAAGAATTTCAATACCATTATCGGCGCATCAGTGAGAACTGTCACGTTGCCGATGTCACTTTCATTTCTTTCACCATATTTCATATAATCATGACCATGAAGGACGCCTTTCGTATTCCCACGTATACGAAGGTTTTCCTTCAGCTTAATGATGAGATCCAAGCTGCTAACGCATTTCCTCGGACAGACACGAGATGAATTGTATCCTAATTATGTACTATGAACACCACACCATGCTATGATTCATAATTATGTACAGTAATGTTCAGGCTCCTGAATACATTCAGCTTGATTTTCCATCAGGAAAATCTGTACAAATTATCTATGCTTTTCAAGCACGTGCTTTGTTAGTCATATTGCTAAAATTTTCTAGCTGTCAGTAACACACGACTACTAAGGTCCTTTTACGCATAACCAACGGATTATTCCAAAATTGTTCCTTACACTCTAGAAGAACCTTCAAGGAGAAGGATGGTACCATGAGATTATGTGTCAACTACCGTCGACTTAAACAAATCACCATTTATGACCATTATTCTCCTCCTCATATTGACAACATGTCCAATCAACCGTATGGTGTTAATCACTTTTCCAAGGTCGAACTCACGATCATGCTGCCAACAGTGACGAGTGAAAAAGCAGGACATGTCCATGACTGCTATTCGTACACGACTCGGTCATGCTAGATTTATGATTTTGTATTAGTCTCATCAATGCTCCAACCGCATTATGGACTTAATAAATTGAGTTTCCATGAACTCCTAAACAAATTCATCAGCGTTTTCATTGAAGATAACCTGATTACCTCTAAGCCTAGAGAAGAACAGGAAGACACTATCTGCACTATGTTGCAAATTCTATGACAAGAGAAATTCTACCCTGGAAAATTTTTCCAATATCATTTCTGTTTGATTACAGTAACACACTGAATAACATGGGTTTTTATGGTTAATCTTACCATGACTCAGCTTATGCGTAAAGGAGAGAACCCTACACTACTTTAGGTGTTCTAGAAAATTATACGCTAGGAGAAGTCTAGATTCAAAGACTCAGAGTTTCGCAAACTCCTAGGTATCAAGTTCTATGAAGCAAGATACAGTTACGTTCATATCTAGGTACCTGACATACCAACAGGTTAAGATAGGACACCAACAGACTGGGATGTTTTTATCATCTAAAATTGTGAATCGAAATGGGACAAGATCTCCATGGGGGTTGGTTACCAGAATAACGCAAACTCAGAAGAAGCATGATGCTATCTGGGTTATTGCAAACAGTTTGATCAAGTCTGCAGAATCCTTACATCCGTACAGATTTCAGAACCAACAGATTGAACGAACATGTTCCAGCCAAGGCTCATCCGATCACTTGGCAATCCCTCAGCTATCGGGTCAGACAAAGATTCGTAATTGTACTCCTAACTTACTTCACGTCTTCATTCTAATTCCACGACTTGCTTTCGCGCTCACGTTCATGACACTATTCACGTTCATGATCGTATTTTGGCTTACGATTTTACGTTCATTTCTTTTCTCATTCTGGGAAGTTTGCAAGAACTTGCGAGACCAGACCCAAGTTTAGTATAACTCTCCATCATCAGATAGACGTTTCACGTCATATTCCATGTCTCACCTTGTAGCGTTTGGCGTTACCGCCATTATATTCTATGATCACGATATGCCTCACATGTCATGTTCATTCCACGTTCCTCATATCATGATCAAGATATGTTACACGTATCATAGATCACGATATGTTTACTCATACTACACTCGCCATATCTCCACGTAGCACGTTCAAAATTTTTCACGTATCACGTTCAAAATTTTTCACGTACTACGTTTCTTTATGTCTCGCGCATCGTTTCTAATTATCAGTTAAGTCGGATTGTCTTGCATCGTAACGTTTCAGTTACCCTTGCACGTTAACTCTTTTTCCTCGATCGAATTTAGGGGATCTACCTTCCGTTGATAACCAAGAATTTCTTCGTATTCCAAGTCAAGGTCAGGAGGACCAAGATTTATTATTAGTGTCAGGATCTTCTGAAGGAACTGTTCCAAGAGGGAGGCCACTTGGAAACGGACAAGTTCATCCGGACTTCTTATCCATTTTTCTCTTATCGATTAGATATGTCCTTTCAGTCACGTCACGTTCCACGTCTTTTCAGGACATGTCACGTTCCACGTTCCCTTCTACCATGTCACCTTCATTTCCGTTATTTTGCATACCTTTCCAGTTTGATTCGGGTATGTTTCGCTTCCAGTTACTTTATCTATAATTCGGGGACGAATTATTCTTTTAGGGGGGAAGAATTGTAAAACCCGCATGCTTTCACCATGAACAGTAACCTTAAGATCGTACGTCGCAGATTAAAACCTTCCTTATATAGTATAATCACATTCACGTGCTATTATTTAAGTAGTACATACGTGTATAAACATGATAAGTATCGATTACGTACGAACACATGATAAGTATTTAACAGTAATTAATCACGAACGTAATTAAAACACGAACTAATATTAATTACGTATTAATATTTATTACGAACACGAATATATATATATATAGTGAGTCACGCTCGGAAACTAATTAATTACGTAAACTACGTAACACGTAATCACGAACGTTTAAACGATAAATAGCATTACGTATATTTAATTAACACGACAAGAAATCACGTAAAATAATAATTACGTTTAGTCATGGGCAATTACAACTAAGAAACTTACGATACATTTAATACTCTTTTACGCGTACCATTTTAACAAGTCGCGTATTCAATAAAACGCGTAAGGGCTTTAATTGGGCTGTTAGTCATAGGAAACAAGAAGTATTTGGGCTCAAGGCCCAAGGGGGTGTTTGATCGGCTTAAAAGAAAAAGAAAGGGACGGGGTGCATTTTTTTTATTTAGACAAAAGACATGAAACCCTAAAATGAAGTACAAGCCGCCACTTTCTTTTCTTTTCTTCCTCCTCTGCCGTGACCAACACCAGGGAACAAGGGCCTTGTGGGTTCTTGGATCCAAAGATCAAGATGACTTACGTTTTTGTTCTCTCTAAACCCTAAACAAGGTAAACCTAATTCGTTCTCTATTTTCTTCCTTTTATTTTATCTCGAACCCGAATTCTTGGGGCATTAAAACATGTTAATCGAGTTTTTATAAGGTGGATGTGCGTTTGGTATGCTGCTGGGTTCATGTGGCACGCAAACCGAGACCTTTAAGGTCTCGGTGGTACCTTATTCCTACCAGCCGCAACCCTAAAGGGTGCTGGCTTGGTTTTGTTCTGGCGGGGGTAACCAGCGAGCAAGCAGGGGAAACCACTGGCTGCGGCCAGTGGTATTTGGTGATCAGGCAGTGGGAACCGAGACCTCTAAGGTCTCGGTGGAAACGGATAACAGGCGGGGGGAATTCCCCACTGTCGGGGGAAACTTTGCAGGGACAGGGGGTGTTTGGTTAAGGGTTTAACAGGGTGTTTGGCAAACTGTTTAAAAACAGACTTAAAGGGGGTGTTTGGCAGACTGTTTAAAAACTTTTAAAGGGTTGTTTGGCTAGACATATTTTAAGAACATAACACGAGTGTTACGTTTAAATTTATAAAACACGGGTTCGGTTTCGACGCTTGTTAATAAAATAATACAAGAGTACGTGTCATTATTTTACGGGTAAACTTACTTATTAATTTTACAAGGTATATTAATTAATAAATCATGACTTATTATTACAAGAATTATTTATTTCAAGTTAATTAAATTAATTTAACATGCTATATAATTAATTTAATTAAAACATGGACTTAGGTTTATTATTACTAATTGATAATACATGATTTTAACCTAAGTTATTAGTTATTAAATTAGACTAAGTAATTAATTAATTATTAAAACCATGACTTATAATTAATTAATTCTCATGACTTAGGTTATATTAATATAATTAATAATACATGTTTTAACCTAAGTATTTAACCTTATTTAATTAAAAACAAGATATATTTAATTAAATACTTTTAACCTATAGTTATTTAAATGACATGTAATAATTAATAAACTATACATTATATCATTATGACTCAGAATATTAATCAGTAAACACTTAAGCTTATTTATTAGCTTATTTAACCAGCTTATATCTATTTATGGAAACTTTCTATTTTTAGAAACTTATCTATTTTAAGCAGTAATTCTATTTTTGGAAACTTTCTATTTTTGGAAACTTTCTATTTTTGGAAACCGGCTATTTTTGGAAAGTTACTTAATATTGCTCAGTAAGCATAATAATACATGAAATACCAGTGATACTTAATCAGATTAATCAGAATATAAGATAAACATAGATTAAAGCTTAAAACAGTAAAACATGACTTAAAACATATAAAATAAGTCAAGACAAGACATGAAATCCAGTACGTAATTCAGTGATTCGATACTTATACACGTGTGTATTCATGTAGCATTAGTGATCCAGAAGTAGTAGTCTTTCTTCCGTTCGTTCACTGGACTTGAGGTACGGATTCCCGTCCTTTCAGTATGGACATTCTTCCTTATTAGGATTTCCCCGTATGCAGCCAACTGTTTTCCCCAGCATTTGTTTTATTGTTTTGAACTGCTTATGTTTAATTAGCATAATCTATAGCCATATACAAGCATGACCAGTTTCACCTAGTTATGGAGGTACCATAACCATAGCATTGGAGGCACCGATGTTATGACTTCCCCACGGCGGAGTGATTGCTCGTGGCGTCCCTTTTCAGTTTTGGCCATATTATTATATCAGGTGGGGCGTATGGGTGCATCCTAGTTACATGTTTTATTCAGTTTATCATGGTGAATATGGTGTGTGCCTTGCACCCTTCACAAGGAGTTGATCCCTCCTACCCAAACCAGTATATTGATTAGAGGCATCCCCTCTAATCAGCATGATGAGGTCACCCCTCCAAGTATTCATGCACGTGACCTTTTCATGACCTATATGGGCTATGGTATATATATGTTAAAACAGTTTTCACAAGATAAACATAAGGCTTTTCAAACTATAAAACCAGTTTTCTCAATACTTAACCAGTCTACTCAGAACTTAGTCTTCCGCTGTTATATGTTACATGCTTATCCTATTTCATGCTATATTGTATATCCGTGCACTGAGCGTTTTGCTCAGCCGTTACTTTCCTTTCCATGTCCCAAAACGGCAGGTACCCAAGACTCGAGCATTTGGAGGACATGCATAGGATGGAAGCTGCCATAGACTTCTTCTCCTGTTTCCTTCATATATTTATGCTTGTTTAGTCTTTCATTCAGTTCATTTACTTTCTTATGTTTTGGGCTTATGTTTGGGAACCGATGTTTGATTCCGGTTTTCCCTATGGTCATGTATGTTTTACTACATATTACCTTGCATGCTTTGATGACACGCCATAATTACGCGTGACATTCCATTTATCAAAATGGGGTGTTACACTTTTGTTTCTTGATAAACAGGGTTTGATCAATCTTCCCCCTGTTGAAGCCATTATCCAATAGATATTTAGAAAGAGTTCCATACCATGCCCTGGGAGTTTGGTGAAGTCCATACATAGCCTTTTTCACCTTGTATACCTTGTCTGGATGTTCTGGGTCTTCAAACCCTGGAGGTTGCATAACATAGACTTCTTCATCAATGGTGTCATACAAAAAGGCACTCTTTACATCCATTTGGAAAACAGTGAAGTCCATAAATGAAGCATAAGCAAGGAATAATCTAATGGCTTCAATCCTGGCAACTGGAGCAAAGACTTCCTCATAGTCAATGCCTTCTTCCTCATAATATAATGGCTTCAATCCCGTCTGAATGTTCTAGGTCTTCAAACCCTAGAGGTTGCATAACATAGACTTCTTCATCAATGGTGCCATACAAAAAGGCACTCTTTACATCCATTTGGAAAACAGTGAAGTCCATAAATGAAGCATAAGCAAAGAATAATCTAATGGCTTCAATCCTGGCAACTAGAGCAAAGACTTCCTCATAGTTAATGCCTTATTCCTGTGTATATCCTTGTGCCACCAGTCTTGCTTTGTTCCTAACAACTATACCCCTCTCATCCTTTTTGTTCCTGAGCACCCACTTTGTCCCAATGGGCCTTGCCCATTTTGGACAATCTACCAGAATCCAAACCTCTTGCATGTCAAACTGTAAGAGCTCCTCTTGTATGGCTTTAACCCAACTTGGATCATTTAAAGCCTAAAATATCTTCTTTGGCTCTTCTTGTGAAAAAAATGCAGTAAACAGACAACACAGCATGTTGTCATGGTTAAACTTCATGGTGATGTTAGCAATGAAGCTGTGCTCCTTTGCTGTATACCTTGTATGTCTAGGGGCTTCAAGATCACCAATGATTTGAGAGATAGGGTGATTCTTATTGATTTTGTAGGTAGGCTGCATGATTACTTCTATTTCATCCTCTTCCAAATCAGAATTAATGGGCTATCTTGATTGGGAAATAAATCCTCAAAAGAGCTTACAAAAGATACAGCATGACCTAGAGATGGGTGCTGATGAGCTGAATGCAACTCTGAATAACTTGGACCTCCACTCTTAATTATTCTGCTTCCACTGCTGGATATGAGAGGACCATCAGATATGGGTGTAGATGAGGAAATGAGTGGGGAATCTCTTTTTTCATCATTGACAGCTGAATCCTTTGTAGCAGGGGAAGCAATTGATCTAGCAGGGGAATCCTGGATTCCACTGCTTTCAGCCATTCCACTGCTTTCAGAAAGTGACTTAACAGGGGAAGAGATTGTCTGTTCTTTCCTTTAAGAGATATCATCTTCTTCACCTTTGTTTGAAGCAACTTCAATGGGAAATAGTGAGGGTACATTCATGTACCTCAATGGTGGCTTCTCAACACCAGTTGGTTCTTGTGTACCTGAAATGTTAGTATTCTGCAATTCAACAGGTACATAATTCATAGATTTTGAAAGAACCTCAATATCAAAGAACCAATCAGGACATGTTTGAACATCTTCAGGCTTGTCTTCAAGAAAATCCACATGAAGATTTTCTGTTATTTTGCTTGTCTTCTTTTTGAAGACCCTATATCCCTTGTTGTTTAATGAATAACCAACAAAATATCCATCATCCCCCTTTTCACTGAACTTGACTAGATTGTCAATTGTGTTCAAAATGATCACATGACATCCAAATGGTCTAAAGAAGTCAATTAAAGGAGGTGTTCCATTGAACAGCTGATAAGGGGTCTTGTTGTGTGCCTTAACCACCAAGGCCCTGTTTTGGACATAACAAGCAGTGGATACAGCCTCACCCCAAAAGATAACTGGAAGTTTGGAATCAGACAACATAGTTCTTGCTGCTTCAATGAGTGTCCTATTCCTTCTTTCTGTAACTCTATTCTGTTGAGGTGTTCTTGTAATGCTGGATTCCCTCTTGATTCCTTTGTTTATGCAGAAAGTGTCCAGTTTCTGATTTCTGAATTCACCACCATTATTTGATCTCATGGTTACTACCTTCATGCTTTTTGATAGTTCAATCTGATTGATGAACCCAATGAGTACATCAGCTGTGTCACTCTTTTCAAACAGAAAGAATGTCCATGTGAACCTTGAAAAATCATCAGTAATCACTAGGCAGTACCATTTCTTCTTTATGCTTGCCACAGAAGTAGGACCAAAAAGATCCATATGCAGTAGTTCCAATGGATTGGTAGTGGACATACTTGTTTTGATTTACAAGATGCTCTATGTTGCTTCCCTTTCAGACAAGCAGCACAAGTATGATCATTGACAAAGGACTTGGAAGGAAGACCATGAACCAGATTATATTTCACCAGTTTGTTCATGTTCTTAAAATTAAGATGACCAAGTCTTCTATGCCATTTCTTACACTCATCAACTGAGGCTTTGGCAATGAAACAGGTTTCATTGTCTTGAAGAGAGATGTCTTTGAGATCAATTGTGTACATGTTCTTTGTCTTGGTGTTCTGAGTACAATAGGAGTGTCTGGTGGTAAGACAAACTCCTTTCCTAATACCAGACATTCAGTTTCAGTAAACAAGACAAAATTCTTGTTATCAGTCATCTGTGACACACTGAATAGATTGTACTTGAGCTCTTTCACCAAGTAGACATTATCAAAGGTCATCCCATTGGTGACAATAGTTCCTTTTCCTGTAATTGTTCCATGCCCATCTCCAAAAGAAACACCATCATTGTCATGTAGGGGCACAAAATTAGACATATAAGATTTTTGTCCTGTCATGCTCATTGAGCATCCACTATCCCAATATGCTCTATCATCCCTTTGTTTTCTTTGTCACCTGCAAAAAGAAAAGCAAATTAGTTTTTCTTGGGGACCCAAGCCATTACAGACTTGGATCTACCTCGTGTATTAATGTAGGATAGCTTATCAAAAACTAGAAATACACCATTAGACTGAGCACCCCTTTTGGGTACCCAAACCCAACGAGCTGAGGCTTTCACAGCTTTCCCCCATCTGCCCATGTTCCTAGAGGGCAAAACCTTGCTAGCAAGGGATACCCCAGATTTATCAGGGGAATCCCTATGCTTAGCAGAGGGAACCCATCTTTTGTTTTGTCCTCTATTTATGTGTTGGTAAGTTCTAGGGACAGATCTATCATTATGTGGTGTTAGGTTGGTCATGGAAGAGCTGGTCTTGGTATGAACATCATTCACCTTTCTTAGAGAAGGAACAACATATTTGTCAATAACCCTGTTTCTCAAGGCAGGGGCAACATACTTGACAGGGGAAAAGGATTTTGCCCCTGCATTTAGAAGAATGGCTTTAGGTTGCATATTCTTTAAAGGATTTGCAGCCACAACTTCCATTGGTGCCTGACATTCTTGATAAGTGTGATCAAAACTGCCACATGTGAAATAGGGTTTTGTATTTATCACAAAGTCTTCTCCTAGTTGGTGAGTCTTTTGGTCATTCCAATTTCTTTGATTACCTCTGACAGACCTATACATACCAGCATATTTAATGGTGGACTTAGAGGACTTTGATCTAGTTTTAGATTTGGGTGAACTACTCTTAGAACTAGAATCACTACCAAAAAGTCATTCTCTTGAAAAGAGAACAGGGTTATCGATTTTCCATTGTTTTAAAGCAATCTGTTCCTTTTCAAAGTCCCTAACAATACTAGTTTTCACTAGTGGCTCTTCTATTTCAAGACTATTAGGTATGTAAGCACTTAAGTCAAATTCAATATCATCCTGTTTTTGGAAACAAGAGAGACCAGTGCAAGACAAGTCTTTTCTAGGAGAAGGTGCATGAATATTGGCAGGAGGTGGTGGTATGGTAGCATGCTCATTTTTAATCCCAAAACCTGTTTTGTCCCTAGGAGATTGATCGATTTCAACTGCTTTAGTTAAATCTTTAGAAGCTTTTCCAAATTTTTCAACAGTTTCATCATCTATCTTTTTATTAGCTTTAAAAACTTCAAGTTCAGCAGTCAACTCCTTAATGGAATCATTATTTTCCTTAGCATCTCTTTCTAGAATCACAATGTGATCTCTATAATCACTTTCTCTTTGTTTATACTCTCTTATGGTGGACTCTAACTGTTCTAAAGCACGTTTGTAATTATCAAGGTCATTGTCACAATTGATATAATCAACTTTTATCTTTCTTATTTGATCATTCAATGATTCAATATTTTTCCTACAAGCTTTAGTGTAATATGAATCATCATATACCTCATTATCTGAGTTGGAGCTTGACATGGCCATAAGAGCAAAATCTTCCTTTTTTTCCTCAGCAACCAATGCTTGATTTCTTTCAACATTCTCTGTCATAGCACTCCAATCCCATCCACCTGCTCCATCTATCCCCTGCATGGCTACCATAGCCTTAGCACCAGAATCATCATCTCTGGTTTCCTTTCTATAGTTGTT
Source organism: Glebionis coronaria (assembly GCA_025667525.1). Lineage (NCBI taxonomy): Eukaryota > Viridiplantae > Streptophyta > Magnoliopsida > Asterales > Asteraceae > Glebionis > Glebionis coronaria. The sequence continues at coordinate 547,546,609 of CM046879.1, read as the reverse complement.
CCCAGTCTTAGGTCCTCTGCATTCCCTAACAAAGTGACCTTTCTTGCCACAGTTGTAGCATTCAACCTTTATTTTGTCAAACCCAGCCACATCAGAGGGATTGATGGAGATCTTCTTCCCATACTTCTTTTAAAACCTGCTAACTCTCATACTAAGTAGAGACATGTTCCACTTGATATCCATCTCCTCCAATCCTTGCTTACTGATTTGACTCAGATCTTCGTGCAACACAGTAGATCCTTGTGGTCCTTGGGATGCTATAAAAGCACAAGCAGTGTCAAGACTGAATGTGACACGCCTTTCTTCATCATAAGATGATCCAGACCTGATAGCAGGGTAATGAGTAGCAGGGCTAACTTCGATTCAACTGCCTTTGGGGATTCCACTGCTTTGTGATATGAATGCCATGTCAGCAGGGGAATCAGTAGATCCACTTGAGTTGGTGGAGATTGTTCCTTTTGACTTCATCTCATTGACAAGAGGTTCAAAAACTTTCAAGTTATTGTATATGTCATCAATGTTCTTGTTATCTAAGTCATCCTTATTCTGCCAGATGGCTTTGTAGACAAACCATTCTTTCTAAAGGCTGTTCAGGAACTTGGTATTCACCTGCTCTCGTGTCACTTCAATTTCAAAGAACTCCAACTGAGCCACCATATCTTGAAGCCTATTGTAAATGGCCCCAATTGCTTCATCACCAATTGCTTTGAAGGCACCAAATTGATCAAGCATTTGATTCTTCTTTTTATTCTTTGTGGCTTCATTTCCTCCAAAGGTTGTGCCTATTGCTTCCCAGAGTTCCTTAGCTGTCTTATACTTTCTGAATCTTAGTTGATGTCTATCAGGTAGAGCCAACAACAGTGAACTGTGAGCTCTGACATCATGCCTTCTGGCCAGTATTTCCTTGTCACAAAGAGCAGCAGATTTCTTTTTGACTTCACCACCTTTGGAACTTTCACCTTTCTCTTCTCCCTTACCTTCTTCAACTGTCATTGTTTTGGGGAATTGATCACCAAACTCTATGATCTCCCAGAGAACATAGTGTTCCATTTTGAGGTATTGTTGGATCCTGAACTCCCATAATTCGAAGTTTTCAGGATCCAGCATGGGTAGTTTGAGGTTGTTGTGGTTATTGCTGTTTGAGGAAGAATCTGAAGACATGGTTGCAGTAAGGGTTTTATTCTTGGTTTAATCAAAGTTTCTCAACAAGCTCTGATACCACTTGTTGATTCCAAACTCAGATCTTAAACCTTAATAGCTTGTTTAAGGGATGTGATAGAAAGAATAAATTCAATCTAACACTAGAGAAACTTTGCAAAGCAAAGTAACTAAACAAGATGCGGAATATAGTGTTTAGCACAAGAACAAAATGATTAAAGCAAACGTTGAACTTTAATATATCAAAGATATACGAATACCCAATAATGGTATTAGGGTCACAAAAACCTTAAAGTATGAAATGAAAGACAATAGAGAAAGACACACTTTGCATGATAACCTAGTGAGTCCTTTTATAGGCATAAGGACTCACGTACAAGATTACTACTAACAAACTTGGAAAGTATCTCAGAGTAGTAACAGAAATGCGTAATAATCTATTCCAAGTTTATCTCTAGCAGCAGGGCCTTCGACTTCAGCAGGGGAACCAATCCCCCTGCCTTTGTTATTTGGCAGGGGGCACTTACTCAAGCAGGGGGAAAATGACCAACCAGCAGGGGTAACAAATATACATAGATTTATTCCCAACAGCAATTTGATAAGTTTTGTAAGTTATAAAACTAAAAACATAAGTTTTACGTCTTTTCGGCTAAAACTGATAAATTAACGTTTTCGTCAATTAAAACTTAGACGGTCGGACCCGTCTAATGTAAAATTTTTATAATTCATATACTGATGAATAAGTATATATTACAAGTAAAAACCGATAAAACTCGAGCTTTATAATATATGGACGTTAACGGGCCAAATTAGCCTTATTGGACTATTAACCCAACAAGTTGGCTAAACACTAATGGACTTACTCATTGGGCTTAACTCACTTGGGCCCAACATATAAGTAAAGGCCTGATATTAATAGTATAAATGAACTAATATAAAGAGTTGAACTCTTAATGGACTTTAATGGGCTTATTGGGCCTTAATATGGAATTGGATTGAAACTAGTATAACTAGTCAAAAATTTGACTAACACATAACACTATAATGTGTATGAAGAGATAAAATCCCACTTGATCATCATCATACTTATGATATCATTATATATATACATATCCATTATTTTTATAAAGTCATTGGACAAGAGTCTAAGACAAGTATTATTTGTCTAGGTTTCCGTGATTGAAGCACGTACCGTACATCCAAATTGCCGATAACCGCCTTTCCCAATCAACGTGAGTTCATAGCCTCGCACTCTTTTAAATGTTTTTATGAAATGTTTTATAAACCCGAGAGGGAGATAACATGTTTGTTTTAATAAAATAGGACATAGTTGTCCCGATTGTTTGCTTATTGATATGGACCCGAATGATTGTATGACCTAATGAATGATTATATGACCCGATGAATGAAATAAAATGGATTATTATTAGTTAGGTTATGTCACTAAAAGTCCCATTAGCATGAATTGTGAACTACCGAGATTTGGTAGACGCTTATGCATATAATAGTACTATTTGGGGAAGATCACTCCAGTTCGCGCCTTAACGGTTGATCCCCGTCGTGCCACATTGATTGGTAAGCGAATTTATGTATGAGAAGTTTATATAAGCGTAATTATTGTGACGACACGCTGTCTTAGATGGGCAAATGAGTTTCGGGTTAGCTACCCGTTGTTTGTTATAGTAAGGTAGCAATGTCATGCGGCTTATAATAATCCAATAACGAAAATACTGCTATACGCATTGAATTACGATATATTGCCTGACTAGCAATACGGGGTCTTATTATTGATATTATGTTCGTGTTTTGATTTTACATAACCATATTCATATAACGGTTTTTATTTAACTCTATACAACGTTATAAGACGTATTGTATGATGTTTTTACGACATTGGTTCGTATAATGGTTTTGAAGGCAAAAGTAAGTATGATTTACAACAAAGATTTGTATAAAACATTTTTGGCTTATTTTATGGCATACAACAAAGAATTGTACAAAATGATTTTCGGTAATAATTTTATACCGATGATATATTAATGGATTTCATTAAATTCTATGAATTCACTCGGTGTTTTCGCTAACCTTTTCGTTTAATATGTTTTATCTTAGGTACTTGAAGGTAATTCTCGGGAAGACGACTAGAATTCATGGCCCACACTTAAATAACAATTTCCATTCAAATGTTTTGTAAAATTGTATGAAATACTATGACTTGGGAACTATGTAAATTTGATATTCATGAATGGAAAAATGCTTTATTATTAAACGACGCGATTTTTATGCGGCGTCTATGATTTGAGTAATGTGCTATCCCGTAACACCAACGACTCTTCCGCTGAACTAAAGTATGAATATTTGGGGGTGTTACATAAATGATAAAATAATATAAGCCGAGAAACCACGAGCTTCTAAAAATGACCTAAAATAAAGTGGGTCGTCTTATAGATATAAACGACAACGTAAGAGAATAAATGAGTTTGATATAGGGTTCCAAAAATATAGTTTGGACTACTTTTGAAAGAATAAAACTGACCAGGGTAAAAGTGCTACTTTATAAATCTATAATATAGATTTGTACTTAGTTTAATAATCCAAGGACTTAACATATAAATATGTAATTATAATTGCATGAATATTACGTGAGCATCTTCTTCCTCATTTGCAAATTACATTTGGTTTTCATTCTAGTACTCCATTCGAAGATTTCAAACCCTCCTTGTTTTTGTATATTTTATCTGAGTAGTAAAACAAATATAAATCTTAAGTTAATATTGAGTGATACCTTAGGTCCACGTCGAGATACGCGACGAGTGATTCAGAGGAGTTATGATGCACGAGAATAAAGACCGGAACGAACAGACATACTAATGAAGTTTAATATGCTCGAGACTCGAACCAAGCACTCAAAGCAGAATTAGTAACCACGAGTCGACCGAACCGAGCAGGCTCCATACTTAAACAACTCAACGTGAAGAACCAAACAAGAAATTCAACTCGAACAATACTCGCTTAAATCAAGGTTGTGATGTAAACTCGAACCGAAATATAAGCTTCTAATCTTAATAGATCGACGTATAGTCTCGAACGAGAACACCGATTCGAACACAACTATTTATATCTTCTGTTCTAAAAACTCTTCGTAAATAAATAACCCAACATTTTATGAATATCATTTTATAAGTTGATGTATTTACGTCATTTACTAGTAGCATCTTTATATGTTCCAAGATATTAGTTACTTTAAATATTGAAATGATCATGTTGAGTTGCCGACGTTGTAGCTTGTTGACACGTAGAACAATGAATGATGTCGTGTTTCTTTTAAACTTTAGTTTAGGTCACAACTCGTAAAGCGGGTATTATCGAAACTCGGTATTTTAAAAGTTATGCGATATAAAAGTTACATGCAGAGTACGAAAAATAAACGCTCAATACAAAGTAAAAACGTCAACATTCGAAGAGCATTTATATTTCGATATATAAATGAGGGTTTATTATTTAATAAACGTTAACGCGTAATATAAATAAATGACACTTAAAGGTTTAAATTACGAATAATGCTCGTAAAACGAGAAATTAGAACGACAACAATAAAAATATTTCTATGTCATAAAAAATATATTTATGGTCGATGACGGACATAAACTTTGGCCAAAAAATAATAAATGACAACTATACGATACACTAAAGCCATAACTTTGTCGGTTAGTCGAGAATTCAATATTATTCGTCGAACTAACATGAAAAATAAAAGTCGAGTAATAAATATTAATCCGAATATTATAAATAAGATTAGATCTCGGTCTAAATGTTGATTTTGAATTTTGGTTTACTACACTAAATAAATATGAAAAAAATAAAAATATTTTTTTAATAATTTCGAATAACATATTATCCATGATCAGAAGAATAATTAAAATATAATTTAATTAAAATTCTCGAGATCTCAGGATTTACGTATGGAAAGTAAAAGAAACAGGTTAAACATTGTTAAATCGAAAATTACGAATAAAAGAATAATTTAATTATCGAGAAAAATACGAGTTCTCATATTTGCTTGGGCTCTCATATTATTTTGCTAGTACGGTTAACGCTTCGGTGTCATGAGTTTAAACGTAGGATATCATGAACGTATGCTATTTGATGATAATCTTGTATTTGTTATAAGATTATTTGCCGGTTGCCTAACTAAAAGCTTATGGTTCATCACACTACTTATACTTAAACCTATAAAGTCACCGACCTTTGTGTTGATGTTTTACCAATGTTTTTCTCAGGTGTCAAGGCGGAGGAGTGACGTGGTTGTGCTATGGAGTTAATAAAAATTATCATGATTTACCTTTGAGACTTGATTTTGATGTATAACATTTGGAAACTTGATTTATGTTATCATGGTGTGTAAAACAATTTTCTTGGGACAAATTTTTATCTTTATGTTTTATGAATGAAAAATGACTTTTCTTAGTTATTCTTGTATCTATGTCTCTTGTTTGTCATGATAGTCACATCCTCGTGTAATTGTATACGTGGGCCAAATTGAGGGTGTGACATATGGTTTGAAATCAACTTACCATATTCGAAGCTTTTCGTTTATTGCATCGTTTGCCGGTGTTGGTTTGTGATTCTGCTTTTCTATTTCAAGATTGATTTTCTTATTAGACTCTTGTTTATTGCTTTTCTTACCAGACTTCTCATGACTTCTAAAACATGTTTGACTATTGATTGAGTTCTTGATTTGAGATTTTAGACATTGACCTTAAAAGTCAAACCAGTTACCTTATAGGCATCTTCCATTATACATATTTAAAATTTTAAGGCATCTTCAATTATACAGATTTAAAATTTTAAAGCATTTCATGTCAATGTGAATTGAAGATTGATCTCATCAACCAAATTTTAAAACATTTCATGTCAATGTTTGAGTTCTTGATCCACAAATATACAAACTAATAAGTCAAACCAATTAACTAAGTTACTAAATAGTCTTTGAAGTCATGATCTTAAGATGTGTTAAGTGTTGGTTGAATGCTTATTAAATGTATGTTATATGAGTTCTTAATCAATGAATATAAACATTAACCATTATAGTCAACCAACTGCCTCATATTTTCTATTCCAGCTAGATTAAAGTTTGACTCAACCATATACCTTGATCTCATCTAAAGCATAAACTACTATGAGTTAACTAATTACCTTAGCCGAAATTAGACTGAAGCCTAAAGCCCGAGAGGATTGCGAACCAGTCCAGAAACATAAGACGCCACAAACCAGTAGGATTAAAACTAACTCCACTAAATGCACTGACAATTAGGGTTGTAAATAATAGCCAAACCCAACTAGTGATCCTACCCAAACCTGGGTAAGCTTATATGGGTCGGGGTATACAGGTTGAAAAACATTATTCGAGTTATCCGGTTTAATCCAAATTCTAAATTATGGTCAGGCTCAAGTGAGTGTAACCTTATTTAGATATTTTTACTGGCTACGTGTTAAACCGGTAATACTTTTAAAGAAAGAAATACATTTTGAATTGTGCTCGACAAGATGACAACAGTAGTAGAGTTGTGGGTTATATGGTGGAGGTGATGGCAAATACAATGGTTGTAGGTTATGGGACGATGCTTATGGTGGTATGAGGTTGTGGTTATGGAGTTCTTGAAGCGGATAAAGTTAAAGCTATTCGACAATTAGTTTTTTTTAATACACATATGATAACGAGATATTTGGAAATGTTTGCGTAGCTTAAACCTAAATAGTATCATAACATCACGTGTGTTGGCAATATCCGCCTTTACCATGAAGGTTCTCACCCTCCTTGGACCCCGGACTCTCACCACACAAACACCAATCAAAACGGCAGACTTGCCTTTCAATGCTTGTGTTTTATTATGAAACTGATACACTCATACAATGTGAAACCTACACCCTATTTATAGACTATAAATACACATAACTTGCATACAGGGAACGTGGGTATACACTCCCATAACCTCCTAAGTAATAGCTAAACTAAGAACTAGTAAAACTGACTATGTAAACTATCCTAAAGACCAGGTAACTAATCAAGATTATCCAACATTCACCCCCATAATCTTGATGATATACACTCGTGCCACTTCCATGGTTCTCTTTCCCGGTCGCGTCAAAACCATCTCAGTTTAAGCTTCCAACACAACGATGCTCACTAGCTTGTTCTCCAGTACCCCTTCGAGATAAAACTCGATTTGTGTGTTTTCCTGCTCCTGCTGCTCGTCTTAAATCTACATGGTGTCTTTCTCGTTCTTGCTACATGCTAATCGATTCTTGCTAGTCGACTTTTGCTTGTCGACCCTTGCTTGCCGACCCTTGCTTGTCGACTATTTCTTGCTGACCCTTGCTTGTCGACTCTTGCTTATTGACCCTTGCTTGTCGATCCTTGCTTATCGCCCTTGCTTGTCTATTATTTTCTTGCTTGCTACTTGCTACAAACAGGAAACTTTCTACTTGCTATGGTTATCTTGCCTGCTACTTGCTACAGGCTATGTAAAACCCGCATGCTTTTACCATGCATAGTACCTTAAGTTCGTACGTACTAGTTAAAAACTTTCCTAATATAGCATGATTACGTTTACGTATTAGGAGTTTATGTATTACGTACGTGTTAGAACACGATAAGTATTTTATTTGCACGATCACGTAATAATTATTTAGCAATAATTAATCACGAACATACGATCACGAGATCACGAGCGTAATTAAAACACGAGGTATTATTAATTACGTATATATATTTAATACGAGCGTAATTAAATATATAAGTGTAGGATATTTACGTAACGAGAACTTTTAAAACACGAACTAAATTAAACGTAAACGTGTACGAAATTACAAGACACGAAACGAGGTACGGGACCCCCACAAGGGAGTCCCTACCCGCGGCCAACATAGGGACAATGGGCCAAGCCCATTGTCAATTTTACTATAAGGAAGGGATTAGTAATTTCACTACTCAAATTATTTTTACAGAAGAATTTCAAGAAAACCTAAAATCCCTTTCCTCCTCTCCTTGTGTGCCGCCACCTACAAACCACCATAAGGGGGTGATTTTGATCTTGGATCTTGTTGATTTAGTAATTGTTCGTGTTTGTTCTTCACCCTTTTGATCCACGAAAACGGTAAAACCTTTTTACTTGTTTCTTTTTAATTAATCTTTTATTAATTAAGAACACATGATGTTTTTCATAAAAACATATTAATTAAACCTAGATCTAACATGTTATGGTCATTAATTAATCAATGGGGTCGATCTAAGGGGTGTTTGTTTTGGGCCGTAGGAACAACCGACCCCAAGGGGGTTCGGTTTGTGTTTAGCCGACCACCACCAAGACCTTTTTGGTCTTGGTTGGTGCGTGTGGGTCCCACGACAGCAAGGGGGTACCCCGAATTGGTTCGGGGTACGGTGTTTGTTCAGATCCGGTGCATGTTTTTAAGCCTAGATCCGGATCATGATTATGTTAGTTGTTTATGTTATAAACTTAGGTTAAGAATTAAATTAATAAGATGTAATTAATTTAATAACATGACTTAGGTTAACTAATTAATTATAAACATGAATTATTTTAACCTAAGTATTCTTATTATTAAGACTTATAATTAATTAATTATTTTAAAACCATGGATATAATTAATTAATTAAACATGACTTAGGTTATATTATTAGTATTTAATAATACATATTTTAACCTAAGTATTTAATATATTTAATTAAAAACATGTCATACTTTAATTAAATATTATAACCTATAGTTTAATTAAATTACATGAAATAATTATTAAACTATATAATATATCATATGACTTAGAAAATAATCATGAAAATACGTAGGCTTATTTACTTAGCTTATTTAACCAGCTTATTTCTAATTATGGAAACTTTCTATTTTTAGAAACTTAATTAAATAAGGCAGCTATTTTATTTATGGAAACCAGCTATTTTTAGAAACTTATTTATTTAAGGCAGCTAATCTATTTATGGAAACTTATTTAATTAAGGCAGCTAATCTATTTATGGAAACTTTCTATTTTTAGAAACTTATCTATTTTAAGCAGTAAATCTATTTTTGGAAACTTTCTATTTTCGGAAACTTTCTATTTTTGGAAACTTTCTATTTTTGGAAACTTTCTATTTTTAGAAACTTTCTATTTCTGGAAACTTTCTATTTTTGGAAACTTTCTATTTTTGGAAACTTTCTATTTTTAGAAACTTTCTATTTTTGGAAACTTTCTATTTAAGGAAACCTGCTATTCTTGGAAGTTACTTATTATTACACAGTAAGTATAATAACACATGAAATATCAGAAATACTTAATCAGAATGAATAGAATATAGGATTTAACACAGTTTAAGGCTTTAAACAGTGTAAATAGTAAGAACACATAAAATAAGCTAAGACATGATATAAAACCAACTATGTATGTAGTAAGCATATACTTATTTCATGTACGTATTTATGTAGCACTAGTGTTTCGGAAGTAGGATTCTCGCTGTTCATCGTTCTCGTTCACTGGACATAAGGTACGGATTCCCGTCCTTTCAGTATGGACATTCTTTCCTTATTAGAATTTCCCCGTATGCAGCCAACTGTTTTCCCGTAGTATAAGTATGAGTTTGATTGCTTATGTTTTAAATATGATTACCTATAGCCATATACATGCATGACCAGTTTCACCTAGTTATGGAGGTACCATAACCATAACATTAGAGGCACTGATGTTATGACTTCACCACGGCGGAGTGATTGCTCGTGGCGTCCCTTCAGCTTTTGGCCATTTATTTATATTTATCATGTGGGGCGTATGGGTGCATCCTAGTTACATGTTTTCAGTCAGGATTTCATGGTGAATGTGGTGTGTGCCTTGCATCCTTCACAAGGAGCTGATCTCTCCTACCCAAAAACCAGTATATTAAATTAGAGGCAGCCCCTCTAATTTGCATGATGAGGTCACCCCTCCAAGTATTCATGCACGGTAGATTTTCATGACCTATATTGGCTAATGGTAAAATATGTTAAACAGTTTTCATAAGATAAACATAAGGCTTTTCAAACTATAAAACCAGTTTTATGAACATGTTCCACGTTTTCCAGGACTTATACATTTCCGCTGCTATTAAGTCTTTATTATGTTTAGTCATTCATACTATGTCTATATCCGTGCACTGAGCGTTTTGCTCAGCCGTTACTTTCCTTTCCATGTCCCAAAACGGCAGGTACCCTAGGAAGGACTCGAGCATTTGGAGGACGTGCATAGGATGGAAGCTGCTAGAGACTTCTTTTCCTTTTGCCTTCATATATTTATGCTTGTGTAGTCTTTCATTCATTTCTTTTGCTTTATTATGTTTTGGGCTTATGTTTGGGAACCGATGTTTGATTCCGGTTATCCCTATGGTCATGTAATGTTTTATACATTTATCCTTGTATGCTTTGATGACACGCCATAATTACGCGTGACATTTCCATTATCAAAATGGGGTGTTACAATTATGGTATCAGAGCCAAGGCTTCGACCTGTAGGCTCTAAAACTCGACCTGTGACTAGTGGGTAGTCACCAGGAGCTTCCTAAGTCAACGTTTGTCATTCTACGTATTGACGTTTTCAGCGCATTGTTGTTTTAACCATGATGTTTTCAGCACCTTGAGGTTTTAACCTTGATGTTTTCATCGATATTGTTTTACTAATATGGATGGACAACCGTCATTCATATTTAGTTATGTGTCATTGTTTCATGCATAATGTTCCTCGTGAACTGTGTCTATGTGGACTGAACCCCAGTAGTTCATAATTAGTCACATAAAATTTTTTCTGATAAGTTTTGACAAACGAGTTTCATTCATTTATGTTTCATGTATCATTGTTGCAGGGATTATGACTAAGTAATGGTTGGTACAGGACTGGCCCTATTTAGTCGCATGTGCTTTTATCGAAACTTTTAACTTTGGGACCGACCCATAGGCGTCCCCTCGCCATGTCTTTTGTTTTGGAACCGACCCATAGGCGTTCCCTCGCACATATAAAGGTTTTATAACTACATTACGCATTCATGCACTGTTTTTCATGCATAAAATTTTTCTCATGATTTAAATTGGCATAAAAAAATTTTTATGTCCCCTCATAAGTTATTATGTTTTTATGTCAAGTATGTTTTCATACTGTCATGGTTAACTTCAGTTTCATACTGATTATGTTATACACTTCTTCGTGATAGATGGTTTCATGTTTCTTCATGATAATTCCGTCTTCATGTTGATTATGTTTTACGCCTCTTTTGTTATTTATCCTTTCACGCAAGACATTGTTGGATTTCATTGAATTCTGCTTTCATGATAGTCATGGTTGGTTTTCATTGATCATGCTGTCAGGCAAATCATCGTTGAATTTTGTGTAACCACACTTTAACGTTTCCGTTACAACCAGAATGATGTCTATGCTAATACTGCCAGGTTATCATGATGGTTTTCCTAACCGTTTAACCGATATAATTTCCTTAAATCATGACAAATGATCGACCCCATACCGATCATTTCATGTGCATTCCACGTGTACTCCACGTACCGTATTTCATGTGTATTACACGTACCTTAATCCATGTATATTCCACTTGCAATACTTCACGAGTATTCGCTAGTCGATTTTGAATCACCTCAGGCGTATTTTCTGTTGCTAATATTCTGATGCCGCTCATAACTTGGAGATGTTACTAAAGGTTGATGCTGCTGACGTTCGGAGATGCTACGAGATGCGGATGCTGTTCACAACCTGGAGATCCTACTAGACGAAGACAAAGGCGTCGGAGCAAAGCAATTGGACGAGAAGATGCTTCACCATCAGACGATTCCCATCAATCATTGTCCCTAATTCTTAGTTACATGTCACACGTCATTCGGCTGTCATTTCAGCCATATGAGGGCAAACCGGTACCAGCCGGCCACTCAGTTGAATAGTTACATGAATCACGGTCATGAGAATGACCATCATGGAACTGACAGACATGACGATAGTAACCACTACTATGACAACAACTATCCTAGAAATCACAACCGAAACTCTGGCCACGGACATGGTCAGAAATACAAGGATTAGTAGTCCAGCCGATCCGCCAATTCTGGCATAATAACCTTATATTGTGGTTATATTTGTTTCACATCTCGAGACACATGTCAAGACATCAGTCAAGACACATGTCTCACGTATACTTTCTGAAGACACATGTCAAGACACCGGTCAAGACATATGTCATGCTTATAGTTCCAAGAAACGAGTCAAGACACATGACTCACGTCCAACTATGGAACATTTCTAAAAAATTCAGGGTACCCTCCAAGGGTATATCTATTTTGTTGTGCCATGTATTAATCAGGCCACAAGAATTTCAATACCATTATCGGCGCATCAGTGATAACTGTCACGTTGCCGATGTCACTTTCATTTCTTTCACCATAGTTCATATATTCATGACCATGAAGGACGCCTTTCGTATTCCCACGCATACGAAGGTTTTCCTTCAGTTTAATGATGAGATCCAAGCTGCTAACACATTTCCTCGGACAGACACGAGATGAATTTTATCCTAATTATGGACTATGAACAGCACACCATGCTACGATTCATAATTATGTACAGTAATGTTCAGGCTCCTGAATACATTCAGCTTGATTTTCCATCGGGAAAATCTGTACAAATTATCTATGCTTACAAGTATGTGCGTTGTTAGCCATGGTCGCTAAAATTTTCTAGCTGTCAGTAAGACACGACCACTTAAGTCTTTTACGCTTAGCCAGTTGATTATTCCAAAATCTTCCCATACATTCCAGAAGAACTTACAAGGAGAAGGACGGTACCATGAGATTATGTGTCGACTACCGTCGGCGTAAACAAATCACCATTCATGACCGTTATTCTCCTCCACGTATTGACAACATGTCCAATCGACCTTATAGTGTTAATCACTTTTCCAAGATCGAATTCATGATCATGCTGCCAATAGTGACGGGTGAAAGAGCAGGACATGTCCATGACTGCTATTCGTGCACGACTCGGTCATGCTAGATTTATGATTTTGAATTAGTCTCATCAATGCTCCAACAGTATTATGGACTTAATAAATTGAGTTTCCATGAACTCATAAGCAAATTCATCAGTGTTTTCATTGAGGATAACCTGATTTCCTTTAAGCCTAGAAGAAGAACAGGAAGACCATATCTGCACTATGTTGCAAATTCTATGACAAGAGAAATTTCACCTTGGAAATTTTTCCAATAACAATTCTGTTTGATTACAGTGACACGCTGGATCACATGGATTTGCATGGTTAATCTTACCATGACTCAGCTTATGCGTAAAGGAGAGAACCCTACACTACATTAGGTGTTATAGAAAATCCTACGCTAGGATAAGTCTAGATTCAGAAACTCAGAGTTTTCGCAAACTCCTATGTATCAAGTCCTACGAAGCAATATACAGTTATGTTCATATCTAAGTACCTCACATACCAACAGGTTAAGATAGGACACCAACAAACTGGGATGTTTTCATCATCTGAAATTGTAAATTGAAATGGGACAAGATCTCCACGGATTTTGGTTACCAGATTAAAGCAAACTCAGAAGAAGCAAGATGCTATTTGTGTTATTGCCAACAGTTCGATCAAGTCTGCAAAATCCTTACATCCGTACGGATTTCAGAACCAACGGATTGATCGGACACATTCCACGCCAAGGCTCATCCGATCACTTGGTAATCCCTCAGTTATAGGGACAGGCAAGGGTTCGCATTTGTGCTCCTTGTTTACGTCCACGTCCTTGTTCTAATTTCACGACTTGTTTTCGCGCTCGCGTTCATGACACCATTCACATTCATGATGGTATCTTGACTTACGATTTTACGTTCACTTTGTTCTGGGAAGTTTTGCAAGAACTTGAGAGACCAGACCCAAGTTTAGTATAACTCTCCATCATCAGATAGACGTTTCACGTCATATTCCACGTCTCACCTTGTAGCGTTTGGCGATACCGCCATTATATTCTATGTTCACGATATGTTTCACATATCATGTTCATTCCACGTTCCTCATATCATGATCAAGATATGTTACACGTATCATGGATCACGATATGTTTACTCACACTACACTCGCCTGCTTTTACCATGCATAGTACCTTAAGTTCGTACGTACTAGTTAAAAACTTTCCTAATATAGCATGATTACGTTTACGTATTAGGAGTTTATGTATTACGTACGTGTTAGAACACGATAAGTATTTTATTTGAACGATCACGTAATAATTATTTAGCAATAATTAATCACGAACATACGATCACGAGATCACGAGCGTAATTAAAACACGAGGTATTATTAATTACGTATATATATTTAATACGAGCGTAATTAAATATATAAGTGTAGGATAATTACGTAACGAGAACTTTTAAAACACGAACTAAATTAAACGTAAACGTGTACGAAATTACAAGACACGAAACGAGGTACGGGACCCCCACAAGGGAGTCCCTACCCGCGGCCAACATAGGGACAATGGGCCAAGCCCATTGTCAATTTTACTATAAGGAAGGGATTAGTAATTTCACTACTCAAATTATTTTTACAGAAGAATTTCAAGAAAACCTAAAATCCCTTTCCTCCTCTCCTTGTGTGCCGCCACCTACAAACCACCATAAGGGGGTGATTTTGATCTTGGATCTTGTTGATTTAGTAATTGTTCGTGTTTGTTCTTCACCCTTTTGATCCACGAAAACGGTAAAACCTTTTTACTTGTTTCTTTTTAATTAATCTTTTATTAATTAAGAACACATGATGTTTTTCATAAAAACATATTAATTAAACCTAGATCTAACATGTTATGGTCATTAATTAATCAATGTGATCGATCTAAGGGGTGTTTGTTTTGGGCCGCAGGAACAACCGACCCCAAGGGGGTTCGGTTTGTGTTTAGCCGACCACCACCAAGACCTTTTTGGTCTTGGTTGGTGCGTATGGGTCCCACGGCAGCAAGGGGGTACCCCGAATTGGTTCGGGGTACGGTGTTTGTTCAGATCCGGTGCATGTTTTTAAGCCTAGATCCGGATCATGATTATGTTAGTTGTTTATGTTATAAACTTAGGTTAAGAATTAAATTAATAAGATGTAATTAATTTAATAACATGACTTAGGTTAACTAATTAATTATAAACATGAATTATTTTAACCTAAGTATTTTTATTATTAAGACTTATAATTAAGTAATTATTTTAAAACCATGGATATAATTAATTAATTAAACATGACTTAGGTTATATTATTAGTATTTAATAATACATATTTTAACCTAAGTATTTAATATATTTAATTAAAAACATGTCATACTTTAATTAAATATTATAACCTATAGTTTAATTAAATTACATGAAATAATTATTAAACTATATAATATATCATATGACTTAGAAAATAATCATGAAAATACGTAGGCTTATTTACTTAGCTTATTTAACCAGCTTATTTCTAATTATGGAAACTTTCTATTTTTAGAAACTTAATTAAATAAGGCAGCTATTTTATTTATGGAAACCAGCTATTTTTAGAAACTTATTTATTTAAGCCAGCTAATCTATTTATGGAAACTTATTTAATTAAGGCAGCTAATCTATTTATGGAAACTTTATGTTTTTAGAAACTTATCTATTTTAAGCAGTAAATCTATTTTTGGAAACTTTCTATTTTTGGAAACTTTCTATTTTTGTAAACTTTCTATTTTTGGAAACTTTCTATTTTTGAAAACTTTCTATTTTTGTAAACTTTCTATTTTTGGAAACTTTCTATTTTTGGAAACTTTCTATTTAAGAAAACCTGCTATTTTTGGAAAGTTACTTATTATTACACAGTAAGTATAATAACACATGAAATATCAGAAATACTTAATCAGAATGAACATAATATAGGATTTAACACAGTTTAAGGCTTTAAACAGTGTAAATAGTAAGAACACATAAAATAAGCTAAGACATGATATAAAACCAGCTATGTATGTAGTAAGCAGATACTTATTTCATGTACGTATTTATGTAGCACTAGTGTTTCGAAAGTAGGATTCTCGCAGTTCATCATTCTCGTTCACTGGACATAAGGTACGGATTCCCGTCCTTTCAGTATGGACATTCTTTCCTTATTAGGATTTCCCCGTATGCAGCCAACTGTTTTCCCGTAGTATAAGTATGAGTTTGATTGCTTATGTTTTAAATATGATTACCTATCGCCATATACATGCATGACCAGTTTCACCTAGTTATGGAGGTACCATAACCATAACATTAGAGGCACTGATGTTATGACTTCACCACGGCGGAGTGATTGCTCGTGGCGTCCCTTCAGCTTTTGGCCATTTATTTATATTTATCATGTGGGGCGTATGGGTGCATCCTAGTTACATGTTTTCAGTCAGGATTTCATGGTGAATGTGGTGTGTGCCTTGCATCCTTCACAAGGAGCTGAACCCTCCTACCCAAAAACCAGTATATTAAATTAGAGGCAGCCCCTCTAATTTGCATGATGAGGTCACCCCTCCAAGTATTCATGCACGGTGGATTTTCATGATCTATATTGGCTAATGGTAAAATATGTTAAACAGTTTTCATAAGATAAACGTAAGGCTTTTCAAACTATAAAACCAGTTTTATGAACATGTTCCACGTTTTCCAGGACTTATACATTTCCGTTGCTATTAAGTCTTTATTATGTTTAGTCATTCATACTATGTCTATATCCGTGCACTGAGCGTTTTGCTCAGCCGTTACTTTCCTTTCCATGTCCCAAAACGGCAGGTACCCTAGGAAGGACTCGAGCATTTGGAGGACGTGCATAGGATGGAAGCTGCTAGAGACTTTTTTTCCTTTTGCCTTCATATATTTACGCTTGTGTAGTCTGTCATTCATTTCTTTTGCTTTATTATGTTTTGGGCTTATGTTTGGGAACCGATGTTTGATTCCGGTTATCCGTATGGTCATGTAATGTTTTATACATTTATCCTTGTATGCTTTGATGACACGTCATAATTACGCGTGACATTTCCATTATCAAAATGGGGTGTTACAGGCTATGTGACAACCTACTTGCTTGCTAACTTGCTGCTCATTTCTTGCTTTTGATCACCAATTGAACAACCTTGCTCCTTGCTTTCTTTCCCTTTTTTTATCTTTCTTTCTCGTTCTTGTCACTGTGATTCCTTTCTACTTTCTTGCCTTCCAAGAAACATAGTTCTGGCTACCATTCTTGGTGCGTTCTCTTGCTGTCTTTTTATTGTCTTCTTGATGTCATGGTGTCTTCTTGTTGTATTCTTATTGTCGTCTTGCTACGTTCTCATACTATAGTGATGCGTTATTTCTCTCTTCTTCGTGCTAATTTTCTGCTTTCAAAAAATCCTTCTTGTGTCAACCCTTGAGCGAACGGCTACACCCTTTTCTGAAACCGACTCTCAAACCCGCTTTCGATCGACCTCGGCTCTGATACCAAGTGAAGGTTCTCACCCTCCTTGGACCCCGGACTCTCACCACACAAACGCCAATCAAAACGGCAGACTTGCCTTTCAATGCTTGTGTTTTATTATGAAACTGATACACTCATACAATGCGAAACCGACACCCTATTTATAGACTATATATACATATAACTTGCATACAGGGAACGTGGGTATACACTCCCATAACCTCTTAAGTAATAGCTAAACTAAGAACTAGTAAAACTGACTATGTAAACTATCCTAAAGACCAGGTAACTAATCAAGATTATCCAACATACCACACCCATGTTAGAGTAAGTTTCATCGGTACATCAAAAAGTATAGGCAAGAGTTAAATTGGGTTTTGGGTTTGGAGTATTGTTATATATTGTATGTTATGAAACTCTATGCACATAAATGGTTATGTGGTGTGTAAAATGCACAATTCTGAAAGGACTTATAGTTTGTAAGTGCTAATTTCAGGCGGATTTATAGTTAGAAAGTTCAATTCGCTGATATCTCTCTTACAAGTGAAAAAATACAGTAAATCTAAAATTGCTCCATGTATTGTGTACATCGTTCATGTATGCTCACCCAAATGCCTACAGAAAACACACCGTACCTATTGTAACAATACGAGAGAGAAAAAAATTATTGGTATTTAAAATTAGCCAAAAAAAGATATTAAGCGGGTCTTCGTGATTGCTTTGGGGTATACTATCTGATTAGCAGGTTGCAAAACGTCAATAAAAAGTTTCTGAAATTGGCACATTTGAAATGAAAGTGATTAGTCTCCAGTTTTTCAAAGAGAAATGCATTTCTGTATAGGAACGAAACCTACCTTTATGAAACATAGTTCTATAAACGCAATCCCAAACACCCTTATATGTAAAAGAAAAAAAAAACATTTCCGCCGAAATTTATTTTTGTGGCTAGATGGCGTCATAGTTAATGTAATTTTTATTCTCACCGAGAAGAAAGATGTTCTGAAAGGTTATCACCCTCTACTAAAAAACACCATTGACATGGAAAGGAACAAGTTTTTTTTATAAGTGTGTTCTACCAGCCTCTAAGGATAACGTACATAACAAGTGTGCTACTTGTAAATGTCAGCTCACACTCAGAAGTCACACCCGTCTGCATACTACATCTTAAACAAGGCTCTCCAAGCATGTGTTTGCATTGCAAATTTGCAATGGTATGAATTCAATAACAGACAATGCACCAATAGAGGTGCAGAACAAAACCGGTTTTGATTTATCCGAACCGTAATTCGAACCGGTTACACCGGTTCTACCGATTTTTGGTAAATCGGTTTTTACCGGTTAAAATATCCGTTTTAACCAGTTTTTAATTTTTTTTAATAATATTCGAAATAGAAACCGGTTATAACTGGTTAAAACCGGTTTTAAAAACCGTGTCTAAAACTCGACCGGGCTTTTATGGGATTGTTGGCTGGGCTTGCAAGTTATTCTATGATTGTAAATTTTAAATGGGCTGGTTTTATGAGCTTTTTAATAGTTTGTAAATTTTATAAAAAAATTATGGTTTTTATGATTGTATTGTTTAAAGAAAAGTTATGATTGTATAATTGTAGTGTTTAAATCAAATTATGGTTGTATTTTTTTTTAGTATGTTTGTATTATTAATAAGTTTATTAAATAAATGACGAAGTATTAAATTCCGAAAAAAAACCGATGGCGAAAATTTATAACCGGTAAAAACCCGATTCGAGAATTATTAACTGAAAAAAACCGATGCGAAAAAACCGATAACGAAAATTTTTAACCGAAAGAAATCGATACTAACATTTTTAACCGGGAAAACCGATTTAGAAAAAACCGATCCGATCCGAAACCGGTTTTCCAAAAAAAAACGGTTTTACCAAAACCGATTAGAAAAAAACCGAAACCTGTTTTATCCGGTTTATTTGCACCTCTATGCACCAACAGTCTGTTAAGCATACAGACATTGACTTTTAAAGTCAAACTGATTTCTTAGCGTTTGTTTGTAAATACAGTTTGCCTTCAAACTTTATAAAGTTTTATGTCAATTATGAGTTCAAAATCGATCTGATTATTTGAATGACCATTGGAGTCCATCTTCTATAAAGTCCAACAGTTGATTTAGCTTTTGATTTCAGATTTTTTACCATGACATTCGAAGTCAAACCAGTTAACTTATAGAAAAAAAACATTATATAGCAAAACTTCAAAACCTGTTAGCATTTCATGGGAATTTGGATTGAACATTGAATCATTCACTTTTAGATTTCACAATTTGAAGTAGATGCTTTAGCAATGGTTGAAGTTGCACCAATTCATGAAGTTCAACAGATAAATGGCCCAACTGGCAAGTTAGACAAACGAGCTAAGTTATGTTAATTAGAATTAAATCATAATCAAATATATATTAAAAAATGCTGATGGGATAAATTTGTAATATTTATATACTAGTTTTAATGTCCGTGCATGCACGAGATTTGAACATAAAGATTAAATTAAGTAATAATTTCGTTATTTTAATTTTATATATATTATATATGTTTTTTAACATCTAATATTTATATATTTGATTATTTTATTTTTTTACCGTACACCGTGTAATTAATAAAACTCGCCTCAATTTTTATTTTTCAAATTTCATATTTTTTTATTTTTGATATATTTTTATTCTAAAGAGTTATATTATAATTATTAATTAATAAACAATTTACATCAAATTTACACGTATAGGATTTATAAATTCATGATTTTATAATGCTTAATATTATTGTATAAAACAATATTAAATTTTTAATACTTAAATAGCTACAATGCTTATGGACGATCAAGTTTTTACATAATTTTCCATTATGTGATAATTTTAATTGATATATTTTATAACATTTGTTTCAACAAATGATTTGACTCTGTTTTATTTTAGAATGGAAAATGTTAGTGGTTAGTGGGTCGAATCGTACAATAACATCCAAGCGGAAGAATGGCTTCTTCGAACCCTCGTCTAGTTATGTTAGACTCCTTATCCGCTTCGCCTGAAAGGCCCTTGGCAGGTCTTGAACCCAAGACCTCTAGGAAACCTCCCCCAAACCACTTAGTGGAAACTTGGTGGCCAACTTAGCTAAGTCAGTTGGTTAAGGATTTGACTTTGTTTAACTCAAATGCTAGCTACCCTTTTCTAGAAATTGTGTGTTTATTAACACATAATGACTTTGAAAAAATATATGTTTTTGTAATTTGTAGAATCCTATCTATTTACTTTCATCTCACACCGATGTCTCAGGTCCTGTGTTCTTTTTGACATGTATATTCATGTAAATAATAATTACGTAGATTGTATTGTTTGACTTTGTTAAGTGTCAAAATTAAAATATACAATAACTTGTATTTCTATTTAAATATTTATAATTTTGTGATTCGTTGATTTTTTAATATGACATATATGTTGTATTTTAAAAATATAAAGTCTCGACGGTATAAAGTTTAAGGGTGTATTTTGTTTATTTTAGAAAGTTACTGAAAAATATGGAAAATTATCAGTTTATATTTAAGTATATCTAATTTATTTAAAATTCAACCAATAAAGTTTTATTAATCCCCTCCTCTTAGTTTTTATTTTTACAAATTTGACACATATATCTTTATGTGTTTTTATCAAATTCATCCACTAAATTTTTTAATTTTGACTAACTTTAATTTAATTTTTATTTTTTGCCATCAATCACATTGCTCGATTTTACTTATGTGTCAAAATCAAGTCATTTAATTGGTCTAATTATTTTTTTAAAACCTCACTTTTCATTAAAATTCTTTAAAAATCTAATTATTTCATTATATAGAAGATAAACGAAAATAATAAATATGATAGTAACAAATTAACAAAAATTTGTAATATGTTTTCATACCTATTAAATGTATACACGTGTTACAAATTTTAGTGTTTTGTGTTCTTTTAAACTCGAATTAAATGAAGGTCTTTTTACCATTTCTTTTCGGAGTAGCTATAACACATGAATATCTTCGATTTTTATGAACTTAAAACAACACCATAAAAAATATTTTGAAAAAGTTTTTATGGAAAAATACAATTAAGTATGTATCCGTCGTCGAATCGCACGAATAACTCACTAATAGGGTGGAAACGTGTCGAGCTGTTCGTGAAAAGCTCGAGATTGGATCGGTAAAAAGCTCGAACGAGCCGATCCTAAACGAGCTCGAGCCCGAGCTCGAGCGTAAGTTGCAGCTCGTTTATTAAAGGAGCTCGAGCCTGAGCTTTACGTACAACGCTCGTTTAGGCTCGCGAGCCTAAACGAGCCTAATGTTTTTCATACGAGCTTCTTACGAGCTTAATAACAAGCTTATTAACGAGCCTAATTTAAATATATTACGAGCCGAGCTCGAGCTAATTTTTATTTTTACATTGCCAAATCGTATAAACGAGCCGAGCCCGAGCTTGTCTACCATACCTCGAGCTCGAACCCGAGCCTAAATAATAAGGCTCAAAACGAGCCGAGCTCAAGCTCGAGCTTTATAATACTTAAACGAGCCGAGCTCGAGCTCTGACGAACTCAGGTTCGGCTCAGCTCGTTTCCATCCCTACTCACTAACATTATGAAAAAATAGTACTACTCGGTAAATGGGTAATAGTAGGTAGTAAATAGGGAAAATGGGTTATAAATAGAAGTAGGTGATGCGAGTGCGGATGAATATATATACATAGTAGAACCTTGCCTCAAAAATTAAACGAAAACAAACCCTACCCCTATCAACTATCAGTTATATAATATCGTTAAAGATGCCGATAGAGTATCGGCATACCGACGAGACTACTGGTGAGATGATTTTGCTAGACAAGGAAGAGCTTGCCAAGTCTATGTGGAAACACACTCATAAGAGGGATGGTTTGTCGCTGGACATACCTTACGAAATCGTCAACTCTGGTGATTATCAGCACATGACCTGAAACGAAAAGACCTTGAATAGTTTATGGAGACACGTGTATAAGAAACGAGGGTTGATCAAAACACAATCAAATGAGAATTTAGTTGTCATTAAGAAGAAGTTAATCTATGTTAAAAAAAAAGTTTATTGAAGATTTAAAGAAAAGAATTATTCATTTGAGATAATGAAGATTAGTAAAATGATTAAGTTAACCGAAGACGAGTTTTACGACTTAATGAACCCAAAGATGAAAAATCAAAAGATGGAAACAACCCCTCGTGAAAACCCTTGGATTGGAACGAGGCGTTATAGTGCGATGCCCAGGAATAATGTATTCACACCACGACCACCTCGTACTAGCCATGAAACGGATTCACATGGACGATTTATGTAATTCACTCTCATCATTATATCTTTCTCTCTTATTTTTTGTATAATGACAATTTTACTCTTTTAAATAGCAAAAATATAATTTTATATTTTTTTATGAAATTTATGTAAAAGGTGAAAAAATTCGATTTTTAATCATTTAAATAGAAATTATAAATTTCCAAAAAAATATAAAGAAATATGTATTGTGTTTTACTCATTTAAATGGAAAAAGTAAAATTTACATAAAAAAGATTCTATAAATTTAATTATTTTATATAACTTTTTAAATAAAATTCTTATAAAAATAAAAAATTCAATTTGTACTCATTTAAATAGAAAATTTAAAAAATTTATGAAAATTTTTAAAAAAAAATTATTCGATTTTTATTCGTATAGACAAGAAAAATAAAATTTATATAAAAAATTTATAAGCTTTTATATAGTTTATATCAAAATTCGTTTACAAATTTATAAACAAGAAAATTACCTTTTATAAAAAAAAATTCTAGTAGTTTTTAATTCGGATTTTTATGTTTATATTAAAATTATAAAATTTACATAAAAAATATTTTTTCGAGTTTTACTCTTTTAAATAGCAAAAATAAAATTTATATAAACTTTTTTTATGAAATTTATATAAAAGGTGAAAATTTTGATTTTTAATCGTTTAAATAGAAAATTTATAAATTTTAAAATATATATATATATAATATGTTTTATGTTTTACTCGTTTAAATGGAATAAGAAAATTTTCTTCAAAATATTTGTTCGGTTTTTATCCGTATTAACAAGAAAAATAAAGTGTATATAAAAATTTACAATCTTTTATAAAATTTATAAAAAGTGAAACTTTGATTTTTACTCGTTTAAGTGTAGAATTTATAAAATTTATATAATATTTATTTGTATTAATCGAGTCGGCCCAATAGAAAGATTTTAAAATTTTAAAATTTTCTGTCAATCAAACATACGTAACCATTTTAAATTCCAGCATTTTTAAATTCCAAAAATAATTTAGAATTCAAAATTTCTAATTTTTTAACCAAACAACACTTTAAACATACTACATAGTAGGGCTGAGCATCGGTCCAGGATCGGACCGGACCGACCAAGACCGGACCGGACCGAGGACCGAAATGGTCCAAAACCCCGGACCGAGACCGGACCGAAATAGTCCGGTCCGGTCCGGGTTGGTCCGGTCCGGTTCGGTCCTCGGTCCGATCCGGTCCTATTAGACATATTTGACGAGATTTTTGGTAAGACCGAACCGGACCGGACCGGACCGAGGACCGAATTCGTCCAAAACCCCGGACCGAGGACCGGACCGAAATTACTCGGTCCGGTTCGGTTCGGTTCGGTCCGGTCCGGGTCGGTTTTGGGTCTGCCGTGCTCAGCCCTACTACATAGTACATACACCCTTTATCCCAAATTAATAGTTCATCTTTTTATTTTAGTCTGTTCCAGTTTAACTGTGCACTAGTGAAATATAAATAACAATGTTTAGGTGGTGTTTGAGATTGTTTATTGAAAACAGATTATTCATTTTTTAAATGAATAATTAGATAATCATCATTTTGAAAACGTTATTTTAGAAAATAGTGTTTGGATTTGATTATCCTATTTGAAATCACAATAATCAGATAATCAGTTTTTTTTGTGTTTAACAAATTTGATTATTTGATTTTGAGATAATTAAAATGAATAAAATAAACTCATTTTACATTCTTTCATTTTGAAAATAAAATAAATAGCTCACCATTTACTTTTTTAAAACTCTATTTTGAATGTTTCAAAACGCAAATAATCACTTTTGTCCATTTATTATCAAAACACTCATTTTAACTTATTTCTATTTTCAAAATGAAATAAATAGATAATTTTGTTCCAAACGTAATCTCAAACACCATCATATCACCTTAATTGAAAGTATTATTATAAATCTGAATATTAAATTTAAATTAATTACTTAAAAATAAAATTATCATAATATTAAAAAGTAAAAAAAGAAAAGGCCAATGCATTTTTCTTATCATGTAATTTATATTAGGACAATAATTTTTTTAACAGTGTTATACTGTAAGAAAAAGAAAAAGTAGTACTCGGTGTAAATGGTTATAAGTCGGCTAAAAGAACATATATAAAAAAGTAGAATCAGGCTTCCCTAAAATCAAACATAAACAAACCCTAACCCTAACCCTAACCACCATCAATCAATCAATCAAAAATGGCGTCGGAGTATTGGGGACGCGATCCGGCAACCGGCGAGATGGTTTTGCTAGACAAGGAAGAGCTTGCCAAGTCTATGTGGAGTGACACTCTCAAGAGTAAAGGTTTGCCGTTCGACACACCTTACGAGCCCGTCACTGATTTCCGTGATTATCAGCACATGACCTATAATGAACAGACAGACCCTGGATCATTTATGGAAAGACATTTATAAAAAGAAAGGGTTGATTGCAACACAGTCTGATGAGGAATTAATTGAGATGAAGAAGAGGTTTATCGATGATTTGAAGAAGAAGCTTGAAGTCGAAAAGGATGAATTTGAGATAATGAAGATTGGTAAAATGATGAAATTGACTGAAGACGAGCTTTACGAGTTGATGCATAAAGATGATGACCCCGAGATGAAGGAGAAGCGAAAGATGGAACAACGACCACCTCCTGAGAATCCTTTGATTGGAGCGAGGAACAATGGATTCACACCACCACCAGCAGCAGCAGCTAGTACTAGCCTTGAAATTGATTTTAACAATCTTTCTGCTTATTCCAGTCTTTGGTCATGATCGATAAGCGTCTTAGGATGATCGAAGAAGAGAAACGGTGGTGAAAATTCAGCAAGAGCTTCTACATGTTATTAATTTCCATGTTAACTACTAGTACTTAGTTATCTACTACCAATTTTAGCGACTTACTTAGTTATCTACTACTACTTTTAGTGCAGCCGCAGCTATTGCCTGTTTTGTTATGCTAATGCTTATGCTTACTTTGTTGTATGGTCTTTAGTTGTAAGTTCATTACATTTGCCGTTACTCTGCACTTTAAACAGGTCATATGTGGCTCCTTTTGTACATCACTTGCCTGTCCTGTTAAAGCCATTGTGTGTTTCGAGTTAGTTTCTGTAATGTTAGTTGAATGAAAATTGTGAGGTACTATTTGAAGTCGTGTTGATTAGGGTGAATTAGGATTTATATTTGTGCGACGTTATTAAATGTGAACTTGATGTTTCCAGTTATTGATGAAATAGGGTGATTTCTGGTAGTTTTAGTAGGCCGTTTTTGGAATTTGTATTGTTCGCCTTTTGTGACTATTATGCACTGTGTTTAGGACTTTAGGTGTAAGTTCATTACATTTGCCGTTAGTCTGCACTATGCCAAGGACTAGAGGATTAAGTTATGCTTATTCATTGATTGCTTACTAGTGGTTTGTATCTAGAGTAATCAAACACCCACCTCTTTTCACCGGTTTGTCTAGGTGATCTAGGAAGGTTATGGCTGAACCATAGGAAAACAGAACACGATAAACAATAGTGGCCATTTTTTTATCAAGTATAATTCACATCCCTCTCTATGTCCGACCAATCCTGAAATATGATCATTTTTTTACAAATTACTAGAAATACACTTGAAGAAGCTATAAAATAACATGTCTATTTACTATCTGTTCCTAGTGTAAACATAGTTACTGATATAAGCTCAACGTTTTGTTGCTGTTGTTGTTGATATGAAGACAACCTTATACTTCATATCAGCAAAACATGTAGAAAGAGAGTTATTACTTTCTGTCCTGTTAGCGCTTATTAGAAACCCCAAAATGGGTGCCGTGGGATAGTAACTTCACCTCTTTGTTTCCTATTCAAGTATATGTGTGTATACATGGCGTTCCAAACATGTTCTCTCTTTCAAACCATTGCACTTGATATTGTACGCATATATACTTTTCATTTTCTAGCTGTTTTTCTTAACTCCCAGTGCTCATTTAAAGCTTGACTATATCCGTCATCCATTCGGTCTTGCTTACATGCTTTTATTAAAGATGCAGCTTCAAAAGTTTGAATGGCCGATTGGAAGTGATACCTCAAATCCCTTCCTTTCAGAATTCCCTTTGCCCTCGATCTGACATTCCTTTCACTAGTCGAGTTTATGACTGTTTGGACCTTTGTGTTTGTCATCTATCAGATCTCGAGATGAATTTATAGTTGCATCTCTGCTTAACTAGACGTATAGCATTTCTCAGACCGCGTGTCATATGAATCTTTGTTTTTGTGCTTCTTGGATTGTTTGAGGGACATTCCATTACTTAAAACAGTTAAACTGCCGCCTGACTAATGGGTATATTGCCATTTTTGACAGAGGCTGTTCATTTGCAGGTAAAGCAAGCCCTCACTTTCTTGGTATATCGTTGGGTTTGATTTTCCTTGCATTGACTAAACTAGGCTCATTTGTGCTTACTTGTTGGCCCTTACAGTTTCTTCTTCTTCTTTGCACTTTCAACCCCGTCTTTTTAATCCAGCTCTTGTATGCAACACCTTGTTTATATGCATTGGTATAACGGTGTTGAGCATAAGATTATTCTTTCCATCTTGGAAAATTTTCAGGTTTGTAATCATCAAAATTCATTCGTTTATTACATGATCTTTTTCAGTGTTGCTTTTGTGCATGCTGTCTGTTACGTTTTTAGCAACCCGTACCCGTACTGCACATAATTCTATTAATGTGCACTCTCCTTTGTTTTATCATTTTCAAACTATATAGTTGAATGAAAATTGTGAGTTACTATTTGAAGTCGTGTTGATTAGGTGACTTAGAATATATATTAGTCCCACATTATTAACTGTCAACTTGATTTTCCAATTATCGATGAAATAGGGTTATTTCTGTTGCTTCTACTAGGCTGTTGTTAGAATATTTATTGTTCGACTTTTGTGACTATTATGGACTGTGTTTAGGTGTAAGTTCATTACATTTGCCGTTAGTCTGGACCTTAGAGTATGATACCCAAATCTAGACTTTAGAGTATGACACCCAAATTTGTTTTTGGTTATGGATGTTTCTTATTAGTTATGGTATCCTAGTTGACTGGGCGTTAATAGAATCATAATACACTATGTTAAGGACTAGATGATAAAGTTATGCTTATTCATTGATTGCTTACTAGTGGTTTGTGTCTAGAGTAATCAAACACTCACCTGTTTTCACCAGTTTGTCTAGTGATCTTGGAAGGAAGGTTATGGCTGAACCATGGGAAAACAGAACACGATAAAACATACATGTGACGTATTTTTTGGTCCCAAAGCATATGAGCAAATGAAAATTCGCATCAAATGCAGAACACTTGTATAAAGTAGACCAAATCCCTGTGATATAGACATTTAAAGCTTGATTATGCTCTGTCACAAAGCAACCATCCATTTGGCCCTGCTTACACGCGTGAGACAAGTTCCAGCTTTGTAAGTTTTTAATGGCCGACTGGAAGTCCCTTCCGTTCAGAATTTTACTTGTATAGTAGTTGATTTTGTTTTAACGCTGAATATGCTGTTAAATTTCGTTATAAATAGTTGAGATAGTTTAATTGAGCTATTTAGGTGCTAATTGAGTTTTATAAGTGTGATGAGTTGATTGTGACTAGTGTGATTGATTTTTGTTTAGCTAAATTTCTTGTTAGTTTAGCTTAGATTGTGTAATTGCGTTGTAGGAGATGTTTGTTATGTTAATAAGTGTGATTAGTTGATTGTGATTACTGTGTTTGATTATTTCAGCTAGTTTTGTTGTTTAGCTGAAATTGTGTAATTTAGTTGTATAAGGTACTAGCATTGTGCATTAAGTTAGCTGAATTTGTTGAATTGGCTTCTAAGTTAGTTAGGGGACTAACTTAGTTAGCGGACTAAGTTAGTTAGCGGACTGTAATTTGAATCAGAAACTGTGTGTTGCTGAATGCATAATCCACAAATGAAGTTGTTTTAATTTGGATGTGGTTAACCAGGCTTGATGAACTCGGAAGAAAATGTTACTGGATGAAATAGATCAAACTTATAAAGGGTTTGGGCTTGTGTTTTGGAACTGATATTCTGTTTGTTGCGTTAGTAAACTTCTAAAAAGTAGTGTTTGCCCTCTATCTTAACGTTCCTTTCACTAGTCAAATTTATGACTGTTTGGACCTTCGTGTTTGTCATCTGTCAGATCTTGAGATGGGACTTGTCATTACTTGAAACAGTTGAACTGCCGCCTGATTTTTGATAGAGGCTGCTCATTTGCAGGTAAAGCAAGCCCTCACTTTCTTGTTATCGTTGGGTTTGACTTTCCTTACATTGACTAAACTAGGCTCATTTGCGCTTACTTGTTGGCACTTGCAATTTCTTCTTCTTCGCACTTTCAGCCCGTCCTTATAATCCAGCTCTTTTTTGCAACACCTTGTTTACATGCATTCGTATAACGGTGTTGAGCATAAGATTATTCTTACCATCTTGGTGTTTTATCAGGTTTGTGATAATTAAAGTTCCATTCCTATATTATGATCTTTTTGAAGTGTTGCTTTCGGTGCATGCTGTGTGTTACGTTTTTAACAACCCGAGTTACAGATACTTGTGCAGACTCTTTTGTTTTATCATTTTCAAACTATTTAAATCGTTTCAGTTTGAAATATCCACACGCACTTCTATTCATGTGCAGACTCCCCTTTGTTTTATCATTTTCAAACTATTTAAATCGATCAGTTTGAAATATCCGCATATCCTTGACCCTTGTTCTTTGATTGAAAGCTTTTGTATATCAGGTATGAACTTGTTATCTCATGACATACTTCATTTTGCTATGTTCATTTGATCACTTTAAGATCAATCAGAGACGCTTAACAGACATCGTATTTGTGTATGTGTGCCATAAAGTAATGTAGATAATCTTCCTTAAAGATATTTCATGACTTTTCTAGCTGATGATTTCAAGCTCGAGCTCGACTCGATTAGTATTAAAATTGTACCAAGCTTGTAATGCGCTGCTGTAAGCTTTGGAATCTCACATCCACAGTCCACACTTGGACACATGTGAACTAGTACTACGACATGATTTAAGACAGACAGAGACTACAGGGAGATTGATACTAAATTCTTTTTCATTAAATTCTAATCATCAAAAAGGACAAGGATCACTAATTTTCATTGTGTAGTTCCACACAAACAGCTATGCTCTCTTAATCTATGTATTTATGCGCATAAACATTAGGACCTTTACATGCCTCCTTTTGTATCCCTTATACAGAGGGTCTGCACCTTAACGTATATACTTTTCATCTTCTAGCTATTCTTTGTTTTCAATTCCACTCTAGTCTCTATCTGTCTTAAGTCATGTTCGAGTACTAGTTCACAAGTTAATATGTCTGAAAAGCAGCGTGCCATGAGATAACAAGTTCATACCTGATACTAAAGCTTTCGATCAAGGTTCAAGGATATGTGAGCATTTCAAACTGATCGATTGATATAGTTTGAAAATGACGAAACCAGGGAGAGTCTGCATGCCAGCACACCCTAATTACTAGATAGAGTTGTATGTGTCACCAACAGACCAAGTTCAAGTCAATTCCTTCTAGGTGCAAACAACCTTGAAGTGGCCACGCCAACCTCCTGAAAAGGGAGGGTTTTACCTGGTTCGAGTCTGTGTGGTGGTGGGCTCGAACCCTGTGGATTAGTCGGTCAATGTGTCGGAAATCACGGTTACCAACATCCTATATGATTGGGTGATCGCCAGTATATGGGCTGATGCGTAGAAATGGGTGTCCCTCTTCTTATGTGGTGTCCCCCTCTTGTTATGGTTGCAACAACATCATACCAGATAGTGTCTGCAGCATTTCGTTCATCTGCTCATCCATAGCTTGATTCCTCGTTGCATCTCTGCACAACTAGACATACAACTTCTGATTATTCTCAATAGCATTCCATTCCATGGCCCCGTGTCATATTAATCTTTGTTTCTTGTGCCTCTAATGGACCAAGCTAAAGGTTATATTGCCGTTTTTGACAGAGCCTGCTCTTTGTTTCTCGTACTTACACATACTTCTATTCATGTGCAGACTCTCTCTGGTTTTCTCATTTTCAAACTATATCAGTCGATCAGTTTGAAATGCCACCATATCCTAGAACCTTGATTGAAAGCTTTGGTATCAGGTATGAACTTGTTATCTCATGACAAGCTGCTTTTCATTATGCTCATCTAATCACTTTAAGATCAATTAGAGATGCTTATCAGACATCTTAAAACTTTGAAAACATTGCTAAGCTAATTTTTTTTTATGTGTCGCATAATGTAATGTGAAATAGTACTCGGACATGACTTAGACGTATAGAGACTAGAGTGGGATAGCAACTAGATTATTTGCATTAGCTTCTAATCATCAAGATACACAACTGCATACCAGCACACCCTAACTTCTAGATAGAGATGTAGGTGTCACCAACTGTCACTAAACGGAATGTCGAGAAATTGCAAACCGAGTCCTCGTGGTTGCAACAAAATCCCATATGATTGGGCGATCGACAGTATGTGGGCTGATGCATAAAAATGGCACAGCTAGTGTCTGCCGCATTTCGTCCATCTGGGGGTCCCTCTTTGCTTAAGATCAGAGATGTCCACCGGGTCCCTCATGTTATGCAAGTGGTCTCGTACCCATTGGATCAAGTGTGAACCATCTGGTATAGGCGACTCTAGTGGATGCCTTCCGGTCATTAATTCAAAAGTGCCACCCCGGAGCTATATTATGTCAGTTTTTTCAGTACTCCCTTGTGCAGAAGCATGTTCTGCATTCAATGTAAAGCATAAAAACAAAGTCAGTATTTTAGGAAGCAGAAAAAACAATCAGTTACTCGGAAACATTAAAAATTATTCTAAAGAAGAAAAAAAATGCATATACGTAGGAAGGGGCTAGCTGAGGTCTGTGGTTTTGGCTCACGGTTGCAAGTGTAGCGAACCGAGAATTAGCATGTTTCTGTTGAAGTCATTTTATGACACATTGAGCAAGACCAGATTCTGAAGGTTTGTGACGTCGTAAAGTTGACCGCTGAGCTTATCATGAGAAAGGTTAAAGGTTTGTTAGTTTAGTCAATCCAACGAACTCGGGTGGGATTTGACCATCAAACTAGTTACTATAGATCAACACCTCTGAGATCCATTAGGAATTACACCATCGAGTCGGCTCTTATTGCTCATGTCAAGAAAAATCAAATTCTATAGATTTCCAATCAGTGGCAGATTATATTTAGTAAAGATTATTGCCATCGATTCTAACCAAATTCTATACTTTAGCAGTTTCCAATATCGGGTGGGATAGACCCGATAAGTTATTAGAAAGTAATAATAGTTTTTTAAGACTTGTGCATCTTTAATCTCTACGTTTTCACCAAGTTTTCCTTTTCAAACCATCATCTCCGAGTTCCACACAATTTCTTAGCCCAAATAAACATATGAAATCTATGGTTATGGAATTGATGTTGAACACATACTTTTTTCATCCTCGTGAGTTGATCCTACTACATCCACACCATTTGTGATTTGAGTTATAAACTTCTGATATTCACTAGTGAAAAGGCTTGGATCCGATTCCATCCGATAACCGACTTAGAAGAATAGTTAAAAATAGAAACTGGCACCCAAAAAAAATAAATGAAAACCAAGCACCTTAAATCCTTGAAGATGATGTTCAAAAAAAAAAAAAAAAATCCTTGAAGATGAGTTTTTTGGGTATCAACCTGAAAACTGGTTGGTTGACTGTTTGGACCCTTGTGTTTGTCATCTATCAGATCTCGAGATGAATTTATCGTTGCCTCTCTGCACAACTAGACGTATAGCATTTGATTATTCTCAGAGCGCGTATCATATGAAGCTTTGTTTCTTGTGCTTCTTGGATCGTCTAAGGGACGTTACATTACTTGAAACATTTAAAATGACACCTGACTAATGGTTATATTGCCATTTTTGACAGAGGCTGCTCATTTGCAGGTAAAGCAAGCCCTCACTTTCTTGTTATATCGTTGAGTTTGACTTTCCTTACATTGACTAAATTAGGCTCATTTGCGCTTGCTTGTTGGCACTTGCAGTTTCTTCTTCTTTCTTCGCACTTTCAACCCGTCGTTATAATCCAGCTGTGTTTTGCAACACGTGTTTACATGCATTGGTATAACGGTGTTGAGCATATGATTATTCTTGCCACCTTTAGAATTTTATCAGGTTTGTGATAATCAAACTTTCATTCCTTTATTAGGATCTTTTTTAGTGTTGCTTTCGGTGCATGTTGTCTGTTACATCTTTTTTAATGTTGCCGATGGTCTTACAAAATTACTTCGTAATGATCTAATCAATCGGGGCAATTCCATATATATACCCAAAACAAAAAGCATAATTCCATATTTCCCCGATACATGCTTTAAAAGCATTGAATATATATGCATTGAAAACTTGTCATTTGGGTGAATATGGCATTATGAAGTTTGTTTTGGGAATATATGAAATTTTCCCTAATCAAAACTAGGTTCCAAATGTGAATAACAATGAATAACGTATATTAACATATGTAAACTAAAATAAACTAGAATAAAAACAACAGTATCAAATCTTTTCAGCGCTACATGCAACTCAGAGATAATTTAGAATCACCCCATTCAAACTCACGGCCTCTAGGTGTGCAAGAACCTGTCTGAACCAGCAAAATCGAAGAACCAAACTGAAACAACCAAGTTTGGTTTGTACATTCATCCGTTCTTGCCAGTGGTCCTTTTCTAAAACATTTTTCAGGTTCAGATATGAAAGGAGGTCATAAAACTTCAAATTATGAGTCTTTTGTCATGGTTGGGTTGGGTTTCAATCCCATAAACATCCTACTGGCCTTAATTGATGATTAAAAGATTGCAAACCACGCAAAACAAGTCCAGCTGGGAAGAGAACTTTTTCCTATATTGTCGCTATTTTAATATTTTTTACAAAAGAACAAAAACAAGAACCTTTGGCGTTTCACATCACAGTTAATCAATGCTCTTGTCTACTGATGGTAACGGCCCAGAAAAAACCTGACCTATCAGTGGGTCCGATGCTTGTGAATGACCAACACCTGAAGCTGCCTGTTGTTTCTCCCGATAAGTGGCCCACGTCACCAAGTACAATCCTGCTATGATCAACAATCCTCCCAAAATGCTGTTTACAAAGACATGTTAACAGTCAAATACAGATGTGAGAATAATGCAAACTGGTCTTTCCAAGCATTGCGAATAAAGCTGACAAGATGAACGGGTAAGGCAGGTTAGGTACGAGTCAAAGCTGGTGAAGATTTCAAATGGTTAACATCTTGTGTGGATCATGACGCACAAACACTTTTTGGTCTAGTGTTTCAGATAAACTTATAGATAATATGAGTTAGTCATGATGACAGATTATTGCAATAATTATCTAAGTCATGCTCTAGAAGTTGACTTTGGGCGACTTTCATCCTAATCAACCTAATTAACACTTATATTTTCTTTTTACCCTTTTGACATAAAACAAATCCAATTTGACCCGTTGATACATAAAGCAAGGATTGAGAGTCATTAGCAGACTGAGCAGGCACTCCCAAAACGCACCCATCATAACAAGGGTGTTTTTCCAATTGTTTTTAAAATCTAGGTTCTTTTATGTTTTTTTCCACACATGAGCAGAAACGTGTGCTCAGTTTAATGGAGATTATCTTTTCTTTAGTCAAACACCATCTTTTTTGCAACGACGCACACAGAAGAGAAAAAAATCGGCATCTTGCAAGAAAGAGGATATTGGAGGCGATTGTTTTTACATTTCCACAACTTAGCCATAGTAGCCGTTCGTTTCTCTTTTACATACAGGTGTTTAGGAACATGGCAAATGGGCGGGTGGGTAAACAACTAGAAATGGTACAGAAACTGACCTAAAACATGTTATCTGTAGTTTACTATTTTTTTTATGAACAATTATTGTGTTCCTGGTAAATATAACTTAGTAATTTGACCTAACTAGCACATTGGCAGGTTTTATTTCCAACTACACTTTTTTTCGCATCTGACCAGTTAAAGATAAACCGAAGTACATTTATCTTTTTACAAGTTGGGCTAGTAGTTATCATAGAGGCTGAAGGAAAGACCTTCCCAAGTATATTGGGTTTCCAAGGAAGATTTTTGACAAAAAAGCTGTAGCAGCAGGTTGCAATGGATTGTAAAGAGCAACTAAAGCGGGTCCCAGGATTTTGTTGGACCATGTCATAAGTCCATAGTTCAGTGCTGATGTGATGGTTCCCTGAAATAAACCAAAAGGATGTATAAATCATAAATTCACATCAGTATATTGATGCTAACACTCGAGACCAAATAGGCATCAGTATCACCCGTAGTGCTATGGTTAGCAAAAGCCTTAACATAATCCTATTGCCATAAGCACAGCACAACATACTAAAGGTGGCTATCAAACAAAAAAAGATCAGATTAGGTGGTAAGGAAAGGGTCAAATGAGTGGCGACTAGAAAGTCGCCCAAAATGTATTTTTGAAGCATAAAAACCTCCTATATATCATTTTATTCGCCAACTGAGACTATTAATGAACTTATATAAGTTTTGTAATCATATCTGACAAACTAAACTATTTACTTAAAAAAAACCCCAATTTTTTTGGACATAAAACGAGTCAAGCCAACCAACCCCTTTCGGCCCCAACCCGTTTTGACCCGCTATCCAATTTGACTGACCTGCTGATTATTCAACATGTACAAAGTATCAGACTTTGCACCATTAACGATTACATTAGCACAGTTAGCGTATCAGAAGTCCATATATGATATCAAAATTATTTGGGAAGACATGTTTATAGTTGAGAAGTTGCATCCAATACAATGGTATAAGAGAAATTGCTTACAGCATAAAGCACTGCCCAAACATCAGAACGTGTCAAACTCCAGTTTGTTAACTCATTGTTTGTCAACACTGCTGTTGCTACCATAAAAAGAACACCAAAAAGATACGAATATGCTGTAACGGATAGGTTTGCAGGATACTTGGCCAACACTGGAGCCTGAAATTTTTTTCAAAGCAATTAATCAGACTTCAAAGCATTTAGAAGTATAAAGTCTAATAAGACAAGAAGGTAAAAATAAAACCAATATCTAAGAGTCGCCAACAATAAACATATCCCAATCACCTGTAGAAAATTTTAAGTATTACAAGTTTATACATATCTAACTGCAAAGAGATTCTAGAAGGCAACAAAATAGCAATGACATATGTACTTGTATGTTGTGAAAATGGTCATAAAAGGCAATGGGTGTTTTACTAGATTATGGAAGCTTAGGTCCTCTAACCTAGTTAAAAGAGACGGCAGGATGGTCAGTAGCTTGTTCTAACGGTTAGCTAACTCATTTCTAAAACCTGCCAAATATCTTGTTGAAGTGGCACTGTCGAATGTGATGAATGCAATAGCACATTTATCCCAAATTGGATAGGGGTTGCTCACGTATAAATGATATTTTTCATGTATTCAAATATATGTTTGTGCACCTGAATAGTTAAAAACGCTGCAAAGCAAATGCAGTTCCCTAACAGGCATAGAACACCAAGGTGCCAACTATCAATTCCAACGGTGGCAAAACTTGTGAACATCCATCCAAGATCCTCAGGTTGAACCCCAACAAATGTTTTGTTATGTTGCATAGGTACATGGTCTACATATCCCAGAAGAGCTGGTCCTTTGAATAGTACCAATATAACGGCACCAGAAATGCAAACAAGGGTACCTCCAACCTTGGCCTGACCTTCAGTCTTGAGCACATTCACTGTTTCTACACTGCATGTACATCAGGTCAAATGAGTTAACACTAAAGTATTATTATAAGTTAGGAAAATGATAAAAGTGAAAACAGAAACTAAAGGTTGAAAGGTGCACCCCATTATTATGGCAAGTATAAATGTGAAGACAGGAATAGCAGGTTGGAAGGCCGCAGCATAAGTTGGATTAGTGTAGCCAAGACCCAGAAGAAACAGAAGTTGGTTCCCGAATATCCTATTTAAGGTCAAGGAACAATCAAAGAAATTAGTAAGTGAAATAAAGATGCATAGCTGAGACCAAACACGAATACTGCAAGTATGTAGCTTTTTGGTTACATTTGAGCCACAATTTTAGAAGTGTAAGTCGGAAAGGTTTTAAAAACGGGGATTAATTATCAAATGGGTTTATTTTTTTATTTTTATTTTTTGAAACAGCAAATGGGTTTATTACTTTTTATAGTAGGTTTTATCACAGATCAAACAGGCCATAACTACCCAGACAACCAAGCCTACTAATTACTGTATCATCAAATGATGATATGTGGTGATAAGCTTACCCAGTTAATCCAAGAAAAACGAAAGACAGGAAAAAGTGTCTGGTCATAGCTGGTCTTCTTCCCCTACAAATAACACAAATTTAACCAACTTAAGTGTGATCATATTTCCTGGAACGAGTGGCGTATACAGGTCAAAGAAGATATCTGAAATATTCAGGTGTGACACATATCAATACCAAAAATTCAGAAATTAACCAATATAGGAGATCTTTGTGCGGTTTCCTAACACGGGGACCAGGTTTCCTTGATTGAACCGACTAGGTGAATATACATTCATTTATGGCAATCTTTAACACCTTTGCGTCTCCAGATGTAATTTTACCTTAGCAGTTGCAATTTGCAAGCAAGGCTAGAACTAAAAGGAAATGTCTCAAATCCAGCAACAACTTTTACTATTCAACATCCCACGTCACAACTAAATGACATACGCCGTATCAAAATACTACTCCTAGAATAAATAAGAGATAAAGATGCAGCTCCAATACGACAACGGTTAGTACTTTAAAATAAGTCTTTATGAGAAGACGGACATCTCATAATTCTTCATCGTTGGTTAAGATAAATTAAAAGTATTCATCTGAATCCAAATGTTAGAACAGGCAACTGATCCTCAAGTACACTCATTGATCATGATTTTACATATGCTATTAAATTTCACATTTGATACAAAAAGAATAAATTGAACACTCCCAAAATTTAGAAGTGCAACAGTTGTATCAAAACACAACAAATACTACTGACAACCAGGGGCGGAACCATTTACTAATGGTGGGGGTGGGGGGGGGGGGGGGGGGGGGGGGGGGGGGGGCGGCAACCCCCCATGGCTCGTAAAAAAAAATCAAATTTTAGTGTAAAACAAAAAAATTATGACCATTTTATTAAAGTGCACCCCACTGTGAAATCGAATTGTCTCCCACTCGGAATAAAAACAATGTAAAAACCTTCAAATTACCTCTCAATGCTAAAAATTAATGTAAATACCTTATATTTGTATCTTTTACTTATTTTTGTATAACGACTTCTGTTCAAAAAAGAAAAAATTCCCCCCGTCCGTCAACTTCCTGGTTCCGCCACCGCTGCCAAGAGGCATTAAAACACAACAAACCCTCAAAATACCACTTACAACTATATCAGGAAGCAAAACACAATAATCATATAAGCAGTTACAATAACTATTCCCAAACACCGACTAGAATCAAGCCTAACAAAACACATTCAAAGTTCTTATTCGGGTAAACAGAGACGGAAATCTAGTAACTCTTTCGGCTATGATGTACAAGGGCTAACAGGTATTTCCGTGACCATTTCTGGACGTTCTCTTGTGAGTACAACTAGGCACTTTTTTTAAGTCTTTTTTATCTTACTTTCACTATAAATATTTTATCTGTGTTATATAATACTTGATGAAAATAACAAACAACTGAATAGTGTAAGTAACTAAGAGAGAGAGAGAGAGTAATATGAAGTAACTTATCGCGAAAAAAAGCAACGGGAGCAAGGATAGACAAGGCCAGCAAATCACGATAAACACAAAAAACAATCTCATTAACTCCACCATCCAAAGCAG
Source organism: Glebionis coronaria (assembly GCA_025667525.1). Lineage (NCBI taxonomy): Eukaryota > Viridiplantae > Streptophyta > Magnoliopsida > Asterales > Asteraceae > Glebionis > Glebionis coronaria. Next base: position 547,507,691 of record CM046879.1, on the reverse strand, counting down.
CTTTAGTAATCACATGATAACCGCCAACAAACAACTGTACGAACACCATAGCAGTATGTGCCTTCCACGCCTCACCATGACCTTCTAACGACATTCTTACCTAACACCGTGATAAAATCAGTCGGTGGGTGGATAGTTGAGATTTAATTTATCAGCTTGATCCGTATTTCCTATAGAATTTTGGATTCTAGTGTGAGGTGGTAAGTGGTAACAGAGTTGGAATAAATAAAATAAAAACAAATATTATATTCAGACTTCTTATCTGTATGTATTGATATTTAATAGACAAGTAGTTACAGGAAATTATATGAATTGAATGTGATAGAAGCATGTCATGTGAGTAGGTGGGCAGAAATCGTACCGTAAATCGTAAAACTGTAAAAATCGTAAAATCGTAAAAAATGTCATCGCATAAACCGTATCAAGATAAAAATCATTTTAAGAAAAACTAAAAACCGTAAATACGGTTCGGTTGTGATTTTCACCAGTAAAACGGAACCGTAAAACCGCACCGCACCACATAGTAATTATTTTATGAAAAAAAACCTTGTATGGATTATTTTTTTCGAGTTATTAGACTTATAGTGCATATTAACATTGATATTCTTATAAGTTATACGTCACGTGTTTGTTGGATTCAATTTATTTATTGTTATAACCGAAAAAAATCAATATAGTAAATAAAAAACCGCAAAAATTCAAATTTATTATATAAATCACAAGTGATGATGCGTTGCGGTTAAAAATCGGAAATCGCATAAACCGCAAAATAATTGCAAAACCGGAACCGCGGTTGATGCGATGCGGCTTTTATTTTTATAAAAACCCCAAGTGCAGTTACGATTCGGTTTTAATCAAAACCCGCATCAAACCGCACCATGCTCACCGTAACAATGGCGTTGTCACTGGGTTCTAGTGCAAGTCTATCTTATAAGGGAAATGACCCGTTCCGTTGATCCTCATTGCAGATCTTGGTAAAATCATCAAAGCTAGCATTCGATTACGTCATATAAAATTCTAGGAAACAAAAATCAATTCTTTTGATTCTATCTCATTGCTACTCTTTGTAATTTTTTTCTAACTTTTTGCTAGCTTAATGAAATCTTGCAGTTGAAAAAAAGAAAACCGGCATAAACAATAATTCGAAGATAAGTAACTAACTTTTCTCGGAAATAGGCGACAGGAGCAAGGATAGAGAGGGCAAGGACGTCACGATACACACAGAAAACAATCTCATTGACACCACCATTCAGAGCTACTTTCGTGATCACGTGATATCCTCCACTGAACAATTGTACCAAGGCCATCGCAACGTGTGCCTTCTTCGCTTGCCCGCTGCGGGTAACGCTACCAGTACCACTAATTCTTCCTCGGCCATCACGACCACCAAATGACATCTCCATATGGCGTACGTACACACGTATTAAAGAATTTAAGAATATTGTTGTGCATATAAGGTATAGGTTGGTTGAGATTTCATTTCAGATTCAACCAATTTGACAATGACTGATGAATCAATAATCATTTTGTGGATGGAATGTAATTCAAAACATGAGCATGCCATCTTCATATTGAAGTAAAGAATTAAGCTTGTATGAAAAGGAATAAACCAACTGCCAGTTACTAGTATGACTAATGATTTGTACACTCTTAAATTTGATCCGAACACTCTAAACTGTGCCTTAATCTAACGGAAACGCCGTCATATATGCGTCTTCAAAAGTCGTTTTGTTCGATTATAGTTGTCGTTTCAAAATCCCCACAAAAACAAGTGGCTTTGAATAAAAAAGAAAATATACAAAATAGCCCTTTTATTATATGATGTGTAACAAAACGATCTTATACTTTTAACTATTTACATTTTTTTTAGTATAACAAAGTTTATTTATCAAGTAAGAAGCTTATATTTATCGATTTTTTTGAAAAGAAAAAAAAAACTTGTTGAAATGACAGTCTAATTGCGAACCAAACGAGCCCAATATTGCGATGCTTTTTATATAAGTATTATTTTATAAAAAGAGTTGAAACTTAATACACATTTAAAATATTTTTTATCGAAATATTTTTTGAGGTTATTTGTTCCAATAAGGCCGGTCATTTATGCGATCAATTTTTGGTATTATCAGTTCATTTAAAATGTTGGTCTTGTACCTTTCATTACGAAGCGCAGGCTATATTTCTCGTTTGTTTAAAGTTATAACCGAATGACAATATAATATTTTTTCTAGCCAACTTTTATGTATTTGGAATAGGTCCAAATAGCGAATCAAAAGGGTCAGCACTCAAAGTCATTTTTCACTTCTTTTTTTCATGCATGTTCATTATATATTGAAAAAAATTCAAGATTCGTTTTTATCGTTTACCCAGAATATCAAGTTTCGTCTCTAACTCAAAATAACTCTATGAATCATCCCTATTTTTGAAACTATGATCAAATTTCGTCCCCTATTTTGGATGGAGGTTAGTTTTGGCTGTTAATTTCAAGGAGAGGAGGGGTATTTGTGTCTCATAAAATCATTACTTTTTTCTTTTATTTTGTTTATCTCTCTCTTTTTCACATCTCTCTCTCTTTCTCTTGCACACCTCTGTCAAGATCTGGTTTCATCTAAAAAAAACATTCTCCTTTATCTTCCAAAAAACAAATCAAGATCTGTATCATTTCCTTCTATATCATCACACACACAAAACCCTAGCAAACTATATACTATCTCCCTCTTCACCTCCAGCCGCTTTTCACTTTTCGACCGTCGTCCGGCCATCTCCGGCCGCCGCCGCCGTCACCACTTCAACACACCATCATCACCTTCGAACCTCCACCATATAGAATCACTCAAATCACGACCTCACCTCCACCATAAACATTCAACAGCCGAACCACCACCACCTTGTACAATCATCAGTCGCCATCCCTTTTGGCCGTTGTTGTGTCATTCAAGAACCACCTTCGAACCATCATCAGATCAGATCTGTAGACGCTATCATATCATCACCTCCTCCATCATCTAGCCACGGGATACAAATTGTATCCTCTTCAATGGTGTTGCAAATGAAGGCAGACGGAGATGAGTAGAGATGGCACAAGCTTGTTTGTGAAACAATGCCTAAGTACCAGAAACCAAGGGAATAGTTGTACCACAACAAGGCGATAATGAAGACTCTAGCATGATGATTCTGGATCGAGTTTATTGTAACCATGGCAAATTTGATCAGCATGACCCAACTGACTAAGTTGTAAGCAATTAACATCCAAAATATACAAATAAAAGTGACACTGAGTCAGACCATTGGAACGGATTTAATTGCTTTGAGGTAAGTGATCGCACTTCTGCTCTTGTTCAAGGAAGCGGAAGTGATTACATAGACTACCAGGGATTTGAAGAGGAAATAAAAGAAGGCGATGGTTGTCATGGAGATGATTATATAGAGGATGCGGTAGAGCAAAACAGTGATGAGCATCTCGATGTGATAAGATAATTGTATGTCATAGTCTGTTTTGTCGCCATCCTTAATGTTGAGCATGATACCAAACTTCCAGAGACAAAATTTCACTATTTTTCGACTGGTTGTATTGTAAGTTTTCATTTGACTATTTTTCGAGTGGTTCTATTAGTTCCGTGTTTTCTCTTAAGACTTTTTTTTCTTATACAGAAACCAAATATGATTAGCGGAGTTCTTGGTGAGGAAGCATCATACAAACTGTTTAAGGAAGCAATATTGGCTCAGTTTAAAGATGATGAAGCTTCTGCGTCTCTTTCATGCGTTGAGTTGGCTTTTTTTCCTATATGTGCATCAAATCATTTTTATGTGGTTGTTTTCAACCTCAAAACGCCAACTACAATGTTGATTCTTGATAATGCTTATGGATATACCTATTCAGCAAAATACAAGGGAGCTTGCGATATTTTGGTAAATTTTTTTATGGGGGATTATATCTAATTTTGGATTATGATTGTATTTCGTTACACATGCATCTTTTTTATTTAATATGTTTTCGTGTTTTTCTTTCTCGTTTTGTAGAAAAAGTTCTTTGCAAGGTATTTGCAGAGCATAAGCATCCAAGTCACTCCAAAGTTTCAAAAATGAAAATTTATGTTCCAAAGTTGAGATGGAACACTAAAGAAAATCATGAAGATTGCGGGGTATTTGCTATGATCCATTTGGAGAACTACATCGGCGATAGTAAGAAGAGCCGGGATGTTGGTCTTTGCGAAGAATCTGCTGAGCAAAGAACATTGTTGATGCGTATGAGGTTCAAGATAGCTACAAAGATTCTTCTTCATAATTTCAACAAGGAAAGAGCCAAAATGTTCAAGCTAGCCTATGATTTTGACACAAAGGTTGATAAAGAAACAAGAATAAAAATCATTGTTGAAGCGTTCAGAAATAGAAGTGAGCGTGATCTAGAGAAGGCTTCAGCTCAGAGTGAAGAGGGTGATATGGCTCAGAAAGGAAAGGTTGATACATCGAAGGGAAATGAACAATGACTTTATTCTAAGTAATGTAGGTATTCTATGATTGTGAATGGTTGAAGGATAGAAAAAAAAAAAACTAATATGGGTCTCTTTTGGTAGATCTAGCTGTTGGGCCCCCTAATGTTTCTAATTCGTAGTAATCGTTGTATTTTGAACAAGGTAGTCTAAACAATGTAGTCCGTACAAGGTAGTATGAATTACATGTTGGTATTTTATATGTGTTAAAATCTTTGATAATTACCAGGTTTAACTTTGTTTACAAAGAATGATACACGTGTCTTGATGAATCATATATGATTCATGATAAATCATATATGATTATCATGAATCATACATGATTCAACAAGACACATGTATCATTCATCAAGACACATGTATGAATCATCACACTTGCTTTTGAACTTTGTACAATTAGAGTTTTTTTTACCAATAATAATATATGACTCTTGATGAATCCATCATGAATCATATATGATTTGTTATGAATCATGTATGTTTCATCATGAAACATGTATGATTCATGATTAATCATATATGTTTCATCATGAAACATATATGATTCATGATGAAACATATATGATTCATGATGAATCATATATGTTTCATGATGAAACATATATGATTCATGATGAATCATATATGTTTCATGATGAAAACATATATGTTTTATCCCCAAACACTTCAAATTAAAATGATAATGCAGAATTAATCAAGTATTAATTGAACTAAATATCAAAACAAAGTTGATTCAAATTAGATCCTCAAAACCAGTAACGGAGCTAGTGGGGGCTAGAGGTTGCTTAACCCCCTAACACCGACGGAATTACGGTGGTTCTAAAAAACCGTAGAAATTAAAACTTCTTAGAAGGTATTTTTAAGAAAAAAGTCTTAGTTTTAATGGTGGTTGGAAGCTTAGGAGGGAGATGATGAATACAGGAATCGATGGTACTATTATTTTTTCATATTTTTAAGACTTAGTGGAGGCGTGGGGCCATTGATATGTTTTTAATAAAAATATAATTTTAACCCTGAAGTTAATAGTTTACGTAGTATCATTTGTGAATTTTTTTTATGACAAGAAAAATTAGTACATGATGTGAACTTGTTTTTTAAAAACTTCAACCCAAACATGTCACTGGCCGGAAAAACAATTTGAGCCCCCTATAACATAAATTTCTAACTCCAGCCCTACTCATAACCACCAAGTATAAAACTAAGTATGAAACAAAGTATTTATTGAAAAACATATTGAAAGTAAATATGACTTGGAAAAACATAGAATGATCAACAAGTTGTGTTTGTTGTTTGTTCGGGAAAATAGACAAATAAGTTACTAAAGTTTGCTTAAATGTTCAGCTAAGTTACTAAAGTATTTTTGGTTACAAATCAGTTACTTATGTTTGGTTTACCTGTTATATAAGTTACTCTTGTGGTTGAAACCTTTTGTTACCGGTAACTAAGTGATGTGGCATATAATATTAATGGGTTAAAACACAAAATTGTTACCAAAGTTTGCCAAAATGTTCATCTACGTTACTAAAGTTTTTTTCGTTACAAATAGGTTACTAGAGTTAAGGTAACATGTTAAATAAGTTACTATGTATGTTTTAACCCTTTGGTATTAGGTAAGTGCCGACGTGGAATTACTTATTTTTTATTTGTTTAATGAGTAAATTATCTTTTAATTTTAAATTATGTGTATCCTAATAACGCATGATTCAAGAAAAATGATCGTAGCAAATCATCTGCTCCTAATCTATCTTCAAATTCTTTCATTTTACTTTTTCACTAAGACATGATGAGCAACTATCTCGATTAGGTTGACGACGGAAGAAGGATGAGTGTGTGCCGGATGAATGGGTGACGGTGGTTGTAGTGGTGGATCGGTTACGATGGCAAAAGGTTGTGGTGGTTGGCGAGAGTGACATCAATCTTTTTCGGTGGTAGCGTTTTCTTCTATAGATCCGGTGGTGGTGAGAACTGGTGGTGGTGGCTGTTGTGATGATGAACGAACATTGAGGAGTCATCAACATTCTTGTTTAAGGTGGGACCCACAAAGTGTTGACGTGGCCATAACAACAGGCTACCAACAGGTTGCCCACCCTCGGAGTAACATAATTGTAACTTTTTAAAACTTCAGTAACACATATAATTAACCCGTATACTTGAGTAACCTTTTTGTAACAAAAAAGACTTTAGTAACTTAGGTGAACATTTAAGCAAACTTTAGTAACATATTTTTCTATTTTCCCTTGTTTGTTCTATAGCAGCGTTTCCAGCTTCTGTAGCAGCAATGTTTCCATCTTCTGCTTGAGCAGCTTCCATACGCGCCAACTTTTCAATATACTTTGTATTTCTTGGACATGTGTTCTTGGTATGTTGTTTTGTCTTCACTCCGCAACATAAACATACCCTAGCCCGTTTTTTCTTAGCTTTTACAACGATTTCTGTTGCACTTTTTATACGTGCTCCTTTACGTTATGCTTTACCTTCTCTTTTAAGACCGCCTTTGTTTCAAGCCCCTTCTGGATTTCCTATGATCGGTTTATCAGCATCTGAATTTCTAATTACATATATATCTAGAATTACATCACTCGTTTTCTGTGAAGGTGGCTTAGGAACTTGAACTTGTATTTCCTTCTTAATTTTTTCCAACGTTTGCACAAATTCTGCCAACTTTGCTTCATCTTTACTCAACCAAAACAAGCATTCATCGACCACGTTGTTGGCGTCATTAGTTAACCTTTCAATGGTTGCGTTCTTTTCTCCGTATCTGTTTGTATTTCTTCTCAATCCAAGTGGTATTAAATTCCTTCTCCAACGCCTTAGAATGTATTTTTTTGGAATCTTTTCAACATCACGGTTCTTCAAAACAAGAAATACGTGTCGACACAGAAAACCATACCGAGTGAAATGTCTACAAGTACAATTAACTGAACCGTCTTCTGGATAACGCATAACCTTATTATGAAACATTAAAAATAAAATTAATACTTGGGCATTTACCAAAATAATATATGATTTACCAAGATTTATGTATGTTTCATCATGAATCATGTATGATTCATTATGAAACATGTATGATTCATCATGAAACATGTATGATTCATCATGGAACATATATGATTCTTGATGAATCATACATTATTTTGGTAACAGTAACAACAGTTAATGATTCATGATGAAACATGTATGATTCATCATGAAACATATATGATTCATGATGAATCATGTATATTTCATCATGAATCATACATGTTTCATCATGAAACATATATGATTCATCATGAAACATATATGATTCATGATGAAACATAAATTATTTTGGTAACAGTAACAACAATTGATTGTAAAAAAAATTACAATTGATTCACCCACTAACCTTGTAGGTAGCAACCTTGTCTTCTTCTTGTATAACCATCTATTTGCCTTCCTAGGTATAAATTGTCTGGTACTCCCCTGCCCTCGTGTCTTTAACCTTAACCGTCTCAACTCCCTCTTCCGTTTTAAGCTCTATTATTTGACAAGCCCAAATCGATTCCATTATTTCCTTTTGAACAAGCATAAATATTGTCCTAGTATATATCTTAGCCGCATGTGTTTCCATCTCTAACCTTGTATAAGGTTTTGAAGCTGCTTCAAATGTTTTAAAGTCTAAAAACTCTTGCCTGTGTCTTTGCCTTTCCATGGCCGCTTCATAGCACATCATGAAATTGAGTAATGTTGACCCGTGATTCGTGAAACATGTGAAAAATACGTTTTCACTATCGGATCTGGAAGTGGTTCTCATTAAGCCAAACAAATGAGAGGTAATAAAGTATGCCAGTAACCACATTTCTCGAAGGGTAAACATCTTCGTCATCCACTTGTGGTCTTGCAATTTGAAGTCTTCGATTAATTTATTCCATCTTTCTTCAAACTCCGTAGGCTCTATGAACATATTCCACACAAGTTTGTTGAAACGTTCTTTGAAATTTGTTTCTTCATATGTTTCTTTGCATATCTGTAAAAATAATCAAACGAGAATGATTAGGTACATGGTTCATCATGAATCATATATGATTCACCATAAATCATATATGATTCATGATGAACCATATGTGTTTCATGGTGAATCATATATATGATTCACCATAAAACATATATGATTCATGATGAAACATACAGAATTCTACAAGAAAAATACAGAATTATTTTAATGAAATTCACCTTTGATGTAATTTTTTGCATGATGTGCCACATGCATAATCTATGTTTAGACTGCATAAACACTGCTTCAATTGCTCTCTTCATTGCCCCATCTTGATTTGTTACAACCATATCGGGTTGGTTTGGGTGAGCAGTCAAGAACGAATTTAATAGCCATATATAAGCATTTGTGTCTTCACATAACAGCAATCCCGCGCCGACTGTCACTGACTTTCTGTGATTATCTATGGCGGTGAATGGAACAAAAACCATGTCGTACCTGCAAATGAAGAATAACTGTTAAAAACATTAAGTAAATCATATATGATTCATCATATATGCATATATAGAGGACATAAAAAGTTTTTATTCAACAACTTACTTATTCGTTCTGAATATTGCGTCAAATGATATTACATCACCAAACTCATTGTAGTTGCATTAACTTCATCTGCCCAAAAAAGTGCAACTAACATGCTGTTTTCAACCTTATATTGAAATGTAAAGTTTGGCGCAAAAAACTTCCTGTTTTCCATCTTTTCTATCAGCATATGTGCTTCGCTTTCTCCTCTAACCCTTTAATCGTAGAATACAAGTGGTGCGTCTTTGTTCCACCGAGTTTCATTGTTGAAGCTTTTATAACAAACATTTTTTCCGTCTGAGTAATCTTTCGTTGTTTCTTTGTAAGATGCTCAAATTTTTTCGGAATCATTCTGTGGTTGTGTCTCAGAATGAATTTAACTATTTCATACTTTCCGGTACAACTATCCAAGCAACCTTAATTCTTGCTTGGCAACCCGTTAGTCTATGCCTTGTATTTCTAACTTGCTTATCATTGTGTTGAGGATCCAATGTGTTAATATTTATCTCATTGGGATTCCCTTCTCGATTACACATGACATACTTTGATTTCACCAAACCACTTTTTGTTTTCTTTTGGCATGTCATCTTAACTTGAAACCCTCCCTTTTCAGCGTAAGTGTTATAAAAATCGACGCCTTGCTCCATTGTATCAAAAGTTTTCCCCTCAAAAGGTAGGTACTACGTTTCATCATTTGGTTCACAGTATATCGTTCCTCCAGGTGTCTCGCCTTCTGGGAACAAAGTTGGCGTGCTCCTTGGAATTGTTAAACAATAACATTTAGGTTTTGTTTTAGTAAATTATTTTACATTGAATCATGTATGATTCATGTTGAATCATATATGATTCAACATGAATCGTACATGATTCATCATGAATCATATATGATCCATCATGAATCATACATGATTCATCCAACTTGCTTTTGAAGTTTTTACCAATTACAGTGTCTTAAACAATAACTATTTTAACAGAATCATAGAATCATATATATTCATTGTTTTTATAATGAATGAATCATATATGATTCTTCCACAATACTAATATTGTTTTTATAAAGAATGAATCATATATGATTTACCTGGAGTTTGAATGAGATTGGCTTTAACATTTGACTCTTCATTTTGATTCTGAGTCATAGGGTTTTCATCTTCTTCGTATTGAAATATATTTGAATCTGCATCAATTGCATCGTCGTCAGCCATATTTTGCAGATTTCGCTAGAAAAATGTAGTTTGAACTGGTTGAGATCGCGCCGGAAAAAAGTAGGGTTTGTAGATCTCGCGGGAAGAAGGTTTTGTTGGGCTAAAAGTTGATGAGTCAAATCACCATGTAAACTAGAAGGACCAAATAAGACATTATGTGAAACTTCAAGCTGGTGGACAAAATACTACAAAGTTTCCCCTGCTAGAGAAACTTTCCCCTGCTATAAGTTTCCCCTGCCATATGTGATAAGAAGAAAAGATTTGGTTAAAGTAGTGATAAGAATGAATAAGTCTGTTTTGATTTATTCATTAATATATTATTTAGTTTCCATATATCATGGTCTCCTTATGTTATAAAAGGAACCGTACGTAGATTTTGTTTATCACTTTCACATTCACAATGTAACCTACTATAAACATTGATCTCTAGGTGTGAGATTCAATGTACACACACCTAGAGTAGTTTATGTTAATCAAATAATACAAACTCTTTGGGAATCTTTCATCTTGTTAAACATCTTATTCATGATCATTGTTCTTATTCCGTTATGTTATCATATGAATGATGATCAACCTAGATAAAACGGTTTTTACTGTTTGAGTCTAAAGATCTTGGATTCAACAAGTGGTATCAGAGCGGGTGGCTCGATATCTAGGAGAATCAAGATGTTTGATTTCATTGCTGTGAAGATCTAGGGTTTATGTCAAAACCCTAGATAATTAATTTTCGTTGCTGTGGGTAAATAGTATTGTTGCTGCTGGCTTAAATATTCGTCCATCTGACACCAAAGAAGAATTAATTAATGTTCGAATGTAAATTGTTCATGGGGTCAGAGCAACAGTTGGGGTATTGTTTTGTTTGTTTCGGATGTTGGTGTGGTCAAACATGATCATTCAATTGATCATTATATTCACACGACACAAACAAGTAAGTAAATGCGTTCACACGGTCATGATATGTTCACACGAATGCAATGTTGTTACGTTCACACGAGGGTAATAACTTGGGTTCACATGGATACACAACTTGTGTTCACACGGTCCAAGAAAGCGGATGGGGCAAATTAATGGGTTCACACGATGGGATAAAGTTCTTTGTTATTTGCTCATTAAAGATCGAATAAAACAAAAGAATATGTTTGTTGTGATTTATTGTTGTGGCCCCGAGAACAATTATTGGTCAAAATGATTGAAGCAATATATGGTTGTATTCACACGGCTTTAAGAAGTAATGAATTGTATTCATTGATAAGTTTCACGTGGGGTATTAATTTGTGGGTGGTTATTAGTACTCGCATGCAAACTATTCTTAAAGTGATCCAAGATTACTTTGATTTGAATAAATTAATTTTGTGATAGTCTTGGTTTGCACAAAGAGAAGATATGGGCAGCAAGTTCTATTCGTGATGTGGGTACTAGATAATTAAGGTCAGACGAGGGTCCAACTCAGAGGTAATGCAGTTGTGGGCACAAGTATAAGCAGATGGAAATTAGCACATGTATATTTTTCTAGGTTGGGTATATTTTAGTTACCTTTGTTTTTGTTGTTAATTTCACTGTTATAAATTCACTCCCACTTTGTGTGGGTTTGGCATAGTAAATAACAAAACAGTGGCATTAAAAGTTTACCCTGCTTTTGAAAAAGTTTACCCTGCTATGATCCCACTGCCTTCAATAGATCCCCCTACTTTCATTAATGGATTCCCACTGCTTTTGAAAGTTCCCCCTGCTGTCAAATCTGATTTTTGAGACAGCAAGGTTTTGGAGTTTGGTATATTCACAGCAACTGGTTTAAAGGTATAAAGGCTTGTTTTAATTTTATTGATTATGAAGAAAAGTTCTTATCATTTATTTGAAGATGAAGGAGATTTTCGCGCGCATGGGTTTTATGCTTACACGCTTAGTGACAAAGTGATACAAGATCTAGGAATACGTGATTTCTCTTATGGTACTCTATGAACATATTTTCTATCACTTGAAGGAGTTACATTATCGTGCTCAGTGTCTCGTTTCAAAGGTAAACGAGGATTTTTGTATACAAGGTCACTTTGTCACGTGGTTAGTGCAAGTTATAGAATGCAAGTTCGGGTTATTCTTCTTAATCATCAAGTAAGTTATAATTCATATTCTTTATATGTAATCATTACCTAAAGCCTACTGAATTGAAGATTTATCAATGACTAGCACACTTTAAGGGGAAGCTCATTTTATAAAGTGTTAGTCATTCACATATGATGTCAAGGTGAAGATTTTTGCTACTGCTCATTGGTATTACTACAGCTAATGTGAGTATCTACTGGTCAAGATCATTTTTATTAGGTGGGTGGTTCTACTGTGCTTCATGGAGGGTATTTTGAAAAGTGGAATACTTGGGTTTGATGTATGATATTGGTTAGTAGTAGTTGAAAATCAATGTTGTTCATATAGAAGACCCCTATTTGATCATGTCAAAAAGGGTAAGTTGTCTACAAAGAATGTTCAGCCTGTTGATCTTTTGATGTTGTATGCTTAAGGGGAAGTGTTTTGACATCATCAACTAGGGGAAGATTGTTGGGCTAAAAGTTGATGAGTCAAATCACCATGGAAACTAGAAGGACCAAATAAGACATTATGTGAAACTTCAAGCTGGTGGACAAAATACTACAAAGTTTCTCCTGCTAGAGAAACTTTCCCCTGCTATAAGTTTTCCCTGCCATATGTGATAAGAAGAAAAGATTTGATCAAAGTAGTGATAAGAATAAATAAGTCTGTTTTGATTTATTCATTAATATATTATTTAGTTTCCATGTATCATGGTTTCCTTATGTTATAAAAGGAACCGTACGTAGGTTTTGCTTATCACTTTCACATTCACAATGTAACCTACTGTAAACATTGATCTCTAGGTGTGGGATTCAATGTACACACACCTAGAGTAGTTTGTGTTACTCAAATAATACAAACTCTTTGGAAATCTTTCATCTTGTTAAACATCTTATTCATGATCATTGTTCTTATTCCGCTATGTTATCATATGAATGATGATCAACCTAGATAAAACGGTTTTTACTGTTTGAGTCTAAAGATCTTGGATTCAACAGGTCAGTTATTAGGGTTGTTGTTGATAGAAGACAACGCGGTTGAGAATCTCCAGAAAATGGTGGTTATTGTGGTGGCTGAGGTAGTTGTGGTGGTTGAGGTCGCCGGAAAAAATGGGTTGGAGGTTGAGGTCGCCGGTAGAGAGAGTGTGTGCGTTTTTTAACCCAAAAAATGAAGTATTGTGTGGTAAAATTCTATTTATATTTTATATTTTTGCCCCTATGTGTAAAAAGTAGGTGTGATCTTGACCATTAAATCCAAAATGAATGAGTGGTCCAGATTGTCTCATTTGGTCTATGCTATATATTGTGTCTAAGGGGATCTCAACTCTGTTTTTTATAGTGAGTTAATAAATTCGTAATAACACTTAGTAGTAAATAACTATGGATTATATATATATATATATATATATATATATATATATATATATATATATATATATATATATATATATATATATATATATATATATATATATATATATATATATATATATATATAATGGAGAAAAAATGGTTTTAACCCAAGTTGCGGTATTAAAACGCAGATTTTAGAAAATTGCGGCCCACTTTTGGAAATTGCGTTGTCGTAAACTAATTTTGGTATGTTTTTGAGATTTTTTAGCTAACAAACAAGTTCTATTGGTTTAGAAGTGCCAGTCACATATGACATGGATTAGAGGTGTGGTATCAAGTCATAGTTATACCTATATATAATATAGAGATATATAGGGCTGAGCATGGCAGACCTAACTCGGACCGTAAAATCGGACCGGACCTGACCGAACCGAACTGGGCCGTACAATTTCAGTCCGGGGTTTTGGACAAATTCGGTCATCGGTCCGGTTGGTCTGGTCCGGTTCGGTCTTACAAAAAATCTTAGTGATTTTCCCTAATAGGACCGGACCGGACTATTTTGGTCCGGTCTCAGTCCATGGTTTCAGACCATTTCGGTCCTCGGTCCGGTCCAGTCCTAAACCGATGCTCAGCCCTAGTCTGGATATATATATGATTGAAGGAATGTAAAAAAAAGGGAGATGATACGTACACGGACTCAAGTACTATGCACACAAAAATATAAGATGAAATGACTTTATTGCCCTAAAAGGTTTTACTTATTTTCCACTGGAATGTTTTACTTATTTTCCGTTAGTTTTGACCTCTCTTGTTCCCTTAACTTACAAATATTTCACAAGGTCTGTAACATTCCATCAGATGGTCCCCACACATCAATTGCACTCAGCAAATTAAAATCGGTTTGTAATAATAAAACCACCAAATACGGGAAATATTTGTCTAATACTTATAAACTCTTGGCAAAAGAATAATTATGATCTGCGTTTATTTCATCCGATCCATCATCGATCAATTTTCGAAGCCATATTTAAATGTGAGCGTTTTGAAGCTCTTATAAAATGTTCTACTCCCGTATGGTTCCGGCAAACCTCAAATTCAACAGTACATGTAAAAGACACCGAATCAGTTCAATATAGTAGAATCCATTCCGGTAAACTATGGGCTCGTTTGGGCATCAACACACCAATCAACATCGTAAGATTGAACTGATAGAGGGAGACATGGAATTAGTCTCCGGGTAAATACTAATCGTTATTACTCCATTAGATAAAAATACTAGGATCATACATAAACTGAAAGAAAAAGATCAGGTTTGAATAATTAAGCTTTTGATTAATAACTATATACCGCATAGAATGTAAGAGCTTTTTACTGCATCGGTTAATTCGATCATGTTAATTCCAAGTATAACAACCTTTTTATGAGAGCTGCGATTTAATTGTTAGGTGTATGCCAAGTGTTGTAGCCGTGTTAACAGAAAAATGATCAGAAACAAGAAGAATAAGGTAAAGCTATTGAGGGTACTAATGTACTTTCATCCTGATTTGATGTGTGCAAAGTAATTTGCTCCGTGTACATATCAATTGCCAAAAAAAGGAAACTTAGAAAGGGTTGGATCCTCCTATATTCGATCAAACCGACTACATGAACAGTTATAAATAAGATAAGAGAGAATCAGCTCACCCAAAAAAACCGAATAAACCCTAACCAATCATGTTCGCGTATGTCTCCGGCACATGGCCGAAGGCATGCCACTATCGCCGAAGCAATTTCCACATAGGAAAGAGACAATAGACAAGATCCCCCATATCCCGGGAGACCTTGTTTTACCCAACAGGAAAGATTTTATCCAATGGATCCAACTATAAATCGCCGCCTGCTTTATACTGTTTCTGACCACAAGGTACTGTTCATGGTGCATGTCTCGATGACATGACTACACAGCCAGGTATGCTTTAACTTTGGGTATAAATACCCCAAGGCATTTACTACACAACAACACATAGTACACCACATTGAATTCTACTTAATAGTATTCCTCTGGTATTCCACACCGGATACCACTCCTGTGATAGTTACTTACTCTCACGCCGGAGCTTGGTCTCGGGTTCACACCTGAGGCGAGCTAACGTGCGTTCTATTATTGCAGGATAGGCCTAACCTACAAGCATACCATTCACGAGATCGAAGCTTATTATTCTCGGGCCAAGTGCCTGCGGAAATTTGTTTCAACATTTGGCGCCGCCCGTGGGACCCTAAAATCGAATCTCCAACTAGCTACTAATGCCAGGACCTTCGGGAAGCGGGTCTCCTTTGATCATTTCACCAGAGCGTGATAATACCACCGCGGGGGGAGAAACAGAAACGCCCTCCACGTTGCAGCAGAAGATCCTTGATAGCGTAAGTGAGTTGCGGAATCTGGTCAGAAGTTATAATGTCGTCGGGCAAGAGCCTCTTATGCCTATGAAGTTGGTCTTCGACGAAGAGCCGCATGATACTCATAGGGAGAATCTTGAAACTTCAAAAACTCACAAACCCTTCGACATGTCAGCTGAAGAGTTACAAAAACCATTCAAGGATGTCGTCTCCTCACCGTTCACTAGGAAGATTATCCACTTCTCATCACCAAAACACATCCTTCTGGCAACGTTGAAGTTGTATACCAGTGCCACAGATCCAAATGATCATATAACACGCTTTGCCGGTGCGGCCAACTCAGGAGAATGGCCCATGCCGGTATGGTGCAGATTTTTCCAACAGATATTGGATGGAGCATCCGGAGGATGGCTCGAAAGATTGCCGCCGGGCAGCATAGGACATTGGGATGACCTGAGGGATCAATTCCTAGAAAGGTTCGCCTTGAGGAGGAAGAGTCACAGGAGCCCCATGGAGATCAAAAGCATCGTGATGAAAGCTCATTAATCGCTCCTAGCATTCAAAGAAAGGTGGACTGATGAAGCCAGCTACATACAAGGGGTCCCGGAACTCATGAAAATTTCCTCCTTTACCGCTGGAGCTAAATTCCCAGAGTTGTCCAGACGTTTCTCCGACGATGAGCCGAAAACCGTGGCTGAAATGTTCGGGAGGGTCGATGACTTTGCTAAGTCCGAAGAAGCTTACAGAAACACCGAATTGCCACAGGGCGAAGGAAGCGAAAGAGGGGTGAAGGGCATAAAGGAAGACAAGTATTTTTCAGGAAAAAACTCCAACCGCAACAAAAACAAAGGTGACTACAGACCAAAGCCTGCGTATTTACCATATCTCCCACCAACGAATCCAAATAATGCAAGAAGGAATCAATATCAACGCTCCGGTTTGGAGACGCTGACAAAATTCCCCAAAGAAATTTTGGCCACAGAGTTACAGCTTCAATTACCTCAACCTCCACCCACAAAGGGCATGGTGCGCCCCGAAAATATGGACAAGTATTATGATTATCACAGGGAGAAAGGTCACCTCACAAACGATTGCCATCAGTTGAGAAAACAACTAAAAGCAGCGCTCGAATCAGGAAAGCTAAACCATTTGGTTAAAGATTTGAGGGGAAGAGTGAACAAGGGTAATCAGGAAAAAGGAAATGGAGGAGGTGAATACAAGGACAAGACAATAAACATGATAAGTAGCAAGTATTGTGGGATGAAGCGAAAAGAGGTATGCAAGATCGAAGTTGATTGGATGAACGTTCCAATATACTTCCCTCCGGTCACCGAAGCTGAGGCTTCAGACGACCCCCTAATATTCGAAGCAGAAGTAGAGGGTTATTGGGTGAAGCGCGTATTTGTTGATGAAGGTGCAGCTATGGAAGTAATGTTTGAACATTGCTTCATGAATTTGGATCCGGATATAAGACGAAGGCTGACTCCTGACCCTGTCAAAGTCCTGAGTTTCTCGGGTGAGGAAACCTAACCTTTGGGAAAAATCGAGCTAGAGAGAAAAACAACAATGACTTTCTGTGTGATTAAAGCTCCATCACCTTACAATATCATCCTTGGCCGAACCGGAATCAGAGAGTTGAGAGCCGTACCTTCGACAATACAATCTGCAATGAAGTGCCCCACTCCCGGTGGTATCGCCACGTTGAAGACAAAGGCAAGAGCAATCTTTGAATGTAGGGTGATTGAAGATGGTCAAAAGATAGCAAATGAGAAGGCTACGGCCGTGGGCAAAGAATTAGATAAATGGTTGCTTTCGAAAAGTTCAATCAACAAGAAAGGGTTGAGATGACAGAACAAGTCATCGTTCATCCCGGTTACCCGGAACAATTTGTGACCATTGGAAGACTGTTCACGAAAAAGTGTAGATTGCAGCTAATAGATCTATTGAAGAATAGCACAGACGTCTTCGCTTGGGAGCCATCAGATATGATGGGAGTCCCTAAGAGAATCATCAAGCACTCATTAAATGTGGATCCGGCTAGAACCCCTGTGGCCCAAAAAAGAAGAACGTTGGGCGAAGAAAAAAGCCGAGTAGTCCAAAGAGACGTGGTGGATCTGTTAAAAGCTGGTATAGTGAGACCGGTCTGATATCCTACATGGATCTCTAACCCAGTTCTCGTAAAGAAGCCGGATGGTGATTGGCGAATGTGTATCGATTTCAAAAACCTTAACTCAGCATGCCCTAAGGATTATTATCCCCTACCCGACATTGATGTCAAGATTGGTTCGGTCATGGGTTTCAAGTTCAAATGTTTTCTCGATGCATATAAGGGATACCACCAAGTTCTCATGGATAATGAAGACGAGGAGAAGACGACTTTCTATACAGATGAGGGGAGATTCTGTTACACCAAAATGCCTTTTGGACTCGAGAATGCCGGAGCCACATACCAACGGCTGGTAGACTCGGCATTCCGGTCACAAATAGGAACGAACCTAGAAGCCTATGTTGATGATCTGATGATCAAGAGCAAAACTGAAGAGAAGATGATTGAGGACATCAGGGAAAAATTTGATAACTTAAGGAAAATCAACATGAAGCTCAACCTAAAGAAGTGTTCCTTCGGGGTAGAAGAAGGAAAGTTCCTGGGATACATGGTGACTTCGGAAGGAATCCGAGCGAATCCCAAAAAGACGAAGGCCATCTCAGAAATGCGATCACCTAGGACATGGAAAGAAATGCAATCCCTTAGTGGAAAGCTAGCGGCTTTAAATCGTTTTTTGTCCAGGTTAGCAGAACGATCGCTTCCATTTTTCGGAACTCTGAAAAATATAACAAATGAAAATAAAGAAGAGTACCAATGGACGGAGCAAGCAGAAAAAGGCTTTTCAAGAGCTAAAAAAGGTAATCATGGAGCTCCCTTCGTTAGCATCACCATTGAGAAATGAAACATTGTATGTGTATTTAGCCGCGTTGAAAGAGGCAGTAAGTGGGGTTCTGCTAGTAGAGAGGGAAGGCGTCCAAAAACCAGTCCGGTATGTAAGCAGAACGTTACATGATGCCGAGACGAGATACTCAACACTAGAGAAGCTAGCCTTCGCCTTGCTACACCTTTCAAGAAGACTCCGCAGATATTTCGAGGCACATGACATCCATGTCATAACCGACCAGCCGCTGAAACAAATATTGGGAAAATCTGAAGCATCCGGAAGATTGGCGAAGTACTCTGTAGAGTTGGCAATGTATGAAATGTTCTATGTGTCACGAAACTCAATCAAAGGTCAGGTTTTGGCAGATTTCCTCAACGAAGCACCTCTGGGCCAAGAAGGAAAGATGGAAATATATGAGATCAATGAGCAAGTAGAGCCAGAAGTAGCTTGGACATTGTACACCGACGGAGCATCCCGCTCAAAAGGGGCAGGAGCTAGTTTGGTGGTTGACAAACCCAGAAGAGATGGAGTTTACATATGCTTTAAGATTCAATTTCAATTGCTCTAACAACGAAGTAGAATATGAGGCATTATTGGCTGGATTGCGGTTGGCAAGGAAAATGGGTGTAAAGATCCTAGAAGCCAAAGTGGACTCTAAGTTTGTGGCTTATCAGCTGAATGGGGAATTTGTTGCCAATGATGATAGGATGATGAAGTACCTAACCAAAGCCAAAGAAATCATCACATGCTTCACAAAGTTCAGTATCATGCACGTGGCAAGAACCAAGAACCAAAAGGCAGATGTCCTCAGTAAGCTCGCATCAGTGGCGTTTAATCACCTCACCAAGGAAATCCTAGTGGAAATCCTAGAGTCCCGGTCAATAAACGCTCAAGAAATTAATGACATAGTGCAAGAAGAGGGGGAAAGCTGGATGACACCCATTCGGAAATGCTTGGAGAATGGCATATGGCCACAAGACCCTAATGAAGCTAGGGCAATGAGAATGAAGATAAGCCAATACACCATAGAAAATGATGTGTTATTCAAAAAGTCCTACCTATCTCCAATGCTAAGGTGTGTGGGTCCAGTTTAAGCTAACTACATCATTCGAGAAGTCCATGAGGGGTCGTGTGGAATGCACTCCGGTACAAGGTCGGTGGTAGCAAAGATCATGAGACAAGGATATTATTGGCCCACCATGCACCAAGATACATGGGAAGAAATCTCCAAGTGTGATGCATGTCAGATACATGGACCGGTGCCAAGGCTTCCTAAAACCAAGCTGACTTCCATCATGTCACCATGGCCTTTCTATCAATGGGGAATGGACATCCTGGGTCCAATTGATGGATCTCCAGGAAATGTGAAATTTGTAATCGTGGCCATCGACTATTTCACAAAATGGATAGAAGCAAAGCCTTTGGCAAGAGTGACCGGGAAGGAAGTAAAAAAGTTTGCTTGGCAAAACATCGTGTGCAGGTTCGGACTACCCAGGGTCATTGTAACAGACAATGGAAAATAGCTGGTAGAAGGAACATTGAGGAAATGGTGTGATAAATAGGGAATCAAGCAAATGAACACCGTCGTCGCCCATCCGCAAGCCAATGAGTTGGTTGAAAGGGCCAATAAATCTCTAATGCACGGACTCAAAGCCCGTTTACGCAGAAACTTGACAGGATGGGTCGATGAACTCCCTCATGTGTTGTGGGCCCATAGGACCATGTTGAAAACAAGTAATGGGGAAACACCATTCAGATTGACATATGGGAGCGAAGCAGTAATCCCAGCTGAGATGGGAGTCTCATCCGCAAGAACACTCCTGTTCAACAAAGACAACAATGAGGAAGAGCTTCGGCTAAATCTGGACTTGTTGCAGGAGCGGCGAGAGACCACAGTCATTGAAGAAGCAAAGTATAAGAAAAAGGTTGAGCAATATTACAACAAAAGGGTAAAACTTTGCAATTTCAAAGTGGGTGACTTTGTCTATCGCCGAAATGAAGCCATCAGGGTCGAGAAGATTGGCAAGCTGGGTCCCAACTGGGAAGGCCCTTACAGAGTAAAAGAAGCATACCAGAATGGCTCATACAAGCTTGAGACTATGGATGAACGGGAGATACCAAGAACATGGCATACAATCAATCTCCAAAAATGTTTTATGTAAGTAAAACAATGTAATGGAAAGAACAACTGAATGAATGAAATTTTCACTTTGATTAGGTAACACAATTGTCATTACGTTTGTAGTCCTCGGAGTAGCTAACTGAAACTGAGATTTTGCATACCCTTTTTTTATTTCTTTCTATTATCGTTCCTCGACTCACCCGAATTGATTTCCAATTAATCGTTACGACTAAACTTTGTTTTTGGTAAACGTAAATTTTTGGAATTTTAAACTAAAACTATTTAATTAAAAACTATTTAAATAAAACTAATCTAATTTAAAAAAATTAATCTAATAAAAACTTTTAAATGAGATCTATTTTTAAAATAAAACTTTAAACCTAGTTAATTTTAACCTAAAAACTTTTTAATTTAAATCTAAAGAAATTTTAAACTAAATTTAATGACATAAAAGAAAACTAGATTAAAACAAATCTTAATTAAAACTTTTATCTAAATTTTAAATAAACTAAAAACTTTAATTAAACTAAATTTAAATCTAATAAAATTTAAACTAATTTTAAAAGTAATTAAAAATTAAAATATATTTTTTTATCTTTTTCTTATTTTATAAAAAGAGATTAAAAGAAAATTTAAATAAACTTTTTAGATAAAGTAAATAAACTAATAAAACTTTTATAAAAAATTAATTAATCTAAAACTTGTATATAGAACTAGTTAAAATAAACTGCAGCTAATTAAAAAGGCTATATTAATTGAATGTTGCGAAACAATACTCAAAAGAGTACCTAGATGAGTTGGTTAGGTTGTTGGTCAGGTATGCGAGAGGTCGAGAGGTCGATCCCCCAGCAGACCTCTTTTTTTTTTTTTTTTTTTTTTGCTATTTAGATTTTTATTTTACTGAATTTAGATACTCAGACCAAATGGTCTGAGTTTGAAGCAGTAACAGAACGAAAAGAAAATTCCAACGATAAGCAAGAAAGAATCAGACAGGCAAATAAACCACATAAGCTATCAAACAATAGGCTAAAATAACAAAAACTAAATAAGCATATGAGACAAATAAAAAAAATCAGTTAAGCAAAATAGACAACTATCTAAACCAAACAATAAGCCATATCAGCAAACTTAAACAGACCAAATAAGCTTAAAGCTAATATCAGACAGGAGAAGAAAACCAATAAGCTAAGAAATTCTAAATAAGCTGGATCAGTTAAGCTAATAGGCAGAAATATAACATTAACACTACTCAAATCAAATAAAGCAATAAAAATCAGTTTTAAATAACGACTACATAAACCAAACACAAACTTAATATGAGCAAATAAAAAACTATTGACCAGAAAATAAAATGAGCAGTTTCAAAACAATAGCTATCCAAACATAAGCAAATCCATCAAAACAACTAGCAGATTAAGCAGATCAATAGCCCTACAAAGATAAACTGAAATTTAAATAAACATCAACAATAATTAAAAACGGGATGGAACCTGATGACGATACCCGTTGAGAAGAAGGTGGGCGCTGAACCCCCTTTGTGAACAAAGCCGAAACCGAACTCCACTCTTTTTCACCCGAACATCATCATCATCAACAAAGACACAAACAGTACCGAAACAAGAACAGTACCTTCGATCAGTGTTTTTATACTTTCCCAGTGGGAAAAAGTAATATTCCACTTTCCTTTATTATTTATTTTTTTTTAATTAATTTTTTTTTATAATAATATTAAACGAGAACAGTGATATTAAATAAAACAGAAAGTAGATTTAGACTTGCAAGAATTTAAATAGATACGAAAATCAATTAAACTAAACTTTTCATTAATCTTAAAAAAATTACATTGCTGAAATTAAAGAAATACAATATAAACCTAATCTAATTTGCAAAAATTAAATCTAATTTAATCTACTCCTAAGAAAACAGTAAATAAAATAAAGAAAAGCTATCGATTACATGGGAATAATGGGGGTTTTATAGGAGAACCCCGAACCTTCTAGGTTCCCCTTGGTGCACACGTTCTTTAATCTTGGCCCTTGATTCATCAATCTTCTTCTCTCTCTTCTTTTTCTTCAAATCAAACGGATGAAATTTATTTGTGAGTCCGGATTGCCAGCGTGGTATGGTTTGATTGGTGGGTTTGTGTGCCACGTCGGATGAGAGAGATAGGACCACTATGGTGGAGCATCCGAAAAATTTGGGGGATTTAATCCCTTTGATGTGAATTAAAGGATTAAGTGAAAACCCCCTTTTTTTACTTGGTAATTAAGTGATGGGGTAATTAGGGTTTGAAGATGGTGGAGGCAGTGTTGTGGGAAGGAGGGATGGTGACTGTTGTTTTTATCGAAAATAACCAGGTGTGGGTAAATGGGATTTTTTGTGTGAAAGTTTTTTATTTATTTTGTGTGAGGTGAAAAGTGGGGATCCGGTGTGGTGAGGTGTAGGATAGGAATGGGTGTGTGGGTAAGTGGGGATGGGTAGAAATAAAAAGTGTTTTATTAAACCGTGTATTTGGAACACGTGTGAGGATGAAATGAATAATGAAGTAAAATACAAAGGCGTGTAAATGGGAAATGGTTGACCGAGTGTTAAACTTTTGACTAGCAGAACTTTTTATCCAATTTGTGTATCGAAATGTGATTGGGCTTGTGGCCCATTTGTACTCTCATTCGTCCCATAACTTATTTGTTATTGGGCCATGTTTGGTTTTAAGTGCTAAAATGGTTCCTTTTAGCTTATGTTAATGGGCTTTTAGGCCCATTAACCCAAATGTCGGTCCCACAAGCTCGATTAACTCCATATATATTTAATCCGCTAATAACGAGCTCGATTTCGGCTTTTCTTGTTCGTTTTCTTCAAGCTCGTGTCAGTTTGGCCGGTCTTCGTGATCGTCGGCACACTTTTGGTCTTTTGACTTAGTCATCGTCTCTTTTTGGACTATTCTTCAACATTTGACCGTGAAATCCCGTGTTTTCTTTCCTTTTGATCATTTGTACCTATTTTAACACAAAAACACAAAACCACGCGTAATTCCGACATTTATGATGTAAAACACATGATTAGGTCTTGTTTTTCCTTTATTTTAGTGGCAAAAGGATAAGTGTTTACACACTTATTAAATCCCCTACACTTGACCATTGCAATGACCCCATGCAATGCATAGTTTTAAAGCATAAAGTTACATTTTTCTCATTATTAATCCATCTTAGCCTTTATTAAGATATACTAATACTATAACGAAAAGATAAAAATTTAAAAGGAGACAAAAATTTTATTAGCATGAAGTTATTTGAAGGAGAAACTCGTAAAGAAATCTAAGACTTAGATTAGGGCTTTGGTGTCATGAATATTAATTAGGGGTGTGCACGGTTCGGTTTGGGTCGGTTTTTGGCTAAAACCGAAACCGAACCGACATATTCGGTTTTTAAAAAATCAAAAACCGAAACCGTTCGGTTTTGGACGGTTCGGTTTTTTCGGTTTGTAATCGGTTTCGGTTCGGTTTTTCGGTTATTCGGTTTTAAAACCGTTTATATTTGGGTACGTCCGATTTAGATTAAAAAACTTGTTTTGCGTGAGTTTTTTTTTTTTTTTTTCAATCTAAGCCTAATAATATTTATCTCAAATTTCTAATCTATAATTACACACATATTTTTAAGATAAACACACATGCAAGTAAACATGCATACACACGATTATTGTCACATATGTAATTATATATTGTCAAGTAAGCACAAATATATATCAAACACGCGTATAAAAAAGAAGATAAATATATTACTCATATTTTCCTAAAAAACGAATATTAATTTATAATTTTGATATATTACTTATTTATTTATATTATATTATATATATTTTTTATAAAATAAAATAGTTCGGTTCGGTTCGGTTTTTATGGTTCGGTTTTTGGATGAAAACCGAAACCGAACCGAAACTTTTCGGTTTTTGAAAACGTAAAAACCGAACCATCGGCTTTTATATTCGGTCGGTTTTTTCGGTTCGGTTTTTTCGGTTTTTCTGTTCGGTTTCGGTTTTTCGGTTTTTTTTGCTCACCCCTAATATTAATCACCCTCAAGTTTCACGTTCCCCATACCAAGCTTAAAAACGAGATCATTGTTATTATAAGTTATCAAAACTAACACTTACTCACGTGGTTTAGTTAATCACTTAGACCCCCTTATTCCTACGGTGTATCTCTTGTATTTTATTGTTGTCTTGAATGATCACGAGGATGCATTTTTTACTTATTTCGATAATTATTTAGTCCGAAAATAAAGTGAACGATTTAATCAATAGTTAGCTAAAGGACAAAATCTTATAAAACGGCTTCTCGAAACCTCATAAAGTTCATATCTTGGCATAACTCGTTTCACGATTTGAGACCTTTCTCAGACCGATATTTGGCTTGTACTTCAAACTTCAAATCTTGAGAGACGATCTTGAAATTATGGTCTTCTCTTCATTTTGGTATACATCTTCATAAGGAGTGAAAGATGCTTCAAACGTTGACCACGACTTCTTCATTTATCCTCTTCTTTATTTAGGATTTTGATATACAACGATCCGCCTCCTTTTCGGACTTGGATCTATTTATCCTCATACCTTGTTAGGGTCTTTTTGGATAGACTTCTCCATGATCTTTAGGGGAGTAATTGCTTCTCGTCGTGTGTCTTGATCCTTCATATTGATTTGGATTAATGATCTCCACATCATCTTAGGATCTTTAGCAAAAAGTGAATCCTCATGCCTTGTTAGGGCCTTTTTGGACTCGGGTATCCTCATGCCTTGTTAGGGCCTTTTTGGATAAGCCAATCTTCGCGTCCCGTTTCAATAAGTTATGCCTTGGCTATGAACTCTAATTAATACCGAGCAACTTTTAAACGATCTTGTGCTAGAAGCTAAGTAACCTTTTAAATCGTACAACCTTATTTATTGCAAATATATTTATTAACAAGTGATGGGAGAAAAAGCTCATAACTAACTCACATAAGTTAATGAAAGAATACCGAACTTATAATTTAACTCTATCATCTCTCGTTCTCCACAATTTAAAATCTCAAGGAATGAGACTCGTGGATGCTTAGCCTAATAAACCAATTAAGGTCCATATGGTTAAGGATACTAGCTAGAGTAAACTCGGATAAGTAAACTCGGGTTGAGTCAAAATATTCACGACGGGCCTAATATATCAAAGATATCTAAACTTGTTAAAACCATTTTATTTATTTATCTATTTTTGACTTTATTCTTGAAATTAGAAAATATAAATATGATGCAAAGAAAATAAAATAAAAGAAAAATACTACAAGGCCAAAATAGATCAAAAATTTGAAAAACGTTGAAAATTTTAAAAATTTTCCGGTTAAAATGGGGTCAAATTCATGGAAAAGGCCACTAAAATTTCGATAGAAATCCCCCTACACTTAAGATAAACATTGCCCTCAGTGTTTAAGCATATGGGAGAATAAACTCCCCTACACTTAGGACATTGAGTGCGTTGTTTAAATCGAGCTAAGGAAAGGACAACTAAAGTGATTACAATTATTCGTTTTATTTATATATAAGATTGAATCACAATAGCAAAAACTTATCGAAGGAACCGGGTACATGGGTAACACGGGAACACGGGTCTCGTCAAAAGTACCAAAAGTGGATCATCAAAGCACATGTACCTACACAATCACAACACAACACACAAACAAACAACCTACACGGCTCCCCCTACACTTATTGTAGAAAATAGATAGAAAAATAGATAATAGATAGATCATCGGGTTGCCTCCCGAGAAGCGCTTGTTTTTGTTAACCGAGTCACGAGCCTGACTCGACCCCGAATTAAATGGTCCATGGGGAAGCCTCGAATGTAATACCGGGATCAAAAATCTTATCCTCGGTCCCGGATGAACATAATAAATGAGAGGCAGGAGGATAAGTCTTGGATGGGAGAAAAGTCCGCTCAACATACGAGAAGTATGTGAGGTCGTGATCCACGGGAGGTGGGGTGGGTAAAGGAGACAAATTGTCATCCCCCAAAGACAAAGGATGGTCACTATCCGGCAAAGCCGTAAATATATCAATCAAAGAATGGTCAATGTCACCTCCCGGGTCAAAGTAATCATCCTCATGAACGTGAATCTCTTCGATTTCTTCATCATAGATAGGCTCGTCAAACAAAGGTTTGTCGTTCCCCTCATTTAGGATTTTAGAAATTCTCTCGAAGAGATCACGATCAAGTACGAAACCATCATTCATTTGTGGGATTTGTTGATAAGTTAAATCCTCACGAATGTGGTAAACGTAATTCTCATTAGAGGAGTGTTTATTAGGTAACTCCTCGAGAATTGGATGCGTGGTAATGTGAGTTGGTTCGTCATTATTAAAAATAAGACGTTCCAACTCATCAAGTTCGGCCTCGATTTTGGAAAAATCGACCTCACTTGTAGGTGGAAGTGGAGGTAAAAGAGCGAGCTCTCGGTCGATAATTTCCTTAATCTCGGGCTCGAAGACGAAATCATCATACTCACCACATATATAAATCTTATTAGAAGAATCAATTTTCGCTTTTGGATTTGTGAGTATGTGATCATGGACTAGCGGAACGACCGTGTCCGTAAGCTCAGCAAAAGTCGGCACATCGCAAACTTCATCAAAGAATTTGTCGAGCCCAAAATCGCTAATCTCACTCGATGTATCAAGATCCTTAGATGCATTTGAGATATTGAGAGAAGGGATTACAATTGCACTAGGACATTGAGCACAAAGATCACTCCAAGAAATAGTAGTCTCATCGTCATCATAATAGTAAGAACGCACAAGAGGAGGAGTAGAAACACTAAGAGTAGATACTTGCTCTTGTTGTCTTTCGTCATGCAAGCTAATTTTGATTTGTCTTAAGCTTTCGAGAATTTCATCAAAACTAGTGCTTTGTTCCTTAAAAGAAGGTTGATGAACGACGGAGTTTTGTGGGGGTTCAAAATTTTGAAAACCAGAATTATAGCACGGATGTGGCTCATAATTCATCGGTTGACAATAAGAAGTATCGTGAGGGCCCCCACAATGATTGCAACACGGGTATTAAGAAAAACCCGGTGCATGTTGAGGATAGGGATTGTCATAGACGGGAGGAGGGGAGAAATTTGTGTAAGAGGAGAAGTACGAATTTCTAGAATTGCACAATGGACAAAATCCAAATTGTGTATTGTCGATATCGGAACCACACTTCGCACAAGTACACCATGGACATATTGGAAAACCAAGCCATGGTTTCCCACACCGAATGCAAGAAAAATCCATGAAGAATTATAAATAAGAGGGGTTGAGAAAAAGAATTAAACACAATAGAGGAAAAAGAAGAATATTTTTGTATTTTTTAGAAAAATATATATATACAAGAAAAATCGAAAGAAATCGAACTAAAAATTAACACTAATACGTAATATTTTTGGTGTAATACTTTTAGGAAAAAGTATTACTTTTGGATTTTTTAAATTTTTTTGGTGCAATTCTTAGGAAAGAAATTGCTTTTGTGATTTTTTAATTTTTTTGTATTTTTAAGTTTTTTGATTTTTTTATGTTTTTTATTTTTTGTGCAAGAAACGTAACGTTCAAAGGATGAACGGATCCCAAAATCCAAACGTCTTCACGAAAAATCGTCAATCGTACGAGCGAAGCGGCAGCGGCGCCATTTTGAAACTGAGATTTTGCATACCCTTTTTTTATTTCTTTCTATTATCGTTCCTCGACTCACCCGAATTGATTTCCAATTAATTGTTACGACTAAACTTTGTTTTTGGTAAACGTAAATTGTTGGAATTTTAAACTAAAACTATTTAATTAAAAACTATTTAAATAAAACTAATCTAATTTAGAAAAATTAATCTAATAAAAACTTTTAAATGAGATCTATTTTTAAAATAAAACTTTAAACCTAGTTAATTTTAACCTAAAAACTTTTTAATTTAAATCTAAAGAAATTTTAAACTAAATTTAATGACATAAAAGAAAACTAGATTAAAACAAATCTTAATTAAAACTTTTATCTAAATTTTAAATAAACTAAAAACTTTAATTAAACTAAATTTAAATCTAATAAAATTTAAACTAATTTTAAAAGTAATTAAAACTTAAAATATTTTTTTTATCTTTTTATTATTTTATAAAAAGAGATTAAAAGAAAATTTAAATAAACTTTTTAGATAAAGTAAATAAACTAATAAAACTTTTATAAAAAATTAATTAATCTAAAACTTGTATATAGAACTAATTAAAATAAACTGCAGCTAATTAAAAAGGCTATATTAATTGAATGTTGCGAAACAATACTCAAAAGAGTACCTAGATGAGTTGGTTAGGTTGTTGGTCAGGTATGCGAGAGGTCGAGAGGTCGATCCCCCAGCAGACGTCTTTTTTTTTTTTTTTTTTTTGCTATTTAGATTTTTATTTTACTGAATTTAGATACTCAGACCAAATGGTCTGAGTTTGAAGCAGTAACAGAACGAAAAGAAAATTCCAACGATAAGCAAGAAAGAATCAGACAGGCAAATAAACCACATAAGCTATCAAACAATAGGCTAAAATAACAAAAACTAAATAAGCATATGAGACAAATAAAAAAAATCAGTTAAGCAAAATAGACAACTATCTAAACCAAACAATAAGCCATATCAGCAAACTTAAACAGACCAAATAAGCTTAAAGCTAATATCAGACAGGAGAAGAAAACCAATAAGCTAAGAAATTCTAAATAAGCTGGATCAGTTAAGCTAATAGGTAGAAATAGAACATTAACACTACTCAAATCAAATAAAGCAATAAAAATCAGTTTTAAATAACGACTACATAAACCAAACACAAACTTAATATGAGCAAATACAAAACTATTGACCAGAAAATAAAATGAGCAGTTTCAAAACAATAGCTATCCAAACATAAGCAAATCCATCAAAACAACTAGCAGATTAAGCAGATCAATAGCCCTACAAAGATAAACTGAAATTTAAATAAACATCAACAATAATTAAAAACGGGATGGAACCTGATGACGATACCCGTTGAGAAGAAGGTGGGCGCTGAACCCCCTTTGTGAACAAAGCCGAAACCGAACTCCACTCTTTTTCACCCGAACATCATCATCATCAACAATGACACAAACAGTACCGAAACAAGAACAGTACCTTCGATCAGTGTTTTTATACTTTCCCAGTGTGGAAAAGTAATATTCCACTTTCCTTTATTATTTATTTTTATTTTTTTTTAATTAATTTTTTTTTATAATAATATTAAACGAGAACAGTGATATTAAATAAAACAGAAAGTAGATTTAGACTTGCAAGAATTTAAATAGATACGAAAATCAATTAAACTAAACTTTTCATTAATCTTAAAAAAATTACATTGCTGAAATTAAAGAAATACAATATAAACCTAATCTAATTTGCAAAAATTAAATCTAATTTAATCTACTCCTAAGAAAACAGTAAATAAAATAAAGAAAAGCTATCGATTACATGGGAATAATGGGGGTTTTATAGGAGAACCCCGAACCTTCTAGGTTCCCCTTGGTGCACACGTTCTTTAATCTTGGCCCTTGATTCATCAATCTTCTTCTCTCTCTTCTTTTTCTTCAAATCAAACGGATGAAATTTATTTGTGAGTCCGGATTGCCAGCGTGGTATGGTTTGATTGGTGGGTTTGTGTGCCACGTCGGATGAGAGAGATAGGACCACTATGGTGGAGCATCCGAAAAATTTGGGGGATTTAATCCCTTTGATGTGAATTAAAGGATTAAGTGAAAACCCCCTTTTTTTACTTGGTAATTAAGTGATGGGGTAATTAGGGTTTGAAGATGGTGGAGGCAGTGTTGTGGGAAGGAGGGATGGTGACTGTTGTTTTTATCGAAAATAACCAGGTGTGGGTAAATGGGATTTTTTGTGTGAAAGTTTTTTATTTATTTTGTGTGAGGTGAAAAGTGGGGATCCGGTGTGGTGAGGTGTAGGATAGGAATGGGTGTGTGGGTAAGTGGGGATGGGTAGAAATAAAAAGCGTTTTATTAAACCGTGTATTTGGAACACGTGTGAGGATGAAATGAATAATGGAGTAAAATACAAAGGCGTGTAAATGGGAAATGGTTGACCGAGTGTTAAACTTTTGACTAGCAGAACTTTTTATCCAATTTGTGTATCGAAATGTGATTGGGCTTGTGGCCCATTTGTACTCTCATCCGTCCCATAACTTATTTGTTATTGGGCCATGTTTGGTTTTAAGTGCTAAAATGGTTCCTTTTAGCTTATGTTAATGGGCTTTTAGGCCCATTAACCCAAATGTCGGTCCCACAAGCTCGATTAACTCCATATATATTTAATCCGCTAATAACGAGCTCGATTTCGGCTTTTCTTGTTCGTTTTCTTCAAGCTCGTGTCGGTTTGGCCGGTCTTCGTGATCGTCGGCACACTTTTGGTCTTTTGACTTAGTCATCGTCTCTTTTTGGACTATTCTTCAACATTTGACCGTGAAATCCCGTGTTTTCTTTCCTTTTGATCATTTGTACCTATTTTAACACAAAAACACAAAACCACGCGTAATTCCGACATTTATGATGTAAAACACATGATTAGGTCTTATTTTTCCTTTATTTTAGTGGCAAAAGGATAAGTGTTTACACACTTATTACTAACCGAAGGACTACAAAATTGTAAAAACTCTAAGTGTGTGGATGCGCCCGAGGGGGAAATCCGGAGGACAAATTAAAAGCGGCCATGTACCGATGTCCTCCCACATATAAATTACGAGAAAAACATCTAAGTGTTTGGATGCGCCTGAGGGGCAATCCGGAGGAAAAATTAAAAGCGGCCATGTGCGATGTCCTCCCATACGTATATAAATTTCGAATGTGCCCGAGAGGCAATCCGGAGGATAAATTAAAAGCGGCCATGTGCCGATATCCTCCCATGTAAATTATAAAAAGCACTCATAAGTGTTTGGATGCGCCCGAAAGGCAATCAAGAGGACGAATTAAAAGAGGCCATGTGCCGATGTCCTCCATAGAAAAGGTTAAGTATCATTATGTAATTTAATTCCCTGGCTCGACGCCGAAGGATAAATGTTGTAAACTTACCAAACACTAAGTAAGGACTAAAAATGCGAACAATAAAAAATATCTGCAATATATTCTAAGGATAGAAAAATATGAGTATACATTGTTTTGTCACAAACTTAAAAGATTTCCAAATACCCATTACACCATACATAAGATGTTCCAGCAAAATCAAGGTTAGGAAATTATTACAATAACTTAGAAACATTGGTTGATTAAAAGCCTATCCCGACATACCGGAGGCAAGGGAACATTCAAAGGGTAGAAGAATCAGTTTTGGAGTCCATCTTCTCTTCTTCTTGGACCCGAGGGTCCAGATGAATCGGCATCTTTCTGAGTAACATTGGAGGCGGCGGCCGAAGGGAGCTCGCTGATCTCAGGCTGGGATGGTCCACACTCAAGCTCCAGTTGTAGCAAGTCACCTACTGACAAAGAAAAAGAAGAAGATACCTTTTCAATGAAGGGATAGGAAGCAACAAACAAGGCATCACAAGCTCCAATCCAGGTCTTCAATGCATCCCTCTTGATGTTTTTGACCCTTGATAAAACATTCTTCACCTGCTCTGGAGTCCTACCAAGACCAGCAGATTTCATAAAGCCAGCGGAGAAGGCTACACTACATGCCGCACCGAGAGATCTACGATACTCATAGCTGCCAAGCAGTTTCCTCACCAAGCATGGGATCTCGTCCCGGATCAGCATTTGTTTGTCAACTTCAGCTTGGCTAAGAAGGACCGTGAGATGTTTGTTGTTCGTCTCGGCAGTAGAGAGCTTTCCAGAAATATCTTCTCATTCTCCTCCTCTAGCGCTCGAACACGAAGATTCTGTAGAAACTAGAAGGGGGGGGGGGGGGGGTTGAATAGTTTCTCTTCAATTAGTTACCTAATTTAAATTACTTTGAATTAAGTGTTTATCAAAACTATCTTTTACTTAAAGCTAAGTTGCATAATGATTAGGTTCAATCCAAATGCATTAGGAAAGGTAATAGGTAAGTATAATGATAATGAAATAAGTAAAGAGTAAGGAAAGAGACAACCTAGTGACAAGACACCAAGATTTATAGTGGTTCGACAACGAGGCTCTATCCTCGTTTCTACTCCACTCCTCGAGTACACCTACTCGAGATTTCTACTATATCCACAAGCTCCCTTCTTGGCGGAGAAAGCCTTACATCGTCGCTTACATTATTTTCCGACACTAAGCTAAATGTCGAGACCTAATCATTAGCTAGGACCAATCTACACAATGTTTCCTACTTCACAATTTAACGACACAAGGCTAGATGTCGAGTTATAATCTCAAGGTAGAACCAATCTTTACGACGTTGCCTACTTCACCATTTAACAACACAAGGCTAGATGTCGAGTTCTAATCCAAAGCTAGAACCAATCTTCACGACTCTTCACTTTGAAGCTAAGTGAGAACTTCACACAACACAACTACTAATCACTTTCAAGTTTAGTGAGAACTCACAAGACACAACCACATCACTTTATAGTTTAGTGAGAACTACTACACAAATCTATTACAACTCAACTAGACATATCCAAGTACACACATGTAGCTTGGATCTACACAACACAAATCCAAGCAAACACATATGCAATGGATCTAAACAACAAATTCAAGTATTTACAAATAGCTTGGATGAACACAACTAGTCCAAGTATTTCATAAATACAAATGGATCAACAAACATAAAAAGGCTAACATGATGAACATGACTAATTCATGGATTCATCTTTATCACAACACTAGTGAATGAGTGATCTTCTCATTGGACAAGGTAAAGGAGGGGATCAAGAGGATAACCATATGTAAACATCCTTAACACTTTAAGTGATCATTTACTAATGATTATGCTATAGAAAAGAGAAAAGGGGCTGAGAAAAACATCCAAGAGGCTTGTTGGAAAATGAGATTTGATCCACTATTTATAGAAGACAAAGTCCAACGGATAGCTGGGCGCGGATTCTTATCTAGCCGGCGGTACCTTATCGATAAGGAACCGCCTAGCTATTTAAGGTACCGCCCAGTAGAGTCCGCTCCCTTTTTTTTATCTTTTAGTGGGATAGGAATATCTGAGGTTTTTTAAACCTTCAAAGGATATTCTTATGGAATATGGAATATGCCATTTTCAAATTTACATTTTCCATTTTAATAAAACATTTTCTTAAAAAGAAAGTTTATTAAAAGATCTTTTGTCATATTAACAAAAGTGAGTTTTAAGAATAATCACTTTGATGATCAGTAAGTATGATTAAGAAAAGTTAGTGATATGATTATTACTTTGATGATAGTGTTAGTTAAATAATTCGTTTTGTGTTTTAAACTAAATGTGTTGTATAGTTTGTTGTGATCAAAACTAAGAAAGATTAGTTAACACTAATAATGTTTTTAGGCGTCACTTGCATTAACAATCTCCCCCTTTTTGATTACGACAAACTATAAACTCATTTACTTAGAAACCACAAAATATCGAATTATTAACGAGTTTATCACTATCATTTCTCCCCCTTTGTCGTAGCAAAAAGGTAAGCACAAGTCTTTGAAGATATCCGGACTTTGCTAGTAGCTCCCCCTTGGTGGTTGCTCCCCCTTGCTTGGGGCACCAAGTGTATGAGCTAAGGTGACATGCTACACAAAGGTTAGTAGAGTGGAAAGAAACACCAATGTATATATGATCACTACCTACTAAGTAACTTGAGAGGGAGAAGGAGAAGAAATCTCAAATTAGAAGCAAGTATTTGCTAAGTATGTCCAAAAAGGTAAATGAAAAAATCAAGGTTCAATTGGTGGAATGGAGGTAGAAAGGAAACATCCAACCAATGAAGATGATAAATTTGTCAAGGGGTTAAAATTTAGAATTGATGGAATCACCCATAAACAATTGTAAATATTAACCACGATCAACTCAAAAAAGAAAGAGAGAATGATCAAATAACGAAAATAAACACAACACAAAGATTTCATATTACATAAATATGAAAAAGACAAACAAAGTAGATAGTCATACACACAATATGAGTATCTAAAGCAAAAGATATGGAAAATAAACCACAAAGCATAAGCTAGTCTAATAGTGACAATTTTCCAAGATTGCTTAAAAAAATGACTCTAAAACAACTAAAGTTTTATTGACTCCAATGGAGTGTAGCCCTTTAGTTGGAAAAATAAGACGACGATGCATCATTCGAAGTTTTGTCCATGGGAACAAAAACTTTAAGAAGAGGTCGAGTGAGGAGGAATTCAAGAAAATTTAACTTCTCATACACATGAGCAAGTTCAATTTGTTGAAATCGACAACAAGCACACGAGGATCCATGATGCAACACAAATTCGGTTGATGGGGGAAGGCCATCACACCTAGGGTTTGGTGGTGGTGAGGAGAGTGGGTAGGTAATGTTTTCACAATGCCTTGTGAGGTTTGGGAAGGTTGAAAGATCATTGAGTTGAGGGGTGTCAAAGGGTTTTGGTGGTGGTGGGAGATTCTCCTCTTCTCCGGTGATTGGGTTAATGGAGTAGGTCTCATTCCAATACTTGATTGGAGAGAAGGTGGGGTTCTTTGGTGGTTTGGATGAAGAGGGTTCATTTTTCTTGATCCAAATAGGTTTAACCGAGATTTTCGGTTTCTTAGAAATCTTGGATGAGGAAGCTTTGGGTGAGGAGGTTTGTGACAAAGAAATGTCAAGGTTATGAAAGGGAGAGTTAGGCATTGTTGAGGTGTGAGAATGAAATCTCAAGGTTGGGGTATAAGAAGAAAGTATACAAGGCAAAGGTTTGAAAATCAAATGTAAAGAGTCAAGGAATGTTTAGCCAAACTGAGTAAACATGGAATCTTGACTGGGAATAGGGTGATGAAGAAAGACAAAAAACGAGCCATAAAATGGCTTTCTGTCCGCGGTACCTTATAGGGACCGGCGGTTCCTTATCACTTAAGGAACCGCGCGTCTTT
This sequence comes from Glebionis coronaria, assembly GCA_025667525.1. NCBI lineage: Eukaryota > Viridiplantae > Streptophyta > Magnoliopsida > Asterales > Asteraceae > Glebionis > Glebionis coronaria. Next base: position 547,471,556 of record CM046879.1, on the reverse strand, counting down.
AAGGAACCGCGTGCAGTGGACTTGAAACCTAGATTTTCCAGGGTTTTGAGAAAAACTAAGACTTTTTCAAAAAAAATGCAAATCTTGGAATTTTACCTCTATTAGCACTAAATTTTTCTAGGGTTGCATAAAAGCAACACATTCACCAAGAATGTCTTGACAAAGGGTGACAAAATTTTGGATAACATTTTGAACCAATTTTAGTCAAGTTTTAGAGGTTGTGATAGATTTAGGTTCAATTTTAATTTGGAATTAAAGTTGATTAATGTCCTCATAGAGATAGAAGCACATAATACCAAGTATATTATTCATTCTCATAAAACATTCATGAAAGAGGTACATAAAGAAAAACAATAACTATCTAAAAAACGAAACTAGATTAAAAACTAGGTCTTGATTAGAAGTCTTCCTTGGCTTGGTTTAAAGAAAAACTTATTAGGGAAAAACATCATTTATCTCCTAGGAGGATGATTGGCAAAGAGACTCAACAAAAAGTTTTGCAACTCTATGTGAGCCTCAATCATCTCCATTCTTAGGATATCAAGGAGATAGAAGTTGTTGAGGCAACAAGGGCAATTAGTGCCATTGTGCATGAAATACCCATAAAAGCCAGGATCACCCAAGTTTGGAGTGTTTGAGTGAGGTGGAGGTGGAGGAGGTATGTTCTCCAAGGGTGATGTGGGTGAATGTGGAGGCAAGCTCTCCAAGGGTGAAAAGGGTGAGTTAGGAGGGGTAAATGGTAAAGTCACCATGGTATCATCAAAGTCATTCACAATGGGAATGCTTTGGATGGGTTGTGGTTGGGTGGTCACATCCAAGAGATTACTTGGAGTGAAGGGTGAGGAAAGCTCATTCATCCTAGATTAGAATGAAGAGGAGGTAGAACCATGAGAATGGTTGGTTCCATGGGTTGATGAAGTCTTGCATGAAGCAAGAGGTGGTGAGTTTGATGAAGAAATGAGAATTGGGATAATCTCATTCTTGGGAGTGTGAAAGGGTGAGGAGTTGGGTTTAGCCATTTTAATCTTAATCTTAAGATTTTTCTTTGTGGTGGAGGTTTTGGATGAGTTTGAGCTTCTTGTAGAAACCATGGTTGAAATGAAGGGTTTAAGGTTTAAGGAAGAATGGTTTGATGTGTGAAGAACTTGGCTAACAAGGTGGGTTTAAAAGGGTGAAGGGATGATCCAAACTAGTAATGGGTTAAAAACATTTTATGTGAACAATGAATTTAGCTAACCTAGTTTAGGAAATGTGCAGGTTTTTGCAAAGAATCAAGCAAGGTTTACACAGATTAAGGAAAATAGTGTAAAGCAAAGATTCTGTCGGACACAGTAGTTGACGGTTCCTTATCTAGGAGCGGCGGTTCCTTATCAATAAGGTACCGCGGGTCTATAAGGAACCGCGACCAGTGGTGTTCAAAAATGGTATTTCCTCAAATTTTAGTTTGCCTAGATTTTTACCAAAGGATTTTCAAGCCAAAGTTAACTACTGACCAAAATCTAGGAAGCTAACTAACACATAGGATAAACAAAGCTATGCAAATCACAATGGAAAACATTTAGGATAAATAACAAATAATCCAAACAAGTAGAATATAGTTAATACACATCCAAGATAAAAATAAGAGGAAGCAAATGTTCAACATCACATTACATGTTTACCAACATGTATACATTGAAACAACTCAAAGTATTCATCTTCTCTTCTTTCCCAATCCCTTGATCATGTTTCCTAAGTACTTGATTCCCTTTCTTGACTCAATCCGGTGTTCATGCAAATCACCTTGGGTTCGAAGATTTTGACGGTAAAGTTCCTCTAAATTGAGATTGTTAGGAACTTCACTAGTGGAATGATGAGGAGGGGAAGCAATGTCATCTAAACCACCCACGAATGAGTTTGTGGAGTGGTGAGAAGTACTCGAAGAATCAATGGGAGCATTTGTGCCAATGCCATCACCATCACTTGTTGGCATGTCGATGTCCTCATCATTGGACTCTTGTTGGTCGGATTTACGATCACATCTTGTCTTTCTCTTATATACCTCTTGAATAGGTAGCATGACCCGTTTGATCGGTTGAAACCGAGGAAGATCAAGATTTGTAAAATCACGGCCAACCCTTTTAAAAAGGCGAGTGAGAAGCATTGCGTAAGGGAGGTTTTTTTAGGCTTGTGAATAGCATAATTGATCCGTTGAGCGATAAAATATGCCAAATTGTAATTGGTGTTGGTAAGATGCAATATAACATATGCACTAAACACGCTGGAACATGATCCCGGTTTCCACCAAGACAAAACACATTTTCCCTAAGGATATTGGTCCATTGGACCATATTATCATTAAGGTCGCTTAAGAGAATCTCATGACGTTTCACCGAACGTACCTTAGTATGAAGGCTTCTCTTAACGGGTCGATTACGCTTTTTGGAGACAATGTCAACAATGAAGTCAAGATCAATTTCCTTATGATCATTTGGATGACAATTGTAGGATTCAAGGAGAGCACTAAGCTTCCATTTATCCGTGAAGCGACAAGTGCCTACAAATGGGACATCAAGAATTTGACCAAAAACTTCGAGAGAGTATTGAATGAGTTGATATTTCAAGATGAACCTAACAAATATTCCATCGTTGTTTTCAATGACGGAGTATGTGCTAAAGAACTCCAATAGGAATCGAGGATAGATGTCTTCCTTAATGTTCAACAAACAATCAAATCCAATGTTTTCAAACATGGACTTGATGTAGACATAATCCTTGATATCCTTTTGGACAACTCTACCCTCATGAAAGCAACGGGATTGAAGGGAGGAAAAAGTATGGGCAAGGTGAGTTGAGTGACAAAAGTCAGAAAGGTTTGGCATATACTATTTGGTGAGTTGATGATCCTTTTGGTATTGTGAAGGCATGATTAGTACCTAAATAAACACAAGAAAATATTTTTCCAATCACTCATATGAAAAATAAACTCAAAATTCAAAAAATGAGAATGTGTTATATCAATTTCATGACAACAAAGGATTGAATCCATAACATTCTCATGTTCACAATGTGTCTATTCCATTATTAACCAAGAACATATGATCTATGTTGGATCAACAATGGACTAGAACATTGGTTTTTCAAAACAAGGTTTTTAGGTAAGCATTAACAATGCAACTACCTATTTGTTCATGAGTTCATCTCAAATCCATCTTTTAACCAAAATCATTTAGCCAAAATTCGGATTTGTTCTACAAGTGGTTTTTAGTGAAATCTTAATGAATATTAACCTAAGGAATCATAGTAAAATAACCATGTCAACCATTATTCCTATTAAGGTTCTAATTCAATTTCAATTTAAAAAATCCCCAATTATGAAAGGATGAACCCTAGAACAAAATAGATGAAATTGAAAGAAAGTACTTACAATTAATTGATGTTTGATGAAGGATGAGTGAAACCCACAACTTGGAATCAATTAATTTGAGTGATTGGAGGTTTTTGAAGCTTCAACAATGGTGGAAAAGATGAAAAACCGTCGGTTGTATGTTTTTTGGAGAGAGAGGGTTTGGTTTGAAAAAGGTTATTTTAATAAAACTGGCGCTCTGACAAACTTTACTGCCCGCGGTACCTTATCGATAAGGAACCGCGGGTTTGAGCCGCCAGAGATAAAGAACCGCATGCATAGGCTGGTTTTTATCAATGAAACACGCCAAAATTTTTAAAACTAAATTTTCTAAAATACTTAAAAATATATCTTAAACCTTTTAGAATATCATTTGGATCATCATAACACTAAGCAATATGCCTTAGTGAAGGATTACGAGTTGAATCGAGATCGAAAAGAACCGAAACGGACAAACGACTACTCGTAACGAAAAGGCAAAGTGGAGAGAAGTCAAGGGAAGTGAATCAAGACTAAGATAAATGCTCAAGGGATTAATGACAATCTTCAAATCATGGAGACGAAGAGCTTGTGTCATATATAGTGGTTTAAGACGTGCCTTTTCGGCGAAACGTTAAACGACTTTGGTAATGAATAAACACAAAGCAATTATTCATGTATAGACTAAGATCACTTTCAGTAATAGTCTTAGTCTAAACCAAAATATGAGCAAGGTATTAATTCACTTTCTCTCCCACAAAGGGCCTACTAACCGTATGGGTGCAAACCATGGAAATCGCTTGATACTTTAAGCTACTACTAACTCACTCTACATTACCATAGTGAGTCAAGTATCCAAGAAATGAAGGTTTGAGAGGATAAAAGAAAAGAATCACAAACCACAAACAAATGTCAAGGCAAGGATGCCAAGAACAAGCACATAGTCAAGTAATGATCAAAAGAATGATCAAAGGGCACGTTGAAGAACGAAAGCGTACCTTGGCCACAAAGAGCAATCCATCAAGGAATCAATGCAATGCCCAACAATGACTATGATGAGTACTAAGTATTCAAGGACTAGTATCATTCCCAATCATCTTGGTATCATCATTCAAGGATGTTGAATATCAATGAAGATGAGTCTTCTACAAGTGCAAGTAACTCAATCCACAACCAATTAAGTGATTGATCTTCATGAGTACCTACACAAAGCAAGATGCAAACTAGTAGATACATTTCAAGAGTAGATCTAAAATGCATAAAGACTACTAATCTAAGAGGGATGCAATATTACCAATTAAAAGACCTATTTTCTTAGAAAAAAAATAGTTTTGACCAAAGAGAAACTTTAGTACAACTTGACCTTATAATTAGAGGAGACAATGGATCGATCCAAGTTTTAAAGTACAATATACTTCAAAGATCTTGAGTGACCATCGCTCTGATACCAATTATAGAAACTAGAAGGAGGGGTTGAATAGTTTCTCTTCAATTAGTTACCTAATTTAAATTACTTTGAATTAAGTGTGTATCAAAACTATCTTTTACTTAAAGCTAAGTTGCATAATGATTAGGTTCAATTCAAATGCATTAGCAAAGGTAATAGGTAAGTATAATGATAATGAAATAAGTAAAAAGTAAGGAAAGAGACAACCTAGTGACAAGACAGCAAGATTTATAGTGGTTCAAAAACGAGGCTCTATCCTCGTTTCTACTCCACTCCTCGAGTACACCTACTCAAGATTTCCACTATATCCACAAGCTCCCTTCGTGGCGGAGAAAGCCTTACATCGTCGCTTACATTATTTTCCGACACTAAGCTAAATGTCGAGACCTAATAATTAGCTAGGACCAATCTACACAACGTTGCCTACTTCACAAATTAGCGACAGAAGGCTAGATTTCGAGTTCTAATCTCAAGGTAGAACCAATCTTCACGACGTTACCTACTTCACCATTTAACGACACAAGGCTAGATGTCGAGTTCTAATCCAAAGCTAGAACCAATCTTCACGACTCTTCACTTTGAAGCTAAGTGAGAACTTCACACAACACAACTACTAATCACTTTCAAGTTTAGTGAGAACTCACAAGACACAACCACGTAACTTTATAGTTTAGTGAGAACTACTACACAAATCTATTACAACTCAACTAGACATATCCAAGTACACACATGTAGCTTGGATCTACACAACACAAATCCAAGCAAACACATATGCAATGGATGTTCACAACAAATCTAAGTATTTACAAACAGCTTGGATGAACACAACTAGTCCAAGTATTTCATAAATACAAATGGATCAACAAAGATAAAAAGGCTAACATGATGAACATGACTAATTCATGGATTCATCTTTATCACAACACTAGTAAGTGAGTGATCTTCTCATTGGACAAGGTAAAGGAGGGGATCAAGAGGATAATCATATGTAAACATCCTTAACACTTTAAGTGATCATTTACTAATGATTATGCTATAGAAAAAAAAGGGGGCTGAGAAAAACGTCCAAGAGGCTTATTGGAAAATGAGATTTGATCCACTATTTATAGAAGACAAAGTCCAACGGCTAGCTGGGCGTGGATCCTTATCTAGCCGGCGGTACCTTATCGATAAGGAACCGCCTAGCTATTTAAGGTACCGCCCAGTAGAGTCCGCTCCCTTTTTTTGTCTTTTAGTGGGATAGGAATATCTGAGGTTTCTTAAACCTTCAAAGGATATTCTTATGGCATATAGAATATGACATTTTCAAATTTACATTTTCCATTTTAATAAAACATTTTCTTAAAAAGAAATTTTATTAAAAAATCTTTTGTCATATTAACAAAAGTGAGTTTTAAGGATAATCACTTTGATGATCACTAAGTATGATTAAGAAAAGTTAGTGATATTATTATTACCTTGATGATAGTGTTAGTTAAATAATTCGTTTTGTGTTTTACACTAAATGTGTTATATAGTTTGTTGTGATCAAAACTAAGAAAGATTAGTTAACACTAATAATGTTTTTAGGCATCATTTGCATTAACAGATTCAACTCCTCTTCATTCTTGGCACACGCAGAATGAGACTCTTTAAGCTTTTGGTGAGAAACTTTTAAGCGATCCAACAAATCTTGCCCTTGGGAGAAAGACTTTTTCTCAGCAAAGTGAGAATTAGCCATGTCCACATACTCACTTTTAAGCTTCTCATAACGCTTCATCAACTCGGCGGCAGCAATGGTATTCTGAGCAACGGTTCGGCAACTGTGACGAAGGACATCATAATTAGACATAGCCTTAAGATGCTCGTCATCGGCAGGAGTGGCAAGATAGTATAAAAACTCCTTGGCAGCATAATTGGAGTTGATCCTAACATCCTCATTTAATATCCAGTCCGGAACAAACTTGGGGGGCTCAAATTCTTCTTCTACTACATATGAAAGGGTCAATACACACGTGTATACATGAAAAAACAACGAAAATAGACGAGAGGGAAGAAAGTAAAAATCTCACCAGCAACTTGTGAGTCATGCTCAGCATGAGGTGATGAATGATCACTCACTTGCACAATCGAAGGAGATTTTTCTCTATGGTCAGAACCGCCAGCCGAAGCTTGAGAGTGGGGTTTCACAACACTAATAGGTTGAGTAGAATGGGTCTTCTGGGAGTCTGCTTCGGAGTCGGAATGAACGGTCTGGCGACTTTTTCTTTTCACCTGACGGTTGGACGTGCTCCCCTCGGCAACAGAAGAAGTTTTCCTCACCCTTGGATTTTTATCTTGCTTCTGCTTAGCCTCTACGATCCGAGTCGAGGGTTTCTCAATTGCTAGCTGAACATGTGTCAACTTGAGGATATCTTGACCAGTGGGTAAGGGTTCAGTCACATGAGGAGTAGGATTCTCGTTCTCTCCATAAGGTTCACCGATATCAACAAGACCTTCGTCGAAGGAGGGCAAGCTTAAAAAGTCCGCAAAATTCATCTCTGCAGAAGAATAAGACGAAGGCGAGGCAAGCATAAGCAAGCCCGTGTAAGTAATAATGAAGCAAAAACAAGCGAAAACAAAGACATACCTTTCTTATCAACATCTAGAAGTATCCGGCGCAGCTCCGGATGACTATAAGGGAAAGAAAGACCAGCGATAAAAAGCAAGACCTCATGAGGAGGACGACACAAAATGGGTTTCTTCCCAAGAGCCTTAGCATGAGAGATGTTATGCGAAGCAGGAATCTCATCAGTGATAATAGACTCGCGGTGTCTCCAAGGCATAGCAAAGGGTATGGCTCGGCGATCTATAAAAAAGAACTCTGTCTTCCACTTCTTAAGGCTGGAGGTGGTCTCAGTCAAGCATTTTCCATACTCTCCCTCACCTCTACTCTCGAAAGAAAACCAATGACCCTGTTTGCCTAGTCTATAAAACACTCTGAACAATGTAACGGATACGGGAATCCTCGAATCAAAACAATGTAGTTCAAACATCACAACCCTATTCACACCTATAGGAATCAACTGGGAGATATGTACTTTGAAGTATTGAATCACGGTCAAGAAAAAAGTAGAGAAGGGAATCCGAAGGCCAGCATGGTCAAGGAACTGACGATATATGCCAATACCAGAGTCAGGTAAACGGTCCATGGTCAAATCCGGATCCGGAAGGCGAGGGCTTAAAAGCGAAGGGATGTTATACTTACATACCACCACCTTTAAATCATCACCAGTCATACCAGACAAACGTATGTGCATGTCACACTTCGGATCACGCTTTACAGGAGGATCCACTCTCGACTTCATGATCTTTTTCCCCGTCATCCGGAACAGGCGAATACACAATTAAAAAAGATAACGAATGAAGAAGAAATTTACCTATGAATAGTGAGAAGGAAGCAGGAATGAAGAAAATAACAATGGCGAAAACGGGAGGAGATTAAAATTGGTAGCATGAATATATATGTTGATGCAAAAGTTGGGTGATCCTTGCTAGACCCGAATTAGGCTTAATTCGGGTTGGCTGGGCTCCGGCTCCTGCACCAAGTGAATCGTTTGGTTGGGATCCTACACACTAAGCAGCACGCGTTAGGCTTACCGTGGGAATGTTTCCCACGATTAGACTCCGACGTGAGAGTAAGTAATCGGTTAGGGTTTATGTGAGTTGAGAGTATAGAACGTAACACCTTTGTGGAACCCTTGGGGGTTCCTTTTATAGGCAGTGGAACCCTAGTGGGCTGCCACTGATACTTCGACCCCAAGGAAAGGATAACTACAGAATTAGAATGATAGTTATCTTCTAATTATAGTAGTGAATATCCTCCTCTTTTGGGGTAGACCTATTCCTAGACAGCATATGATTCTGTCTAACCCTATGTCGGCCGCACCGGGCCGTGGGCCGCACACATGTGTGCGGTCACTGTTCATCCAAGCCCATAAGCCTGAATGACATTATCCCACCCATCTATGATGGGCCGGATACGGGTAGTACCCGTGGGCCGGGCTCATGACCCGGCTGGGGACTATACGTCATCATGTCCCCCCAGTCTAGTTGTTACAACCATAGGCGTAACCTCTAGACTACCAAGATGCTCCCTGGACGTACCAAGAAAAAATAGGGAATGATAAGTTTTCCAAGAATTTATGTTGGCCGCACATGGCAACCTGCCTTAGGAAATTATTCCATTATTACCTCAACTGCACATGGCGACCGAGACAAATTAAATATAGCATTAAATGACAACTCTTACGTAAGAGCCGCATATCCCGACATTAATAACTGTTCACCTGACATGTTGACTGACAAAAGTGCAAACAGTCAGAGCCTTGAGCAGTGCAAACGTTTGAGTCAGAAATGACCCGTGGGTCCCGCCTGACGTTTCACTTGCCACTTGCCCCCCTAACCACACGATCAAGAATAGTGGCAGACACGTGTCACACATCCAACAGGTCATGACCCACGAGGCAACCCTATAAATAAGCCACCCATACGGCTGTGTGAAACACACAGTTATAATCTCCATTTTTGCCATTAAAGCTTTCTTCTTAGCTCGAATCAATTACGCACGGATCCCTTCATACGCAGGTTAGAACACCACGCCCTTACATTTTTATTTAGTAATGGCTCATAGAAACAACCCTACCATTGGATCTGTGCTGAATGTAATGACCCAGGACCAACTAAATCACTTTTGTACAAACTATTTCATCCCTACCAACCTACACCCCTCACTTCCTGGCGCCGGAGACCTCATAACTAAGGCACCGGCGGGTAAGATTGGCCTGTACACTCGCCTGTTTAATGCGGCCAATTACCGCATTCCTTTCACCCATTTCCTCGTAGATATGTTAGGATACTATGATGTACATATTAGTCAGCTCCACTGTATAGGTGCCTGTAAGATTAGTCAATTCGAGATCCTCTGTCGTGCTAGAAGAATCCCCCCAACCGTAGAACTATTTCAGCTCTTTTATATCCCCAACCTAGTAAATGGTTGGGTATCCTTTAAGAAACGACCCCACAACAGTCCCCAGTCTCATAATAAGCCAATGGATTCGCTGAAAAACTGGTATGACCACTACTTTTTCATTGACGCAGTAGTATGGCCGGCTGATTACACCTTGAGGCATAGAATACCCCACGACCCCAAGCCGCACACTAGTACATATAACCCCCGACATTCCTAAGAATTAGATCTGAATAGGACCGGGTTCCATAGAAATCTTCCCGAGTCATTTCTATGTTTGCTAGGGATTAGTCGCAACTATTTTGGCCCGTCCAACAGATATCCTGTGTTTTGGAGAAGGCAGGGTGAAGGTAGGCTAACATCCGTACACAAAAAACTTATGCAATCACTTTGTAAATGGCTAACATATTTTGTTTTTGTTGGGCAGAAATGAACTTCTTTGGACTTCTACGCCAGGGCGACCCGAAGCTCGTACCGGAGGGCTCCCGTCCCCTCCGTGATAACGAACTACCCCTTCTTGAGCATACCTGACCCGTGACGGTTGCTCTTGAAGCCGTGCCAGATCCCCACTCGGACGAGGGAGAGCAAGGAGACAATGAGGGTGGTGATAACAGGATGCATGAAGGAGGAGCCGGGCCCTCCTCACCACATAGGGAAGAGCAGGGAGATAATATTGATTTAACCACCTCCAGCCTTCGCCAGATGATGGGCGATGATGATGAAGAAGTACAAAAAACCAATGAGGAGGAAGAGGAAGAAGTGGAAAAAGAAGTCGAGGAAGAGACTGAAGAAGCAACAGCTCAACCCGTCGCCAGGCGTACCCGTAAAAGAAACAAACGAGCAAGGAGAGCTGCTTCAGTCGAAATTGGTGAACACAACGCCCCTCCCAAGAAACTTCGAGAAGACCACCCCTTGTACCAACCTGTTGGGAGCACCACCCAGGCTTCCGAGACGATCTGGGCCGCACATGTCGATCCAGTCACTCAGATTGCCCCAACCACATCGGAATTAGCAAGAAATGACATGTAAGACTCCATCCTAACACGTAAGAATGACAAATCCCTTTTAAGCAACACTTAATGTATCCAAAAGCTTGTTTCACAGGGATGAACAAACTGGTGCCGCGCCTCCTCCTGACACTCAAATGGAGAAGGGAAAAGGAAAAGAAGTGGAAAGAAACCCCATGCTTCACACAGCCGCCATGAAGTCTGGCCCCGTATTTGAAGAAGGTTCTCCCACAGCCTCACAAGACCTCCCGACCTCCGGCCCCCCTCAACCGTTCAATCCCATATGGAATATCACAACTGCATCACGAATGAGGGACGCTGAGGAATGCCGAGAGTACCTTAATAACTGCATACCACCAGGCTTGGTGCGAGAAGTGAATGCGCTCAGTCATGCGGATTTGGCGGATGAGTACAATGGTGCTTTGGTACACCAAATGGCAATGGGCACCTTGATGAGAGTAAGGTTTGAAGCCGCACTTGGGCATGTGGAATCTCTTAAGAGGAAGGTTGGACGGAGGGAGAAGATGATCGTGGATAATGAATCTCAAATTGCAGCCCTTCAGTCCCAACTTGCTGGTGCCGAGGCGACCATAAAAAAGCAATCGGCCCGCGCGAATGAGTACGACCAACAAGTGGCCAACCTCGAGTCAAAACTAGATGCCGCGAACACCAAGGTACATATCCGTGTCGCACCACCCTTTTTCTAAAAGAAATATATTCTAACAATTAATCTCATATAGGTAGCCACAGCGGAGGCGTCTGCCAAGTCTTCCTCTAGCCAGGTATCCGTGCTTAACAAGAAACTAGAAGACGCGCACATGGCAATCCAAAGGATGGAGAAGGTACAAGAGGAACTTGCTGCTGAGAGGGCTGTCACCAAGGAGCTGAAAGAGGCGTTTTCCCAAAAAGATGTGATGATTGATGCCCTCATCACCGAGCGTGACGACGTGCTATGCCCTCAACTACTAGCGGCCATTGCCGGCCGCAGGTGGATGGTAGGGCATGGAGCACGTTTGACCGTCACCAAGGTGCTAGAGTCCCCCGAATTCGTGCAGCAGTTTGCAAGTCTTGTGTCCGATGGCATTGACCACGGACGTCATGAGGGAATAGTCGAGGCCGTAGAGCTGATCAAGAAAGGGGAAAACTTCACCAGACATGCCTTCTTTAATCCTGAAGCCGCTAACAAGATGACTGCTTCCATGGCCGCGATGCGGGATCTGCATTATCCATTCTTGGATGAGCTGGAGGCCACCAAAGATGCATCAAATATGGAAATCATGGAAAGGCTAAGTCTTAGTGCGTTCTCCCAAGATGAGAGTCATTCCCGTGCTTCCTTCACCCCATCGCCCAGCCACCTGACGCTCCCCATCTATGAAGATGTAACCAGGATCATGCTCGATGAAGAACCCTTAAGTGTGGTGCTAGAGAGGAATGCGGCTCAAGCCCGGAAGCGAAAGGAACGTAGTGAGTGGTTGTCGTGCTTGGTCGAGGAACAAGTGGAGATAGGTAAATTTTTCCCCCTATATAGGGTGCTCCTACTTTATGATCCATTTCAGACACTCTGGTTTGTAACCGCTGAATATTTGTTGTTTCTATTCGTCCGTGCATGTACACGTCTAAAAAAAATGTGCATTTTGTATGTAAGTCCGTGATTGACCACGGCCATTTTGTTATCTATTTGGAAACTTGTGTATTTTGATTGTGTTGAATATTGTATACCAATACTGCATGATATGTCACGTCTTACACACAAAGAAGGAAAATACATACAAGTCTATATTTACCAGACATGCGACGTGCGTCTTTATTATGCGAAGCACTGTGTGACTACGGCATATGAAACTTACCGCAACGTCTTGTGAGTAAGGTGTCTAGTAAGGATACATGATCCGTGCGGCTGGGGTTGCATCCCTCTTACGCGGCAAGTTGAATTAGTAGGTTCACTTAATCCTCTTACCCCGCCTGGAGGCGTATAGTACATGTACAGTAATTTGAATGAATGCATGCGAATAAAACATAGCATATTGTAATAACAACTAAAAAACTCATATGACTAACAGAAAATCTAAAAAATGATTTGCACGAAACAAACCGTGGAGCTAGCTAGGCACCACGGCATTTTATTAGAACGTTTACATGTTTTGTTTGAACAATAATGACAAGTCCTAGAAAGCAAGAAAGGAAACTAAACAAAGCATAAGAAAAACAGATAAAACCGCATGGTCCTTCATTAAAGCCACATATAGCGAAGCACCCATGCGGAAGTCGTGGCTTTCAAAGATAGCACCTTTTGAGGTTGGAGATGTTCTATGTGCGCTCTAGGTCGTGGCCATCCATGTCACGTAACTTGTACGCGCCTCGCCCTAAGGCTTCCGTGACTTCATACGGTCCTTCCCAAGGGCCCAGCTTTCCTGTATTCTCCGCTCGACTTGCTTCGTTAGCACGATAGACGTAATCTCCCGGACGAAAAGAAACACCCTTGACCTTGGCGTCATAATAAGCCTTCATCTTAGCCTTGGACTTAGCCTCATTGATGGCTGCTATCTCCCTCTTTTCTTCCAACAGATCTAGGTTGATTCGCAGCTGCTCGTCGTTCGTGACGACATTAACTTCCGCCGTGCGAATGGTAGGCATTCCTATTTCTGCTGGTATAACAGCTTCAGTGCCGTAAGCCAATGCAAATGGAGTATCTCCGTTGGCTGTTTTGATCATAGTTTTATGTGCCCATAGCACATGTGGTAACTCATCTACCCATTTGGCACTTCGTTCATCCAAACGCGCCTTGATGCCATTTCCCAAGCTTCTATTTGCCCGTTCGACGAGGCCATTTGTCTGCGGATGCTTAACAGATGCGAAGCGCCGCTTGATATTCAATGATGCACACCAGTCTTTGAATGGATTGTCCGTGAACTGTTTACCGTTATCCGAGATGATTTCTCCTGGTAGGCCAAAACGGTACACAATATGTTCCCAAACAAACTTTTTAACTTGCTTGCCTGTGATAGACTTGACTGCCTTGGCCTCTATCCATCGTGTAAAGTAGTCCATCGCGACAATCAAGAATTTAACTCCCCCCGCAGCTACAGGAAATGGTCCCGCAATGTCGATTCCCCACTTATAGAATGGCCATGGGGACGTGATAGGTGTAAGCTCCTGCTGCGGGTGCCGCGGCACTGGTCTATGCACTTGGCAATCACTACACTTGCGAATCATGTCGCGCGCGTCTCTGTGCATGGTAGGCCAATAATATCCTTTCCGTAAGGCTCTAGCTACCACGGATCGTGGACCTGCATGCATGGCGCACAACCCTTCATGTATGTCACTGATTACGTAAGCGGCCTGACGTGGTCCAACACACCGCAGCCACGGCTGCAAGAAAGAGCGCTTGTAAAGGATGCCTTCTCGAAGTTTGAAATGCTGCGACTTCCTCCTGATGCGCCGCGTTGCTTTTTCCTCGTCTGGAAGGGTCTCACTAATCAAATAGTTGATAATCGGGGTCATCCATGTAGGTCCATCCTCCTCAACTATAGTAGCGACCTCCCCTTCTGTTATAGATTTCTCCTTGAGTATTTCCACCAAGACTTGTTTAGACAAGTGAGCGATGCTTGTGGATGCGATCTTACTAAGAGCGTCCGCCTTCTTGTTCTCGCCCCTTGGCACCTGCTTGATGGAAAACTTACTAAAAACCGCGATTAGTGACTTGACTTTTTCCAAGTACCTGACCATGTTGTCCTCCTTAGCCACATATCCACCTAGAATATGGTTCGCGACCAGCCGTGAGTCCATGTAGGCCTCAAGGTTGCGGACTCCCATTCTAGCGGTGATTTTTAAACCCGCAATTAATGCTTCATATTCCGCTTCATTGTTGGTGGTCATGAACTCAAAACGGAGGGCGTACGTGAACTCCATTCCTTCTGGATTTGTGAGGATAAGACCTGCTCCGGACCCGTCCGTACACGAAGATCCGTCCATGAATAACACCCATGGTTCTGTTGGAGTCTCGTCTTGTTTAACGATTGGCCCTTCCTCATCCGGCTTCTCGATCAGGAAATCTGCCAAGATCTGGCCTTTCACAGCCGTCCTTGGCCTATAAGATATATTGTGCTCCCTCAATAAGATGCTCCATTTCTGTAGCCTCCCGGCCACGTCCGGTCTAGAAATAACCTGCTTGATTGGCTGATCCGTAATGACTACAATTGGGTGCGCCTGAAAGTACCGGCGCAGCCGCTTTGTAGCAAACACTAGTGTTAACACCAATTTTTCCATAGAGGAGTAATTCAGCTCCGGCCCTTGTAGTGTTCTACTTATAAAGTAGACCGGAGTTTGCACTGTATCTCTATCTGTCATAAGTACCGCGCTTATTGCGCCATGAGTGGCTGAGAGATACATAATGAGTTCCTCCTTTGGCCGGGGAGCTACTAGCATAGGGAGGGATGCAAGATGCTGCTTGAGTTGGCCGAAAGCTTCCTCGGCTTCCTTCGTCCACCGGAAGTCTCCCTTCCTAATGCACTTCTTGAGTGTCTTAAATAGGGGTAATGACTTCTCTGCGGATTTAGATAGGAACCTATTCAGCCCGGCTAGTTTCCCATTTAAGGATTGCACCTCCTTCCGTGTCTGAGGGGATGGCAGTTGTATCACTGCGTCCGTCTTCTCTGGGCAAGGTTTGATGCCGTTTGGGTCAATCAAATATCCGAGGAACATTCCCTCCGTTGCCCCAAATGTACATTTCTTTGGATTTAGCTTCATGTTAATCCTTCTCAGTGTGTCGAATGTCTCTTGGACATCCCGGAGAAGTGCCTCCTCCGTATGAATTTTTATAACCAAGTCATCCACATAGACTTCCAAGTTGCGGCCTATCTGTGATTCAAAAGCTTTGTCCACAAGCCGTTGATATGTAGCACCGGCGTTCTTCAGTCCAAACTGCATTTTCGTATAGCAATATACGCCCTGGCTCGTATGGAACGCCGTTTTTTCTGCATCCTCCTCCGCCATCTGGATCTGGTGATATCCTTTATATGCGTCCAAGAAGCATTTAAAAGGATACCCACATAAGGATTCCACCTTCCAGTCGATTTCCGGTAACGGGTAACAATCCTGTGGGCAGGCCTTGTTCAGATCCGTAAAATCCACACACATGCGCCAACTTCCGTCATGTTTTTTGACCATGACCGGATTGGATAACCACTCGTGGTAGTATACCTCGCGCATGATACCTGCGTCCACTAGTTTCTGTACTTCCTCCAATATCACTTGGCTGCGCTCAGGCGCCTGGCCGCGCTTCTTTTGCTTGACGGGTTGGCACCCTTGGCGGATCTAGAGCCTATGCTCTGCTATCGCACGTGGCACGCCTGTCATATGCTTTGGCTCCCATGCGAATATATCTAAGTTTGCACTTAAAAGAGAGCACATGGCCCTTTTGCTGCTATCCGAGAGCGCCCCTCCTATGGATACCTCCTGTTCCAGATAGTCAGGGTGAATTGCTACCTTCCAATTGGGAGGTGGTGATCCATCCTTGGGTGGAACAGGTGGAGCTGGTGTTGTCACGGTGTGACACTCAGATGCCGGTATGATTGTTTTGTAAATGGTAACAATTCCCCCCTCAACGGGGAATTTGATCATTCCGTGCGCCGTGGAGGGTACCGCCCGTATAGCCAAAATACCTGGTCTGCCTATGATCCCATTGTACGGAGAATGTGAGCGTATCACCATGAAGTTCATCCACGCCGTAGTGGAGTGTTCCTCATTCCCAATGGTTACAAGCAGCCGTAGTTGCCCTATCGGCCAGATAGTGTCTCCACTAAAGACGGTGAGCGGCGCCGTAGCCGGTACTAATTGGCTTCTTATTTCTGGGCATAACTGCACAAAACATTGTTCATACAGTACCTCTGCTGACGACCCTCCATCCACATACATGCGACGAACATTGTGTGTTCCAATGCTTATCTCAATAGTGAGAGGCGCATCGGTCACATTGCTTGCTGTGATGGGAGGGAACGAGATTTCCATGCCGCGTGAAAATTTTTGGCCAACTTTCTGCCTCGTGCGGTGTTGTCTGGATTGGATCATGTATATGGTCGAAGGTTTGTCCTTTTGGGGATCCTTCTTATCGTACTTCTTGTTGTTGTCTTTTCCATCCTTCCAATCCTTAACTAGGTGCTTGAGTTTACCTGATTTGATCAGCGACTCAATATGCTTCTTGAGCTGGATACACTCCTCCGTACCGTGGCCTTTGTCATTATGGAACTCGCAGAAGCGATTTCCTTGCCGACGTTCTGGCGGAGTGGTCATTGGGGGAGGCCTTGGAAAGTTCGCCCCTTCCGTCAGCAAGATCTCCCGTTAGGACATCTTTAGGGGGGTGAACTTATCGTCCGGCCGTCCTCCTTTGCTCTGGCTCTTATAGTCTGAGCCCTTGCTATTGTTCTGATTGCCTTGACCGCCCGACTGTCTCCGAGACTGGTCATTTGACCGGTACCCATTTCCTCGGGATGGGTAGGCCGCGGCAACAGCTGTTTCTCCTTCTATGAAATTTCTGACCCTTTCCATGAGGTCATCATATCTCTCTGGACGCTTGTCATTGAGGCGCCTGATCAACTCTCTGTCTGTTATGGCGTGCATGTAGTCAGAGATTTTCAGGAGCTCCGGCATTGTTTTTGTGCGCGTGCACTCATCATTGAAGCGTTCAGTGAAGGCTTCTATGGACTCCCCCGGCCGTTGTTTGACAGTTGCCGATGAGACCGGATCCCTATTATACTTCTTCCTCTGAGTATAATTGTTCTCGAACGCAGTGCGTAGTTCCGTGAAACTATCAATGCTCCGTAGAGGGAGTGCCTCAAACCAGTCACGGGCATTTCCGATCAAAGTTGAATTGAACATTTGGCACCATATAGGCATGGGCCATCGCTCAATTTTAGCCTGCGTATCAAATATTTTAAGGTGATCAACCGGATCACCAGTCCCATCATAAGTCTTGACACACGCCGGCATGCGACGTTTGGTGTCCTCAGAATAGTTCCGTATGCGGAGGGTGAACGGGTCTTCCCTGGGATCCGCCCATGGCCGGGTGAGCCTAGGGTCATCCCATGGTTCACACCATGGACGCGAAAGATCCTCCGCTTCTGCATCTCGATAATAAGGGCCACCATAATACTCATCATTGTTTTGTGGTGGTGGAGGGGTGCGCCTAGGTCGGCGACGCTTAGGCGGATGGTCATCTGAGTCCTCTCCTGACGGGTCTGGAGACGGTGGTGGTGCCCCATCCTTTGGGTAGGGGCCACTTTTTTGGGATGAACCGGAAGCCTTCTTCCCAGTGTTCATCCTGTCCCACACGCTCGTGCGACGAGCGGTTTTGGCCAACTCTCGATCTGGCCGCTCGGGTGAACCATCAGACTTATCTCCTCCTTCTCGAGACTGCATTAGTTCCTGTATGAGGCGATCTCCTATGCGCTCAAACACATTCCTGGGTTGAGGGGTTTCCTCAAAGATGCTCTGCTCCTGAGGCCGAGCTCTCCTTTTCCTCTGATTTTGGGAAGAGGTGATTGGTCTGGTGTTTCCAAAGTTGAGTCTGGATTGGAGGTTCCTCCCCAGATTCAACCTTGACGCGATCCCCGGGACGATCCTATCGAAGTTCTGCGTGAGAACTCGAGTAAGATCCTCCTCGCTGAGTGGTAGGACCTCTACCTCTTCCTCTACCGATGGTCTACGCGGCTCCTTGTTAGGAGGGTTGGGCGCACTCCCTGGGTCTGGATTGTCCAGGGTTGAAGTAGGTGGGGGTGTCATGGAGATCGTGCTCGTCACCCCCAAGGGCTGAAAGCCGCCACGGTTACCAGGTCCGCCTGCAAGGCGGCTAGGTGATTGATTAGGGATGAGTATCCCTTCCCTTTGGGACTTCCGATTTCCAGGATTCGTATTCCTGGGGTTGGCTTGCTGATGCCCCTTCGTCATTGGAAATTCAGAATGAGGTTTTGTTCTAGCTTAGTGTAATGGGTCCCACGGATGGCGCCAACTTGTTGATGCAAAAGTTGGGTGATCCTTGCTAGACCCGAATTAGGCTTAATTCGGGTTGGCTGGGCTCCGGCTCCTGCACCAAGTGAATCGTTTGGTTGGGATCCTGCACACTAAACAGCACGCGTTAGGCTTACCGTGGGAATGTTTCCCACGATTAGACTCCGACGTGAGAGTAAGTAGTCGGTTAGGGTTTATGTGAGTTGAGAGTATAGAACGTAATACCTTTGTGGAACCCTTGGGGGTTCCTTTTATAGGCAGTGGAACCCTAGTGGGCTGCCACTGATACTTCGGCCCCAAGGAAAGGATAACTATCAGAATTAGAATGATTGTTATCTTCTAATTATAGTAGTGAATATCCTCCTCTTTTGGGGTAGACCTATTCCTAGACAGAATATGATTCTGTCTAACCCTATGTCGGCCGCACCGGGCCGTGGGCCGCACACATGTGTGCGGTCACTGTTCATCCAAGCCCATAAGCCTGAATGACATTATCCCACCCATCTATGATGGGCCGGATACGGGTAGTACCCGTGGGCCGGGCTCATGACCCGGCTGGGGACTATACGTCATCAATATATAGGGGGTATAGGCGAAGAAAACGATGCGACACTATTCATCTGCGAATTACGAGGACAAGGATCCACAATTGAATTCGAAAGTGTGGGACACGTGGCATTATCCCTGATCCCACTAAGGAAAGGAAGGGTCCAAAAAAAGGAAACAGAATTGAACCAGTTCAAAAAGCGGAACAGTTTAGTGGTTAGCACCGGACAAAAAATAAAGACGGATCTACTTAAAGTATCAGTCATTATAAGCATAATGAACTAATACTTGGGGGGACATGTTCTCGTATGTCTCCGGCACATGGCCGAAGGCATGCCACTATCGTCGAAGCAATTGCCACGTAGGAAAGAGACAACAGACAAGATTCCCCATATCCCGGGAGACCTTGTTTTACCCAACAGGCAAGGTTTATCCAATGGATCCAGCTATAAACCGCCACCTGCTTTATACTGTTTCTGACCACAAGGTACTGTTCATGGTGCATGTCTTGATGACATGACTACACAGCCAGGTATGCTTTAACTTTGGGTATAAATACCCAAGGCATTTACTACACAACAACACATAGAACACCACATTGAATTCTACTTAATAGTATTCCTCCGGTATTCCACACCGGATACCACTCCTGTGATAGTTACTTACTCTCACGCCGGAGCTTGGTCTCGGGTTCACACCTGGGGCAAGCTAACGTGCGTTCTATTATTGCAGGATAGGCCTAACCTACAAGCATACCATTCACGAGACCGAAGCTTATTATTCTCGGGCCAAGTGCCTGCGGAAATTTGTTTCAACAAATCACATTGAAGATGGCGACAAGGTATTTGGATTTAAACCGGGAAACTGGGTTGTTTGAACCTGTGGATGATGAGATCTTGGCGATGAATATGTGGAGTCGAATTCGTGAGAGCAGAGGTTCGCCGTTGGACACACCTTACACTCTCAGATACGCTCCTTTTAGAAATGACATGACCTGGAACGAGATTACCTGCGAACATTTGTGGCGAAAGGTTTATCGTAAAAGAGGTTTGCTTAGAACACCGTCTGATGACACTTTAATCGAGATTAAGAAAATTTTTATCGAAAGAATGAAGACTAAAGTAGCTGAAGAGGATTTAGATGAGTTTGAGATTGCCAAGATTGAGAGGATGGTCAAGAAGACTAAAGAAGATCAGGAAGAGCTGATGGCGAACAAGGGAGGAGGATGTGAAGAAAGAAGAAGGTGGATCTGTTAACCCTGTGATGGCCATGCTAAATCAGAAGGAGGAAGAAGATGAATTCGTTTTCGATAATCCTGTGTTGGCCATGCTTGATAAGCGTCTTAGGATGAAGAAGGGAAACGGTGGTGAAAAATGAGCAACAGGGTCTACTTGTTACTAATTTCCATGTTAACTACTGTACTTTGTTATCTACTACTTTTAGTGTCTTACTTTGTTATCTACTTAGCGCAGCCGCCTTTGTTATGCTTATGCTTATGCTTACTTTGTTACTTTTGTTAGTTACTTTGTTTTGCTAGTTTTGTTAGTTAGTATTAGATAGACAAGGATCACTAATTACATTGTGTAGTTCCACACAAACAGCTCTGCTCTCTTAATCTATGTATTTATGTGCATACACATTAGGACCTTTACATGCCTCCTTTTGTATCCCTTATACAGAGCGTCTGTTCCTGTCTGTTTTCTATTCAAGTATATATGTAGAACACGTATATACTTTTCATCTTCTATTTATGGGTAAAAGTTATAAAATACCATTTTACTTATTGATTTGTGCCAAATTTAAATATTTACTATTTAATCTCGTGACTTTACCATTCTACTTTTAAAATCGTTTTGAAGTTACCAATTTGGTAACTTGTTACCGACGGCGTGGCACGGTAATTTCCACGTCATTATTTTATTACGTTTAATAGGGCCACGTCTTATTTCCTTTTTTGGTAAAAGCTATACAATACCATCGTACTTATTAAAATGTGCCGACTTTAAACACTTACTAATTAATCTCGTGATTTTACCATTTTACTTTCAAATCTCGTGAATATTTTCGGTTTAATTAAAAAATGTGGTTTAAATGGTTAAAATACTGGTTGCTAACAAAAAAACCATAAGATTCAGGGGTTCAATAGTATTTTTGTGATTCTATTGAACTTAGCAAATGAAATTTAAAGCGAATGTTAATGACGAATTACACAAATCTATATCCAATAGTGGATAAATATGTTTACAACAGTGGCGGATCTAGCAATCCAACACTGGCGGACCTAGCAATCCAACACTGGGTGTGCACAATACGAAGAAAAAAAATCGATATAGGGTCGGGTCTGGTTAAATACCTTGGTCTTTTTCTGTTTCTTGATTGGTTCGAGTGATGTCAGATTTTTCAGTAAAAAAACAAAATTTAAGCTAAACAAAAAACTTATATTATAGTATTATATGTAGTTGTATAGAAAAATAAGATTAAAAAAATACGTAGTAGTAGTTAAATAGCACTTAACTAATATGATGAATATTGGAAAAATAAAATCAATATCAAATAATATTAAATAATGTTGGACCCACCACCCCCTCCAATACCACATATATCCTCCTCTCTACCATACTTTATTACTCTCTCTTTCATTAAAATCTCTGCAACTTTACAAAGTTTATTGAAACTTCCATTGTTGTTTTCTAAATTTCTTCCATCTTCAATTTTTGTTTTAGCTTAGATAAAAAAGGGTACGCATTTAAGTTTTACAAGGTATGCACTTTATGTAAATAATCAACTAAAAGCAAAACAATTAATTTTTTTACGCTAAGCCAAAAGTTCATAGGGTATGCAAGTGCATACCCAGGTCAACATGTGCGTCCGCCCCTGATTTACAACATATAGCATCTTTGATTTTAGTGTGCGGAGCCTGAAAAATAATCCAGAGGGGTCAAATTTTTTTTTAACAGCATATAGCATTTTTTATTTTAGAGTGCCAGCTTATAAAAAAGAAACTATAGTATGAAGTTAGAGAAAAAAAATTACAAACAAATAAATAAAGGTAATTATAAAAGAATTTTATTTTTTAAAATATTTTTTTCACGCGAAAATTACAGGCAGGGCCACATTTTGTGGTCCTTGTCCTGCAGATGCCACTTTCACCTCGAAATACCAAAATGGCCATGATGCTCGGGAAGGATTTACAACGACAATGTCGTTGCCACGTGTCAGTTATTTATTCGCTGCTTAAAAAAAGTACAACACTTCTTTTAATGCGAAAAGAGGGCAGCTTTTTCAGTTTATGGGGAAAGAGGTCAGCTTTGTCGTTACCACATATTTAACTTTATTTCAAAATCCCCTTAGATAGTTCCCGACTATCTTTTTATTTAATTTTTTTTTTGTAAATTAAATTATTTTGGTAATGTTTATAAATTTATTAAAAATAGTGTGTAACCCCTACTTTGCGCATGTTTAGTTTATCGTTGTGAATTTTTTTTTAAAAGTTTTATTGGTATGTTGAGTAGTTTTTAAAGAGCTTTTCGCGTAGAGATAAATTTCGTAAAAAGTAATTTTCAGATGAATAATATATTAATGGGCAAAGTACGGCACTCGTGAATGTTTTGAAGAAAAACAGAAAAAAAATTAAGAGTATCTTTACAAGCATGGTTAGTAATTATCGTATCCAAATTTTTATATTATTTTTGTATAATGTTTTGATATAAAAGATTAATAAAATACATAGTCGAAAGGAAAAATATATTATGTGTAAAAAAGAATATACGAATTTCCTCTACATGCATGGTTAGTATATATTTTTCGATATATTTTGAACGGCAAATAAGTATTTAAAAAATTTGATTGGCAAATTGATCAAACATTAATTACTTGATACCCTCGGGTTGTATTCAAAGCATAATATTATTATAATTACTAAAAACAAAGGAAAACACAAAAGAAAAAAGCAACAAGATAATTTTGTTACATGATTAGATAACTTATATCGATCTGTAGTTACGAATTAATCGTTCCTTCTTAGCAATAGTTATCAACAAATTTTTTCTTGCTTCATTCAAGTTGTCATACATACGTTGATCTGCTTCTTGAGCCATAAGAAGTGTATGCAACCTGTAACTGGTAACGGTTGTCATTTGCATAGACTCCACCAACCTGATTCGTGGTTCACGGGCACGCATTCGTCGGAAGTAACAATTTAATTCTGTCACCAAATTGTGTGCAAGTGTGGTCTCATCCTGCAGATCCCTTTGTATGCTCTCAATAACATCTGTTCTAAGTTGATTTGAAGAAGCATCGATATTATGTTAGTGTGGGAGAAATATTGTTTGTGAATTGTGTGGGTGGGAGATTAATTGTAAGTAATATATAGAGAATACGAATATGTGTAGTTGCTATCACAGCGTTATAATAATGACATATGAATTCAAATAATATGAGAAAAATGGTCCACTGATTCCTTGATATTTAAAGCAGTGAAAGCATGTGAGCATCTAGCTAAGGCATTGCTATACTCGGGAAAAAGCATATAAGATGAAGGACATTGTCAGTGATTTGATGTGCTAATTTAGATATTCGAATCAAACAAATGTCATAGTACATGTGATGAGTAATTGAATATTGGAATGACATTTGATACATGAAGAAAAATAAAATAATATAATAAAGATTAAATTTAGCATATTACTAAGACAGTCTGAATACTACTAACAAATGATGTTAATTGTAGTTAGTAGATAAGAGGAACCTTTTAGGTCTATTGCGGGCAATTTCTTTAATCTCCTCGTTCTCCAGGTGTTCTTGTTCGGCCCATTCAATCATTTGGTCATTTGTGAAATCATTTTGTGTTACTTCCTTATTTTCATCTTCATTTTCACCTTCGTAACATGTTATTACATCGGCCATCATTTCTGCCAGGGCAGCATTTGAACATATGTAGTTTCGTATAATAAAATCTACACCTACATGGTCGATGTACATCTCCAACATGCCGTGCGCTGCTGAGATGTCGAACATGACATGCATGTCATAATTTATTTTGTAATAAAGAGCACGGATGTTGTAAGAAATAATGTTTAAAAGATATTGTTTAATATCTTTAAGTTTCATTCTTGGGATGGTGATCATCATTGTACCACCGTTAACATATGTTAGGTTATTTGTCGCATCTATCACCAATTGGCCACTATTGTGAACAATAAAATTGTAGTTGATTTGGGTATATGGTGTAGTTGGTTTTGCTTTTCTAATAAGTCGTAACGATCTATTGTGATCTAACCTTTTGTTCTTCTGTTTCTGCATTTGATGTAGATACCGGAGTGACTCTTGTAGTTTTAGGTTTGTTTCTTCAGAAATGATACCCGTTAACGATTCCTCCAACGAACCATCATTTGGAATCAACGCCGTGGTTAAATCTACCGGTTGATGAGAAACGTAAATTTGGATTTTTCCAACAACTTTAGCAATGTCGTACATAACATCGATATCGTAATCGCTCTTATTATTTTCAGACCCTGTAAGTTGTTGATTTGTGGTAGTGTGTAATATATGTTGTCAATTGCTATATGCGTGTAATATATAACAGTTAGCTTTGATTTTATGTAACTAACCATATCTGCATACAACATTGGTGGAACACTAACATCTAGTACTGAACCGTGTTCATATCTTAGGGGGTTAAGTTTGAATTGGCCATTGTGGTTGACTTGAAATTCGAATGTATTTTGATTTGAAGTTGACATGTTATTTATGTGAGAAGATTGAATTAAAGATGAGTATGAATTGTAGTGTAAATGTAAGGACATATATATAACAAGAAGATGAAATGGAACAGTGGGTCATTTATTTCTTTTGCAGGATTGATAAGACTAGTCACTATCAAAGCAACAAGTTGGGCAGGCATTACAAAGTAGTGGGTCACAAATTCAACATACACTAATGAAGATGTTCCCACTTGTTACATATTACTCAAATAGTTTTCTTGAACATGAAGGCTTATCTTGTTTTCTTTGTTTGTTACCCTCATCGATGTTTTGTTCCGCCACAACCAAAGGTGATAATTTGACACGAGAAACATACACATGTAGTTCAGTTCGAGGAACATGCATATATGCTTCGATAAATTCACGGTCTTGTAAAGCATCGTCCAATGAGAGCAAGCCCGAATCTAGAGAACAATTAGGTTTTTTTATGTAGAGAAATATTGAGGAGGTAGGATCGTAACCTATATTGTTGGTCAAAATAAATTTTATTTTATTTGTTGAAAAATTTTGAAGGTCGACTTGGTCTATGGTTGCAATGAGACCACCAACAAATTTTATTCCAGGGGGTGAAGTGAAGCTTCCATAATGGTGCAACCGGATAGTGTATTTCATGTTTGGAATATGAAAATGGGATAGTAGACGTTGTGATATTTGTTTGTGTGAAGGTGCATTATATAGATGTGTGCTTTTAGTCCTTTAACTGTAAATGTGTTGTCATGTCACCTTTTTAATCAATAATAAATGCTATGGCAGTGTATAATTCATTGTTGGTGTTTGATTATATGAATTAAATTTATTCGTTAAAAGGAAATATATTACAAGATACACCTAACCATGCCTAATTCAATTTGAGAAATTGGGAAAAAAATTACTCTCTTAAAAACCAAAGTTGTTGAACCAACTAGAGTTGTTTGGGTTCATATCATCTAGGTGTTGAGAGGTGTATTGTTGTGAATTGTAGTGTTCGTTCGCAAAAGATGTGTTCTGATAGTCATTTTCATGTGTATGATCATATTGTTGTGAGGGTTGTAAGTTGTGATTAAAGCTTTGTCCACCATAAACGTTATCAGTTTGTGGTACTTCAGGGTTATTCGTTTGGAATTGATCTGTTGGGTATGAGTTATGAAAGTAAGGTTGAAATGGTTGTGAAGTGTTTTGTCCGAAATCGTTAAAAGTGTTTTGGTAAAATTCGTTGACCGGACTATCATAATTATCTTATGTTGTTGGAACTTGTCGTCGGCGAGTCTTTACTGGTGGTTGTGGGACGTATGATTTTTTGCACTGATCACGCCTGTGGCCCCCTTCATTGCATCTGGTGCAATGTATACCCTTTGGTAACTCACCTTGTGACAATATTTTGTTGGTGTTTTTTGGACGGCCAGGCTGGGGGCTATACATTTGAGGAGGTATAATGGGGCGTATATGAGATGGAAACTCCCATTCATGCACATCTCCAACAAAGTGGATGGATTCTGCGTACATGGCTTGGTATTTTTCCTTTCTAAACCAATCTGCTACAAATTGTACGCAATCTGTTGTATGCAAAAATCTAGTTACAGCTATCACGTGCCCACAAGAGATGCCTGAAATCTGCCATTTACGACATTCACATGTATGATTTCCAAAGTCGACCAATCGGGTATAATGACCATCCATAACCTGGTACTGATATTGATTGACGCCGTGAACGATCCATGTTGCACTTTTAATCTTCCTTTTCTCCACCTTATCCGCGGCCCAATTTGTGATTTCGTACTTCATATTTGCTGGTAGAAAAAGGCAGATTAGAGATTAGTATTAATTTTTTTTAGAGTTTTAGTTTTATAATTATGAATATAATTACCTGTAGCTTCACGTCGATCATAGTACCAATTTTGCATCATTTGCCGGTACGACTCTGTCAGCATTGTTATAGGTAGCCTTCTTGTCTTTCTTGTACAATTATTAACAGACTCGACGCTGTTAGAAGTATAATAATTGTAGCGGGGACGGGGAGAATACGCTCTTGACCATCTTTGAGGACCTGCTTCAATTAACTTGTGGTACGCACCAGGCTGAACTGCCTGCAGTATGTTCATGTTGGTTGTAAAATCCTCCACCGTGTACGCCTTGCAAATCTTCCAGAAATTTTTTTTTGTCTTCTTCTTTTTCAAAGATAGGTTCATCATTAGATGTCGACAACATATACCATGAAACGCTAATGGAAACTCGTTTCGTACTGCTAAAGCTATAGCTGCATGTCTATCGGATATGAAAATAAAATTTGGGTTTTCACCAATACATTCTTTAAGTACCGATATCCACCACGACCAGTTTGGGCTAGTTTCACCTCGACATATACCAAAAGCAATAGGCACAATTTGGTTGTTTCCATCCATCCCTACAGATAACAAATTTGCACCCTTATACAAACCCTTCAAATGTGCAGCGTCGATTATAAGCAAAGGGCGTAGTTGATTAAGAAACGTTCGGATCTGATGTTAAAAAATCAAAGATATAACATAAAAAAATAAATGCATCACTATTAAACTTATGAATGAATAATATTAAAAATAAAACACTGACCTGAGCACCTAGTGCAATGAACAGCATCTCAAAAACTCCTTCTTCGTTTGTCTTGATACGTGTGACAGTTCCGTGATTTTTTTTTGATAAATTGTAACAATAATATGGTAACATTTCAAAGGAATCGTAAGGCGATCCCCTAATCATGTGTAACCCATAATCCTTACCTCTCCACGCTTGTTGATACAAAATACTTATTTTATATTTTGACATGATGGCTTTTTGTATATCTTTACTTTTCAAATCACGCTTATCATCTTTTAACTCTTCTCAAATACGTGACCAAAAACCTTTTTGTTTGCGTTTCTGTGGTTTGGAAAAGTTTGTGTTTTTGGACATGTGTGAATATCAATCATGCTTGTAATCTCAAACGCATCTGTTTTTGGCCAACGTCTCGCCCGAATAATCCAGTCGCATTCTTCAAAATTATAGCAATGATAAACACGAGTATTGATGTTTGATTTTTTAGATCTAAATTGATAACCGGATTCTATAACTTTCAACCTAACGGCCAAATCTAGGGCTTCCAAACTTAAAAACACCTTTCCAACATAAACCTGTGTATCTTTATTGTAGGTTTTGACTTATAAAAGGGGGTTTCCGGGACGTTAGGTAAGTTTGACATGAAATTTTTCCATTTATTTGAAAACGGTTTCTGTGTAGTATTATTATCAAGTGTAGATGAGTTATCCTCATATTCATTTTCTTCTTGTGTAGAAAACGCACATGATGAACCTAGTTTTGTAAAATTTGCATAGTGGTTATACCCAGAATCAACCTTTTCTTTATATGATGAAAACGCACTTGAACAGCCTGGTTTAGTGAAATTGACGTCATTAATATCTGCGTGGTTGTCATTTTCTTCGTCCGATAAAAAAGCAAATGAAGATCCTAGTTTTGTAAAATCGGCCTCATGCTTATATCCAGAATCTACAATATCATTTTCTGAATCTTCATCACTTTGTGATTCTTTGTTTTGAAAATTGTTTTCATCGAAAAAATTGAACATTTTTTTTGTAAACGAACATACAAGTAGGGTATTTCGTTAGGAGATGAACAAGCGCATTCAACAAAAAAAGATACCTCATTGTCGTCAGTAATATCTAGCATAGAATCAATTGAAGAAAGTTTGCCCGAAAATTGTATTTTTTCACCGGGATTCAAATTGAACTTTTTGTATATCATCTCAAGTAACATTGAGTACGTCATATCTGCACGCATCATAACACCACGTTCTTGATCGCGAAAGTGAATTATACATTTGAATGATTTTTTCTTTGAGTACATTTTTTTACTTACGGTTTAATCAATGGCAGCATATACATTTATATTCTATTTAAAAAGATAGCCGGGAAAGTTTTAAAGAGAGTATCAATAATGGCAGTGAGGTGTCTAATCTATATCAGAATAAACAAGTATTTCCCATCTAAAAAGATACTCGGGAAAGTTTTAAAGAGAGCATCAATAATGGCAGTGAGGTGTCTAATCTATGTCAGGATAAACAGTTATTTATTATTTAAAAAGAAACTCGGGAAAGTTTTAAAGAGAGCATATATAATGGCAGTGAGTTGTCTAATCAATGTCAGGATAAACATTTATTTCCAATTTAAAAAGAAACTCGGGAAAGTTTTAAAGAGAGCATATATAATGGTTGTGAGTTGTCTAATCAATGTCAGGATAAACATTTATTTTTTGCATGCAAACATTAATAAATAATATATATATAATTAAAAAAATTACATTACAAAATAAATATTTCATATGAAATATTTATTTTTTTGATTAAAAACAGAATTGAAACAACATAGCATATTACATAGAAATACAACTTTTTAAACAATACATAAAGGTAAAACATATTATGCAATTATATCACTAACTGGACGGTTTAGAAGGAATAAAGATTCCTTGTACGGGCCTACCATAAACGAACCCGGTATTCCTTCAATTGCTTCATTGTTATCAAAGATCCCCATATCATGATTCCATGTTTCTAGTATGTGGGGTTCACCGTAGGGACCAATGCTTGTTTCAAAAATTGGGGTATCATCGTCTGTGAATCCCAAAATTTTGGGCCTATGTTCAATTGGAATAGGGAGAAAATAATGCAATGGACCAACACTAACAATTCCACCGTTCAACAATAAATCCCATGCCATAGCACTCCGATCGTGTTCCCAAGCTGTACTACCACCAAGGAACAGAGTGTTTTCATATTGGGTGAGCGTGAATGCCGGTGGTATGTGATTTATGATTTCTTGAGGAACATCTTGGACTAAGATTTGATTAGTAAGCAAATCAAATGACACGATCACGTACCTTCTGTGAAGATAACCTTGATCACAAACATATTTTTCACAACCTGTCCAAAATATTTTACCATCAACAACTGCCTGACTACCCCTCTTAATTCTAATAGTAGCATCAGGAAAACCAACAGATTCAAGATTGGTCCATGACCGTGTACTCATTCTAAATACTGATACAGACCATGTACCCTGACCATTTATAGCATAATTAATTTTGACAATAGTTGGATCTTGAGTTGGTTGATACACCCCAAACCCAAATATTCTTTTGGTAGCAGGAGGTTCGAGTTGTTGGAATGGTGTTAATATGGTTACCGACTTTGACATACACGGGTTCCATAACAGAAGTGCAACATCATCGGTAACTAAAAAACACCAAATCCCCTCTGACGTTGCAAGTGCCTTCAGAGCAGGATCATTAACTGGTGAATTTGTTGGTGTAAATGTTAAGTCAGCATCAACCGTGTACATTTCACTTTCATTTGTTTCCTTAAACTGTAAAATGAAACTACAATAATCAACTTCACGCGAGCCAAACCGACGAATAAAACTTCGGCGATCAATGCAAGATTTCCATCGCTTAGACACAAGACGAAACCTGCACAAAGATTCTACAGGCAACCTAACCATGATTTCTCTTTGAATGTCAAAGGGAATATAGTCGGACATTTTTTATTTTTCTAGTAAGATTATGTGGATTTGTTTACCAAATACAATTTAAGTTGATACTTAAATAGATCCATTTAGTTATATAAATGAGACATTGTAAAATGTCAGTGATTAGTCTAATCAATGTCAGGATAAACCATGTTATTTTCATGCTCGGGAAATAATAAATGAGACATTGTAAACTGTCAGTGACTAGTCTAATCAATGTCAGGATAAACCATGCTATTTTCATGCTCGGGAAATAATAAATGAGACATTGTAAACTGTCAGTGACTAGTCTAATCAATGTTAGAATAAACCATGCTATTTTCATGCTCGGGAAATAATAAATGAGACATTGTAAAATGTCAGTGATTAGTCTAATCAATGTCAGGATAAAGCATGCTATTTTCATGCTCGGGAAATAATAAATGAGACATTGTAAAATGTCAGTGATTAGTCTAATCAATGTCAGGATAAACCATGCTATTTTCATACTCGGGAAATAATATATGAGACATTGTAAACTGTCAGTGACTAGTCTAATCAATGTCAGAATAAACCATGCTATTTTTATGCTCGGGAAATAATATATGAGACATTGTAAAATGTCAGTGATTAGTCTAATCAATGTCAGGATAAACCATGCTATTTTCATGCTCGGGAAATAATAAATGAGACATTGTAAACTGTCAGTGACTAGTCTAATCAATGTCAGGATAAACCATGCTATTTTCATGCTCGGGAAATAATAAATGAGACATTGTAAACTGTCAGTGACTAGTCTAATCAATGTCAGGATAAACCATGCTATTTTCATGCTCGGGAAATAATATATGAGACATTGTAAACTGTCAGTGACTAGTCTAATAATTGTCAGAATAAACCATGCTATTTTTATGCTCGGGAAATAATATATGAGACATTGTAAACTGTCAGTGACTAGTCTAATCAATGTCAGGATAAACCATGCTATTTTCATGCTCGGGAAATAATAAATGAGACATTGTAAACTGTCAGTGACTAGTCTAATCAATGTCAGAATAAACCATGCTATTTTCATGCTCGGGAAATAATATATGAGAGGTTGTAAAATGTCAGTGACTAGTCTAATCAATGTCAGGATAAACCATGCTATTTTCATGCTCGGGAAATAATATATGAGACATTGTAAAATGTCAGTGATTAGTCTAATCAATGTCAGAATAAACCATGCTATTTTCATGCTCGGGAAATAATAAATGAGACATTGTAAAATGTCAGTGATTAGTCTAAGCAATGTCAGGATAAACCATGCTATTTTCATGCTCGGGAAATAATATATGAGACATTGTAAACTGTCAGTGACTAGTCTAATTAATGTTAGAATAAACCTTGCTATTTTCACAAATATAAATTCTTATAAATGTTTGATTATTTCCAAATTGTGATATCTGAAATTTTTATAATTTAACTATGTCTGATTATATACCGTTTGAAGTTCAAAGAGAAATAATGCTCAAGTCTGGTGTTGACGATTTAGTTCATTTTCGCAACGTTTGTAGGAGATGGCGTTATGAGATACAAGGTAGGGACTTCATACGTAGTTACGGTTCACGCACCATAAATCCTTTTTATTTATATTTGGCATATAAGCAAGGTAATAATGGATACTTATATGCGGTGCATAATGATCGATTGTGCACACGTATTCATTCTCAATTAAATTTAAATGCTCTTAAGCCAATAGCGACTTCAGAAGGTATATGGTGCTTCGCGTTTGTTGATGATATGGCTCTTGTATTATGGAACCCTTCAATACAAAAGTGTGTTTCTATTATTCTACCAAACTTCGTGTCTCAACCCAGTTCGCCAAAAATGATATTTGGTTTTGGTGTTCATCCAAGAACGTTAGACGCAACCCTTTTGAAAATAAACTACCCCCTATACTCACAGGGACTATGGTACGTTCATGTGTTTACACTAAGGTCAAATAGATGGACCAGTATTCCTATTGATCGTTTACCACGTGATAGCATTCAAATAAAAAGGAAAGGGCAAGCAGTGGTTGGGGGTAAAAAAATTTGGGTGGGCTCTGAATTTTTAAATCCTGAGGGTATTTTTCAGATAAAGTTTACTTAATTGTCTCGTTTGATTTACTTTCTAGACGATTTCATGTACAAAACATTCCTGAAACAATTACTTCAATGATTCCCCCACCGTTTTATGTTACTAATCTTGGAACCTCACTTGTAATTTCTGGAAGTTACATTCATGAAGATGTGAGGATTATTTGTGCATGGATATTAGGAATTGATGATGCTGGTTTTATTAATTCAACTACGTTACTATTCACTCGTGTGATGCCCTATTATGATCTGCCAAAATTATTAGGCTTTACAATTGATGGAGAGCCAATAATTGATGCTGATGTCAACATAGTAATGTTTCTTAACGTTGTGCAAGTGTACAACCAAAATTTGCAATCATTTCAAAACCTTGGAGCTATGCAAGGAAATCGTGGCTCATTCATCGTTGGTCCATACAAAGAATCCTTAGTTCTGGTTGACCGACCCCAAAATGAAGTTATATACGGAAATTAGGTTTCTATTAAGACGTTATGTGTTTTTCAAATAATTTTAGTGTTTACAATATGTCTTTGTGTTTTGTGTTCGTGTAAGTTACTATGTTATGTACTATTCAATGTTTTCTAATCAATGTAATATATGGTTTGTTTTAAATTAGCGCATTTTAAATTACAAATAAATCTACACACACAAACATAAAATACATATTATTAAATTTATTCTGAAAGGATACACTGGAAAACAACAAAAAGACAGCCATAAACTAAAAGTACACATACAACATGTCCTTATCAAAGAACACAAAGTAAAACATAAACTAAAAGTAACCATAAATCACATTGTTGTCAAACACCGTAACAATGTTTTTCAAGGTGATGTTAAGATAATATTCCATTGGTTTAGGGTTAAACACGGACACGTTTTTAAGTATCAACACAGCTCCAACCGCTATAGACTTTTTGTATCCCTCTTTTTCCATAACTTTGTGATGAACTGTACCAGCAACAATACCAGATGTATCTTTAAGTGTTACATTTAGGTCGCCAATTGAATTTAGGTAACAACTTTTAACTACCGCCACAACTCTTTCAAGTTTCCCTTTAGGTGTCGTAAAACTTTTGATGTCACCTAAAAAACCGATCACACTACTCCCTTCATCAGCTAAATACTGTATTGCACAAATCCAAGGGTCACGCGTAAAATGATCATCCTCACTTGCATCTTCAACTATTTTCTTTACATAATCTTGAGTAGATGTTCCAACAACATCACCACCTTCCTTTGTCAATGTTGCTTTTCTATACTTTGCTTGCTGAATAATACCAGCTGGTCCTGGTACGATCCTCATTGGTTTTTAAACACTAGTTGGAAAAACAATCGGGGTCAAAGGTAGCGGCTGGTTGGGTTGTGAAGCAATTAGACGACCTGGGGACGAAGTACGTGCCATATTTGGTTGTGTGGCAGAACCAACAAAATTGTACAAATTGTTTGGGTAACGAGAATTGTTATCTTCAGCCATACTTCAAAAATAATTGATATTTTCAACAAAAAATGTTGGCATTGAACATATGTATATATAGTGTTCCAAAAAAATTAAGGTCGGGAATTTTTTTAAGAGACAAACATAAATTCATTGTATTGTCACACTAATATCTTTAAATGTCAGGGTTGTGTCACATCTATGTCAGTAGCTTTGTTTTAATTGATAAGTCACATCTATGCCAGTAGCTTTTTTTCTTAAAAACTTTGATTTATAAATATTACTCAATAACAACAAACATACAATTTCAACGAAAAAAGATAAATAACAGAAAATTTTATTTTTAACTCTTAGAGATTGACAGCTAACATTCAAACAAACAAATTCTGTGTATAGCCACAATCCCTTGTATCCTCGCAACGATGGGTATAGAAATTCTTCGCCATTTCTTCTCTAACTTGGCGAAAGTATGCATTAGGTTCACCTACTACATAAGGGATTATACCGTGAGAAAGGTTGTATATCAACCAACATGTTATTACCCCACAATCCATATAGTTTCCTTGTTGTGGAACTGGAAAATTGACTTCGTAGGATACTTTGAAATCATGTGGTCTACGTATGCGGTTTTGAAAATAACCTTGACGATACAAAAGGTCATTCACCACCCTTGACCATTCTGACAATTGCTTCTGCAGGGCATCCTTTCGAATATTGCAAGGTAACGAGTCTATGATCGACTGGTCAGTAATTAAATTAACTATAGCGGTTACCCAGTGACTACTACCGCAATTGATTGGCATATACACCTACAAATGTAAATCATTTTTATATACAAATGATTAGTAGAACGCATATCTTTTATATCACATACTATTAAATGTATGTTACGATGATAAACATATAAATGGAAATACTTACAAATTGTACGCCATGCCACGCTGGGTATGGACACGTCGAACCATTCAAAGTTCCTTTCAGGAACCTATCCGATAAAAGATAAAAAATATTTTATCCAGGGTAATACGTTGCAGTCTCAGTTTTAGCAACTGTCCAATCAGCCCCACGTGGTCGATTCCTAACCATCAACTCAATCCAACAATTAATTTGCTGTTTCAACAAAATTAAAATTTTTATTTTCAGTAGCTACTAAATAAATTGTTAATACTTGAACACTCTAAAAATAAGCTTACATCATCTGACAACCAACCAACCATTACAGAATTACGCTTTGAAAGGCTTATATTGGCAAGGTGAGGAACTAGTTCATACCAAAATGTATCCATAACAGTAAAACCCTTGACATGACATTCCAAGAATATATCAACCAGGTTCTCCATAAAATCCTCATATCTAACATACATTTCTCGCTTTACCTAAACATGCCAAACAAATAAATAATCAGTTTGCATTAAAATAACATTTTTAAAATATTTAGCTAAAAATATACCTTATCGGGATCTACGTTCTCAAACGAAACAAATTCTTTTGTGGTTGCACTTTGATTGTTAAGCTGAAAACAATATTCGTCGTTCTCTTCATCACCAAGATTAAAGGTTGTAATGTTGTCGAACACACTCTTATTTTTTGACTTTCCAACACGTTTTCCCGGACCTAATTTGGTTGTAGGCGGAAGAGATGTAAATGGGCTCATTTTTTGGGGTCCTGGACGACATGCTCTTTTTTCACGGTCTATCAATTCCTGACAATTAATTACGATTTAACAGGTTTTAAATTAAACATTTTACAATATTAACTAGTATAAATAATTAAATAATACTAATGATCTACTTACTAGGTGTACGCCGCGAATATCACGATGTTGTGAAGAGCTACCCTCAAATGTTCGATCAACCTTAGACCAGCGACCAAAACCCTCGTGGGGCATCGGGTTATTCATTTCATACATACTATGACTCGAGGATGGCTTAGCAGGCTGCCCGAACGAAGAGTTTGGAGTCACTTTATAAGACGGTGTATATGGCGACAGAATTCGAATATCGTCAAAGAAGTGGCTACCAACTGTCGTAAAATTACCAAAACCATCTTGTTGTTGGTCCTAACATAGAACATATACTAAATTATTTTTAATTAACAAAAAAGTAAAATTAACAAGACAATTATATTCAAAAAATAAAAGTTACCTCAATGTTAATAAAACCACTATATTGAGTACCAGTAAACTCATTACCGAACCCACCTACATCAGATTCATTCACGACATTTTTTTTGGTGAGACTTCGCCACAACCCTCTAATGCCTGCATTAAAATAGTTTGAATAATTATACGTCAAGTTTTCGATGATAGACATTTACCTAAATCATGTTAACCATTTTACCATAATTTTTGCATTCAATTCTTGGATAGTTCGATCATATTCCATCAAAACTGAGTAAACTCTGCTGGTACATCATCACGACTATAACGGTTATCAAACTCGGGTATTTGGGGCAGTTGATGTATCTCATTATTGAAATATCTAAGGCTATCAATCACCAGTCTGTCGACATCTGAAATTCGTCGGGAAACAACCTTTCGTTTGGTATAACACCCTTGCAAAATATTATAAGATTAATTAAACACATATACAAATTATGAAATACATTATTGCCAAATAGGAATGTCTAAGCGTCGTATAACTCACCTCAATTAAAGTAGGAATTTTTCTACGAAAAACTTTTTTTCTCGCAACCACCGGACTGATCGGGGATAACCATCAAGTCGTGTGAAATATTCCGCCACTTTAACGCTATAAGTCTCCAACATCCAAGCCTAAAAATAAATTATTTTCAATTAATACACGTACTATATTTTAGTTACACAAAACACAACATATTACAAACCTTGAAAGCCCATGTAAAACCCATTAATTGATACTTGGGTGGTTCTTCGTCTGGGTCTCTGTTATCATTCGCGTGGTGGTGTTCGGCACGTACGTATACGGCATTCCTTAACTGCTTATACAATGTGGACCAAACATACGAACCCTACGGATACAAGTTCCATGCATCTAAATTTTCAACTAACCTAAAGCACCATTCCGGAACAATGTAACTATTCTCATGCCCAAGTAGCACCAACTCCAAAACAGCTACCAATGCAAGCCGTACAACATCATAGTCATTTAGGTTTTCAAAGGCATCGCTTTTAACAAATCTATATAAATCGCTAACGACAATATGACGAGTATCATAAGCTGAAGAAAATACACGTCTCCTAAACGGCATTGGCCCCTTTAAATACCTACCATGAAACTGTACACCAAATTTTAAACTAGTCATTAAACAAAATTCTTCCCTGCCAAATTTTATAATATGACCACCAACATCATAACATAACGGAACATTTTCTGTCTCTTCTTCTACATAATCCGTTTGACAACAAGCAAGGAAATGTATTAAAACACCAGTCTCTACGCATTTTGGCAAATTCCACAACCAACCAAAACATGATTGCCTAAACAAACGTTCTTTTGGCGTGTTTCTAAATCTTTCTCTGAAAAACGGTAACAATGATAACTTGCTTCTACAAGTCAACGTAACACTATAATCCTAAAAATTAAAAATAACAACATATCAATAATGTATAACAAATAAACATAAAAATTATTAATAAAAAAAATTAATTAAATAACATACCGCCATAAAGTAGAATTATCAAAAAAAAAACACCAACTTGAATCTAGCTCCTCAAAAGAATGCTAAATTTATATATACTCGAGAATATATATAAGAGATGATGATTTACGCATAAACTAACTGCTAAAGAATTGCCAATTTTTTATAAAACTCAGGACTCTATTGTTGAGATATTGAGATATGTTGCTTATTTTAGTTACCAACCGGATCCCTTTTATACCAAAAATGATACTCAGGAAACATATACAACGATATTCGAAATGTCAGAAAAATGCGTGAAAACGAGGCATGCAACACTATTAGGGTCAGAGTGGGGCCCTTGGTGTCATAAAGCATGTGATATACTCGTTGGAAAGGAATCCCGTGTATGGTTTTTTGTTTTTTTTAAGCAGCGAATGATAAATCAACACGTGGCAAAGTCAAATCTCGTTTTAAATCCTTCCCGAGCATCATGGCCATTTTGGTATTTCGAGGTAAAAGTGGCCTCAGCAGGACAAGGACCACAAAATGTGGCCCTGCCTGTGGAGGCTGGTTTTTATCAATGAAACACGCCAAAATTTTTAAAACCACATTTATAAAACTGGCGCTCTGACAAACTTTACTGCCCGCGGTACCTTATCGATAAAGAACCGCGGGTTTGAGCCGCCAGAGATAAAGAACCGCCTGCAGAGGCTGGTTTTTATCAATGAAACACGCCAAAATTTTTAAAACCAAATTTTCTAAAATACTTAAAAATATATCTTAAACCTTTTAGAATATCATTTGGATCATCATAACACTAATCGATATGCCTTAATGAAGGATTACGAATTGAATCAAGATCGAAAAGAACCGAAACGGACAAACGACTACTCGTAGCGAAAAGGTAAAGTGGAGACAAGTCAAGGGAAGTGAATCAAGACTAAGATCAATGCTCAAGGGATTAATGACGATCTTCAAATCATGGAGACGAAGAGCTTGTGTCATATATAGTGGTTTAAGACGTGCCTTTCCGACGAAACGTTAAACGGCTTTGGTAATGAATAAACATAAAGCAATTATTCATGTATAGACTAAGATCACTTTCAATAATAGTCTTAGTCTAAACCAAAATATGAGCAAGGTATTAATTCACTTTCTCTCCCACAAAGGGCCTACTAACCGTATGGGAGCAAACCATGGAAATCGCTTGATACTTTAAGCTACTACTAACTCACTCTACATCACCATAGTGAGTCAAGTATCCAAGCAATGAAGGTTTGAGAGGATAAAAGAAAAGAATCACAAACCACAAACAAATGTCAAGGCAAGGATGCCAAGAACAAGCACATAGTCAAGTAATGATCAAAAGAATGATCAAAGGGCGTGTGGAAGAACGAAAGAATGATCAAGGAATCAATGCAATGCCCAACAATGACTATCATGAGTACTAAGTATTCAAGGACTAGTATCATTCCCAATCATCTTGGTATCATCATTCAAGGATGTTGAAGATCAATGAAGATGAGTCTTCTACAAGTGCAAGTAACTCAATCCACAACCAATTAAGTGATTGATCTTCATGAGTACCTACACAAAGCAAGATGCAAACTAGTAGATACATTTCAAGAGTAGATCTAAAATACATAAAGACTACTAATCTAAGAGGGATGCAATATTACCAATTAAAAGACCTATTTTCCAAGAAAAAAAATAGTTTTGACCAAAGAGAAACTTTAGTACAACTTGACCTTCTAATTTGAGGAGACAATGGATCGATCCAAGTTTTTAAGTACAATATACTTCAAAGATCTTGAGTGACCATCGCTCTGATACCAATTGTAGAAACTAGAAGGGGGGATTGAATAGTCCCCCTTCAATTAGTTACCTAATTTAAATTACTTTGAATTAAGTGTGTATCAAAACTATCTTTTACTTAAAGCTAAGTTTCATAATGATTAGGTTCAATTCAAATGCATTAGCAAAGGTAATAGGTAAGTATAATGATAATGAAATAAGTAAAGAGTAAGGAAAAAGACAACCTAGTGACAAGACACCAAGATTTATAGTGGTTTGAAAACGAGGCTCTATCCTCGTTTCTACTCCACTCCTCGAGTACACCTACTCGAGATTTCCACTATATCCACAAGCTCCCTTCGTGGCGGAGAAAGCCTTACATCGTCGCTTACATTATTTTCTGACACTAAGCTAAATGTCTAGACCTAATAATTAGCTAGGACCAATCTACACAACGTTGCCTACTTCACAATTTAACAACACAAGGCTAGATGTCGAGTTCTAATCTCAAGGTAGAACCAATCTTCACGATGTTGCCTACTTCACCATTTAACGACACAAGGCTAGATGTCGAGTTCTAATTCAAAGCTAGAACCAATCTTCACGACTCTTCACTTTGAAGCTAAGTGAGAACTTCAAACAACACAACTACTAATCACTTTCAAGTTTAGTGAGAACTCACAAGACACAACCACATCACTTTATAGTTTAGTGAGAACTACTACACAAATCTATTACAACTCAACTAGACATATCCAAGTACACACATGTAGCTTGGATCTACACAACACAAATCCAAGCAAACACATATGCAATGGATGTAGACAACAAATCCAAGTATTTACAAATAGCTTGGATGAACACAACTAGTCCAAGTATTTCATAAATACAAATGGATCAAAAAAGATAAAAAGCCTAACATGATGAACATGACTAATTCATGGATTCATCTTTATCACAACACTAGTGAGTGAGTGATCTTCTCATTGGACAAGGTAAAGGAGGGGATCAAGAGGATAATCATATGTAAACATCCTTAACACTTTAAGTGATCATTTACTAATGATTATGCTATAGAAAAGAGAAAGGGGGCTGAGAAAAACGTCCAAGAGGCTTGTTGGAAAATGAGATTTGATCCACTATTTATAGAAGACAAAGTCCAACGGCTAGCTGGGCGTGGATCCTTATCTAGCCGGCGATACCTTATCGATAAGGAACCGCCTAGCTATTTAAGGTACCGCCCAGTAGAGTCCGCTCCCTTTTTTTGTCTTTTAGTGGGATAGGAATATCTGAGGTTTCTTAAACCTTCAAAGGATATTCTTATGGCATATGGAATGTGCCATTTTCAAATTTACATTTTCCATTTTAATAAAACATTTTCTTAAAAAGAAAGTTTATTAAAAAATCTTTTGTCTTATTAACAAAAGTGAGTTTTAAGGATAATCACTTTGATGATCACTTAGTATGATTAAGAAAAGTTAGTGATATGATTATTACCTTGATGATAGTGTTAGTTAAATAATTCGTTTTGTGTTTTACACTAAATGTGTTATATAGTTTGTTGTGATCAAAACTAAGAAAGATTAGTTAACACTAATAATGTTTTTAGGCATCACTTGTATTAACAGATTCAACTCCTCTTCATTCTTGGCACATGCAGAATGAGACTCTTTAAGCTTTTGGTGAGAAACTTTTAAGCGATCCAACAAATCTTGCCCTTGGGAGAAAGACTTTTTCTCAGCAAAGTGAGAATTAGCCATATCCACATACTCACTGTTAAGCTTCTCATAACGCTTCATCAACTCGGCGGCAGCAATGGTACTTTGAGCAACGGTTCGGCAATTGTGACGAAGGACATCATAATTAGACATAGCCTTAAGATGCTCGTCATCGGCAGGAGTGGCAAGATAGTATAAAAACTCCTTGGCAGCATAATTAGAGTTGATCCTAACATCCTCATTTAATATCCAGTCCGGAACAAACTTGGGGGGCTCAAATTCTTCTTCTACTACATATGAAAGGGTCAATACACACGTGTATACATAAAAAAACAACGAAAATAGACGAGAGGGAAGAAAGTAAAAAGCTCACCAGCAACTTGTGAGTCATGCTCAGCATGAGGTGATGAATGATCACTCACTTGCACAATCGAAGGAGATTTTTCTCTATGGTCAGAACCGCCAGCGCAAATCTTGAGAGTGGGGTTTCACAACACTAATAGGTTGAGTAGAATGGGTCTTCTGGGAGTCTGCTTCGGAGTCGGAATGAACGGTCTGGCGACTTTTTCTTTTCACCCGACGGTTGGACGTGCTCCCCTCGGCAACAGAAGAAGTTTTCCTCACCCTTGGATTTTTATCTTGCTTCTGCTTAGCCTCTACAATCCGAGCCGAGGGTTTCTCAATTGCTAGATGAACAGGTGTCAACTTAGGGATATCTTGACCAGTGGGTAAGGGTTCAGTCACATGAGGAGTAGGTTTCTTGTTCTCTCTATAAGGTTCACCGATATCAACAAGACCTTCGTCGAAGGAGGGCAAGCATAAAAAGTCCCCAAAACTCATCTCTGCAGAAGAATAAGACGAAGGCGAGGCAAGCATAAGCAAGCCCGTGTAAGTAATAATGAAGCAAAAACAAGCGAAAACAAAGACATACCTTTCTTATCAACATCTAGAAGTATCCGGCGCAGCTCCGGATGACTATAAGGGAAAGAAAGACCAGCGATAAAAAGCAAGACCTCATGAGGAGGACGACACAAAATGGGTTTCTTCCCAAGAGCCTTAACATGAGAGATGTTATACGAAGCAGGAATCTCATCAGTGATAACAGACTCGCGGTGTCTCCAAGGCATAACAAAGGGTATGGCTCGACGATGTATCAAAAAGAACTCTGTCTTCCACTTCTTAAGGCTGGAGGTGGTCTCCGTCAAGCATTTTCCATACTCTCCCTCACCTTTACTCTCGAAAGAAAACCAATGACCCTGTTTGCTTAGTCTATAAAACACTCTGAACAATGTAACGGATACGGGAATCCTCGAATCAAACTGATGTAGTTCAAACATCACAACCCTATTCACACCTATAGGAACCAACTGGGAGATATGTACTTTGAAGTATTGAATCACGGTCAAGAAAAAAGTAGAGAAGGGAATCCGAAGGCCAGCATGGTCAAGGAACTGACGATATATGCCAATAGCAGAGTCAGGTAAACGGTCTATGGTCAAATCCGAATCCGGAAGGCGAGGTCTCAAAAGCGAAGGGATGTTATACTTACATACCACCACCTTTAAATCATCACCAGTCATACCAGACAAACGTATGTGCATGTCACATTTCGGATCACGCTTTACAGGAGGATCCACTCTCGACTTCATGATCTTTTTCCCCGTCATCCGGAACAGGCGAATACATAATTAAAAAAGATAACAAATGAAGAAGAAATTTACCTATGAATATGAGAAGGAATCAGGAATGAAGAAAGTAACAATGGCGAAAACGGGAGGAGATTAAAACTGGTAGCATGAATATATATAGGGGGTATAGGCGAAGAAAACGATGCGACACTATTCATCTGCGAATTACGAGGACAAGGATCCACAGTTGAATTCGAAAGTGCGGGACACGTGGCATCATCCCTGATCCCACTAAGGAAAGGAAGGGTCCAAAAAAAAGGAAACAGAATTGAACCAGTTCAAAAAGCGAAACAGTTCAGTGGTTAGCACCGGACAAAAAATAAAGACGGACCTACTTAAAGTATCAGTCCATCATAAGCATAATGAACTAATACTTGGGGGGACATGTTCGCGTATGTCTCAGCACATGGCCGAAGGCATGCCACTATCGCCGAAGAAATTGCCACGTAGGAAAGAGAAAACAGAAAAGATCCCCCATATCCCGGGAGACCTTGTTTTACCCAACAGGCAAGGTTTTATCCAATGGATCCAGCTATAAACCGCCACCTGCTTTATACTGTTTCTGACCACAAGGTACTGTTCATGGTGCATGTCTCGATGACATGACTACACAGCCAGGTATGCTTTAACTTTGGGTATAAATACCCAAGGCATTTACTACACAACAACACATAGTACACCACATTGAATTCTACTTAATAGTATTCCTCCGGTATTCCACACCGGATACCACTCCTGTGATAGTTACTTACTCTCACACCGGAGCTTGGTCTCGGGTTCACACCTGGGGCGAGCTAACGTGCGTTCTATTATTGCAGGATAGGCCTAACCTACAAGCATACCATTCACGAGACCAAAGCTTATTATTCTCGGGCCAAGTGCGTGCGGAAATTTGTTTCAACAAATCACATTGAAGATGGCGACAAGGTATTTGGATTTAAACCGGGAAACTGGGTTGTTTGAACCTGTGGATGATGAGATGTTGGCGGTGAATATGTGGAGTCGAATTCGTGAGAGCAGAGGTTTGCCGTTGGACACACCTTACACTCTCAGATACGCTCCTTTTAGAAATGACATGACCTGGAACGAGATTACCTGTGAACATTTGTGGCGAAAGGTTTATCGTAAAAGAGGTTTGCTTAGAACACCGTCTGGTGACACTTTAATCGAGATTAAGAAAATTTTTATCGAAAGAATGACGACTAAAGTAGCTGAAGAGGATTTAGATGAGTTTGAGATTGCCAAGATTGAGAGGATGGTCAAGAAGACTAAAGAAGATCAGGAAGAGCTGATGGCGAACAAAGGAGGAGGATGTGAAGAAAGAAGAAGGTGGATTTGTTAACCTTGTGATGGCCATGCTAAATCAGAAGGAGGAAGAAGATGAATTCGTTTTCGATAACCCTGTGTTGGCCATGCTTGATAAGCGTCTTAGGATGAAGAAAGGAAACGGTGGTGAAAAATGAGCAACAGGGTCTACTTGTTACTAATTTCCATGTTAACTACTGTACTTTGTTATCTACTACTTTT
Organism: Glebionis coronaria; assembly: GCA_025667525.1. Taxonomy (NCBI): domain Eukaryota; kingdom Viridiplantae; phylum Streptophyta; class Magnoliopsida; order Asterales; family Asteraceae; genus Glebionis; species Glebionis coronaria. Next base: position 547,427,047 of record CM046879.1, on the reverse strand, counting down.
AGCGTCTTACTTTGTTATCTACTTAGCACAGCCGCCTTTGTTATGCTTATGCTTATGCTTACTTTGTTACTTTTGTTAGTTACTTTGTTTTGTTGGTTTTGTTAGTTAGTATTAGATAGACAAGGATCACTAATTACATTGTGTAGTTCCACACAAACAGCTCTGCTCTCTTAATCTATGTATTTATGCGCATACACATTAGGACCTTTACATGCCTCCTTTTGTATCCCTTATACAGAGCGTCTGTGCCTGTCTGTTTTCTATTCAAGTATATATGTAGAACACGTATATACTTTTCATCTTCTAGTTATGGGTAAAAACTATAAAATACCATTTTACTTATTGATTTGTGTCAAATTTAAACATTTACTATTTAATCTTGTGACTTTACCATTCTACTTTTAAAATCGTTTTGAAGTTACCAATTTGGTAACTTGTTACCGACAGCGTGGCACGGTAATTTCCACGTCATTATTTTATTACGTTTAATAGGGCCACGTCTGATTTCCTTTTTTGGTAAAAACTATACACTACCATCGTACTTATTAAAATGTGCCGACTTTAAACACTTACTAATTAATCTCGTGATTTTACCATTTTACTTTCAAATCTCATGAATATTTTCGGTTTAATTAAAAAATGTGGTTTAAATGGTTAAAATACTGGTTGCTAACAAAGAAACCATAAGATTCAGGGGTTCAATAGTAATTTTGTGATTCTATTGAACTTAGCAAATGAAATTTAAAGCGAATGTTAATGACGAATTACACAAATCTATATCCAATAGTGGATAAATATGTTTACAACAGTGGCGGATCTAGCAATCCAACACTGGCGGACCTAGCAATCCAACACTGGGTGTGCACAATACGAAGAAAAAAAATCGATATAGGGTCGGGTCTGGTTAAATAACTTGGTCTTTTTCTGTTTCTTGATTGGTTCGAGTGATGTCAGATTTTTCAGTAAAAAATCAAAATTTAAGGTAAACAAAAAACTTATTTTATAGTATTATATGTAGTTGTATAGAAAAATAAGATTAAAAAATACGTAGTAGTTAAATAGCACTTAACTAATATGATGAATATTGGAAAAATAAAATCACTATTAAATAATATTAAATAATGTTGGACCCACCACCCCTCCAATACCACATATATCCTCCTCTCTACCACACTTTATTACTCTCTCTTTCATTAAAATTTCTGTAACTTTACAAAGTTTATTGAAACTTCCATTGTTGTTTTCTAAATTTCTTCCATCTTTAATTTTTGTTTTAGCTTAGATCAAAAAGGGTACGCATTTAAGTTTTACAAGGTATGCACTTTATGTAAATAATCAACTAAAAGCAAAACAATTAATTTTTTTTACGCTAAGCCAAAAGTTCATAGGGTATGCAAGTGCATACCCAGGTCAACATGTGCGTCCGCCCCTGATTTACAACATATAGCATCTTTAATTTTAGTGTGCAGAGCCTGGAAAATAATTCAGATGGGTCAATTTTTTTTTTTAACAGCATATAGCATTTTTGATTTTAGTGTGCCAGCTTATAAAAAAGAAACTATAGTATGAAGTTAGAGAAAAAAAGTTACAAACAAATAAATAAAGGTAATTATAAAAGAATTTTATTTTTTAAAATACTTTTTTCACCCATGTGATCTTTGTACTTCAATACATGACAAAACAAAAATCTACTGTGTACTTATTTATATAATTTTATTTCTAGTACTTTATCTTCACCACTACAAAACTGTTCCATACATCTTCTTTCATTATTGTCTTTCATCTTCATAACTTCTATGAAAAGAACCAGCTCCACCTTTTACAAAGTTCCCAAAATCCGATTTTAAGTTTCAACTTAGACACAAAATACATTTTTTAGGGGTCAAATCACAGAAATATCTCAATTACTCAGAAATTTTACACCACAACTTTTTTTGGGTGAGGGGTCATTTGACCATCGTGACCCCGTGTAACTACGCTCCTGATTGACACCATTAATTTAGACAGCAAAACCCAGTATAAAAAAATCAAATTAATTAGACATGTGTCATTATTTAAAATAATAAAAAATAAAAATAATGAAGGAAATATATCCGGTCATATTGGTAACATTATTACAAAACAAATAAGTAGGTTGGTAAAATCACGAGATTAAATAGTAAATGTTTAAAGTCGACACAAATTATAAGTAAAATGGTATTTTATAGCTTTACTCTAGTTATTATTTTTTTTTTCACTCCCACTGCTCATCCATAGCTTGATTCTCGTTGCATCTCTGCACAACTAGACGTATAACTTTTGATTATTCTTGATAGCATGCCATTCCCTTCCATGGCCCCATGTCATATTAATCTTTGTTTCTTGTGCCTCCAGTTGACAGAGCTAAAGGTTATATTGTTGTTTTTGACAGAGTCTGCTCTTTGTTTCTCGCACTTACATAGGCATACTTCTATTCATGTGCAGACTCTCCCTGATTTCGTCATTTTCAAACTATATCAATCGATCAATTTGAAATGGCCACATATCCTTGAACCTTAATTGAAAGCTTTAGTATCAGGTATGAACTTGTTATCTCATGACATACTGCTTTTCATTGTGTTCATCTAATCACTTTAAGATCAATCAGAGATGCTTATCAGACATCTTAACTTTGAAAACATTACTAAGCTTATCGTCTTTTAATGTGTCACATAATGCAATGTGAACTAGTACTCGGACATGAGTCAAGACATATAGAGACTAGGGTAGGATAGCAACTAGATTATTTGCATTAGCTTCTAATCATCAAGATACAAAACTGCATACCAGCACACCCTAACTTCTAGATAGAGATGTAGGTGTCACCAACTGTCACTAAACGGAATGTTGAGAAAGTGCATACCGAGTCCTCGTGGTTGCAACAACATCCTATATGATTGGCGATCGAAAGTATGTGGACTGATGCATAAAAATGGCACAGCTAGTGTTAGCCGCATTTCGTCCCTCTCTGCTTAAGATAAGAGATGTCCACCGGGTCCCTCTTATTATGCAAGTGGTCTCGTACCCATTGGACCAAGTGTGAACCATCTCGTATAGGCGGGTCTAGTGGATGCCTTCCGGTCATTAACTTAAAAAGTGCCACCCCGGAGCTCTATTATGTCATTTTTTTCAGTACTTCCTTGTGCAGAAGCATGTTCTGCGTTAAATATAAAGCATCAAAACAAAATCAGTATTTTAGGAAATTAGCATAAAAAACAAACATCAGTTACTAGGAAATTAGGTGTAACATTTAAATAATTTTAAAAAAGATAAACCAAATATACGTAGGAAGGTGCTAGCTGCGGTCTCTGGATCCGGTTTGAAAGACCATTTTGGCTCACTGTTGCAAGTGGAGCGAACCCAAAATTAGCATGTTTCATGGTCATGTTTTCTATGGTAAAATGTCATCTCCCATTTTTGCAAGTGTAATAAAAAGTGTTGGGAATTTGTCTGGTGAACTTATTTTATGACACATTGAGCAAGACCAGATTTGGAAGGTTTGTGAGGTCGTAAAGCTGACCGCTGAGCTTATCATGAGAAAGGTTAGAGAGTTGTTAATTTAGTTAACCCAACAAACTCGGGTGGGATTTGACCATCGAACTGGTTACTGTAGATCAACACCACCCGAGATCCATTAGGAATTACACCATCGAGTCAGCTGTTATTGCTCATGTCAAGAAAAATCAAATTCTTTAGATTTCCAATCAGTGGCAGAATATATTTAGTAAAGATTATTTTTGCCATTGATTCTAACCAAAGTCATACGTTAGCAGTTTTCATCATCGGGTGAGATAGACCTGATAAGTTATTAGAGAGTAATAACAGTTTTTCAAATACGTTTTCATCAAGTTCTCCTTTCAAACCATAATCTCTGAGTTCCACACAATTTCTTAGCCCAAATGAACATATGAAATGTATCGTAAAGGAATTGATATGGAACACAGAACACCTACATTTTTCATCCTCGTGAGTTGATCCTACTACATCCACACTGCTTTTTATTTGAGTTTCAAACTTCTGATATAACTAGTAAAGAGGGTTGGATCCGATTCGATCCAAAAACCGTCTTAGAAGAATAGTTAAAAATGCCGCCTTACTAATGGTTATAACGCCGCCTGACTAATGGTTATAGCATTTGATTATTCTCAGACCGCATGTCCTACGAATCATTGTTTCTTGTGCTTCTTGGATCGTCTAAGGGACGTTCCATGGCTTGAAACAGTTAAAATGCTGCCTGACTAATGGTTATATTGCCCTTTTTGACAGAGGCTGCTCATTTGCAGATAAAGCGAGCCCTCACTTTCTTGTTATATCGTTGAGTTTGACTTTCCTTACATCGACTAAACTAGGCTCATTTGCGCTTACTTGTTTGCACTTTCAATTTCTTCTTCTTTACACTTTCAACCCTTCCTATATCCAGCTCTTTTATGCAGCACCTTGGTTACATGCTTGGTATAATGGTGTTGAGCATAAGATATCAGGTTTGTGATAATCAAATTTTCATTCCTTTATTATGATCTTTTTAAGTGTTGCTTTCGGTGCATGCTGTCTGTTACGTTTAAATCAATCAGTTTGAAATATCCACATATCCTTGATCCTTGAATGAAAGCTTGTGTATTAGGCATGAACTTGTTATCTCATGACAAACTGCATTTCGTTATGTTTATCGAATCACTTTAAGATCAATCAGAGATGCTTAATAGACATCTTATTTGTGTATGCGTGCCATAAAGCAATGTAGATAACCTTCCTTAAAGAAATTTCATGACTTTTCTAGCTGATAATTCAAGCTCGAGCTCGACTCGATTAGTAGCATTAAAATTGTACCAAGCTTTTATTGTTCTGCTGTAAGCGTAGGAATCTCGCATCCACACTTGGACCCATGTGAACTAGTACTCGGACAAAGACAGACAGAGACTAGAGAAAGATTACAATTAAATTCTTTTTCATTAAATTTTAGTCATCAAGATACAAAACTGAATGGCAGCACACCCTAATTACTTCTAGATAGAGATGTACGTGTCACCAACTTACTATTGTCACTAAACGGATTGCTGAGAAAAGGCATACTGAGTCCTCGTGGTTGCAACCACACCCTCTATGATTGGGCGATTGCAGGATGTGACTGATGCGTAGAAACGGCACAGCTAATGTCTGCAGCATTTTGTGCATCTCGGGTCCCCTCTTTGTTTAAAATCAGAGATGTCCACCGCTCCCTCTTGTTATGCAAGTGGTCTCGTACCCATTGGACCAAGTTCATACCTGCTGCTAAAGCTTTTAGTCAAAGATCAAGGATATGTGAAAATTTCAAATTGGTCAATTTATGGAGTTTGAAAATGATAAAAACAAGTACATCGAAACTGCACATGAATAGAAGTATGTGTAAGTAATTAAGTACGAGTTGTTAAAAGCGTATTTACGGAATGCACGGACAGCAACACTAAAAAAATCATAAAAAAGGAACGAAACTTTGACTATCACAAAACTCATAAAATTCCTAAATGATAAAGACTAATTTTATAGTCAACATCCTGAAGCATGACTTGCTTGAGCGTGTGAGGAGTCAGCCATGTGACTTTTGACAGTCAACATCAACCTGATTTACCTGAACAGAAGTTAATTGGTAAACAATGGGTGAAACTACACATACAGAAGTGTGGTGCAAGTGCTACAGGTTGCGGATATTCAGTTTAATTCGTCAAGTTTGAGTGATATTTTGGCTTGGTTGCTATCTATCTCGAAACAGAATAATGTGTTGAGCATAGTGAGTCGTATGGTTCTGGCTGCAGTTTCATATTTTATATGGCAGGAACGCAACAACCGAATCCATGGTAAAGGAGAGAGGAATGCAACAACCAAATCAGGTATGATCTTTGTTATCTCATGACAAACTGCATTTCATTCTGTTCAGCTAATCACTTTAAGGTCAATCAGTTTTGCTTATCAGACATCTTATTTTTAAAAACATTGTAACACTTTGTAAGCATACATTTGTATGTGTGCCATAACGCAACGATGATAATCTTCCTTAAAGAAATTTCATGACTTCCCTAGTTGATGAGTTCAATGCCCATTGCACAAAATATACCTGTTTTAACCCTTGCTAGAATATATAATGAGAAGACCAACTCCATTCCTCACACAAAGTCACAACACAAGATTTTATGACACAAAGAGGCATCATCGTTATGTTAGTAATCAGTTCAAAATTTTAATGTTACGTACCTCCAGTTTCAGCTTTAAACCAAGATCTAGGTACTTACAAACAGTATGTTAGTAAATTTAATAAGACTGAGGCTGTGTTTGGACAGAGGGTTTAGGAAATAGAATTGGAAATAATAGAACCTGGTTGGCTTAAGTGTATGAGTTTTACAGCTCCTTGTTCCACCCTGACCCCTGCTATCAAACTCACACCTTAGGTATTTGGGACTGCATATCAAAGACATAAATAACTGCTGTGTCGAGGTTTTAAGTAAATAAATTTTAAAGTTCTTCATTCGTCTCTCTCGATACACATGTACAAGTACATAAGTCAAACTTGAGTTTTACAGTTTAAGAGCCATGTCTTCACTGTCATGCATATGGTTTACAGTATTTGAAATGTGAGTTATGCATCGCTGATGAATGTGGAATATTGGTTATAATGGTTGTATGATTAGGCAATTAAACCTCGTTTTCTATCAGTGTGGGGTCTTTTTATGCATTTCAGTAGTAGACACTATAAGGTCGTTCTAACATAGTCTTAATTAACATATACATGTACAGAAAGCTTTTCGTGATAACTTCTACTAAAACCAGTCACTACTTTTTGGTTAGAATAAGTCATGGCTTCCTGTCCTTCCTTTACTGGTAAGAAAGTTGACAAAATGATGACTTCCTCAAAAGGATAAACATTCTAAGTTATCAGGTCAAAAGGGATTTGTTTTTCAGCCTCAATTGTGAATCTTTAAATTTTGATGACATAAGACTAAAAATAGCCACTAACATAATATTTGTATTGTACCAGCAGTTTATAATAGATTACCAAACTTTGACCAAATACGTGATTCAAGTCAATTTGCCGTCTTAATTTAAATCAGTTATGACCCATTATCTAAGCCACACAACCCTCCCATTTTGGCACCCTTTGTTACGTAGTGTGAATTACTCGTGTCAACCGCAGCAAGAAAAATTGGAGAAGTTAGCAGAGATCACAGGAGAGTGAGGGAACAACTGCTACTTGAAAACAAAGAACCAGACCCTCTTGCTTAATTTATTTCGGAGTATATTGTTCAGTTTCTGTGTTATTTTGTGCAATACAGTTAAGAATTTCTCAAAGACGGTTGTTTGATCTTTTGATCTGACATGTGACTTCTGTATTAAGAGGATACCAATATCTGTTGTTGAATAGGTTTGTCTGTATTAACTACTTTGTACCATCAACCATTTGGTACTTTAGGAGTATCTTGAACATTTTGTGAACGGTTTACCCTGTTAAAGTCTGTTCCATTAGTCTTCTTTCACATCATAGCGATATCTTTCAATCTTTCACGCAGGACACAATACGTCATGTACTGCAAACAGAACAACATAAAGGAACGCTTTAATACCTTAAAACAGCTAAATAGTAATTTTCTGCAGATTTAATAAAGCTAGCGTTTTTCACTCTGACTTACCTTTATAATAATAGTAAGTGGGTTTGGTGGCGTTACAAAACAAATAGCATAAACCAACAAATCTCCAAGCTCCGTTTCGATCTCTTAAACGACTCTTTTGGCGAGACTCATTGCTGCCACACACACGTCTTGGTTGAGTATAACCCACTATCCCATTTTGGTATAACCAGCTTTCTGCAAAATACTGCAACAATTATTAATTCCAAAAGTTACAGATCAAAATAAGATGCAACAGAAATATGTACTCTGTCTCGCACAGTCGCACACTCGCCTACAACCAAAACCACTTGTTCCTCTTAACAAACAACAACCACTAGTGTTCAAGGACTCGGAAAACGAGCCAACACTTAGCTATGGAGCTACATAACCTTTTGCTCAAAATCTGAAAAAATGTTCTGTAATTTTATACGAATCCAGTACTTCGATTCACACAAATCAACAATAAAACAGATAAACTAGATTTCACCATATTCATAAAAATGATATACCCTGTATGGCTGTATACTGTATTATTTTTCCTTTTAATATGGAGTAATATATATGTCATCTTTCTGTAGGAATCTTTTATAGGACTAAGCTTCATGGCACTTGTGTAACTCAATACTAAAACAAAAAGAATACTCGGGTTTTTGGGCGTTACACACGTCCACATAACGAATGCCTGCAAACGATTAGCATAACCCAACAATTTTCATCTCACGCAGAAAATATTGGGAGGTACTGACGTTAGTTTCACCTAAAAGATGTCTATGCAATCTATCATAGTTTCACTATTTCAGTTTCAACTTCTTAGGAGTACATAATTTCTTTTTTCCTTGGTTAGCTAGTGACGTTAAACCAAAGAACTGGGATTTGTGTTTATGTATGTATCGCACACTTTTTTTCACTATATGGGTAATCAATTATCTAACCTTTTATATATTGTCAATGTATATTATTATTAAGTGGAATATAAAAGCTTGAATTTGACATTATCCTTGTTTGGTTATTAAACCAAACATTTGTAATGGATTTGATGGTTCGATTCATACATATTTCCATCCTACCAAAGGTATAACGATAGTGATTTGTATGTGCAAACCAAACGGTACTCATATACAATTGTTTTATTAACTAACCAATACAAATGTCATATTATATGTTATTAATTGCAAAAACATCACAACATATCAGAGTGGCGCAGCGGAAGCGTGGTGGGCCCATAACCCACAGGACCCTGGATCGAAACCAGGCTCTGATAAATAGTTGCTTAAATATTTTTTAACGTGTGTGTTTTTTTGTTTTTCTTTTTAAATATATCGACAATGAGTTTATAATATTTTTTTTTCTTCTATTTATTGAATCGTTATACTCTCGCAATGCACAGGTATTGTGCTAGTTAATCTTTGTTTCTTGTACTGCTTGAATCTTCTAAGGGATATTCCATTACTTGAAACAGTCGGACTGCCGCCAGACTAATGGTTTAGACGAAGCTAAAGGTTATATCGCCATTTGTGACAGAGAATACTCATTTGCAGGTAAAACAAACCCTCACTTCCTTGTTATGGATGGTTCGACTTCGCTTCACACTTTGAACCCATCTTTATGATTTACAACACCTTGTTTACATGCATTGGTGAACAACAATACATCTGAAGTCCAGTCATTCGTCATACTTGTGCAAGTATAACGGAATGATCAGAGGCGTCAATTTCATCATCAGTTAGTTGCATTTAGGCATTCAACTCACTCATTTCCATGACAGAAATTTGTATGCTTGCTACTTTATTTGTCTAGGTGGACACAAGTCTTTGCTCAATGTGCTCAAAGATCGGAACTGTCATTCAAGGATGGCTATGGAAGGGAGGTAACAAGCCACCCTTAGATAACTACGTGTTTTGAACATGCTCAAAACACAACCACCAAAAACCTCATACTGATAGACTATCTATGACGAGCACACAGATTCCTAGCAGCCCACTATATGCAATCAACCACCATCAGAGATGATATTTGTAACACAAAGAAATAAGCTTTCTTGAAACGCAAAGAAATAAGCTTTCTTCTACACCTAAAGAAGTGAAGAGAAGGTTCATAAAGCACTTAATAGCTAATCAGTTCATAACGAACAATGAGCAGTTGTTCAATTCTGGGCGCCAACAAGAGCAGGAAAAGCGTTTCTGCTGACCACAACATATCAACCACTTGGTATTTACAGGATGGATAGACGACTTAGTTTATACCATCTGGAGAACTCCATGTGAAGACTGATCAAATTAGTGTAAAAATTTGCAGCCCAATATGTTTAACTCAACACAAATTAGATTGATCACATTAGTTTACCCTTTTTGACAAATTGACCATTTTGACAAACTGACACGTTGAAACAAAGAAATATAGTGCCCGTTTGGCATAAATATATCGTTAAAATTGGACAAAAACATGGAATATTTGGACTTGTCTGTGGTAATTTTAGACGAGGTAACCTGTATAATCACATAACCTAACTGCGTGCTGATGTTTTTTAGGGTGTTTGGCATAAGTAGACAAGTAGTCGAAGAGCAGTTTGTAATTGTTATGGTTGTAACTTGGATGTGAAGTGTATCGTAGGTAGGATCGTTGTTAGGTTCGTTGATTTTTTAGCAGGTCTTGCGGACATGTAGAAACAAAACAATCCCAGAACTTGCTGGAATCACAGAAATGAACTGCGAGGTGATTTGTTTTAGGGTGTTTGGCATAAGCTTCAAAAGAATGACATCAACAATATTGTTGACTAGCAGCTGGTGGTTCCTCTCCTTTACCATGATTCGGCTATTGTGTTCCTGCCATATAAAATGCGAAACTGCAGCCAGAACCATACGACTCACTATGCTCAACACATTATTCTGTTTCGAGATACGTAGCAACCAAGCCAAAATATAACTCAATCTCGACGAATTAAACTGAATATCCGCAACCTGTTGCACTTGCACCACACTTCCGTATGTTCAACTTCACCCAATGTTTACCAATTAACTTCTGTTCAGGTAAATCAGGTTGACATTAAATGTCAAAAAGTCACAAGGTTGACTCCTCGTACACTGCAGCTGCACCAAATGATGCACACACTAGGTGTGTCATTTCTGAACATCAGCTACATCCTGGCAATCGCCCAATCATAAAGGATGTGGTTCCAACCATGAGGACTCGGTGTGCATTTTCTCAACAATCCGTTTGGTGACAACCATAAGTAATTAGGGTGTACTGCTATGCCAGTTTTGTGTCTTGATGATTAGAATTTAATGAAAAATAATTTAGTTCACATGGGTCCAAGTGTGGATGTGAGATTCCTAGGCTTACAGCAGAGCAGTAAAAACTTGGTACAATTTTAATACTACTAATCAACTCGAGCTCGAGCTTGAAATCATCAACTAGAAAAGTCATGAAATATCTTTAAGGAAGATTTCAATATTGCTTTATGGCACGCATACACAAATAAGATGTCTGTTAAGCATCTCCTATTTATCTTGAAGTGATTATACGAACGTAACAAAATGCAGCATGTCATGAGATAACAGGTTCATACCTGATACAAAAGCTTACAATCAAGGATCAAGGATATGTGGATATCTAAGACTGGTCGATTTAAATAGGTTTGAAATAATAAAACAAAGGAGAGTCTGCACGTGAATGGAAGTATGTGCAAGTACCGGTTGTTAAAAACATAACAGACAGCGTGCACCAAAAGAAACACTAAAAAAAGATCATAATATAGGAACGAAACTCTGATTATCACAACCCTGATAAAATACCAAGATGATAAGAAGAATCTTATGCTCAACACCGTTATACCAATGCATGTAAACAAGGTGTTGCAAAAATGAGCTGGATTATAAATACGGGTTGAAAGTGCGAAGAAAAAGAAATTGTAAGTGCCAACAAGTAAGCGCAAATGAGCCTAGTTTAGTCAATGTAAGGAAAGTCGAACCCAACAATATAACAACTAAGTGAGGGCTTGCTTTACCTGCAAATGAGCATGTCCCTTAGACGATCCAAGAAGCACAAGAAACAAAGATTAATATGACATGCGGTCTGAGAATAATCAAATGTTAAACATCTAGTTGTGCAGAGATGCAACTATAAATTCATCTCAAGATCTGATAGATGACAAACACGAATGTTCAAACGGCATAAACTTGACTAGTGAAAGGAAACGTCTAGTTGTGCAGAGATGCAACTATAAATTCATCTCAAGATCTGATAGATGACAAACACAAATGTTCAAACGTCATAAAGTTGACTAGTGAAAGGAAACGTCTAGTTGTGCAGAGATGCAACTATAAATTCATCTCAAGATCTGATAGATAACAAACACAAATGTTCAAACGTCATAAACTTGACTAGTGAAAGGAACGTTAAGATAGAGGGCAAACATTACTTTTTAGAAGTTTACTAAACCGCAACAAACAGAATATCAGTTCCAAAACACAAGCCCAAACACTTTATAAGTTTGATCTATTTCATCCAATAACATTTTCTTCCGAGTTCATCAAGCCTAGTTAACCACATCCAAATTGAAACAACTTCATTTGTGGATACAAAATTACAGTCCGCTAACTAACTTAGCAGCCAATTCAACAAATTCAGCTAACTTAATGCACAATGCTAGTACCTTGAACAACTCAATTACACAATTTCAGCTAAATCAACAACAAAACTAGCTGAAATAATCACAATTAACTAATCACACTTATTAAAATAACAAACATCTCCAACAACGCAATTACACAATCTCAGCTAAACTAACAAGAAATTTAGCTAAACTAATCAGTCACACTAGTCACAATCAACTCATAGCACTTATTAAACACAATTAGCACCTTAAATAGCTCAATTAAACTATTTATTCAGCCTTAAAACAAAATCAACTAATATACAAGTGGAATTCTGAACGAATGGGACTTCCAGTTGGCCATTCAAAACTTACAAAGCTGGAACTTTTCTAAGGCACTTAAGCGGGACGGAACAGATGGTTGCCTAGTGACAGAGCATAATCAAGCTTTAAATGTCTATATCACATGCAACAGCGCAAGAGATTTATTCATTGATAACGTCTATATCATTTCGGTCCACAAAATTTTTCGTCAATATGTTGTAGTACATACTTTGAACTAGAATTTTGACACCTGATCTGATATCTTGAAAACTATGATATGGCGTTTGGTTAACCTGATTAATGGATTTGGTCTACTTTATATAAGTGTTCTGCATTTGATGCGAATTTTCAATTGCTCATGTACTTTGGGACCAAGAAATATGTTACATGTATGTTTTATCGTGTTCTGTTTTCCTATTGTTCAACCATAACGTTCTTAGATCAGTAGACAAACTGGTGAAAAGAGGTGGGTGATTAACATAGTGTATTCTAATTCTATTAACTTTATCCTCTAGTCCATAACATGTTTTATCGTGTTCTGTTTTCCTAAGGTTCAGCCATAAGCTTCCTAGATCACTAGACAACCCGGTGAAAAGAGGTGGGTGTTTGATTACTCTAGACACAAATTACACCACTAGTAAACAATCAATGAATGAACATAACCTTATCCTTAACATAGTGTATTGTGATTCTATTAACTTCTGGTCAACTAGGATAGCATAACTAATAAGAAAATCCATAACGAGAAACAAATTTGGATATCATACTCTAAAGTGCAGAGTGCAGACTAACGAATGGCAAATGTAATTAACTTACAACTACAAATTCTAAAAACAGAAACTACACACAAATAACACAACATAGCTAATATAGATGACTGCAATAAAGACGGACAGTAATTGCTACAGCTTGATCGTAACACCTTGCAAACCATCTTCGCTATCATTGAATGATAGAGTCTGACTGATCACGCAAAAGTAGTGTCTCCATGTACGACCATGCACTAAACTGATGACGTTCTCCACTAATCCCAACACTATTAATACATCCTGACGAGGGTTCATAAACTTCAATTTGAGAGACTTGAGAATCATGATCATCATCCAATTCAAGTATAGCTGCACCATTGTTCCTAAACCCCAATACTTCATACATACCCCTGCACTCGACCTTAATATTATACATATTCGTAAACGGTTTATCAACACCATCTTTCCTAATCCACACACCACAAACCCACATTGCACCCTCTTTATTAAGCCCAAGCAAACCAAGTGACCCATCCACCTTCACCACCTTGAAACCATGACCACATACTGCTCTCTCCGAAACAACCACTTCGCCAAACTCCTCGCTTTTCAAATCAAACGAAATAACAAAACTATGTTCAGTAGACCAATAAATAACCCCATCTACAAAAACATGATTCCAATTCAAACGCCATTTTTTAATTGGCTCGCCAATATACACAGTTTTCCAAACGCGCGAACTTAACGTAAAGACCTTGACCTCCCAGCCTAGACATATACCTCGGTCTTGATAAACATTAATCTTTACAAGCGTAGGGTCATTAGTATCACAACGAGAAACCCCGAAACCAAAACGGGTATATATGTCGTCTCTAACAGAGATATCAGGGATAGGAATACCAACAGATTTCCTAATACAAGGATTCCAAAGTACAACCATATGTTGTTTCAAACCTTGGTGCCAGCCGTAAAAACATAACAGCCCGTCAACAGAACCGAGTATTGATTTTTGTTTCAGTAAGGCAAGTGGCCCGGGAGGTGTTAGGGGGAGCTTCTGTTGGGGAAAAGTGTTGGTGTCGTCGATAATGGAGGTAAAGGTGTCCTTCTTGTACTGGATAAGTAAATGGTGGTGTCGGTGGTAGTCTTTTGTAAAGTCTGGGTTATCAATGAAAGACTTCCACTGTTTTGAAACGGATCGGAACTGAACAAGGGGTTTTAAAGGAAGCTTTTTTATGATTTCCAATTGGAGTTCAAATGGGATGTAATCTGACATTTTGTGGGGTTTTGATTTAGGGTTAGGGTTTTCAAATTGGGGGTTTTTAAAAAGAGAATGACGGAACAAGAAAGAAATGAGGAAAACTGGATTAGTGGATTTAACTCATTGTGGGCTGGGCTTCATTGTTTATTTATATTTTGGCCTAGTAAGATTTTTTTTTGAGCAAGCCTAGTAAGATTATACACTATAATTTTTTTTCTTATACTAATATCAACAAACTTTTTTAAATGTTCTAATATACACATATTAATAAGTAGGAGTAATATTTTCTTTTGAACGGAAATTTTTATTAAACTAGCGAGCAGATAGAAAAACAATTACAAAGAAATAAAGTAGGTTTTTTTTTAACCAATTCGCTCAAGAAAAGGTCCTACGACAACGATTATTACACCAATGAAAAGCACAAAGAACTATGTCATCAAAAAGCTCTGAACGTCTAGGAGGGTATTTCTAAAAAAATGAGCCGATTCCTGAAATTCCAAATCAACCACCAAGCATAAAAAAGACACCTTCCATAAGAGATTTAGCCTTGGATGAGAGGCGAATCGAAGAAAACCATGACTGCCATTCCCGAAACGAGGACCGCCCTTGGAAATCAAAATCCCACCACCGAAAAATGGGACTTAAAACACTTTGGATCAGGTCACAAAGAAAGAGAATGTAATGAACGTCTTCCTCGCAAGATGAACATACCGGATAAAAGGACGAGTCAAGATTAACACCTCCACGAACCAAATTGACCCTAGTTGGAAAACAATCCAATCGGGCTCTCGAAGTAAAAATGTTAATATAATAGGAATAGATTTCACCCATCTTGTAGATTCAGTATGAGAAGGAAGAAATAATTCATCGATAAAATTACGAACCTCGTTAACCTTGAACTTGCCATCACTAACCAAATCACTGAACCATCTATCACTTGAATTCGAAAAAGATGTCGTGCCTAGCATAGTCTTTAGTTCCTCATCAGATGTTGTTCGAGTCCACCCCGAGCCTTTCTACGAAAAGAATGGTCTACTGGAGCACTTAATTTGGTAGCCATCGAGGCTTCTTTTATCCAACTTCAAAGCAAACAGACAAGAAAATTTTGCATGTAGAAGGGAATCTCCAATCCAGCAGTCTGACCAAAAACGTGTATTAATACCATTCTCGATGCGTTTTTGTAGTGAGACAAAAAATCGAATCCTTTCTCTTTTAATTTGTGAAGTTCTCGCACTATGGAGCACCAGTTGGATGATAAATGAGTCGGGTGAGATTAAACCGTAGAACCATATAGAGCTCGGATAGTCTTATACCAAAGCGACCCGTCTTGGACATGATACGCCATATCCGTTTCAGAAGGGCAGCTCGATTGAGAGAAAAAAACTCGAGACTCCTAAGCCACCACGTTTCTTGGAAGCTAAGACCTTGTTCCAAGCGTCCTAAGTAATTTTTTTTATCCGACTGATCAGCTCCATTAAAGAACCGGCTACGGATAGCCTCCATTAACTTCAAAACACCTCGAGGAACCTTGAATATAGACATATTATTAATCGGTGATGCTCCAAGGACAGATTTCAAAAGAGTTAAGTGACCACCTATCGAAAGAGTTTTCACCTTCCACTTAGAAAGACGAGCTCTAAGTTTAGAGATAATATTATCCCAAGCCTTAAGACGAGAAGAACACTGACCCACCATCACACTAAGTAATGAAATTGATTAGCCAAGAGAAGAAGCCGCTTGTTCAACCACTGGACGCGAAACACCCACTCCCAACAGTTGACTTTTGAAGATATTGATTTGAAGACCAGATGCAAGAAAAAAAACTCTTCAAGATGTTTATCCAAAGATGTTTTGAACATATTAATAAGTAATAACGCATCATATCCGAAAGTATATCTAAAAGTATGACACGTGTCATGGTGTCATCATATATAACGTGACACGTTATCAAAATGTGCAGATTGTAATACATATGAAAATTCGTTGCTATCTTCTTTGAAATTCATGTACCAAAACGAGACAATCAAGAAAATTTGTTTTATATGTGGTTTTCAAAAGTCGAACATTTGTCGAATAAAAAACACGTAGTTTAAGAAAAAAAATATCGCTCTGCTATTTTTATTTCTCACTTTTGTATGCTCACAATTTTATGTTTAGTTAGTTTATTATTGATGTTGATACAAAAGTTGGTTGGACCTAGCGTTCCGCGATCGAACTTCGGGTTTGTTGTATGTGTCGTACAACAATTGGTATCATAGGCAATTGTGATGTGGATGGTGTTTCTTCGGTTAAACCCCGATTTGACGGTGTTAGTGGATCTAGGTTAACCTTGTATCGAAAGAAAGCCGGTAAAAAGGTGGGGTGCTCTGATGGTAAAGGTCAATGGTATGGAAAAATGTGATTATGGCTATAGTTGAAAGGGAGACCCATGACGATTTGAGTTTGAAAGAGGTATTGTTGAGTGTGCAAATTTAATATCTCACATCAATAAAAAATTATTTTAAAATTAACATATAAAAGCTTAATGGGTTATAACTTCTGACATCAATTTATTTTGAATGAAACTTCAGTTAAACTTTTATATTACACTTAATGAATGTTGAGCTAATGAAGACTTTGTTTTTAAAAGTTGAAGTCTTGAAGGAAAAGTTTTATTTCGTTGGAACAAGAAGAGAATGTTTTGTTCAAAAAAGAAGAGAATGCGGGCTCGGATTGAATGACCCAGATACAACAAGACACACACACCTGTTTTGGCTAACTTGATTTATGGCCCATAAGCTATACCAAAACGTGTGAGCTTTGAACATTTGCAAAAAAAATCGACTGATATGTTCATTAAGAAAACACATTTTTGTTTAAGGCCTAAACTCTTATAAAATTAACATAGAAAAAACATTGGTAAAACATTGTTAATGATCAAGATGAAGAAGTGTGTGTATCATCAAACGCCAATCAGTATCAAGAGACTAGTAAGCAACAAGCAAGAATGGAACCTCAATCAAATACGATAAATATATAAACCCATAATAATATAATAGAGTTTAAAATCAAATAAAAACAAAAACATCAAAACGAATATTACATTAAAATGATAACTATATGATCGGGTGTAAATTTTTTTTAAATATGCTAACTAAATAACACTAGAAATATATTTAGATAAAACGGGTGTATTCAAGATACATTTTAAAAAAATAGATGTTTTTTCAAAAATTAAAACTTTATCCAAAAATACATCAGCATCTCGAAATTGTGAGGTGGACCTAGGGGGTTCTCGAGGGTTCGCGGGAACCCGGTGGAAGTTTATCTCGTAATATAAGTTCGGGATATCTAAAATGTAAAAACTTAGCTAAAATAATGGGTATAACATAAACTTAACTAAGATTTTTTTCCAAATGAACCCGGTCCTAATTTTTGTGTTACGTAAATACTTTTTAATCCAAAATTTTGGGTACTACTAAATACAAAAGATTTATTCGAAATTTCGGATATCTGTCATCGCAAGTTTCAGATATCCAAATTCATGATATATATTGTAATCAACAAGTTCCTCAAATGATTTAAATCTAACAACTAAAAATTATTGTCAAAAGTTTTTCATTTCATATTTACATTTTAGCGCATAAATATTCATGAGACTATACTTATAATATCAGTCTAAATTCACGCACCAGTTGTTTATGAAAGAGATTTAAAACTTGTAGAAGATATGACATTCAATGAAAAACAGAAACATAGTAGTAAAAAACCAAGAACTAAAATAACCAAGCAAAATTTTTCGTTCCAGATTTGGTTTTAAAAAACTTATAGCCGAACTTTTGTAACTATATAAGAATTGTTTGAAACCGACTCATGATTACTCATAATCAAAACTCTTGATACTCTCAAAAATTTATGTGCACCTGATAACGTATTATTTTGGGTCCGCCTCTGATACACACCTTGTTCTTAGAGATTTGATATACAATTCCTAATTATTAATATTAATAAAATTTGTGCAGTTATGAATATAAAATTGGAGGTAAGAGATATAAAGTACATATGATATGTATTAGAGTATTGAAAGGGTTGGAGTTTAAAAGCTTGTGAAAAAAAAAGTGATTGTCAAGTAAAATTGACAAATAATCATTTGGATCACATTTTTGGAAAGTGTTTAACACAAGAAAAGATGATAACAAAGGATAAAAATGTGATATTATGAGTTCGTATATTTTATTTTATTAAAAAAAATCAAAAATATTCTTTGACCTTGGCTGATGAAAATGGCGCTAAAACTCTCGACACCAACACTAGTGTAGTAAACCAAAAAATTTCTCGTGCCAAAGTGTAGAAACTAGAAGGGGGGGTTGAATAGTTTCTTAAAATTTACTTGTTAAAATTATGGTTTCCAAAAATCCTTTTTCAAAAAAAACTTAGGCTTGAGGAAATATGTGAAATCTTCTTATGCACAAATATGAACAATGATAGTGTAGCTAAACTAATACTAACAAAAATATATCCACAAAGAATAAAGAATGATAGTGTAGCTAATCTAATATTAACACATGTATATGCAAAAAGTAATAAGGAATGTAAAGAGTTAAGGGTAAAGAAAGATCAAACCGAACACCAAGGATTTATAGTGGTTCGGCAACGAAGCTCACTCCTCGTTCCTACTCCACTCCTCGAGTACTCCTTACTCGAGAGTTCACTACACAACAAGATCCTTATGGTGGAGAAAACCGTACACGTCGCTTAACCAATTTCCGACTCTAAGCTAAAAGTCGAGCCCTAGTCGTAGCTAGGACCAATCTACACAACTATACTTAGTACATACACAACTTCCAAATAGACACAAGTACTTGGATCTTCACAACTATGACACAACTACAAGTATATAAAAATTGATCTTCAATGGATCTTTAGTGGTGGACTCAACACTTCACTAGGATAGTGTTCTTCTCTTTGCACTTGGAGAGGAAGAGATGAAAGAACAAGATTCACTTCTTAAACAAGTAATAATCAAACAAATGATCAAAGATTTGAGTGATTAAAGAAGGGGTTTGAATCTGGAAATGAATGTGCAAAAGAGGTGAGGTGAAAAGCTGAGAATGGCCAACTATTTAAAGGACAAAGGAGCCAACGGCTAGTTCTGCCCGCGGTACCTTATCACAGCCCGCGGTACCTTATCGATAAGGTACCGCCTAGGCGCTAAGGTACCGCCGGACTAGACCCCGCTCTTTTTTGTCCTTTAGTGGTGGAGGTCTTATCTGGGTATAAAAATATCCTGAAAGGATATTCTTAACATAATAAGAATATGCCATTTTCAAATTTCAAATAATTAATTTAATAAAACATTTTCTTAAAAATAAAGTTTAATAAAAACTTGTCACTTTTAATAAAAAGTGAGTTTTAAGAAAAGATTAAATCACTTGATCACTTGATTAAGGTTAATACTTGTTTATCCATACCTTAAGTGAAAATGGGTAAAATGAAAAATACTTGAACTCAAGAATTCGTTTTTCGTTGTTTTCGTAAATGCTTGTTTTTACATATTGTCGTAATCAAAACTAAGCGAGACCGAAAAATGCAAGTAACGTTTTTAGTCATTATTGCATTAACAATCTCCCCCTTTTTGATTCCGACAATACATAAACTCAATCACACAAAAAACAAGATTTTCGAAGACGAGTTTATTCATTTCTCCCCCTTTGTCAAATCAAAAAGGTTGCGTAATCCGGTGTTGAAGAAACGGACTTTGCAAAGACTCCCCCTTGGTGCTTACTCCCCCTAGCTTGGGGCACCGAGGAATCGAGATATGGTGACTAGCTACATAGAAGGGTTAGTTGAACAAAAGAAACAACCAACAATATATAGCAATAGGTCACATAAAAAATAAAAAGAAAAGAAAACACAAAGACAAAGATCCAAGATAGGTTACTAAAAGAACATCATACAAAGAAGTATGGGAAAAAAACAAGCCAAAAGCATAAATCTAATCCTAGTTATTCTAGAATTCTAAGATTTGATTGAATGTGGTGTCTTGTGGATAAGCAATCAATGCTTATATGAAAGACAAGGTAATAGCGGAGGGTGGTGGTGGTGGCTTGTTGGAGATCTCATAATCAAAGTGAAGAAGAGGCTTGATTAAGAGACTCTTGATGTAGCTCAACTCCTCATAGATGTGTGCCATAGCAAGATGTTGATATTGACAACAATGACAATATGTTCCATGGTGCATGACATTATCATGAGAAGGAGGAAGAACACTAAAGGGTGGTGGTGGAAGGAAGGAAGTTCCACAATCAACATTCTTGGTAGGAGAAATGTGATTAAGAGTGTTCTTGGGTGGGTTTGGATTGAAAGCAATTGGAGAAAATGGAGGAGATTCAAGGCTTTCATTGGGAGAATAAGATATTTTGGATGTGAAGTAATGCAAAATGCTTATGGTTTAAATAGGGAAGGCTTAGGGTATTTTTGGGATGGTCAAAGGGTTTGAAACAAAGATTCTCAAAAAGGTTGGAGCAAATCTGGAGTTTCAGATAAAAACCCGAAAAGGAAGCCCATTGTAGGCGGTTCCTTATCTATGCTGGCGGTACCTTATCAATAAGGTACCGCGGCTCACTTATGGAACCGCCTGCAGAAGCAGGGTTTGGTGTTTAGAGAAAGATTTTTCAGCAAATCTTATTTTTCTAGTCTAACTTATCATAGGGATGTGCTTAAAAGCAAAGATAGACAAAGAAAATATATGCAAACTTACCAAATAGAGATTTGACCAAAATAAATGGATAAAAAAATCAATGTAGGAGGTGTGTAAGACAAGACCTTAAGTCATGACACAATGATCCTCCATGATTCAATCTTGTTCTTGCTATGTTTGAGAGAATCATACATATGAATTATGTAAGCTCTATATTAATAGCGAGAATCTATGAAAATTCGTTTTTAGATTGAATTAACAATGTCAAACGAATTTCTCAACCAATTTCGAAAGAGACTTTGAGAGTTTTGAAAAGGGGATGGGAAGATTTTTCAAAGGAATTTTAAAAGACTCAAGGATTCAAAGTGGCAATAGAAAACACACAATAAGAAAAGAATTTAAGGAAGATGTTCCATTAATCCTAGACCTAGACGCAAGTAATTAAAAGGTTCCCTCTTAAGTGGCTTAGTAAAGATATCGGCTAAGTTGTCCTCGGAGGGCACCTTTTTAATAGTAATGTTCCTCTTTTGAACATTATCCCTAAGTAAATGGTGTCTAATTTCTATGTGTTTGGTTCGCGAATGTTGCACGGGATTCTTGCTTAGGTCTATAGCACCTTTATTATCGCACATGATGGGAACATCATCAAGAGAAATCCCGTAATCAACAAGCGCTTGCTTCATCCATAGAGCTTGTTGGCATGCTTTTCCGGCACTCACATACTCGGCTTCCGTGGTGGATATCGCAAGAGCGGTTTGTTTCTTGGAGAACCAAGAAGTTAAACAACAACCCATGAAGGTACAAACTCCACTAGTGCTTTTCCGGTCCACATAGTCTCTCGCATGATCCGAGTCCGCGTAGACAATGGTTTCTACGCCGGTCCCTTTAGGATACCATAATCCTAAATGTATAGTGCCTTTAATGTATCGGAAGATACGCTTAACCGCTTCAAGGTGAGAGGTTTTGGGAGCCTCTTGGAAGCGAGCACAAAGGCAAACACTAAACATGATATCCGGTCGACTTGCCGTTAGGTACAACAAACTACCAATCATACCTCTATATTTGGTGTTGTCTACCGGCTCACAATCATCATCTACGGTGAGTTTAGTATCCGAGGCCATAGGGGTCTTCATTGGTCTAGATTCTTCTAATCCAAATTTCTTTAGCATTTCTTTAGCGTACTTAGATTGACTAAAGAAAATACCATCGTCCATTTGTTTAATTTGGAGTCCTAAAAAGAAGTTAAGTTCTCCCATCATACTCATTTTAAACTCATCATGCATGATTTTGGCAAAGTCATCACACAATTCTTGACAAGTTGAGCCAAATATAATGTCATCAACATATATTTGTACGATTATGAGGTGAGGACCTTTCTTCTTTGTAAAGAGTGTATTGTCTACCATACCCATGGTATACTCATGTTTAACAAGAAACACTTTAAGTCTATCATACCAAGCTTTGGGTGCTTGTTTGAGTCCATAAAGTGCTTTCTTAAGCTTGTAAACATGGTCCGGTTTCTCAAAATCAATGAAGCCGGGAGGTTGAGCCACATATACCTCCTCATTGATCAAACCGTTAAGAAATGCACTCTTTACATCCATTTGTTGAAGCTTAATATCTAAGGCACAAGCGTAGGCTAAAAGGATTCTAATGGATTCTAATCTAGCTACCGGTGCATATGTCTCGGAATAATCAATCCCTTCTTGTTGATTATAGCCTTGAGCTACAAGTCTAGCCTTGTTACGAGACACAACACCATTCTCATCTAGCTTATTCCTAAATACCCATTTGGTTCCTATAATGGTAGAACTTCTAGGTGGTGGAACAAGCTCCCAAACATCATTGGCAACGAATTGATTCAATTCTTCTTGCATCGCAATGACTCAACTCTCATCCGTCAAGGCTTCTTTAACATTCTTAGGTTCAATCAAGGAGACAAAACAAAAGAAGTTGCTTTGATTTTGGACTTGAGATCTTAGGGTCCTTTGATTTAAGTCACCAATGACATTATTGAGAGTATGATCCCTAGATTCCTTAATGTTTACTTCCTTTTCAACACTAGGGTCTTCAACTCCTATTTTTCTAACCTCTTTGGCTTTAACTACTTCTAATTCATCCAAGTCATCATCAACCAATGGTGGTGTCTTGGGTGAAGGAGGGGTTTCATCAAAGGTTACGTTGAGTGATTCTTCAATAACCCCTGAGGTTCTATTTAGGACTATGTAGGTCTTACTAGTTTGGGAATAACCTAAAAGGATACCTTCGTAAGACTTTGGGTCAAACTTGGTAAGGTAATCTTTGGTGTTGAGGATAAAGCACTTGCTTCCAAACACCCTAAAGTATTCTAATGAGGGTTTCTTACCTTTAAGAATCTCATAGGGGGTCTTTCCTAGGAAAGGTCGAATAAGAATTCGGTTGAGAATATAAGTCGATGTGTCTACGGCATTGCACCAAAACTTTTGAGGCAACGATTGCTCGTTTAACATCGTCCTACTCATCTCTTGGAGAGTCCTATTCTTCCTTTCAACTACCCCATCTGATTGTGGAGTGCGAGGAGCCGAGAAGTTATGGGTAATACCATGAGCTTCACAAAAGGCACCAAATTACACTTCATTATCAAATTCCCTACCATGATCCGTCCTAATAGAAACAATTGAACATCCTAGTTGATTTTGAATTCTCCGACTAAAGATTTCGAAGTGATCGAAAGCTTCATTCTTAGATGCCAAAAATCTAGTCCAAGTGAATCTAGAATAGTCGTCAACTATAACTAGGGTGTAAAGGTTACCTCTATAACTCCGTATGGCGGAAGGTCCAAAGAGATCCATGTGTAGGAGTTCTAAGCACCGAGAGGTTGAAACCAAATTCTTGGCTTTATGACTTGAGTGAACTTGCTTTCCAACTTTGCAAGCATCACAAAAGTGACTATCAAACTTAATCTTGGGGAGGTGTCTTACCAACTCCTTAGAGACTAAAGATTGAATTAAACGCATATTAGCGTGACCTAATCTCCTATGCCAAAGAGTAGAACTATCATCTATAGTCGCAAGACATATGTTGTCTTTTGACTTCTTATTAACCTTCATGACATAAAGCCCATGCTTTCTAACACCTTTTCCAATGACTTTTCCATCTTTTATGATTTCACTGTCATGTTCCGAAAAGATGACCTTACACTTATTATCACAAATTTGACCTATACTTAAAAGGTTAAAACCTAAGTTATCTACGTGCTCAACATTTTCAATGGTCATGGAGTCAAGAGAAACCGTACATTTGCCAATGATATTACCACGTAGACTACTAGTGAATGTGACGTTACCTCCATCATATGCTTTGTAATGCGAGAACAAACTTCGATTACCCGTCATGTTTTAGAACATTCACTATCCTTAATCCACTCATCGGGCTCCAAATCAATTCCCAAGCATATCCAGGTAACAATACACAAGATCAAACATTTGGTCCTCAATATCTCATGGGTCCAAAATTGTTAGTTCCAAACATCCCTTGCATTTGGTTGGGATGCATGAATTAGGTGGGGATTCCCCATGGAGAACAAAATGGAGGAGGGTAGTAGTTCATGTAACCATTTTGTTGTTTATTACTTCTCCTAGGTGTGTTTGATCTAGGTTTAGAGTTATTATTATTCCTTCTAGGTGTTGAAGTTTTACTTCTAGATCGTGAGTTGTTTTGATTATCTCTTTTAGGCGTTGTCGTTCTACTTCTAGGCTTAGACTCATTCCGTACTCTAGGTGGAGTAGAAGATAGTCTAGATAAACTTCTATTTCCCATGAGAGGTTTACTTAACGGCTTATAGAACTTACCAATAGCATTGTCGTCAAGTATGGGTAATTGAACCTTATTAACAGTAAGATGCTTTGGTTTTTCATTTAACTTAGATTTTTCAGAAAGTTCAGAAT
Source organism: Glebionis coronaria (assembly GCA_025667525.1). Classification (NCBI taxonomy): domain Eukaryota; kingdom Viridiplantae; phylum Streptophyta; class Magnoliopsida; order Asterales; family Asteraceae; genus Glebionis; species Glebionis coronaria. The sequence goes on along the minus strand of CM046879.1, from coordinate 547,401,868 downwards.
TTTCACAAAACTCAACTTCTGGCCGCGGTACCTTATCTATGGCCGCGGTTCCATAGTGATAAGGAATCGCGCCATAAGATGTGGAACCGCGTCCAGAAGGTGTTTTCTGTGAAAACCTGACTTGTTTTGGTTCACTAGTTGAGGCTTCATTTGAGTTAAAACCTAGACCAAGTTTTTCCTTAGAATGAACTTGTTTTTTTAACATATCATCAAGAGCACTAGTACCTTTCATGAACTTTTCCAATTTAATGGAGGTGCTCTTGAGATCATCATTCTCTAATCTAAGTTTCTCACAACTTAAGCAACCTAAATCAACCTCTTTGTTTTTCTCAAGTTTAGCCAATTTCTCCCTAAGTTCATTGATCTCATTTTCAAGCTTAGTTTTGGTTGATTTTAAGGTTTTATTCTTTTCTATGAATTTAAGACTAAGATTGTGTAAGCTATCATATTTGCCTTCAAATTCAATATCATCTAAAATAGAACTATCATTGCTATAATATTCGGTTTTGGAATGTACCTCTTTAGAAGTGTGAGCCATAAGACATTTCTCCTCTTTGGGGTTGTCATCATCATCTTCACCGCTATCGCTCCAAGTGCCACTAACGAATGCCGTGTGGTTCTTATCACGAGCGGGCTTTGGACAATCACCAATGAAGTGATTTGGATCACCACATCTAAAGCAACTCCTATCACCTTTTTCGTTCTTAACAAACCGATTCTTTGACAATGGTTTCTTGTCATAGTTTGGTTGCCTAACGTGTTGACCTCGTCTCTTGAAGAACTTCTTGAAATCTCTCACCGCCAATGCATACTCCTCGTCATCACTTTCCGAGGAACTATTATGGTCACTTTGTGCCTTCTTGGCCTTAAGTGCAAGAGATTTCCTTTCACTCTTGATTTTTACTAATTCCGAGTCCTTCAAAATTATCATCTCATGAACCTTCAAGTTTCCTATGAGTTCATCGGGTGATAAGGTTGAGAGATCTTTCGATTCTTCAGTAGTCGTGACTTTTGCTCTCCACTTCGGATGTAAGGCCCTTAGAAACTTCCTAACATTGTTCTTGCTAGAAAAACCTTCATCAAGTGCTTTTAGACTAGTAATAATGGTGTTAAACCTAGCAAATGCACTATCAATAGTTTCATCTTCTAAGATGACAAATTGTTCATATTGTTGGACAAGAAGATCGATTTTACTTTCTTTGACTTGGCTAGTCCTTGGTGGGTTACTAAAAGAGTGTTCCAAATATCTTTAGCAGTTTCACACATAAAAATTCTTTCATACTCTTTCTTAGGCAAAGCATTATAAATCACCATTTTAGCCTCATTATTTTTTGAAAGTTTCTTTTTAGTATCATCATTAGCTTTGTCAAAAGTGACTAATTCTTTTGTTTTAGAAACTTCATTAAATTGAAAGGGTAAAAAATCACCATTGGTAATAACATGCCAAAGATCTAAATCTTTTGATTTCACATAAGTTTCAAATCTATTTTTCCAATAAATAAAACTATCGGTTTCAAAAAGTGGTGGTCTTTGCATAGATTGCCCTTCTAGGTACTTGTTGGAATCCATAGATCGATTCAAGTTTTAAAATACAATATACTTTAAAAATTCTTGAGCAACCCTCTCTGATACCAATTGTAGAAACTAGAAGGGGGGGGGGGTTGAATAGTTCCTTAAAATTTACTTGTTAAAATTATGGTTTCCAAAAATCCTTTTTCAAAAAAAACTTAGGCTTGAGGAAATATGTGAAATCTTCTTATGCACAAATATGAACAATGATAGTGTAGCTAAACTAATACTAACAAAAATATATCCACAAAGAATAAAGAATGATAGTGTAGCTAATCTAATATTAACACATGTATATGCAAAAAGTAATAAGGAATGTAAAGAGTTAAGGGTAAAGAAAGATCAAACCGAACACCAAGGATTTATAGTGGTTCGGCAACGAAGCTCACTCCTCGTTCCTACTCCACTCCTCGAGTACTCCTTACTCGAGAGTTCACTACACAACAAGCTCCTTATGGTGGAGAAAACCGTACACGTCGCTTAACCAATTTCCGACTCTAAGCTAAAAGTCGAGCCCTAATCGTAGCTAGGACCAATCTACACAACTATACTTAGTACATACACAACTTCCAAATAGACACAACTACTTGGATCTTCACAACTATGACACAACTACAAGTATATAAAAATTGATCTTCAATAGATCTTTGGTGGTGGACTCAACACTTCACTAGGATAGTGTTCTTCTCTTTGCACTTGGAGAGGAAGAGATGAAAGAACAAGATTCACTTCTTAAACAAGTAATAATCAAACAAATGATCAAAGATTTGAGTGATTAAAGAAGGGGTTTGAATCTGGAAATGAATGTGCAAAAGAGGTGAGGTGAAAAGCTGAGAATGGCCAACTATTTAAAGGACAAAGGAGCCAACGGCTAGTTCTGCCCGCGGTACCTTATCACAGCCCGCGGTACCTTATCGATAAGGTACCGCCTAGGCGCTAAGGTACCGCCGGACTAGACTCCGCTCCTTTTTGTCCTTTAGTGGTGGAGGTCTTATCTGGGTATAAAAATATCCTGAAAGGATATTCTTAACAGAATAAGAATATGCCATTTTCAAATTTCAAATAATTAATTTAATAAAACATTTTCTTAAAAATAAAGTTTAATAAAAACTTGTCACTTTTAATAAAAAGTGAGTTTTAAGAAAAGATTAAATCACTTGATCACTTGATTAAGGTTAGTACTTGTTTATCCATACCTTAAGTGAAAATGGGTAAAATGAAAAATACTTGAACTCAAGAATTCGTTTTTCGTTGTTTTCGTAAATGCTTGTTTTTACATATTGTCGTAATCAAAACTAAGCGAGACCGAAAAATGCAAGTAACGTTTTTAGTCATTATTGCATTAACACAAAGGTTTTCCCACCACGTTTGATACCACCGCTCTTTCTCTCTTAGCGTGTTAATTCTTTTAGGCCAAGAATTTGACAAGTTTTACTAAAGTAACAAAATTTAGAAACAAAGGTTGAAATGTGAACACATCTTTACAAAAGATTCTTGTCGCATTTCCAAGATAAAGAAAAAGATAAATGTGACGTGCAAAATCAACATCATGCAACACATTTTGTGGTTAAGCCTTACTAAAAGAGGCAAAAGCCACCATATTGTGTTAAAAGAGTAAAAAACTTTTGAAAATGAAACACATGCCTCATTTGAAGGGTGAAAATGTTAAACTAATCATATTTTGAAAAGGAACGAACTTTTTAATGTTGAAGTTATTCAGGAAGAGGACGTATGTAGCCTAATACCGAGGTATACACTTTAATGATCATTTGGGGCCTTTTTTTTAACCACGCCATGCACAAATGTGTCCTTATTTTTTGAACCTTATAAGTTTTGTGTAAAAATTAGTTGTCTTACGAACAGGCAATGCATGATGATTCTATACTTGAAAGAGAAGACTTATTAGGGCATATTAAGGGTTAGATAGAATAGTTAAGCTAGCTTATAAAACAAGTTTCATTAAGATTATTAGAGCTTTTATAAGCTGTAAGCCTAGGTCTATTGAAAGGAGCTTGTGGATGCTTATAGCCAGGATCGGAGCTACTAAGAAGACTAGTGAACGATGTGCCAACTCTAATCCACATATTTTACTCGTTATTTATGTGTATTATTAATCGTTTTTCTTTTGAGGTTGGCCAAGTTCGAAGTTGCATTTATCTTTTTATGTTTATTTATAAGTCTATTAATTAAGGATGAATAAAAAAGTATATATAATTCGATATATTTTATTATGATTTTTTACATTTTTAAATTACAGCTTCAACTATTTCGCTAAACAGTTTAAAAACTATTAGCAGGGTATCCGCGCGATGCGGCGGCGGGTACCCTGTGATTAATTCTTCGGTGTTATAATTTGTCTTTTTTAATTATAATTTTTGAATCAATTGTTTTCATCTAAAAACATGTTCTAAAAACGTAATTTCAATTGAAAGATATTATTACTGGTCCATATGTTATACCATAAATATAGATATAATCATATAGATATAGATACCGGTCCATATGTTATACCATCACTACGATTCAACCACATAATAAAAGCTTAATAACCAAATCTGATAAACAAATTTCGGGCCATTAGCTATTGGATATACCCGATCCAATGTTTTGATATAAGATTTTCCAATTTCTAATATTACTCATACTTAACAACCCTAAACCTAATTTTAAGATCACAACCGTTCCTATCTTCCATCTCGTCAGTAAAAAAAATTGATCCATCTCCCATCAAATTATTTCATATAATCAACCAATCGATCTCCTCCATGGATCTTCAATCATATAACAACACCACATGCGCTTTTGTTAATTCATTGAGACCTTCGAACATATAATCAAATCCCACATATGATCAACCGATTTATGATTCAAGATTTATTCGATAGGCCGCGGGTAAGGTTGCGTGTTATGAGTTTTAATTAGGGATGGCAATAAAACCCGTACCCGATGGGGACCCGATAGCCGAACCCGTTTTGACCGGGGAATCCCCGAATTGACCGGGGATGGGGACGGGGATGGGGAATCCCCGCTATTAAAAATGGGGATGGGGGTGGGGATGGTAATACTCTATGGGTACCCGAACCCGTACCCGAACCCATACCCGAAATATTTGAAGTTAAAATATATCATTATATATACATTAAAGGCCTAATATACATTGTACAGTATCAAATTTCATCTTCCCTAAAAATTAGGGAGTCACGATCTATGATTTCCCTTTACCATATATAAATCAAAAATAAAATAACCGTAGCCTCTTTATCCACAAATACACAATTGCTAATCTCAACTGCTAATCAATCTGCTATATCATTCAGACGGTTTCCAACAAGTGAACAACTTCTGTGAAGGTAAACAACTAATACGCAATCCTTTTTCATGTTATCAATAATTAAAGCAACATATACGTTTCAATTATACATTATTTATTAATCGAAGATTTGGACCTAATTTATGTACTATTAGTATTAGTGTTGTGATCTTGTGATGTTTTATGTGCTATACAATGATCTTATTTTTTTATTATAGGAATGGAATTTGAAGAAACTACCGTTCACATAGAATCAACAGAAAACAACCCTTCAAACTTACAAGAAGATAACCAGCCTGATGTTGAAGAAATACATGAACCTCCAACTAAAAAAAATAATAGACTAAGAAGTCTGGTTTGGCAGCATTTTGAAAAGATAACAGTGAATGGGAAAAAAAAGGCTGAATGTCACTATTGCAAAAGTTTACTTAGTGGTGAATCAAATCATGGTACCACACATTTGCACGACCATTTGAAAATATACAGAAAAAGGAAACAACCAGATATCCGCGAAAGACTTTTGGCTGGAAACTCAAAATCGAATTTAGGTACTTATGTATATAATGAGAAGGATGGAAGGATGTCTCTAGCCAAAATGGTTATCTTGCATGAGTACCCTCTTTCCATTGTCGAACATGTTGGGTTTAGGAATTTTACAAAATCCATTCAGCCCCTTTTCAGTTGTCCTAGTCGCAACACACTAAAGAGCGACATATTCAAGTTGTATAACCAACAAAAAGATCTAGTTATCAAAAGTATTGAGAATAATAAGAGTCGGGTAGCCATTACTACTGATATGTGGACTTCGAGCAACCAAAAGAAAGGTTTTATGGCTATTACTGGTCATTACATTGACAATGATTGGATTCTAAGAAGTAAAATCTTAAGGTAACACCTGAATTTTTATTACTATGTACTGTTATATAGTCTCACAGTTTATGTACTTTGTTACATGTCACATGATATTTGTTTACCAGGTTCCTATACGTACCTTGCCCGCATACGAGTGAAGTTCTTACAAATGTATTGATGGAGGCTCTTATGGAATGGAATGTTGACACAAAACTATGCACCATCACTCTCGATAACTGCTCCACCAATGATAAGTTAATCGATATGATGAAAGATAAGTTACAGTCTAGTCATTTGATACAAGATGGAGCTCACATTCATATGCGTTGTTGTGCACATATTCTAAACTTAATTGTGAAAGTAGGGTTAAATGAGATTAAGGTTGCAATTAATAATGTACGTGAAAGCATATCTTACTTGACAGCAACCCCTAAAAGAGTTGAGAAATTTGAGGAGACGTGTAGGCAACTAAAAATAACATACTCTAAGGCGTTGGGATTAGATTGCCAAACAAGATGGAATGCCACTTACTTGATGCTTAAAACTGCATTGATGTATAAGGATGTTTTTACGCGTTTGAAGCAACGAGACTCCTACTATAAAACTTTGCCTAGTCCATTAGAATGGGAAAATGCGCGGGTCGTTTATAAGAAGTTGGAAGTGTTTCACAATGTTACTGCGATATTTTCTGGAACTAGGTACCCAACAGCTAATTTGTATTTTCCAAAAGTGTGTGACATTAGGTTGAAGTTAAATGAGTGGCTGGTGTCCCCTAACGAGCTTGTTAGCAATATGGCATCCAAAATGATTGAAAAGTTTGATGAGTATTGGGGTGCAATTCATGAGTTGATGGTTGTTGCTGGTGTTTTCGACCCAAGAAGCAAGATGGAAATGATTGAGTTTTATTTTCCAAAAATATATCCTAGCGATAGTTCTACTCGAATTAAAAAAGTTCGCAAGATATGTGAAGCGTTGATCCTTGAGTATCAACAGAAGACATTAGATAGTGAATACGAGTTTGGAAATAACAAGGGGTCAAGTTCAACAAACTCGATGGAGGTTGATGAGAATATGTCGGCATGGGAAAAACATATTATGTGTAAAAGTAGTGTTCCACAGTCGTGTATACAAATGGAATTTGACCGTTATTTGGAAGAAGGACTTGAACCTCGATCTCTAGACTTTGATATTCTATTATGGTGGAAGTTAAGAGGAGCTAAATATCCTGTAATGCAAGCAATTGCTAGAGATATATTGGCTATCCCCGTCTCTTCTGTTGCCTCAGAGTCTGCTTTTAGCTCTAGCGGAAGATTGATCAGTCCACATCGAAGCCGACTTCGTCCAAATACCATAGAAGCTTTAATGTGTGCACAAAGTTGGTTGTGGGAAATCGTTAACAAGGGTAACATAACTATCTTTATTTAAGCACAAGTTTTATGTTAAGTTGTACATTTATTATGTTTTGAAGATAATTTATAAAAAAAACGATTCTGCAGATGATGGTAAACCGTTTACATCTGATAATAATGCAACTATATTTGATGACTACGACACAGAAAATGAAGGTGAAGGTGAAGGCAAAGGTACTTATATATTTATGCAAGTTTAGTATTATATAATGTTTTCTGCATAATATTTGGTATTTTAATATGATCAGCTTAGAAAAAAATCTCCTATATTTGGTATATAGTAATATGTCAGATATATAGTAATATGATCAGGTTAAAATGATATTTCGTTTAGTAATTTGAGCAAGTTAGAAAAACAATTCTGCAATATTTGGTATAGTCAGTTGTGTGTTCGAGTTCAGATGCTAAAGTTGTCACGTTCGCCTGTTACTGAATTTAGTATGTCTGCTGCAAGTTAAGGTTTGCAAAATGGTTTCTGTTTGAAATATGCTTGTAGTTATTGGGGCTGTTGGTATGTTTGTGGGTGGGCCTAGCTATTATGTGTAGGTAATGGAATTTCTTCATTTGGTTCAAGTGTGAGCCATATCATATGTATGATTTTTATTATCATATGTATGATTTTTATTGTTTATCATTTTACTACCTAGTTCACTAGTCATAAACGTTATACGCCCATCAACACAAGATGTAGATTTAGAGTGGAGAAAATATAGCTTTAATTTGCATTGATCAGAAGCCCACAATGGATGTACCAAGTTTCATGATTGTATAAAGAAAAATAATATTCTTACTACAT